>CM070557.1:47520288-48864800 GCA_036346405.1 Phyllostachys edulis | reverse complement strand
CTTTGACATGTCCAAAATACATCTGACAAAGAGGTTGACCTAGAAACATTCACCAAAAGCTTCATCCATCTGACAAAGAGCTTGATCTAGAAACATTCACCTACATATGAAATTAACCTAGACCTATATACTTACATGTCCAGACCATGGACAAGTCCAAAAGGTTGATGATAATGAACTATCACAAACTGACTACAAGTGTGTATTGACCTACATAGAACCATGACAAGCTGTCTACTTGGTAGTCTTGCTTGACTTCTTCTGTGATTTCTGAGCACCAGCTTCAACAGTGTGAATAACCTGCAAGATGGTAATGTTAGTATTTGTGGCTATGTACTACCAATTTACTATAGAGCTTGATGTTATGTACTGACCAATGTAGTGCTTAAGTCTGGTGCAGAGCTTGATGCCTCTGCTTGCTTCCTCTTTCTAGTAGCTTCTCTCCTGAGGTGTGCAGTTGCTTGTTTCTTCTTCTGGTTTGCATTTGAATTAAGTGGACATCTTCTAACATTGTGGCCATATTTTTTTGCAGATAACACATCTAACCTTACATCCAACCTTACTTAGCTTTGTCCCCTTAGGTGCATTTGGTGCCTCACCTGGTTCCCTTCTCCTTTCCTTCCTAGGTCTCTCTGGCATTTTGGTGTACCCAAGGGGTGATGGCTTAGGATGATCAGAGGTTGGCCAGTTCTCTTCACCTTGAACTGGCTCCAAACAATGCTTATATATCCTCTTGTAAACCTCTATGGAGTAGCAGCTGTCAATGTAGCCATCCAATTGCTGTGAACTTTTGTAGATGGCACTGATTGCATGGCAGCAAGGAAGACTAGATAGTTGCCAATATCTGTAAGAACAAGTCATTTGCTCCAAGTTGACTGTGTACTTCATTCTATCCTTCTCCCTAACCTCAAATCCTTCTTTCCCATTCCAGAGGACATCACATTGAGCAGACCTTGTGATATTCAGTTTTAGTTTCCTAAATAAGTTTGGATAGATTGCTCCTTGCCACTTGTCTGATCTAGTTCTATTTTCTTGAACACTGACCATCACTCTACATCTAATGGCCTCTAGCATTGACAAGATTGGGAGAAACCTTGATTCCACAATGGAGTTATTGAAGGACTCACACATGTTATTATCAACTGAATCACACTTGGACCCTAGCTGAAAAAATGCCCTGCTCCAGTGGGTTGGGTCAGTGATCATCATGTCCTTTGCACCTTCAGGTGTATGCTGTGCTAGCTTTGCTCTGTAGTAATTGAACATGGTCCTTGATGAAGCCTTAGCACATCTCCAGAATTTCTTCTATAGCTTCTGATCTGAATGCTTCTTCTTCCAGTTAGCATATATGTGCCTAGCACACATCCTATGCTATGCCTTGGGCACTAGGTCACTTATGGCATTGAGAAGTCCCTTTGGCTGATCTGATATGAAGACTCATCCTTCACCTTGGCCATTGATGTTAATATCCTTGATAATAAGTGCAACAAACCAGAACCATGAACTATTTGTTTCTTTTTCTACAACAGCCCATGCTATAGGGTACATTTGGTTGTTGGCATCCCTACCTATAACACATAATAACTCTTTATTGCAAGCACCCTTGAAAAAGCACCCATCTAAGCCTACTACCCTTCTACATCCAAAGAATAAATCCCTTTTGCAAGCATCTAAACAAACATAGATCCTCTAGAATCTGAGGCTTCACGGAATCTACGGGTCAAGGGCAACAACCACTTTGTGCTTCGGGGTTGCTTCTCAATAGTTCAAGTTGGTAATCAAATACCCTAGTGTACTCACCTTTGTGTGCATCAATCATCTTCTGCATGACCATCCACTTAGCTCTCTTGCACTTGGCCAAACTAACATCAGCCATCATCTCCTACAGAATATTGTAATAAACTTGTTAGGACAAAACAAAGGATCAAGCCTAATGCACATGCACAATAACATATATGCGGAGTAATTGCCATACCTTAAGAACTGTTTGCTTTATGTTCTCAAGCTTCCATGTTGGGTTAGCCTTGATGAAAGTACCATATTTCTCTGCAATCACCTTAGCTGTCACTAGCTTATTGTCCCTTCTTGGAGGGCAGTGGTGCTTATCTACATATGTATTGACTTGGAACCAATTGCACTTTGAGTTCTTTGACCCATAAATCAGCCAGCTACATCCAGGCCATGAAAACTTGGCTCTTATCTTGTTCTTCTCATCCTTGTCCAACTTCAAGTGATTACGGTTCTTTAGTCCATACTTGATCAAAGCTTTCTTGAATTGCTCTCTGCTTTTGAATACCATCCCAAGTGAGAATACTGGAACATCAGCCTTGCTGTCAAACCTTGGCCAGCTGCTCTTCTTCCTCTGCACATGCTCACCACCTTGT
Organism: Phyllostachys edulis; assembly: GCA_036346405.1. Lineage (NCBI taxonomy): Eukaryota > Viridiplantae > Streptophyta > Magnoliopsida > Poales > Poaceae > Phyllostachys > Phyllostachys edulis. Next base: position 48,862,416 of record CM070557.1, on the reverse strand, counting down.
CCATCACTAACTTCCTCATATGAGTACTCCTTACTTGAATCACAGTAAGGTGTCTCATAGCCTGCATCCAAGTTTGCCTGCTCTTCTTCCTCTTCAGTTTGGGTTAATTCGGCTGTATCCAATTTCTTAGCCATAACTTCACTTTTGAATGCCTTGGCAAGCTTCCTCATTTCCTCTACTTCAGACTCTTCTGCAGAGCTGTTATCACTCTTGTGTTGGTAATCACTGTCAGAACTGTCACTACCATCACCCATTATTGCAGCAGATTCCTTTCCCTTACTACTAACAGCCAGAGATTCCTTCGCAGGTGATCTATAAAATTCCCTAAACCTCTGTAGGTCTCTGTCATTGCTTCCTTTCATTGGTGTAACAACATGTTTGTGCCCTAGCTTAGGCACCACCACATCTACATCCTCTGTATCATTGTGTTCTTCAATGTCAACCAGATTATCATGCTCCCAGTCACTTTCATCATCACTCTTATCATATCCATCAACCTGTGTAACTTCAACATATATGTCAACCACCCCACCTTCAGTGATGCAATCAGACATGGTTTTGCAACTAGTGTCATCTATCAAAAGTTTGAGCCCATTACTCAATCCTAAAATAGGGAACAACCAATGCAACACCATATCATCAATGACTGTAACATGGTCTCTGAGATGACCTTTGATCTCTGGCAACAAAACCTTATCGTGCTCTACGAAAGACATCCCCTCATCTCCACCCACATAATCGAAAATCATCTCAAAATTCAGGAATTCCCCAGTAAAATGGAACCTCGCCCCAAGAAGGTCGAGATTATCCATTCTCTGACCCCCAATCCTGCACGAAGAGACTGAGACGTCAGCCAACTACCCGCACAATCCCCAAAAGAACCCTATAACCGAGAGGAGAGGGCGAAATCCATCAGTTACATGAACCCTAGTACCGCTTCTCAAGCCAAAAAAAACCCTAGAACCGAGAAATCCATAAGCTAAAAGAACCCTAGAACCGCTGCTCAAGCCCCAAAAGAACCATACAACCAACAAATCCATCACCTAAAATTACCCTACAACCGCTTCTCAATCCCACAAAAAAACCATAGAACCGCCAATGTTGATACATTCTCACCGCGGAAAACAAATAGGGGTGTTGAACTCACCTCGACGTTCGTTCCAAAGAAAGTGGGCTTCCGCCAAGAATCACAACATCTCCATCTTCTCCAAGTCGTAAGAAAGAGGGTTTCTTTGGAACTGCTTGGGTAGTCGGGCGGGCGGAAGAAACGCGAAGGACCTCGCACCAAATAACCCCTAAACACCCCCTGCCACCTCAGCTGGCCCACACTCGTCCACGCAGCGGCTGAGGTGGCGAAACTAGCCCAACCGGACGCCACGTCAGCAAAACCACCACACGAAACAGTCGGAGGGGGCACGTTGTTCGGTTTTGCAACTTAGGGGGGGTCAAAGGGCTGATTTTTTTCAGGGGGTCACTTGTCCGCATGTCAATACTTGAGGGGGTAGAATTTTAAAAAAAGGTTAAATAAAAAAAAAGTTTTGTCCTTTTCACCCCTTATGCTTGCTATAGTAGCACAGTCCTGCTTCTATACCGATATGAGTTTTTGCCCTATATGGCATTGTTGTGCACGTTATTAGAAAAAACGGCTCCGTTTGTGGCGTATTGCCAAATATGACACAACAGACATGCCGATCGTGAACATGCGTCCACGTCCGTGCCCTGTCCTGCAGAGGCAATCTCCACCGTTGCTGGGTGGCCCAGACGGCTCTTGTGCAGCCACGTCGCACCTTATGCGTAACCGTGACCTGAGCGACCCTTGTTCATGCGCTTTCGTAGCCTGTGATGGCACTTCGTCCATGCTCCCTACAGGCGGGCCGCCACGCCACGTCGCCTTGATCAGTGCATGGTGGCGCAGACAAGGATGGTGCATGGTGTCCGTTGCATGCTGGCGTGGACGAGGTCTGTCCGTAGCAACGTGGCCCAGACAACATCTACCCCGTTGCATGGTGGCCCAAACGGCTGTCATCCGTCCACTAGGCCGCATTTTCGGGCAAGTTGTGCTCGGTTTGTGCCCCCTAGCCTTATTATTGTTGCTTTTGGTGCTGAAAGCATCCTCTCTCCTCTCATCTTTTCCCCATCCCATCCATCACGTCGATGCCTCCGTCCGCATACATGGCTGGTCACGTTGCCCCATCCGCGCGAAACACCTTCGCGCACCTATATAAACCGGCGCTGCGCTAGCTCTCGCATTCATCGTTGAGAACAAAGAGAATTGAGCTAAAACTTTGTTCGAAATACGATGTGAAGGAAATAGCATTTGGAGCAGTGGTTACGATCGTATAAGTACCGTGAGGTCGACATCAAGGCAAGGTAAAAATATTTCATGTGCTTTAGTTGTAATTATTTTATTCGTAGTTAATTAGTGATAATTTATTAATCGTGGTTAGTTAGTGGTAATTGACTCGTAGTTTGTAAGTGGTAATTAAATTAGTGGTAAGTAAACAGTCATAATTAAATACTCGTAGTTAATTAGTTGTAATTAGTTAGTCGTAATTAATTAGTAGACATGAAGTATTAATTAATTAGTCGTAATTTATATTTTGTAGTTAAATTCCGTGTAGTTCATTAGTCCTAATTACATCAGTGCAAAATAAGTTATCGAATTTACATGGCCATAATTAATTTGTTGGTAAGTAATGACTTGTACTTTATTGGTGATAACTAATTAATCATTATTAATTCAGTGGGAATTACTTAGATGTAATGAATTACTCGAAAGTAATTTATTGATAAGTAATCAAATCGTTGCTAATTAATTAATTATTCATATTCACTTACTCGCATTTAATTGCTTACTTGTATGTAATATGTCATAATTATTTGTGTCCTGGGTAATTAGTGGCAAATTAATTGCGAGTAACTAATTAGTACATTTTTGTTTAGACCTATTTAGTTAGTGGTAATTGAAGAAATAATCCTATGTAAATAGTCGTGCACTGTTAAATAATTAGTGCTAACTACATAAATTGTTTGTTATATTACGTACCCTATTTAGGTAATCTCAAACATGCAAAACTTGGTAGTGTTTTATGGTGATGGTCTCGTACAGGGCGGCCTCGATAGGTTGGACCTATCGAGATGCCAGTACAAGGTAGTCCAAATGGAGGGGCTCGATTGGATAAATATTCACGAGCTTAGGAGCTGCATCTGGAGGGAGTTCGACACGGAGCCAACGACGAAAAAACTTGTTATCAAGGTGATCATGTGCACAAGTAGAGGAGGGCAGGTCGTATGGGAGCTAGTAAATGTGAACAGAAGCATAGCATGGAGCCAGTACATGCAGATTGCTTCCCAGCCCGAGGCGGCGATATACGAAAAGTCGATGGTGTACGTGAAATTCGTGCGCATGTCGCTGGAAGACCTTGATGATGCTGGTGCCTCAGGAAGCGGGCAACCGCAAGCAGAGCTTGAAGATGATAAAATGTGTTGTTTTGGAGGAGGTTCACGAGAGAAGAATTGCACATAATTTTGTGAAAAATGAGGGGGTGGGACTGTGGTGGTCGGCCTGCATTGACTACCACGTGTATCTACCGGACCAGCCACTCAGGTTGCAGTCCGATGAGGATGCGGACCAAGGCTCGGATGATAGCGAGGAGAACGCACCTCAGGGTGCTGGTCCAACCGGCGGAATTGCGTCTTCAGAGGTGTCGTATGTGGCAATCCAATCTTGATGATATCGCAGTGCGATCGCTCGTACTATCGCAAGAATAAGGGTCCAAGTGGGGGTTTGGTGCTGACACCCTCTTAGTTGGGCAGCACTTCCCTAGCAAGGCGGTCTTGCAGTAAGCTATAGCACGGTATGCCTTATCCATCAGCCGTGTGTACTGCGTTGCACCGGTCTAACCTAGGACATTACGCAGTGAAGTGCATAGTGAAAGGCTGCCCTGGCAAGGTCAGCGCTTACCAAGCAAAGTTCTTTGGATCGGTCTTCATAGTCAAGGCGGTGACTGACCATACTTGAGAGCTTAGCAAGCTGCTGAGTAGTATCGAAATGTGACTTCTACATATGTGGCAAGCCTCATCAGCCACCTAGTTGTGTAGGACTTGTCTGTCTCCCCCCAAGATGCTGCTGTCAAAAGTCACCAATCTAGTTAGTTATGTAGTCAGCTATAGCAAGGTCCGACAAGTCAAGCAGAAGTTTATCGAGCCTATGTACGGGACATACGAAGAGGCGTACAACCTTGTGCTGAGAATGCTTTTACAAGATTGCTTAAGTAAACCCCGGCACGTACATAAACAAGCTCAAAAGTGAAGATGTTGATGGAACTCGTTGGCAAACTTTTATGCAAAGATATTGGAGAAGCGCAAGTGGCTTGCGAAGAGGGATAAACCCTACCCGGATTTTTCAATGAAGGATGTGCTGGTACCACCAAAGTTTTCACGCCCACAATGTGTGTGCGAACAACCAGCGAAGATTATTCAATAGACACACCCGACCACCGTCGCCCGAGCATACTACATGTGCAGCAATGTTCTCATAAGAGAATCTTATGCATACATCAATTTTCCACACCCTACGTTCAATTCCACAAACTTCTAACTTCATCCGCGTGTAATGGCAGCTCGAGATACGTTGCAACTTCTTCCAATGGATCGACGGTCCGGAGATATACGATAGGGCGTTCATCAAGCAGAAGTACATGTTGAACTACATGATGCGAGCTGAGACCTTCTAGTGATGGAAACCTTACGTACCGGATAACCGTGTGGTGGTGGAGGACCCCAGAACAGGAAGCTGAGTATGACCGGGCACAACGCGTGATGGAGAAGGACAAGTCTCCTGCTACTGAGACCGGCGGCCGTCATAGCTTCTCCAATTGCCTGGACGCACTCCATATTGAAGAGGTGAGCTATGTATAATTTGCATTCTACTTTTGTATTTGGTCTTTCGTTCTTCTAACATCACACAATCATGTAGCCTGTATCGCAGAACATGGAGGACTTTGACACACGTCACCAACGTGGGCAGTCCCAAGGCAAGGGGAAGGCTCCTGCTACTGAGACTGGCAGTCGTCGTAGCATTTCCAGACGCCCGGGGCCACTCCACATCGAAGAAGTAGGTTATGTACAATTTGCATCCTGGCTATGTATTTGGCCGTACAGTCTACTTACATCTTGGAATCGTAAGACATGGATGACTTCGACACTCGCCGCCACCGTGGGCAGTCCCAAGACAAGGGGAAGGGGCTATCACGACGTGAAGACTAGTTTTGATCCTCCTTTTTCCCAATTCCAAAAAAACTATGCGTGTATCTTAGGTGTGCTCCGGTTTGTTCAGTCGTGCATGCTGTCGTTTGTAATGCATGTAACCAAACCGCATGTGGCAAGTAATTCGCAAATTACAATATGCATTCTGAAATGTCGTCAATTTTATTTATCAAATTTTAGATTGCAACTCCACTCAAAATGTCGACACTCCGAGTTTCCTAATTTCATGTGAATCCGCAACCGATCAACTCCAACAATACATACATAACATACAAAATATGTATACAAATAGAGCGCCACAAAAGCACATAACGTCTATGCAGTGTAAATACACACGGGATACAATATGGCTCACGCGACTGAGCCACTCTCGCTGCATACGTCCGGCGTGCGTCACAGTTTTATGCGTCGAGCATGTCCTGTGGGATGCATTAATCAGTCCGGAGATCGTGTATCAGTTCGGAGGGGGTACAGAGACCGTTGATTGGGCAAAGGTGCACCAGTAAGCTGACTCTGGCCCAGCTTAGTCTATCCAACATCAATGTCGTCCATCCGAGTCATGTCGAACTGGTTACCACCTGCAATCATGTCAGTAATGAAGGAATCAAGAAATCCATGCCTGGATCATCCACCTTCCAGGTACGCTGCCTGCAAGTCCCTTCATGTGGAGGAGCTCTCGCCTTGACCTTGCGATGTGCGGCGACCTAGATGAGCTCGCCCCAGTGCGGTACCCGTCTTGTAACGCGTCTGACAGGTGGGTGCCACAGGTGCCACGGTCCAAACCGGCGTCAATCTGCTCCTGACGATGGTGGGGTGGGCATCTCCTTATCGGTTGACGGATGGCCATCACCCCCACGCTCAACTGAAGGCTGCAAGATGGAACAAGGTTAGGCCAAATAAAAATTTGGGACGTAAACTAAACATCTCGTACCTCCCGGATGTGCTGTGCAGATGATCGAGGGGGAGCACCAATCTGAGGATGGGGTGCGGACGATAGAAGAGATGCATCCCGACAAACGTGCGGCTGGAGGACAACATGATGTTAGCACAACCTAAGGATTAATTAAAAAAATAGGACATAAGTTTGTACATAACTTACCTCCCGCTGATCGACAACGCGAATGACTGACTGGGAGTGCTAGGATGCCCGCCAGGTCCAACTAGGCCGTCCCAACCTAGCGGGTGAGCACGGTCGTTCCACTCGGTGTGTGGCATGCAGGACGTTGTCTCTCGAACGACCGTAGCTCATGTTCTTGATTACATTCTTCGACTCCGCGAAGATGTACTTCAAAGTGCTTAGAAGCCTCGGTACGGTGTGATTTGGGTTGCGGATGGCGGTCTCGGATGCCATTGCGATCCGCTACAACCACTCGAACTGAAATGGCAGACAACACATGTTCAGTAACAAATAGTACAAATATCATCAATGAAATAAGCAAAAATTGTCAGTGTTTTACGGTGTCATCACTCCGTGAGGCGCTGTGACGATCAAACGAGTGTCAGAGCCTCTCCTAGTGCGTCACCTGCTCCGGACGCTCTGGTGGAGGATGGGTCAGTCTGGTGCACGACCGTAGTATATACCACTTCATGTACTGGCGGTATGTCCGTATGTCGTACGGTCTCTAATCTTGTAGGACATTGACGTACGCTGTCTCCGTCCAAGACGTAACCCACTCATGCTGGACTGTTTGTCAGTTCTCAGCATGTCGGTCTGCCCTCGATTGCCTGCATTCGAGAATGATTCGTGTCAGAGCAGGGAATGTGGGTATGAAATGAATACATTACTCAGATGGAGTTGAACTTACAAGTGGACGGCTCGCTACAGGATCCTGCCGTCGGGAGGGGGCACAAGCTAGTACAAATCGAACTGTCGCACTATGCGCTACGATGCATAAGGCTCCACCATATGGGTAAACACCAGGTGGTGGGTCGTCGCCTATAATCCAGCATCTTGTGTGCATTGCACGGACAGTTTGTGCGATACTATCGTGTTCACAAAATCTGGGCTCCATAGAGCTCATATGATGTCGTCGTCGTGCAACTACTCGAACTCGTTGTGGAACAACAAGTAGCACTTTGCCTGTTTGTCCTTGGCCCAGCGTAACTGGGCGGTAGTCCACTGGTAGCCCACAGTGGGCCCGTCGATCGGGTCGTGCAACTCGGGGTACGGGTGCACTGCTCCCTCGAAGGAGGGCCACCCAACAAGGAAGTGCTCGCAACTCCACAGCTGCAAGAGCACGTAGCAGACAGCAAGGACCGGTTTCACACCGACGTTGCGCCGCGAAGCGTCACACAACCCCCTATATGTGGCGCAGAGGACATCTGATCCCCAACTATACTGAGGCATCGCCCTAGCCTCCACGTCAACCAAAGACCCAGCGATGCGAACGAAGTTGGGGTACACCCAATTGCCCCTGTGTGGTGGGAAACAAGGCCCAACCGAAGAGATGAAGAAGGTAACCGACGAGGTGCGTCCTAAGAACCTTGTCAGGTGCCTCCGTGGCATTGATCGAAATTCTGAGCCAGTTAGAGGACACTGCAGTCTTGTCAGGACAGTATGCTAAACCGATGCCCCAACCGGAGATCACAAGGACGACGAGAACAAGTGGCTCACTCCTGATCGGGAGACCGGTCAAGAGTGAGACATCCTGGACAGTGACCGTCATCTCTCCCCACCGAAAGTGGAAGGTATGAGTCTCAGGTCTCCACCTATCGAGAAGTGCCGACATCACACTACTGTCTAGGGTGAAGTAGCGTCCAACTGAGAGTAACCTCGCAAAGGGCAACAATCTCGTGTCCCGAAGGGTTAAGACGTAGCGAGCATCGAGCTCCCAGTAATGCTTCTCGGACTGAAGCATGAGGCGTGGAGGGCCATCGGTGTCCCCAAAGATCCACAGCTTGCATCGGTGAAGCTCATCGTAGAAGGGTTCTAGTAGCTCCGGTAGAGGCATGACTTGCAAGAGATCAAAGACACCTATTATTAGTGAATAAATTAATAATGACGATGAATTACTAGAAATTAAGAATTACGACTAAATACAGACAACAAAATAATATGCACTAACTAACTATGACCGAATTAATTACAACCAATTAGGTACGACTAAATAACTAGGACTAAATTAGTTGTGACTATATTAATACGAGTATTTAAATACCTCTAAACTAAATAGGACTAATTAATTACCGCAAATGAATTACAAAAAGAGAATTGCGACTTCATAATGAATTAAATACCACTAAATTATTTTCGAGTAATTAATTACCACACATTAATTACAAATAAATAATTACGACTTAATAAAGGCACTAAATTAATGATGGCTAATTACACACAACTAATTAGTTAGGACTTAATTAACTACAACTGATTAATTGCAATTAATTAATTAACTAACACTAACTAATTAATTAGTAACTAATGAACTATGAATAATTAATCATGACCAGATTTATTGCAACTAATTAAATAACACAAATTTAATTGCACCTAAATGACACCGATGGAAGTAAATTAAGCCTAAATAACTATAGCTAATTAATTACGACAAATTAACTACGACTGATAAACTAACTACGCAGTTAATAAAGATAATGCAAACAAGATAAAAGTTACCTGTAATACGACCGCTAATGGCGGCTCTAAACAATCCTTAATTGTCTACAAAAATGAAATCGACCGAGACTACGAGCGAGCGAGCGAGGAAGAGAGTGAGCGAAGAAACTCGCTCGCTACTCAAAATTTATAGCGAGAATGAGAGAGAGACCGACAGGAGGGAATCAGATTCCCTCCCGCGCGTAGCATACATGTAATGGATGGGGATGAGGGACATGACTGATGGACGGGACAGGGAATAAAGGAGTGGCGCGTCCCTGGCCCGGACGCGCCACTCCTTTATTCCATGTCCCGTCCGGGCAAGGGAAGCAGTCTTTGGGCGTCGGCGTGGGCGGCCAGAGCGAGGTTGCTCGAGCGCCAAGCGACGAGGAGCGCAACGTTTGGGAGGGGGGCGGAGGAGCGCCAAGTGGACGGACGACGCTTGTCCAGGCCAGAGACGTGGCAGCACGAGAGCCGTCCGACCAACCAGCAATGATGGAGATTGCCACCGTGGAACAGAGGCATGGGCATGGACACATGTCCACGACTGACGTGACCGTTATGCTAAATTTAGCAGTACTTTACAAACAAAACCGTTTATCATGTAGATCAAGAGCCCATGCACCTACTATGTTCCTATGAATCTGTCATCCTATCCTACCAGCGGCTACAAGCAAGAGAATATGATAGTACTAGAGTACAAACCAACACATCGGCCATCTGGCATCAGATCTGAAAAATAGTAGTTGCTGTACTAACACCGTATTTTTCAGTATGTTTCAGGGGATTCGTGCCAGAAAAAAAATAATACTCTTTGATGATCTGTTTAGTATTTATCTCCATTCTCAAGAAAACCACTGCACTGTAGCTCTGCACGTATCATTTGGGGTATTAATAAAATACTATCAAATAAAATGACTGATTGACCCACTCAGCCCGGCAGAGATGAAATGATCTCTTTCTCATCCTTTGTATTCTTGCCACATTGAAATGTTGGTATTCAGGAGGTAACATGCCAAGCATATTAACCTCTCTCTGGAAGTAGATTAGTATTAAACTTAATGGCGTTGTTAGGCTAATGACAAGCCATTCTAGAGCACTCTTCCCTCCTTCCTGCCACGCTACTGTTAATTATACCCTAAATTAGGTCCCTTTCAAGCCATTATATCCTTGAGAATACAGCTACGATAGTCATTAACAAGTACTTGTAAAGTACTCGCCACGATGCGGATATAATAACAAATTGGCAACAAGAGCAAGAATTTTATTTTTATTTTGGCCCCTGGACGCCACGTGAATTGCAAAAATAGCGTATATACCGTTGTATTTGCAAATTTGCCTCACCCCCTTCCCCCGAGCGCGGAATGCCCTGAGCATGACACGTGTCCATTTCCGCGCTCGGGGGCCACTTGGCTTCGGTGGCGGCTGTGGCAATTCTCCCATGAGAACTAGTGGCGGCAATGAAGTGGTGGGCCTGGGCTCTTTCGCTTCGGGGCAGCAGGCTTCATTGCATGCCGCGCCTCTCGACCACGGAGGCGAGAATCCCTGCCACACGCCACCCTCGCCCGGCCAAATGCACCGCGCACGCGCAACCAACCAGCCGCTGGCCAGTGTCGCCCGCCCCCGCAATGCCCTGGTGGCTTTAAAACAGACCGAGCGAAAAACTCGTTCGCATTTCTTCAGCCTGAGCGAGAGACTGAGAGAGAGGCAAAGAAGGCAGGAAGTTGGTGGTGGTTATCAATTGCATTTTGGCTGGTTTTCAGTTGCATTTTGGGTGCTTTTCAAGTGCATAAGTTGTTGGTCGGCTTGCGAGCATCAAGAAAAGGTAATTTTCATTTACATGCGACTATAGTTTTAACTAGGTGATTAGCATGTAATTAACTTAGTGGACTCGTAATAATTACGTAAATACACATGCAATGAGCACAGTGAATTTGTTATTACCGTAGTGGTTTCTTGAGAGTGTATATTGTGTTAGATAACCATGGTTAGTTGACGTAAATGTTTAGTTAATGTGGATGTCATTGTTTAATTAGTCATGTTAATATCGTCTTAGTCACGAAAATAATGTGCTTGATGTTATTTGGTCATTACTTTAGAGCGGTTAAGTAGTACATTTGTTGAGGTAATTAACTGTGGTACTCGGGTAGTATGTTGTACTTTCATTGTATGTATGCTTCTCTATCTATATTACGATTTGATGAATTTAGCACGTATGGATTAATATGCACTACTATAAAAAGACTAATACTGGACGCCACATCACAGACGGTTGACCAAAGCCGTCTGTATTACATGCAATCACAGACAGTTCATATTGATAACCGTCTGTGTTACTGCATACGCTAAAAACCGTCTGTGATAATATCGCTTCAACTCGGTGCGTTTCTTCGCCAGCGTCGTCGCCGATGCGTCTCTTCATTGCATCAATACCGCTTTGGCTCCCTGATGCGTCTCTTTGTCTCACGCACCGAATTTATTCCTTGTTTTATAAAAAGGATCATCCGCCATCGAAGATGATCATCCCCACATATAACTCTATATACTTATAAGGCAGAAATATGGCTCCTCTCGATGCATTTCCTTGTCGCGGCATTGATTGCCTACTGGTCATCTTGTCTGGCGTCTCTCTAGCCGTACGTTGGCGGATGCTGCGGAAGAACACTGTAATTTCAACAGTGTCTTCACTCCTCTGTCCGAGGATTTTTCGGAGCAGGTGACAGCCACCTTCCGCCGTCTTGACATCCTCCTCTGCCGCGTCTTCCGGGTGATCTCCCACTTCCGGCGAGTTTACCGCGTCATCGACGTCGTCCTCCACAACGATGTTGCACGTCTCCAGGAGGCTTGCCATCACTTGGATCTGACCGAGGCGGCGGCAAATCGACCATCTATGCCGAGACCCTCAAGCAAGGGAAGAGAGCCTATGGGCTCAATTCTTCTTGATTCAACGGTCAGAGGGTCTTGAAGACACTTTCGAGCAATAGCGTCGTGAGTTGGCGCATTTTGGGCTTCGTTCACCGATGATCGAAGCTGCTCGATCTTGACATCGCCGCCTACAAAGTTTTGAAAGCGGAGATAGCAACCACTACCTCGCCACTAGAAAAACTTTGTTTATTTACGTTCTACTTTTTTTTTAATCTTTGTAAGAAGCGGTAGCCACGTTGTTTGGCCATGTGAAAATTCCAAAATGAAAAAAAAACTAGTTTGGAGGTGAAGTTACTATATTATATATGTTGAACTATATATATATATATATATATATATATATATATATATATATATATATATATATATATATATATATATAGAGACAGTTTAGTGGAGCAGATTAATTATATTACATTTGATCTCGTGATATATATATGTATCATAGTTAAAGCAAATTTTAAAGAAGATTTAAATGACAAAATTGACATATAAACATGTAATTTCTTCATGTTATGTAATTAATGCATATATACATGATAATATGCTCAAAACATAGAACTTGAGAACAACCATATCACAGATAGTTCTATTATAGAACCGTCCGTGATATGGGCCATATCACGGATGGTTTTATAATAGAACCGTCCGCGATATGTCCCATATCACGGACGGTTCTATTATGAAACCGTCTATGATAACTATCACTGACAGTTCTATAATAGAACCGTATATAATATCTCTTTATTAGTAGGAGCCCGGCTGCTAGGGTTTGCGTCTGTCCTAACTCGTCACTCCCCAGCGCACTTACTCTCGTTCATTCCCATCCTCACCCGAGTGCCCCCGACATCGCCGACGCCGCCCGACCCCATCGCCGACGCCACCCTTCTTCCCATCGCCACCAGTTGTGATACCACTCTGCACTGCACAAGACACTCGTACGATAGGAGTGTCTTATGCAGTGTCAGGGGCGTGCCACAACTACGGTGATGCCGCCACCCAAACCACTGGGCTTGGCCCCACGTGTCGCCTGCGTCGCCACCTGCACCTACTGCTTGCCCGTGTCCCTGGCTTGGTTCTCCAACGTGGCCTGCGGCTGCTCGACCTCCTACGCTTAGGCTCTGGCCCCCCTGACTTTGCTTTCCCCATCCTCCCTCTATTCTCCTATCTGTTAGCTTAATGTCTTTTGTTGAGTTTGATTTTTATGCTTGAGCCTTAAGATGTGTCCTGATGTTTGTGTGATTTATACAAAGTAAAGGAGATGGATGAGGGTTGTGCTAGCTAGTGGTGGGGTCGCCGCCGTGGTTGCGCTGTAGTGAGGTATCACCCTCCCTTACTCCCTCTCTGTCCCTACCCCTGCTCTGTGATGAAAATGGTTAGTGCTCTGTGATGAAATGGATCATGATGTGGGCTACTGAGGTGGGTTCAGCTTGGGCAAAATAGCAATGGGGAAATGGTGGGTTTGGTGATGGGATTATTATTGGGAGTGTTCTCTATAACAAGGTGTTGGTTCACATGGTGGCTTGGTTTGGGGCAAAATAATAGTGGGTGCAAGGATGGTGGTTTACCTTGTTGGGCTTGGTCGGTCTGGTCCTCGTTTTTGGCTTGGCGTCGGTCCTTGTGGTTGTTGCCGGTGCCATCCACGCTTGTCATTCCCACTCCATCGATCTTACTCAATGCCTTTGCTCCACTCCTCCGGCTGCTTTGCTCCACTCCTCCGGCTGCCCTCTATGGGTGGTTTTGTGGTTTGTGGCAATGGTGCTTGGGCTTGGGAGGGCAGTGGGTGTTCTTGGTGGTGGCTTGCTTGCTTGTGAATGGAAGAGTGGACTTGCTTGGGAGGTGGTTGCTCTGTTGGCTTTGCTTGCTCTTGTTTGTCTTGTGGAGGCAGTGAGCTAGGCTTGTGCTCCTTCCTTTGTGCTAGCCTTCGGCTAGGAGGGGAAATGGGGCTCCTGAGTGAGAGGCTTTGTGGATGGAGGGCTTATGAGTGGGAGCTTTCGGCTGTGACTCCTTGCCTTGCCTTTGCATCCCAGGTACGTGATACCATTCTATTCCTGATCTCTTCTCTATAAAGTCACCAAGCAGTGGTTGCTTGTGCCTTTAAAACCCAGCATCATATATATATATATATATATATATATATATATATATATATATATATATATATATATATATATATATATATATCACTTTGGGGTGCGTGAGGTGAGATAGCGACCATGGACAACCTCATCGAGCACTGCAAGTTCAAGAAGTATGGTGCTTCATGTATCGCATGGACCAACCATTACTAGATGTCATGTTCAATTAGGTAATTGGACTTGACATCAAGTAATGGTTGTCCACGCCACTTCCCAATCAACCGTGCTTTTGAACTTGGCAGTGCTCGGCGAAGTTGCCTGTCCCGGCTCAGCTGCCTCATTCTCACTCATTCTCCGACCAAAGTGGCTAGGGACATGAACAATATTATATATATATATATATATATATATATATATATATATATATGTGTGTGTGTGTGTGTGTGTGTGTGTGTGTGTGTGTGTGTGTGTGTGTGTGTGTGAAGCCGGTTTTAAAGGCACAAGCAGCCACTGCTTAGTGACTTTATAGAGAATACTATCACAAACGGTTTTATCCATAAACCGCTCATGATAGTCACTATCACTGAGCAGTTTCATCCACAAACCGTCTGTGATAGTCAGCTATCACAGACGGTTCAAAAACCGTCTGTGATGACCTCATGTCATTACTGACCCATAAACTCAGACGGCTCACGAAACCGTCTGTGATGAAGTTTTTGAACCGTCTATGAAGACCTTTTGTGTAGTAGTGACGGTAATCCTTCATGCAATAAAAATCTCCATTGTGAAACCATGTAAATTTACGAATTATTTGAATTGTGGACGATGTGCATTATTTCGCTAGTACGCAGACTATTCTTCATATACATTACGAAATTAAAAAACTTAGTGCCTAGGGAAAAAATATTACGCAATGTGTAAGGTGTTAATTTATACATGTCCCTCGTCAGTTAGAAATTTGGGGAATCCAAAACACTATTCGGCATGTACATTAGGAAATGCAAAACAAGCCCAAAAAGAAGATTCCCTAGAAAATTCCTCTGTTTTGCGATTTGCAGCAATTTCCAGCATTTTCTTTCCAATCGATCGCTCATTCTCCATTGTCCAAACTTCGAATCCATTGATTCAAGTTTCTAAATTCATCTAAAATCATAATCTCGTTTCAGTATATATTTTATATATTGTGATTTTATTTTTATTTATTTATTTATTTGTGTTTCTTGTTTTGCGCGTAGAATCCAACGCCGTCTTCCCTGAACATGTCCATTGAAGACTTGTTCGTGTTCTATGGTGATGGTCTCGTACGCGACGGGCCATATAGGGCGGACCTGACAAATTGTGATCGGACCCAATTCCGGGCACCGGGCCTGAAGGACATTAGCCTGTGCGAGCTAAGGAGGTGCGTGCGTTCCGCGTTTGATCGAGACACTGGAAGGAAGAAGCTACGCATCGAGGCATTGTATGCCTCGACGTCGGGTGGTGTAGGAGAGACCTTTTGGCAACTTATGAAGGTGAGCAGTGACGCTTCGTGGACCAACTACATGGAGGTTGTGTGCAACCCTGCCACTGCAATATACGCCAGGCCGATGGTGTATGTCCAGTTTGTGGAGAGGACGGAATCATCTGCCATGGGTGGTTCTGGTGGAGTTGGTGGAGCTGAAGTACCCGTGTTGGTTTACAGCACTGATGCACACACTATTGTTGGCGGAGATGTGGGTGAGGAAGTGGGTGATGGAGACATACGGAGGCATGCGGAGGCTTTCGAGCCGAACGAAGGCGTGGAGAGGTGGTGGGCAGCCCGTATTGACTGCCACGAATACCTTACCGAGCAGGTGGATGTAGTGGAAAGTGAGGAGGAGGTTATGGATACATCTAGTTCTAGAGAGGAGCTTGATGGAGAAGTTGCTACGGGAGGTGTATTAGGTGGTGTTGTGACCACCGACGTTGCGTATGTCTCGTCTAGATTGGATAACATCGCAACGACATCCCTGGTTCTGCCGCAGCCAGAGGAGGCGGAGTGGGAATTCAATGAAGACACTCTGCTCTTAGGGCAGCGCTTCCCCAATAAGAGCACAGCCCAGCAGGCCATTGCCAGATACGCCGTCAACATTTAGCCAGACGTATTAGGTGCACAGGTTCCCTGACACCTACATCGTCAAGTGTGTAGATGGATCATACGCAACGGTTCAGGAGTGTCGCCATGGACTTCCGCATAACCAAGGCTTGTGTAATGCCTCACAGCGCAGTACGGTCGAGGAGCCAGTCCTCACAGTATGCTACATCCTCTTGTAGTTGTAGTCGTGGGAGCACTTCCCGGTTGGTCGGCCATACTTCCGCACGGCCGTGCACCCTTTCGAACGCATCCCCAAGTTTTACGGTGAGGGAGGTGGCGCCGACCCCGTTGAGGGGCCCACAATGGGCACTCGCTGGACACGTGCTCAGCTAGGGTGGGCTAGGGAGAGGCCGAGGCATGTGTACCCTGAGTTCCACAACCAGTTCGAGACTCTACACGAGGTCGAGGTCATCTGCTTCCCATTGTCTACACGGTTCGTTACAGACATGGCCCCCTATGACTTGTTCTCTCAGCGCAGTCAGGACCACGCATACTGGATGACGACCTGCCATCTAGTGTTCTCCCATATGGTCGAGTCGTACTCACCACAACGGGTCATGAGACAGTTCGGGCTTTACCAGCAAGTGCCACCGCCTCCGGGACGACCTCTTGTAGCGAAGGCACACAAGTATGTTGTTATTTGGTTTACCTGTTGGCTGCATCTCTTTTTTCGATTGTCTAACGTCCAAATTCACATCCAGGCAAACGAGGCAAGGGCGGAAGAGCGACGACTAGAGAGAGACATAGCTACTGTGGACGGCGTTGTGGGCCGACAGGGCGGCGATCGACGTCATGCATGAGGCACGACCGTACGACGTCGAGACACACACTGCGTACTTGAGATGGTACGTTTCGCGCACCAGGAGCAGCCTTATTGGTGCGACGCCACAGCCTCCTATGGAGGTCGCGCACGACACCGCTGTACGAGCAGGTCCAGACACTCATTGGGCGGCACACCAAGACGAGACGGTAAAATATTCTTCGTATTTTTTTTGCACGGGAAACGCGTCTAACTTATTCTCGTTTTCCTTGCAGTACGACCACCTTCGGCATATCAACAACGAGGCTGCCAAAGGTCTACAACGTGGGAGGACTAGCTCCTCCTCTCGGTTCCTAGGTATGCTACGCACCATCTACGACGACTCGAAAGCGGCAATGAGGACCATCACTTGTGGTCGCACAACGTTGTTGCCGCGCCACGAGGCGGACACTGAGGACATCCTCCTTCCCCACCTCCCTCAGCACCTCCCTCCGCACCACCGTCTACACGTCCGTCGCACTCCGGGAGTTGATGTAGCTACGGTCGCTCTTCCTCCACGCGCCTCGGGCAAGCGGTATATCAATTACGATTTGTTGTCCTAATTGTCTGCACGTGCCCTTATTTCTAACGTATATCTCACTTCCATTTGTTCTTTTAGCACTTGCGAGGTGACAGCACTCTGCTGCCGCCGCCGTCGTCACAGAGGGAGACGCAGGATCGGACTTCGTCGCCGGGTCCACGAGGTGCGACTACACACAACGACCCTGACTCGCGCCAGCACCGAGACAAGGCATTGCCCACGTTCGCACACGGCGTTCAGTCAAACTTGCATGAGGGCAACTCGTGGTTCGGGCAGTTGTACGGACCAAGCACTGTGCACTAGTTCGGCACCAATTGCCCTGGAGCATCCTCATCCGCACAGCCACATACACAGGTACGCTGTAATGCACTTAATGTAATCTTCCCGTTGCACGCTATGGTAAACTCACGCAGCCCACCGAATTTGCAGGTCTGGAGTGACCAATTTGGACATCAAGGCCAAGGATCGCAGTCCGCACTTTCGACTCCACAGGTACATGCTTTCCAGCATGACTACGACTACAAAAGTCATAACCTCTGCCCTAATGCAGCAGTGCCATTCTTGCAGGATGTGTGCCCCCTATGTCCACCAAGTGGGTGGACGATATGCTCCAGCCTCACCCGAATACCTACAATGAGTTCTATGTGACACCGCCTCCCACGCAGCACTCCCACTACGACTTTCGAGAGGCATGCCACTTCCCTGACAGGTTCACATTCCCCGAGGAGCAGGCGGCGGAGGCAGGGACCATGAGTTTTAGTGTCTTCTCTAGAGTACCTCTGCGTTTTTTGCAAAGTAGAAGTTCAGTTATAATGAGATTGTAATGTCCACTCTTTATCTATGTATCACAGTCCTTCATGATTGGATCAACTGTCGTGTATCCCTGCATTACATGATGTATGCCTTTGCAACGTTGTTGTACTCCTCAGTATCATGTATGCCTCTGTCTAATTCCGTTATGAATACTTTGTGTGGGAATTCATGAAACCCTAATTTTCAAAACCTAAAATCCAAATTTTGGAGACCGAAATCTGTAATGTTCAAGACAATTCCAGAACACTTAGTTTTCACAACGACAAAACCACACGACTTCTCTCTGCAAAAAAGCATGACGTTACTACTCTACTTTCTGCAAAGTAAGACGTGACAACACACTACCTCGCCAGCTTTTCAGACCGAAAATACAGCATTCTACAAAGCAGGACGCGACCACTCTACTCTCCGAAAAGTAAGACGTGACAATACTCTGCCTCGCCAGCTTTTCTGACCGAAAAGACAACACTCTGCAAAGCAGGACATGACTTCTCTCTGCAAAGCAGGACGTGACCACCCTCTACAAAGTAAGACATGACAACACTCTGCCTTGCTAGATTTTCATATGGAAAAGACAACACTGTGCAAAGCAGGACATGACTTCTCTCTGCAAAGCCGCACGTGACCCGACGGGGCAGCTTTACACAGCGACGTGACTACTCACAAAGACAAGACAACACTCTACCTCGCAGCCTACTCACGTGAATTTAACCACACCATGCCAACCATGTGGCTTATAAAAGGAGGTGGAAGAGATCTGAGAGAGAACACTACCCAACCAAACCCAACACTACACCTGAGCTTGCTTAACCATGCCAGGATGGACAAGATGAAGAGGCAATGGGACAAGATCCGCGAACTAGCAAAGGCTACTGGGGTCCGGGACAAACAAGCAAGGGCTGCTGCGGCCTGGGTCGAACAAGAGGAGCGTGCTAGGATGGCAGCTATCCGCAATGACAATCCCCATAGTAGCAACCACTTCCAGAACGTTCCAACTGAGCATTCGCCGCAACACCCGCCAGAGGGGGAGACGTCGCCCCTCTGTTGGTGCAGGGACACATGCAAGTTCTTCAGATCCAAGTAGCAGCTCAGCCTGGGCACGCGTTACTAGGGTTGTGCAAACTACTCTTATGACTATACCAACTGCCGTTGGGACACGGCGACTATCGACAAATGCAGTAATGATCGATTCTGCAGTGTTCCCTACTATTTCTCTTTCAAAGTACGCACTAACAACCTCTCCCATCTACCCGTAGTCCCCGGATCCGCTATATGGCTACTGCAAGTGGATCGACCAGGAGATCCACTCACATAACCAGTGGACTCTCGACTACGAGGAGTGGGATGTCAAAGGGGCTTGCCAGATCTGGGAGAAGGAGCGCCGCAACGACGAGCACAACGAGCACATCCGTCGGGAGGAGAAAGCTCGTCTCGAGGCGTGCAGGCGTAGGGAGTGCGAGGCTCACGAGAAGGAGCGCGAGAAAAAGAGGAAAATGACGGCCGAGGCCAAGGCAGCCGGTAAGGAGTACAACGCCAAGCTCGGAAGGAAGGGAAAATGCCCCCGGTCCACGTAGTAGGTCTGGCCATTCCGTAGTTGTTCCCCATCCTACCCGCCATGTTTTTTACTATCCCCTAAAGGCATGTATACTTACATGGTCCGGATGCTTGTGTCGCAATGTACCGCAGTAGTAGCGAGGATGACTAAAGCAATAAGCCGAACCATCATGCCATGTGACCACGTGTAACGTGCTTCTGTCCGAGGACTCTAATGTAGTTCTAGTTCTGTGCCTATATTACAAGTATGCCTCTTCTAGTGGAATCCCAGAAAGAACCATTCGCACCGACATCGAATCCTCCATGTTTTAGGGCATCTTCATAATCACAACGAGCGTTCTCAGCCCCTTCAATTGCATTCTGTATAAGCTTCATAAAGTACTTTGCTTTAACTCCACCATAGTGAAGTAAAGTGATCAAGAACCGTAGCGGCAGAAATATATGTTTATAATTCGTGTCTCTAGCATGAGCAAATGCAATGTAGCAGTACTAGTATCTGCAATTTAATAGAGTGGAATCTATGTTGCAAATCATCTTACCATAGCAGAGGAGTTCCATAATGAATTTTATCTTGCACAAACAAATTTGCATCGGAAGGATGAATCAAGTATCGAAATTCCATAATTTAAAGTTAAAATTGTAAGCCATTCCTCGATTCTTTTCTGCCGCTGTACCCAACGGCAGCAGGTGACCAAAGGGGGCTAAATCCGGAATTTCGTGGGTGCGTGGGCTAGTTTAGGAATTAGGGTGGCGTAGGGGGGCAACAGTGTCTAGATTTTCATAATTTTGGAGAGATAAAATCCAAAATTTTGAGAGATAAATCCTTCATCTTTGAGACAATTACAGAACACATATAAAATTATCGAAATATTACACAATCAAGTCCACTACGTGAGGAGCCTTCAAAACAAAATTCATAATTTTTCGAGCTCATTTTATACATTTACAAAATCCTACAAACAGTACACTTATATGAAAATACGAAAAAATTGAACGAGTAAAATTATAGAAAAATTGTAGAAGCAACAACACTGTGTCGGGAGGCTCCACAAAAAGTTTCATGATTTTCTTAACTCATTTGCTATATTTTGAAATTACTACAAACAGCGTTGAAACCGCGATGAAACCCTGATTTCGGAGAAAAGAAAACCCTAATTTACAAACCACGGTGCTCATATTTCTTAATGAATATTTTTTTACAAATATCAGTGCCGATATTTCTCCCTAATCGCTGAAACCCTAATTGGAATGGATGAAAAAATTCGTAATCGGAGAAACCCTAATCAGACCGAACGAAACCCTAACCAAAGAAACCCTAATTGGGCGAGTGCGCGGCGCGAGTTGCGGCCGGCCCCCTTCCCGCGCTCCGCTACTGCGACAAGTGGCCACACGACCCGCCTCCCGCGCCGGTGGCCTCGGTCTCACGCTCGGCCCTCACTTTCCACGCTCCCCGACCGCAGAAGGAGGCACGTGTCACCATCCGGTGCTCCCGCGCTCGGGAGGGGGCTACATTTGCAAATACAGCAGCACGGGAGCTATTTTTGCAATTCACGTGGCGTCAGAGGGCCAAAATAAAAAAAAACCAAGAGCAATTGTTTAATGCTGAGGATAATCTTGGCATATAAAAAAATGCTAGGACTTAAAAAAAATGTTTGTACGTGGAACTAGCCATTAGCCCATTATATACAACATATACAGTGGTTCATGTGTGTTCATAGCTATCATTGTACTAGTCAAACAAAACTTCCCAGGCCATGCACTTGCCCTAAATAAATAATCGGCCCTACCACCAATATTGTACCTAGTGGTAAGCATAATAATATCATATGCATGATGCAAGTAAAATATTGCAAATTTGTGTGTGCCACCAAGCTTGTGTGATCAATTTCTAGTCGATGTGGCAGCATTGGGTTGCTTGTCCATGACAAATGTGAGGCTTAAGAAAATTTAACCTAGAAACATGATCCCATATATAATATAACTCTTGGGCCCAATAAAGTAAGCACAAAGAACACAAAAAGATTAGAACCAACTTACATCGAGTTGCTTCCCACATCATTAGTTTAGTCAAGTAGTACAAACAAACTGGACAAGAAAGAACCTTTCAAGTATTGGGCATCTCTTTTGTTAGACCTCACCATCATGTTTTCAGCCTTCCAGGTTATTTATAATCCCTTCTCTCCCTCACTTGCCCTATAGGATGCAGTAGTAGTACATCTCCAAATAATACAAGTTGCAATATTGTAACAAAAAATGTATTAACCAAACAAAATTGGTGATCTATATATTAAATGTGTTTAGAGGTGGCCAAATGTGTTGTTCGGTCCAGCACGACGCGTGCCCATCTAGGCACTGCCCATTTGGGCTCGGGCCTATTATTTAGCCGGGTCGTGTCGTGTCGACCCATAGGCTGAGGTACCAACCTAAGCACGACTCGATACCCTCACAAGCCATGCCGGGCCAGTCCGAGCATGGTTAGCTCGTTAGACCGGTGTTGGCCCATTTAGCCCCATCTAGCCTAAAATTTTGAATAAAATGTAAAAAAAATCCTAGCAAATATGTAAAATTCAAAAGTTACAGAAAAATATACAAACTTATAAAATGAACTATATAGAATTCAAAAACTACAAAAATAAAATCACATAAATTAAAAAGTCAACCGTATAGAATTCAAAAAACACAAAATAAAATCATACAAATATTCAAAAATAAACAGGTCGTGTCAGGCTCAATAGTGCCATGCTAAGCATGGTATTGTGCGTACGGAGCCAGGTCGGGCCGCTCGGCCGAGGTCACGACCCAAGCACAGTACAATGTATCAGTCTAAGCCAGCACAACCCGTTTAGGTGGTGGGTTGTGTCTTGTCATACCTTGGTCGGCCTGGCTAACATGGCCCATTGGCCACTCTAAATGTGTTTAATAGATGTCTTATAACTTTTTTTTTATTAGGATGCCTAGTGTGGGCCGGACTCTCAACCAGGTAGATCCTAAAAACGAACTCTTCCTATTCATAAAAAAACAATTCTCAATAAACAAAGTGAGTTCTTTTTACAAAGGTAAATATATTAAGTTAGAGTACTAATATTTCACAAGAGAAAATATTTGCTTGTATTTGGAATTTGACATTGAATTGTGTGCTAGTAGGAATATTTTTGCAATCGTATGGTTCTTACTGTAAATTTGAAATCTCCCATGGTCCTCTAAAAAAATTAGTTGGCAATAGCAATTCCTTTACCCCCCCAAAAAAAACAGACAAACCAGATGATCTAAACACATGGTGACCTTTGGATAAATTTAGTTAGTTCTACTTAAGAAATACAGTGTTGAATTGACTGATGCATTGAACGAGTTATATTTTGGATACAGAACATCATGAGTTGAATTTGCATCCAGAAACAGGTATTCTAAATTGGAGTACTAAAGTGGAAGATGAGAGACAGTTAGGCTGGTCCAACTTTAAAAAGTAAGATTCTGTGAGATAATCATGAAGCCTAATCCTTCAACCTAATTTCCCAGGTTTGAAGTAATGAGCATCATCGTCATCATTACTCTATTAGCCATCTCGTGGACGTTCCATTTTTTCATTACCTTTACTTCTTTTGTATGGTGTCCTACGTGTTTTACAGTATGTTTATATATTTCTAGTTACAGAAAAGTCACGTGCTAGCTCGAGTAGTTGAGCAAAACTCTACTGCTTGCATTAATTATTTTTTGTAAATACTCTATCAGCTGAGAAATACAATGTCTATAGTTTGAAAGGTCTTGTTGATAAATATAAAGCTTGCATATAGATTTAATGAGGCTTTTCTTCGTATGTCCCTATTTATTTTCTCTCTATCATATATATTTATTCATTACCATCCGGCACTCACACTGAGTAATGCTCTAGGTGCATGCATCTATTAATAAAAACATAAAAGGCAACAATGCCTCTATTAAATTTGTCTTCTACCGCATTAGTTTTATTAATCAACAAAATCACCCACCTTTATTGCGTCTTTGGGATCTATGAACAAAGTTATAGCAATTTAGGGGAAAAACAATTATATTTACATATTTGGCAACGAAAAACATCACTTATAAAGGAAAAAGGAGCCTCTCCCCCATCACTTATAACAAAACAAGGAGAGTAAATTAAGACTGCAAAGCACTAAATAAATCAAAGCAAAATAACCCTTGAATTCGAATTCTTCAGCTGGAATAATACCATCAGCTGGTTTAAGTACAATGGATCAGTTGCAATGCCAGTGCTAGCTTGTGAAGTTAAAATTAATAGTACAATGGGACAACTATTTGATTGGTCGAGTTCGAGCGCCACTACAGGATCTAATTAAACTTCAAATTTTGAAAATAATTAGCTGATAACGAAATTCCAATAGGAAACTTAATTTGAAACACTAGATCTTCTACGTGGATTTTTTATCCGACGAACACCCTTTAAATTAAGAGCATAATATATATATATATATATATATATATATATATATATATATATATATATATATATATATATATATATATATGTATGTATGTATTTGAGCAGGACAATATATTGGGAAGATTCCGGTATTTCTCGGGTGCGGATCTAAGCAATGGAAATTAGAGGCTAGCTAGTGGAATTGGTAACCATATTTTAAGGGGAATCATTGTACCATCAGGTTCTAACTAAACAAATGACAAGGCAGTAGAACTAGAATATGATTCAGATAGAGAAGCAGATGCGTACGTGACCTTTAGCTAGTCTAGTGATACAAGAAATTATTAACTATTACATCCCCATCGATCTAATTATTAAATAATCACCACCCTGATATCTTATTGACTAATTACTGTCCTTGAAACGGACAAAGACGGTTCTAGATTTCAAGATAGTTTATGGAGAGATATTGTTGTGTTGAGTAGGCACCCGGTAATTATTTCCATTTAATTGTTTTGGAGGAGATCAGTAAAGGCAATCGTTTTAGCATGTAAGCAAACGTTTTTTAAGACTAAGGAACTCATGTGAGCAAATCTGATAGTTAAGCAACTTCAAGCTCATACATCAATTTCTTATGGACAAATTACCACAGCTGCAAATTTGCCATAAAATTAATTGAAGGGTCGCAAAGGTGTAAACTTTTTGTGATCTCTGAGCTCATAGAGATCGAGCAGTTGCATTTGTGTGTGAGTGAGAGAAAGGCCGTCAAGATAGCGTTCAAATATTCTTGAAAAGTTTGCGATTTTTTCTTGTGTCAAGTTACAACTTGGCGCATTTGTTTCTTTCGCAAACACATAGTAATTGTGAAATTGAGATTAACAGATGAGTGGGCAAAGAAACGATTAACGAATTAAAGGGCGTCTTACACATGAGGTAAACAATAAAAAAAATGTGCAACAAGTGAAAAGAGTGACTTTGATGGGCAAACGAACAAACACGGGCTGAGCTACTGAAGAAAAGAACTGAAAAGAAGAAAAGGCTGAGCTATCTATGAAGAAAGGTTCAAAAGAGTGAGGACGACAAAAGAATGTTCTCTTTTGCAAGCAAGATGAGAGACCATCCTTTGTCCCAAAGTTACATTTTCAATCAAACAAACAAAACGAATTTGTGAATAACCAAAAAAAAAATCCCAAAACTAATCCACTTCTTTGCCATGCGAGCCTAATTGCAAACCGCAAGGAGATATTTTTTTTCTTCATCAGCCATCCATAATTTGCCAACTGTACACACTAAGTTAGGCATGCTAAGATCTAGCTTGAGCCTCTAGAGAAAAAGGAAAAAAGGAAAGTGGGCCCATCAAAAGACAATCACAAGAAAAAGGGCAAGCTAGTGACTGATTTGAGAAAGGGACAAACAGCAGAGCACAACAATACAAGCCGTCGTCATCTTTGTTCATTGCTTAGACCATGTGGACGTGGTCAATGATCAAGGGAGTGTGCAATAGACTAATGTATCATGCATGACTTGTGTAACAGTCCATTTTTCGGATTGCAATTAGTATTTGCTTTTGTCGACTGGTTTCAAAAACTTATTTCAATTTAAGTTGTATTTTTAAAATCTCTAGCTTCTACCTCAAATTCAAAACCCCTCTGTTGGGGGCTTAGCCCACTTTCTCCCTCCCCCTTTGGGCTTGGCCCTATTCCTTTTGGGCTTAGCCAACCTCTCCTCCGCTCTCTTGGCTCGGCCCAGCCTCCCCTGCTGGCCCAAGCTCCCCTGCCCCTCCTTCTTCTCTCCTGGTAGCCCATGCTCGCTGCAACATCCTGTGCGCTCTGGTTGTGCCCTCGTGCGCCTCGTCCTCCTCTTTCGCGTCCGCTCACTGCTTTGCCGATCATGTAGTCGTCGCTTCCGCCTCCTCTTGTTGCTGCATCAACAAGCCTCGCCTGGTCTAGTCGCCACCGCCCGCCACGGTACAAAGCACTGGACACCATGGCGCTACTGCTTGCATGCGCTCTTCTTGCTCTCCTACCGCTTAGCCAAACCCGCTCTGCCACGCCGTGATGCTAGCGCGCCATGGCGTCGCACCTGCTCACATCAACGCCCGTGCGCTGCGCTTGCGAACATGCGTCCGTGTCGCCCTATTGACTCGCCCCTGTCGCTCCCACCTGCCCGGGGCGCACAAGTCGACGGCTCCTTGGGACCGTGCGCCACCCCGAGCTCCTCAATGGCTCTTTGTCCCTTCCCCGGCTATAAAAGGAGCTCCTAGCTTCCCCTTGCCTCCCCTCTTCGCCCCCTTCATCAACTGGTAAGTGTCCCTAAAGAATCGCTCGAATTTGGTTTCTTCTCCCCCTCTGGCCGAATCACCCCCCTTCCATCGCCAACCAAGTTCCTCCTCGCGTCGCAGGAGCCGTCATTGTTCCTCTTCCCCTTCAGTCCCGGTCAACTCCTTCGTCACCATCCTCCAATGTCTCTGACCACGAGCTTCCCCACCATCGTTCGCCATCCGCCAACCTCCTCCTATCTCTCTCTCGGTCTTGGTAAGCTCCCTTCCCCGTGCCCTGTTTCCTCTCTTGTTCTTTTCGACCAAGTCGTGTAGTCGAAAAACCTTTCGACCAGTTTTGGCTAGGTGGTTGAAACCTCCTTTCGACCAGGTCGCGTGGTCGAAACCTCCTTACGACCACGTTTACAACCAGGTCCACGACCAGGTAGTGGCGTAGTCGAAACCCTTTTTCGACCACATAGTCGAAACCCTTTTTGACCACGTAGTCGATACCCCTTTGTCGACCAATACTCACGATGAGCGAGATTGGCTAACGAGACTCATAGTGAGCGTTACTCAAACAAACAAGATACTCGGCCGCGGTTGCTCAAAACCAAAACTTCGGAAGCTCCGTTCTCCTCTATTTTAACTCCAAATTTAGTGAAATTTATTTCTAAATTTGTCTAAATTCAAGACCTTGCTAATGGCACTGGTCTTGTTTAATTTAAAGTTCATTTATTATTTCTTTGGTATTTATTTACTCTCTTTGCTTGTTTGTTCTCTTTTCCGGTACATTCGTCCGATTAGGGTTTGAAGAAGCGGGAGACCTCCATTTTGATCAAGCACAAGATTGTCAAGACTCTCTTACCTTCAATCCAGGCGAGTCGATACTTTGATCATTTTGAGCCTACATTTTATGTAAATTATATTTATTTAAATTACCAAAATTGCATGCTTTAATTCTTTAAATCAAATGTATATTAAATCTTAAGGTAGTTAAACACCCATTTTATGATTAATTAATTATTATACCATTCTTTGATAATTGAATCCATTATTCCATGTCACCCCTAGTATTTATGGGGTAATTACTAGTTATAGGTTGTACTTAAGCAACATGCTAGTCTTGCTTAAGTATCAGGGCATTAAAAATGCCCTAATCATCATCTCTTCAAACATGAAATGGTTTTGGGCAGTCATTAGAGGTCCATGTCTGAAGTAAATGAAATAATTTGGTTTTATTCCTCAAAACCCTAATAACTTGCTATTACCACATCTGGGCGGATAGAATGGTGGTGGGTGCCGTCGGAGCACGAGAGTGGTTGATATGTGGTATGAACCGCCCAGATGGATTAAGGACTTAATCATGTCATGACCTCCCATTGTAAAACATGTGCAATCGTAAGTCTGCAAAGTGCAACTTGATTTAGTAAATTTATTGGACCTTGGAAATCATCTCACTGGTGGCAGAGTAAGGTCGTGTAAGCGTTGGTTACGGTTGAGCTTGAATGGGACACCAAGGGAGGATGAAGTTGCCAGCTACACTAGTCGTGGTGGTGAACATCTCGCACAACTTATGGGACCCACCGCAAGTGGGAGAGGCCCATATGGGTGAGATGGTGGAAGGGACAAGGTAATTTGAAAGGTTACTGTGATGATCTCTCAATTACATGACTAAAGAATTATGTGGGGCAACGAGTATGATTGTCTCTTGTGGGTACAATGTACAACCTCTGCAGAGTCTAAACTGTTTAAGAGCCGTGCCTACGATCAAAGACGGACATGGGAACTTACTAGAGTTAGTTCTATTTCAAAAATCTTTATGGGTGGGATGAAAATCAGGTCGGGCTCACCTAGCCCTGAGATTGGATTTTTCCTGAGTCGTCGAACTCAGTGATATTAATAAGTGGGGATAGCCCCAATCAAAAGTAAGCATAAGGTGGAGGGAACATCTGTTGATATAGATATTGCACAATTACTCTCTTTAACAAAATGCAATTTGGATAAAATATTAAGTGATAGGAATTTGTAATTATGATAATTGAAAACATTGCTTTAGCAAATAAAAGAACCCGAGCCATCATTGTTAAGCCTTGCATGTATTATTACTGCATCTTGTGTGTTGGCTTGCGAGCACGGAAGTTGTGCTCATTCTCGCTCTTTCCCCCAAATCCCTCAGAAGTTGTGGATGAAGGACGCTATGCGTACTACGAGGACCCAGACGTGGATTGTAACATCCTGATTTTCCAAGTCCTTTTAAATTTGTAAAAGAAAATAAAACTATTTTGTTTTGATGAGAATTCATAGTTGGTTCGTTGGAGAGGTTTAAGTTTTATGTTGTCACCCATTACGTATGTTGGCCGTTCTCCTCGCTCTCTTTTGTGTTATGTTGGTTTAGACCTTCTCTGTGGCTGGACCTTCCCAAAGTCCTTGAAGTTGGACCTCCGCCGGGCTCAGACCTTTTCTCAATTGGGCGTGCCCTTATGTCCAGATCTTTCTCTCGAGCTAGATCTCTTTGGATCTCTTTGTTGGTTCGAATCTCTTTGGTTCGAGACCTCCTCCTTAGGTCTAGACCTCCTCTTGGTTAAGGCGTGCCTATATGTTTAGGCCTCCTTCGACTTGGTCCTTTGGACCTCCCCATCCATTGGACCTCCTTACTCGCTTAACTTGGGAACCCCGACCTCGTGGGTTTCCTCCGAACCTTAGGACCCCTATATTGAGATCCTCACCGCCAGACCTCCCATTGTGGAGATCCTAGCGATCGAGACCTCCCTTGTCGACTCGATCCTTTAGACCTCCTTGAACCCGTGGAACCTCCCTTCATGAGAGCCTAACTGATAAGACCTCCCCGTTGGTGAGATTCTATCAGTCAGGACCTCCTTTTTGCAAGGATCCCCTCAGCCAGGACCTTCCCTAATGGGATCTTGGTTGTTAGAACCTCTTGTCGCGTAGACCTCCTCCATGTATGTCCGACCTCCCATGTCCGCACCTCCTCTCTAATCTGGACCGTTAAGACCTCCCTTGAGATCTTAACAGCCCAGCACCTCCTCTTTGAACATCTCGACCGTTAAGACCTCCCCACGAGATCTTAACCATCCGTTCTCCCTTCGTTAGCGGACTGATCGTTAGGACCTCCTCGGAGATCCTAACCGTTCGGACCTCCGTCTGGATTTGATCCTCTGACTCTAGACCTCCTAGCGGGTGAGGTTCCCCTCTTACCACACTGACCTCCCGTTAGCACTCACTTCTTGGCCGTTGGACCTCCTCTCGGAGATCCAAGCCGTCGGGACCTTCCCTTTGACCCAACTATTTCTAGATTTGATGGTCCCACCGCCGAGCTTATCTATTTTATGTTTCCCGCCACATCGGGTACCATGAGCATTTAATGCATGTATTGTCACATTAAATGCGCCATGCAAGTGGTCGATCCATTGTATGGGGTCATTCTGTGGCACTTTGTTGGAGTCTTTTCTAGTCTCCTCCCGTAACAGTACACAATGTCCTCTAATATTTTCGTTTGCCATCCCCGTACCTTTTGCCTATTTTTCATACTCACCAAATCATGTGCGCATTGAGTGGTCTTTTCCCTTTCTTTGACTATAACTAGTCCCGGGAGCCCTCCATTGCCACCTTTTTCACACACTCAACATTATTGCTCACACCCAGTGGCTTCCTGGAGAGCTTTGTTGCCAAGAACATCGCCAGCAGCTTCTCTTCATCGTATTAACACCATTGGAGGCTCGGTAGGAGCTCGGGCTTGACCTCAACCGCCCATATTACCTTCGACCTCCCCTTCAACCCGTCACCTCCTTCTTATTGGTGGTAAGCTTCCTTGTATATTGCGTTGTTCTTGTTCTTGTCGCCTCCATAAGAGGTTGTGTCCCTTTCAGGACCTCTTCCTTTGGATTCTCTTTGGAACTCCATGGCTTCAGCTTGAGATCACCTCTCTGGAACCGGCGCACGCATTGTCCTCTTGGTCTGTTGCTAGAGCCGCCCCTCTGGTCTTCCATGAGGACCTTCCTCATTCGACCTCTCCCCAGTAAGTTGGGACCTCTCCCAAAGAACCCATTTTGAATATGAGATGTTTTCGTTGGTTGAGTTTTAGAGTTCTTTTAAAGTTCTTTTGGCTCTTTATTTGGACTGTGGTTTGAGTTGTCCCATTTTCTCTCGTATAGAGCGTGAAGGCACTGAGGAGCGTGAGAGCACTGAAGAAGAAGACTCTCAAGACAGTGAGCAAGGCAAGTCATGCTCTTGATCATATTGCACCCAATATTTCAATGTACTTATGTTCTGTTTCAAAGTATAATGCATGCTTATTTCTACCAAGATATTCTAATGCCTGTCTTTAAACACTTAGTTATGCCTGATTCCTTCATATGGCCAACTTTGACAATGAACCCAATCTGTTGCCACCTTAGACAAAAACCTGGTTGATGCATTAGTGTGAACCAGGAGCAATTGAAAAACCAAATGCTTAGTATTGCTTAGACCCAAAAGTACTTGTTTTGGGAAATCTTTACCTTCATGACCAAATACTGTTTAAAATGTTTTGACCATGACATTGGGGTGTCATGGGAGTGTGAAAATATTGCTGGGGAAGCAAAGAAAATGAAAATTGATTTAGGCTTGGGCGAATTGGTTGCTTGGTTGGTGCAAGGTTCATGCACGGACTCTATCCTGGATAAGGTGGAGGTCCAAGGGTTTGTGATTGTCGCCCAAGTCGGGCTGAGGACCGGTCTTTGAGCCGCCAATGCTAGGCCTATGATGGGATATGCCAAAACCGTGCAACCACATGTCTCGGTATGGGGTGTGGGACCTAGCTAAGTAAATTGCGAACTTCCACCGCAGATTGATCCAGTTGGAGGGTGGGAGGTCTTCATGGCCGTGGTCTTTATGACCTATGTTCCCACTGGTGCAAGAGGGGCCCAGATCTGTGAGTCAATCCAAAGGAGGCGAAACCTTAGCAAGGAGAGGTCAGGTGGGACAATGCATTTTAAAGGCTTTGTCATGAACTCTAGACCTCTTACCTTTGGTAGTGAGAGGTGGCATCGACGGATCTTGATAAACTAGAGGAATTCATGTCGTGTGGGTAAAGTGCACATCCTCGATCGAGTGTAAATCTATTGAATAGCCGTGTCATGCGGTCATGGACATCTTTGGCGTGCCACTCGAGTTAGATGTTGAATTTGGGTTTCTAAAAATATTTAATAAACTGTTTTGGGACTTCTATCCCATGGGCTTTGGGCAGGGAGCCTTGTGACAGAAGGGTATCCTTCACCAACTTGTTGATGAATGCTATCCAACTGAAAATCAAATTTTGCAAATGAATTTTATCTATTAAAACCCGCCTTGGAACTTAGTAATTGTAATTGAAAGAAACTTGGCTTTATGCAAAGCAACCATATTATGCCTTCATTGTATATCCATGTATGCATGTCATTTTGTTACCCAGGTGTGACTTGCGAGCAGTGGTAGTGCTCACTCTTGCTCAATGCAAAATCTTATCGAGAGAAGACAATAGCGGTGAAGAAGAGGACCAGACGTGTAGGTTGTGCCTCCACCATTTTGCCTGTGGTATAGTGGATGGGCGTCTGTCTTTGTTCTTTTGTAAGCTTGCTTTTGGCCCAAGGCCACCTTTTGTAAACAAGCTGCTTTGTTATGTTGTAAATAAAGTCTATGTCGTGGATGTTACCATTCTTGTTTCTTTGTGAAGAGCTAGCTTAAGATCCTTGGGACTAGCTCACCACACCTTGGAATCATGGGGTGATCTCTCAGGCCCACGACCTCCTCAGTCAGTCCTTTGACCTCTCCCCGCGGGCGTGGCAATGGGGACCTCCCAGGTGATACCCGCTTCCTGGAGGTACCCTCGAGTGGTCCTGCGGGAGACTCGATTGGTACCCCTGGGGGCAGATCCTACCCGAGCCTCGGGAGGTGCTACCGGACCTCCTGGGAGGTCCTCTGGGATGTCCTAGGAGATCCTAGGAGGACCTCTCGGGTTCCCTAGGGTTGTGTCGCCACATGGATGGTCAAGAATATGGAGAAATTTAGATAGGTTTAGTCGTCTAGGTCTCAACTCGGTCTGACTGACTCCACTGGTACTTGCGTGCCTCCAATATTATCCAAGTCTTTGGTTAGTATCAGACGCACACGGATTTCCCCAATCGCTTGTCTGTGGAGAGATGTGCTCCACCCTTTTTGTTTCCGCTGTCATTTCCGCTTTTGTAATGTAATCATTTGGTCTGTTCGGCCTTTATTGTAAAACTTGGCTCGATGTGGTCTATGTAAACTCTAATGTTGTTTAATCTATGAATGATTTAGTTTATGTTATGTATAAAATGATTCAGTGATGTATCTGTAAGTGCTATCTACTAATTTAGATAATAGCACAATATTTTTCACGAAGGATTCGGCAGCTTGGCTTGCCAATCTTTTTGTTGATGTTAGGCATCTACCTACCTGTTAATTAGGTTGGACCAACTGATGAAGGCGTCTGTGAATGGACTGCAATGTGCAGACAAGATGGTTTTTTTTATTTAGACATGGAGTATATATCCTTGTCATGTGCAATAGACTAATGATCCACGTAACAAGAGTGTGGACAACAAATTGAAATTCTCTAGATCTAGTCATGTGGTGGATGGCAATATAGATAGCAGTCCATATGTGCACACTTTCTTTTTTGTGAACCATATGTGCATATTTTTATTAACTGAATTTTCCATACTTGATTTGACACGTTGATAGGGAATTCTGATATCAATAGAGGTGTAATGTTACATATGAATAATTGTCGGTGATATTATAGAGTACAATTTTTTTTATCGTAATGGATGCAACTTTAACTATATAGGTACGAGTATTTTGACAAAAGATTACAGGTTTAGTTTTTTTTTCGTGGACAAGTATGGTTAAGCTAGCCATGGTATATTTTTGAAATTTATAATTATTTACATCGTGCGGAGCTTTTTTCCCCCACGATATTTCTCTACGCTGCAATTAGATAGAGTGGCCAGCTTCCTTTCAGAGAAATTTTACGGCGCATTTGAGTGGTAGCATATGTTGGTAGTATAAATTAAATCTAGCTATTAATTTGTTATGGGTGTAATAGACTTTTCAGTTTAATTTTTTTCGTAAGGGTATAATGGTCTTTTGTGCGGTCTAACACGACACTGCAGTCCAGGGTGCTGCAACTCATCGAGGACATCCGCGCCAAGGTGCACGTCGCCTGCGACCCCACCGTCTCCTGTGTCGACATCACCACACCCGCCACCCGCGACGCCATCATCACATCCGGGGGGCCATCCTACGTCGTGCCACGGGGCCAGCTTGACAACTTCACCCCTACTTCCTTGAATGACATCGGCGAGCTCCCGTCGCCGACCACCGCCAGTGTACTCGCGCTCCTACAAGACTTCAAAGAATAGGGCCTTCATGACGCCACGACGACCTCGTGGTGCTTCTCAAGGCACACTGTCGAGGCGACTGCGCTTTCTTCCACAGCAGTCGCGTGCGGTAGGATGACACCTTCTCGAGGAAAACAATGAATGGGCTAGGCCATTTCTGGGCCGGCTAGCACCCCAATCCGAGCATGAATAGAACTTAAAGCCCACTAGAACTACAAAAATTACTCGTGTTATGCCTTTCTTTACAATATTACCTCTCTCCGGATTATACTGCACATACTGCCAAGGAAAGTATAACTAAATCCTAACTAATTTGATCTATTAGATCAAGAAGAATGGATAACCCATGTTGATTTAAGTGTACCGTAAAAGAGCTCTTATTTTAGAGCATGCACAATGTACCGATGCTGGCTAACTTTCTCTCTCTAACACTAGTGCTAGCACATTGTAGGGAGGGAAGGTGAGGGGTGCCAGTATAAAGAAAAAGATTCGTGGCACCATTGCCGGTGCATTGTAGTTGCACCAGTGCCAACCTAAAAAAAATTATTACGGGCCTATTTGTAAGTGAAATGATAGAGGGAGAGAGTGTGTAGTGAGAGAAAAAGAAGTGATATTTTATTTAGTTGTGGATCATATCTTTGAGAGAGAAAAGATATCCTAAATGCTGTAGGAGAAAGATAAATATAACATCAACCTGATACAGTGAGGCAGTGACAGTGTGAATGCGACAACTGCAACATTGTACGCGGCCTTACGGGAGAGTGACCCACTAACTGCCATTCTGCCAATGGAGTTATCACGGAAACGACCGGTAAGACCTGATTTTCGGAAATCACCCTCCACAACTGACAGTTTTGCACGTCCAATCCCTTCAAATACAGTATACTTACCATGCTTAGTTAATTACTAGCATAATTTATCTGGTAAAGACAATCAATTTCAAAGGTCCATTCACCTTTTGTGGCGTTCAAAGATCATTACTGGAGAAAGTCAAAGCAGGAGATGCGCCTACACGACTTCAAAGCCTTATTAAACTATACTCGACCACAATATACAACTGGCCAGGGTGAGCACATCAACGACGCTTTCCCTTTAAATAAGCACACACACTAATAAAAAAGATAGAGGTAGATAGCAACGGGAAAGGATGGAGAAGCAGAGAGAGAGAAGAAAGGAGCTCCTTTTGTCGATCACTCCTCCCTCTCAGCATTATAAAAGCCACGCGGTAGCAACTAGCGAGGTGCCTCATACTCCATGGCGCGCTCACGAAGCTCCTGTGAACCCCCGGCCGTCGGCGGATTGGAAGGCTGTTGTTGGTGTGAATTAAGGCGGAGATGAGACTTCACCGGCGAGCTGGTCGGAGATAATACATCGAAGTGCGACGTGCGCGCGCGGCAGCGGCAGGAAGAGGGGGGCAGCGCCGTGACGATATGCTGTTCAAGCGTAAGGTGCGTGAGGCATCGCTTGCGCTTCATCTCCCTGCCGCTCGATCTTTGTGTTGCGTCTTTGCTTGAGGTGAAACCTTTCGGCGATGGAAGGGAGCTGGCGGGTCGAGTTGGGGCCGGGGTGGAGCGATGCGGCGCGGCGGGCCATTTCGATTTTGGTGGTGACTCTGCTTCATCGATCTCTGATGAGTGAAGAAGATTTCGATGGCCTGAGGTGTGAAATCCGCCGGCGCAAGGTTGGTCGTTGCGGACTTCGGTGTCAGAAAAGAGATGATACACGCGGTTGGAGGTCGGCAGGCCGCTCTGCAGTGGTAGGATCATATGCTTTGACGAGGTTGTGTTTGTTGTGTGGTTTTGTGTCATGCCCGGAATCTTGTGGCTTTCAACATGGGCAGAAAAGAAAACCACTTCCATGCAATGTTGCAGACTTGTGATCCTACTTTGCTAGAGTTTATCTTGTTTTCTTGAGCTGATTGGCTTGAAAATGGACTCGGGGTAATTTTCTCTTCTAAGTTGTGGTTTTGTGTCATGCTGTGGATCTTGTGACTTTCGAAGAAAAAAAGATTCTTCCAAGTTGATGTTGGGAGGCTTGTACTGTAGTTCCGGTGAGAATTTTTTTTTATCATCTAATCTATTTTTTAAAAAATATTTTAAAGATAATATTTTTCTAACTTTATTTTCAATTCTGACCCTCCGACCACACCACAACGCGTGGCGTGGCTAAAGCACGTTGTCACGTCACAGATCTCAGCATAGCAAACGAGTGTTGTCACACCACTCATCTTGATGTCACGGGACTTAACCAAAAAAACGGACGCGTGTTGGCTCGGAGAGCAATTGTGGCAGGTTTGGTCACGTCGCGATCGGTGACGTGATAACACAATTTGATCATGCAGGGTAATGGTGTGAACAAAGAGGTCAGAAATAGAAATAAAGTTAGGGTGAGATTATCTTTAAAATATTTTTTAAAAATAGATTAAAAAAATAAAAGGCCATCTTGTATTTTGGGAGCTGCTTACTTGAAAATGGGCTTGGAATAACACTCACTCACTCTCTCTCTCTCCCTTTTCCTCTCCCAATAGGGATTTTTTATATATTAATTAATTTTTTAAAAATTTTTATTTTAAAGTTAACCTCGGCGCACTTTATTTCCAATTCCGACCTATTTGGTCACGCCACCACCCGTGGTGTGACAAAACAATGCTATCACGTCAACTGGTATCTAGAGCAAACTCTTATCACACCATCACCCGTGGCGTAACAGTGTTGTTTGGTCACACCACGACTAGTGGCGTGACCAAAAGTACTATTTAGCGAACTTATTCTATAGCGTGACAGCGTTGTTTTGTCATGTCATGAGTGGTGACATGATCAAAATGGTTAGAATTGGAAATAAAGTGCGTTAGAAGTTAACTTTAAAGTAAATTTTAAAAAAGGGTTAATTAATAAAAAAAAATTCCCAATAGGACTTTCTATATTTATGAAGTAGTATATTCTTCGTATATAAACTGTCGAATTACTGAGAGTGTCTCTACAAGTACATTGGGTTGAAATCAAAGTTTTTATGACAACTGTCTCGAAGTAGTGTTATTTTCTCAATAATTGTGAAGTGACAAACTACCTGCCAATGTTCAACAGAGAAAAAAAAAAGAGACCAATGCGGCATGCATACCCAAGTACTGACACACAAATGTAAGACTTCTCTCTATATAGGCCATTTCAGGTGGATTTGCATAAACCAGCCGAAAAATCTACTGTCACCGAATTAACCTGGTAAACAATTATCTTGAAAAACAAGGGAAATATAGCTGTATAAACTCCCCAACACAATTTTGAAGACTAAAGAATGTAGGTTTCATGAGCATGCGTTTCCAGCAGTGAGTTGATATATACAGTTATCAAATGGACATATTTCTGGATCCACTATTCAGCGACAATCATTTCTATTCTTTACTCTATATAACAAGTTTCCAATAAATATCTTCTCAGCAACTCCCACGTTTTATAAGGGAAAAAAAAGAACGTAATTAAACGCTCCAAATTGCATCCCTCACGCCCCTGGGACGCCAGCCACTGACCAATCACTCTCCGATTTTTACGGAGTAACCAAACTTATCTCTACACTTCTCGACTGACCGATATACACCATTCCGTCACCTAAAATGATATATAGCAATCATACATTTTGTATCGGCCTCTGTACTAGTCATCAACATCGGCTATACCGGCTTTGATACAAGACAATACCGGTTATACCAGAGGAATTGACAATACCATCTATTGAACTATATCTTTTATTTGATCCTACTATTATGTATTTTGAGAAAGATTAAAACGATGTTTTGTTGTGCATATAATTAAACATATATATATATACTTATAAATATATATTATTATATTAAACCCCGGAATAGTAAATCGACCCGGTACCAAAATATACTATTCGAAGAGTCACAGGTACGGTAGTAACTAGTGCCAGCAGGCAGCAGTGGGAAAATTTGATATATGCCGTTGCAAAGTTTTCAGATCAGAAAAGTGCCATTACAAAGTGTCGAATCCTAAAAATACCATTGTAGACATAACTTGATCATAGAAATGCTACCGATCTACATATTTCACAAATATTGGACGTTATTGCCCCCGTCTTCTTCCCATGTCACCCTCGCTCTCCAGTCGCTTCTCCTTCTTTCTCCCCGAACATCTCCGATGGCCGCCGCCGCCCTATTCTACAAGGTCCTCCTCCGCATCTGCCTCGGCAACCTGCCGCCCCTCCCCATCCCGCTCCTCTCTGCGCTCTCCCCGGTACCACTCTCACCGACACTCCAAATGAAGGATTTGTCTTTGCTCGGTCCTCATTGTTGTTGGAGTTTGCCACGATCGAGAAGCCATGAGAGCGATGAAGCGAGCCAAGATCCGGATCGGCTTGCTTAAGACTGGCGCCACCGACGGCTCTCGCGGATGAAGTTGGACTCGACGAAGCGGTGGAGCTCTTCTCTCGACGGCCATCGCTTCCCGCGGCGGCGAGCCTTCCTGTGGTGCTCCGTGGATACGGCTCACCGACGGAGCCCGCGCCTTTGGTCATGGGCGCGAGAGCTCCGGAGAATCCCCACATCTGCCGTCGGCGACTTTACGGACGACTCGACGGCATTGTTCGCCACCACGCCGTCTATATCCAAGATCGGACGCAACCGACCTTTGACCGGCCGGAGGCAGCGGCCTTGATCGAAACAAGCCAAGTTAGGCGGCAGCCAAGCAGAGCACACGTCGGCGGGCCAAGCTTCAGTGACATCGGCGACGACCAGTACTGGGAGAAAAGCAACGGAGGTGGCGCAGATGGCGGTGTGGCATAGAGCTCAAGGATAGAGGCGGTCTTGTGGGAGACCAGAGAGAGGTGCGAGCCAAGGCGACCAAAGCGATAAAGCGGCGGTGGTGGCGGCAGGGAGCCAGCGGTGGCGAGGGAGACACCATGAGGGGAGAAGAGTCGAGAGAGATGGCGTGGAGCTCTAAAAATGGGGAAATTTTAATAAAGGAGACAGTGTGAGGAGTGAGGAAGGAGAAGGTAGGGGAAATTTGATCCAATACTGATAGAATACGTATATTAGTGGCATTTCTATGATTAAGTTATATCTACAATGATATTTTTAGGATTTGGCATTTTGTAATGATACTTTTCTAACCTGAACACTTCACAATAGCATATATTAAATTTTCCCGACAGCAGCAGCACGTCCTCACCCTACGCGACGGTGCGCAGACAATCCCATGCGAGGCCTACAACCACGTGCCCCTTGTCAAGATCCGGGGCTCACGTGAGTGCCATGTGGTCCCCGCACCCCCACACGCTTTTCCCACCCCCAACCAACTCAAAAACCAAAAAAGAAAAGAAAATTGCCAGATGGGCCCCACGCGAACACGACGCGGGCCCCGCGTGTCACTGGCTAGCGAACAGGGAAAAGTACACGCGGCCCTGCGCGTCTTCCCCCTCTCTCTTTTCGTGCCTGCGCGAAAAAAAAATCGGCTTATCCTCCGCGCGGGCCCCACCACATCCGCGCCCTTTTCTCTCCGATCCCTCTCTCTCTCTCTCTTCCTTCTCAGTGGTGCACGACAGCCCATGGCGGACCGCGACCACGTGTGTTCCGTTCCGCGTAGCCTCTCCAGGTTAATCGCGCGATTAGGCCTCTAATGCTGTGTTTCGGCCGATTTAAACGAGAAGAGAGAAGATATTAAATCGATTTAATATATTAAAAGATCGATTCTAACAAAAAATGTATGAAACAGAAATCTACTTAGGAGTTGATTTAAAGTATTAAACAACTCATATGAGTATTAAACAACTATATCAGAGGGAGTGTGGTTGATAAAAGATATTACATTAGAGAAAAATAAACTTATTTTTTAAAATATTTACGTGACATAATTTTAGATCGATAACGGTTCAATACACTGAAGATACTCTTCGACCACCCAATATGCCACGGTTAACTCCTCACCGTGAAACTAATACCTGCCGTTGCTACTACAGCTGTGTGACTTTACAGCCCGATCCAGTCCACTGTTCGTATCTGGTTGCTGTTAATTTTGACCCGTCCAGCCAAAAGCGTCTCTATTTTGCTTTATTAGTGGTCCGGGAAAATTGTATCCACACATATTCATACATTCGTATTAAGCGAAAAGAAACATCTGTAGGGGCCTTTTCTGATAGGAAGACTGGTGAGAGGAAAGTATTTGCAGTTAAAGACAAAAGTATCAAAAAGATTGTTAGATTAATTAGTATACACAAATGACAGCACATCTTGAAATTTACCACCACGATATGGGTGGGAAATCTCAAGGTGCGCTGCGCTCCACGTGATTCATTTTTTAAAAACTTTTTATTTAAAGCGACTAGTAGCACCACGTCACTTGTAAAAACTGGTGCCGTTCAGATTCCAAATACCGCACACCCAAATTAACTTCACTCCATCTTTAGGATTCTTTAATTAATTAGCATTTAATTGGTTATTAATTAATTAATAATGTCACCTCCCTCTCTTCCTGCTAGACAGAGTAATACTAAGAGCATCTACAATAGTTTGTTTCTTAGCTTATTACTAAGAGGAGAGAGAATACTCAATCTAATAAAAAGAAACAACCATTCTAATAGATTGTTTCTTGCTCAGATTCAAGATTTTAATTCTTCATGCTTTGTTAAGCGATGGGACCCACAAAATGAGTGTTTAGGTAACAACTAAACCTCCAATAGAGTTTTTTTGTTGTTTTTACGCCTTGGTATAATAATCGATAGTTTTTTATGTAGAAACAGCTTCACCTTCTCTTTTCATCTTCTCTCCTTCATATCATCTAAGAGCTGATGTGACAATCTCTTAGTAACAGATGAGGTGGATAGTTGAATTGACTACTAATATTTTCGAAGGAAATGTGTTTTTTATTCGGAGTAGGCGAGCAGTGCGGTGAAGGTTGGTGGATAGTGGGCTCTCGCGTGACGTCAGCCCGTTGCCACGTCGGCGCCCACGAGCAGAACTTAAAGAAAAGCGGGGGGCGGGGTGGGGGCGCATGTCCGGGCCCGCCGCGCGCGTGGGCCCCGCCGCCACTGCCTGTCTGGAGACTTTCCCTTCGCTTTTAACCCACCGCAGCAACCGGTGCGAGCCCGTGGCACGTCAGCCCGGTAAAACCCCTCTCCGCATTGTCCAGATCAGATCCATCCACGTGGCCCCACCCCGAGCGGGCCCTACCAAAAGCAGACAAACCATGCATATAAAAAAGCCATTATTATTTTTTCCTATTAATTAATTAATTAATTTTAATAATGGCCAAATGTCCCTGCCCCATCCTCCCACCCACCTCCTATTGCCGGTGGACGCTTAGATTTTTCCCACCCGCGAGCAACCGCCACGTGTCGGTTGGCAGCCCATGCTTGTGGCGTAAGGAAGCGGCCCCGAGATTTTATTGCGGGTTCGGTGGTGTGCGCCCTGCCCGGTGGGCCCGCGTGTCCCGATCCGAGGGCGGCGGTGGCTGCCACGGTGGCACCGCGAGCGCGGGGCCGTCGGATGCGGGATCCCGGGCTCGGTGGATCCGGGCCGTCGGATGCGGGGATGGGCAGCGACAAAAAGAGGATGAGGCGAGGGAGGTGCCTAGAAAACGAACCAGACGGAAGAGAGGTGCCCAGACGCTAGTCAGGAGAAGCAGAGGAGGCGAAAAGAGGGAGAGGAGCAGGAGTAGCATTAGAGAGAGAAGTGTAGAGAGAGGAGTGGTAGAGCCTAGAGAGCGAGGGAGAGGGAGAGCGAGCTCTGAGCTCTCTAATCCTAGCGGAGGATTTTATAGATTTGTGGTGATTTGTGAGGAGGCGGTGCTTGGATCTGCGTCGTGGTGTTGTTGTGGGGAGTTTGGCGGAATCCGGCGAGCGGGGGAGGAGAGGAGACGGTGATTTGCTGGGGATCGGAGCCTTAATGTCTCAGATCTGAGATGGACAGGATCCGGGAAGCAAGGAGGTCCGGCGTGTCCGTGGGCGGTGGGCCGCCGCCGCGGCGGCGTCGGCTCAGGAGCAACGGGGGCGGGGCCCCGAGGGACTCGCCTCGGTCCGAGAGGAGGCGGGGCGAGCGGCTGATGCTCAACGGGGGCGGCACCCGGGACGACGGCGACGAGACCTCCGACGAGAGCCTCGGCGACGACGACGCCGACGCCGACGAGGAGCTCGCGGCGTCTGCGCCGAGGTACAACCCGGTGCAGCGGCGGTCGCCGAGCACGGCGCCGCCGCCGTCGCCGCCGCAGCCCGGCGGCGGGCACCACCATAGTAGTAGCAGCAGCGGCGGCGGCGGCGGTGGGGTTTACAACAACCACCACCACCACGGCGGCCAGCAGCAGATGCAGCGGAAGGGGGCGCCAATCCGAAGAGCCCCATCGTATGGAAGGCCGCCGCCGACGAAATGATCGGCGTGCCGGTCCCGAGGAAGGCACGGTCTGGTATGCACCGTAAAGCACGAATTTTTCGGCCTTGCCGGCGTTCTCCTCCATATAGCTAACGCTAATCTTGCCTCTCTTTGTTGTGTTCTTCGCAGCGTCTACGAAGAGGTCTTCGCACGAGTGGTCGGCCCCCGGCGGCGGCGCCGGTGACAGCTCGCAGATCCAACGGCCTTCGTCGCGGCCGATCTCGCCGGCGTCCGCCTCGACTGTCGCCCCTGCCCGGAAAAAGCTGGTGCGTTTTTGTGACCGACGGCGTCCATCTCCTATCCTCACCTCTTGCACTTTGCTGATTTTTTTCTCCTCTGGTGTCTCTTGTGCCTCTCAGAAACCAGTTGGTGGCGGTGGGAGCAGCGGCGGTTCAGGGCCAGCACCGAAGCAGCGACCGTCGCCGTCCTCAGCGCCTTCGGCAGCCCCGCCGCCGCCGCCGCCAGCGAAGATTTCAAAGTCCCCATCTTTCTTTCCGGAGGAGATCGAGGTCGCCGAGGTGCTATTCGGCCTTACTCGGCAGTTCTCCTGCCCTCCCAAGCAGGAGAGCAACCACAAGCTGGAGCTCAGGGACGCGCTGGAGGCCAAGTCCGGGAACTCCTCGCCAGCTCCGTCGTCTTCTGCCGTCCGGCCGTCAGATTCGACCTCCCTTGCCACTATAGGTGCGATACCTTTTACTTTATGTTATCAGGATTTTTTCCTTTGCCAATTTTGGTTTTGCGGGTCTAATAACTCTTTTGCTGCTTATTGCAGCGCCAAAGAGGAAGCGGCCGCGGCTCATCAAGTACGACGACGACAATCGTCCGGCGAGCCCAGCAAAGCCGGACTTGGCAGAGCTGTCCTCAAGACCGGAAGCGACCAGATCAGAGGCAAAGGCGTCGGTGTCGGCTGCGGCCGAAAGTGGCACCAGCACCGCCACCGCTGGTGGTTCCCGAGAGACAGAGAAGAGAGAAGACCGCAGAAGCAGAGATTCAGAGCTCCTGGCCGGGGAATCAGATCGCCGGGATCTCAGGCCGGAGAGCCGTGCTGAGCCGCCGGCACCAGTGCCGCCAGGCAAGCCGGACGGTGAAGCTGCGGTCGGCTCCGAGGCCAGAAATGGCGAGGCCACCTCTGCGACAAAGATGTGGGCCTTTTCGATTTTTTTTATTGGTGTTGTGATAACCATTATTGTCTTTGGATTGTGCCGATCTAATTAGTATATTCACAATTTGTGTGAACAATTTTTTTTTCAGTGAGCTGGCATCTGATGGAGCTCGGCAAGAAAAGTTTTGCATTGATCTCATGGTGGGTATATGCTTCCTTGTGTGTGTGGCTGAATTGGTCTTGCGGAATTTGTTGGGCAAAGATTGAAAGCGACAATTTTTTCCGCAATTGTCGCCTGATTTTTTTCATTTTGTTTTGGCTCTCTTTCTGACTTTTTTTGGTTCCAGGCTCCCCCGCCTGGGAAGCTATCTCCTGATAGAGGTGGCGCTTCCGACCCTGATGCGGATAAGAAGGGATTGGGTTCTGAGATGGACATGGTGCGCACTTCAGTTTCACGAATTTTTTTGATTGGCCTCATCAGCTGGAGCATTGGATGTTTGATACTGATTGATCTTTTTTATTCATCTTTTGGTTCAATTTTAGGTGGGGAGAGGAAATTGTGAGAAGAAAGATGGTG
The DNA here is from genome assembly GCA_036346405.1 of Phyllostachys edulis. Lineage (NCBI taxonomy): Eukaryota > Viridiplantae > Streptophyta > Magnoliopsida > Poales > Poaceae > Phyllostachys > Phyllostachys edulis. The sequence goes on along the minus strand of CM070557.1, from coordinate 48,818,603 downwards.
AGAGGACTCGGAGAGGGCTGGAGATCAATCTGGAGGACGAGAAGGTGCAGAGGAATCCGGTGGATGAGCTCGCTCCAAAGAAGCTCACGCTGCAGTTGGATTTGGAGAAGCCCAGCCTTGGTGACGAAAAATCGCCATCAGAACGACGGCTGCCGCCATTGCAGCAGCAGCAGCAGCAGCTTAAGTCCGCAAAGACTGAGATAAAGCATGAGAAATCCCGTAAGAATTTTGCTGTATTCTTTGCATTTGTTCCTTGGTTTTGTAAAGGTGATTCTTTTTTTGATATATCATTTTTCTCGTCTTGCAGCTCTGCCTGCTGTTACACCACCTATGCCAATGGCTGTTGGAGGCTGGCTGGGGAATTTCCCACCTTTCGGGTGAGTTTTATTTGATGCTGGATGTGTTTTGCTCACTCTTGCTCCCTAGGGGATTTCTGGTCTAAAGCTTGCTCTTATCTTGGCAGTTACCTTGGTCCAGTGCCGGCATTATCAGCTGCTGGTCTTCATCATCCTATGGACGTCAAGCCAGGGACTTCTGCCGGATTACAGGTGTGGCCTCCCACTAAAGTAGGGTGCGGTTCTTTATATTTGGAGTGACATTTTTTTCAAGTCTTATGGTCTTCTATGCTGCAGCATGCTGCATTGCTTCCTCCACCGCCGGTGCGCCCGAAGCGCTGTGCTACACATTGTTACATTGCACAACAGATCCAGTACCATCAGCGACTTTCAAAGATGAACTCTTTCTGGCCCCCAGCAGCAGCAGCGGCCGCCGCTGCCGCGACCAGATCGGCGCCATTCTTTGGTCCAAGACCATTCAACATGGGTGTTGTGCCGCCTGCAGAGGCTGCGTCCCTTCTTGTGAACCCAATGCAGGGGAGCTACCCTGTCAGGGCCCACTCCCCATTGCAAGAAGCCAAGGCTCCTTCAATGGCTGCCTCTCCTTTCCCAGGGAGCCTCTCAAAGGATAAGGCGGCACTGAGCAATGCTGCTGTTGCTGAATCAAGCCAAAGGAAGCAACCTCCAGCTCAAGAAACACAGCAGGCCACCCCCGTGCCAAACATGCTGGTATGTATATGCTGGACGTTTACACTATTTTGTACGAGTATTTTTTTTCTTATAAAATTCGCCCCCCTCCTTTTTACAGCAAGGGCCAGCATTCATCTTTCCATTCAACCAGCAACATGCTGCAGCAGTAGCAGCTGCAACTGCTGCCAATCGAGCGGGGGATACAAAATCTTCCGGAGTCAGTAATGCGATGCCACCGTCTGCCACTGCCCACTCTTCAGCAGTGAACGCTGGTGCCCTGGCCATGAACTTGAGCTTTGCCAACTTACCACCGGCTGATGCCCAGTTCTTGGCTATCTTACAGAATGGCCCTTACCCGTTCCAGGTTGCTGCTCATGCTGGAGGACCTCCATCTTATCGAGGCATGGCATCACCAGGCCCTGCTGTTCCATTTTTCAATGGGCACATGTACCCTTCTCACATGTTGCACCCAACACAGCAGCAAGGTGCACAGCAACAAAATCATCAAAAGAACCCCACGCCAAGCTTGTCCACTTCATCTCAGAAGCACCAGCCACAACAATCGCAAGGGTTACTGGGATATGCACCGAATCCTAATGCTGCTGCAGCCGCCGCCGCTGCTGCCAACAATTCCCAGAACTATTCAAGTGGCAACCAGCGCCCTATTCCACTGCCTGGCCTCACTCACCGACAGGATACTGAAAAGACCGTGCAAGACGGCCCATCAAGTGATGACAAGTCGTCACACTCTCAGAAGGGCGGGTATGATCATAATTTTGCTGTTCCAGTTCATCTTCCGAATTTTGCATTGATGCCAGCTGCTGGCAATCAGAGTGAGAAGAGGTTGAGTGATCACCATCACCACCAGCAGCCACCAGCTAGTCGAGGCCAGGGTGTGCGAATTGATCTTGCTTCATCTCAGCCTTTTGTGATGCCCTTTGGTTCCATTGGTGCTCCTGGATCTGCACCAACCGGTCTTGACTTTTCTTCATTGGCGCAGAACCATGCGCTGTTCCAAAGCCATCAAGAAGCAGGCCGGCATGGTTACCCTCAGCTCAACTTTGCCGCAGCTCAATTTGCTCAAGGTGCATATCACAAGCCCCAGCATCAAATCACTGCAGAAGCTAAATCTGCAGCTGTGGATTCATCTTCGACACCAAGTGCTGGGGACAATGAGAGAAAGAAATCAGCGTCTGCGAAGTACCCAGGTGATTCACAGCAGCATTCACTTTCCTTCTCCAGGCCAGAAAACAAGTCTTATATGCCTCCTTTCCTTAGTGGCAGCACAAGCGAGAGCTCATCCCGCACCTTGAGCCTTATTGGGTCAGAATCTCCAAATGCCTTCGGTATAGGTAGCAAATCTGCAAATGCTTCTGCTCCAGCAGCAACGTCAGCTGCAGCCCCATCCACACCCACCACCATTCCTCAGCAGCAGCAGCACCATTTGCTTCAGCTTCAGAAGCACCAGCAGCAGCAATTGATTCAGCATCACCATCTGAGCTCTCGCCCTAGGTCTGCTGCACCGAGTAATGCAGGTGGATATTCGGACCGTCTTCATGTGACGAACTTTCTGTATCCATCAAGTGCTGCCCAAGGGGGAGTTGCTGGTCAATCACCTCAACTGAAGGCATCATCAGTGAGAGTGACAGCTCCATCTGCTGCTGCGTCTGTCCCTGCTGCATCACCACCCTCCAATTTGATTATGATGAAGAACAGTGGTGTCCATCAGCAACAAGCAAAAGCTCCTCTGCAGGCCATCTCCATCCCTAATCACCAAACGCAAAGTTCGTTAAGCATGAGTTCATCAAAGATGGGGCCTTCTGTTACTAATCTTTCTACTGGAGGAGCGGGGGATCTATCTCGATCTTCAAATGCTCCTGTTGCTTCCAGTTCACCATCCAATTCAGTCTCCAAAAGTACTGGTGGCAGTCCACCTGCTTCTGGAAGTGCCAAGGGTGTTCAGCCGGCTGTCCGATTGTCATCACCTCAACAACAGTCAGCCAAGAACTCTGCTTCGACTTCCGGATCCAAGTCAACGCCCACAAATCACTACAGCAGTATGCCTCTGCCATCAATCCTTGGTCAGCAGCCGAATGTATCTCCTGCTGCTAATTCGAGCAGTAAGCAGCAGTCACATATACCGTCATTGAAACAGCCGCCATTCACACAAGGTCACTTCTTCATCTCCAATCAATACACACCACAAGCTCCTCCACATGTAAATGCTGGAGCTGCTGCCGGCCTCTACCAAAAGCGTTCGGCTGAGAAGACGCAGCAACAGCTGCCCCACCAACAGAGTGCAGTATCGGGTTCGTCTGCAATGCTCTCCCTCTGCTCTGGTTCCATGTCAATTTCCACAGCTGCGATGCCAGTTGAAGCAGGGAAGGGTCTTGCCACAGCTGCTGCCAGCAATAACATAAAGGCTCATCATACTCCATCTGGTGGTTTTATGCACCTTGCAACAGCAGCTCAATCTGTGAGTGGTGTGCCTCACTCTCACATGTCAGCAGCGCAATTGACCTTTGGGGCAATGCCGATGCCCGTAAAACCGTCAAGTGATCAGAAGCCTGCTGCTGGTAATGGTCTTAAATCTTTCGTTTTCTATACTTTTATCCTTCATTATAGAAGCAGAAGAGTTTGTTTCCATGTAGCATATAGCTCAATTCTTTTACCTAACATAAACTGTTGTGTTTTTCAGGTAAGTAAACGATCTGGATTGCCTGAGCGTCGGAACTCTAATTCTGGAGAAGCGTGAAAGGCAGCTACAGCTGCACCTCTTGGGCGCGGAAGAAGCAATTGCAACGACAGCCGCGGCTGGGAAGAGCCGGCCTGTAGTCGAAGAGGATGATGCGCCCATTCCATCCATGCAGGAGCGTTGGTAACTTATATTTGGAATGGTTGATGGCAGTGATACTTTTGTGTAGTAGGTTATCCTCTCGTGGTGGAAAGCTGGAGGTGCATAGAATGTCTTTTTAGCAGTTTTTATGCATGGATGTCAAAAGGCTGATCTCTCTTCCTTCCCTTCCCTGCCCTGCCCTGCCCCCAACCGCTCTTTTTGTTGTTCTCTTAACTGAAGGGAAATTTAATTAGAATGCAGGATAAGGTAACTTTGTGGTGCAGTGGTGTTCCTTCCTCGTTCCATTATATTTGTCAATATTCTGCTTGGATTGTTTTAGCAACTACTGGAGGGAAAAAATATCCCAAGTAGGGTGATCCATGGTTGGGAGGTGGAGCCATTTGGGTGCGTTATGGTTACTATACTAGGGCTACGCTGCCCCTGGTTTGAGGGATCTTGATCCGATTTTGGAAACTATAGGGGGATTTTCGCAAAAACATAGTGGGATCTCAATGTTATTTTGGAAACCATAGGGGCTTTTTGAAAAAAAATGACGTGGAGGAGATTTTGGAAACAACATGGGTTATTCCTTCGACTATTAGAAACGGTATATTAGCTTTGGAGAAAGAAATGAACGAATGAAGTGATAATTTAGGTTAATTCTATGTGTCTAGCGTCGGGTGGAACGGACGCCCACTCCACTCTCTTTCCTCAATTGTTCCTTTTCATTTTCCCTCTCTTTCTTTCTTTCTCTAGATCCCAACTTCCTCTTCATCTTTCTCCACCAAAGCTCCTCTCTAGCTCCCCTCTTCTACTTCAAGTCGAGCTGGATCTGGCCAACACCGCCAGTAGCCTTCCTAGCCACCGCTCCGGCTTCCCGTGCCTTGCCCGCGCCTCACCGAGCCGGCACACCACTACGGACTTGGCCACGGACTCTGCCATGGGATTCGTTCCTCACCGTGCCGCCTGGAGCTGCCGGCAGCGCCTGGATGCTGCTATCGCATGTCGTGGCCATCACCGCACACCACACCGCCTGCGTTGTCGCATCGGTCGTCGCCTCGGCGCCTGCAACCTCGGCTCCGCAACATGCGAGACATCCATGGGTGGATTGCCAAGGAGATGGGGTGACGAAGCATGGTGTGAGACATCCTCCACCGGTCATCTTCTTGGACGGCGCCATCGCCCAGATCAACAAGTGAGCTCTCTGTCGTTGCAAACTAGTGAATTGTTCTGATGTTGCAGCCCGTTGAAAAAAATGTTGCGACTCGTTGAAAAAAATGTTGCATAGTGTTCTTTGAGATATTACAACCCGTTGAAAAAAAAAGTTGCGTCCCGTTGAAAAAAATGTTACATACTGTTTTTTAAGATGTTGCAACCTGTTGAAAAAAATATTGCGCCCCATTGAAAAAAATGTTGCATCCCGTTACACGACGATGTTTCAACTATTTACGGTGATGTTGCAAGATTTTTTAACGTGTCTTTTTTTCCAGATGCTTGTTTGGATTCTTAGTTTTTTGAATGTTTGCAACAAGCAAAAAAAAATGTAGCGTTATTATTCATGCCCGAACTGTAGTTGCGCCCTTTAAGGGCTGCATATCAAATGCACATGGCTATATTGGAGAACATATGGGCATACTCGTCCAAGGCCGTTGGATCCAAAACGGGCGAACAGGATAAGGAGGACACGCAGACGCGCGAGGGGTTTTTTGAAAAGTGTCGAGTGCTCGGGGAGCAAAATGTAAGATGGCATAAGTGGAGTATGGAGTTCCACCGCTTTCAATCCTATTCGCCCGTTTGGGATCCAACGGTCCTGAGCGAGTATGTCCATATGTTCACCAATATAGTTATGTGCACCTGATATGCAACCCCCTTTAAGAATGCAACAATTATGGTCTGTGTGAAGCGCGCCCGCCAGCTTGCCCTCGGCTTCCCCACTTCGCCCTCTCATCATTCTCCTCTGCGCAATAGTGACATCGTGTCTCATCAAGTTTTAACTAGTTTCATTCAGTTATTTTGGGAAATGTTTCATTAAGTTTCATCAAGTATTATTGTTTCTCCGTATTTTGTAGAGCAAGTTTAACTTAGTTTCATTAAGTTTAATCCAAAGTTTCATGGAGTTTCATAAAGTTTCATCTTTTTGTCTAAAAAGTTTTTAACAGTAACATCGTGTCTCATCAAGTTTTATATAGTTTTATTAAGTTATTTTGGGACATGTTTCATTAAGTTTCATTCAAGTATCATTATTTCTCCATATTGTGTAGAGCAAGTTTCACCCAATTTTATGCAGTTTCATTCAGTTTCATGAAGTTTCATCCCAAGTCTAATGGAGTTTTATAAAAGTTTCATCTTTTTGTCTAAAAAGTTTTCAACAGTGACATCGTGTCTTATCAGGTTTCATATGGTTTCATTAAGTTATTTTAGGACATGTTTCATTAAGTTTCATCAAGTATCATTGTTTCTCCATATTGTGTAGAGCAAATTTCACCTAGTTTCATGCAGTTTCATTAAGTTTCATGAAGTTTTATCCCAAGTCTCACAAAGTTTCATCTTTTTATCTAAGACAAGTTTTCAACCGTGACATCGTGTTTCATATTATTTCATGAGATATATGATAAAACTATATGAAACTTGATGAAACATGATGAAGCTTAGGATGACACTTAATAAAACTTCATGTGACTTGCGTTGAAACTTCATGAAACTTAATGAAACTATATGAAACTTGGGATGAAACTTCATGGAACTTAATGAAACGTCATGAGACTTGGGATGAAACTTCATGAAACTATATCAAACTTGATGAAACACGATGAAACTTCGTGAAACTTAATAAAACTTCATGAGACTTTGGATGAAACATCATGAAACTTAATGAAATATATGAAACACGATGAAACTTCGTGAAACTTAATAAAACATCATGAGACTCGGGATGAAACTTAATAAAACTGGGTTTCATGAAGTTTCACTAGGTTTTAGATACCTTGTTTCCTGAAGTTTCACTAGGTTTCATGAAGTTTCATTAGACTTCACGAAATCTTGTTTCATGAAGTTTCACTAGGTTTCAGAGAGCTTCAAACAGTTTACAGAAAGTTCCAGTGCATTATGAGAGTGTTTCAACGTGTTTCAATGAATTTCAAATATGAAACTTGATTTAAAAACCTATCTTTTACACACAAAAAGGTGAAACTCCATGAGACTTGGGATGAAACTTCATGAAACACATATGAATTAGTTTTATCTAGTTATTTGGGATTAAAACTTCACGAAACTTAAAGAAACTATATGAAACTTGATTAAACACAATGAAACTTGGGATGAAATGTCAAACCCAGGAGCGAAGGATCTCAGATTCTTTGTGTCTCATGCACTAGTCCAGGAACAACTAGTGTACACAGTCAAATAAAAGTGGATAGCATAACCATAACACGCGATTTATTCAAAATAATTTGAGTTTACAAAAGGGGACATAAAGCCAAAACCAAAATACAGCGGGAAGCCAAGGCAGTAAGGTAGACCACACGATTCGCCACAGGCAATCGTCCGGGGGGGGTGGTGGGGGTGGCGCAGCCTAGTCGTCCGAGTTCTCAACCTCCTCGTAGAACTCCTCTCTTGCTCAACAATTTATTAAGCAAGGTGAGCACAAATAAATGTACTCCACAAGTTACACCCAATTAACAGAATCACAATGCATGTAAGGATATATCTAAGGGAGGCTTATATAGTTGATTTTGCATAACACAAAGTTTCTTTTCAAATACTTGTGCTATGTTCCAAAGCAGTTATTCTATAACTAAAATTCATTCTCTAAATCTCAAGTTTTATAGTAAGATAACATTCACACAAGAGTAGTGAAGGATACCCTCCTATCATAAGGCTACACGCCCAATTTCCCGATTGGATAAGAAATCCAAAATTATTTGATGAAGTCTTTTGAAAACAAAACCAAAGTCTAACTTGGATAGGCTTTGCTAGCATGTCCATGACACTGGACACGGCTATTCGAATAGTTTTTAACACTCTGCAGAGGTCGTACAGCTCTACCCACACGATATGACTTCTCTAGTTTGTTCGGCATCCGTCGATACCACCGCTCATTACCTTAGGTAAGCGGTCTAGAGCACGTGACAAGGCCTTTTACAAATCGTCATTCCACCGTAGCCCGCCTCGCTAAGGTTTCGCTTCCATTGGGCTAACCACCCGTCAAATTCAAGCCCCCTCTTACGCCATGTGGAAATACATAAAATTAGGTCATAAAGACACCCACACAACCGGATGGCACGACCACGGTGAATTGTTAAAAATTAGTTAGCCGAGTCCTGCCTATTCACGACATGTGGTAGTACGGAAGAGCTTAGCAAAATGCGCTCGAAGACCGGTCCTTAACTGACTTGAGCGACTTACAAAAACACTGGGTCTCGATCATAGAAATGAATCAATTCCGTGCATAAACATGCACCCATCCAAACATCCAATTCGTCCAAGTCGAAACCAATTTTTATTTTGTTTAACAAGTCAAAACATTTTATAAACTTCTATGGTAAAGACACAACCATAGTATCGTTTTCAAAATATAGCTAAACTTTTTGGCTAAATTCCCTAAAATTAAACAATTTCGGTCTAAGCTTTGTCTAAGCATACTGTTTTTCAACATGTTCTAGTCATACTAGTGTATCGACGAGATTTATCACAAGGTGACAAGGGAATGACAACTATAATTTCAACATAGGATGTACAACGGTAATGGGATTAACTAGTAATTTAAAACAGGAATTTAAATTACTGGAACATAAATAAGCATGCAATAATAGTTTAAAATATAATTTAAATATTTTTAAATGCTGGGCTCAAATATGATCAAAGGATGTAACTTGCCTTGCTTATTTAGTTGTTGTTCTTAATCAGCGTCGAAGTCCGGTTCCCCGAAGTCGTCGAACACTACACGTGAAAATGAGCCAAATTCAAATAAAATTCAAATGAATTCCAAATTGAATAATTTTAGAAAAGAAAGCGAGATCCTGATTTTAGACAGATTTAGGAATTTGAATCGCCTGAATCGGAGCTTGAATGAAGGAGAACGGGCTCTCAGAAGGAGGTTTGACTATAGGACGTAGTCTGAAGGGGGTTCAAGTACCGGGTCTAAAGAGGTTCGACTGGTCGGAAGGATGTTCGAGTACCTGGTTGAAATAAAGTTTCGACTGGTCGGAAGGTTTAGACAACTTGGTCGAAAGGAAGTTTCGACTGGTCGGAAGGTTTGGACTACCTAGTCGAAATGAAGTTTCGACTGGTCGGAAGGAGGTTTGACTACCTGGTCGAAAGAGGGTTCAACTACAGGATGTGGTCAAAAGGAAGTTCGACTACAGGACGTGGTCGAAAGAGGTTAGACTATAGGATGAAGATGCAGCGCGGCGAAGTGAAGTGGAGTAGAAGCTACGGTGATAATGGCAACCACATTCCGGCAACTCTTTCGACCGAACGTGGTCGAAAGAGGTTAGACTATAGGATGAAGCGGCAGCGCGGTGAAGTGAAGCGGAGTAGAAGCTACGGTGATAACAGCAACCGCATTCCGGCAACGCTTTCGGCAACAGCGTTCCGGCAACGCTTTCGACCGAAAAGCGAGTACACTAGCTACTGGAGGTGACTAGGGCCATACAAGAGTGGAGAGCAGTCAAGGAGCTTGTCGGTGATGGTCCGGCGACGTGGGCCCGTGGCAACGGCGGCGCTTCAACACGAAGGAGGCTGCCTGAGAGAAAAGAGGGACAATGGAAGGTTGGGGAGCACCAGTGAGAGTCTGAGATACTTAGAAATGGAGTAATTTGGAAATACCTCACCAGAGGCGATGTGGTAGTGGGAATACCCCTTTCGGCCGGAGATGAAGACGAAGCTCGAATCCAAAAGCTCCTGAGGACCAAAACCAAATCCGGTTAGGGAATAAGTTCCTTGTGTCCTGAAACACGAAACGACACGGGTAGAGAGGAAGGAGCTTCACGGTGGCGGCCAGAACGGCGATGAGGTGCGGTGGCTAGAAACTCGGATCTCGGGGCTTCGGGCAAACCACAGCAATAAGAGCGAGAGAGGGAGAGTTGGGTGTTGAAAAGAGATGAAGGTGGGGGCAACTCGGGCTCTTTATAGCCCGGAGGAGAGGAGGAGAGAGCCGTTGAGAAACTCGAAAGCGAGCGGTGCTGGCACGTCGGGGACACGACGGTGATGGGACGAGGTGAAATGAGAGGGTGCTGCAGTCAAGGGAAGCAGGTGCGGGGAAAGACGATTAATTAATGCGCACGTCGCCGAGGGAAAAAGTGTCGGGATTCGCACCGGGGCGACGACTTCCGTCGTGGCAGTGACATACACGAGTGCTGGCGGCATGGGCGAGCAACGGGAGGGAGGCAAAGGTGAGCCGGGGAAGCTGACAGGCGGGTTTGGTCGACACCGAGAGGTGCTTGATACCGAGAGGATGATCGAAACCGAGAGGGTAGTCGACACCAAGAGGGTAGTTGACACCGAGAGGGTGGTGTGGGTCGGCGCGCAGGGAGAGAAAGTGAGATGGGCCGAGGGGAAATCGGAACAACAGGGAAATGGGATTTTAAATACCAGAGAACTTCAATAAACTCAAAATAAACCAAAATTTTGAATTAATTGAAGCTTGATTAGTTCACATTAAATTGCTTTTACTTTCAGAAGTTTCCAAGTTAAGCTTTAGCAATTCGACAAAACCAAATGGTTATTTTTATTTTGTAAATTTTCAAAAAGCCCTGAAAACTGGGATGTCACAAACCTACCCCCCCCCCCAAAGGGAATCTCGACCTCGAGATTCAGAGAGGCTAGAAAGAAAGGTTAGGAAACTCGGCTCAGGTTGCTTCCTTCTCTGACCGATCGCTTCATTGCTCTTCGTAGAAATTTAATGTCTTTCTCTAGGTAGGACCTTCAACTTCTTCAGAATTTTTTATTTGATAACCCTGGTTGGTGACATCCTTCTATAATTCAACTCCCTTCTGGGACATCTGCTCTTCTAGTACCCAGAGGCATTTCTTCTACTGCAGCACAAAGGAAAGAGGTTGTGCACCTTTGAAAGCTACGGTGGTGGCTCCAACTTGATAAACTTATGCCAAACTGCTGGTTCATAACTATGTATTGGGGTGCCAACTAAAAGCTACGAATTCTGTCTTCCAATTTTTGCTGGATCCAAATCTTATTATTATTGAAATCCACCAATCTACATAACTCGAAGTCACCCAATTAAAATCCAATCATTCAATTAATCTCACATTCTATCGATAAGACAACATAATTCACAATCTCTTTTGGACACAAGCTTGAATAATCCAATAGATTCACCACTTTGATTGCTTGATTTCTTCACTGCATAAATCCACCAAAAATCTAGTAGCGATAATCATATCTTCCAATCCGATAAACTCCAAGATCATGTGAACTCATCATATCCTTTTTGGAACGAATTTCTCCAAAAATTATAATCGCGCAATTGATTCCTCCAAAATTCTTAACTAAATCCACAACATCATTCACTTTTTTTTCATGCATATTTATCAATCGTAATCCTCCAAAATTTCTTTATATAATCCAATGCCTTCATTATAGAGTGTTCCAATCGACTACTCGTAATCCACATATTCAAATTTAATCTGTCAAATTATTTTATCACCATCTATCCAACAATTATTTTGACCAACTCCAAAGCCAATCATATATTCTAATATCCAATAATCATACGACTCTATAATCCGATCGAGACATATCTCTATAATTCCACCAAGATTCTACCAACTCTACCAAAATTAACATCTTGAATCGATATGGAAAACCCAAGTCTTTTCGTATTTTACTCTCTACCTTTACTGTACACATTTCTCAATTCTATTTTTTTCAACTGACATTAAAATCAACTCAAGATTCAATGAAAATCCAATTTCTCCTAATAATCAAATCAGCGCTTCAGATTCCTATATCCTTCATGGTCAATCAAAATTTTCTATTACGATCATTTTCTTTCTCCATAATATATATATATATAATCCACCAATCTTATTTTCTTTAAACCATTCATAATCAAGTCATATCCATCATCATACTCTAGTATTCACAAGAACTTCTTACAACATCGACAAATCTTAAAATTTTCATATCCCAAAATCAGTCTTATCAATGATTCCCGAAAACTACCTAGCTTGGCATCGAAATACACTGGTTAAACCTAACAAGAGTAGCTTCACACACACACACACACACATATGTGTATATATATATGTATGTATGTATATGTATATATATATATATATATATATATATATATATATATATATATATATATATATATATATATATATATATATATATATATATATATATATATATATATATATATATATATATATATATATATATATATATATATATATATATATATATATATGTATATGTATATATATATATGTATATGTATATGTATATGTATATGTATATGTATATGTATATGTATATGTATATGTATATGTATATGTATATGTGTATGTGTATGTGTATGTGTATATATACATATGTATGTGTGTGTGTGTGTGTATATATATATATGACTTGATGGTATTTTATTTCATTCTGCTGACGATGCTTTCTCCTTATGCTGCAACGAAAAATGCAATCTCCTTCTGACATGATATTGGCTTAGCAAAAGAAAAGAGGGAAAAGCACCAAGACGAGAGAGAAAGCTATGAGAAGAGAAGTCTACCCCCCTTAAGCAACTATTGCACACAAGATCAAAAAGATCTCTGTACGACGTACCCAAAAGAAATAGACCATACAAGTCAAAAAAAACCGCACAACGTTCTACTCGATCGATATTCTTAATCGGGTGGAACGACTCAATGCACAGAATGAGTCTTGGCAAACTTAAGCTATATGGTTTGGCTGACATCGCGATCTTCGATGATTCTTGCATGTTGTCCTTGAATGGTAGAGAAGACTTGGTGACTTTACGACGCTTTCTTGACAACTTCGGGTCTTGAGGTCTTGAACACAACGGTTAATAATCGTGAGACCATCTATAGAAATTGTCAAGAAAAAGATGATGCATTTCACATTATAAAAAGATGAAGGAAGTATAAGGTAAGAAGGATACCATGAAGAATGTAAGAATAGAAAGATGACCAAAGATGAGGATAGAACAATTTATTTTTCTTTTCTTGTTACATAAAATAAGTTTTGAAGTTTTTTTTTTCAACTAACGACCATTCTAAGTAAGTCACAACCTACAGTAGATTTGGCTCTGATACCACTTCTTGTCGAACCCAGGAACGAAGGATCCCAGATTGTCTGTGGCTCATACACTAGTTCAGGAACAGCTAGTGTACACAGTCAAACAAAAGTTGATAGCATAACAATAACACACGATTTATTCAAAATAATTTGAGTTTACAAAAGGGGACATAAAGCCAAAACCAAAATACAGCGGAAGCCAAGGCAATAAGGTAGACCACACGATTCGCCACAAGCAATCGTCTAGGGGGCGAGGGTGGCGCAGCCTAGTCGTCCGAGTTCTCAACCTCCTCGTAGAACTCCTCTCCTGCTCAACAATTTATTAAGCAAGGTAAATGGATGTACTCTACGAGTTACACCCAATTAACATAATCATAATGGGATATATCCAAGGAAGGCTTATATAGTTGATTTTGCATAATGCAAAGTTTCTTTTGAAATACTTGTACTAAGTTCCAAAGAACTTATTCTATAACTAAAATTCATTTTCTAAATCTCAAGTTTTATAGTCAGATAACATTCACACAAGAATAGTGAAGGATACCCTCCTATCACAAGGTTACCCGCCCAATTTCCCGATTGGATAAGAAATCCAAAATCATTTGATAAAGTCTTTTGAAAACAAAACAAAAGTCTAACTTGGAGTGGCTTTGCTAGCATGTCCATTACCACGGACACGACTATTCAAATAGTTCTTAACACTCTGTGGAGGTCATACATCTTTACCCACACGACACAACTTCTCTAGTTTGTACGGCATCCGTAGATCCACCGCTCACTACCTTAGTTAAGTAGTCTAGAGCACGTGATAAGGCCTTTATAAAGCGTCATTCCACCGTAGTCCAGCCTCGCTAAGGTTTCGCTTCCATTGGGCTAACCACCCGTCAGATTCAAGCCCCCTCTTGCGCCATATGGGAATACATAAAAGTAGGTCATAAAGACACCCGCGCAACCGGATGGCACGACCACGGTGAAATATTGCAAATTAGTTAGCCAGGTCCTGCCCATTCAGGACATGTGGTAGTACGGAAGGGCTTAGCAAAATTCGCTCGAAGACCGGTCTTTAACTGAGTCGGACGACTTCCAAAAACCCTAGCCCTCAATCATAGAAATGAATCGATTCTGTGCATAAACATGCACCCATCCGAACATCCAATTCGCCCAAGTCCAAACCAATTTTTATTTTGTTTCACAAGTCAAAATATTTTATAAACTTCTATGGTAAAGACAGTACCATAGTATCGTTTTCAAAACATAGCTGAACTTTTTGGCTAAATTCCCCAAAATTAAACACTTTCGGTCTAAGCTCTGTCTAAGCATACTGTTTTTCAACATGTTCTAGTCATACTAGTGCATCGACCAGATTTTCCACTAAGGTGACAAGGGAATGACAACTGCAATTTCAACATAGGCTATACAACGGTAACGAGATTAACTAGTAATTTAAAACAGGATTTTAAAATACTGGAATATAAATAAGCATGCAATAATAGTTTAAAACAGAATTTATATAATTTTAAATATTGGGCTCAAATATGATCAAATGATGTAACTTGCCTTGCTTATTTAGTTGTTTTTCTTAATCGGCGTCGAAGTCTGGTTCTTCGAAATCGTTGAACACTACACGTGAAAACGAGCCAAATTCAAATAAAATCCAAATTAAATTCAAATGAACTCCAAATTAAATAATTTTAGAAAAGAAATCGAGATCCTGATTTTAGAAAGATTTAGAAATTTGAATCACCCAAATCGGAGCTCGAACGAAGGAGAACGGGCTCTTGGAAGGAGGTTTGACTACAGGACGTAGTCGGAAGGGGGTTCGAGTACCTGGTCGAAAAAGGTTCGACTGGTCGGAAGGAGGTTCGAGTACCTGGTGGAAAGAAAGTTTCCACTGGTTGGAAGGTTTAGACTACCTGGTCAAAAGGAAGTTTCAACTGGTCGGAAGGTGGTTCAACTATCTAGTCGAAAGAGGGTTCGACTACAGGATGTAGTCGAAAGAGGGTTCGACTACAAGATGTGTCGAAAGAAGTTTAACTACATGACATGGTTGAGATAGGTTCGACTACAGGACGAAGCGGCAGCGCGGCGAAGTGAAGCGGAGTGGAAGCTACGGTGATAACGGCAACTGCATTCCGGCCACGCTTTCAACCAAAAAGCGAGTGCTCTAGCTACTGGAGGTGACTAGGGCCATACCGGAGTGGAGAGCGATCAAGGAGCTCGTTGGTGATGATCTAGCAACGTGAACCCGAGGCAGTGGCGGCGCTTCGTAGAGGAGGCAGCCTGAGAAAAGAGAGACAATGGAAGGTCGGGGAGCACCAGTGAGAGTCTGAGATGCTCAAAGAGGGAGTAATTTGAAAATATCACACCAGAGGCGATGTGGTGGTGGGAATGCCCCATCTAGCCGGAGATAAAGACGAAGCTCAAATCCGAAAGCTCCTGAGGACCAAAACCAAATCTGATTAGGGGATAAGTTCCTTGTGTCCTGGAACATGAAACGATACGGGTAGAGAGAAAGGAGCTTCACGGTGGCGACCGGAACGACGATGAGGCGCGGAGGCCATAAACTCGGAGCTCAGAGTTTCAGGCAAACCACAGCAACAAGCGCGAGAGAGGGAGAGTTGGGTGGGGAAAAGAGATGAAAGGGGGGCTGCTCGGTTTCATGAAGTTTCACTAGACTTCAGGAAACCTTGTTTCATGAAGTTTCACTAGGTTTCAGAGAGTTTCAAACAGTTTCTAGAAAGTTTCAGCGTATTATGAGAGTGTTTTAGCGTGTTTCAATGAATTTCAAATATGAAACTTGATTTAAAAACTTGTTTTTTACATATAAAAAAACTTGAAACTCCACGAGACTTGGGATGAAACTTCATAAAACACATATGAATTAGTTTCATCTAGTTATTTGGGATTAAAACTTTATGAAACTTAATGAAACACGACGATACTTGGGATGAAGCTTCATGAAACTTCATGAGACTTGAGATGAAACTTAATAAAACAAGATGAAACTTGATATTATACTTCGTGAAACTTCATTAGACTTGGAATGAAGCTTAATAAAACTATATGAAACTTAACGAAACACGATAAAACTTCGTGAAACTTAATGAAACTTCGTGAGACTTAGGATGAAACTTCATGAAAACTTAATGAAACTTGATGAAACACGATGAAACTTAGGATGAAACTTCATAAAACTTAATAAAAACTGCATCTTCACCAGCCAGCTACGGGGTTGTCGCACCACTTCATGAGACTTAGGGTGAACAAGTTTTGAGAAGTTTAACAAGTTTCGGGAAGGTTTCACGGGCTTCAGCAAGTTTCACAAAAAAGAATAGACAAGTATCAATGAAGTGTTAAAAAAATCAAAACAATTCATAAAAAAAAAACAGAGGGAGCCCCACGGGGGGCCGGAGAGAGCCATCGGGGAGAGTACGCTCAATATGATCCTGAAGCTTTTGTCTAGATCCACTGATCCAGTCGGTGACATGTGACTAATTGCGTGCTGGATTTTTGAATACCCATTGCTTTTGCTCCATGAGCCTTCCAGCACTCTCGACAGCGGGTCGGGTCATGACATATCTTCTCCACAATCCTATAGATGCACACACACACACCCCGTGGCCCCTGTCATTATGCAAGCTGTCTGATTGACAGAGAGGCCAACGTCTGTTGCATCTCCATCCGTTAGTACGAGTAAATTCTGTGCGCCTCTCCCTGTCAAGACGTAACAGGCGAAGCTGTTCCCTGCAAGTGACTGATTCTGTTAATGTTGATGTACATCAAAATTATCATCAAAATTATCGGCAACATAGCAGTAAAAGAAGCAT
Organism: Phyllostachys edulis; assembly: GCA_036346405.1. Lineage (NCBI taxonomy): Eukaryota > Viridiplantae > Streptophyta > Magnoliopsida > Poales > Poaceae > Phyllostachys > Phyllostachys edulis. Next base: position 48,801,645 of record CM070557.1, on the reverse strand, counting down.
TTTTCTTTCCTCGTGCCGCTCGTCATACTGACTGGCTTTGTTGACCTCGTCTGCCTGCCCTGGTGGACACTTCTTCGGGCTCCTGTTTCGGCCGGTAACTCGGGCGGCACGTTGAGTGAAGACCAAGGTAGTCGCTTGCAACGCTTTGTCTTGTATTGGCTCCTGAGCACCATTTTCAAAAGGAACTGTTTCTTGATGATAAGCGTTTTCAATTTGCCATTTGCTAAGAAACACCTGGGTGATCTTTTTCACTTGGAACTAGCACCAGATTTTTGTCCACTCCCTTTGCAGTTCCGGCTCCAGTAATCAATGACGGTGAGCTATGGGTGGAATGGCGAGGACGAGGCGGTCAAGTTAGGTTTTAGGGATGGCAGTAGATGGCATTAGCACCGTCGGAGTGCGACAGCCCACAGGAAGGATGAGGAGGGGAACGAGGTGGAAGACGGCTGGGTAGCAGTGACAGTGGTTACGGTTTAGGGAAGAGAGGATGGACATTTCTTTCCTTCTAAAATAGCATTGTTGGTACAGACGTAAATGGAGCGGATATAGACGGATACCGCTTATTCTATATCATTTTTTCATATTTTTTTATCAAGTTCGGAGTCGAACACGGACAATGCCAGATACGAATACAAATACGGAAAGTATCGGTCACGAATACGGAGTGAATACATGCCAAACTGAATTTGGATTGTCTCGGTCATGAATACTTATTCGGATATTGCGCGAAAACAGAAACCATATATGTCGCACAAATAAAGATCAATCAACCATACTACATGTCCAAAATACAACTACATTAGTAGTTTAACAAGCAAATTTAAATACATCACACGATAACAGAGGCTAGTTAAACAAGTAGTAACTGGCAAGTACATGACAGGTGCTAGTTAGACAAGTAACGAAATATGTTTGTCTTTTCTAATATTAGCATGCATACTAAACAAACAAGAAACAACACAAGATTTAACTGGTCTTACTTTAATTTATTCCTGAGAACTATGGGTGATCTACATAATGAGGTCAGTTTTTTGGCATCACAATAGCCATGCGGAAAAAACATGACTTGCCCCCTTCGTGCATCAAAAGTAAAAAATAGCACCTTGTATATGCCGCAAAGGACCGGATTTGCCGTGTGGACGACACATGACCTTGTCCGGCCCCAGGGGCGCGGATTCCCCCTCATCTAGAAATGACAGAGAGTTGTAGGAATTTCTAAATATAGCAAATGAGCTCTAAAAATTATGAAAAAATTTGTTAAGACTCCTGACACAGTGTACTTACTTGTGTAATTTTCTAGAATTTTATATATTCTGCATTTTCACAAAAATTCATTTAAGGCTATTGTTTGTATGCAAATGAAATAATTGATTAGAGGAAAATTTCAAAAACATGCTCAAAATACTTTCTACATTTATTCTCAGTATAATTATCCCAATTTTACATTTCTTTTGAAATTTTCTAACCCCTAGGGGCTGAATTTCCCTCGTCCTAATCCCTGGGGCCCCTAGGGGTGCGGTAGCCCCCCACCCTTTGTTTTTTTTTATTTTTTAAACTAAAATATAGCTTTCGATGTCCCCGGATTCTCGCTAAAATCTAAAATATATTGTTTGATATTATTTCGATTTTGCAGTTTACGTTATGGACAGTTAGGACATCTTTGCTTTTGGTGATTACGTACTTTCACTGGAGGAAGTTGCATCCATAGAGACTGCTGCGGCTGCATCAAACCAACTGGAAGGGCAAGACGGAGTTCCATCATCAGGCTCCACTACAGCATCTTCGTCGGTGACCATCAGAGCAAAGAGGTCGAGGCCGTCTACATGGGGAGTGTGAGAGAATTTCGACAGGACAACCAAGCCAAACGCACAGGGAAATCAAGGGAAATCAGGTACCATATGCTATTTGTAAATTTTGTCGCAATGAATTGTCTGCAAGGTCTACAGGTGGAACGGGGCACTTGCTTAGACATGCGACAAGATGTAAGGATAAACAAGGATTGGTGATGAGGCAGACACAGCTGCAGTACAACCCCGACTGTACGGTACATAACTGGGACTACAATCCCGAGGTAGGCCGTCAATCTCTCTGTCATTTAATTGCTTATGAGGATTTATCATTAGGCTTTGGGGAGTCTACTGCTTTCCAAAATTATATTAGGACTGCGCATAATCCTAAATTTCATGCGTTTCTAGACAGACAATAACTATGAATCTAGTAAAATACTACAATGAATGTCGTAATAAAATAAAGGAACTATTTAGTAAGTGCACATTTTCGGTGGCCCTAACCTCATACATATGGAGTGGTCGAGCTAGGGATGATTACCTTAGTGTAGTTGCTCATTATGTTAATGACGACTGGGAAATGGAGAAAAGAATTATAGATTTGAAATTAATTAATGTAGCGCACATCAGTGAGAATATTGTGGACTGTATTATCAAAGTCGTAGAAGACTTTGGTCTTACAGACAAAATATTCTCAATTACATTAGACAATGCTGCTTCGAACTCTAGGGACATGGATATTCTTACTCGAGTGTTGAGTACATACGCCGATTCCTTCTTACTACATCAGCGATGCGCTTGTCATATTACTAACCTTATAGTCAAATATGGTCTGAAGAGGTTGAATCCGTATATTAAAGCTTTTCACGATGCGATTTCTTTCTTGAATAATTCTAATGTAAGAATAGCAGCATATAAGAACTTCTGCAAAGAGATGAGTGTACGTCCAAGAAAGTTTGGTTTTGACATGCTGGTTAGATGGAACTCTACTTACCTGATGCTTAAGAGTCTTTTACCATATAAGAACATTTTTTTTGTTTTTATTCAAACGCGGTATCAGAGAGCACCGATGGTATAATACTTCTAACTGAGCAACATTAGTTCGTTGCTGATAAGATACTATGGTTTTTAGAAAAAAAAAACTATGAGGCCACTACTGTTTTGTCTGTTGTCTACTATCCAACATCTTTGATTATTATGCATAGCATTTTACAGATTACTACTCAATTGAAAATGTATGAAAATGACTCAGTTTTACGCGACGATATTGTTGCTTTGAAAAGTAAATACTTTAAATATCGCAGAGGAATCCCTTTCTTATATGCATTTGCATTTGTTTTAGATCCTAGAGGTAAAATTGAAGCATTTACTAATGTTCTTGATCTTCTTAGTGATGCTACAGAGCTAGACTATACTAACTATTTTGCAGAAGTTCGTTCTCGGTTACACAAGGTTTTCCAAAGGTGTGAAAATAAGTTCTAGGGAGTCCGCCTGCAATGACCTCCAATAGCCCCCACCTCAAGTAGCAAGAAAAATATGTGGGGCAAGATCTTTGGTGGCTCTTCCTCCGCTTCAAGTCTTTTTCTTCTACAACGACACCTTCTCAACAAAGTCCAAGACTGACCTTTCACCTAAGGAGTGGGGAACTATCCGCCTATCTGGACAGTGATACGGTGGATTTCGACTTAGAAAACTTCAAAAAATTTCACTGGTGGCATGAGCATAAGTTAGCATATCCCATGCTATCCATACTTGCACATGTTGTGTTAATTGTTCCTGTATCGACGGTTTCCTATGAGTATGCTTTCAATCTTTCTGGAAGAAAAATGGAGGAGATAAGAACACATTTCACGAGTAAGATGGTGGAGATACTTCTAACAGTGGAGGACTGAGAACAAACTAATTCACGAACACAACACTCTGTGGAAAATCCAGAGTTGTCGGGAGTGTTCAAAAATCTATACCTAGACAACGACACATAGAACAAGGATGCATGTAGAGCTATAGGTTGTACTCTTTTTTATTCGCTAATGCTTTCTCATGCTGAGTTTTTACTTGACAAAGGTTTTAATGATTCAACCATTTGAACATTAATAAAGCTTTTCATTACATTTTCAATATGCTTGTCATTTTTTTACAATTTTCATATCTATTTCTGAATTCTACCCATTTTTCTTTTTTTGGGATTTGTTTTTATTTTTTCTGATTTTTTGAATTTTCAGGTCTAATGGGCCAAGTGGGTCGAAACCGGCCCGTTGGGCTAAATGGGCTCAGGCCGGCCCGGCACGGCATAAAAGGCCATCGAGCTGTGCCTGGGCTACCTCCCCGGTATGTGGGCCAGCACGGCATGACACATCTATTAGCTAGGCCATGATAGGTCGTTTGAGGATAACTACTATGGAAGCGCCTATGACAATAATCATTTGATGCCTCCACGTCTCCGACAACAACCGTCCAAAGGTCACGCTATCAACCGCGCCAAGAGAATGAGACACTCACAATAACTTCTACCACATGTGCTACCTCCATAAGGGCATATACAATGGTACAGACAGCTGATGTCTATAGCAACTCTCTATGTCACATGTAGACAGTACTAAAGACAGCTCATAAAATGGTACAGACAGCTGTTGTCTATAGCAACTCTCCATGTCACATGTAGACAGTACTAAAAACAGCTCATACAATGGTACAGACAGCTGATGTCTTTTTAGTTGTCTTTATAGAACACACAATCTTTTAATGCTATTCTTGTTTCTCGTGATACAGTCGACTACAGGATTATGGACAACATCTTTCTCTATCTTCGTTCTCTTTCATCAACGTCAGCAAAAATCATACGTGGCAGCGACTATAGATGGCTGACATAAGCTCATTGTACATACTCTAATCAAGAAGACGCCTCTCCGACAATGATAATTGTCACCCTCTCGGTGTTATATAAGGATCGGTCGGACAAAAGATCATATATATAGGCCATTGTAATGCTTTTACGCTCATTGCTCCCTACGATCAGTGAGCACACCCTGTAATACATTCTCTGCAATAAAGACACTATGTTTTCCTCTGCATAGTCTCGAGTTCGACACTTCCCTCCTTATCTTGTAAGATCGACAACTAAACCACCGATAGTAGGAGAGAGGGGAGTGGTGAGATCTAGTAGATGTTCATTTGATGGTTTAAATTTGAATGTTTTTAGAAAAAGGGAAAATGTCTGAGGTTATAGAAACCACCTCAATTGCTTAGACTGAACTAAAATCTATACATGTTGAATTAGAGCATGTACAATGCAAATGCTTAGCAACTAAAAACTGTTTTTTCTTACTACGTAGGACAGATGATGTGTTGATATTGTAGCATCAATGCTTATGTAGGCATTGATGTGTAACGAGTGATCATTTATAAACATCTTATATTGTACCTGCTCTGTAAACTAAGATACCAACTGTCCGTATCTTGGACATTTAAGGTGCTTGATTGGACCATATTTACTTGTCGGCGCCTCTCAAATACCTCACGTGTACCTCGCTGGATTTACTTGGCTAGTTCAGACACAAATTATCATTGCTTGAGAGGTACTAGGACCCCAGTAGCAATAGTGAAATATTCGTGCACTGTCCTCCGCATTGAATATCCTAATCCCATGTTAACATGGTATGAATTACAGCAATTTTCTTAGAGAAAATTAACTTAGTGATATCGCGTCAGAATGTAGTTGGGGGAACAACATTTCATTCGTCACATACTGAAAAATAACTTCACGAATACAAAAATATTAGACGAATGACATCGCCGCCGGTTACGTCTGTTTCCATAATTTTGTAATATAGAAACTGAGCTAAAACATTATCAATTTTTTTGGAGCTTCCCGACATAGTTTAATTATTTGTGTATTTTTTCAAAACTTTATACATTCGATTTTGTCTCTAAAATTCATTTAATTATCTTTGTTTGTAGGAATTTTCTAATATATAAAACGAGGTCCAAACATTGTGAATTTTTTTCAGGCTCCTTACACAGTATACTTGATTGTGTAATTTTTTTAGAATTTTACAAAAAAAATAGTAATGTAATTTCATAATATCCATTGTGTGAGGAGTCTAATATTTCACAATGTAAAGACATTATAAAATTGTATTAAATAATTTTGTAAAATTTTAAAAAAATTACACAATCAAGTTCACTATGTAAGAAGCTTGAAAAAATCATAATGTTTGGACCTCATCTTATATATTAGAAAATTCCTACAAACAAGATAATTAAATGAATTTTAGAGACAAAATCAAGATGTATAAAGTTTTTTAAAAAATACATAAGCAGTTAAACTATGTCGGGAGGCTCCACAAAAAAAATAGCAGAGTTTCTATATTTTAAAAATTATGAAAACGGAAATAACCGGCGGTGATGTCATTCGTCTAATTTTTCGGTGTTCACGACGTTATTTTTCAGTACATGACGAACGGAGTGTCATTCCTCCGATCACGCTCTAACCAAGGGCGGAACTAGAACGAAAATAATCAGGGTTCACCACTTCACCATAAATATAACAGTATATATAATTTTCAAGCAACACTATATTAAATAGTAATTTATGCAACAAAAGACTACAAAAGACCGGAGGTTGAAATGAGCAAAAGCACACTTTTTAGGCTAAGAGGTGCACGTATAGTATATACATGATAATATCTGCTATTTTTTCTGAAAGACCCGATGTTCTGTGACACCAGGTGAACCCAAACATTTCCGGCTCTCGGGCTAAGGCGGTGTTAGTTGGCTAATTTCCCTATTTTCGTAGTAGCCTACATATCTGGAGCGCCGAGAGCGCGTGGAGCTCGCGCTGTGGGTCAGAGAGTCTCACGGGCAGCTATAAAATGGTACGTCTTGAGCAGCTCGACCTTGACTGCCACTGGGCACACAGGGCTACCACTCCCCAAGCAACCAGCAACCGCGCGGGAGAAGCAAAGCGGCGAGAGGCGAGGTCGAGGCTCCCCACTCCCCGACCGGTTCGGCGGCACCACGCCCCGCGCCCGGCACGGCCTTGTGAGTCCAACGCGAGCGTCTCATGGTGAACCATCGCCCGCCCGTGCCGCCGCTGGATTTTCCCCGTCGGCGCACGTACAGAAATCCGCGAGCCCGTTGTCCCGCGGCTCGCGCGCCACGGGCAGGCCGTTGAAATCCCGCGGCACGCCAGCCATTTCCAGCTGCCCACGCCCGGACGCCACCCATCACCACCGAAACGGCCGCGCGATCCCGCAAATCTCCCGGCCGGTTCCTCCCGCTCGTTTGCCTCCCACGCACCGGCACCGCAGGCACTGCCCCCTCTGGGGGCGGAGATGGCCTCGGGCCTAGAGAAAATGCTAGTGGCATTTTTTAGTAGGTATGCAAAAAAAAAAGAGTGGACAGTGGACAGATCCTAGGTTTATCGGCCGGCCCGAAGCAGCTGGCCCAGCGGAGCGGCCCAGGCGCCAACGCCTGCCCTAGCTGCCTTGCCTTCGACCTCTTCTCTTCCCCTCCCTTTCGGCCAAAATGCAAGGCAAGTGCACGCTAGAGTTCCTTCCCCAGTCCATCTTCTCCATTTCTCCTCTATTCTCAAACTTCTTTCCTCAATCCTCCTCCTCCCAGGATCCCACCGGCCACCGGTGTCTTGCTCCTTCCGCGCCGTGCCGCCGCCTTCCTTGATTCCCTCCTCCGGCCGTTGCTGTCGGCCTGTTCCCGCTCACCCGCAGTTCCCCTTCTAGCGCCGCGCCCGGCCGCCAGTGTCCCCTCATGGCTACCCCGCAAGCTAAGTGTTAATCCTACTCCTCTCCCTTTTACTACTAGTTCTATTCCGGCTTATGCCATCAATCATAGGGTTCACAACGTTCTTTGTTTTGTTCATGGTGATGCTAGTGTTGTTGTGGAGTGGATTTTTATGTAGATAAGTTTATGTATGAAATTCTGGAATGTGTGAGTGCTGTGATCTATCGGTAAGTAATTACATGTGTCTGGAATTGTGTGATCATGCTAAAACAGAGAATGAGCTAAAGTTGTTTATGACACAGTTATTTAGCTATGCATCAAATCTCAGATTGAGTAATGTACTAGTGTGCTTTTGTTTGCCCATATTTCTTTGATTCCTAACCAGACTATGAAATGTGACAATTAAGATCTTGTTCTAACGTAGATTCATCTTGGTTAACAAACCAGATTGTATGTGTATCCATGGATCATTTGCTACTCGATTTTCTATCGCAAAAATGGATTTAGCAAGACATACAGCCATGTTATTGGATTTAATCAATCTATTGCTACCAATCATACTATATGCTCATATAGTAATTAAATGCCTAAAATACTATGTGCTGCTACCATTTACTCCTACTAAATGCTAAGAGAGGAAAATTGCTTTCAAGGTTCATGTTTAGCACATTTCTACTACACGGGAGGTGGAAAGGAATGGCAGAAGAAGCAAAGAGATAATTTTTGTTGTGCATTTGTGTTGTATTTTTTGTTATATTTCAGTGTTAATAGTATTTAATGTTGGTTATAGACTTATACGCCAGTCGCGTCGCTGCTTGATTTGCTAAACGGGAAATCTGGGTAACCACGAACCCATCATTGGTTCGATCTTCACGGCCATTGGTTGAGATCAATCAGCAAGTACGTTACAACCACGACATCGCATTGGTGTGCTAGTACTCCAATCATTGATCCCCCAGCTCCAATTTTTTGGTCAGATGGTCACCAGAAGAAGAAACGCAAGGTTGCTACACAACTCTCATCATTTCATTTCCACGAGTCCACCGTAAGGCAGAAGATCCCGACCACAATCATTTCCTCTTTCAGTTGCAGGACTCGATGGATTCAGACGGGACCCACTGATCCATGGCCCCACATCCCATCACTCCCTATTGCGCCAAGAAGAGAGCTGACCAGCGCCCACTGCCCCCACATGCATCATGGTCCATGGACGACCCCTAGCATATCGTACGCATAACGCATTGGATTCTCCAATGATGGGTCCGACATGCCGGGCCCGCCCGGTTAGATTTCCAGCAATCACCACTGTTCTCCCCGAGCTCGCAGCAAGGAGCCAAGGAAGGAAGGGTGGAGGCTGGCCCAAAGAGGCAAACCCTTTCTTCTGCTCTGACCACGCTGCTCGCTGTTGCCTTGGCCTTTTGGTACCTGGCAGGAGTAACTTGCAGTACTAGTCTGGTACTCCTAGTGTTATTACTGCTGCTTGCCTTCAGCTCACACACAGAATATTCACAACAGTGCAAGCGTACGGGCCCGTGATGGGCTTCAATGCCTGCTGGCCTTCCAAAATAAAAAAGGCAGAGGAGAGGAAGGGAAAGGGAGAATCTGCCGTAGCTATTCAATGAGTTGGAGTAGCTGCTAGTGTAGTATGCTAATCACCAGAAGGGCTGGGAGAGTGAGTGTGTTAGCTAGGTAGGTGTGATATAAAGAGGGTTTTGGTGTCGTCCTTTTCATGGTGGCAGAAGATATGGTCCTGTGAGTGAATTGTGTTGTTTGTGAGAATGTGGTAGGCTACGTAGAGTTGTTTAAATGTCGGATCGGATCGGGCTTCGGGCTGGACTTGAAAAGTTCGGCCAAAAATCATGAGGCCCGAGCCTGGCTCAGAAATCGGAATTTCAGCAAAAAAAAAAAAAGGTATTATTTTTATCATTTTTTGGAATTAAAAAACTAATATTTAATTCATTTTCAGTATTAAATAAATAGATTTATGCTTTTTTTAATTGTTTTTACCATGATTTCGAGCCGGTAAGACTTTCTTGGCCGTAATGCAGATCCCAAGTCCGCCCTGACATGGTCGAACTCGGCCGACCGCCTGTGAATGTGTCTAGCTACAAGAGAGAGAGCCAATTGCAAAAAGTTTGAAGGACGCCTGGTGTTGAGACACCGGCGAACAAAACCAAGACTAAACATGGTAGAAAGAAGAAAAAAACAACGAAATGGTCACATGGGCATTGACACGAGAGAGGAGCGTATATAGAGCCAGCAAGCCAAGCAAGGCCTTGCTCGGAGGGAGAGATTAGAACCAATCATTTTGGATTGGAAGGAATTTTAGTTTAAATTTCGAGTCAATCCGAAAGGATTGAGTCGACTCGCAATGTATCCAAACAAACCTCAAGGGAGGATCACATTGATTGCAATTTGCAACCACCGATCAAGGGGCGAGCAAGACGAGCGTGTTGCCTCCAGTGTTCCTCCATCCTTCACACCCAAGCAAGCTATACTATTTTGTTTCTCTAGCTCCCAAATCAACCATTATATATAGGAAGAAGTCCATTCTACCCCCTCAAGTATCGACATACGGACAAATAACCCTCTGTATTAAAAAAACAGACATTTGACACCCCCAATGTTGCAAAACCGGAGAACCTACCCCCTGAGGCAGTTTCGTGCGTTGATTTTGGGCATGTGGCATCTGTTTGGCCCGGTTTGGCCAAGTCGGATGCTGACTTGGTTAGGTGAGCTGACGTCCCCCTCCAGCCACCGAGGCATTGCCAGCTTCTTCAACTGGTACTACTTCACCTGGCGGTATTGACACGCCTGAGTCTAGGATCACACCACCGTGGGCGGTGGATGGGCTGAGGCGCAGGTCGGACTCAGCCACACCCTGGATGCCCGCGCCGCCGACGTTAAAGCCCAAGAGGCGCACGTAGTAGAACGTCGCAGTAACATCTTGATTTTCTAAATCCTTTTCAAATGTGTAAAATAAATCGACACTATTTTATTTTAATGAAAATTCCAAGTTGGTTCGGTTAGGAGAGGTTTGAAGCTGTTGAGACTTCTTTTGGTAGGCTCTGTGGACCTTCCCCTAGCAGATCTCCTTTGGATATGTAGGTTTAGACCTTCTCCATGGTCTAGACCTCCCCAGTGGCACGCGAGGTTAAGCCTCCCGTAAGGCTTAAACCTTCTCTCGCCCGGACGATCCTTCGTCGGGCTTGTTCTTTTGAAATTGGTCACTTGGACCTCTTTGTTGGTTTGAATCTCTTAGGTTCAGACCTCTTTTCTGCTCGAGACTTCTCTTAAGTCTAAACCTCTTCTTGTCTAGGCACCTCTCTATGCCCGCACCTCCTTTCATTGGGACCTCCGTGTGTTCCAAAGGAGCTTCTTGTTCGCTCATGACCTCTGAGTTCATATAAACCCCTTGATATCCTTTCTTGGCCGAAAGGACCTCCCTGTCTTTGGATCTAGCGGTCCGCACCTCTTCCCATTTCCAATCCAAGGGTCTAGACCTCCCATGCGTTATGTCCTTTTGTGGACCTCCTCTCAGATAAATCTAACGGCTTGGACCTCCCTCATTTTGAATCTAAAGGCCCAGACCTCCTCGTGCGTTATAACACTCTGCGGACCTCTTCCAGCATGTTTGATCTTGGCCGTTGGACCTGCCTTTTGGAGATCCAACCGCCCAAACCTCAACTCACTTTTAATCTCAACCACGGACCTCCTTAGAAGTTCCTTGGACCTCCTGTCCAAGACCTTCCCGTGGCTTTTTGAGAGCTGGATTGGGACCTCCTCGCCAGACCTCCTTTGATGAGATCCTCACCGTCGGATCTCCTTTGTTGATCCCGACCGTCGGGACCTCCCCATGTCCGACTTCTTTTGCATGTTTGGACCTCCTTGACCTTTAGACCTCCTCGAGGACCTCTATTGTGGGTCAAGACCTCCCATTTTGACCCGACCGTTCCTATATTGATGGCCCCACTTGATGGCCTCGGTCATTCTCATTTCCTCCGCCACGTAAATATCTTGGGGCATTTAATGCGTGTCTTGTCACATTAAATGCATCTTGATACGTGGTGTTTACTTTGAATTGGGTCACTTAATTGTACTCGACATACTTCTTTGTTCCTTCCCAAGCAACATACATTGTCCTTCCTCGCACCTTTTGTCCAGAGTGGCGGTGACATCCGCCCGCCACTCACCTACCTTTGACCCATTTCTATACTTATCCCGGACTTGTGTATTTCTAGTTTTCTTCACCACTTTGACTACAACTTGTCTAAAAATTCCACCACTCCACCTTCTCCATTTTCACCCTCTCGGTTTTGGATTAGAGGCCTTCCTGGAGAGCTTGGTTCTTCGACCTCCCTTTCATCCATAGCCACGGTCCTCGGTAAGTTCTTTGATGATCTCCTCCACTCTTGAGTTCACCACTACACCGAAGTGGTCATGTCCTTCACAGACCTTCTCGTGTGCACTTCTTTAGGATTTCTATGGTGCTCGGGTGAGGACCTCCTCTCGACCTTGCGCAAGCGCCATTGTCTCAGACCTCTTTGCCCGCCGCTAGGTCACACCTTTGGGGCCTTTTTCTAAAGACCTCCTTTTCCTCCGTAAGCTAGACCTTCTCCAAAAGAACATAATCTAAATACAATACTCTTACATTAATTGGGTTTTTGAGATTTCTCTGAGTTCTCTTGATTCTTTATTTGGATCTTTGTTGGATCTTCATTTGAGCCTTCTTTGAAATTGCCCTCTTATACTTGTAGATCGTGAAGACTCGAGAAAGTCCGAGGATTCTCAAGAGGAGGAATCTCAAAGTAGTGAGCAAGGCAAGTTACACTTTTGATCATATTGCACCCAGTAATTCAAATTATTTATGTCCTGTTTTAAAATGTATTGCATGCCTATTTCTATCAAGTTAGTTCAATACCGCTTTTAACTTCATAGTTATACCCATTTCCTTTGTATGACTCTTTGTTGACTTTGGACAAGACTTATTGTCACCATTAGGTCAAGCTTGGCTAATGCAGTAGTATGAGCCAAGAACATTTGAAAAACATATGCTTAGTCATGTCTAGACCAAAAATTATTGATTTGGGGAAATCTTTACCAAAAGGACCAAATAATGTTTAAAAATATTTTGACCATGACATTGGGTTATCATGGGAATATGAAAATGTTCTTTGGAAAGCAAAGAAAATAAAATGGATTAGATCGGGGCAAAATGGTTAGCTTGGTTGGTGCAAGTTTATGCACGGGATCGTGCCTTTATGGTAGATCGATGCCCTTGGGTTTGTGAAAGTTGCTCTAGTCATGCGAGGACCGGTCTTTGAGCGACCAATGCCATGCCTATAATGGGCATTGCCAAAAGCGGCAACCACATCGTCTCGATCAGGGGCGTGGGACTGGTGATTAATTTGCAAAACTCTACCATATCTTTGCTCCATTGGAGGTGTGGGAGGTCTTGTTTGGCCAATGGTCTTTATAACCCATCGTTCCCACCGGTGTAAGAGGGCTTCACGGATTGCTATCCACAGGGGTGAAACCTTAGCAAGGAAAGGTCAGGTGGAGCAATGCATTGTAAAGGCCTTGTCATGAGCTCTAGATCTCTTACCTTTGGAAGTGAGAGGTGGCATTGACGAATCCGACAAACTAGAGTACTCATGTCGTATGGGTAAAGTGCACAACCTCTGCAGAGTTAAATCTATTCGAATAGCCGTGTCCACGGTCAAGGACATGCTGGCAAAGGCCACTTGAAGTTAGATGTTGGATTTGGGGTTTCCAGAAATGTTTGCTAAAACTGTTTTTGGGATTTTATCCCATGGGTTTGGGCAGGGAGCCTATTGTCAGGAGGGTATCCTTCACCAATTTGTGATGAATGTTATCCAACTGAAAAAATTGCTTTGATGAAATGAATTTTATCTATTAAAAGACCTGCTTTGGAACTTAGTAATGGTAATTGAAAGAAAATTGGCTTTGTGCAAGATCACCTTATTATGCCATCCTTTGATTATCCATTTATGCATGTCATATTGTTAACCCACGGGTGTAACTTGCGAGCACGGTTGTTGTGCTCACTCTTGCTCATTGAAATCTTTGCCAGGAGAAGATACTGTCAGTGAAGAAGATCAAAGCAGCTAGGTTATGGCCGCCAGTCAGCTGCCTGTGGCTTGTTGATGGACTCTTTTGCTCTCTTTTGCTTTTATGTATTTATGTTTGGCCCAAGGCCACCTTGTAAACAACTTTGTTAACATGTTGTATAAATAAAGGTGTGTTCTGGATGTCACCACCTATGTGTTTGTGCTGTGAAGAGCTAGCCATGATCCTTGGGACTGGCTCGGGTTTCACAGGGAACCCTGGGGCTTGCTTGGACCTCCATGTCCACACAGTGGAGTGAATGCAGGAGGTACTGGGGTGGTCCCAGATCTCCACGACCTCCTCCGGATGGTCGTGGGAGGTCTTGGGAATGCTCTCAGACCTCCTCATCCTTCTCTGTTTGGCCATGGTAAGGCCCCTGGTGCTCCTTGGCTCTAAGACCTCTCGGGTCATGATCTCTGGACCTCCAGAGGTCCCACTGACCTCCCGGGAGGTCTTGGTGGTTAGTCCGAGAGGTCCTTTGTGGACCTCTTGGGAGGTCCTGATGGACTTTTCAGAAGGTCATGGAGGACCTCTCGGTGCCCTAGGGCTGGGTCGTCACAGTCGCCATCTTGGGGTTCCTGACCATCGAGGTGAATGACGCAGTGGGCCCTTCGGCCACAGCGCCAAAGCCGAAGGTAACGACGGAGGAGCGGGAAGAAGAGGGCTTCATCGATGATGTGCGGTCCACGAGGCAGTACGAGAAGCTGCTGCCGTACAGTGTAATCTGTGTGGGGAAGGACAGCCTGCCTCGGTCGAGGCTGAGGAGCTCGGCCGCGGCGACGAAGAGCCCCTCGTTGTCATCGCTGCACCCGATGGCCACGCGCGTCACCTGCGCACCCGAGCGTCTCGATGGCGAAGTCTCCCGTGGTAATGGAGCCGTCGTCGTAGGCGACCTGGTATAGGCAGGACTTGCGACGCGTGTCGCATCCCCTGGAGTCGAGGCGGTGGCAGAGCGGCACGGCGGAGGCGATGGCGATAAGCGCCATAGAGCGCGAGCGCGGTCGAAGACCTTCGGCTGTCGCGTAATGGGCGGCGCAGCGCGCGACAGCGACGACGTTCGTTGCCGGTGTCGAGCACCATGAGCGCGGTGGGCGGCGTGCCCACCCCGAGCACCCCGAAGCTATCGCGGTACTCCCGCCCCTGCGCTAGTTCGACAACAAAGAAGCGCGCGAACCCGCCAAGGCCGCCAAGTCCCATTCGGCGAGACGATGCATGCCGCTAGCCGTGGCTGCGTCCGTGCCAAAGCGGTGCAGTAGGTCTCGCGCGATGGCGATGAGCGCGAAACCTCGCGGGCGGCGCGAAGTGGAGGTGGAGGTGTTGTCAGGAGCGGTGTAGTCGGCCGTGGCAGAGAGGCTCGTGTCGAAGAGCTACTAATGAATTTCTTGGGCGATTTAGAGTGGGGCGGCGAAGCGCTTGTATCTGCGTCGCGCATGGGTGTGAGAAAGCGAAAGAAGGCGATGCGAGGAGGGAGGAGGAGGAGGAGGGGTCTGGGAGTGCATGGCGACGCCATAGCCGTTCGGCGGCAAGGGAAAGAGTGAGCAACAGTGAAGCAGATGAGTTGGCCAAAATCGACAGTTACACGGTATTGACAATGTTTGCGCTAGAGGCGAGCGCGAGTAGGAAGGACTTGGCGGCGAACTCGAGCACGACGTAGCAAGTGTCGTTGGTGAAGAGCTCCCCTGTCTGTCTCCTCTCTATTTCTTCCTTTCAATTGCTGTGAGCTCACTTACAGGTGGGCCCATGTGTCAAAGAATCCAGCTCACCTAGTCGACCTGGCAAAACTGGACCGAACGGACGCCACGTGCGCAAAATCACCGCACAAAATAGTCTCAAAATGTAAGTTATCTGGTTTCACAATTTCGAATATCAAATATTCGATTTTTTTAATACAGAAAGTTGTTTATCCGCACATTGATACTGATAAAATAAACATCTTCTTTATATATACCCCTCGCCCTGTCCGCATCTGTCCTTCTCTCTCACTCCCTCTCAATCGGGGGGGCCCACTCATGCCACAATCACCCGGGTCATTTTTTTCCTCGGTAAACGGCGGTGGCGCGTCAACGTCAGGCTGTTGATGATGTATGTGCATCAGTGCATGCATCTCCTCTCCCTTCCCTTTTCCATTTTGGTCGTCACGCAGGGTGAGCCTACACCTACTTGACTTAGCCATCTGCACAAGCTACTCCTATGGCTACAACCCTATTCTTGGCCACTTCTATCTTGTCTGGTTGGTGGCGATGTCGCTAGTAGAGCATGAGCACCGGAGTAAACTATTCGCAGCAGTCAGCTGGCTCACGTGTCCGGTAGTGATTTTTTACTGGAAACAACGGTGTGCCCTGCCCTGTGGCTTGGGAGTTTGCGGCCACAGGGACGGGGAGGTGGGGGCCCACAGATGGGGCCGGGCCCACGCACAGCAAGATGGTGAAACCAGAGGCCGGGTGGGCCCACCGCAGGCGCGACGGGGACGGATACGTAGCCTTGATCTGGAGTGTTGCTATCTCGCTGACCTGCGCGCTAGAGGAGGAGGTGGGCCTAGGGCCCGTTTGTCGCAATAAAGTTTGGCTGTTTTTTTCGTTTAAATGGCAACGTTCTCTTCGAAATATCAAAAATAGCATCTCTATAAATAAAACAGGAAAAATAGCAGACTCAAAACCAAGAGGTCTACCATGTGCCCAGTACACAATAGGTCACGTGGTAGCCGCATAAGAGCTAACAGGCCACCTGTCGGAATATGGTCTACTAGTCTTTTGTCATTTCTTAACCCTCTTCTCCTCTCCCTCACGTATTTAACTGGCCCCCTTCACAAGTCAACAGGGTGACCAACCAACTACACCTGGTAGCTAGGACAAAATTCAAATCACCCAATCCTCTTATGCAAACCGAGTGCTTGGTCTTCTATTCCTTTTGACGCCTTATAGCGTGTCATGACAACGCAGATTGACATTCCCCTTCAAAGGCTTGCGGCTTGCCGAGCGAAGAATTTGAACCGCGCTTCGGTTCCTCAAAATCCTCCCAAGTTGCACTGGTCGGTGACTCGTCGGACCATTGCACATGAACTTGAGTACGAGATGCCGCCCCCGATCATTGGAAACGATGCCCCGAATCGCCGGTACTCGGTCTTCACTAGATCCCAGTTCGGTTGAACCACCTCACTAGGAGGCAACGTCGTCTTCAATTGAGAAACATGTATTACTAGATGTATCTTACATGTTGGAGGTAGCTTCAGTTTATACGCGGCTGCTCCTACCACCCGATCCACCTGAAACGGACCAAAATATTTGAATGAAAGTTTGTGGTTAGCACGAGTGGCCACCAACGATTGCACATATGGTTGGAGTTTCAAGTACACCCAATTGCCCACAGCAAAGCTTCTTTCGGAACTTTTGGTGTCAGCCTGTATCTTCATTCTCTGACTGGCTTGTTTCAAATGTTCATGCAAGAGATTGGTCATTAATTCCAGATCCTTTAGCCAGCTTGCCAATTCCAGTGACACGCAAGACGCAGCGTCCACGATCCCAAAATGCCGCGGACCATAACCATAAAGGACCTTAAATGGCGATTTCCCCAGTGTTGAATGATATGAGGTATTATACCAAAATTCCACAAGCGATAGCCAATCAGACCACTTATAAGGGCAAGAATGGACAAAACAACGCAAATAAGCCTCCAAACACTGGTTTACCCTCTCTGTTTTACCGCCTGTTTTACCGTGGTAAGACGAACTCATTCGCAATTGTGTATGAATGTAACATCCCAATTTTCTGAGCTTTAAAAATACTTTGAATAGTTAGTAGGATAAAATTCACCATTTGGATTTTATTTGAATTTAAATCCAAAGCTTAATATGGACTTTGTACATCAAAATGATTTAATATGATTAAGGTCAACATGAACAATGGTCAAAACTATTTTATTTGGGTTCCTTGAGCTTGGATATATTTTCTGGAATTTTCTAGAATTTTTCCAAGTTCATTTGCTATTTTCTATTGCTTATTTGAATTTACGTATTTTCTAAAAGGAAAAGTATTAAAATCTCGAAAAAACCTCTGGGCAATCCTTCCTACCATCCTCTTGACCAGCTGTCTCGCTTTCAAAGATCATCGAAAGCACTTGCCTCGCCGTTGGATCAGCGACGGACGATTGGATCACGCCACGCTACGCCTCGCTCTGTCCTCGACCGGGGGGGCTGAAGTCGTCGTCTCCGGCACGCCATCTTCCTCAGAGTCCTCGGAGTCACCATTGGAGCTCCTTAAAGCTCGCTTGACAGAACGGAGTTTCCAACCGTCCTCTTCTAAAACCGTGCCTAATCGTATCTCTATCTCTTCCGCGATCTTTTCATTAAAATCTTATCTCAATCCGCCTCTTATCTCCAAGATTTTCTCGGTTAGTTTCGTGTTTATCTCGGGACGCGATTTGGGCGTTCCATATCCGCGCCTCCGGACCCTATAAAGGCGCCCAGATCGCCGTCGCCGCGCCTAAACCTCAAACCACCGCCTCTCGAGCCTAGCGCCACGGAATTCGAAGTTCTAAGGTGAAGCCGCTTGTTCGACGAGTGATTTTGCTGCACCCGGCCGCCGAGCCTCGCCGCCGACCGTCGACATCGCGACGAAAGGTGAGAACCCCGAGGTCACCTTCGTTTAGTCGAGACTCTCTGGCGCCGTCGCCGTCAAGCCCGGCCCCGCCGCCGCTTTACCTCGCCATCGCCGCCATGATTGGCCTTGAGCACCCGTGAGTCCATCAACAAGTTCCGCGCCCCTCTTCACGCCAAGATCACCGCGCCGTTGAGCCGCCGCCATTCGCCGGAGCCATCGGGATCCGAGCGCCACCAGCTCGCCGCCGTGCTGCGTCACCGCCATGTCATCTCTGCGTCAGCCTCTGCGTCGCCGTGCCGCCCACGTGGAAGCCACGTCAGCGCTGACTAGGCGGGTCCAGATCCAATCTTCATCTCCGGCTCGGTGCACTTGGTTTACCATGAGCCCTCTCACTGAGATGTGGGTCCCACGTGTCAGATTTTATTTTTAATTCTTTAATTCCGAGCGCTGACGTCATCGTTGCGCAATAATCCGGTTTTTCTTTTAAGAAATAATTCGAAATTCGAGTGTCGCTTTTAGGGTTTCTTTAGATTTTCAAACTTCCCAAGCTCATATCTTTTGCATCCGAACTCCGATTGAGCCCATTCAAATTTCTAAATTCATCTAAATTCAAGATCTACCTATCTGAGATTTTTATTTAATTTTTGGAGTTTGTTTTGCCTTTGTTTTTATGTATTTTGTTTGTTTCGGTTGCGAGTAGACGTCGATACTTCGGGAGGTTTTGAAGAGCAAGGAGCATCTCAAGACCAAGATCAATACCAAGACCTTTTCCAAGGAAAGTTATACCTTTGATCATGTTAAATCCCAGTTCTCTAAAATTACTTTGATTTAAATTATTGCATTTACTTTAATTATTTATTTCAATGCTTTTGGGATTAGTTAATATCCAATTTGTTATTACCTCCTTGTCTAAATTGTATGCCATAATCTTTTGTCACCCTAGTTTGGTTAATTTAGTTGGTGCTATGGTATTACCAACGTGGGTTGGTTAGATGCGATTAGTTTGCTTAGCCATGCTACGAGTCACCATCTCATGTAGTTGCAAATATAAACCTGACTAAGTGACTATGGAACTCTGTGATAGAAACTGCGTGCGCTATTTGCTATTACTAGTTGATGGCATATGTTGCACTTAACCAACAGGGTGGGAAAGGATTTAGACGGAGGCAAGTGGACTGTGTGATATTTTGGTGGAGCTATGTGCGTGGGCTTAATAACCTGTGTGCATAGGGATTTGTAGTTTAAATTGGAAGTCTTGCCTTGGTCAATTAAGGATTTAACTTTGTGCGCCATTGATCTGAGCCATTCGTACAACCACATGCCTGGTATGGGACGGGCCTAACTTAGTAAGTTTTGGAGTCTTGGCATTGATTACTTAGGTAGTAGGTTAGGCTATGTGCATGGGTGGAGGTGTGCTACCAGGTAGTCACATCACGGGGCGGTTCGCCGTGTTCCTGTCCAACGGTGTGTGTCAGACTGACTTCCTATGTGGGGTTGTCTGATGGTTTGTAAGCACACTGGGAGTGTCAATGTTAAGATGAAGTTTCTGAACT
Source organism: Phyllostachys edulis (assembly GCA_036346405.1). Taxonomy (NCBI): domain Eukaryota; kingdom Viridiplantae; phylum Streptophyta; class Magnoliopsida; order Poales; family Poaceae; genus Phyllostachys; species Phyllostachys edulis. Next base: position 48,781,842 of record CM070557.1, on the reverse strand, counting down.
GTTTTGTTACGGCTAGTGCTAGCTACACTAGTTGTATCTTGTGGGTAAAGTGTCTGACCTCTGCAGAGTGTTAAACAATCTATTGAATAGCGCGTCATGATCATGGACATGCTCGGTGATTTCACACGAGGGGTAGATTTTCATGAAAACTTTGGGAAGGGAGCTATGTGACCTAAGTCATACGGTTATGTGAACAACTTGATTAGGCTATGTGTCTTTGTGAAATAAAACTGTTCAATTATTATTGTCTATTTGTTTTAATTATGCTTTCAATCTATTACTTGTATTTAAATTGCAAATCTTTGATTTACGCAAAAAGAACCACGTAAACCATTCCTTTGGAATAAGCTCAGATCTATAATTGCATTTCTGTGGTATGACTTGCGAGTACGGTGTGTACTCATGCTTGTTGTAAAACATCCAACAGAAGAGGAGGAGGAGTCGCCTGCTTTTGAGGAGGAGTTCATCGAAGGTGCTTGATCGTAGGGTCTTGATCCCAGTCAGTTGCCTGTGGTGAATTGATGGGATTCCGCTGAAGTTTCTTCGTTCCGCTGCTATTTTATTTCCTTTCTAGCCCTGCGTGGCTTAATAATTGTAAATTCAACCTTAAGGTCAAAACCCTTATTTGTTATCAAATTACTCGTTTATGTTATTAATCGTGTGTGTGGATCGATATTCACCTATGTTGACACTGTGTGCACTAGCGTGATCCTGGACTAGTGCATTATACACAGAGGGTCCAGAATTGCATATTTTGGGTCCCGACAATGAACCAACCGAAACAGTTCCCTCCATAATGTGCTAGTGAAAATACGTTCTCTGTCAGACACCGAAGACTAAGGAGGCCATGTAACTTGAAAACATTAGCTAAATATGCCTAAGCCACTTGAAAGGTCGTAAATGGATGTGACAGAGGAACAAAATGAGCATAGCGAGAAAACTTATCTACCACAACCATAATACTGTTGTAGGAGGGCGATCTGGGCAATCCTTCGATAAAGTCCAATGATACCATCTGCCGAGCATGCTCAGGGACAGACAGTGGTTGCAATAAACCTGGGTACTTGACATGCTTAGCTTTAGCCTGTTTACATACTGAACATGCTGAAACAAAAGACTGAATATCCTTTTTCATGCCTCTCCAAGCGAACAATTTGCGCACTCGGTAGTAAGTCACTTGGAACCCTGAATGTTCCCCCAATAACATTGGCAAGCATGGAGTTAATAATCTTCTGTTGCACTGAGACATTACTTCCCACCCAAATCCCGGCATTCAAACGCAAAATACCTTCTTGTAACCTAAATTTGAGATGTTGAACACCGTCAATGCTCAATTCAGACAGTATACATTTAGCATGAGGATCACTTTCATATCCTTCGGCAACTTCCGACAACCAGGTCGGCACACACATTGACACCGCTGCAACTTCCCCCAATGAATGATCCGTGCGACGTGACAAAGCATCAGTCGCTCCGTTATCGCTACCCTTCTTATACATCAGACGATATTGCAGGCCTAACATCTTGGTCATGGCCTTATGTTGCCATGGGTAGACAATCGCTGATCCTCCAGATGCACCAAACTCCGTTGATCTGTTCTAATCACAAAAGCTGCAAGCTGAAGGTATGGTCGCCAATGATCCACTGCCAAAATAATTGCCAATCTCTCCTTCTCATAAGTGGACAACCCTTGAGTGAGAGGACCGAGTGCTTTACTAAGGTAGGCTAAAGGATGCCCCTCTTGCATAAGTACTGCACCAATACCCTTATCAGATGCATCTGTTTCGATTTCAAACGTTTTCTGGAAATCGGGGAGTGCCAGTACTGGAGTGGTCATTAATGCCTCCTTCAGAGCTTGAAATGTGGCTTCCTTGTCGCCTAACCAAACAAACACTGCATTCTTCTTGAGCATGTCAGTAAGAGGTCAACTAAGCAAGCCAAAATTGCGGACAAATTTCCTGTAATAGTAGGCTAACCCCAGAAATCCTCGAACCTCCTTGACATTGGTGGACACAGGCCAACTGCTGACCGCTTCAATGTTTTTAGTGTCAGTAGACGCTCCCTCCTTACTGACAATATGACCCAAATAGGTTAATTGCTGCTGAGCGAAAGAGCATTTGGATCGCCAGATTTTCAAATGATGAGTATCCAGAATCTCTAAAACCCTCCGTAGAATCTCTACATGCTCTTGAAAGGTGTGAGTGTAAACCAAGATGTCATCTATAAAGACTAACACACCTTTTCGCAGCAATGGTGCAAGAATGGTGTTCATTAACCCTTGAAATGTAGCTGGTACACTGGTAAGACCATACGCCATCACCTGGAATTCAAAGTGTCCATGATGAGTCATGAAAGCTATCTTGTGCTTGTCTTCTAGTGTCACTCGGATCTGATAATAACCCGCCCGTAAATCGAGGCTCGTAAACCATTGTGATCCAGCCAGTTCATCTAGGATCTCATCAACTATTGGTAGCGATAACGGTTCTTGACCGTACCCGCATTCAAGTATCTATAATCCAGACAAAAGTGCAGGTCAAATCCTTCTTTCACACCAATAGGACTGGGGAAGAGAAAGGACTCAAGCTGTGATGAATGATGCCTTGAGACAACATTTCAAAGACTTGTTTCTCAATCTCATCTTTCTGGGTAGGATTATAACGATAAGGTCGTAGATTCACTCGCTTAACTCCTAGCAACAACAGTATGGAGTGATCAAACTCCCTGCGTGGTGGTTCTTCAAATAAGTGCTCAAACTTTACTAGCAAGGAACTGATTGGTGCAGTGATGAGGACATCCCTACAACCACGACTTCAAGTGTGCATGAACTGTTCATGAAGTACCAATCGGTCCAATGACTAGAGCTAGAGCCAAGCTGCTAAGCCAACATGTACTTTTGTTTCTTAATGAGTTTCCTATTGACTATAATGAGAATTGGCTACTACCTCATGCAAATACTTTATGTATTCTTAGATTTGAACAATGTGAAGATTTCAAAGCCAAAGCAATAGAGGAGACTCATGGAAGATCAAGGGAAGTCACGTTTAGTTGTCACGACCAGGTCCACGACCACGTTTTGAACAGTACTTGACGGGAGCAGTACTCGGCAGGAACAGTATTCGACGTGAGCAATACTCGGTGTAAACAGTACTCAATGTGAACAGTATGATTCGGTTAGGATTTGGATTTGGAATCCTTGGCCGAATCAATTAGGAGTCGGGCCTAGGTTTTGTTGCGTGACTTAGGGGCGCACTATAAATACTATCGTGACCCCCCATGTATCCAGAGACTAGTATTATCAGAAATAATAGATTACAAAGTTTTGCTCTTGTTCTTCCTTGTTGGCCAAACCGACTTGAAGGGGAATTGGGAGTTCAATCAAGATCATTCAACCTTTCCGCTGGGAATTGGTAGCACGGTGATTTCACTTGGTGGTCGGTGAAGTCAGCACGTGTGTTCTTGCGAATTATAGAGTGCTAATCCTTGCACGGGCAACGAAAGATCACTACGATTCAAGAGAGGCACGTGAGTATTGGACTATCTACATCCGACTGAGGCCATATCATGCAACATTGAGGTATCATATCCTTAATGCCTTGTAAACTTACTCTTCTCCCACTTGTCCAAAATGGCAAACTCTTTTTGAGCCAATGAACATTCATTGGGCTATTGTGCTCTAACCAATCCATTCCCAAAATGATATCATAACAGCCCAATGGCAAAATCTTGAAATCAGTACAAAATACAATTCCCTGAATGCTCCAGTGACAACGCAGAAATTCCCTGGCACACTGCAATAGTCCACCATTGGCAATTCTTACTTGAATAGGTACATGAGCCCGCTGATCTCCTGTTAACAAACGGGCACAGTCTTCACTGATGAAACAGTGAGAGCTCCCTGAATCTACCAACATGATGACCTCATGGCCCTAAACCATTCCTTGTAATCTCATAGTACGAGCAGTTTTTGAACCCTTCCATGCTTCTTGTGAAATTGCCAACAATTCACCTTCGTATTGCAATTCTTCCTCCTCTGCACTTTGGAATTCCACCTCAGTTTTTCTTAGCATCTCCCACAATTCCTCCACCACATGCAATTGAACCATAGGTGCACACTTATGCTCCCTCGACCAACGTTCACCACAAGTATGACAGAGTCCTTTTGCTCGCCGATAAGCACGGAGGGCGACAAGTTTGTCATCAAACAGGGTCACTCTGGTCCCTTCTGTAACATTTCGATCATCTGTTCTCGGTTCCCACCCCCCCCCCCATTAAGGTTGTCTTTCCTGGTGTAGGAAAGGACAACAATGTCGTTCTGAGTGTGGAACGTGTGCCTGACTGCAGGTCCATGTGGCGATGATCTTTTTCTGGATGACTCCAACACTTCTTCCAGCAAACATGCTTAGGCGACTGCAGTTTCCAAATCCTGCGGCCGATGCAACACCACCGTCGATCTCACCTCCCCCCGCAAGCCATCTACAAATTGCATGACAAAAAACACTGGATTCCAATAAGAATGATCAGAAAACATGTTATGCATGAGTTCATTGAATTTTTTTTGCATATTCCGACACTGAATTGGTTTGGCGTAATCGGTTAAACTGCCTAATTAAGTGCTAAAATTCCTCCCGACCAAATCGGATACAAACAGCCTCCGCGAAAGACTCCCGATCCTCAAAACGCAAATGGACCCTGGAAGCTTGTAAGCAATGCAAAGCACCCCCCGCAAAAGACATAGTCGTTAAACCAATCATGAAATCAGGTTGAACCATACAGATTTTGAAATAATTTTCACATTTGAGTTGCCAAGCCTTCGGATTCTCCCTGTCAAAAGAAGGAAAATCCAAACGAGGAGGTGGAGGATGATGATACTTGTGGATATCATAGGGATATGCTCATGATCTTAGGTGTTGATACAATTGGCAATTGGTTTAAAGGTTTGTTGAATCTCCTGTTTTTCAGCAAAGATCAACAAAGTGCCAGGATAATCGATAGTACCAGCTTTGTATTGCGGTGTTACCTCAGCGCGGTATGACCGCTTGTGTACATGCAGATATTCTGTCGGCAGTATGATCAAGAAGTTTTAGGTCGATAATCGCATGGCGGTATCTAGAATCCTAGCGATATGGAAATTCGGAGGAGATGTGTTCGGGATTTTTGGGTTTTCCACAGTACCAAGATGACCACAAGTTGGGAGCGGTACTTGCGATGATGCGGTAATCTGGGATATTACTTGGCGGTAGTACCGCGCTTGCACTAAAATGTTGATTTAGTTTGAGACTTGTATATGGGATATGTCATATCCTTGTTTATCAGTGCATATGTGTTGCTTATTGCATGTTTTGGCTAACATGGGTCAAGTTGTGAAGAACTTGTTCCCGAAAACGATTTCTTGGTCTATTGATGTACAGGTGGCTTACAGGTCAACGACGGTCAACAGCGAGGATAATCGGGACTAAGCTTAGAGAGCTGAGGTCTAGAACGATCAAGGATGCTGGGTGAGGTCAGGAGACTCAAGCGTGGCGCAGAATGGACAAGGGTGATCGAACGGGCAGTTCGGTGCGACAGGTTGGATCAAGCGGCGCGGGAGTCGGTGCAAGTGCCATAGAGGTTTCTGTGGGAGCCGTACGGGAGAGACTTGCCGACATGATGAGAGTCGTTGATCAACTTACACGTGGCGAAGCAGGCGATTGCTTCACCAAGATTAGACTTGGTCTTCGGAGAAATATCAAGAAGGGGTATTTTGGTAATTTCACCAAATACCGCCTTGGTGACCTTGGGCTAAACCGCAGCGCAAGACGACGCAAGGAGGGGCGGTTTAGGTCAAGTGAAGATGAAGACAATGCTTTAAAATACGTGCGTGAGTTAAACCCATTTGTTAGTGGGCTTAACGGGTGCCCAATAGGTATAGTCTTCTAGAAGCTAGCCTCCACTATAAATAGGAGAGGGTGCTGTCCAGCAGCCCCCAAGCACTTCATTGAGAAAAACCCTAGTTTGTTTTAGGGCTTTGGAGAGAAGGAAAGAGAGGTTAGGGTTCTAGGGATTGATTGATCGTGTGCTCATGTATTGAGTTTTGTCCTCCAGGATGAAGTGGCTGTAAACATCAATCCTCAACCTCAAATCAATCCAAGCAAGTTCCCAAAGATGAGTCTCTTTTGTTCTTGCCTTCTATTTTGATGATTTGGAGTTTTTGATGATCCATCGCTTTTCTCTTGAATCTTTATGGTGTTATAGCTTGCTGTGACATGTGGGAGTGCATCTAAGTCCATCTTGATCATTCTTTTCCCACGAGCAAGATTTAGATCATGTTTTACTTTTTGACCCGGTTTTAAAGCAAACTTCGTTCAAATGGAAAAAGGTTGAAACTTTGACGTGGATCTTCTCAATCCTTGATTGGAATAGGTTCTCAACCTCCTAGAGAAGTTATGTTTCAAGTCTCATGAAGATTGGAGTTGTAGATCAAAAGTTGTGTCAATTTTGTTTTGGTTCTGTGAGCTCGATAGAATCGAATACCTAGCCCATAAACGTAAGTATTATCGATATCCGTATCTAGCCCATATACAGAGGTATTACCGATTTCCCTATCTTCAGCACTCTTTGTGTTTTTGTTGCTGTGATTTGGGGGTATGATTAGGATTCAATAAAAGGTTTCCACTATACTTGTTCATTGATCTTCATAGCTCTCATAGCTATTGGAGTGATTTGCGAATTGAATCTAATCGGGTTTAAAAAAGCTTAAAGCTCCTATTCACCCCCCCCCCTCTATCGCCTTTCCAGTCCTACAATACTGATGTCCTGGTGGTCTCCAAGACAAAGTAGTGGAATCATTTAGAGACATATTGGCATCACAGCAATCATACATACCTGTGCCCACCAGTTGTGTGGAAGAAAACTTTTCCCCACTTCCTTTCCCACGATATGCAATTCGCCTGATCTCTTCCTTGCCTGGTGGTGTAGAGTCCACAATGGTTGTGAATTCTGGTTTTACCTCCGGTGTAGGTAGGATCGGTGGAAGATCCTCTGGTCGGATGGTGAGGACAGGATTGCAGGCAATCTGCCCAACTTGTGTTCGCAACTCTCCCACTTCTGATCGCAATCCATCTACCACCTGCTCCACCTTTGGTTTCCATTTCTGCAAATCAAGCACTGTTGGCTTGATCTCCTCCACGGAAGCATGAATGGCATCGTTCTGCACTTGTAACTTCTGAATCGCTTTAGTCAATTCAGCAAGCTGTTGATCAATCTCTGCCGCACGAACTTGCGCCCGGGTTTGATAACGCGGCACCTCCAGGGCTTCGAAACGCAGCTCTAATACCAGATGTTACGTACCGCTCGGAAATTCTCTGAGAAGAATGAAGGTTTGATAGTTTGATGAGGAAGAAACAAGAGAGAGGAAGAACTGGAAAGAAGAGATGAAGAACAGGAGGAGAAACGGAATATGGTCTCCTAGTCTTTTGTCATTTCTTAACCCTCTCCTCGTCTCTTCAGATATTTAACTGGTCCCCTTCACAAGTCGACAGGGTGGCCAACCGACTACACCTGCCAGCTAGGGCAAAGCTCAAATCACCCACTCCTCTGATGCAAACCGAGTGCTTGGTCTTCTATTCCTTTTGACGCCCTGTAGCGCATCGTAACAACGCCCAGACACCGTCGGTGTTGTGACACAGGTCATCTGCCGCGAACTAAACGTACGACGAGTGGCTAGGGCACGTCACCTGCCGTGCGCTAGCAACCTGCCACGTGTCCAGTTCGTGGCACCCCTGCCGTGGATTTTGAAAGCGGCACAGGTAATATTTTTCCTAATTTATTTACGAAGAATCTATTTTTATTATTTTGCCGCGTAAACTCGGTTTGGTGCCGAGAGCCGTAGGGCCACGTACACGCAGCGGTGCGGTGCGGTGCGGTAGGACTAGAAGTTGAGTAGTGATGTAGATGTAGCCGTGTCGCGTACCTCTAAACGTCCGCGTCCACGTGTGGTCCCCGCGCCCTCGGCTCGGTGGGGCTGCGTCGGTGGATAACGTCGTAGAGTAGCACCACCACTCCTCTGCTCATCCGTCCGGACAGCCCAAAGTGTGCGGCTGTCGACGCTCCGCTCTCTCTTGAATGGAGATTGCTCACAGGGCACTTGGATTTCTCTGGGGAAAAGGAAAACCAAAGACGATGTGGGCCATCTCATTCTCTAATTTTATATAGAAATCCTAGTGATTTTGCGTATGATATGAATGGCCGAGTTTTAGAGGGGGGAAAGGTGTTACTAGAGAGATACTAGTAGAAGTCACTCGATCCCATGTATCCATCTAGATATTCCTTCCTAGAGAGCGTGTGGTAACAGGAAAACGGGTGTAAGGCCAAGAGCGACCGTACCGCTAAACACGTAAGTAGTAATCCATTGAAAGCTAAGTCATGCGCGAGGTTGCCAAGTGGGCTCTTTGCACTACTGATCTTAGCAGGTCTCGGATCGCCGGCTATGTTGCTACGTCAGCTTAATTTTCCACGAGGAGTGCGCGGCTTCCACGGTGGAGATTTTTTTATTAATTAATTCTTTTTTAAATTTTATTTTAAAGTTAACATCCGACGCACTTTATTTCCAATTTGGACTCTTTGATCACGCCATCATCATACGTGACAAAATATCGTTGTCACGCCACTACCGTGGCGTGGCAAATGTTGTTTAGTTAGCGTCGCCGGCCAATGGCGTGACAAAAAGACTATTTAATGATTTATCCTTTAACGTGACAGCGTTATTTTGTCACGTCATGGGTGGTGGTGTGATCAAAGGGGTCAGAATTGGAAATAAAGTGTGCCGGAAGTTAACTTTAAAATAAAAATTAAAAGAGGGTTAATTAATAATAAAAATTCTCCACGGTGTCGTATCCATGTGGACGAAAACACAGACGTCACCGCTGAGCAAACGAGAGCATACGAGCCGCATTGCGTTTGAGCACGCAGCCGGCCGGGGGACACGATGATCGAACTCCGCGCGCGCAAGTCCCCAGATCGGATGCAAGCACTGACGACAATGTTTTTCCGACGTCGTCACATTTCAATTAGAGCATCTACAACAATCCACCTCAGCTGTTACTAAAAGGTTGCCACATCAGCTTTTAGATGATGTGGAGGAGAGAAGATGAGGAAAAAATGTGAAGCTGTTTCTACATAAAGAAACTATCAGATTGTTAATACCAAGATATAAGAAACAACAAAAAAACTCTATTGGAGGCTTTGTTGTTACCTAAACACTCATTTTGTGGGTCGATGACTGTCTACAACAAAGTTTCAGAAGTAATTAAAGTCTTGAATCTGAGCTTAAGAAACAATCAATTGAAATGGTTATTTCTTTTTATTAGATTGAAGATTTTTCTTTTTTTAAGAACTAATAAAAACAAACTATTGTAGATGCTCTTAATACTCGCTACGTGGGTCCCGTCGACTCGATCTGCACATGATCAGAGTAGAGTCGTGCCTCTTTTGATTTTGCCTCCGTGCACTTTTCGACACGTAGAGATCAACGAACAGTGGTCACTGTTGCAGTCTGATCCATGGTTACGTGGTAGCAGTGAGTAGTTGATACAGTACACAGCGTGGCTGTGATACGTGCATTCCTATGCCAGAGGACATACCACATGTGATCCACAAGTTGATTGTAGTGTCTCTGAATCGACAACGGTGCAGTCTACAGGGTTTAGATCAGGACAAGGGAAAATCAAATCGAATTATGTCAATCACCTTTACCTACACCAATGGCTCAAAGCCGTGCAGCTCCTATTCCCGTGCTATTCAATTCTTTCCTGCGCTTTCTCACAGCGGAAAGCGCAAGCCGCGGGCCGGCGAGCGAGCACGTGCGTTTTTGACCAGTCTATCCATTAAACAATCCACATTGGCACAGCAGCAGCGCGGCAGCGGCAGAAGATATTTTAAATATCTCGAGCCGTTAATCCAGGCCACACAGGCGCCATCCCCAACAGTGTCCCAACCCTCATTTAATCCGCGCCGTCCAACGGGAGGCGCGCGTTCGCCTCGTCTCACCGGATCTTATCGCGACGGTACACGGCCGCGCGGGCGGGCCCAACCGCGCGCCATTATTCAGACCCGCGCGCTCCAATCTTGCGGGCCCACCGCCTAGGTGGGGCGCGGCCGCGGGCGCAGGCGGCGTGTTCGTGCGGCCCTGCTGCTCCTGCCCCGTCGGCCCCGCGTGCCGGACGTGGCGGGTGCGCCTACCCTGTGGTGGCAGGCTAGTGGACGGATGTCGCGGCGCCGGGGCAGACCGGGATCTTCTGCGCCGAGCTCCGTGGTGGTCACCTCAACCACTTCCCGGTACGGAGTATGGACCAACGTATGGTCCACGTTTTGCATTGGCATTATCACTTGGCTTTCTTATATATTTTTTTTAAAATATTGGTATTTAATGAGTGCGATGTATTCACTCGGCCACAAGTGCACCGTTGTTTTGGACAGTAGTCAAGTGCAAGTGCCCTTTATTGAATTATTTTGAAGTTATTTTAATAACACAATTGAAGGAAAAAATATGACTAAATAAGATTGATTTGGAGTCATTTACGTACTAATAAAAATTCAGCAAACATTCCATCGCCGAATATAGTCCAAACCATGCATAACAAAATGTTGTGTTCCTGAATTCAGTCATTGAAATAACCAACGATACAATAAACTTAAGGGATACTTTGCTGCAACACGATATTAAAATAATACCAAATAAAATCAGATACCATTGAAAGTATTAAAAAAATCTAATTTAAACTAACGTGACCAAAGGGCAATATAAATAAGTCCAACTCTAGAGATCATTTCCCCCTCTGCCTTGATAGTAAGGATTAGCACTCGCGTTGATCCTCATATGGACGACAAAATTGACGTAGTCACGTACAGCAGGGGCACTCAACCCTTTATTTGCAATAGTAAAACTAGCACCTCGAACCTCAAATGACAAAAATGCATACCGCGCTAATTTATCGTAGAAAGTCATGTGCCGCACTCCCAGATCGAGGCAGACGACATGTCATACTCCCAGATTACGACAGACGACCTGCCGCGCTCTCAGTCCGTGACATGCCTACCGTGCTCCTAGTCCATGGCATAATGGCATACCAGCGCGACAAGTGGCTTGCGTACCATCCTACCGTAGATTAAGAGCGCTGCAGATCGTCTGTCATAATATGAGAGTGTAGCATGTCAGCTGCCACAGTCTAAGAGCTGGGCATGTGGCTGCCGTAGTCCGGGTTATTTTTATCATTTTAAAAGCTATAGCTACTTTTGCTATATCTATTTAAAAAAGACGCTAGATTAGAAGTAAAAAAACTATATACGTGACTACGTGGTGATTTTATGGTGGGCCCTGCCCTGAAATGACAGCGTATCTTGCGCCATACAATGTGTGGGGCCCCCTGCCTGTCACTTTCTCTCGAAAGGTCCAGCACTCCAAACAGTACTACACGATAAGGTGATGTGTGCAGTGCAGGAGAGCCAAATGGGGGCGAGTCAAACCGGACGGACAATATAAAGGTGCCCCGCTGCCTGCGCTCTTTGAAACTGAAAAGAACAAGAGATCATCGAGGGAGGGAATAGGACTACTACCACGGCGACTCGGGTGGTTTCTTTCTCTCGCCTTCGCCGTCGTCTTCGAGCGTCAGGTGGGTGCCTACCCCTGCGGCCCTGCCCTCGAAGCTGCAGGCTGCGAGAATGGAGATGGAAGCAAAGCTGATGATGGGGAGCGGCCAACCAGCCGTCACCAGGCCCGGCCCTGGGGAGGGGCGGGAGGGGCAGCCGTCCCAGGCCCAGCACATTGATGGGCCCTCCCTGCGATATATACATGCGACGTCAAGACACCTGCGATCTTAGGTCTAAGTAGAGTAGAAAAGAACGACGCGATTCCCGCTTCGCAATCCGCTTTCTTGGATAGAGAAATGACAATGTATGGAGATTTTTGAGTTTATTCTGACGGTGATTGTTATCCTAGTACTTCCATTGCTTATCGCATCTTGTTTACTATGCCTGATTGTGGCATCACCGAAAGAAGCTTCTCAAAATTAAAATTGTCAAGAACTATTTGAGATCTACAATGTCACAAGAGAGGTTAAATGGATTGACAACATTATGCATTGAGAAGCGATTGTTGGATGAGATTGATATTGACACCATCATCGATGACTTCGCATCAAGGAATGTTAGAAGAAATTTTTGAGGTAATTTAATATGTATACAAATTATTTCATATGAATATTGCTTTTGCATTCATTAATCGCTTATTAGTAACATTTTATATATGTGTATATATATACTACCAATGGGTAGTATTTAGTAGTATTATCGTGTTTATATAAAAAGCGCAAAATTTTAAACTTTTCTGGTCAAAAAAAAAAACTCGTGACCGAGATCGGCGTCACCTTCCGGTGTGGTTCTTGATCTTCTTTTGTCGATCTTCGCTTCCTCTTGGGAGAAGAATGGAGATGATCCGGTCGATTTGCCTCCTCCTATCTTTATTTGAGTTCTTGTTGGCATCGAACGTTTGATTGTTTGTTTAGGTTGGTTACTTCTACTTGCCCTGCATTTTCTGCCAAGTGATCCAACTTAGGATCGAGTGACTTCTTTCTTGATCTCACGCCTGATTTCATCGAATGGTGTGGTGTTGTCACGTTCCTGCATTGTTTTTCAATTCTTTCTTGAGTCCTCTCCGTGATCTTGCTGTGTTACTTGTGCGGTTGTGCCTAATACATTGACCTGATTTTATCCAATCAAGGTGTAGGTACGTACATCATGTCTCATGACGGAATACTCGTATTCTGTTCGATTCCATCGCTAGTAGAGGATGTTACTACTAAGCATGGTCTAATGAGCGATCATTGTCCTAACCTTACAAAAAAGACACATGGAAGAAAAGACTTGCATATTTGCTGGTCCTACTGTTGTCGTGATGATAACTGATAGCCTAGGCTCACGTACTCGTTACTCCAAGTCCTAACTCAACAGCAGAATAGAAAGCTCACCTGTCTATGCTAGGAATTGATATGCCTAGTAATTATCGGAGTCAACATCACTCATTACTAGTGGAGGACACAAGACGGGACACAAGACAGGACGGGACCACCCTGCCGAAAGGTAGGCCCGCGCCCCTGCCACGCTGGCCGGAGAATCCAGCCCGTGGGTCCGCCGCGGGAGCGGTATCGGCGTCCGTAATTATCGCAGGCTGGTCGTTGTCGTCGTAGACGTGTCGATCTACCATCGATGCTGCGCCAGTGTGCGGAGATTACAACGTGGGGGCCTCGATCGACTGGCTATAGCCGGTGCCCGGTGAAGCATCCTTTCCGCCTCACTGTAATCAGACACAAGTTACTGGTTTACCGTAGCAGTGGTTGTTTCATGACATTACGAGCTGAACAGATTGACAAATCTTGGTCAATATGTGACAGAAAATGTCTGAGATACAATGCCAATTGGGCCAACGTGCCGTCGACTGTTCTCGAATTTGTTGAATCGAATTTCACTGGACCTCAGAGTAAGGATTAGCACCAGTAATTGAGACCTTCATAGATTACATCACAGAACATTTCGATTCATGTGCCGAGGAAAAATATTGACAATGTAGCAGTTGGGCAAGAAGGTGGTGAAGACCTATTTACTCCTATTACAAAAAGGAAATGAAGGGCACAACAATATTGTCGAGCTTACATCCGTCAGCTTCAGCAAGAATCCAGCCCAAAAAATGCATCCCAGCGATGAACGAATGACTTACCAGCTTCAGAAAACTTGTAGCCCCAAAATTCACCATGTTAGCCGCCAATACGTTAATTTCTTCAACACAGTCAAGGGCTCATACTTCACAGGAAGGAATGCAACTTACCAGCTTTACAGTCAGCCTGATATCTAAATTTTCATCAGTTCCTGAAGAAAAAATCAAACAAGTCCAATTCAGTTTTCCGTGGTTCTCAAGCGATGAACGAATAACTCCATACTAGTTATTGTTTCTGCATCAAGGGAATGCATTTGCTCTAGATGTGCAATTAGCCAATTATGTTACTTAGGACAGGAGTAACATTGAACCAATAAGCAGGAGGATCTTGGTTGAAGAATGGTCAACGAAAGGACCGAAGTACCTGTTCCTTCTGCTTTTGGATGGCTTCAATCTTTTTCATGTACTCGTCTGTAACTTTCTGCATAATTTGTACAAGATGTTAGTCCCCATTGCATCTAATGGATGAGCTTTCGAAGGGGCATAATTGGATTCTCAATACAACTATAGGAGGAAAAGGCAAAGTATCCTCACTTGTAGATCGGCTGATAAATCCTTCACATTATCTTCAGAAAGTTTCTTTTCCTATGTAAGCAAGTGAAAGAGGTAAATTTTATTGGCAAGGCACAATAGCCCCCGCAAAGTAGTACCAACTGAGAGAGCGAACCTTCTCTAGCTTATCATAAGCTTTGATTGCATCTCTTCTTATGTTTCTTATAGTAACCTGTAAGAGAACAGTCATTAATATCACATTCATTGTTTTTATTAGAATCCACGAAGGAGAAGAATACGTGATCTTTCATGCAAAATTCATGTGTACTCAACAATCTGCTGTATCCACCTCTTGTTAACACTAAATAATCTTCAGAAAGCTGTCAAAATTTTCCTAGCCTAAGAACAAAAGACAGATCTGTTATGATCCTTAGATCATAGGGTAAACATCACTGGGAGAATAGCCGGGTGGCGTTGGCTGCTAGAGGAGAGGAAAGACTATAGATAGGAGAGACGAAGAGGATTGAGATTTAGACTATTGTATTCTCATTACTTAATGCCAACGATTACAACGTCGTCGTGGTCCTGACACCTGTCACGCCCCGCACCTACGAAGGCACGACGTTGGTAGGGCGCGTGGAGGAGACAGTCGTTGGGCACCAGCCTTCTTCCTCGGCGAGGGCACCATTGGTGCAACCGTAGGCAGTGAAGCCGACGATGCGGAAGTCGTCGTCGAAATTAGAGACGCCTCTGGTAGCGCAGATCGCGCAGTAGCTGCTGCCCGTGCATTCTTCTTTTCATTTTCCATCAGCTTGACTACCATGGCCGCCATGTCTGTCAAGATGGCTTTCATGTCGTCTACGCCAGCACTCTCGTTGAGGGTGACCCTCATAGCCTTGAAATTCTCAGCAACAGAAACCATAACGTTGGCTCTGATACCAAGTTGTTATGATCCTTAGATCATATGGTAAATATCACCGAGAGGATAGCCGAGTGACGTGGGCTGCTAGAGGAGAGAGAAGACTACAGATTGGAGAGATGAAGGGGATTGAGACTTAGACTATTGTATTATCATTGCTTAATGCCAACGATTACAATAAGCATCCTTATATAGAGGGTTCTAACGATTATAGATAAAATCAATCTAAATGATGATCTTTCTAATTAATAGATGATATTCTTAACTAATAGATAATCTTTCCGGTTAACAAATCCCTATACAAGGAAACTAATCAACTATTTAGGGGAACCGATATTCTTATTAGGAAAGCAATCCCTTCCTAATCCCGTGCTACAGTACCTATGGTACTGTTTATATACGTGAACAGTACCAGCACATGACAGATCACTCGCCGAATATTTTTTACTTAGTTTGATAAGGGACACTTTATAATAGACCAATCAACATATGTTATAGAAGTTTATGTGTAGCACGCACAGTAAGGGCGTGTGCCAAACTGATTTCGTGAAAGCATCTTCGGCTACAGTTCATACTGTGCTCCTACTTAACTAATGTACATCACAACCACAACAGAAATGGACTTATAAAAGTAATTATTAAATATCTGGCCACTAAGTGTATAAAAAAATCAGAAATAAAATTCAATAATTCATCCAGTCCTATTGAATTAATACTGCACATTAGGATGGTCAATCTGACCACAAATACTAATTCCTAGTATAGCCGTATGAGCAAAACAAAATAGAAGGCAGGAAGGTTGAAGTAGAGAAAAAAAATCCCAATAGAAAAGGTAAAACGAATATTTCTGCTGAAAACAACGAAGATGTGAAACTTTAGACTATACCTTGCCTTCTTCAGCTAATTTACCTACGGTTTTTGTTAATTCCTGCCAGAAGAAAAAACAGAATTTCAGATGGTAACTAGGTGATAAGAACTTCATTATCAATGCAAAAACCTCTAGACATAATATTGGACACGTTTGCAAAGCTATAACAGACTCCCATATTTCAACCAACTACACTTAAGTATCATCACAAAAATTACCGGATAATCCATCTGAAGGGCCCTCTTTGAAACATCTTTGTATGTAGCATGTTCAAAGCAATTTCTACTCTTTTTGTTTGAGGTAAGACAGAATGTTCACCGCAATATGGTACTATGCTACTAGCCAGCAATAAAGGTTCTGCCTGGTGGTCTAACAACAAGAAGTTTCAGAAACCATGTTTTACAAAGAAAACTGGTTTTATTTTCGTTAAACTTTTATTAAACACTAATTTGGTGTCTAGGTGGTTTTGGATGCAAATTATTAAACTGTTCTTACTAGATTGAAATTAAGGCATTTTTTTTGAACCAGGATGAAACCCAGCTTTTATAAAGCTAATAACCAAACCAGTTACTTACATCAACACTGAGTATGCCAGTTTAACCGAAAGCAACCACAACCAAAAGAACAAACCTCAACATCCAGAGAAGCTGCAAGTCAAAAAACAAAAAACAGCCCTCCAGAACTGAGACAAAGGGTTGCTACCCTATCCCACCCTTACAAAACAGAATCATCCAAGCTTCAAACTTCTTCGTCAGGGCTTCTTGCTTGCGACTAAGGCATTTATTTTTGTTATCAAAGCAAAATAACTCTGCTTTGCAGTTAATGCTAAATGTTTTGGATGTCAGGAAATGTCACTGTACAGATCTTATAGAGGAAGATCGCACCTAGCAAATCAATATGAGCACAATCAAGAAAACTACAGCTTCATGAAACGATCCAGAATTTACTAAGTGCCGCCGTATGATTCTTACATGGCAGCATAAAAGGTTACAAATGCAATACACAAATGAACCTCCGAAAACAGACCTTTCTGCGATCAGATGTCAATGGTGGGACAGTGATTCGTATCACTTCTCCATCATTGCTTGGTGTTACCCCGAGATTTGCGGCAACTATTGCTTTCTCAATGAGCTTGAGGCTGCACAGCATATGGGTGTCAACACAATAGAATGAAAAATTCAATACCAACTCTGAACTGGGAATGATAGACAGCTTACCAAGATTTATCATATGGCTGAATAAGAAGAGAAGTTGCATCCGGAGTGTTTATCTGTGCAATACTCTTCAAGTTCACTGGAGTTCCATAGTACTCAACCTGTAGAAATTGTTAGTCATATCTGCAGCTTCACCAGTAGCCAACAGTAAAAGCTAATAGCTCAAACATAGTTTCAGTTAAGAAGAAAACCAGACAAAATTGTTACACATGAAAAAGAGAATCACCCAGGGCGTGTTCAATACAGAATAACAGATGTAATCATGTAAAAGTTCCTTACAAAACTGAAAAAGAAGGAACAATGCTAGGTCCTCAAACCTCAATCCTGTCGAGCATAGACGGGTTTGCGCGCCCTGTCCTCACAGTATTGAAGTTATTCTGGACTGTTTCAATTGCCTTCTCCATCCTTTCTTTCTGAAGGCACATATCTGCAGCTAGTTAACACCCAAGCTACAAAACTTAACCAGGTTTAACACAAACTGCATTGTACTTACAGCTTGGTCTTCAATGACTGATTTTTCTGCCTCGATTTCTTCAATAGTGGCATGCATCAAAACTGCTCTGATAACATATTGATCACCAGTTAATTAAGATTAATTGGAAGGTCAATAAGAGGAAGAAATATTTAAAGCTACAGCCACTCGCCTCTTGTCTGAGTGTCGAAGAACCAGAGGCATGCTAAAGAAGCCCACTGTTCCAGCGTGAAGTTTCATGATTGTTGAGGAGCTCAACAGGGTTGGGCGCTTTGAGAGACAACCACAACCTGTGAAATACAACATTCCCTGATGAACCCTTGCCACATTATTCATTTGCAATTAAAATATGTAAATACCAGAGTGTACTATCCTCTCTAGACTCTTTTATAAATTATAACCACATTAGCTAGATCTGTCTCACTGGGTTACCATGACAAACAACAAACTGCAAGTAATTAATTTCCTGCACTGCAGCAACTGATTCATGGCCTTGATCACTTGTAAACTCAACAGCCTGGAAAACACATTAGCTATCTAGATCCTAAAATTTGGACTTTGGAGCGTTTATAAGATGTTGACGAACTTGCCTCCGTTATAACGTCTACTTGAAAACACAGGTAAAACAATCAATGGGGTATGCCACAAGTATCGTAATGTACAAGCTGATCTGCCTCTCAATCAAAATATCCAAGTGCATAACACGAAATTGCTCAATTACGATGCTATAACCTAGCATAGCCAATACAGCCCTACGATTACAAATACAATCACGCGATGTGCACAACACCGTAACAACCCTACTTGTACAGGTCGCAGCTTGACAGGACAAGCGGTGGAAAGCATCGGCATTAACACGCGGAGAAAGAGCAAGCCAATTTCACAACCACGACCGCAATCACGCATTCCGTACCAGTGATCCGTGCTAGCTCCCCAGTACACAGTACGCCGCGACACAATGGATAAAGGCAACCCGTACGCAAGTATGACTCGCGGGTTCCAAACGCTTCGATATCGCGCAGGCGGGAAGGGAGGCACGGGGGAAGGAGGGTCCGACCTGGGCGCTGCAGGGGGAGGCGGGCGGAGGAGAGGGCGCGCGGTGGGGAGGCCGCCGCCGCGGGGGAGACGGCGTGGAGCGCCATGGCGCAGCAGCAATCCGCAGCGCGAGGGGGAGTGGAGCGGAGGGGACGATTGGTGTGGTGTGGATAAGGAGAGGCGGAGATGGAGAGGGCTGGAAAACGGTTTGTAATTTCTATCCGACGGGTCCCCTTTTAATTATGGTCCAGGTCGAAAGAGCGTGTGGTTATTTTTTATGGGCCAGAAATGTTATCAGATAACTTCGGCCACAGCCAGCTGAATGTCACATACAGTGCAGGAACATTACACTGAAGGAGGGAGCCCGACTTTCTCAGGCCGAGACGAGCTCATCCTAGGCCCAATTTGATTCCACGGTTTGGTTGTGCGCCGAATACTTGTAGCGGTAACCATGCGCTCACGATGGCGTCATGCAGATGCCGTCGCAGGCTCACAAGCGGCGCCGGTTCACGTAGACGGTGGACACGTTGCCGACCGAGTCTTGTTGTACACATCGGAGAGGTACAATTTGGCTTGAGACCGTTGAGATTTTGGTAGTTGTCGTGTTGCTTAACGTAATAGGAGCAGGATGAATACAAGTTCTGTTGTACATAGGTGGATCATCATATATATATAGACCATAGGGGTGAGAGCCCTCTAGAGACCACTGGGCGATTTTAGGTAATAGCTGTCCTATTCAATAAATCTGATTGGAATAATTGTGTTATAATAAATATTACATTTCGTATGTATTACATTTAGCAAATCTTATTGTATAATGTTATTTAAAAAAAATATGATAAGGTTGGTTGGTCTGTTTGTTATTTTCGTCGAATAGCAAGGGTACGAAATTTGTCAGACTCGCAATAACATTTTATGATCGTCGTATATTGTTATAGTGCGCTAAATTTTTGAAGAATTTTGTGAGGATGGTTGAGATAATATTGAATCGTAAGTAGGAAGGTAAGTGATATTACGATGCGCTAGGGAATAACACAGGGCGACAGTTGGCTGGGGGCACCATTTTTTTATTTAACTTTTTTTACAAATTTTTGAAAGTTAATCCCTCTCGAACTATCCATAACTTAAAAGTAGAGAATCTATATGTGAACCATATATAAGACCATCCTTTTTACTAAGCGTAAATACATATATGGACTGAAAATCTTTTTGTAGATTGATAACCTTTGACACTTCAGCATATATATCCTTCACAAACAATATTTTCAGACCTTGCCCAGAAGTGATACATGTTGTTGGATGTCTTTATAACGATGCTAGGAATAACACGGAAGAATCGAATGCGAAAAGACGAGGAGATTTGATGTTGCGAATTAAAATAGACTTTATAATGAAGCCGGGAATAACACGGCGCATAGGGTTTGGTTACGTGCATAAGAAACATTATCATACATGATGCAACAAACCGAAGTACTCATATGATACATATGCGCCTTTCTGGAATGGAAATAGATTCGACCTTCGACGGGGGACTAGTACAGAATGGTCCGGCCTACTACTTGGACTGGGGTCATTTTCCCTTTATTGCTAGCTCGGCGTTGAACTCCTAGCCGACCTCTTTGGCCTTGGCCGCCATTTCCCTCTTTCTCTCGCGCTCCTTGCGCCTGCACACCTCGAGATGAGCTTTCGTCTCCCGACATATGTGCTCGTTTTGCTCGTCGGTGCGGTGTTCCTCCTCCCGGATCTCACGGGCTCTTTTGGCATCCCACTCGGTGAAGTCGAGAGACCACTGGTCATATGGGTGGATCTCTTGGTCGATCCACTTGCAGTAGCCACATAGCAAATTCGGGGACTACAGGTAGACAGGAGAGGTTGTTAGTGCGTACTTTGAAAGAGAAATAGAGGGGAACATATTTTAACTGGTCCTTACCGGCTGCCGATAGCTGCTCGTGTCCCAACGTTGATTGGGATAGTCACTAGAGTAGTTCGCGCAACCCCAGTAATGTATGCCCAGGCTCAGCCGCTGCTTAGACTTGAAAAACTTGCATAGGTCCCTGCACCAATAGGGGGACGGCGTCTCCCCCTCTGGCGGATGTTGCGGCGAACGCTCGGTTGGAATGTTCTGGAAGAGGTTGCTGCTACAGGAGGTCTCATTGCAGAGAGCTGACATCCTGGCAAGCTCCTCTTGCCCTTGCTAGTTTGTGGATCTCGTCCCATTGCTTCTGCAGCTTGTCCATCCCGACGTAGTGAACCAAGCTCTGGTGTAGTGTTGGGTTTGGTTGTGTAGTGTTCTCTCCCAGATATCTTCCACCTCCATTTATAAGCCACAGGGTTGGCATGGTGTGGTAAATTTTATGTGAGTAGCCTGCGAGGAAGAGTGTTGCCTTGCCATTATGAAAAGTTGTTGGCGTTAGGTCTTGTCACTGCGCAAAGCTGTACCGTTTCGTATTGTCACTATGCAAAGCAGTCAGCCCCGTTAAGTCTTGTCACTGCACAAAGCTACCCCGTTTGGTCTTGTCACTACGCAAGGCTAACTTCTTTGGTCTTGTCATTGCGAAAAGCTGTCCCGTTTGGTCTTATCACTGTGCAAGGCTGTCTTCTTTGGTCTTGTCACTTCATAAAGCTGTCTCATTTGGTCTTATCTGTGCGCAAAGCAGCCAGCACCGTCTGGTCTTGTCACTGCGCAAAGCTGCCCAGTTTGTCTTGTCACTGCGCAAAGCTACCCCGTCTAGTGTTGTCACTACGCAAGGCTGTCTCCTTTGGTCTTGTCACTGCACAAAGCTGCCCCGTTTGGTCTTGTCAAGGCGTCATTCATTCCCTGAGACAGAGCCCACAATGAACGTGCAGTACACTACTCTAATTCAACCTGAAAACTGAGCTATTCCATACTAGACATTATTCAATACAATTAAGACGAGATATTGACACTTCAAATAAAGTTAAAATTTACAAATATGATACAATTAGTTTTACAGTGCTTACAACAACCAAAGTACTGACTGAAGTACAAGTTACAATATGCTAGCAGTTCTAATACAAGTTACTTTATGCTGGTGTTCCTACGTGTCGGCAGGCGCCTTGCAAGTTCTCACAGTGTGGCCTTCCTGGTGGCAGCGGCCACAACGTCTACCCGCCACTCTAGCTTCCCCTTCGTCCATATCGTTTCTAATGTGACGACTCTGTCGACGGCCCTTCCCCCCTTCAATAGGTCAAGATCTGGAATCCAAGTCCTCTGTGCAGTATCCAAAGTGGCGAAGTTGCCCACAACCCTTAAGCCTCTTAGCTCACTGCACCACACCTGCTGCACCATCTCCCTCATGAAGTACTCCGATATGAAGTTAGAAGAATCCATGTGGATGGTCCCACACGCAGCGATGACATGAGAGCATGGCTTGTGAAGAAGCTTTAGCTTGTTGCATGTGCAGCTAGGTTCATTCACATGGTCTCCAAGGCATACCTCGTGGGTAACAAGAGACCGAGCTGTCCCAAATTCGGCTTTGTCTCGAAGGACCACGTCGAATCGATGCTCCGTATTGCCCATTACGAAGACCGTGTGCGACTAAGCCTTCTTGGTCTTGGCATGCATGTACGCTATAATCTTTGAGCAGTACGGTGTATATGGGTTGGCTGCATGTAGTGCCGCATTTGCGTGTCCTTCCATGAAATTTCCGATTGTACCGTGCGGAACGCCTCCCATGATGGCGACGAGAGGCTGAGAACGGAGGCCCCTAATAACCCAGTTTGTACACTTCTGCAAGGT
This sequence comes from Phyllostachys edulis, assembly GCA_036346405.1. Taxonomy (NCBI): domain Eukaryota; kingdom Viridiplantae; phylum Streptophyta; class Magnoliopsida; order Poales; family Poaceae; genus Phyllostachys; species Phyllostachys edulis. The sequence goes on along the minus strand of CM070557.1, from coordinate 48,759,341 downwards.
TAGTTGTCATTATGCCATACCTTGCACCGTCCATGTCGTGCAGCAAGGACCACTTCTCTCTAATGGCTCAGCCTTAATCCAATGAAAGAAACACCCGATGTCCCTCGAGGTCCTCCACGTCAAATGTGGAGGGTCCAGCTCTCGTAGTGGTGTGAGGCATTCGGGTTGCGTCACCCCAGGAATGAGAGGACGCTTATTCCTCTCAACGACATACTTCTTGGTGTGCTCGTCCAACATCTCCCACAACGCATCAAATTTACGCTACTAGTTCTGCATAGCAAGTCTCTTGAACAACTTCATCAATTGTTGCTGTCTGAACTGTTTAAAGAAGTTGGCCCCCCAGATGGTGAATGCACCATCTGTTCCTCATGTCTGGCCAAGGGAACAGCTCATCGGGGTTTTGCTGAAGTTTTCGAATGGACTTCATCATCCCGGGGTGGCGATCATGGATTATGCAGACATCTGGACGTGCCGCAACTACGCCCTCCTTCAGATGTCGAAGGAACTACAACCAGCTGTCGAAATTGTCACTTTCGACGAAAGCGATGGCTAAAGGCAGAATCTGATTGTTGCCATCAATGCCAATTGCTGTCAAGATCTTGCCTTTGTATTTCCCAGTTTGAAACGTCCCATCCACTGAGATCACGGGCAACATGTGTCTGAATGCATCGATACAGGGACTGAATGCTAAGAAGGACCTCTACAATACCATAAAACCTGGCGGCGGTTTTTTGGATGGCTTGTCCTTCACAGCAATGTATGTGCCTGGGTTCCTGTCCTGCAGCACCTGGAGCATACGAGGAAAGTTGTTGTAAGACACCTCGAAAGATCCGAACCTCCTTTCCAAAGCTTTCTGCTGAGCACGTCATGCCTTCACGTAGCTAATCTTGTACTTGAATTTCTACTCGATAGCCACCATGATGTGCTTGGCCTCCAAATCCGTCTTCTTCACAATCTCTCTGTACATCACATTGGCTATGAAGGTGGACGTCAGGTTGCGATGCCTCAGCAAAACACTATTGAGCAAGTAGGAGTCCGCCTCCACCTTAGAGACAATCCAGTGAGTCTCGTACTTGGGGCTCCGTGCGTGCACATGCCAAGGACACCCAACCAGCTTACAGACCACGGTGTACTGCTCCTGGCTGAATTTGAGGACACGAAACATCCGTTGTATAGACAAGGCCCATAGCTTAATGGCATCCTGCAGTGATCCCTTGTCAGCAAACATTGCACGAAGCCGAACCTCCGTCCCATGGTACTCCCACGGTGATCCGTGCTCGTCGTGCACAGAAAGACCCTCAACATCCACCCTATTCCATTTCGGCGGGATGGGACCTTCGTCCTCCTCAGAAGAGTCATCACCATCATCTTCTAAAAGCTTCCTCCTCCACCCGAACTGCCAAGTCATCGATCTCCATCTGACGCACTATGCTGTCAACATGCTCCCCCGCATCTGCCTATGCACTGGGCTGAGCGTGCGGTGTGCGATATTCATATTCTGCCTCAGCAACATAGGGTCACTGCCTGCTCTTCTGCCTCTACAACATCGGTCACCTCGTCCTCTTCTGCCTCCGCAACATCGGCCACCGTGTGTTCTTCATAAACCACGCGCTGCGCGCCCGAGCTGCTCTCACCAACCCGACGATAGCCGTCGGCAGGGCCTCCGTCGACTCCCTTTGGACATGGTTGCATGAGTAGCACACACTTTTAGCCACGGCGCCTACAGCCTTCCAGAAATCCCTTCCGTACAACCATGTGCATCAGTCTGCTCAACTCCCATCGAATGTGCGTAGGAGACCGACTCTAAACCCCTTCTACACTTCGAGGTCCAAGGAGAAGCTTCCTGTGAGACAACGTAGGACATCTCAGATTCAGGCATTCTCTAGGTCCGGGTGTACCAAAGTGACTTGCCGAAAATCACTTAGGTCAACACCGTATGGACCTTCATGAACCGTACCAATACCGTAATGCACTTTCAATCTTGTGGGCTCCAACATGACTAATTTATCACTGCAAATATTACAAACATTGCAACTAGTGATTTCTTGACATACATTTCCCATATACGTGCTAAAGTAGCTACACGTCGCCTACATTCGACTAAAAACAAGAACAAACAAGACTATTACCTTCACACGGAGACCTTTGTCTTATCAACGAGATTTATTCGTCTTTCTCTTTCACGTCTTGAGCCCCTCTTCTCCAAACCCCCTCTCCTGAGCTCCTCTCCTACCCTTGTGTACCTCTCCCAAGCTCCTCTCTCCCTTCTCTCCCTCTCTCGAGCTCCTTTGTTTCTCCCTCTCCCTACCTTCCCCCCCTCTTCAGTCCCCCTATCCTTCTATCCCTCCCCTTTTCTCCTCTTTCGATCTGCTCTGGTTGTCTACGGAGAGAAACGACGAAAGAAACAGTGACGGAACCGGGTCTGGCTTTCTATACAACTGTCTAGTCGCTCAATCGTTGGACGACTTGGCAGCAAGTACTGGCCCAACGGATGGTTGAGCGACACATGGACTATTCGCTAAACCGTTGGACGACTTGGCAGCAAGTATTGGCCCACTTTTGTTGCCAAGTCCGCCAATTCGTTCAACGGTTCAGCGACTCGATCACGAACAATTGGTAAGTAATCTATGAATAAGTTATAGTACAATGCTAGAGGGAATTAATAGACAACCATGTCATAGTAACTATGAACTAGAATACGTAAACACGTAATACAACATATAGAACAATGCTACAGGGAATACATAAACACATAATGCAAGCACACAGAGCACAACGAAGGACCCCTACTGGCCACCCGCTACACCACCTGCAGCACCTCCTCTGTCGTCGCCACGTCCCACACCCGGTCCATGCCCACCAATACGCCCTCGCTTAGGCTTTCGAAGCGCGGGGTGCCAGGGCCGGGGCCCAAATAGGGAAAGACGCTCAGGAGCCCTGCTGATCCATGCTCCTAAGGCCTCGGGGGTCGATGGCACCTATGTCTACATGCCCACAGGGGGCCGAATAAGCTGCGACCCGGAAAGAACCTCGACGGGTGCGGGCTCAACTGCTCCCCTGACATCCCCGGGTGGATTCGCGAAGTAGGCGTCCACGTCCTCATCACCGTGCGGGGAGAGCTCAACTCCCAGTTGCAAATAGTAACCTACAGGACAAATAATGTTAATATCTATAATATATCGACGATCACAAACCTAAAAAGAGGAAACGTACCTTGGTCGGGGGCCATGCGCGAGTAAGGGTCGAACCCGCCGTACTGTCCAGACGGGTCGGGGAAGAAACGATACTGCCCTTGCAGTCTTGGGTAGGTGTCCTGAAACGACGACGGTGGTGGTGGCTGTTGCGGTGTGTACCCACGCGTTTACCTACAGGACCTCCAAGATGCCAAAGCGCAAGCGCGGTGGGCACGTGGGCATTCTCTCAACCTCCCCGACCGGGTCAGGGGCGGGCGGCCTCGACGTATGCGCCGACGAGGCCACCTCCTCGACCGTCCTACACGACGCCGGGTGACGACGCTTCGCTTCATGCGCAGTTCCGACGGACAAAGCATACTAGCTCGTCGCGCATGACCTCCGCACCAATGCCGAGCTCGCCCAGATTGATCGTCTGCATCTCGTCTCCTCGCAATCCTGACGTTGATGCCTGTCTACAAGGAGTACATGAAAGCGTCAAACCTATAATTCAGATAACCGTACTTAGACATTTTAAAACACGATAGTACGTATCGCGAGATGCACGTTCCGCGCGAAGTGGTCGGTGCTGGTATGCAAGCAGGGGGTGGATCGACAATATGCACTAGCCTGGTGCGTGTCTGCGAGGCGTACCAGCGAAGGTACTCATTGTACGCATTGGGGTCGTATGGGCCATCCTACTACACGCAGTCCTTGTGGGCGTTCGCCCACTGCGCTACCCACGGCTCCATCTTGGTCGGCCACTGCGTCCTGGTGCCACCCCTCCTACTATGCCTGCGAAACGTACCACTGCAATTAGAAGCCGTCGTAACAGAACTAGCAAAAACATATATGAACATGTGTTGTGTGTTACTCACGCGTGGGTCGAGTCAGACACCCTCGTCTCGATGGGAACTGGAACAACCTGGTGGAGGCCGAACTAGCGTATCACCCTGTGCACCACGTAGTCCTCGACGAACACGTCGAAGACGAAGCTTCTGCGTCTGCGAGACGCCGGTCGCGCTTAGCACAATAAAAGACACCCAAGAGCACGGGCCTCCATCTCCTGATCAGAGTACGGCTCCTAGCGCACGTCGTCAGTGGTGAGATGGTCCAGCTACTCCACAAAGTGCTCGTACATACGTGTGACCTACACGTGTGCATACTGTGCCTATGAGCCAGAACATTGGTTACAATGGATAACCTATAATATAGCTGAAGTAAAGATATAGGGAAGTACCTAACCGTCTACGGCACCAAAGGGACCCTACAGTCGGCCGGTCCACCGCGTCCCCATGGTACATGTCCTCGCCGTACGGACTGGAGTCTACCAGCATGGGCTGTCCGAGAGCGAAGCGCTTGAACGACCATAGCTGCAGCAGGAGGAGGCAGCCTGTGAGGATAGATGCCGGCCTCGTCCTACAGCACGCATCGCACATGCCGCGGTACACCGTGACACGTATGGCTGATCCCCAGCTGATCTCTAGCTCCTCGCCGTCGGTGATGGCCCTTGCGTACCCTACGAGGTAGGCGTCAACGGAGTCACTGTGGTTGCTGGTAAACAGAACTCAGCCGAAGAGCCACAGTAGGTGCGCCTCGAGGTGCCGTGACACCTGGTTGGCGGTGGGCTATGGGACCATCCGTTCGACCTACACACAAACAAATAATTAGTAACCCATCATATGGCTAGGATAGTGCATCGCTAAATATGAAAAATAGGTAGCACACGTACCCGAAACTGCGAAAGCCGCCGCAGGGGCGGGCCATGCCGCTGTCACTCCGAGAAGTCGTAGTACGGTGGCGCGGTCTCCGCCGCAAGAACCCCCTTAAACTTGCCCAGCAGGGCGTCGCGCCAGTTGACAGGCGCGTCCGGCAGGAATCAAGGGCTCTCGCAATAGGCAGGCCGAGCAGCATCGCGACATCCTGCAGAGTAGGGCCATCTCCCTGAATGGGAGGTGGAAGATGTGCGTCTCGGGCCGCCACCGGTCTACCAGGTCTGTCAAGAGCGACTAGTCGAACGAGAGCCGTCGTGACCGCTCCGGACCGGCCTGGACCTCCCCGTCATCCTCAACCGGACCGCCGTCCTCTTCGGTGGCCTCCACCATCTGTGCGAGAGGTAGAAGGCGGCATTTCGACCTACAAAGCACGAAGAAGTAACTACATAGTGGGCATATGATACAAAAGTGGCACACTTGCGAACAAACCTATCTACCCAAAGATGGGTCCAGCCTCAAGCCGTCGGGGTGTCCGCATCTGAACCACCCCTGTGTCGGTCGCGGCTGTCCCGCGAATCGAATGTGGTACACGACGGCTTCTGCTGGTCTTTGGCGTCGACCAATCGGTCTAGCAGCATCAAATGCCATTCAACCACTGTGGTCATGAGCCATACCTGCAAATTAAGAAATTAAAAGCATTAATGTTAATTGGGCATTTAAATTATATTCCAATGCCAAATAAATAATATTTGGTATGTTCTTAGTGGCACCTAAATACTTTGCTCGAACACAGTGGTAATACATATACAATTTCATGAAACCTAAGTGGTAAACACGTAATTTTCCCTACAAAAGGCTATATTACGTTAGCACATGTACCGGCTGCTATGGATTGCGAAATATTTAAAACATCATCGTTACTATGCACATTTATAATTGGTGAAGCTTTTAGGAAAAAAAATTCAAAATTTCACATGTTTGAGAATCCTACGGGCTTGGAACCATGTATCTGAGATTTTTGTCTTTGTATTTTATAATTCCTTAATCCAACCAAAACTATAAAGTAAATGTTATCAATTCTTTATTGTGCAAATAAATACATATATTTAACATTCTATAAACTAGCATTTGCGAATGCACCAAGTTATCGACATGTTTATATAATAGAAAAGTAACACTAAGATCATCCATCAAGCACGACTAATCATCAAGAAAGACGTGGAATAGTACAACTAAATTTATTTTCACCGACTACTTTTTCCTCCATACAAACTTATAAACTAATTGTATTAATCATGTTATCTCTAAACATTTGCTAACAATATGTCACTACACATGATGTTGCTTGCTAACCTACCATGGTTTCAAAAATACACTTATACAAAATAATGCTACAAACTCACCATCGTGGCCATCGATGCGAAGCGAAATTTTTTTCCCTCCTTTCCTTCTTCCTCTCCTCTTTTTCCCTCTCCTTTTCCTCTCTCTCTTCTTTCTTCTCGAACGTCGCTCTCTCGAATGCAACTGTTCATACGCGGCCACGCGCGGGGTATAAAAAGCCCCCAAGTCGCCATACAGTTGGACGACTAGGGTCCAACGTCAGAGCGACATGTGTCCTAGTCGTTCCACCGTATGGCGTCGCATACCGGTTGAGCGACTAGACCAAATCGTCCAACCGTACGGCGGCATGAGGTTATTTGTAATAAAAAATCAAGTGGTATTATTTCTATAATTCCAAAGAAAAAAAGATTATTTTAAAAAAATTCTTAAAAAACGCCTCGCGAAACGCGCGCCGCGGGGGCATTCCGGGGGAACATGCGGGGCCAGTAAGCGTGTGGAGTGGAGCTATATTTAACCGGCCGGTACTGCCACTCTCCTGCACAGCTACACTCTACTCCAGTCTACTCAAAGCGAGCAGGAACAAGACTAGAGAGGAAGTGACAGCCGTAGTCGATCACCCTCATTCTGTGGCTCGTGCTTCGTTCTCGGTGCTGGCCATGGGTGCGGCGAGGAGGGGGTGGACCGTGACCGTGGCGGCGCTGGCGGCCGCGGTGATGTGGGCGGGGATGGCGGCGGCGGCTGTGTACGAGGTGGGCGACAAGGCCGGGTGGACCATCATGGGCAACCCCAACTACGGCGCCTGGGCCGGCTCCAAGAAGTTCCGTTTGGGCGACATCGTTGGTACGCGTCTTAAGTCTCTCTTTACATGCACACACTCCGCTTCTCTTGCTAGTGAAGTCCATTTTTCTTCACCATTCCGGGCTAGTATAGAATTAAGAATCTTGATGTAAACAAACCTCACTTTTGTTAGTGAAACCTGAAGATCGAGCCGGTGACCTTTCGTTCTTCTAGGAGACTTCACAAATTTCTTGTCTGTCCTATATGGCTTTATCTTGCGAGATTCCAGTAGCCACGGAGCAAAACTTCTTCCAATTCTTGGAGATCTTTACCTGCCCTCAGATTAAACTTAGCCTTCATCAGATGAATCAACCGCAAATTCCGAAAAACTGACGCCATAATAAAATCCGGAGTGCTAGTATAGTAACTTTGCAAAAGCTCACGCGAGTGGCAGACACAGAGCATTTCACTCTCCTGTCCAGTGGCTACTAGGACCACACTTGTTAAGAAACTAGAAGCGGGCCCAAGCTCCCACTTCTGGTTACTAGCTTTGCAAAATTTGCTCGCAACGAGACACGCTAGAAGCGGTCCCGAGCTCCCACTTCTGGTTACTAGCTTTGCAAAATTTGCTCGCAACAAGACACGGTCACACGGACACTTGTCGCAGTAGGCAATTAGCAACACAGTTATCAATTCCACCTAAGAGGACATTCTATACGCCGATATCAATCCATTCTGACCGTATCGTTCCGGATTTTAATAAAATATAATTTGTTTATTTATAAATATATATATATATGTAACTATATCAACACATAATTTCACTTAGAATCTCATTTCAAATACATAACAATAGAATAAAAGTAACATATAGTTTAATTACTTCATAAATACAAAGGTCGTACGTAGTTAAATAATACAACATAAGTTCATAATTTAATACATTTTATCATAGTTTAGCATACTGGTTTATTATAATTTCACTTACCAAGGAGTAGTATTAGGCTCGGTCTTTCGAGCTAATTCAAAGAAGTAGTCACATCAATTTTGAGTTTTTTATCGGTACCGGAATGACCGGAATACCAGAATGACTGGAATGGATCAGAATGGCCGGTATTAACAGGTATTGAGGCCGATATAGAATTAAGGCTATGATATACCGGTTTAGATGTCGGTATAGCATGTTTCAGTCATTTCGGCTGATACCGAAATGGAATTGATAAGCATAATTAGCGACGCTCGCTCCTTGTGCGGTGTGGGAGGCACCGGATCCGGGTCCTTGGCTTTTGTGAGAGCACCGAGACATGGCCTTAGGTCTTTTGTACACATGGTTTCACACTTTTCACGGTGGTGCTAGCCAATGTATAGCCGTGCTATGTTTGTGTACGCGCGGCACGGCCGTCGCGATCGGATCTCCCCGTGCTCGGTGTGATGTGATACTAGTCGACTCGGGTCAAAGCCTCGCTTATTGCCCGGCGATAAATAATAGGCGTGTAGGCCAACTTTATTGAGAAGGTGGTGCCTAGTACAAAATCCTACTGTACTGTGGGCCAATGAGCCATTACTTAACTTAAATGGAATCAATGGTGTAGCGAATGAAGAGACGGAACAAACACACCAACACACACAAAGTGGGGTGCAGGCAGCGTGTAGACGTCAGAACCGCGTACTAGAGCATACAGCGGGCGTGGGACCGTGTACGAATGTAGTGGGTGAACCTCACAAGTCACGATGCTGGATTAGCGAGCAGCGAGCAAAGCTTCTGGAAGAGGAGATATTTCCGGGGCGGGGCTTGACGCGACGCGACCCTTTTTGAGTTTTCCCCCCTAGACAGACGCCAGTGGTCCGCCCCATCCATGTGTCAGGCAGGGTGGCCGTTTCGGTGCTTTTGCAACGTGACGCGGGCCCCTGCCGGTGCCGGTTGCCGCATCGTGCAGCACCGCGCAGCGCACGGCACAAGCTGGGCCTCACACCGGTTGCCGACGAGGCGGGCGCGCACGCTGTGGCACTGGCAACCACCAGTCCACCGCCCCTGCCTGACTGCCTGCGCCTGATCCATCCCGTGGGTGGGGTTGTGGCTGGCGGTGGCGGTGGCGGTGGCGGCGGTGGCCACAGCCACCGGCTTTTCCAGCCGCCTTTTTTCTGTACCCGTCCGGCCGGACGCTCGCTGGCCAGCTTTCCTGCGCTGCCTCGCCTGGTCCTGCTAGGTTTTTCTAGGAACTGTATTTATTATTTAATCTATTTTTAAAATTAGTTTAAAGATAGTCTCTTCCTAACTTTATTTTCAATTCTGACCCATTTTGTCACATCACAACATGTGACGTGGCAAAAACACGTTATCACGCAACAGACCTCGGTATAGCGAACAGGTGCTATCACGTCACCCCTCTTAACGTGATAGGACTTAGCTAGAAAACGGACGTGTTCAAAGGGCCTGTAGTATGACAAAGACAATTTAGTCACATCATGGTAGGTATGCGACAAAGATAATGGACGCCACGGGTTATCATCTTTCTCTCTCTTCATTCTATTTCATATATATTAGCAAAAATCATACGTAGCAATTACTATAGACGGCTGACATAAATCTATTGTATATGCTCTAAGTAGCTTAGAACCGTGCGGTAATGTGTCTTAAAGCTTTGTTTCTAGTGAGCTGTAAAACTAGTTTGCCGGATCAAACTCCTGCTGCCATTTGTTTGTTTTCAGAAAGGATGCGACTAGATCCGAGCACTACACGCCGCACGTTGCCGTACGATCTGACGTTATGGGGTTCAGGCAATCTCCCGAAACATGCCAAAAGGAATAGACTGTTACCTGATGTCAGCGACACTCAGCGTACACACACTTTAGACTGTTTTCTCCCCCAAAAAAAGGCAGTTCTGATTTCTGAAAGAGCATACTGCTAGTAATATACTTCGTCTTCTTCCTGGGTCTGGAAAAGTATGTAATATCAGTATGCGAAAGTGTACAACCACTGGCGAAAATTGGCCAGGCTCAGGCCTGCTTTGTTGCTTAGGCATGCAAGGATGACTTTTCTCGCTTTTAGGAAAAGTATTTTGCGCAATTAGACATGTGGTGATTATTTGTAGCCACCTTTTTCCTTGGTCGAAAAACACGTACTACATCGTAGGCACTTTTGCAGTTGCAGGCCCCAACTGAAGAAAGTTGAGGTCTAGAGGAATACTACTGCCTCTTAAAAGTTGGGGCAATTTGTTATATGTCATTGAATAACTTCAAATCTCATAGTATGTCACTGGTATCTTACTGATATACGAGCTCTGGACCAATATGTTAACCTCATAATAAGTGATATACTGTGAATCATGTAGTTATTTAGTGACATATTGTGAATTTTATTTTAAAAGCTTGTGTGTGTGTGTGTGTTTTCTTGTACATTGAATGATCCCCGTCAATCCATCATGAGCTATGGAGCAAAATAAAGTACTACACGTGATACACATAAAAACTACTGTTTCATCAAACATGCGATTCATTCTAAAGCAATTTTGCAAAGCAGCAGTGCAGTACTATGATTCTTCTTTCCTACATCAATTCTCTCGTAGGGCACTTCGACACTCTGTCCACGTCACTTTTAATGCCAGCATAAGCTCAGGAGGGTAAGATAAAACTGAGAGGCTTCGATTAACTGTGCCTTCACATACTTTTGAAACAGCGCCCCATGTTAGAATTGCCAGAAATGAATCATGCACCTTCAAATCTTGGAAGTTCCTTTCCTGCTTAAATAAGCTCACTATGCCTGTAACAAGTACTGGTCCAGCTGCTTCTTTCTGGTGCGACTGCCTCGCAGGGCAAGGCCACTAATGATGCTTACTCATTGGTTGCTTGCTGCAAAAGCCTCCTGTTGGTTGGTAGCCCCTCGGTGGGCCGAAAAGACGACGGCACGTAGGTCATCTTTAGCTAGCATAGAGTAATCAAAGAACCACAGATGTACTCCTATATAGCTATAGCCCATCCAGAAAGAGGGTCTATGATTATCACTGTATATGAATAAGATAGAGTTGCCAAAGTATCATGTTTGCGATGTGGATTCCATTTCCAGATTGAGGTAGGCCCATGAGCTGTAAAGTTGGCATGGTGATCGTATTATTTGTTCCACTGGAGATGCCACTCAAGTCGAACTAGTTCTGGGTTTTTACCTGTCTAGCTCTTTTAGGTGGTTCTAGATTGAATATCTTTATGATGGCTACCTGTCAGCTGATCTGATTTTTTTTAACTAAACAAAGATTATTATTTTTTAATGAAATGTTTGAGGAGTGTTCAGACATTGTCAATCACATCTAAACAATTGGTCAAGCCATTGCTGAGGAGAGTGGAAAGTTAAATTGTAGCCTGTTGGTATGGATGCAGATAGGTGGATAGTGTGGAGCTTTTAGTAACTGATTCTGCATTTTTATCTGTTTTACCTCTTAAGTGGTTCTAGATTGAATTTCTTTCATAGCTACACTTCAGCTGCTCTTTTTAAAAAAAAATAAAAAAGAGCTTAATTTTATTGAAATGTATATCGAGAGTTAAGACGTATTGTCAATCACAGGTAGATAATTAGTCTAGTCATAGTTGGAGGGAGAGTGAAATTGTAGCCTGCTGTCAATGGATGCAGATAGCTGGATAGTGTGTAGCTTTTAGTGGCAATTTTTAAAGGCGTACCGGATCTGCCGATTGCAATTGAGTGGGTTGGTAGTGTTTGAAATATGGACAATGTATTAATTCCAGGTTTTATTATGAGGCAAAGATCATATAAAACTAGATATGCATAAAGCAACACTAACAACAGATAACTTATTGCACTTCTAAAGAGACACAATAATAGAATTACAACATAATAGTTTGATCGCACAACCAACTTACAATCGGGTTTGATAAAGAACAAGAAGCAGCGCAAACCAACTTACAATCGGGTTTGATGAAGAACAAGAAGCAGCGCAGACTCGAAGCAGTGCAGAACGTAGATGAAGCAGTGAAGCGAGCGGTCGCACAGATGCGCTTCCCAGAAACCTTATTGTCGTCCCGTGCAAGTGAATCCTACGACAATAATTCGGAAATATCCGCTCACTCTCCTTCCCGGTGCACGCCGAAGAGAAGAGATGACTTAGTTCGACAGCACAACTCTCCGGCACAATTGAACAAAGAGGAAGAAAAAGAATATGGAAGTGAATCGATCGATCTCAGGTCTAAACGTCTCCAGATCTTTTAAAGGTCGAGACAATTACTCTCTAGTAACTGTATAATAAAGCACATATTAAACCACTGATAACTGTTAATTCAAAATTAATTAATGGTATTTAAGTAATATTTATTAGTTCCTGATTACATATTGGTCTATAGCTTTGACCAATGTATTTCGATCACACTGGTCTATGGATCCGACTATTATTTTTTTGACCATATTGGTCTATGGATCCAAGTCACAAATAACGCGATTGTCACGCGAATATACATGCACACGTGCGTACATGCATGTGTGATTTTAACTATAGTTCTCCTTATATCACCCTATGTCATGTATCACATATGTCAAGGGGTGATAAGGATTCTACCTTATAAATTTCTCTCCTACCACTTGACTAGACAATAAAGGACTAAACCATAAATGATTTGAAAATTTAGGAATGAATGGACCTCTACACTTATGGGCCCAATTCTAACAGGTAGGATCATTGTTGATATGAAATGCACCTGATAGTTCATCCTTCCTCAGCTGCCAATGCAAAACCAAAAGTATGCCCATGACAATGTTGACATTTTATATGTATGTGGCCAGCACAATTGCCAAGGGGGCCCTTGACACTAGGACATTAATATGATCAAGTGCGTAGCTGAATAGTTTAACAATATGTCCAAGCTCATATCAATTTACTAACTTCTGCAAATGATCGTTCATGCTGATGGTCCGATATTTTACCAAGTTTACCAAGCTGTATATGCCGTTCCAAATCTTGCAGTAGCTTCTTCAGAAAACTCACTGCGCGCTTATGCAGGATATCTTCCTACGTACTGCTGATTTTATCGATCAACTGTTGGATTCTTACCGACCAAGCTCACAATACTTACGCTTGATGATTTCCTTGTCTGAAAATGCCGCAGTGTTCACATACAACAAGCAGTTCCACAACGTGCAGGCGGTGAGCAAGGCGGACTACAAGAACTGCAACGTCACGAAGCCGATCGCCGCCTGGTCTACGGGCAATGACTCCATCGTCCTCAACGCCACCGGCCACCACTACTTCGTCTGCGGCTTCCCGGGCCACTGCGGTATCGGGCAGAAGGTCGACGTCCGCGTGGCCACGGTCAGCCCCTCTGCTGCCCCTTCCATGGCGCCCGCCCCGGCCTCCGGCTCCGAGCCCGCCGGCGGTGGCTCGTCCGGTGGCGCCGCTGCCGCCGCCCCGTCACCTCACGGCAACGCTGCATCCACCGTCGGCTGCTCCGTGGCCGTAGCACTCGCCGTGTCCGTGCTCTCCGTTGCCGCCGCCGGCCTGAACTTCCTGTAGTCGAGATGCGCGTTGTCGGTTAGGATGCATGGCGCCTTGTGAATTGTGAGCTTGCGTTTATTTCTGTTTTGCCCGTTTTGTTTCATACACTAGTCTTGAGTCTGGATGTTTGGTTTGATTCGGGGATTTGTGCCGGTTGTCACCTCACGGCAACGCTGCATCCACCGTCGGCTGCTCCGTGGCCGTGACACTCGCCGTGTCCGTGCTCTCCGTTGCCGCCGCTGGCCTGAACTTCCTGTAGTCCGGACGCGCGTTGTCGGTTAGGATGATGCATGGCGCCTTGTGAATTGTGAGCTTGCGTTTGTTGCCGTATTAGCAGGAGCATCTGGACCTGTGTTTATTTCTGTTTTCCCCCTTTTGTTCCATACACTAGTCTTGAGTCTGTGGATCTTGGTTTGATTCGGGGATTTGTGCCAGTTGCCACTTCATGCGTTCGGCTGTTTATTCATCTCAGTTTATTTTTATCAATTGAGCGCTCGTAGTTTTACTGTTGCACTGGTCTGATGCGCTATACTTGCTTGACCACCACGGTACACGGTCTTCGCACAAGTTTATCACCATTGCTTCATTGTCCAGGTGGCATCGTTATCACCGTGTTCTGCTATGAAGTATGGAAATGTAATTGCATTGCTTGTTGTGTTTGGTAGCCGTGGTGTTCAACTTCCTGGTCCCCACCACGTCTTCTCCGTTGTGCCATGGCTCTGAAAGTCTGAATATTAATCCCCTGGGAAAACGACATGTACTACAGAACAGCCCGTGCATTTCCGAAAATGTAAAATAATCGTCCGGGACACAATTATTGAGCGCATCAGTATGATTAACAATTTTCAGAAAAAAGCTGCCAGGATGATGGGATGGCACTTGGTCCACAAGACGAAGACTGCAATGTCACTAGCCATCAACTTACTTGACCTGACAGGTGTGGGCACTACTTATTTGGGATGGTTCTGTCCTACACACGTTTGTTTGTGTCCTGCCTGCAGCTTCAGTATTCTGATCTGGTTATGTTTGTCCTCTATGCTCAGCAAGTCAGCAACAGCTAAATAGTGGAATATATGTGATGTCCTGGAATTTCTTGGACTGATTTTTCTGGCGTTATCTCTGTTGGGTTTTGAGTAAACCCTAGATTAATTTTGTGGTGTCTATTAGGTCTATCCTCTATTTCTCTGTTTTTTTCATAGTGTCGCTTATAATTGCATCATGAGGTTAGAGAGTAGGGACCTATTTATAGACTTCACTTCCAGGTGTTATAATTGACCCATCTGTTTCCGGTACACCGTGAGACTCCTGAACTATGTCACCAACCACGACCAGACAGACCAGTTTAATGAGTCTAAAATATATTAGTCCCTAGCACACATGTGTGAGTCATGTGTCATGATCAGATTGTTTACGAGATCAATTCCAATCTGATCATGTGGGTCAATAGCTTGTAGAGCCGATCCTGAAAACAAACCCAGCTATTCTGCCCTATGCTGTATCCGAATTAATCATATGCATGCATATTAAAGTCCAGTAGACTTGATCTCAATAAATAAGTCTACCTATTCCAGCACAGCCGTCCTCGACACCTCGAGTATTTATTCCTTGAGTAAGATTCTGCATCGAATAATTCCCTATCACATATATCTATATTCCACAATGAATTAAAACAGATAATAACTACAATAAATGTTGAAAGCCACATAAAAGTCCAACAACTCCCACTTGGCTGAAAACATTTCGATCAATAAACTGAAGTCCCATCACTACCGGACACGGCTTCTTTGCCGAGTGTCCCAGACTTTGCCGAGTGCTTTTTATCTAGCACTCGGCAAGAGGCTATTTGCCGAGTGCCGATAGAAAGAACTCGGCAAACATGTGGTACTTTCTAAAAAGAGATGGTTTGTCGAGCGCCGAGCACTCAAGAAAAAATTACACTCCAAGAAGATCAGTTTGCGAGTGCCCGCACTCCAAAGCAAACCGTAACACTCTGCAGCAGGGCACCACTGCACCGTTTCTTTGCCAATTTTTCTTTTTTCTTTTTCTCTGACAAATTTTTTTTAGAAGAGTTACACTTTTTTAAGATTTCTGAATTTTGAATTTTTATAACGCATTTATGCTTGCAAACCGAAGAAAAATGTAAGAATACGTGACAACTTCTTCTGAGATTTTTCTTTGCAAGCATCGACGTGATAACTTGCGCTAAACCTTCTCAAATTTTTATCACAGCCTCCACATATGATATCATGACATCTTGACAAGTTTCATGATTTTCGACTTCGCTTGCTTTTTATACAATTTAAAAACAACTCGACCGCAAGTTCGCGGGTCATGTTTCGTGAACAAGATGTTCAAATTGGTGGTCTGCTCTCGTTACTACCACATTATACTAAATAACATGAATATCATTTTTCCATTCATTTTTTTCATTATTCAATGACTAGCAGCTTATAATTTGAATTATCCAAGAAAATTCAATTAATTGAAATAAATTAAAGAAATATATAACAAGTCCGAGAAATGTGCCACATTGGAACATGGAGTACTGTGTATTGTATGAGGACCGCAAAAAGTTTGAGGTCAAAAGTGAGGGAAGATATTTGCCGAGTGTCAAAAATGACACTCTAAGAAGAAAGCTTTTGCCGAAAGTGTCATGAGAAGACACTGCAAAGAATTTTAAAAAATTAAAAACCCTCTTGCCGAGCGCCAGACGGGCACTTTCTGCAGCGGGATTTAACCTCACACGCCGGCCCACACACACTGCACACACACACACACACACACACACACAGGGGCCACCAAGGCCAGGCCACACGGAGGAGGAGGAGAAAGAGAGGAGGAGGAGGAGAGGAGGAAGAAGGAGGAAGAGAGGAGGAGGAGGAAGAAGGAGGAAGGAGAAGAAGGAGAGGAGGAGGAGGCGCCGCCGGGCTGCTGCCACGCCCCCGACGCTTCCCCAAATTGCCGCTTTGTCCACGGGCGCTTGGCCTTCTTCACCACCGCCGCCTCACGACGCCCACTAGGTATGCCATACCGCCGCCGCCGTAGTATTACTAGTAGTTGCGAGTAGTAGCGGTAGAGTAGCAATGGTGGTAGTCTAAGTAGTCGAGGAGCGGTTGTGACATTGTTATATATATGTGGTTGGATATAATCTTGTGCATGTCGGCCATCGTGCCGCTCATATATATGTGCATGTCGGCCATCGTGTCGTTGGTTTTCTTTGCAGTGTTTTGGAAAGCTCACCGCAGGGAGGTGCCAAAAATTTTGTATTGACAGCTTTATGTTTTTTTTTGCGAGAAGAGCTACCGAGCGGCGCCGAGTACCTCTACGACCCCGACGCTTCCTCGTCAGCTGGTTCTGTCAACTGCTGCCAGCCATACTTCGCTTAGCCCGACTCCACCGCCACCCTAGGTATAACCCTCTTCCGTGATCATGGTCGAGATCACGAACCCGCTTAGGCGTCTCCTGCTCGAAGAGATACGGTTGGAAATATGCGATATTTCCATATCTAAAACCGTGATCCGCTTCAATTGTCCATGTTTTTGACACACCGGATGAAGGGGTTAGTTTCATGGTTCGCTCGATCCGAGACAGTTTCAAGATCATCTCCCCGTTGTTCTCCTGATACACACTCTCCCCGGCAGACGGTATTTGGAGAACAATGGGAGGTGCCGCCAAATTTCGCCTCGAATAGGAGTAGAGCATGGAAACTAACCTCATCTACGGATCCTCGATGGGATTAGGACCTATCCTCACCTATTAGATAGTAGGAACGCCGTAGATGCAATTGATGTTTATATTACTCGCCGCTATATGTTAGAGGATGGAGGACCGTGAGTGGATGTACACGGGCACAAGAAGTCGTGGTCGTCACCAATGAATGGATCGACAAGACCGATGCTTTCTTGAACGGCATTTGGCGTGGTCGCTAAAGGAGCGAGTAAAATTTGTCGCCCTCGCAAAGAAATGTGCAAACAGAAAAGACAAACGAAGAAGGTCATGGGGAACATCTTTGAAGAATGGATTTACTACAGACTATACCCGTGGGTCTACCATGGTGAAGCCGATCGATGAGAGAGGAGGTGGTGAGACCACGCGCCGAGGATTATGATGTCGATGCCGGGTAGCGCATATGTTAAATGACTATCACGAGGCACGTCACAAGGACGACGGAGGAGGAGCCAGAGGCAACCGCAAAGGCGTTTCACGACATGTTTGCCAAGACGTAAACCCCTTCACGGCCGCATAAAGGTTTTCAACCGATGCCATTGACGATAATGGCGCGAAGTCCCAAAGATAGCCCGAGTCGAGACGCCGATGGTATGTTGACGCTATCGCGTACCGCTCCGAGGGTCACCTTCGCCAAAGAGCATGCACGAAGTCACGTAAACTCCTTCGCACTTAAGATGCCGTGATGAGCAGATACATGCTTGTTCGGCGGGGCGCCCTATTTAGGAACGAATACGGAAGCAAAGTATCGCCCAAAGTGTAAATCATCTAGGTTCCCGGAGGTAGATTCTCGTGATGGTCAAGAGGCACTTGACATTCCCGTGACAATCCTACGGCACCTTCCGCTCATACCGAGGATCCAACGGCTATACATGACCGAGGAATCTGCTAAATGATGACATGGCACAAAATGGCAAACGATACAATCCTCGACAGATGGTACATGCATCCGATGGTGAAGCATGGACCCACTTTGATGGCATTCATCATGAGAAAGCTAAAGAGGCTCGAATGTACGTGTTGCAATCGGGCAATGATGGGTTCAACTTATGGAATGATGGCTGCCCCATACACATGTTGGCCCGTGTTCGTTATCCCCTCAATCTCCCCTACAGAGGCTTTCAACGACGTAACGTATTCTTGTCGCTGATAATTCCCCGACACCCGGGAATAATATGGGTGTGTTCATGGAGCCCGTGATTGATGAATTGGTCCGTGCTTGGGAGGAAGGAGTATGGACATACGATCCGAGCTACAAAGAAAAACTTCAAAATGCATGTTTGGTACCACTACTCCTCGCATGACTTCTCGGCGATGGGATATTCTCATACCGTGTGTTCACGGAAGTTCCCATGCCCAAGATGCAAGGAAGGTCCGAGGTTCATTTGGTTGCGTATGGTGGCAAGTATTCATCGCTCGACAAACATCGGTAATTCCTCCTCTTGACCATGCATTCAGACGAGACATCAAGAACTTTACTTAAAGGTGTCGAGTGATGCACTCGCACCACCGATAATGACCGGTGCCGCGTTCGTGAATGATAGATGGTCTCGTGGTCAATCCGTATGGTGGTTTTGTGATATGGTGAGCAACATATGTGGACTCATAAGTCGGGCTTGACTCGGCCCCTATTTTGATGACCTTCTCCTTCCACACAACATTGTCAGTAATGCACACCGAAAAGAATGTTGCCGAGGCACTTTGGGCAACAATCATGGACATTATCGACAAGTCAAAGGACAACGTTAAGGCTAGAGGATCCGCAACGATATGCGATAGACCAAACCAACATATGAAGCCTCCTAGTCGCAAGAAGACATGGAGAAGGCCTAAGGCCGATTTTGTCTTGAGCAAGCCCCAAAGGAGGGAAGTACTAGAATGGATCCAGACGTTAATGTTCCTCGATGGGTATGCACTAATCCGAGGAGGGATGAACTTATCTACTATGCGAGTCTTAGGGATGAAGAGTCATGACTACCACATATGGATTGAGCGGCTTCTTCCCATGATGGTTCGAGGCTATGTCCTCGAGCATGTCCGCTAGTGCCGGTAGAGTTGAGCTATTTCTTTCGCCACTTTTGTGCCAAGGAGTTATCTCGACCGTGATTGCCGACTTGGAAAGAATGGCACTGTGGTTGCTCAGAAGTTGGAGAAGATCTTTCCACCCGCTTCTTCAATCCGATGCAAAGATTTGATTTTACACCTCCCTGCACGAGGCACGAATGGGGGCCCGTGCAGGTCGCCGCTGGTGCTATCCAATCGAGAGATGTCTAAAGGTTCTTCAAAGAAATGTAGAAATAAATGCAAAATCGAGGCTTCCATTGCAGAGGCATACATTCTCGAGGAGGTGGCGAACTTCACAATAACATACTATGGTAACAACCTCCCTAGCGCATAATCCACCCCTCGCTATAATGTCAAGTAAAATGAATCGAACTCACCTTTTCCGAGGGCAACTCTTGGCGCAAGTGCATCGAATTTCAAGACCTTGAATCATGAAGAGTGGCGCCATATCATGCTATACGTGTTGACCAACCTTGACGAAGTGGCACCAGACATGCAAGAAGTTCTCAACGAACTTGTTAAATACGCCACTATTCTCGCATCCAACCCCTTGTTTCTCGTTACTGTGAATTTCTTCATGAATTTCAAGGCCAATCAAGGGATCCTACCCCACGCAGTAGATACCCTTCTTAGACAGGTGCGGAAATGGAATGCCCGATTTCATTTCTTGGTTCAAATGGAAGGTACTGTCAATTTAGCTCAGACTTAGTTTGACATTCCAAGTTACTCGACGCATAATAATATAACGATGTATCCCGCTTGAGCTTGCGGGGCCAGAGGATGCGCCTATGTGTGCCGAGTTGAGACACAGTTGTCGATGGCTTTGCCTATAGGGTCAGTCATTTTCTCGTTATGACGTGAATGGATATCGCCAGCACAACAAGCTACGAGCGTAGTCGCCCAATCAAGAACCACAAGTTCGAGTTTTTACGCCCTGCTGACGAGGTCGAGTATTATGGAAGAATTGAAGAAATATACGAACTCAAGTTTCATGGTTCCAAACCTTTAATCCCGCCATATTCAAATGCCATTAGTTTGATCCTCAAGTAACGAGACGGACATATTCTAATCTTGGGCTAGTCGAAATTGACAGATTCCGCCTTACCAGAGACAATGTCTATATTAGGCCCAACAGCCACGCAAGTTTATTATCTCCCATATGCGTGTCAAACCATAAGGCATCTTAAGGGTTGGGATATTGTGCATGTGGTATCGCCATACACGGTAAAGTGCCCGCCCCAAACGATGAAGATTACAACTTAGACCCAAACACATATGACGGAGAGTTCTTTCAAGAAGAGGGACTAGAAGGAGGTTTGAGATAGACTTAACCGGCGATCGGAATGGAAGTAGACAATGAAACGGTTATTGAAGAGGACGCTAGAGATGAGGTGCAAAATGTGAAGGACTTACAAATGCTTGAGCGATTACATTTAGACAATGACAATGGCAACATTGCTCATTCTTGATAGTGTTGATTATTTCGACATGATTGATAGTGATGATGAGACTTATGATCCAAATTTAATCCCGATCATGAAGATTATTTCTAATACATGTAATACTATGTTATTTTGTAATTACGCTTTTGTTTATTTTGCATCTCTTTCTAAGTACTTCTTGTTTATCTGCGGCTTATTGGTTTACTCTTTTAATTGCGTGATTGAACAAAGATGGTGGGCGGTGGACGAGGAAGCTAACGCCCTTGTACCGGGACAAGGACCGCCGAACCGGGAGAGAGGAGGAGGAGCAACAGCAGAGGGAGTCGCCGCCGCCGCCTGTCAAGTGAGGAGGAGGAGGAGGAGCAGTGCCCTGTGAGGACGCCGAGGAGGCGCAGGAGGACGCACAGGAGGACGACGAGGAGGCGCAGGAGGACGCGCAGGAGGACGACGAGGAGGCGCAGGAGGACGCGCAGGAGGACGACGAGGAGGCGCAGGAGGACGCGCAGGAGGACGAGGAGGAGGAGGCAACAGCAGGGGTTCCGCTTCTCTAGTTCGCCGAAGGCCTACTTGCGAGGTCCCGCGAGCCTCCTCACGACCGATACTCGTGAGAGACGCCACGATTCGACCCGAGGGGAAAAGTAAGTAACTTTAGATGTTATCACTACTTTATATGATATGTTGAAAATCAAAATAGAAATTAATAATTTTTCTTAATCACTTGGGCAGAATCGACGATTGGGCGAGCGGAGGTGCTCACACACGCCAAGTCAATGGCATCCTCGCCTTCAGGTAAGGAGCACTTCGCCCGGTTGAGTACGCCGAGTGACGGGCCGCCTACTGCTTGACCACTACGCCGCCCCGATGTCAGCAGATCGGGCCCGCAGGTATTCAACAACAAGACGGAGCGGTGAAGCAAGAGTCAGGTAAGTCTTCCTCGCGACTACATTGCTCAATACATCGATTCATTGGACATTCTTGAAATAATGAATGGATACATCGTGGTTTGTATGCGGATTTCTTTAGATGCCAGATTTTACATGAGGCCGTATGACGGTGGCTACCAAATGTCGCAAAAACTCGCTATGGACATGCATTACGAGGCGCACATCCAGCCGTCAGAATTTACCACGGACCGCCCTTGGAACGAAGGTCACCAAAAGGGACGAAGAACCATGACGCCGACCGACCAAGACTGCAGTAAATATCGAACATTAATATCGATTCCTTTTGAGATTAAGTAGGCTTAATTTCATCTTCGATATGTCATGTACTTGATGGCCCGTAGATGATTCCTTATTGCGCGCCGCGATCCCCAAAGGCCGGGAACAGATGGTGCATGTGGTGCTCACGCGAGGGGAGGAGACGACAACTTGTGCCGGAGCGGCGCTTGATGATGCCAGTGTAGCACACCATCAAGGTAGCCAGAACCTCACGGATACGCAGTAAACATGGGTACGCCGAATTCATTTATTTATTCTAACGCTCAATTTCGCATGATTTCTAATCATCTTGTTGTTTTTCTCGCAATGGCGCCACATGGTGGCCACTTTGCTCCATCTTCAAGGCATTTGCTATGGCCCACAAGGGCAAGGCGACGTCCGACGCCGACTACAACCCGGAGGATTCGCCCGAGGTGTACAAAGAATGCGACTCGCCCACAACCGCCTTTAGTGAGTACACATCGATGGCAAGGGAGGTCCATGGGCCGAGTACGATCCGAGCACCGAGGACCTTGATGGAGAAGTCGCCATGAGGGTGGGAGGAGGCAAGAAGCATGGGCGAGCATCGATTGGCGACGCAAGAATCGACTCGGGCCACCGCCTCCCGCCTCCCAGATTCGAAAGAAGCAAAGACGCACGAGCCCTACCATACGACTCTCTAAGAGACACTTCACACCACCGTGGAGGCACTCGAGGTTATTCCCGGTTTATTCGCTGCTCATTGGTTTTTTCATACCTTTCCTTTATGCTATTGTAACATTGGGGTGAATATATTGTAGGCCCACCGAACAAGAGAGGAGGATACGGAGCAGATGCAAAGCGAAGATGGAGAGGGTGGAGGCCGAGCGGAGGCCGAGCAATGAGGATGGCGAGATTCTTCAAGACATGCAAAGTCTTGGCGCCACACGTGTAGCTCGCCACCTTCGCTATTCGCCCACCTCCACCTCCTTACTATTCTACTCCCCGTGAGTATAAATGTTTTAGTTTGTATGTTCATGCTTACGGTCAAACCTAGTGGAGTATGAAAGTTTTATTCATGTATGGTATATATTTATCTTGTCTCACACATGCAATCTCTTCTCCTTTGTGCAGAATCAATCTACGGATCGAACGATCCTCATGCTTCGTTGAATCCTTCACCAAATCAGCCTCATTGGCCATCTTGGTGATACTACTTGTGGTTGTTAATGGTACTTCTATTTGCAATTATGGTTGTAGATGATGGAGCACTTGGATTACTTGTGAAGTTATTTGTGATATATTGTGAGACATGTGACGCTTGTGATATATATGTGGTGTTGGTGATATATATGTGTTGTTGATGATGTTTGTTATATATATATCTTCTGCTTGTTTGATGGGATGTAAAAAACAAATAAAAAGGTTTTTTAAATACTTTGCCGAGTGCAATGGCCATGACACTCGGCAAAGTGACCACTGAACATGCTTTGCCGAAAGTGCCACGGCCGCACTCGAAAGATGGCCTGCTTGTCGAAAGTGTCCTCCGGTGGCACTCGCACACGACGCCACCTTGCCGAAAGTGTTTGATTCAATGGCACTCTGCAAAGCGGAGACCTTGCCGAGTGCTTGACCTGACACTCTAAGAAAGACGTCGTCCACGGGCGGCGCCACCGTCACCGACTTTCCTTTGCCGAAGTGTCGATTAGCACTTTCGGAAAGCCTTTGCCGAGTGCCCGATAGTGCACTTTCAAGAAAGGGTCTTTGCCGATAAACCTGCTTATCGAGCGCCTTTGCCGAAAGTGTAGCACTCTAAGCAAAGCCTTTGCCGAAAGTGTAGATCGGCTTTTGCCGAAAGTGCCCGAGGCACTCGACAAAGAAGCCGCCTCCTGCTCTTTAACATGCTTAGAAAATAACTCGACTAACCGACTTAGTCAAGGATCTCGCAACCATATCAATGCTAGGCAAATAAACTAAACGAATTGATTTAAGTCTATTTATTACATCACGAATATAGTGATACCTTCCTTCAATGTGTTTACTTTTACTATGAAATTTAGGATCCTTTGAGACCTTGATCACGCCTCGATTATCACAGTAAAATAGTGACAAAGTTGTGATGCGCTTCCACGACCTTAAGTGATGCAAGAAATTCCTCACCATACACCTTCTTTTTTTGTCGCTTCAGATGCAAAGAATGTATTCACTTCCATAGAGGAAAGAGCAACTGAATCTTGTTTCCTATTGCACCAAGAAATAGCACCTCCCGCCAAAGTAAATAGATAACTAGAAGTTGATTTTCAGTCATCCAGATCCCTTGCCAACCAAAGATCAAGATAACCCCGCAGCCTAAAGATTATGACCATTAAAACATAATAAATAATCCATAATTCCTTTGATATAACGCAATACATATTTGATTTGTTTTCAGTGCTCTTCCTCAGGATTATTTTGATATCTACTAAGAATTCCAATGGCATGGCTAAGGTTAAGTCGTGTAAATAACATAGCATACATAAGACATTCCAAAGCAGAAGAATAAGGAATACCATTCATTCTAGCTTTTTCCTCATGAGTTTTTGGACATAATTCATCAATGAGTTTAGTTCCCTTTACAATAGGTACATTAATATGTTTGCTATTTTCCATAGAAAATCGTTTTAAAACACTTCGAAAGTATGCCCTTTGAGACAACCCAAGAATCCTTTTATTCCGATCTCTATGTATTTCAACTCCTAACACATAGGAAGCTTCTCCCATATCTTTCATATCAAATTTAGAAGATAACTAAGCTTTCACTTCCATCAATGTATTTTTATCATTAGAAGCAATGAGAATATCATCAACATATAAAGACAGTAAGACAAAACAATTATCCATAACTTTTGTATATATGCAATGATCATCTTCCGTCATTGAAAAACCATATGACGTGATAGTATTATCAAAAAGAATATACCATTGACGTGAAGCCTGTTTAAGACCATAAATTGATCTATTCAACTTGCAAACCTTATTTTCATTTTCTTTTTCTCAAAAACCTTCCGGCTGTATCATATATATTTCCTCCTCCAAAAGACCATTAAGAAAAGCAGTTGTAACATCCATTTGGTGGAGTTCAAGGTCATAATAAGCCGTCAAAGCACTAATAATACGAATTGAAGTAAACTTTGCAACAGGAGAAAAGGTTTCCATAAAGTCAATACCTTCCCCTTGTGTAAAGCCTTTAGCGACAAGCCTATCCTTATATTTCTCTACTAAATTTGTTGCATTCAATTTCCTTTTAAAAATCCATTTACAACCTATGGGTTTACGATTCTTTGGTAGATCAACAAGTTCCTAAACTTTATTCCTTTTCATCGAGTTTAATTCTTCCCGCATTGCTTCCACCCATAGTTTTGATTGAAAGCATCTTATCGCTTCTTTATAAGTCTTTGGTTCTTCCTCTAAATCTAAAATTTTAGAGTGAGCTTCCCCCAAGAACAAATAATAATCATCTAGATATTGGGGTGTACTAAAATTCCTCCCACTTCTCCTAAGCATGTTAGTATTGGGAGTTTGGTTTGCAATTTCTTCAGGAGCTAAACCTCCTTCAGTGTGAGAATCAATTTCAGATGTATCCATCTATGTTTCAAGTGGAGTTGCCAATAATTCCACCCTCGCCCGCTTAGCACGGCGAGGTGTTTTGATCTAAAAATATTGCATCCCTGTTTTTCACCAGTTTATTCTTTTCCTGGTCATAGAACCTATACCCTTTTGATTTCAAAGAATAACCAATAAAAATTCCTGGCGTGCTTTTAGGTTGCAATTTTGTATGGTTTTGATTTGGCACTATAATTTGTGCATTACAACCCCAAACAGCTAAGTGGCGAAGTGAGGGTTTTATTCGAGTCCACAACTCATAAGGAGTAACAGTTACAGCTTTAGATGGCGAATGATTTAATAAATAAACAGCAGTATGTAAAGCTTCACCCCAAAAAGATAAAGGAAGATCTGAATAAGCCATCATAGATCTAACCATATCCATAAGAGTTCTTTTCCTCCGCTCAGCCACACCATTTTTTTTGTGGAGTGTAAGGCATGGTATAATGATGAATAATTCCACGCTCTTTGCAAAAATCATTTAATATTCCTGAAGTGTATTCTCCTCCACGATCAGTTCTCAAAACTTTGATCTTTCTATTCAATTGATTTTCCACTTTAGTTTTAAATGACTTGAATACATCAAATCCTTTCGACTTATGTTTAAGAAGATACACATAGCCAAATCTTGAATAATCATCAATGAATAATGGCAAGAGGCTCATTTAATATTTCCGCCTTTGGAAAAGATGCACGGGTCATCTTACCCATTATACATGCCTCACAAATACCAAAATCCTCCCCCTTAAAGTGCAAAATTCCAGAATTAATAAGCCTCTTAATTCTGTTTTTAGATATATAACCAAGTCGTAAATGGCATAAATAAGATTCCGAGCATGTGTTCCTATTATTAGTATTCCTCACTATGGAGTTATTTTCACCAACTAAGCAATCAATATTGTCATCATTTGATAGCTCATCAACAAAATAAAGACTTTCATGACGAGTTCCAGTATGCACTAATTTCCCATTGAGCAATATTTTAACTCTTCCTTTTCCAAACAGTATATCATAACCAATAGATTCTAGCTGAACAACAGAGATTAAATTCCTTCTCATGCTAGATGAATATAAAGTGTCATGTAATAATAATTTTCCTCCATTGGGGAGTTCCAGGGCATAATTTCCAATTCCAAGTATATCAGTTTTGGCATCAGTGCCCAAAAAGATATATCTATTTCCCTTTGAAATTGTTCGCATAGAAGTAAAAACTCTATTATCTTTAGTAATATGAGATGTAGCACCAGAATCAATAACCCAACTATTTGGAAAAGTAGTGGTAAATAAAGATTCAGTGCATACAAAAATATTAGACATACCGTTAGGCGATGAATCGCCTTTACGCTCAACTGGTTGCTTGTCTTGATTTTTTTGCACATTCTGCTTCTTCTTTTTCCTGCAATCAGCTCTGAAATGCCTATACTGACCATAGTTGTGACACTTGAATTTTTTGTACTTATCATTTCTCTGAACTGAGTTAAAAGTTCCACGATCATCCCGATCGTGTTTCTTATTAAGCTTTTCTCTCAAATCACCATTAGACTTCCTCTTTTGCCAATTCCTTTTATTAGTGCATTTTTCCTCTCCAAGGTGTAACTCAGAATTGTGAGTATTTCTTTCTTTTCCCTGAGAAAGTTTTCTATCTTCTTCCATAAGCAAATGATGCCTCAGAGTGCGCATATTGAGTATCCTTTCGGAATGGCAAAAAAGATATCTTAAATTGTTCCCATGATTTTGGTAAAGAGTTCAGAACAACCATAACCTGCACTTCTTCAGAAAAAGGATAGCCAGCATTTTTTTATTCCTCTGCTAAAATACAGTATTTATTGAGATGCTCATTAATTGAAGTACCATCATACATCTTGGTGGAGAGAAAGCGATTAACAAGATTAAGCACTTTAATAAGAGATACCTCACTAAAATCTTGTTCCAGATTACGCATCATCTTCCGCGCATTCCGTTCACCTTCATAATCAGCAGTTAAAGAATCAGTCATTGATCCCAACATAAAAATATGTGCCCTTTTATTATCCCTTGTACAATTTTCATATTCTTCTGCATAATTTTCTTTTTCCTCAACAGTGGCATTTTTTCTGGCTCTTTCGGTTCGTTTTTGTCTATTACATAATCAATGTTTTCAGCAGAAAGCAAAAACGTGATTTTTCTTTTCCAAACCGTGAAATTTGAGCTATCCAACTTGCAAGATCTAAGCAATTCATAAAATACGCTGTTGGTTACCATTGCGAGAAGATACTTGAATCCGAATTTTCAGATCGGAGAAATAAAAAAATTCACGTCTCCTCTTTGGCGCACGCAGATCACTGCACAACAAAAACAGTCTGTTGTCCTATCTTCCTTGAATTAATTAATCAATGAATCTTGCTATCCTGTCTTCCTTGAATTAATTAATCAATGATTCTTGTGCTGTTTTCCTTCAATTAAATAATCACCTTTTTGCTCCCAATGAAACTGCTGATGGACGGGCGTGCGGCTCCAGGAAAGCACGTCGGTTTGTTGCTTTGTTCTGATGACAGCGATGCCGACTAGATGCTCGATTTCTTCAGTCACGCCAGGATCGGTTGTTACTTTGTTCTGATGACAGCGATGCCGACTAGATGCCCGATTTCTTCGGTCACGCCAGGATCGACTGTTGCTTTGTTCTGATGACAGCGATGTCGACTAGATGTATGACCTTTGCGCGTCGGCTCCGACCCGAGCTCTGTAGACCAATGACGTGTGCAGCGGAAGGGACTTGGATTCAGACGCGTATTGATGTGATGGGGACGTCGGCTGGGAGATTGGCTTTGCTTTCGGCTGCAGACGTTCGCCGTGCGCGCCGATTTCGAACCTGGCTCTGATACCAATGTTGGGTTTTGAGCAAACCCTAGATTGATTTTGTGGTGTCTATTTGGTCTACCCTCTATTCCTCTGCCTTTTCCATGGTGTCGCTCACAATTGCATCATAAGGCTAGA
The DNA here is from genome assembly GCA_036346405.1 of Phyllostachys edulis. NCBI lineage: Eukaryota > Viridiplantae > Streptophyta > Magnoliopsida > Poales > Poaceae > Phyllostachys > Phyllostachys edulis. The sequence goes on along the minus strand of CM070557.1, from coordinate 48,730,822 downwards.
GGATAGGGACCTATTTATAGACTCCACTTCCAGGTGTTATAATTAATCCACCCGTTTCCGGTACACCGTTAGACTCCTGAACCATGTCACCAACCACGATCAGACAGTCTAGTTTAATGAGTCTAAAATATATTAGTCCCTAGCACACATGTGTGAGTCATGTGCCATGATCAGATTGTTTACGAGATCAATTCCAATCTGATCATGTGGGTCAATAGCTTGTAGAGCCGATCCTGCAAAATAAACCCAGCTATTCTGCCCTATGCTGTATCCGAATTAATCATATGCATGCATATTAAAGTCCAGTAGACTTGATCTCAATAAATATGTCTACCTATTCCAGCACAGTCGTCCTCGACAACTCGAGTATTTATTCCTCGAGTAAGATTCTGCATCAAATAATTCCCTATCACATATATCTATATTCCACATTGAATTAAAATAGATAATAACCACAATAAATGTTGAAAGCCACATAAAAATCCAACACTCTCGTCTGCATAGCAATGTAAATTTAATGATTACTTAAGTACCAATGCAAATTTGATGACTACCTAACAACTACCTGTTGCTTATGTTGCTGCTGCAGCTCATCTGAAACATCTCACAACACCAAGTCTCCTTGCCACCTCTAAGCAAAAACCCTATAAATTTTACTGGATAGAGGCAATGTCGAAAAAGACATGGATCAATCATCAAACTGGAGTTACGCTAATTGAAGGTAGCAAAACTGCTAATAGAGTCAACTGCGAGCCCTCAACAGTAACATTGTAGAATCTGTAACTGAATGTAGACAATTTCAAGCTACTGTGGTCATAGGTGGTAAGGTTCAATACAAGCTCTGTCCAGCCTATTGGCTACTGACTACTCTTTCCGACGAACTGGCTCACCAAATGCACGAATCCATGCTGCAGAAGCAAATCATAGAGTCCACTTGATGGACAGAAATAGCGTTAACTGAAATTGCAGAAACAAATGTCAGCAAGTACACAAATAATCTGCCTGAAACCTTATGTAGAATCAAAGTCAAACGCATCAGCACAACAAAGATTCTACGGCACCTGCCTATGGAGCTCCAGCTACTGTTCCGATAGAGCTTCGTGAAACCGCCATTGCTTATGCCTTCTTGGCGCACGGGGCTCGTCGCGAAACAGGAGATGAGTTGGCACACTGACACGGAGATATGCTATGGACAACAGTTGTCTATACCATTGTACATGCCTTTATGCCGCATTGAGGGGGACTTTTGGGCTATGAACCTGAACATCATGGCATCTATACGGTTAAATCGGCTTACAAGTTATTGTCCGAAAGCCAACGGCATGCTCAGGTGATGAATTCTGCTAATTCTTCGAATCATCAAGATTACTAGGAGAAGGTATGGAAACTAAAAGGGAGCAACTGGCACTTGGACGTACAATGAGAGCCTTCTCATCGTACGCTTCGATGCAACAAAAATGAACAATGTGTGCAACATTTTTTTCAACGGTCCCAACATATCAAAGAATAGGTCAGAAACATTTCAAAGAAGCAACAATCAAAATGGTGAAGGCTACAACTCTGACTTTTCTAGAGGATGACCGCAACAAACATTCGTGAACTGCAAGAACGCAAGAACTAGTAACGAGACAGCAACAAATTTTTCAATGAGGCGTAACATTGACGCGATCACCATGTAACAAAAATCCCCTGCAACCAAAATACAACAAAAATGAGACAAACTAATAAAAAGTGAAGCAACAACTAATCTCTTATTGCAACAAAAAAAATCTTCAAGCCAACAAATCACACAATCAATGCAACAAAAAAATGAGTATAATTTTTTGAGAAGTCGGACTGCAACAAAATTAAACACTGCGTGCAACAAAATTAGAAAGGTGTTGCAACAAATTGATAAAGCACCCGCAACAACTTACCGGACGAGAAGGAAGCGCGGTTCCCGGCGGACATACGAGCGCGGATGAGGAGGAGAATGCATGTATTGAGAAGGGAGGCCAAGGCGCAGGGCGGCGAGGGCAATCAAGCGCCGGAGGCCAAGACAAGGGACAATGGGTGGTCGGGCATGGAGACAGGCAACATGGAGGCGGGCTACAGATACGGATTTGAGGAGGAGAAAGAGCAGGAGTAGGACGAGGAATGAGTGATTGTGGTATATGGGGATGTGGTCGAGTGGATAAGGCGTGCGATTTTCTTTCGCCCATCGGACGCTGAGCTGAAGCGTTCTCCAAATTAAAAGTACCTCCCAAAGTTAGATTTTTTGGCAGAGGGTCTTGCATGAGTTCTTACCAACCCGACAAATCCTGCACCGAAGACACACTGAACAGGTTCCTACTTGTGCAGAATGTGGGGCGGATTCAGAGTCCATTTATCATGTTTTGCTGGGCTGCTTTGTTGTTAAACAATTCTGGTTTTCTTTGAAGGAACTGGTGGGTATAAAATTGTTATGAATATTGTGTGTATGTATTCAGAGGCCCAATGGAAAATACATATAGGGTGTACAAGGGGTGCATGCCATATACAGATAATGCAATACAAAAGACAGATAAGGAACACAAAGATATTCCTATCTCTAATATATCTCTAACACCCCTCTCAAATGCAAGGCGTATGCAATAGCATTGCATTTGGAATGGGTTGACACTAAAATATGAAAAATCCAAAGTCCGAGTCTTAATAATATCGTCGTAGCATGCAGCTCTTGGAAAATATATCGATAAAAGATCTCCTCCCATCCGGGGTCGTGCGACAGCCCATAAAGCACAAGGTGCGAGAGAAAAGTCGACCGCGGCAACATGACGAAGAAGATGACGAAACCGATAAAAATAGATAAAACTGTCAAATCAAGCTGAATAGGAATAGATATAAGCATGACGGCGTAGATCGAAGCCCAAGACGGCGGCGACGCAGTGCACAAGAAGCACAATAGAGACGCAGTGCGTAAGAAGCGCAAGAAAGACGTAATACACAAGAAGCGCAATAGAGACGTAGTGCACAACAAGCGCGGCAGCCTTAAAACCTTGGGGCGACGGATCTGCAGCGGCTCGAAGAAAAAAACAGCGGCTGCTACCATGCAAAAAGAATTCATATGCTTCTATGACTGACAATAAATTTGTGGACTAGCGTGGCATAGACGAACTCTCTGATAAAGAGTCACGGACTTGGATGGACGTAGCCGAAGAAAAATTGACACAAAGAAAGAAAAGCCTCGAAGGATAGCTAGCAGCAGTAGCAGCAAGAATAGCTAGCACAAAGAATAGCTAGCAGTAGCAGAGTCTCACGCACATAGCCAAGCAAAGAGCAAAGACATACGAGAAGTAGATACTAGCAAAGAAAGCAAAAGACACCAGCTCAAAGAAATTTCAAAACGATGTAATGACCCTACAAGACTGAAGTTGTACTTCTTAAAGAAAACAAAGAGTACCATGCTAATCCCAATAGCAAGCACCAAGGTCATTTCCACACAACATCAGCAACATGATTTGAGTAGATGGCCACATGAGAAGCCCACATGCACTGAGGCAAGGATATGTTTATCCAGGCCACCTCACCATCTGTATCCTCCTCAAGAAGTGAACTATACACAGACTCATCTTCCTCTGTTCCTTGTGCAAAGACTTCCCCTCACAGGCAGCAATGGCGTGACCACATCAATAAATGAGCAACAATGCGCCGTGAGGGGCAGCAGCGCTTGCTTTTCTTTCTCCAAAGGATGCACCTAAGTCATCCTGGTCTTCACAGGAATCACAGGCGTCTCCAGCAACATTTGAAATCCGTGATTACTTCCCAATAAGCCGACAATCCATATGTGCCGAAGGGATCCCCAAGAAGGGCGTTGCGGCTAGTCCTGGTGCCGCTGGGACCCCCAAGAACGCCCCAAAGAAGGGTGCGGAAAGGAAGAACCAGTGACGGGGACGAAGAAGAGCTCGCAAGCAGAAGTGGCAGTCACACCAAAAGCCACACACCACCACAACCCAACCGGATCCGAGGCGGAGAAGCTCGGGGCGGCGTCGGGCATCATCAGGGAGCGGAGGCAGAGCAAGGGAGGCTGCGCTAGGGGCAGTGGAGCGTGGCGCAAGCAGCAGTGAATCAAGGATCCAATAGCTGGGGGCACGGGCTGGGGGCGGGCGACTTGAAGCGGCGGTGTGGTCAGTGGCGGATATAGAAGAAAAACAACCAGGTGTCCTCTATATATATATCATCACATGTGTATAGAGTCACTGAGCTTATGTTGCAGGGTACACACCTATGTATACATATGCTTTAATAAGGTAAAATAAAATTGGACCCGGTGTCCTATGCACCCCCTAAGCCTTACTTGGATCCGCCCATGGGTGTGGTGGTTTTAGAAGTTTCGGGAGGCTTGCAGCGGAGAGAGCACGAGCGGTGATAAATGAAGAGAGCACGGTGGCGGAGACGCGCCAAGCAGACGAGGCAAATACGGCGTCGCATCGGAGGCCACTAGCTCAGGTGGAGGCGCCGAACAACCGAACACGACATCAGAGCAGAGGTGGCGCGGGCGGCAAGAAGAGTGCCTGAGAGGAGGCACACAGAGGCGGCGACGGTGCCAGTGGCGGGACAAGACGTTGGTCTGCACGGCAGGGCGCCCAAAGGCCGCCCCTGGGAGTGAAGAAAGCTCCTCCCAGGGGTAGCGGTGACAGCGGCAAAAACAGTAAGCCCTAAACCTAACCCGGCTCTGGTACCATGTTATGAATATTGTGTGTATGTATTCAGAAGCCCAATGGGCAATATATATATGGTGTACAAGGGGCGCATGCCATATACAGATAAGGCAATACAAAAGACAAATAAGAAATACAAATATATTCCTATTTCTAATATATCTCTAATAAAAATTACCACGACCGCATCCTGATGCTTGGGCTTTTGATCTCTTACAAGTTCAGTGCCGCGATCAGGAATATGTGGCGATCATTCTTTGTGGCATGTGGACACTCTGGAATGGACGCAATAAACGGCGGAATGAAAAACAAGGTATGCAAACACGTCAAGCTGTGTTTTGGGCTAGAGATACGGTTTTTGATGTAAGCCAAGTTGCTAATGGGAGTGATGGCCCGAAATGTGAGAATCCTGACAATCTAATTAAGCTAAGCAATGTTCAACAGTATTGCACAGTAAAAATAAACTAATCGGCACAGTAATTGCCAACTAATTGGGCATAGAACAAACTCAAATTTCATCGTCATTTCACACTCGGATTTATGAACCCGAAAATTTCGACTAAACTAAAACAATGCTAATCAATAATTGACAGTAAATAAAATTCACCTAAATAAAAACAAAACATAAACTCAGTTGATATCGAACACATGACCAAACAATTTTATATAAAAATATATTATCAAGAATTCATGTTAAGCGAATTAGAACATTAAAGACAAGCATAGATTAAATTACAAAAATCCATCTCTAGAAATTACAGAATGAATTGTTAAAACGATAATAAAATATTGTTACATAATAAAACACTGTTACACTCTCAAATTAATTACAAGCGAAAGTAAAAGATTATTACAACAACATACAAGAAATTATTTACAAAGCAAAAGTAATATATCACAAACTTGACATTTATTACAAGATTGATTTACAAAAGGTCAAAGTATAACTTACATCACTTAATTAAATTACAATCCAAATTCTTGCGTGAATATCACCGAAGCCCTCCTTGTCCATTTATCGCCAGCCGTCGAACCTTTTCCTCGGCCAACCAGAAACCCGACACACCGTTCCATCGCTCGCCATCGACCAACACACAAGTAGAGAACCAAACACTTTAGAATAGAATTAGAATAAAGAAGGTTGTCGTCAGTTCCTCAAAGTGCAATAAGATACCCAGACCAACTAGAGTTAATCGGCACCTTTCGCTTCCGTAGGTTTCATCATCCGGCGTTATTAGAACCCATCACCGACATTGTATCGACTTATTTCTATCGCAGGAAAACCCAGAGTATAGTAGCCAAATCACCCCTTGGACCCATAGCTTTTAGCCCATATAGTTCACAGTGGAGGGCAAGAAGGGATATGATCATGGTAAAAAGGAATAGGATCATGGTAAACAAGAATAGGATCATGGTAACAAGGGATGCACAAGCAAGAGATAAGGGCAGCCGAACCATCCCCCCTTGCCAGCCGAAGCCATTCCCCTGGATAAAGCTCCTCCCCCATTGCTTCACCAAGCCTCACACAAGCCACCATTTCCTTTCTCCTCAGCCAAAAGCCACCCACAGAAGACAAAGCTCCTCCCTCACAAAGCATCACAAAAGCCACCACAAGGCACATGCCTCCCACTGGCAACCAAAGGAGAAAGCACAAGTCTCACAAGACCAGCCTACATCAAGCATTAAGCACCCTCAGCCACACAAGGAAGGGAACAAGACCAGGAGTCAAGGATACAAGAAAAGGGGAGAGGCAGAGGACAACCACCCCCACGGCCATCGTCATCAAACCCTGCCAATCCCAGCCCCAACCCGGCCAACCAGGTAAACCAACATATCCTCGCACCCACATATATTTTGGCTCAAACCAATTGCCCATATGAGCCAAGTCTTTCACAGAAACAAATTTTCACAACATTTCCATAGAGAGCCATCCATAACATCTCAGTAACATCATCAATACCAGCCCCCAATGTCAACATCACAGAGCAGGCTTAGAGTTAGTGAAGGAGAATTAGAGGAGGGGTATTACCTCGGGTAGCAGGAGCAACACCACCACCAGTACCAACTAATATCAAAACCACCTCCATTCATAAGGATGCATGAACAAAAGCCTACAAGTATTAACCAAATCAATGAGTAAATCAACACCAAATTCCAAACTAAATAGAAAGGGCAAAGCTACTAGGAAGAAGAAACCGACACAGGCATGTGGGCCGAGCAGGCCAGGGGAGCGGGCTAGGCAGCAGTGGGAGCCGGGTGAGCACGGGCCGACGCATGGGCCCCGGGGGCATGCTGAGCATGCACAGTGCTGGCCCAAGCACCAGGGGCTGAGCAAGGAGAACCACGGGCGTAGGTGGCGCCGGGCGAGCCGGGGGGTGGTGACGCCAGGAGCCGATAGCCGGAGGCCATGCCGGCCGAGCCGGAGTAGGAGAGGAGAGCTGGGGAACCGAAGGGGGGCCACTGGGCGCGGGCGCAAGGCAGCAGCGGAGGCGGTGCAGGAACCGAGAGCAGGCCAAAGGCCGGAGGCGCTGAGAGCCGGGGAGGCAAGCATTAGGAGATTAGAGGTGAAGAAGTGAGAAGAAGAAAAAGGAATGGGGAGAAGAAGTTGAAGCAAGAAGAGGTAGCCAGGGGATTTGCATCGGCTGGACGGGGAAAGAAGGGGAGAGAAAAATAAAGAAAGGAGGGAGATTAAGTAAATGGGAAAAATAGAAATTAGTGCAGAATAAAAAGGTAAATTTCTAAGGGGTAGTAGTAATAGATTTAGCCATAAAAATAAACACCAATAATATTAAGTGTTAGCGCTATGTAATTTTAGACCAAATAAAGTTAAATAAGCCATGTGCAAGTAAATAGTAGTAGCAAGGACCGATAGAAAGTAAAAGAGGAGAAAAATTGAAGTATTAATCTGAGACCTTCTGTAACTAAAATAATCATCGGTAGTAGTCACTAGATTAAATAAATAACCTGATGCGTTAGAATAATTAAATTAACCAACCCCGAGTTTAATTAAAGCTGTGATTAATTGCGTACTCACTTAAATAAAATCACTTAGGCATACTTGTGCGAATAAAATTTGATAAGACTTAGTAAGATGCGAGTACGATTAGTATGTTATTTTCTATGCGATAAAACACAAGTTTAGACAACTAGCAATCCTAAAGCTAGTAGACCGTAGAACGACCGCAGTTGGGGAGTGCTAACCTAATGGGGGGGGGTTCGAAAATGTTGATGAAATTAAAATCCGCTAACGAAAATAATCATTTGACTAATGTACACCTAGTAGCACCCAATTGACACTAAGTATTTACTTACTTATTTATTATTTGCACCGTCGTATGAATTGCAGCAGACAAACCATCAGGAGTAGTTGATACAGATTTCCTCGGCGACGATCTTTCCTACAACTACGAATGCAAGTTATCTTCTTGAACATAAATATAGTTATAATAAATGTAAATCGTATATTGTTGTATTATTTGTATTGCATCAAAACTATGTTTTCAAAATCAAGCCAGATTAAAGATGAAAATGAGATGAAGATAAGAAATGAGAATGAGATGAGGAAAGAGAATTACTAGGTTAATGTATAAGGACTAACAAAACTCTTACTCAGATTTGAGGCCGTAAATTCATTACCAACCATTTTTTCGTTTCGGTAGGCAGAAAATGCTACCTTGTTACGTAATTATGATCTCCACAACGGGTTACATTGGAGTATTGGGCACGGAAGAGAGCCGCCCCAAGGTGGAGTGTTGGGCACGGACAAGAGCCGCCCCAACCAACATTACTGGAACTCGGTGGATGACGAGGTCAGCACCGTGACTAAATCAGCACCGATAGAAAGTAATGGGTGGAGACTTAATCACGTAACCTGGAAAACGTTTTGTATTATGAACTCGAAATCACATAAAAGGAAATGCGGTGGACCTAGCTCAAAGAGAGTTCAAAGTAGCTATGGGTAAAGTGGTACAAGCCTGCACAGTGCTATATTAAATCATGAATTCAAGCCAGTCTCTTGGATTGGAGTCTACAGGAACCGCTAGGGATCTATCTTCTCTCCAAGTGATAAGTAGTATTTTCATAATTAAAACTGCAACCGCTAGACATCCGGTGCATTTTTGCTATTAATGCTTGCTGAGTACATTTGTACTCAACCTTGCTAGTATTCTTCTTTGTTAGATCCTAGTCTGGTTGGGAATTATCCCGAGTGGGACGACGGACGTGCAGGTGCAGATGAGGCTGCCAGAGATGAGGACCTTTACTATGAGGAGCAGGGCGAGGTGGACACCCTATTTGGCACATGGGACGAGTAGGCGACCAAGGGAGCTTGGCAGGCAAGTGAGGGACTTAGTCCCATTTTTACAGTTGTAATTACTACCTGTAATGTAAGACCTTAGCCTTGCGTGGCTAACTGTTGTAATAAATGACAGTTTCTATCTTATTGTTATGCTTTGTAACTCTGGTAAAAGCTTACTATTCGTTGGAACAGTGTTCTACTGAGCAAGCGAATAGCAATTCATACGCCTAAGTGTGATTACTTCTTGGGTAATGACACGGGGCGCCACATGAAACAACATATAGTGCCAGCTGTGTGGTCGCCGCCACATAATCAATGGTTCAAATGCCACATAATCAATGTTCAAATGCAACTCAGATGGTGCTTTTGATGCTAACAATAACCAAGGAGCCTCTGGCATGGTGCTTCGGAATGATCAAGGAAGTTTTGTTGCGGTCAAGACGACCTGGTACCCTCATGTGCTTCATGCTCTACATTCGGAAGCACTGGCATGTAGACATGGCCTGGAGCTAGCACACCATGTTGGTGCAGAAAAGGTTATTCTGGAAACAGATAGCAAGCAGCTTGTAGATCTTTAGAATGAATGTGTTCGGACACGTTATGAAGTTTCACCGGTTATTGCTGAAATTAGGGAGCTTAGCAAGAGTTTTCAGGATTTTTTTTTGTTTTGTCAATTGACGATGTAATTCTATCGCTCATTTATGTGCAAAACAAGTCTAGTAATTCTAGTTGGTGTATGTGGCATGAGATACCCAACTTTATGAACGCGGTCTTGACGCGGGATTGTAATCTTGCTTAATCTTAATAAAGGAGCTCCCTTCGTCTAAAAAAAAGAGGTGAGCTACATTAACTCACTGAAAGCCAGAACCCAATCGGGTGTAACTGTGAAGGTAAGTCATCAAACGATGTTCTCTCTAACGCCTGCGTCTCACTTGCGCAGGGTGTATGATCTCTTGGTAAAGATGATCTACTACATCCTAACTTGCTTAAATTCGAGAGCAGTGATGCGACGTGAGTTTCAGTCGATGAGCAGTGGTCAGGAAGACAGGAACCCACTTTCAGATTGCTCTGCACATTTTTGTCTAGAATGTCGAAATACCTTATGAAATCTATTAACTTATTAAAGCTCGTGGGATTGCCGATTCCCGACCGAGGCCACGTCGTCTGGAAAAAACTTGTCCGTCGGATCATCTCCGGACGCGCGGGATCGCATGGAGGAGCCCCAGAAGTCGAAGCCTTATCCCCGCCTGCCTCTCTCCTCCCGTGTTCTCGCGGCTTCGAGCACCACGCCCTTTTCCTCCCTTCGCCACACACGGCCCCTCCTCTTCCTCCTCCCCTCCTCGCCGCCTCCGTCCTCTCGGCCACGTGCCTACGGCACCCTCGCGAGCCCACGTTCCTCTCCCTCTCCCTCTCCAGAGCCGTCACACTGCGCTGTCAGCCGGTTGTCCTTGCCTCCCTCACAAGAACCGCTCTCCCTCTCCAGAGTCATATCCCAGCCCGCCACGGCCGTCCCTCGGTCTCCCAGCTAATCGCCAGTTGTCATCGATATTGGGGCTCCGTGTTATCTGTGATGAACTCAGCGGTAACTCCTCTTGCTCCCCAGTCTCCCTACCCCGACGCCGCAGTTCCATCCCTCACCCGCCGTCGCGACACCCTCCCTCTTCCTCCCTCACCCCTTCCCTGCCCCCCGGCGTCCTCTCTGCCTCCTCCTCTCACAAGACCATGCCCCTCACGAGCCCACGCCTCTCTCTCTCTAGAGCTATCGCCCCAGCTACGCCACGGCCGTCCTCGCTTTTCCCAGTCAACCGCGGCCATCAATGATATCGTGGTCGCTCATTGCAGAGATCTTCACTCATAATTTTTTTGTATGTAAAGATCCTCAAGGAGGCAAGATCAAGTCGTCGCATATCTCTTAACATGTCTCCTGTATGTTCATCCAAATATGAAGGTATATGTGTTTGTTCGTTACAAAGATGTCAGATTTCCTTGATTGTCATGAATTGTCTGTTTTGATCAAGATGGTTGATTATGAATATTTGGTTACAAAGCACTTCAGAAAATTCAATTATGTTTTGTGTCATTGAGCTTTTTAAATTTGCAGATGGTTGTGATAGATGAGGTGGACTCATTTCTCTTCAGACCTCATGTTGGTCTTAGGGCCAAATACCAAGCTGTATGTTATTGTTTATCTTACCTTTTTATGGTAACATTGTTTCATAATGTCATAAACACAATAACATTGTTGTGATATACTGATATATGAGGCGTACTCATTTCTTTTTAGACCACATGTTGGGCTTAGGGCCAAATACCAAGCTGTATGTGATTATTTATCTTACCTTTTTATGATAACATAGTTTCATCATGTCATAAACACAATAATGTCATAAACATAGCACATAGTGCATTGGTTCTCTTGTAGTTCATATTTGGTCTAAAGTTTTGCTTTTTGGATATTGGAATATACTGAATTATCTAGCCAAACTACTGTATAGTTATTTCAAGTATGGTTGTCATGGTGGTAGCAGATAGCCTTTTAATTAACTTCGTTTACTATTGTGCAGGTCAACTTTTTGACCTAGATTTTTCTTACCAATAAGGGAGATGGACTTAAAAATCGCAAAGCGGATGGTTGATGTTTACATTGCGCTTTTCAAGGTTTGGATGTGTTTTAATAGTGCGTAATTGCTGCTGTGCTTACTGTACGTGGTTGTGAGCGATGAATACTTTGTTCGTTTGTTGTCAACGGAGGTGAGCCTTTGCTGGGTTCAGATTCTTGAATGTTTAAAAGAAAAAATGAAGCGCAACGTTTAAACATTCAAGAACCATCGATTCGCTCATTTACCCTTTCCATTTGATAGTCAAGGTAATCTTTTAAAAATTGTTTGTCAGTAAAAAAGAGTTCATGGACAAACATGTCACCTTCAAAGAGTATTTGTAGCTACATTTTGCATTTGTTAGTGACATACTGTTAAAAATAAGCTAGACAGTAACATCTGCTGCTTTCTCATTTTCCATACAAGACACAATTACAGTTGGTTTTTTTTACTGAAGCTCGAATGTGCAGAGCACGCAAACAACTAATTCGGGTTTGTTCTCCCAATGATCATGGATAACATATCTTCGGTTAGACAAGATAGAAATAATTTATTTCTAACCACTAATTTATCTTCTTTTACCTTCTGTTCATAGGTTGTAGCTCTCTACATTCCAGATTCTAACACCTGAAGCGATTGGTATGTCACCAGAAAATCTTTATCCCAAACATGATAACAAAAATATTTAGCAAACTCTCCTCATGTATCATCCAGTTTTATGAATATCTCTTTAAAGAATGCACCATATTCTTTATTTATCATAGAATTACAATAGAGAATGTTTTGAGGGGATTATCTAATAGTTAAGTTGCCTTTTCTGCGTATGCTGTAGCTCTATGCATCCTTCAAGCTCAATGGGGTTGATTCATGTACTCCAAATGCGGAAAGTTCTTTCTAGCAACTTTAATTGAAAAGGCTATTATTTATGTTTATAGCCAGCTTTGCTACTTTCAAACTTCTTGGTACGATTCATCCTATGTGGCGTTTAGTTTTGAATTGCAATATTTGAATGTTTTATATCATCTTTGTTAATTCATCTATTTGGTTAGACGTAACCGTGTTTACAAGTTACCTATGTAGACTACACTGGTAATTACTCTTTGCAGTAACTATCCTCTTGAATTGGTTAGACTTTTTGTCTCTATTTTTTTTCTATTCGTTGCTGACATATTATTGTATCATGGATGGTTATGTTGTATGTGAGAAATGCAGCTAGTTATCTGTCCCAAGTATCGTTTACCAACAGACAAATGTAGTTTTTTTACCAGGTCCTATCTATGGTTAGAGAAATTGCTTAATCTTGGTTGAGCTGGATGGAATCTGATGGAGCCATTGGATACATACTTATTATTGACAATAATTGCAAGAAAGCCTCACAACAATGGAATTCCAAAAAATATTTTACGATAAGGTTAACCCTTTCTGGTTCGCTCTGCAGTATTTGCCTAACATGTAAAGCATCTATTTCCTCATTGTTATCCATGTTCCCTAAATGTCTAAATTACCCCTTTATGGAATAACCAGCCTAATCTTGCTTGAAAGTGCCTGTCCAATCATACCCGCGGCCACAATGTATACCATATTCCTTTCCAGATAGCCATTCCTTTTCATAATGTGATATTTTATTCAATGAAGTCTGACTTGTGGTACTATCGATAGTATTATCGAAAACCAATATGGATTATTTGGTCATGTTACCTGCTTACTTCTCCTGTTTTGATTTGCACTAGATGAGCTTCAGCGTTATACAAGGATTCGCGTCTTTGCACATACACAATCCATCAAAGAGCTTTCCTGTTAGATATAGACCATCTCCAAAGAAAAATGCAATGGAACACTCCCTGGTAAATCCTGTCCTCAATAACAGTTTAGAACTTCATTGTCTTCTAATGCAATACATTCTCTTTTATAATGATGTAGTCACATCACTCTAAAACAACCGAAAAGGGCTGTCACTCAAAAATAGAACTCCTCCAGAAATGCATGATGCTCCCCTGCAGCTCAACTCTGAAAGGTACAAACTGAATTTGAGGTTTTGGTCTTTCACCAAAAAAATATAAATGAGATCACTCTTATAGGCCATAGTTAACCATACACAACACCACATACATGAGCTGACATTTTCTAGATAATGACATTCGCAACACCTCTACGGATGCATAAAAAACAGCTAGGAAACTGTTCAAAGATGACGACGACAGACCCATTAGCAAACCTTAGGTTAGTTCAGTTCATTTTATATGCTGTTCTTCAGTGATCACCTCTCCAATTATACAAGTACATTTTATGGTTTATCATCTTTCTTAGCATGCAACCATAGGTTTTAAAAAAATTAGTGTATGATCACTTTGTGCCGAAAATAGTCGGTGCAGTCGAAGATACTGCAACTTCAAACAACTACAGAACGTATCCACATAAATGAATAGCTACAGACTATACACGGCATAGACTACCAAATTCTTTCAATGCGACGTCAGTTTTTTCTCTCGATAACATTATTTAAAACACATGTTCAGATGCCTCTTTTGTTCAGATCAACCTATCAATTCTTTTCGTACCGTATGCTTTTTCAGATAAAAAACAAAATGAAACAAAAAATGTATTTAGACATATATAGATCTAATGTACTCAGTCAGTTCCATGTTATATGTTCTTTTTCAAACAAATATGATCTAGCCTTTACCAGGATGTCGTTGTTCAGAAGATCATTATTTTCCTTTTTAAAAAAGGGAATAGCACTTGGTTGTAAATCAACATTAACGACAACCCTGTTGACCAATTCTAATTAACAATACATTTATAGCAGCGTCCTCATGTCATAGTTAGATTCAAATACTAAAAGATGTACTAATACATGCTAGAATCATTGTATAGCTCAGAAACTCACAAGAAAACCTATTTGGGTTCACAATTCACTGATTGCTTACTGAAATCCCAAAAGAGAAGAATTTTAACCATATGATACAGCCAAAAACAAAAAAAAGTGTGAGCTTACTGTATTAACCACTAATCCTTACTAACTTTCTGTCTTTTTCCTTTCTTTGCGGATCAGAACTACTATGTCCTAAACCACTGCCATAACAAAGGTAATCGCATGATTTTTGATCAACCAATCTGAGCACACTCTAGCTCAGATTTGCAATATATTTTCTGCTACTAGGAGCTTTGGTTAGCTATATTCACTCGTGTTTTACTCTTAGTAGCACGCAGTGTTCAGATAACGCATGCCGTACTATTTCTTTTACTATAGGCTAGTACAACGATGAAAATGGTACCTCTGTAATGCGTATATGCTTTTCTTTTTATGAAACCTACATGTGTATAACACCGTTTGCTTACACGCTGTCTACCTAAACACTATCTACCTAACCACCACGCCTGTTCTCCTGCATGCCCATGACATTAAAAAAGAGACTTGTGTTATCTTTCATTGCCAGATATAACATATATTGCACTTACTACTGACCACATAAACTGTTTGAACATAACCTGTTTGTACCCAAAAGATGCACTACCTAATCGCGAACATACAAAAAAAAAATAATCCACTATGTTGAATTCAGATCGCTACTCCCAATTATCCTAGACTGATGGTATCCTGCAGCCTGTAGAGTTACGCTAATTTATTTCTTCTCACCGATGTATTCAATAGCTCTCAGTGAATTTTTTTGTCTTTGAGTCAATCTCTAATTACTCGGAGCTCCTTGCAAACAGATATTATGCATGCATAACACTCACGCACAAGACTGCAAACTACACCATCATTTCTGCACCCACCAAGAATACCTCACCCCAGACATCGTTAGACTATTCTCAACACGGGTGCAACGGAGCCCACCAAAACGTCCTAGTATAAAGGACGAGCGGTAAATTTCCGGAAAAAGCCGTCCGAAATCACGTGAGATGGACTCTAATTGGGAGTCCAGACCCACCTGACAAAGACTGTACTGTCAGTAGGTCCTAAATTTATTCGATCTGGTTGGTGTAAATTGGGACGTTAGCATGCCATGAACATGCGTACTTAACCCGCCTGCAGTTTCAGTATCAAATGTATCATGATGTGTTCACACTTCGTCCTCAGTATTCGGTAAAAAGTAAGTAGGGAGATATCAAGTCAAGCAATGGAATTTCTCGGCTCTACTTATGTTCTAATTGACTTGAAGTTCGAATTGACTACTTTGGACTTAATGAATGCAGCTAAGCATTAGATGTCTAACCATCGGATTCTTGATGCGTCACTTCATGCCGGAGTGTTCATTGCTCCTGCACGAAATGCAGGGTAATTTCATGGGAACAAGCCAAGCTGCTTAAACCAAAATCGTTTACTTGACTACCCGCCAAAAAAAAAAAATCGTTTACTGGACTTGAAGTCGTGAACTTTGAACAGAAAGCTGTCCTGGTGCACGCAGAGACCGCAGCACGTGGACCGTGCCACCTCCCCAGTGGCTCATCCGGCCCAGCCCATTTCCCCCAAGTGGCCAGCCAATCCCGATCCGCGACGCAGATCCACCGCCCGGTCCGCCCCCACTGGCCACCGCTCTCCTCCAAATCCAAGAGCGGCGAGGCGAACCCAAAGCTGCCAACTTCCTCGTGAAGCCACGAAGAGCACGAAGCCGCGCGGACTCTCCCCCGACGCCGACGCCGACGCCGACGCGACGCGATGGATTCGAGGCCGCGCGAGGTTGACGCCCCCGCCGGGCCGGCCGACGGCGCCGCTCCCCCGCCGGCGGCGGCGAACGGTGAGGTGGAGATCACCAAGCCCCGCAACGACAAGCGCGGGTACCGCCGCGTGGTGCTCCCCAACTCCCTCGAGTGCCTCCTCATCAGCGACCCCGACACCGACAAGGTCCCGTTCACTCGCTCCTTCGATCGGGATGGGTAGGGGGGTTCTGTGATAGCTGTCGGGTTTCGTTTCGATTTGAATTTGTGATTTGTTTGCAGGCGGCGGCGTCCATGAACGTCTCCGTGGGGTACTTCTGCGACCCCGATGGCCTGGAGGGGCTCGCGCACTTCCTCGGTGAGCGTTCTGCTCTGACTTGTTGCGTTAGTTAGAACTGGTGGACATGGTAGATACTGCGATTGCCTTTGTAGTTAGTCGCTTTCCTTAGTTGGCAATCGGTTTACATGACGCTAGTGATGAGATTGAGAATCTTAGTGCAGTCCGGGTCCAATAACCAGATTTTTCTGTTACCGCGATGCTCCCTTGTTGTAATTTCAGACCCGTTTGGCCTATCACTACATTTTTCCTGCTTGTTACAAAAATTTGTTTTTCTTTTCGGTTGTGGAGCCTGTTATAATACGTTGTGCTAGCTTGAGGTGTATGTGCTTCTAGTTGTTTAGTAGTAACCACTGATGTTGAATTGATCATGTAACGAAAGAAAGAAGGTCAAAATTTTGATGTGCATATCCTCCTCACAGCCCATACCACATACAAAAAGCAAGGAGAAAGTCAGAAAGATACTGTGGTCTGTCATAGCAGCATGCTACTCATCTCTTTCTTTTGGTAGCTGGGCCTCATGCTTTTTGGAATTTTCCATATTCCTCTGATCTCGAGCACCCAACTCTACCAATATCTGCAAAACATCTCAGAATAAAGCTCTAGCCTCATGCCAAGCATCTTTTAACTCGAAGAGCAAAACAAATACAGCATGGCCATGAGAGAACTTGATTCACACATGCAACTTAATGTTCAACTTCAAAATTGATATCTCCTGATAGAATATGGATCATAACATCTCGCTAATAAGTAATAATGACCCAGACCCTCAAAGATTATGAGTTGAGGAATGACTTGGCGCAGCTAATGTTTACCCAGTAAATCTGCAAAGGAGTCAAAGTCTAGTTGTGAAAGGGCATCAACAGTAAAAATTTGATGAACGTCAAAATAACTTACTTACCTGAAACTCATGGAATTCATCAAATGTAAAGAGATATCAACAATAACATTTGTGATTGAAGAATTTTATGCCAATAAATGTTAGTTCGGTTCAATAGATTCCCTCCATATTGAAATGGGTGACATATGTTATTATAAAGCTCATTTGGACACCTTAGTGCTCCAATCATCTTATATGGACACACTTAAAGGCGATTGCCAAAATCTAGTATGCCAGGATTATCCAACTGGAAAATAAATTTACTTACTTGTAAATATTTGCTTGGATAGTTAAAATAAGCAATAATATTCCCGTGTATCACTGAGCTTAGTATATGCTTAATTTGGTCTGTTATATTTTGGCTTGTTAGCCTTGCTTTGATTCGGCTACAGTAACCGAATCAGTTACTGCGCCTGATTTGGCAGCATAAGGTGCTGCTGTTGGCAGGGATAGTTAGAGCTAGAGATTAATCTCCTTAAGAGATAGGATAGAGTTAGTTTCATATTCGATTCGGTTTGTGCTTTCCACTTCCGAAAATTCTGCATGCTTAAGTCTATAAAAGCAGCATATGTAAAAGAGGGAGACTCAATTCAGAAATAAACAAAGTCTTTGCCTCACCAAGTTTGGCAGCGATCAGAGCCTCGGCCGGCCGGAGCAAGTCCAGCCGACCCGAGGGCGATCCTCGCCTTCGCCAATTTATCTTCCTCGCAATCTTCATCCTCCTAGATCCTCCTCGATCCCACGCCATATCAATGTTGCAGTGATAAACAAATAATGTGTGGGTCGTTCTGTATTGTTTGATTCCTTAACGCAGTAATGCCTGCTTCTTCTTTTACAGAGCATATGCTTTTCTACGCCAGCGAGAAATATCCTATAGAAGATACCTACTCAAAGTACATTGCAGAGGTATATATTCTGCCAGGGTCAAAATTTTTCTTTTTCCTGCTTCTATTAATTTAAAATGGGATCTCTGTAACTGATCTTGATATTGTTGTGGTAGTAATTTGTTGGATTGAGCTGACATTGATTTGGAAACATAGTGACAATGATTAAAACAACTGGGAGGCCCAGAAGGGTAGCTGCTGAGCTCTAAAATAGTGCAATCCTTGTAAAATATCTAATCTATGCCCAATCACTTGGCAAGGAATTGACACTTATACTGCATTTGGGGGTACTTGGATGCTTCCTGTTATGCCAATTAATTTTCACTTGTTTAATTCTACATTTGTAGCCCTTCAGAAGCAGAGTGCTTTAGAATAGTTCAATATATGGACAACTAATCTAGTTTATGTCTGAACGTTGGCTACTGCCTTCGTTTTTTTCCTGGAGTGCCAGTTGGTCACAATATAATACTTTTTTTTCCGGGGATATGTGGCCACCGTGTCCTGTTTATCAGTAAACTGAGAAAATTTGCTGTTGCGGTAGTGCCTGAATCATGGTTTCCCTACCACATGGTATGCTGCACTGGAATTTTGCCAGGCAGAGATTGAGCCCTTTAAATCATCAACAATTATAGTAGGAAAAGCCTTCTTCCTGGACTCCCATATGGTTGTTGAGAGGCATAATTGTTTAGAGATTCATACAATAATATTACGATATTAAGTGTCTCCTCTATTATTAATCATTAGTTGGGTAATATGGGTATTTCTTGTAGCATGGTGGTTCAACCAATGCCTTCACATCTTCTGAACACACAAACTTTTATTTTGATGTGAACAATGAGTGCCTGGATGATGCTTTGGATAGGTACCTTCTATTGTTTTCTTTCTTTTTACCTTCTTTGTCCTTGTTTTGCAAAATCTGATTCGTTTTGCTTCTTGTCTTGTATTTTTAGGTTTGCACAATTTTTTATAAAGCCATTGATGTCTCCTGATGCAACTCTTAGGGAAATAAAAGCAGTTGACTCTGGTATATATGACTTTTCCTCTTACCTGGAGTTGCTGATTCTACTGAGAGATCATCTTCTAATCTCCCCATTTTTCTTCATTCGCAGAAAATCAGAAAAATCTATTGTCAGATCCTTGGCGAATGAGTCAGGTACTTTCACTTTCCACGCTTACGTTGAATCAACTAACAGCTTTGTCTGTTTGTCATGGAAATCTTATTCTGTTACAGTTGTATGGTGTCATCTGACATTTTGATTTATGACAATAATTTCTGTTAAGTTCAGACAGCATCTTTATTTATTTATTTTGGCATGCTGTTCCATGCCAAATGTTTTAGTAGTAAATCATATTGTAAATTCAGTAGTTCTATTCTCCTTGTTTCATATGCCATGCTATGATGCACGATTATTAATCATGTGTGTTTGACACGCACATGTGTCGATACGTGATTTGTCATTTTCTAAAAAATGGTGACACGGGGACACGGCTATATAATAATAATAACAATAGTAATAATATATGCATATGTAAATATGCTATTTCATAGTCTAGGAATATGACTATTATTTTTATTCTAGTCCAAATTGATGCACACTCTAGAAAAAATGCCAGATGTCTAGGTCGTACGTCCCCCAAAATTAGATTAGGGCCATTAGGCCAACATACCAACCTATTTGCTCAACCCCAAAGGATGTCAGAAAAAAAGATATAAAACAAAAGCCAGAAGGTGATTCCCAAGGTCGTATCAAATCTAAAAGGAATAAGTCCAGATTACTCCCTCGAACTATCTGAAAAGTCTGGTTTACCCCTTGAACTTCAAAACCGGTTATGTAACCCCCTAAATTTGTGAAATCCGGTCAATAAACCCCTCATGCCGGTTTCAAGTGGCGGTTTTGCACACGTGGCAGTGGTTTTGCTGACTGGAAGTCATACAAAGAGAGAGAGAGAGAGAGAGAGCAACAAACATAGAGATAGAGCAGAGGAGAGGAGGCGTCAAGCCTAACAACAACGGCGAAGGGAGGCAGGCATGCAGACGATCGGGAGAGCAAAATGGTTTAGGGGCACCGACGCAAGACCGCAATACGGCCAGGTCGAGACGCCACCGACCAAAGAAGACTTCTCCTCATCTCCCTCGTCAGACTCGCCATCCACCTCGCGTCCACGACGCCTAGCACGCCGTCAGCCGCCGTAGGCTACACCCACTCGACGAGGTTGTTGCACCGCTCAGCTAAATGGGCCTACGCCGCATGCCACCTCGAGCACGAGCGCGCCGGTTTAACACGCCGGTGCCCTCTTTGCCGACGCTCGCGAGAGGTACTCGGGGCAGTACCCCATCGTCGTCGGCCATGGCGGTCGGGATTTGCTATGTTTTACTGCCGCCATGAGGTCGAAGTCGCCGAGGCGCTGCCAGCAGACGCCTCATCGAAAGCATGACGTTGTTTGACTTAATGTCACAATGGATGATCGCGGCGATTCGTGGTGAGGTAGGCGGTATGAGGCTACACCGCCATCGCCGCGGCGATTTGACGGGACGGGACGGGACGAGAAGGTTCACCACTCGACGTCATGCATCTTTGTGCCGCTCTGCGTGGACACCGAGAATCCAACGAAGCGACGCCCTTGACATACTCCCCAAGATCGAGCGGCGTGACAAAGACCGGCCCGATGGCTTCTTGGCGAACGGGAGACGAAGACCTTCATGAGCCCCTTGCTTGAGTAGTCGATCCAGCGTAGATACCCCGCCATTGGCGAGGTCGACGTCACATTGCCGAGGTTTGGCGACGGCGGCGGACACCATGGTATCACAGAGGTGCCACAAAGGGCGGGCGGAGGTTGCCGCTTGCGACGGCCCGAGAATAAATCGGCGACCTTGAAGTCGCCGACATTGTCGGCGAGGAGGTTCTCCAGCTTGATGTCGCGCGGTAGACACCGCAGAGCGGCAAGATCGACAATGGAGATGAAATACGCCGAAGTAGTGGCGGCGAGGTCCTCTCATCATGCTACCGACGGCCGAAAGGTGGAAAACAACCGCTGGGCGGCACTCGAACTTGTCCATCCGGAGAATGCCTTGACGGCCTCGGCGAAGGCGGCGGAGGCATGGAGGCTAAGGCAAGCAAGGCCATGAGGCATCGAACATTGCAAAGGCTTGGCCGGATTCGAGGAGGACGGAGACGGCGTGGGAGTGGAGTGGAAATGAGGCGCGGGAGAGGAGAGAAGAGGCGGAGGCGGCGTGGAGGGCCGGGCAGAGTAGGGCGTCGGAGACGGAGTGTGCGGTGAGGCATGGTGAAAGGAGGGAGAGGCAAGGGAGGAGGGCGGAGAGTGAGGGCGGGAGCGTAGCTAGAAAAGAGGAAAATTTCAGATCTAGGAAGGAGCATGAAGAAGAATGGAGAAGGAACATGGGACGATTGACTCACTGGGTTGTCGGTCGTCGGAGGATGCAGTCGCCGCCGGAAGTGTGAGAGGAGTCCTCGTCCTCGTCGAGCAGAAGGAAGGAAGGGGGTGGCATCGAGCAGAGCACAGGAGGGAAGGGATAAGTTCGGTGGCTACTGCTGCTAGAGTGCTAGGGTTAAGAGTTAAGGCAAATGGGCTGGGCCTTCTAAGTTTGAGCTAAATGGGCTAGGCCGAAATGTCCTCTTATGTGTCGAATATGTGTCCAAATTTCAATTACTTTTTTCGCACGCCTAATTTCGGTCGCGCCGCAAATACATATCCGAGTTGTGTCAGAGCCGTGTTCGTGTCCGACACGGACTCGAAGGTTTCCTGCCGCGTTCGTGCATCGGAGATGAAATGAAACAAGGATATCCTGGTAGCTTGTATTTCATATCATGTTCGAGAAGATCTTTTACCAGAAAGGTGAAAAAAAGAATTATCAGCTTGGTGAATCTGCAAGATTTGTTAACTGACTAGAGAGTTGCGACTTGTTATTCTAAGAAAGGTCTGTCAACAAAGTTATAATTAGATAACTAGTGATAAGCTTAAAAATTATTTTTGATTCTTTCTCACTTGTTAGTGATGTGCTTTGCAACACCCCAGCTCAACACTGAGCCCAGAATGTCACATAAATCATTCTCAGAACAAAACCCCACAACAGGTCACAAAACAATTTAAACCATAATCACTAATAAGTCTAGCAAGGTATGTATGGAATAAAACCTCACAACGAGTCACAGAACAACAAACTTAACGATATAAGTGCATAAATGATTAACCTTCACAAGTTGGTCACACGCACCAAGAACGATCAGGTCACACGAGAAACGCTCGAGTCACGCGCTCGAGAAACGTTCGGGTCACACGCACCCGAGAGACGTTGAAACCATGCTCCCGATACATAGGATGGCAACAAGTAATAATAATCAAACTATTATTAAATCAACCAAAGTTCCAATCATTAAACTAATAATAACCCAGTCTAACAATAATTTCTAAATGGAAGTATCATGTTTCTAGATTTTAGCGAAAGCAAGCTAAATAAGAATGTCTGTGTAATAATTGCATGTGATGCAGATGTGCTACTCCATCCCATGCATGTCTCCTTCAACGGTCACCTAAAAACAACAAAGCAATAGTGAGTCAAAGACCCATTAAGTACATCATAGAACAATAAACAAACATCTTATCATTCAATTCAATCATTATCATTGTCGTGCTCATACTCTGTTAATCATATCATCTCTCATGTAGTTAATTAACACAATTAACTCTTCACGCATGCAATTCTCAAGTATGCTCCATGCTCATATGTAACTCAATCAGCTGATACTGGTATAGTAGAGTGATCACCCGTCGGTGAACTACTCTATCCTTCACTCTCATGAAGTCCCTACCGAAGTAGGTTTTTATCTAGAGTTTGCCGGACTAGTCATGTAACAGTACTCACTGGAATAATTACAAGACTTTCTCACCGACCTGGCTCGTACAACTCCTGTCATGATGCATGCAAATGATGCAATAACTTTTCCATTATCCATCATCATAATTACCATGTCATATCCATATCATGTCATCATCATATCATGTGTATCAACATATCATGTCATATTATCATCATCATCATCATTATGTCATGATATTTAGAGAAGCATAAACAAATCATAAATAAATGTCATGGCAAGTTAATTGTAAAGACAAGGGCAAACAAACCGATGTCTACCGCTCTATCATGCACTTGTCTTTTAACCATGAGAGTCGGAACGATGCAAAGGTAGCACTAAACTCAAAACAACACTCCTTGGACAAAAAATCAATAATACATCTGAAAAACATGCCACAACAGCACACAAATATCAAACAACTCAATATCGCTCCTACGCGCACACGATTAACCCAACTTCACTGGACAGCCTACCCATTGTCCCGGTGATGAAACGTTCATAACTTTTACTTAAGAAATCCAAATATAGCAAACCCTATATTTCCTAGAATCTACACGATTTTTTTTACCATTTCCTAGTTATGCAAATTATCTGATTATGCCATCTAGTTCCCCGTTTCAACCCCGAAGGTCAATCTGGAACTTCACATAACAGCAAACTTCACAATTTTATAACTATTTTTCTACCACATGAACAATAGTAAACCATACTACTTCTGGAAACTACAGAAATTATCTAGCTAAACCTAGTTGTAACCACAATTTAATTCTAACATCTACTACACATAATAAATCAACCTACACGACTGTTGTTAACGGCGATGAAGTTCTAGACAACAGTACTCTAGAGGCCATAACTTTTCAACCGCTTAACTAAATCTAATGATTTTGTACTCTCTGGAAAGCTTAGGAAATCATCTACAACTTTCCTAACATGACAAAGTTATGAATCTAGGCGTAGATGCCCCAAAACACCCCCGCAAGGTTCTGCAGTACAACTAATCGAAACAGAACATCGCCAAATTAATAATCCCCACGATCAATCTACCCTGACCTTCAATTAAACATCAATCTACCATCAAAACAAAATTGTCCAGATCGTTACCCCACGAAATCGGATGACGTACGAGATCGGATCGTGAAACCCTAATTCTTTCCTTCTCCTTCCTCTTCTCTTTCTTCTCTTTCCTTCCTCTCCTTGCTCCTTCTCTGTCGTGGCAGCACAACAGCCCAGCATTGCCATCCTTTCCTTCTCTCTCTTTCTCTCTCTTGGTTGCTAGCAAGCATGTAGCCACATGCATGTGCTTATGCAAAGCAATGCAGCAGCATGCAAGGCTGCAAGCAGTTATCTAGCATCGGCATGCAGGTGCTGAAGCTAGTGTAGCATGCAGGGGCTAGCAGCGCAGCAAGGCTGGCTGGCTAGCAGCGCAAGGTCAGTAGGGCTGGAGCAGCAGGGCACAGGGGCTGAGGGCAGGCGGTGCAAGGGGCTGGAGGGCAGAGGGCTGGGGCGCTAGGGCACCGCAGGGGCGGCGCAAGGGCAGGGCAGGGCAGGGGCGGCAGCAAGGCTGCCAGGGGTTTGGGGCGGTAGGGTTTGGGCAGCCGGGCCCCCTCTCCCCTACTTATGTGGCAGCCGGCCCCTCCCTTGCCGAGTCCACCTTGGATTCGGCTTGGGCTTGGGTCTTGAGCCTTGGCTGGCCCACTCTCCTTCCCGTACACTTAGATCTTAAATCCCTTAATCCTTTATCTATTATCTCTGAATTAAAACGGGACATTACATGCTTTTATCCTAAGGAGTGTTGCAT
Source organism: Phyllostachys edulis (assembly GCA_036346405.1). Classification (NCBI taxonomy): domain Eukaryota; kingdom Viridiplantae; phylum Streptophyta; class Magnoliopsida; order Poales; family Poaceae; genus Phyllostachys; species Phyllostachys edulis. Next base: position 48,705,811 of record CM070557.1, on the reverse strand, counting down.
CTTTGGACAACTTAGTTGTTACCCATGATACCTATGGTTGGCATATGATATTACATGTTATGTTTGGCTCATGACTTACCTTGCTAGGAGCATGGAGTTAAGTTTAGCCCAGAATATTAAATCTTAAGTCCTTTATTACCTTCATGGAAGTTGTCCTATTTTGAGTTCATCAAGGGTTTGATCCAATCCCAAGTGTCTTTGTTCTTTAGGTATTTGGCTAACTAGAAAAGAATAATATGTGCATCATCATTCTAAAGGTTCTTCCATGCTAGGGCTGCCTGGCTGGAGCTGGTCATTGTTGGTGCTTAATGAGTTAACGTTCAAGATCTGAAACTCTAAATTGCCTTACCGTAAGAAATAGAACGGCGTGTGGTTTTTTATTTGTTTTTGCTATGCAATGGGAGATGATAGAAGCTAGCAAATTGCTATACCTCCTCTACTACTTGTACATGTTTCATTGTTATGACTAAGAAGTAAGAATGCAAGTACGATGTTATATGCTGAAGTCGAATAACTTCCTGGGCTAATTCCTCTGAGAATCCTTAAGAGCATAGTGTAAAAACATCTTTTCAAGTTCATTAAGGCTCAACTGTGATGACAATGACTTCAGTCCGGTCTGAGATAGCTACGAGGATAAAGATCCGAATTCCATCTTCTCATTCGAATATCTTGGCCAGATAATAATACATAGATGGTTTATAATAACTTATCCGAAAGTACTTAAATGACCTGTCTGAACTACCTTATGCACAATATCAACCGTTTAATAGCATGACCTGCCTATTCCTGGTACAGCCAAAGGCCACCCTCATGTTGATGTGATTGTGTTCTCTTGTTTCCATGATTGTGGCCAATCCTCCCTAAAATGATACATATAGTTGTCTTTCATGTCATTCACTGTTATGTTTTTTCTATTCTTCATCTATACTGTTTTGGTTTCAGCTCCAGAAGCATCTTTGCTCGAAGAACCACCCATATCACAAGTTCAGTACTGGTGGGTATTTTAGTCCTCATATCAATGTCTTGTAATGTCGGATTTTATATGCCATCAGTGAGACATTGCAACTATACTGCTTGCTTGCTACCTAGTTTATATTTGTCTCTTCATTTTATATTCATAAATATTACATGGCAAAATTATTTCGAGAACACATTTGATGTTACCTTTTGCTTAATTGTTTCAGTGTCTCAGTGATAAAATCTCGTAATAGCGCAGAAAAAAAATCCGTGTTACACGTGTAACTTTTGCTTTTGACGTTATGATTTCCTAACTAAGTTCATAACATATAGTACTTCACTACTTATACCTTGAGAATAACTTAACTAAGTCATAACATATAGTACTTCACTACTTTTCAGCCTTTTTTTAATCATTTGTAGTTGACAGCGTGGTACTGCCTCTGTCCCTAAACTAATTGTTGTCTCAGAATAGTGCAGTCAAACTTTTAAAATTTTGACCCAAAAGTATTACTTATATTGGCTATATGAAAATAATTTCTGTAGAATTTTCGTTGAAACTTGAAATTACTTCAATAATAATATTTTTTAAAAAACTTGTAGCTACATACTACTACGAAAATTAATGGTCAAAGCTATAAACTGGAGACCATGTCAAAGTCGAAAACAACACTTATCTAGGGACAGAGGGAGTATTTACATCCTAAATTATATTCTAGATGTTTTTCTTTTGTTATCAATAGTCATGGAAGTTTTAATGTAAGCCGAACAAGATACTATTTGTTACTTGCTAGAAAGGTTGAACAATTATTTTTTGAGAGTGACTATGGTACAGGTATGTAATTTATGCACTTTACATACACTTTTCCACCATCCACTAATCATCCTACTAGTGGGAGGGGTGGGTCGTGGGGAAATTGCTAGGGGAGGAAAAGTTTAAAAACTTTTTTTCTAACTGAAAGTTGTATGTATCACAGCCATCCCCCCTTTTTCTTTACTATTTTAATGATCATGTATTGTTTTAGGAAATTGGGACACTTTGGAGGTTAAACCAAAGGAGAAAGGATTGGACACAAGGCTTGAGCTTATTAAATTCTATGATTCACACTATTCAGCCAACTTGATGCAGCTTGTTGTTTATGGAAAAGGTTTCTCATCAAACCATTTTACATCTTTTTTTTTTCCATTTCCTTACAAATTCTTCATACTTGACCTTTCTTTTTCTTATATCTGTTGTATTTGCAGATAGTCTCGACAACATTCAAACCCTTGTCGAAAATAAGTTCTGTGATATCAGGAACGTTGGAAGGAAGCGATTTTCTTTTCCTGGTCATCCATGTTCAAGTGAACATCTCCAGGTTTACCATTTGCTAAAAACGAGTTGATAATTCAAATGCATCACTGGATCAGGTGCCTTTTCTGAAATGTTAAGGATACTTGCACATATGTTTATATGATAGTTGACGACTTGCAGATCCTTGTTAAAGCGGTTCCCATAAAACAAGGTCACACTTTGAGAATACTATGGCCAATCACTCCAAATGTTCGGCATTACTTGGAAGGTCCTTGCAAGTATGTGAGCCATCTAATCGGCCATGAAGGAGAAGGATCTCTATTTTACATACTAAAAAAGTTAGGTAAGTTCTGTATCAGAAGTTTAGAACTTCTTTTTGGGGATTGGGGGGCTTCTTTGGCCAGTCTCTTGGCTATTTGGAGTAACGAGATGCTCTTCCCAACTTTTATGCTTCTTAGTTCTTGCTTTCAGAAATGCTGTTATAATAAGAATACCAGGCCTTATCGTTAACCTGCTGCAGGATTTTAGCGAGAGTCCAACTTTTGTCTTATTTTTTTAATTGCTATGTTAATGCCTTAATGGAATGTTTAGACATGATAATGCATTCTAATTTCAAGAAAGCCATTAAACTTTAAGTCGTGTGATGAACCGATATCTAATTAGGCTTGACCTCAATCTAATTAGAGCCATAGTTTTGCTTTCCCATTGACATGCCAATTTCTAATTGGTTTATGTCTGTATAGTGCCACATGGATGACTAGCCATCCTGGTTTCACTTTCGTGTTTCTTTTCCTTTTGTATATGCTGTTGTACAGTGTTCTTTTCATCCCAGTGGGTTTTTCCCTACTGTTGTTTATATATATACACAAATTCTGAACTTGAAATTTTGTCATTTTTCTTTTCAGTTAGTGTTGCATACAAAGCTATTTACATATAGGAATAATTTGCTCTTTAGGTGGTATATTACCTTTGCACTATTTTAAAAAATCCTTTATTGGTGCTATACTGCTATTTGCTCTTTATTATGTGCTCCTATCAAGTCTATTAGGTCATTAGTTCCTTTCAGTTTGGATTGGAAGGGAGGGAGCTATTGTGTTGTTTTAGTGTAAGAATTGAAAGTCAAACTAGATTTTCTTTGGAACAACACGCAATAAAGAAAAGAGCAAAAACACTTTACAGGCAAAGCGCTTGCAAAGGAAAACCATAGATTTGGTGTTACCACTATATAAATCCCTCTGTTCATGTTGTTATGAATATTGTGTGTATATATTCAGAAGGCTCTGTTCATGTTGTTATGAATATTGTGTGCATATATTCAGGAGGCTCAATGGGTAATATATATAGGGAGTACAAGGGGGGTTGTCGTATACAGATAAGAAAATACAAAAGGAGTTCTATTCTAACACCCCCCTCAAAACTCATGATGGATCACACACACTAAGTTTAGAGAGAAAATACAAATGTTGTGTCCTAGTTTGTGGCTTTGTGAAGAAGTCAGCAACCTGTAACTCTGATGGCACAAACTATAAAGCAAGTATTCCCTCCTGAACCTGTGAGCGAGTGTATGAAGCATCTACACCAATGTGCTTGATGAGCTCATGCTTCATGGGGGTCCCGGGCAATACTGATAGCACCTGTACTGTCAGACAAAAGAGTCGTAAGTCCCATTATAGGCACTCCAAAATCTGCAAGTAGCCACCTTAACCAAGTAACCTCTACTATCGCTGCTGCCATAGCTCTCAACTCAGCCTCTGCACTCGAACGGGAAACTGCAGTCTTCTTCTTAGTCTTCCAGGCAATAAAGGAGGAGCCAAGAAACACAGTAAGCAGAAAGAGAACGACGATCAAAAGGATCACTAGCCCAGTCGCGACGAGTACGCTGAAGTCAGAGTGAGGTAGAGCTAGGAAAAAACAAACGACGAGAGATAGCCCCACACAAGTAGCGAAGAACACGAAGAAGGTGACTGTAGTGAAGATGGGTAGGACGAGCCATGAACTTACTCAAGATATGAACAGCATAAGCAATATCAGGACGGGTGCTCACAAGATACACCAAACTCCCAACAAGATGGCGATATCGAGTAGGTTCCTCAAGAAGATCACCATCAGTGGCACGGAGTTGTAGGGATAACTCCATGAGAGTCTCAGCAGTACGAGTGTTAGTCAGACCAGGCCGATCAAGAAGATCCTGAACATACTTCTACTGGGAGAGGTAGTAGCCCTCAGGCATGGAAGAGACCTCAAATCCCAAGGAAGTACGTAAGAGAACAAAGCATGGTTATTAAGGCGGTAAGGCGAGACGACACACCCCCTCACACCTTTTAAGCGCTAAGGCGCGAGGCGTGGCGACGCCTTACACATCCTAAGGCGACAATGCAGAGTGGCTGTAGAAGATTCTGACAGCAGCAGCTCTGATTCTCTGGCCGCAGAAGATCCCGCCTGCCCGCAGAAGAGCATTGTGCTTATTCAGCACAGTAGCAATGCATTGCGAGGAGCAGCAGAGCAACGCATAAATGCAGCAAGCTAGCAGAGCAAAGTAGAGTTCAAGATGCCCTCCCTCCCAAATGGCGGGCTCCTCCCTCCCTCCGTGGCGACTGACTTCCTCCTGCTCGGGCTCCTCCCTAACCCTCCCATGACAACTCGGCCTCCTCCCTCCGCCTCCTTGCTTCCTCCTCCTCTCCGCTGCTGGCTCTGGGCAGCGGCGACTTCAGTCCAGCCGGATTCGGCGACAATGAGACGGGACGCCTTGCTTCGAGTTCGAGGATCGAAGCGAGGAGCCCGGTCGATCCGGCGGAGATGGAGCGAGGAGGCTGGGTGGCGCGAGGAGGATAGACGCAAGAAGATGGAGCAGTGAGGTATCTTGCGCAAGGCGGGGGCCGACGCTTGACCCATGATGGCGCCTTACCGCTTAGGCGACGTCTTAATAAGCATGGAACCAAGATCAGTCATCAAAAACTGCTCACTGAGATGCTTCTTCATATACGTGATGAACGAGGAATCATCACCAGTGATGAGCATATCATCAACATACAGAAGAAGCAGTGTCCTACCTCGAGATGAGACATGGACAAAAAGAGCAGGATTATGGGAACTGACAGTGAAACCGGCAGCAGTGATCACTGAGGTAAAATGCGCAAACCAGGCTCAAAGAGCACGACGAAGACGACAGACGTGCCCATCGGGAACAGAATACCCAGGTGGTGGCTGCATATAGATCTCATGCAAAACACCATTAAGAAATGCATTCTTTACATCCAGCTGAGAGATAGACCACCGGCGAACAGAAGCAACCGCAACAAGAGTGCGAACACTGGTCATATGGGTAACAGGGGCAAAAGTCTCATCGTAGTCACGACCGTACTTCTACTGAAAGCCGCGAGCCACAAGACGAGCCTTGTAGCGCTCGATAGTACCATCAGACCGAGTCTTAATCTTGTACACCCACTTGCATGTGATGGGACAAGCATGCACAGGTATCGGTACAATATCCTAAGTCTCAGTACGTTGAAGAGCATCAAGCTCCTCTGCCATAGCGAGCTGCAACTTAGAATGAGGAGCAACCTCACGATAAGAACTAGGCTCAGTGACAGAGAGAGCATGAGCTATCGGAGCAAATCTAAGATGATCACGAGGTCGAAGGGATGTCCGGTCACGAAGGGCGTAACGAGGAGCATCATCAGGAGGATCAGATGTGGGTGTCGGCAAGATACCGGGAGAGAAGACTGGTGAAGGACGAGGATGCATGGAGTAGTGAATACCAGATAAACGAGACAGTGGTGTTGTAGGAACAAGAGGCGGTGCTGCAGGAGGCAGCACCGGAGGCAGAGGTACAGAAGGAACCACTGGAGACAGACTAGGGGAAGACTGTGATAGTGGAGAAATGGGTGAAGATTCAGAAAGAGACAACCATGAAAGCAACTCAACGGTGGAAACAGGATAATGAGCCGAATCTCAATAGAAGAAAGGTCAAGATTCATCAAAGACAACGTCTCGTGAAATCCTGATCTGTCGAGCAGAAGGATCCCAGCAGTGATAACCCTTATGCTCAAAACTATAACCAAGAAACACACACTTAATTGACTGGGCCGATAATTTAGTGCGCTCATGAGGTTGCAGCAGAACAAAACAAGTACAACAAAAAACACGAAGGTGAGTGTACCAGGGGCTCGAGAATAGAGACGCTCTATAGGACTGACACCCTTAAGAGCAGTGGAAGGCTGCTTATTGATGAGATATGCAGCCGTAGAAACAACCTTAGCCCAGAACTGTGGTGGAACTTGAGAGGCAAGGAGAAGAGTGCAGACAGTCTCAATCAGATGACGATGTTTGCGCTCAGCAACCCTATTCTGAGCATGGGCACCAGGACATGAAGATTGGCAAAGAGTGCCCTATTCAGAAAGAAACTGTTTAAAAGCGCCAGAACAGTACTAGCCAGTAGAATCACAGCGAAAAGTACGAATGAGAGTATCAAACTGAGTACGAACCATCGTTACAAAGCTACGATAGACCACAAGAAACTGACCACGATTAGACATAGGGAAAATCCATGTAAAATGGGAATAATCATCAATGAAGATTACATAAGATTTATGCCCACCTTTAGAGATAATAGCGCAGGTCCCTATACATCTGAACGAACTAAGTAAAAAGAAAGAAAGAAGAGAAGACAATGACTCACTAGAATGATAAGGAAGTTGTAACTACTTGTCCAGCTTACAATCCTGACAAAACATGGCTGTGTCAACAGTAACATGTCCAAGAATACCCTGACGAACTAATGAAGAAAGACGGGACCAACACAAGTGACCTAAACGGTGATGCCACTGCGCAAAAACGCCAGAGGTGGTGGCAGCAGTGGCGGTGGAAGTAGACGTAGAGGTGACAGGAGCAATTGAAGTGGACAGAAGGTGGAGGCGATCAAGGATGTAGAGACCCCGACGATCCCTACGGTGCTGGCCAGTCCCAAGTACCGTCTTTGTTTGTTGATCCTGGATGAAACAGGTGAGTCAAAACCAACCCTACAGCCAAGATCGGTGAGCTGACCCACCGAGAGAAGCTGTATGGTAAGCTGGGGAACATGGGAAACAGCTGGAACAGAAAAGTTAGTGGACAAAAGAGAGCCCTGACAACTGACAGACAGAGGAGTACCGTTAGCTGTCTGAACAGAGATAGGAAAAATAGGAGATCCTACTGAACTAAGAGATGTGGAGTCTGGTGTCATGTGGAAAGAGGCACTAGAATCCAGAACCCAAGAAGTACCTGGAGGAGACGTTTGAGCTAGACTGGCAGAACTTGCTGAGCTATGAGAGAGCTGCTGAAGTAGAGCTTGGCAAAACTGCTGAACAGAGTTACTTCACCGAGAAGGTCCCGACGAGCTGGTCTGTCCTCCCGTCGAGGAAGGGCCTCCCTGCCCCCCTTGGATCGTCCACACGCCTTGTTCTGCTTTTTTCGCACCGCACAACACTGGTAGTCGTGCCCGAAGTTCTTGCAATAATTGTCTTGAACCCCGCTTGGTGCAAAAATAGAGCGAAATAGACACCGAGGAGGGATCGTAGTCGAAGCAAAAACCGCTTGTAGTCGAAGAAGGGCTAGCAAGCACAATGAACAAATCGGTCTTTAACTAACCAGCGGCGCTCCTCAAGACGAAGCGTCGAAAGAGCCTCGGCGATCGCTTGTGGTGGCGAAGGCTCAGCAGCTTGAGCCTTGAGCTCAAACTCGGGCGATGAGGCAGACGAAGTCATAAAGGCGATCACGATCCGCTACGACCTTATGACACTCCTGGCAAAGCGGAGAAGCTAGCTCGTCCAGCTGGTGCCAGAGACTGGCTAGGGCTCGGAAGAAGTTGTCGACGGAGGAGTCCTCCTGCCAAAGTGTCTCCAACTCACGCTGAAGTAAAAAGAACTGAGCATCGCTGCTCTGCTGGTATCGCTCGCGCAAGTACTCCTAGACCCGGCGAGTAGAATGTAGACCAACAATGTCTGGTCGAGTCGCGACGCCGACCACCGGATGGCAGAACACGGCCTCATCAAGACACCAAAGACTCAAAAGCATCTATGGCATCTTGAAGGCCTCATCGCCAGCGTCGCCGCCAGCGATGTGAGCCTCTGCCTCTTTCTTGGCGGCCTCATCTTCTGCAGGAAGTGCAGAAGTAGGCTGTTTGAGAGAAGGCTGAACCGGTGATGGTGGACAAGGTCGAGCACCACTGACATGTCCCCAGAGGCAGAAACCATCGAGCGTGATCTCCATGAGTGAAGACTATAACATGTAGTTTATCCCATGGAGCTTTGTTCTCGAGAATGGGATCGCAGCTGATGGAACGGAAGTCATTGGTAGGCGGCGCTGGACGGCGCGGCGACCAAGGCAACAAAGTCTAACAGGCGGCGCTGGACGGTGCAGCGGTTATATCGACGTTCTTCTTTTGTTTCCTTTTTTTTGGGCCGGCTAAAACTCCTTCAATTAAAAACCGGCTTGCTCAAAAGCCTGCTCACGAAGGATACAGGTGGGGGAACTAGGGTTCCTCTGTGCGGCAAGGGGTGGCGGCGGCAATGATCCCAGAGCGCTCAATGAAGTGGGTGGTGGCTTAATGAGCGTCTGCGGCATCGGGGCCGAAGATCGGAGGCCGGCCAGAGGCGGTGGCGTCATCCTTGGCGTCGGGCGTGGCGACGCAGCCGGGAGCGGCGGCGGCCGGAACGGAAGGTCGGGCAACGGCGTCGGCTTTGGGAGGCGAGGCTCTGTCGCCTCATGGCGGCGGCTGCTCTACTGTGGGCTAGTGGCGGTGGCAACGAGGCGGGTGCGGAAAAACTAGGGTTAGTGCCCTAATTCTGATACTATGTTATGAATATTGTGTGCATATATTCAAGAGGCCCAATGGGCAATATATATAGGGAGTACAAGGGGGTTGCCATATTCAGATAAAGAAATACAAAAGGAGTCCTATTCTAACAATTTTCACCTTAGTATTTTGGTGACTGTTATGGTTTATGTGCTCGGATTAACTTTGTATTCTGCTAAATTCTTCAGGATGGGCTATGAGTTTGGGAGCAGGGGAAGGGGATTGGAGTTATGATTTTTCTTTCTTCGGTGTTGTTATACAGCTCACAGATGTAGGTCATGGTGAGTTCTCATTCAAGGACCATTTGAATATTAAAGTTTTGAAATGCGAGTGATAATTACCTGTTTGATATCATTGATGATAGAGCACGTGGAGGATATTGTTGGATTGTTGTTCAGATACATAACATTGCTTCAGACCTCTGGAACTCCGAAGTGGATTTTTGATGAGGTAAATCTGATTTGGGATTTATGTTTCTTCTGAAGATATAATTTGTTATACATGACCAAAATCAATTACCATCTGTATGTGACATCAGATGAAGCTTTGCCCTGGATAGTGCCATCTTTTGAAAGTTAGACAATCAGGTCATTTATCAATGATACTTGATACAATGACTTCACTACCATTAGATTTGGTTAATATCCTAATCAGAAAAACTTGTATGTAAGATCTTCAAATTTTGTTAAGATATTAGTAAGTACAACTTTGTTATAATTTGGCCAGTACTTTTCTTATACTCGCTTTGTTCTTGTATAAATGGCATTTTAGGGGGTGAATTTTGTTCTTTTGTAAATGGCGTTCTACATTTTTGAGATGAATCTAACCATATCTTCCTAAATTGCCCATACCTTATTTAATGTACACTCATGTATGAGGTTCAATCTCCTTGTAATTGGTAATTAGGACTGAACGTAGATGGTTTAGGAACAAATTTAATAAGGTAGTAGGGGACATAACTTTAGTAGGGGCATGATGGTAATATTGTACCATTTCTTAGTATGTGTGCACAAGTCTAAAACACCATTTATAAAAGAACGGAGGGATTAGTTTTTATTCCATAATTGTCTGGTTTGGCATTCTATTGCAGCTGTTGACCCTACTCGATTTGTATTCTGACTTGTGGATATACTCACACCTGTTCCTTTATTACTCAAACGAAACATGTGTGCTGCCTTGAAAGGGTTTATTTTGTATCACTGGTACTTTTTTAATGAAACTAGAAAGAAGAAACAGCTTATTGACTGGTAAACGCTAATGATTTAGTCAGTTAAACTGATTTCCAAGCATTACAAAGATGCACATAATTCCATATTGCCTGACGCACAACTACCTTTTTTGGACTGTCAAGCTTCTAGCTATCTGTGAGACAGGATTCCACTATCGAGATAAGAGCCCTCCTATCCATTATGTTGTCAATATTTCCTCAAACATGCAGGTATATTCCAGTTATTGATTTGGGCATCTATATTGCATGGTTCTCATAAATTTTATCTTCGTAATTAATGACAATCTTGTTTCATGATTTTGTTTGCATGTGCCTGTAGGATGTTAGGAATTAACAGCATCTAATTTAATTGCATTTTGACTATTTCAAATTCTTGTTTCTTGTTGCATGCATATGAGTAATAGACTCTCCTAGTCTCCTTGTTGCTTGTTTTCCAGTAAACTATTCTACATTAAAAGTTTGGATTGAGAGCAGACAATTCTTTTCTTAGAAGAAAAACGACTTGTTCAAAATTTTAGTATTTAGCTATTTTCTAATCGGACGGATATGGATTTTGCTAATTCCATAAGAGTGCTAATGCATAGAATGGTACCATGTTCATTCATCCTGACATCTTGCCGTCCGCACACATGATGAAGCTTAAACGAAGGAAGTGAATAGATTTTTCCACACCGTGGGCCCCACTTTTGCTCTTATCCTTAAATAGCCAACCCACAGAGCTCGCCCAGCCACTTGTTAGTCATTACTAGTCACTGGCTTCTCCCTCTTTCTCCATCTTTCCCGGTCTCCTTCATCTAGAAACCATGAAAGCTAACACCTAATTCCAACACTTATATGCAAAATACCAGTCCAAATCAAGCAAGAAGAGATAGAGGTGAAGGCAAGGGAGGCGGAGGAGGACCTGGCGCGGCTGTCGTCGACATCCAAGCGTACTTGTCGGTAGCGAATGCCCACATCGGAGACGGCGTGGAGCACCTCCTCGGCTGGCGATGGGCGATTGTAGAAGTGACCGTGGCATCGGACGCGCTAGTTGCTTGTGGCGCGGGTGCGTCACATGTATTCCTAAGCATCGCCGGCTCGTTGCTCCACCATGTTCACTCGATTGACTGGTACCGAAATCGACGGAAGGCTCGATTCCGCCCGGGATGGCCGGGGTGACCGGAATCGGTCGGAATTGTGGGCGGTATGGAACAAAGCCTCTTCTATCCTGTTTTGCATGCCGAAATGGTACGTTCCGGCCATTACAGCCAGTACCGAAACGATATTGACAACTTTGGGTGGGATCCCTCATAAATGATTTATTGATACGTGTTGGTGTTGTTTGCAAAATATCCCATTGTGTGACCATCATCTAGCGATTCACGTGAGGAGTTGGCAAGTTAGCACCCAAAGATGGGTTGCACTAGATACTTCCCCAATTTGTGTCATGTAGGTTCTAACGGCATTTCCAATGTAGGCACATAACTACATAAACATGGGAGCTCTTTCTTGAATTATGTATGTAGGCACACTTGCACTGTTGAACATAACGGAATTGTGCAGAACAGGGAAAAAATTCCCGGCCGGTAACCGCCGGTTACTGGCCGGGGTCCGGGATCCAAAATCCCGAACGGTTTCTTTCCTCTTTGTCAAATTCAAATTTCAATTTTCGAAATTCGGCTGGTTTTTAAGCAAATTCATTCGAAATTCATCCGAAAAAAATCCGGTCTGAACGATAACCGGCCGGTTACCGTTCCCGCCCCCCTGCCGGGATCCAAAACGGTACCGATTCTGTGATCCTTGGTGCAGAATGCTGGACATTATGATATAATATAGAACATTGGAACGATCAATTTCGTTACTATAAGTTCTGCCAAAATGTTCACTAATAAATGGTTTATGAATTCTGCTGAACATTCCCATTTCTCATTTTTTTCCCCTTCATCTTTCCTCTTTTGCAGATTTTTCCACCAGAATATTGGCTGATGGCATCGTCTGTGCCATCAAAGTTTTCGCCAGATGTTATTCAGAAGATATTAAATGAATTGACTCCAGACAATGTTAGGTAGGTTCTGAGTGCATTCGTGCCATATCAGGTTTTCCAATTCTGTTTAAGATGCAAATTTCCAGTTATTGAATTTTCATACTCGTCGTATATTTTTACGCTCAACACATGCCAGTTGAACACTGATGTTTTCAGTATTTAAGTCAGTTATACTCTAGTGCATTTCTTTTCTGGAAAATAATGTTAGACTTTGTTGTTAAATTTGTGTCACAATGTCACATATCTTTGATTACTTAAAGGGTTCCTGCACCACATTGCTAAATCTGAAGATGCTTTCTTGCTGAACACAAAGGATAGCCATGTTTCCTAGGGTGTATTGAGAGCACATTCCAGTGCATCTTGTAGCCCACAATCTCCCATGGAAATTTCCAATCTTCATGATTCATGATGATAATAAGATGCATGTAATGTTTTCCAACAGAAATGGGAACCAGTCACTGTGATTCGACCACTCATTTCAGCGGTTAACAGTAATGGCATATCCTATTAGTGTTATTTTTCAATTGTTGGCTGGAGTTTTTGAAAAAGAATTGGGCAGATTGTTGCATTTAGCTGGTGGTCTAGAACTCTAGATTCATGATACTTCTTGACTTAATGTATAATAAGACATTATATTTTTATGTTGATAAGGCCTTTTTCACACCAAGAGAAGCTTGGGCTAGAAAGATGATGCGATGGAGAGAATTTTTACTTGCCATAAATTCGGAGTTTATTATCGCAAAAAGTGGAGAGAAATTTCTTTATTTGTTCTTTTGTATTCTTTTGTCAAATTCCAAAAACCAGCTAGAGGTTCTCCACTCTACTTCGATCTGTCTGAGGGCCATCCGCTTTCTTCTTCTTCTTTTTCGCACCCTGAATCTATTCCTTTCTTTAATTCTACTTTTCGATTTTCCCTGTCCAAATGGATATTTACTTACAGGAATTATTTAATACTGATTATCTTCCATATCTCCTTTCAGAATATTCTGGGAATCAAAAAAATTTGAAGGGCAAACAAACTTAACAGAGCCATGGTATGGTACATCATATTCTGTTGAAGAAGTCCCTCCTTCCACTATACAGGTGCACATTTGGATGTTACTGTTCTTATTTTATTCTCCAATTCCTAGATTTAGGAAACACACATTTGTCTTTTGTTATTGATTTGTATTACAGAAATGGGTAGAGAAAGCTCCCAAGGAAGATTTACACCTGCCAAAACCTAATATCTTCATTCCAAGTGATCTTTCATTGAAAAATGTTGAGGAAAAGGTAGTATTTTTTGAAAAAAAAAACTATGTACTTAATTTTATTCCGGTAAACTCGTGATTGATTTTTTTCAGTTTGTCCAGGCAACCTTTCCTTCTATGCTGAGGAAAACACTGTTTTCCAGATTGTGGTACAAGCCCGATACAATGTTCTTCACACCCAAGGTCTACATCAAGATGGATTTCCACTGTCCACTGTCCCAAAGCTCCCCTGAATCAACAGTTCTTACTGATGTATTCACAAGGTTGCTGATGGATTATTTGAATGATTATGGTATGCAGCAATACCCGAGATTTCTTAATTTTTTTTTATGATTCTTATGCCATAGGTTGATTAATTTGTTCCAGTGTGTTCTTAATTTCTTTTTATATGATGGTCTGACATGGGTATAGACATATAGTTCATTCTAGATAGGGCATATACATGAGGTTAGATCAATGAAAAATTAGGAAAAAGTTCTTTTTTGTTTGAGAGCCTTATACTTCCTATTTGGCCAAAACAAGAACTCATACTGGCTAGTATATATCAGTATATGCACTTACGTTGAGAAACTTTTTTGTAGCTAAAAGTTGTTTGAACCATAGCCATCCCCATTATTTACATATGCTAAGGCAGGTTCTTAGAAAGTGAAATGTTGATGGATGAAGTCATGAAACACATTGTCATCTGGGGACTGGATGCTCCACATTGTGCTATGTCCTGATTAGTTTGCCTTTGGTTCATTTTCCTGTCGCAATAATCCACCAACTTTTGTTTTGGTTTCAGCTTATGACGCTCAAGTTGCTGGTCTTTATTACGCAGTTAGGCCAAATGACACTGGTTTTCAGGTTAGTTATACAGTTCAGCGATTCACTTTGAATAAGCTTTTTTTTGCCTTCATTGCTAATCCAAATGATGCATTATTGGAAACATCACACTAATTCTTACTACGGAAAAGGTTGAGTGACTTCACTAGTAGTGACTATTAATTATACTCATTATTAAAAGTATTAGTCCTGTTGTATGCATGCAAATACCTGTAATTCTTAAGTATTGATACTGACTACTGAGCTACAAACCAATAACAAGACTTATTTTCTGCATCTTTGCAATGTTCCGTAGAAAAATGGAACTTGTACTACTGTCGTGTGACATATGCCCAGAGGTCATAATGTTGGCAATTTGGAAGTTGGTGGTGATGACAAACATTCGACGGACTTTTTTATTTTTAAAATATGCAAAAAGAATCTCAACGGTCACCCAAGCCAATCTAATTTGGAAAAATAAAACGGACACAATATTTTGTGTTGTATTAGCCCCATGAAGCTAACACGTGGCCTTTACTGACCTTGTTCAGTGCCGCACCAGGTAGTGTTATATTTTGAATTAACTTTTCATTTAGAAATTCATGACCAAACCGATGTGGGTACTAGGATCCAAGGATCCAAAAACCGGTACCGGGTGAAATCCCGGTGAAAAACCGGACAAAATTCACAAACTAAAATTTGAACTTTGATTTCCGGATACCGGAAACCGGAAAAACCGGCCGGAATTTTGAATTGACAAATTTTGCATTAGAGAGTGTTCAATGAAGTGCATATTTAGCTCATACAATACGTAATCTAGCATATTTAGCTCATACAATACGTAATCAAGCATGTTTAGCTCATACAATACGTAATTTAGCATATTTAACTCATATTTATCTCATACAATACGTAATCTAGCATATTTTAGCTCATACAATACCTAGGAAGTACATTACGCATTCAAAAATTCAAATTCAAATTTAAAATTTTCCGGCCGGTACTGTTTACCCGGTAACCGGCCGGGATTTTTTTCCCTGCTAGGATCTATGCGCTGTCCACCAACCCCTGGCACATGCCTTTCTGAAGCAAAGTTTTAGTAGTGGTTTTGTAGCTAAAGCTGTGCCCCCTGTCGATATGTCAGTAACCCAATTTATCTTTTTTGATGTCCTTCCACCACTAGTACATACCACATCTCCTGGCAGTAGTTTCTTTTATTTCTGGAATTCAGTTCTATTTTGCCTGAAACTGGCCAGATTTGGATGAATTCTATTGGTACCAACCAGGGATAAAAGAACCAGGTGACTGCAGAATCCCGGTTGCTGGCCGGGAATGGTAACCGACCGGTTACCGGTTTTTCCGGCCAGCAACCCGGATGAAATTCGCTTAGATTTGATTAAAAACCAGTCAAAGTTTGAAATTTAGAATTTGAAATTGCAAAAATGGGGAAAACCGGCCGGGATTTTGTATCCCGGACCCCGGCCGGTAACCGGTAACGGGCGGTTACCGGCCGGGTTTTTTCCCCCTGGTACCAACTACCAAGTATGAACTGCTATTGCAGTGTATCCGACTATCTGTACAGTCAATAGTGATGTCATTTTAGTCACGATTTTTTTATCCCTGTTTAGATACAAAGTTTCATGGCGTTTAATCGAGGTTATTTTGGCATGTGCCATTCTGGATGGTAGAATTAATGTTGAGTTACCAATATTATTTAGATATGATGTTAGCATCAAATGAAAGGGTTTAAAGTCTTAGTATAGTTTGTGTTGTGTGGCAACAAGCTGCACATGCCTGCAACAAAAATACAATTTTACACCACCTACTTGATTCCATCATGTTTGATTGTTTGTTTTCTTTTGCATATTTTCACTAAACCAGTATACGCTCGTGTATTCCTGTGTGCTGGTACTAGTTACAGACTGGTGGTATGATTGGTGAGGAACACAGGTGTAGGGGGCTCCCTGCATCATATCTAGTGTAGGTGACTCATGATCCATGCTGATCTCTGTATTCGAGGTGTTTCAGGATTTGCAGCACTACTATGCCTAAACTTAAATTTTCTCCTAAAGCATGTTGTGCTGTATTTGCATAGATTGTGACAAGATGATACGATGTTACGTATAAGAAGATGCTCGCCATATGATTCTTATTAAATCAATTTAAAGTTAAATTCCTGCTTCACATTGCTTACCAAAGCTTGAAATAGACATTGTAGCTTGTCTCTGGTCTAAAAAACACTTGGAATATTTTCCTTCTTACTGCCACATATCAGCTCAGATATGCATTTTTGTTAACTGTATGCAGGAGTTTGAGTACTACGACCGATTTATAAAGACATTAGTATTGGATCTTAATTTACAAGATGTACATGATAGAATCTTTTCATCAGTTACAATAGGCTTTCTCCTGTTTTTTTGCTGTCTCCATAAGTTAAAATGGCACTACATTGCCTAATAGGTTGATATTTTCTGGCCCAGGATTTTTTTTTCACTCATAGTTTGTGGTACAAGCCTGACACTGTTGCATGTGTAAACCTTGATCATGGATGTTTTGTGATTTATTATCCAAATGTTTATCTTGTGGACCGGAGTTAGAACTCATGACATTATGAGATGTGTGGCTTACTGGAACTCTTCTTGTTTTCTAATCCTCCAATATTTTGTGATTACCTTATAGGTAACTATGGTTGGCTATAATGACAAAATGAGAACCCTTTTGGAGACTGTTATTGGCAAAATTGCAGAGTTTGAAGTTAAGGTTGACCGTTTTTCTGTGATAAAGGTAATGACCAAATACTACACTACAAGTTGTTTGGTGATTCTTTGTTATTAAATGTCCTCTGGAGGCCTGCTAGGATGTCCTGTTTTGGTTGTTATTTGAACTGGTAAGGATATTGGAAAACAGTTAGGCGATTCTTGCCAGAGCTACTTTTGCTGTGGAAAAAGCAGTAGTTTCCATCCATGAGTGGACAACGAGACATAATATTTGCATGCTATAGATAATACCATGTCTTATTATTAAACTTTGACAAAGTGCATTTGGAAAAACGTCATGTATTGACTTGGAACTTGGAGGGAATGTGCTTGCTGAGAGCAAATGGCTAAATGCAGTATGCCTCAACCATTGATGAATGCCAATATCATGTTAATATTGACTATTGAGCATACAATAATTTGTTGACCAGAAATCAAAATACACATGAGGAGTCTATGCAGGATATTTACTGTTCGTACTATCTGTGGTGTACTATTTGTCATTTCTCACTGTCTTGTTCTGATTTCCAAGGTGTTTTTCGGACAGAAAAATATTCCCTACTTGTACAAAGGTGGTAATTTGGTGGCCGAGCCTGAGCACATCTGCAGTACATTTAGTGGCATATATATGGGCATAAGCATTTTTGTGTTTACTATCTTTCCATGCAAAGAAAATGGTATTGAATAGATATGAACATCATTAGGAAGGAAAATTGTTGCCATATATGCACATCTGACCTTCTGCAGAATTCCAACTGTATTATGCACACATAGTTCTTATTAGCCTAGGATGTTCTAGTAGAGCATTCAGGCATTTTGGTATTTCTCTTGCAACCTCTTGTGGCTTGCTTTCCTGATGATGCAATTGCAAGCTAGAATTCTATGCATTTTATATGAACTGAAGGAATGTCTTTTGTTGCTGTCATCAGGAAACTATAACAAAGGAGTATGAGAATTTCAAATTTCGGCAACCATATCAGCAAGCCTTATACTATTGTACGTTGATATTGGAGGAACAAACATGGCCATGGGATGAAGAACTTGCTGCCCTTTCTAATCTTGAAGCTAGCGATCTAGAATTTTTTATGCCTCATCTGCTGGCAAAGACATTTATTGAGTGCTATTTTGCAGGTTTGTTCAATAATTGATTTGAATGTTTTTGTACTTGCTCATTAAGTTATTTTATAGTGCTGCTGATGGCTTTTTTGTTCTCTCGGTTTCTTTACCGAGAGAATGGTTTGTGTTGTTTTTATTCCTAATTGCATATGTAATTTATTTTAGGGAATATTGAACAAAGCGAAGCAAAAAGTGTTGTCCAGCATGTTGAAGACACCTTATTTAATGCACCCGTTAGTGTTTGCAAATCATTACCCCCATCACAACATCTCACAAAGCGAATTGTGAAGCTTGAAAAGGGTTTGAGGTATTATTTTCCAGCAATGTGCTTAAATCAGCAGGACGAAAATTCTTCCCTTCTGCATTATATTCAGGTATAGCTTTTGCGCTTGTTTCTTCTTGGATGTTATTTCTCTTGATCTCTTGGATGTTATTTTTGTTGATCTCTTGCGCATTTACAATTGATAGTAGTTTAAAGTACTGTCGAATCTGCATGGAATAGCAAATTCAGGAGGTTGATTTCTTTAAAGATGATGTGAGTTGTGACTGTCTGACTGAGCAGAGGCTCAAATCCAAAATCAGATGCAATATTTGAAAGTTGAAACATAGCATGAGTGCATACAATAACAACAAAGCAAGACAAATACAGTAGAAAACCTAAAATTGGAGTGAAGCACAATAACAATTAACAAGACAGAAAAATACTGGCAAAGAAGACTGCAAAATGTTCATATTTTCTGAAAAATTTATTGAGTTCTGAAGACTGAGTAAATTTAATTTATGCCTTTTATTTATAATTTATTAAGAATGGCTTGGTGCAAATAAAATAATTCCCAAAATTTGAAAGGTGGGTTTTTTTTACAAAGGGCTAAACTGAGGTTGCTTCCGCAATACAGGGACGAATACAATTCTAGCAATTAAATTTTAGATGAAATGGGAAATGGAAATCATTTTTTTTTCAAAACAGTTTGCTGCCCAGCCTGAAAAATACATGCAACACAAGCTACAATGCTATAACAATGTTTCCATCACTTCAGATTCATCAGGATGATCTCAAACAAAATGTTCTACTTCAGTTGCTTGCTCTTGTTGCTAAGCAACCAGCTTTTCATCAATTACGCTCAGTTGAGCAACTTGGCTACATAGCACTGCTTAGACAAAGGTATGCTGGTGCCTGTATTTTGATTGTTTTCTTCAATGTATAAGAATACTGTTTTCTTCATTGTATAAGAAGCACTATGTTCTTTGCTTTGGTTTTGGAGATAAATGCTGTATCCTAGTTGACCACACAATCTTGTTTACCCAGAAATGATTCAGGAATCCGTGGGTTGCAATTTATAATCCAGTCAACCGTGAAGGTATATATATTTTTTCTTTACAATTCCAGCTGTTGTAATTATTCTCCTGTTCTAATACTCCTGGTTTAACAGGATCCATCCAATCTAGATGCCAGGGTCGAAGCTTTCCTTAGCATGTTTGAAGGCACTCTATACCAAATGCCTGATGCAGAATTCAAGGTTAGATGCTAGAACGCTGGAATTAATATTCATTAGCTTCTGTTACAGCGTGCTGTAGTTTTAATGCATGGTTCTATACTTCTATTTTAAACATTGTATTGTGTAACCTGCAGAGTAATGTCAATGCTCTCATTGACATGAAACTGGAGAAATACAAGAATATAAGGGAGGAATCAGCTTTCTTCTGGGGGGAGATTTCTGAAGGAACTCTGAAATTTCATAGAAAAGAAGCAGAGGCATGTCCTATTTACTTATTTTGTCCTTCTGGTGTATCATTTTTGAACTCCTTGAGTTCTACAATTGCAGGTTGCTGCACTGAGGGAGCTCAGGAAGGAAGAATTGATAGAGTTCTTCAATAACCATGTCAAGGTGCACGCACCACAAAAGAAGATTCTTAGTATACAAGTCTACGGCAGTCTCCATTCCTCCGAGTACGGAAAGATAGCGCATGATGTGCCACCACCGCATTCGTATGAAATAACCGATATATTCAGCTTCAGGAGGTCGAGACCTTTATATGGTTCATTCAAGGGAGGTGTTGGTCAGATGAAGCTATAGGACAACTTTTTTTAAAAAAAACTTTTGCAAAAGCTGAGAGAATCATCTTTACATGTAACTTCTATTGTTCCTAAATAAATGTTTCGTGGAACAAATATTTTTAGTTTTGCATTTTCGCTAGTGGGAATTTCATATCTTTTGTTGGTTAATGGTTATCATGCTTTATAAAAGACACCAGTCTTGGGCTTGAGCTCTCAACTTCTGCGCAATGCTAGCCCTATTCTTGGTAAGCTGCCAACGATGTCAGTGGGGAACAGGGGATCCACTGTTCTCATTTGTTTATACCTTTCTGCTTCGGAACCGTTCCCTTTTTAGTTACAGAGCAGTTCTTGTTTGAGAACTCGCATTGCTGCACCTCCTGGCTGAGGTAGGTATTATTTCTCGTTGATTTTAAGATGTTTTACACATTCAAAATTAATTCGCAATCTACAGTGTATCATACCAAACTCGTTCTGACAATTTTTTGTGCAGAACTCAAACCATCTTCCACTTCAAGCTAAGAATTGGTTCTCTACAACCAAATGGCGCACACATTTTCTTTATGCAGCTGGGTGCCTGGGTGGTTACATGAGAGATTTGCATCATGTTGAGAAAATCTACATCACGAAAAGTAGGGAAACCAAATATTTCCCCACTAGTTACAACTTCCAACAATAGATCATCGAGGAGAGCTCAGTCTCCATTCTCCAACACCGTGATCGTTACATGTCAGCCCTTGTTGCTTAAGTAGCCACAAGGACTCGGGAGAGCAGCTGGATGGTCCAATTGTTGCGGAGGAACTCGTCCGGCGTTCACCACTGAAGAACAAACTCCGGCACTGGTGGAAGAGGTTCCGGTCGACGAACCTGCAGCAGGGTTGCCATACCCTGCAACGCTCGCTTAATGGATGGCCGCACCGCACACGTTTGACGTTCCATCTCCATTCCGCCGAAGCCGCTGTTCAGCCGCGCGCTCGTCGGCCGCCAAGCGAATTGCGCCCCGGCCGTTAGTCCCAGACTCGTTACTCCATTAGACGAGAGGCGGGACTGAGCTTGGCACCGAAGGAAGAGTCCAGCAGTATATTACCGCTCGAGCTCGGTTCATATGTGCATGCCGCAAGCCGCAAGCCGCAAGTCTTCGCAGTTTGTCACTGCTTTGGTCAGTGACAGCGAGACAGCTAATCCGATTCGCGGTTGTATGAGTGGATTTTTTAAAAATAATATTAATTTAAAAGATAATTACAAAAAATAAATAGTCGAAAAAACAAGTACAAAACTAGACCCCTGTCGCCAATTGGAACAACGACAGGAGCCCTTGGCACAAGGTACCCAGAGCTCTCTATCGCTATTTGAATTGGCGACAGGGACCGAAGATAGGGTACCCAGAGCTTCCTGGCGCCATTTGAATTGACGACAGAGATTTTCTTTAAAAAAAAAATTGGAGAACCGCCATTTTTTAATTCCACTTCACTCCTTTTGTACTGAGTATTTCCGAGCAAATATTTTATCGACAAATCACAATGAGATTATATAACATTCAGTACAACGTCATAGCATTTTTTTGTTGACAAATCAAAATTTCTACAAACTATTTCAGAGCACATTTTTTGTCGACAAATCATAATGACATTACGTAACATTCAGCACAACGTCATAACACTAAGTTTTTTACAAATCAAAGTGATATTACAAAGCATTGAGCACTACATATTTCAACTGGACGAACCTTTCAGTGGCCGTGACCTCAACGTCCGCCATGTGGACCGCCTTGAGTGGGGCGATCGGATGAGGTCCCCACGGCGACGTCCGGACTGCTGATGTCTTTTTCTTGTGAATTTCTCATAGGGAATTTCTTGAAGGTGTGCACAGATCCCCTGCAAATGGAACACTTCTTTGTACGACGCTCGACTTCTGCTTCCTCCATGTCGTTTTTGATGCGCCGTACTTGTCACCGATCAACCTTTCCCTTAAGTATATCAATGTACGCGGCCTAGATAAGTTGGTCCCAACTCGGATGGCCAGTGAAATGCCCAACCACGGTGTAACCATACATCCCAGCACTCTAGGTTTGCATCGCCTCCTCCTTATTGAAATAGTCAGAGAGGTATGCGATCATGACATGGGAGCAGGGCCTATGCAGAAGAAGGGGCTTATTGCAAGTGCATATGCAACTAGCGCGGCGTAGCGTGCACTTGTGAGTGATCCTCTCGCGGTTCGTCCCGCGACGTCATTTATCCCCGCAGATGATCTCGAAGCGAGCTCCCTTGTGCCCTTCTTAAATGCCTGGTGCATCTCACCCTTCTTGCTCTTTTCCTTCATGTACTTAGTGATCATGGCAGAGTAGAGAACTCTGTGAATGTACGCCGCACCGACAAGGCTCAGAATTTGACCGCCTCCTGTACAACCTCCTTGCATTTGTACATAGTTCCTTGCTTGACCTCGCTCTAGTCGTACTCCCACGGCACACGGGAGTCTTCGTTAACGACGAGGTTGTCGAATTGGTATGTATTTCATTCAGATGGAACCGCTTGCTGGCCCACATCGTGCTTGTCGTTGGATCCTTCATCCACTGACAATGTCATGTAGTCCCGGTCTTCGAGATCCATCCTTTGCACTATAGCTTCCAGCTCCTCACCTTCATCAGCAAGCCCACTAGTTTGCCTGACTGAAGGAGCTACTTCTGCAAGGTCTTCATCGATAGCATCAGCTACTCCCGGACCTTCGGCCATTGTGTGCGCCGCGTTGTGGCTGGAGTCCTCGACTTGTTTTTTCAGTATCACCACCCCTTCTTGTTTAGCCGCGGATGCAAGAGTGGGCTTGGCCTATGCTTGAGCCAGAAGGACCAAATTCTACACTTCCTCCCTCGCCATACGTACATATGACCGCCATGATATTATTTCCTTGAACTAACTCCTAATATGTGCTCTGTGTTGGTCGGGGGACAAGTCAACTCAATTTCAGATCATACATAGCATGATCTAAATCGAATGTGTGGAACAACCACCGCATCACAGCACCCCATGTACGCTGCTTTGGTCTTGGTAGCTGCACGGCCGCCGATTGGAAATAACACAAATCAATCCCCTCGGGACCCTCAAGAATAGTGACCTGATCATAGTAAATTTTGAAATTGGTGACGTCCGACATATTTGACGCACTGCACCGTAAATAAGATTTTCATGATTAATCACATATCTAAAACTAAACTACCGACCGAAAAGGATTATGTACAACATACTGCACTACGTAACCGTACATCTAAAACTATGTGTAATCCATTCTGTTAAAGAAATTACCTGAAAAGTGGACGACCGGTCGGACAGCACTTCGCTAGCTTCTCTTACCCCCTCTACTCCTCTCTGCTCTACTTCCTTCCCTCCCCTCTCTTTTTTTTTTGAATAAAAGTGGGTTTTTCTTGATTTTTTGGGTTTCAAGCGTCTTTTATAGGGGAAATTATGTCGCTATTTGGAATGACGACAAGGATTTGTAGGATCCCTATCGACGGTTCTCCAAATTTTAAATTTTTTTTAAAAAAGATCCATGTCGCCATTTGAATTGGCGACAGGGACCTATCACCATTTGAATTGGCGACAGAGATCTGTCGCCATTTGAAGCTCTAGGTACCCTGTTGCCGTTCTAATTGGTGTCAGGGGCCTAGTTTTGTAATTATTTTTTCGACTATTTATTTTTACAATTATCTTTTAAATTAATATTATTTAAAAAAAAATCGCATGAGTGTAGACGAGGAAATCATGGTCCCACCGGCTGCACGAAAAGCTGTTTGCAACGGCTTCTCTTGTTAAGAAGGACAAAATTCTTTTTCGTGGGCTATGCATAAGTTACTGCGTTTTTTTTACAGAGTCATGGAGTGCCTACATTTATCTCTAGATCAGATTCTCGCCTATGCCAGCTTCGTCACAGTTGACTTCGCACCCGTGATGTATTTCCTCCATGCTGCATCAGCATAGGTTTGATATTAAATTTGTTATTGTTGCTTTTAAATAATGCAAAACACGAAAACATACCCATCACAATAGAAATATGATATATATTATGGTTACATAAGCAACAGAAAAATATAAGACGGGTGCATACTATGGAAAGTTTTAGCTATCGCTAGTAAGATCGTTGTTCGTAGGGATGGCAACGGGGCCATTCCCCGGTGGGGAGTGGTGGAACATCTCCATCCTCAAGAGAAAAAAATATCCCCATTATCTGTCCCCGTCCTGGGGTACTATTCTCCTCTGTTCCGCATCCCCGTCGGCAGTGGTGGATCTAGGATTAGATCACGCCTCGGGCTAAATTCTAATAGGCCAACATCTTAAAACTAACGCTAATTTCTACCCATAGTAAGACATAACAAAAAATAAGCTACAAATACTTCATTAACATGAAACTTTATCAAAATTGCTTCCACATAAAATATAATAAAAAAACATGACAAAACATAAATAATATAGCATCTTAGAGATATAAATTGAGTATCTAAATAACGAAAATTTCATCTCTAACCTAGCCCACCATTTCTTCGTCAATAGTTGGACAAGTATCAGAACCTACAAAGACAATATAAAAAACTAAATTAAAAAGAGGTATGATTAAATACAAAGAACATAAAATCTAGATTTGTAAGAACCGAGCTTACCAAACTTACCAGATCAGCAGATCTCATTACCAAAAGGGAGCCTAGTAGGCCGGCGGCAAGAATCAAACCTAGATACAGCCTTTGGCTAACCCTTATCAGTTACTAGAGGCTATGGTAATTAATTGCCTCGATTTCTCAATTATTTCTCACCAATTAGCAAGAGGCAGTAGCTCTGAAACCATTCTTAGGTAGGCACAGAACTGCCACACGACCAAAAACTCTAGCAATACATTACTCTCATATCAGAGCTCTTCTCAAGCACCTGCCGGTGCTCAGAAGTCCATCACCCGGGATGCCACCACCTCCGTCTCCGGCGGCGTAGCCGCTGTTAACGCAGTAGTTACGCTGTATATCCCCTTCACGGGTTCTGCAGCTCGCCCATTTTGATCATCCCCTCGATGAAGGCCCTGAAGAAGGTGTCCTGGTCCTCGCTGAATTGCCTCACCACCAGCCGGGTCTTGGTGTTGTCGGAGAAGAGCGTCTGGTCAGAGTTCAAGAACTCGCGGAGGTGGACGAGGTCCTTGAAGTACTGGTTGTTGAAGATGATGGGGGTGGCGTCCATGCCGCTGGTGACATTCTCGTCGCCGCCCTAAGGGCAGAGCGCGTTGAGCGCAGCGCGGTAGGCCGGGTCCATGTTGGGGTCGGGCCAGTCGGAGCCGAACTGGTTGTAGAGGCAGAATACGATGGAGAAGCAGCGGGCCTCGTCGATGGAGTGTGAACCGGAGGCGGCTAGGTGGGGAGCCGCCACTGGAGGCAATGGCGAGGGGGATTAGGTCACTGTGAGAGTGCGAGTGGCCTGGATGGAGTGGGCAATGGGGGAAGGAGGCGTCGGCGTCGGTTGGGCCTCGGGCTAAATGGCTCCATCTCTTTTTTTGGGCTCATATGTCAAAAAATTTGCACTATTATTTTTTCTGGGCCTCGGGCTATAGTCCACCCTGCCCGAGGCCCAGATCCGCCCCTGCCCGTCGGGTTATCGGGGCCACACGGGGACCTATACCTGAAAATTGGATCCCCAACATCTCCTATACAGACACACATACAGACGACAGAATCAGTATTCCAAATGATTTAAAGAGTGCTTATCAGTATTCCAAATGAAGAATTCCAACAATATTATTAAAGATGGTGTCCCAACTCCCAAGCAAATAAGCAAACAAACATTTAAAGATTTAAACAGTGTGGTAGTGGGCTAGTGTCCCACATGTCATAAGGTTATCGGGGCCCCATGCGGGTAGCAGGGATGTGGAGTAGGGGAATGGCCCCAGCCCGGCTTCACCCGATGGGAAATTGTATTTGCATATTAGCATCCCCGTGGAGGAAGAAATAGCCCCAAACCCGGTCCCTAATGGATGAATTCTCCGTCAGGGAATGGGGAATGGGCCCCCATTGCCATCCCTAGTTGTTCATGATTAAAAAATAGGCATGTTCCCTTAGTGAAATTCATGGAACTCCATTTGTTTTTCCTAGATGTGAAGCCCATTTGCTAGTAATTGTTTCAAGCAACTTAAGTTTATTTAAAAAAAAAACATACATAAATTCAGTAGCGAAACTTGAAAGGAAATGTCAATGGGTCAATCGGATGAAATTTTCTTGCAAAGCTTTAAAAGAATGGGCTAGTTTAGTATTTGCTTAGCACTAAAACTGTAACATAAGTACTTGCTTAAGAAATCTTATAGAGAAAGGGCCATGGCCCCTTTTGGCCCTCAAGAAGCTCTGTCCCTATATAAATTTATTTATTCTTATTTGTTTTCCTTCTAAAAGCATAAATCTGTTATTGTGTGCCACCTCTCCTTCCTTTTTCTTTTTCTTCCCAAGGAGCCATCGTTCCCACTCAGCTACTTCCTTATTGGGATCAATAGGAAACTAAATTACTGAAATGGAAAATCGAAGTGTTTAAAACCTAGGGAAAAATGCAGAACATCTCCACATTACCTCCAAACATTCCCTCTCTTGGTGGGTACGATGGCGGGCGGGTCTTCCGCTGCTTCGTCTGCGGCAAAGGTACCCGAAGTCGAAGCAGCTGAACTGACCGCCCACCCGCCCACCGCAAGGAGTGGGCTACCGCCGCCACACCACTCAACATCAAAGGACGGTGGCGCGGTGCCTTCTGCTGCACGGCTCGCCACTTGGCCAGAGGAGCTCGAACTCGAGCTCCGCCTTGGCCGTCGATGAGCGGGCATGGACTACGATGACTCTTCGGCGGTGATAAATAAAGAGGAGAGTTCAATACTTATTGTATCCACGTGTAAATTGCTCTATGATTATATATAATAATATTAACATAGTTCAATAATGATAATAATGGTTTTCCTAACCATCTGCCGACTAAATTTTTTCTTGATTTCAATCAATGTTGTATTCATCTGATTTCCTTGCTAAGTTTTGAAAGAAAGGGGCATTTTAGCATTTACTTAGCACTATCAGTTCTTGCTTAAGAAATTTTCTAGAGAAAGGAGCCATGACCCCTTTTGGCCGGAAAAAAATTCTCCAGGAGAGGGCCTCATGAGGCATCTCCTCCTCCTTCACACATCAAACCCTCCCTCTCAATCCAACAGCCCTGTGGGAGGGTCATCCACCGTTCATCCCTCCCCTGAATCCAACGGCCTGGGGGAGGGGGCCTCATGAGGCCCTCCCCTGGAGAATTTATTTCCCTTTTGGCCCTCAAGAAGTTCCGTAGGCTTGTATAAATTGATTTATTTTTTTCATTCTAGAAGCATAAAATTTGAAATTTTATGATCATTCTTAATTGGTTAGGAGTCGATGCAAAAGCAATGTGACGACGCATGTAAGACTTCTAACTAAAACTGAGCATATTGGGGCTGAGCTAAAGCGAGTCCAGACTTCAACGGGCTTGAGCCTATGTTCGAGTTCAGACAAATGTGTCGATAGCTTGATCTAAATGAATTGAGCTCGACGGTTTGACCCAGTCTGCCCAGCTTAATGCAATTTGCCGGAACAAAGAAGTTCACATAACATATCCCAATTTTCACCTTGCTCTCCCATTTGGCCATACCATCCATGCATGGACGTATTTGGTGAAAATATTTAAACTTAGAAGAAAGAGTCGTAAACCATAAAAAACAACTTTCATTAATATATATACTCCGTTTCCCCCCAAATAGATGTGTGCTGTTTAGGACATCAACACAGCCTCCAGTGTAAGCATTGGTCATTCATTTTCTAATCATACACTCACAAAATTATTGAAAAATAATAATCATATTCCCTCCGATCACAAAAGAGTGATGTTTTGGACTTTGCAAAATCAACAAGATGCTCCTTTGACCACTAAATTCTCTCGTTATATTTTCGAAAAAGTAATAAAGGTGCAATATTATGAAGGTATTTTTATGACAAATTCACTCGTATCATACATCCAAACCATATGTCTTAAATAGTATATTTGGTCAAAATTAATAGGGTATAATTGCACATATTCTAGGGCATCATTATTTTGTGACCAGAGGGAGTATGAAAGTAGTCTTTATGAAAAATCTATTAAAATCATTTCCATATGAAATTTTTGGTAGTATTATCATGTTTTTGTGTCGTATTTACAGAAATGGGTGTCGGCGAAAATTATTTGCATAAATAACGCCCACATCGCGGCCGCCGTCAGCAACAACCGCCTCGCCCTCTTCGCTGGCAACATGGCGGCCGTCTTGATGTAATGGTGGCGCCAGATGGCCGTCTTGATGGCGCTTCTACTCTGGCGGCCGTGAGGTTGCCCGCCCGACCGCCACGTGTCCCCCTCCCCTCCCGTTAGGGTTTCTTTTGGTTAGGGTTTGTGTTTTGGCTGTGTTCAAGGGATTTTTAAAATATAGCAAATGAGTTCAAAAAATTATGAAATTTTATGTGAATGCTCGTAACACGGTGTACTTTCTTGTGTACTTTTTTTCATAATTTTACTCATTCTGATTAGGGTTTCGGTTTCATTTAAGTATACTGGTTTTATCCCGCCAAGTGTCACCCCTTCCCCCTCCCTCACACATGGCCACCCTCCCACCAACCCTGCTCTTCCCCCTCCTGCACGGCCCCCATCCGGTGGCCACCTTTTGAACCGTCCATCCTCCCTTGTCTGCACATCTGTTGACTTCTCGTGGTTGTCTCCCTGCCTGCAGTGCTGCGCGTAGACAACGTATCTGGAATTCCTGGCGCCAACGTAGCGGTTCCTCCTTCGCTCGACTATAAATACCGAGATCTCGCAGTCGCTCTTCGCTCATCCTAATTGCATTTTACTTCTCGTTCTGGCGCTCGTCGCTGAGAACTTAGAGAACTTAACATAATTAATTTTTTTAGAGATCAAATATTTGCTTGTTGCTAGTCGCTTGTCGCTCGGTTTTTTTATAGCTTACCCCGAAGGGCAGGTAATTTGTCAGATGTTTTT
Organism: Phyllostachys edulis; assembly: GCA_036346405.1. NCBI lineage: Eukaryota > Viridiplantae > Streptophyta > Magnoliopsida > Poales > Poaceae > Phyllostachys > Phyllostachys edulis. The sequence goes on along the minus strand of CM070557.1, from coordinate 48,676,466 downwards.
GTCGTTATTACCGTAATTAGTTAGTGTACTGGTTATTAATTAGTTATTAATTAGTTAGTTTACTGGTAATTAATTAGTTTAGAGGTAATTAGTTAGTTCGCTGGTAATTAATTAATTAGTCAAAATTAGTTTAGTGGTTATCAGTCCCGCATATTAAATTAGTGCAAATAAACTACTCGTAATTTATGTAGTGGTAATTAATCAGTTGCAATTAGTTAGTTTAGTGGTAATTAAATAGTCGTAATTAGTCAGTTTAGTCTCTATTAATTAGTTTAGTGGTAAATAATTAGTCGTAATTAGTTGTATCTAATTACACATATGTAATCCATTACTTGCATGCAATTTATCGTATTGAAATACACAAATGTATCGCGGATGGGGTTGTTGTAGCTTTAGGTAATGTCGAACATGCAAGACTTGTATGTTTTTTATGGCGATGGTCTTGTACGGACCGGACCCCGCAGGTTGGACCTGTCGAGAAGCCGGTACAAGGTGGTCCAGACAGAGGGACTCGACGCGATGAATATTCACGAGCTTCGGAGTTGCATCCGGAGGGAGTTCGTCACGGAGGCAACGAGGAAGAAATTTGTGATCGAGGGGATCGCCTACACGAATGATGTGTGGGAGCTCGTCAAGGTGGCTTGAAGCGTAGCATGGAGTTAGTACATACAGATTGCCTCCCAGCCCGAGGTGGCCATTTACGGGAGGCCGATGGTATATGTGAATTTCATACCCAGGGCGTCGGGCCACCTTGATGATGCTAGGGCCTCTACAAGCGGGCAAATGCAGCCCGAGCCTAAAGACAGTAGCTCAGAATGCACTACCTCGGAGGATTGTCCCGCACATAATTGTATGCAAAATGAGGGGCGAAATCATGGTTGTCGGCCCGCACTGACCACACTAGTATCTACCGGATCAGGCTCTCGCGTTGGAGTCCAACGAGGACGTCGACCCAAGCTCAGATGGTAGCAATGATGACGCACATCAGGTCGGTGGTCCAACCGGGGCAATTGTGTCATCGGAGGTGCCTTACATGGCATCGAGACTTGATGATGTCACAGTGCGTTCGCTCGTACTGTTGCAAGAAGAAGGCTCCCACTGGGGGATTTGATGCCGATACCCTCTTAGTAGGGCAGCGCTTCCCTAGCAAGGAGGTCATGCAATAAGCTATAGCACGGTACGCCTTGTCCATCCGCCGTGTGTATCGAGTGCACCGGTCCAACCCCGGATATTACGTAATGAGGTGCGTAGTGGAAGGCTGCCTTGGCAAGGTTAGCGCTCACCGAGCAAAGATCTTCGGCTCGGTATTTGCGGTCAAGGTGGTGACCGACCACACTTGAGAGCTTAGCGAGCCCCTACGGCGGCATCAAAACATGACTTCCGCATATGTGGCGAACCTCATCAAGAACCTAGTTGCGGTGGAAATGTCCGTCTCCCCCAAGCTGCTGATGTCGGAAGTCGCCAATCAGGTTGGCTATCCAGTCAGCTACAGCAAGGTCCGACCACTACTACAGAAAAGGTCTTCACAGGCGGTTCAAAAATGTCATTACAGACAGTTTCCGAAGCCGTCTAAGTTTATGGGTCAATGATGACATGAGGTCATCACAGACGGTTTTCGAACCGTCTGTGATGCATGCTATCACAGACGGTTATTAACTATATCACAGACGGTTCGTGTTTAGAACCGTCTGTGATAAAAGTCTATCACAGACGGTTCGTTTCTAGAACCGTCTATGATAAATGTATATCACAGACGGTTCGTATTTAGAACCATCTGTGATATATACACACACACACACATACATACATATACATACATACATACATACATATATATATATATATATATATATATATATATATATATATATATATATATATATATATATATATATATATATGTGTGTGTGTGCGCGCGTGTGTGTGTAGTCCTCAGCCACTTTCGGGGGGTCGTGAGGGAGGATGACACAGTTACCACGGGCAACCTCTCATCGAGCCCCTACATATTCAAGAAGTGAGGCTGCAAGAGAAAGCACGTGGACATACAATTACCTGGCTGCATGTCGTCGATAGGTAATCGGACTTGACATCAAGAAATGGTTAGTTGCTGATACATGAAGCCACTTCTGGCCCATGTTGCTCCCGCTGGAGCAGTTAATGGGGATGAACGTCACTTCTGCAAGAAGCCAGGACATTTTCAGAAGGATTGCGTCTGTTTTCTGAAGTGGCTCGCAAAAAAGGGTAATGATACAATAACGTTCATTGATGAAACTCTTTATGCTGATTTCTCCCTTAAGTCTTGGTGGATTGACTCAGGTGCAACTGTGCACGTTACCAACTATTTACAAGGATTCCTTACCACGAGAACACTAAGAAAGGGGGAGCGAAGTCTTAGAGTCGCGGATGGAAAAGAAGCTGAAGTGGAATCAGTTGGATCTGTTTCATTAGTTTTAGATAGCGGCTTCATACTTCGTCTTAATAATGTAGTCTATGTTCCTTCCATAAGGAGGAATTTGATTTCGGTTTCTTTATTGGATGATGATGGTTTTAAATATAGTTTTGGTAACAATAAATGTGTTATTACATTTAAATCAAATGATGTTGGTCTTACTTTTAGACAAGACAAGCTCTATATGCTTTCCCTTAATGAATCTCCTGTATCCTTGAATGTGTGTGATGCTAAGCGTAAAAAGATGATGAGACTTCTTCGAAACCGTGGCACTGTCGTTTAGGCCACATTTCGAGGTGGAGAATGGAGCGTCTCATTAAGGAAGAAATTCTCCACCCAATAGATTTCTCTGACTCAGACCACTGCATTGATTGCATTAAAGGAAAAATATGTAAAGCAAATAAAGAAGGGAGCCACTTGCAGCACAGGACTCTTAGAATTAATTCATACTGATATTTGTGGTCCTTTTCCTGTGACATCAGTGGATGGTTTTGATTTCTTCATCACATTCACTGATGATTTCTCTCGTTATAGTTATATCTTTCCCATTAAAGACTGATCTGAGTCACTTGACAAATTCAAGATATTTAAAATTTGAAGTTGAAAATCAGCCTGACCTAAGAATTAAAGTGGTAAGATCGAACCGTGGGGGAGACTATTATGGGAGACATGCCTCTTATGGGCAAATTCCTGGCCCTTTCGCTAAGTTCCTTCAGGAAAATGGCATTGTTGCCCAGTATTCTACATCAGGTGAACCTCAGCAGAATGGGGTAGCTGAGAGACGCAACCGTACACTTATGGATATGGTACGAAGCATGCTTAGCTATTCTAGTTTACAAACTGGTTTGTGGATGGAAACACTAAAGACAGCTGCACAAATTCTTAATCTGGTTCCCAGTAAATCAGTGCCTAAGACACCTTATGAATTATGGACTGGGAGGAAACCAAGTTTGAAATATTTACGTGTGTGGGGTTGTCGTGCTGAAGCTAAGATATTTAATCCACATATTGGGAAATTAGATCCTAAGACAGTAAGTTGCCATTTTATCGGGTACCCTGAAAGATCCAAATGGTATCGATTTTATTGTCCTAATAGGATAACTAAGTTTGTAGAAATAAGACACGCTGTGTTCTTAGATAATGACGAGGACCTGGAGCCCAGGAAAATAGATCTTGAAGAGAAGCGGGTTTATGTTCCTTCACCGCTTATCCCAGAGACATTTATTCTTGTGCTTCAGGTGGTTGCACCTCCAGTACAGAATACTGTTGTTACACCCACTGTTGAGATCTCTGAAATTCCTAATGTCACACCTAACGATGAGCCTCAGTAGTCTCCTACAATAGCTGATGAACCTATTAGAAGATCACAACGGGAGAGAAGATCTACCATCCCAAATGATTATGTTGTTTATATGAATGAGGATGTTAATGATATAGGGAAGGTAGATGATCCTACCTCTTATAAGGAGGCCATGATGAGTGAACATTCTTCTAAGTGGCTTGATGCTATGAAGGATGAACTAAAGTCTATGAGCACTAATGATGTATGGGACTTAGTAAAAATTCTTGACAGAGTCAAAACAATAGGCTGTAAATGGGTCTACAAAACCAAACATGACTCTAAGGGAAATGTCGAAAGATTCAAAGCAAGGCTTGTAGTAAAAGGCTTCTCACAAAGAGAGGGGATTGACTATAATGATACTTTTTCTCCTGTCTCAACTAAAGATTCATTTAGAATTATTATGACGCTTGTAGCTCATTATGATTTAGAGCTACATCAGATGGATGTTAAGACGGCATTCCTTAATGGCAACTTGCAAGAAAATGTTTTCATGGCTCAACCGGAAGGTTTTGTCGTGGAAGGCAAGGAGCATATGGGATGTCGACTTAAGAAATCAATTTATGGCTTAAAGCAAGCGTCGAGGCAATGGTACCTCAAATTCGATAAGGTCATAAGGAATTTTGGATTTAAGGAAAATGAAGTTGATAACTGCATATATGTTAAGTTCAAGGGGAGTAAATTCACCATCTTAGTTCTTTATGTGGATGACATCTTATTGGCTAGCAGTGATAAGGATATGCTGTTTGAGATCAAGAGATTTCTTTCATCTAATTTTGATATGAAGGATCTCGGTGATGCCTCTTACGTTTTTGGCATTGAGATTCACCGAGATAGGTCCAAAGGAGTATTAGGTTTATCTCAGAAGGCATATATTGACAGAGTACTGAAGAGATATAATATGCATAAGTGCTCTGGCTCGCCTGCTCCTATTGTTAAGGGCGATAAGTTTGGGATATTTCAATGTCCAAGGAACCAATATGAAACTGATCAAATGAAGTCGGTTCCTTATGCTTCGGATGTCGGAAGCATTATGTATGTTTAAGTATGCACGCGCCCTGATTTAGCTTTTGTAACCGGGATGCTTGACAGATATCAGTCAAATCCAGGACCGGACCACTGGATGGCCGTTAAGAAAGTCTTGCGCTATATGCAAGCTACTAAACATTTCATGCTCACATATAAGAATTCTGACAACCTTGAAGTTGTTGGTTATTTAGATTCAGATTTTGCGGGATGTGTTGATACTAAGAAATCTATGTCAGGTTATATCTCCACACTCGCTGGGGAGCTATCTCGTGGAAAAGCTCAAAACAAACCCTTACGACATCTTCAACGATGTAAGCTGAGTTTGTGGCATGTTATGAGACTACCAGGCAGGCTATATGGCTTAAGAACTTTATCCCGAGACTTAGAGTAGTAGACAGTATCTCTAAACCACTCACCTTATACTGCGATGACGAACCCGCAGTCTTTTATGCGAATAACAACAAGTCAAGTGGTGCTGTCAAACACATTGACATTAAGTACCATGTTGTGAAAGACAGAATCCAGGATCAAACCATTAGTATCAAACATATTAGTACTAAGTCAATGTTTGCTGATCCGCTTACTAAAGGCCTACCTCCCAATATCTTTCGTGATCATGTTGCCGGCATGGGTCTATTGGAAAGCCTTTGATTCCGGATAAAATGACCTTAAAGCAAACCAACTCCCATCAAGTATAATGAGTATCTATTTCAAGATGTGATAGTACACTATAGGTACTGTGGTTGTATGACACTTCATGGGCCATGCGATGCATTACCTTGGTATGCTGTTTTATTGAGAATGGGCTTATGGTGTTAGCCTTACGATCAAAGGAGAGAATGTTGGGTTGATCTCGGCTAAACAAACTCCGAGATTCAAGAGGGCCACGCCCCACTCGCGCCCTGATCAGGAGCGCAACCAACTTTTTGGTTTCGGTCCCGTTCACCGAGCGCTACATAAACAGGGGACTCGGCAGGCCTTTGACAAGGTGGTTCTAGGCTAACGATATCCCAACAGACCCGATTTATCTCGAGCGCTGTGGTGGGCGAAGACCGAAGACCGCCGCCGTCACTGCGACATCGCCGTTCTCGCTCACGACCACGTCCCTGCTCTACACGACGAATCTACAAGCCATAATGGCATCTTCAAGTTCGGGTATGTTAATCACGCTTCCGCTCTAAGGATTAGGCTAAGTGTTCATCATTGAGCTAGGGTTAATATCATCTAGATAAAGATTAGTCTTAGATTATGCCCATATGACGCATTAAACTGTTCACTTAGCATATTATAAGTATTATACAATTATTTAGCTTCTTCAACATAGGATGCTCCGGCCAAGCCTCCGTATTGACCACCAAGATCCCCGATTATTTCAACCTCACATTCTCACCCAACATTTAACTGCTCGGATGTGTACCGAGCGTCCTTGACAAGCTAGGCCTGCGTCGCTCGGCCTCGGCAAAGCAGGCGCGCGCGCGCGAGGGAGGTCCACGCCCTCCAGGCGAGGTTTGCAGCATGCGGCACGCACGCCCGACGAGTGAATGCGTTCGTCACCGATCAAGCGGAACCACTACTAGCAACGGTTGTCGCCATGGCCACGCGCTTGCTGGAGCTTTCGTGCGCAGTGGCCGCTGCGGTGCGGCCGCTTCACTCGGCACGCGCACGCGTGGACATGAGAGGTCGCTGGCGATGCCGCACTGCTACTGGCCGCATGGTTGCTGCGGGCGGCAGCAGCCAGTAACCACGGTGGATCCGTTGGTTGGCGCGCACGCCAGTTGCCGGCACGTACGGCACTGTGTGTGTGCAGAGTGCTGACCTCTGAAGCCCCGTTGCCTAGGCTTGCCGCCTAAGCAAGCACGGTGAGGATGACAGGAGAGTGCTGACCTCTGAAGCCCCGTTGCCTAGGCTTGCCGCCTAAGTAAGCACGGTGAGGTTGTACCTGTCATTTCATCATTGGCAAGCAATAGTTGCAACATCTATCATCACAGGTAGATTCTCTTAACCAATCATACTTTTAGTTTCTAGCATCCGGTACGAGGTTCCATGTACACTGGCTTGCCTTCAAAATTCAGACAGCAAACAAACTATACTTTCTTTCATGGGCACACTTCGAGCCCAGAGCTCAGCCGAGTGTAATCCAATCGATTAAAAGGAGGAGTAAATTACGAAGTACATAGGCATACAATACTCGCGAGCAGCTTTACGCTCTCGACGTTCCTCCATGGTCCCTCTCAACATGCTCCACAAGCAACACTGGATCTCGGAATCCCTTGCTACATTTGGGGCAAACATCAATTGTCACTCCGGTACGACTTGATTGCGAGTTGTTCTGATGGAATTTCTCAGCATGCTCGATTAAGGCCCCCACAGTGGAAAATCTTGCTGGGCAATGAACACATTGCTCCACGAGGTCACTGCTGTTGCTACTGCTGTTCGGGGAGATCCCATCCTTAGCCTTCTGGAAGGCCTGGCTAGTTGCAGTGCTCAGTTTTTGCATTCCAGCTTCAGCCGATGATCTGAAATTTGATGCAGCATTCAAAAGGCTGGACCTCCACCTCGAAGAACTGTTGTTACTGCTGTTTGAACGTGTCTCTACTTTCTGACTTCTCCTTAACATATTTGCAAAAGGGAAGGTAGATTCCAGTTTTCTTGGCCCCGGACACTTGTGATCAGGCCCAAATCTATGCTTCAGGCAGTGTTCCTTGCTGCAATCTTTGCATCTGATTGTGTTTGAAAATGTCAGTGTTTCTCTGCACCCAGCAACTGGGCATTTCTTTTTCTTCGTTACTTTCTGGTAATTTGATGGATCACAGTCAGTATTAACGTGAGACTCCCAGGTGATGTTTGGGTCTTCATTTGGATTCAGGCGGACTCCTTTAGCACAGAGTGGGCAGATGAGGACAGTGGCATCCTTCTGATTTGCATTTGGACATTTGTGTGAAGTGTAACTTCGGTGCTGAAGGCAAAAGACCTAAACAACGATCCAATAACCAAATTAGCACTCTGGCTAACAGTATTTAGTGATGAATATAAACAAGAAATACGAGAAGTAATCTTTGAGGCAATACAAAAGTTGTCCATGAACTTCAAGGGCAAAATAAGCTCGGTTTCCACAAATATAAAATAGTACACATTCTATGGAAACATGCAGATTTAATTACCTCGACACAAATGTTAATTCTTCATTACGCATGCAAACCATCTTTAGTACAATATTGTTTTACATTTAGAAAGCCAGTAAGGGCGAAACAATTAAATAGATTACAAAAAAAAGGGTTAAAACCCATTCTATCCGTTACATTTAGAAACTGCAATAAAAAGGGTATGTCATTTGTAATTCCGAGGTGTCACGCTTCAAAGTTAGTTTAGACAAATAATTAAGGGCAGCAACGTCAGGTAATACAGGAACTAAATGTTGCGATATCAATCACAGCAAGTAGAAACAGCAGAGGGGGGAAGCAAAACAGTAACTTTGACACACCCTAATCAATCGCTGCATGCAGGATTCACTTATTCAGGGCATGTGTCTGACGCAACATGTAGGTGCAAATACGAGTGCCACTATTGTTTTTTTCCCCTCGTCATCCTCAATCATCATCAACGACACTCGTAGGTAACAACACAGCATTCCTCGACAATTAAAACGTTTTTTTTTCTTTTCCCTTGTTTCCAATTTTGTTAGTGCCCACCGTCTCATTACTTACCGAAGAAAAAAATGTGTCCAATCTAAAAGACACTTTATGTAATTGCAGTGGGCCTCAACAACTATATGCCTTCGCTGAATACTGATATGACCGATCTTTGACAGACAATTCCGTAGCAAACTCTATTCCCCATCAGTTGCTTGTTATTATGTAATGTATTAAGAGGTGTGCTTCAGGCCATTATACACATGAAGAAGCTGATATTTCTTTCATGTTAGAAAAGGCTAGCATTTTTCACGAAGGCACGTCTGGATTGATGTTTCATCCTGCTTTGCTGAAAGTTTTATTTACTTTTGTGCGAGATAAGGGGAACTAACCAGCTTTATATCTTGGATTTTAGAAGGAAAAAAGAAAAATCCATTTTTTAGTCCTCAACTATTGTCCAAGTCCGATTTTCAACCTCACACTCCAAAACCATCTAAAACACAATCTCTAACTCTCAACCATTTTTTTTCACTCTTCGGCCCTGCACCACCCCCGATTTTCGCTAACGTAGCACAGATGTGTCCATTTTCCGTTGACATGACATGGAGGTAGAGCTGACGTGGCTCTCTTCTTCACTGAATTAAGTTAATTGCAATATTATTTAAGCGGGCCCAGCTGTCTGCTGTCATACATACAGAAGAGAGAGGGAAAGAAGGTGGAGGTAGAACAGAGCTGAGACAGGGGAGGCGTGTGGCGGCTGTTCTAGTGCCTCGCCCGCGACGGTAGAGGGCGAAAACGAGGTGACGGCGAGGGTTGCTGGGAGGGAACCGAATATAGGGGAGGTGGTGGCACGGTCGGAGGCACATTGGCGCATGCTCATGGGGGTGCGCGCGCGGTCATGTGTGGCGGCCGGAGTCAGGGGGAGAGGCATCGGCCGGGGATATAAAGGGGCAAAACGGAGAGGCGAACAGCAATCTACGGAGAGAGAGCTCACCAGTGTGGATGCTGAGGTCGGGAATGCTCTGGGGCTACTAGGCGATGGTGACCCACGGCAGGGACTGGAACTCGTCATAGCAGCAGCGCCCTGGAAGGGGAGAGCCAAAGGCAGAGGATGGGAGAGGAATAGGAAAGCTAGGTGGTGGTTGAGGAGAAAGGAATTGGCTTGGAGTTCACCTGAGGAGGAATGGCGGCGGTGGCGGCGGGCTCCGCCGGAATTGGGGAAGAAGGCAGTGGCTGCGAGCTCCTGTGGAGGAAAGGCGAAATTGATCTAGAGGAATGAAGAGGATCGCCTAGAACACTAGGTGACGCGAATGGGTTTGGGAAATCTTACTGATTTCAACGGAACAGAGAGATTGAGTTACGGCGGAAGAACCAAAATGTCTTGTTACGATGGGAATTAATGAGGAGTTTTCGCTCTTGAGCTTTTCGCGCGATGCAAAGTGCCCTGAGTTTGTGGTTTGCTGCAACTTCTTGGTTCTAATGGGGATTAGGAATTTTTTATCATGAGCAGCATGTCGACACATCCGGCAGAGGCAACACATGGGTGGCCAGGGGAGGCGGCCGACCGGCAGCTGGCGGCGAGCTAAGCCCAGCCAGGTTCGGGCTTGAGGTGGCCATCCCTCAAGGACGACAACGACTGCAATGGAGATGGGCACGGGCGCAGCCTCCATGCCGACGTTCACATCAGCGCCGCCGATTGCAGCTGCCCCTAACGCCGCTGAGATGCAGCCAGGCCCGAGCACGAGAGGCAGCCCATCATGGATTTGTGCTTGGCGGCGCCGTCGTGAGCGACATGAGAACGCCTTGATGGGTCGACATCTCGCGTGCACAGAGGCGGACGAGTGCGGCGACATCTGGAGCCGGTCCGTGCACGGGCGCGGTCGCTCTCCCCGTTCCGCACCCACTGGATATCCCTTCTCCCCCGTCTTCCTGACTGCTCCACTTCGGCTGCATCGGGGCCAGGCCAGTTCCCTCGGCTACGGCGCTGTCCAGGGTCTTGCGTGAGGGCTCAACGTCACCGCCGCTATCTCCTCTAGGTCTCGATTTGAAGCCGTCGCCGGCACTGGCCTTCCCTCTCTCTCTCTCTCTCCCCCTCTCCAAACCTTGTTCTCTGCTCAAGCTGGAGCTAACTAGGCTGGACTCACTCGTCTGCATCCATGTGGCATCCACATTAGAGAAACTTGCCACCTCAGATCCACATGGCGGCCATGTCAACGCAAAACCGGGCTGGTTTGGGCCAAGGGATCATGTGACCTAGTATTCACAGTTGAGGGCTGTATTTCATATTTCATACGGCGGTTGTTTTTCGGACTCAAGACAATAGTTGAGCGTTGAAAAATAGATTTTTTTTCTTTTTAAAAATAACGTAGGCATCAAAGAACCAACCACAGTGAGCCAATGAACGTTCGTCATAAACCCATTTGCTCCGATGAATTAACTTATTTATTGAACATCTTGATTCTTCAGAATATGGTTTCACATTCAAGGGAGACAAAGGCCATACAGAGCATGTCACTAGTAGATGAACCCCAAGCAGTGACACAAGAACTATATTTCACTAATAAAGGGAGCAAAAACACCACATAAAGATCATAAAGGGTCATACTCTTGGTCAACGTTAGATACATCAACTCTATTCCACCGAACGGTAAAAAAAAGCTCTCCATTCATGTTGCCCAGGTATTAACACGAACGATTAATCAAGCTTCCCTTTTTTAGTTCCTGATGCTAATAGTGCATAGGAGTCTGCCACCTAAAGCCCAGTCAATATGAAACCCAAATTACTGCTCCCAAGATCTATTTCAAGATACCAATAATCCAATCTGGGCAACGAAGCATGAACACACCAAATGGGCAGAGGAACAGGAGAGGCGGAAACGTACGTGGTCGCAGCGGTTGCAGCTGAAGGGTAGGAAGTCGATCTGGTTGCAGTCGCCGACGCTGCAGTGCCGCCCCAGGTCCGGGAACTCCGGCGTGCCCATCTCTCCGGGACCGCACGCTCTTCGGGCGGATCGGAACCGCTCCTCGCCGCTGCGCCTCCTCCGCTACGGCGGCTGCCTCTAGTCGTTGCCACCACCGGCAGGAAGGAAGGGGAAGGCTCGTTGCTCGTCAAGGGAAAGGGGGCAAGAAAACGAACAAACGTTTTGACGGGTGTTTTTGCGGAAAGGACACTGGATTTGTTGCGAGTTTTATTTGAGGTACTCGTATAATTGTGGGTCCGTGTTAGTTGGTACGAAACGTTTTGTTTTTAGAGCAGGTGGAGTCGGCGAAAGCATGTACTAGAGTCTAGAGTCTAGTACATCAGTAACTTGGCCAGTTTGGCTTGATACGAAAATCTTCTGATGTTTGTTTTACTGATTTTTTTTAACGTTGATCGGAATTTTTAAGTATTTAGTTTGCTATCAAATTTTGACAAGATTATTTTTCACCTTAGCGCTCTAGTTTAGTTTCTCGCCAAAACAATGGTTGCAGTTAGCATCAAACCTAACAAACTCGGTGACACCATTAGAGAGTAGAGACAGGTCATACAAACAAGAGAGCAATCCTTAGAACGCGGATGATAATATTTGAATGTGGGTTTTCTCTATTACACGAACTAGGCTAACAATTGTTAGATGGTGCGCAGGTCTTCGACATGTTCTCCGCAGGAAGAAAAAAGGTCGCCTAGGCTACAAGTATTTTGCAGGTTTGTGGTCAACTAGGATTGGACGAGGTTTAGGTACTACAGTTTTCACGAAGTACTAGAGTTTATTGTTTTTTTTAAAAAGTACTAGAGTTTCGACGAAGCTAAGGAATTATTTGAAAACACAACAAAAGAAATCGCTTAATTTCGGAAGAAAAAACAACAATTCCTACCAAAATCACGTGAATTTCCATCAGACCAGGACAAGGCAAGACTGGTCGTTTCATTTCCACTGTACGAGCAGGCGTAATACGTTTACCTTAGCAGTTCGTTGAACCTTGAACGCGTACGTATGTACTCGGTACTCCATCTTGACCAACGCACACAAAGGATGCGTTGTGCGAGAGTGCGAGACAATATCAATATATCACAACGACACGACGGCCACAAGAATAAACTTGTGGTGCGTGCGGCGCTGAGCCCCACACACCCGGGGGTGGGGGACCGAGCCAGCTGCTCCCAACAGCACCAAGGCGCCGTGCCGGTGCCGGTGGGAATCCACCGGAGGGGCGGGTGACCGCGATCTGCCCCACTAGATCGGCTAGTCTAACTAGGAGCTGGGAAGTCATCGGCCTCATGGGCCGGCAAATTCGCGACTTTTGCCCGGTTTCGGCGTCGCGTCTGGTTTGGGCGGCGTGGTTGACGCGGCCACGACTTCGTTTGGTTGGCTCGTGTCGTTGCTTTTTGCTTGTGGTTTGCTTACCCAGGTTTCGTGGATGCGTAAGCGTGGCCGCTCCGCACGTACGGTGCGTGTGGAACGGAGCAGGGTACAGTTCGGGAAACGCAACAGGAGTGCGCTGGTTTTTCGTACGCGGGGAAGCCGCCGTGAGGACTGACGACCGAATCGGTCAGAGCGGCGGAAACACAGCAGGGGACAAAGCCCCCCCCCCCCCCGGGCGGCCCAGTAGTGTAAATACTAAATTGCAGAATCTCAACTGGGGTGAATTTGGCTAATTGGGCCAAGCTGGAAGTCATGGGCCTCCAACCTGTTGCAGCTTGCGAGTTCATAGTCTAGAAGGGGGAAAAAACTCAAACAAAAGGAACGCAGAAATTGATTTTGCTGCTGTTGCGGCCGAAACAAACCCTTTTATTAGTTCATGAGCACTTGTCCTCTAAGAAAATAGGTTAGTTGACCAATAAAGCAAATAAAACTTGAGAACTTAAACCTATTATTATTTCATTGAGTGACGCACTTGCATTAAGCCATTGAGCGAAAGCCGAGCAACCAAACCCTAGCATAGCGAGGCAATGGCACACTAGCAAGGGCACAGACGTTAAACCTATTATTAGTCCATTGAGCGATGCATTGTATCCAGCTATTGAGGGAGGGCCAAGCAATCGAACCCTAGCCGTGCGCAATGAGGCAGTGGCACACCCAGCAAGAAAAAAGATGGTGCGCTACAAGGTGGCGACACGTCTAACAAGGAAGCGGACAGCACGTGCGCATCACCATACCTAAAATTTAGTGCCACACGAGTATACACTCGCAAGATATTCTCAGACAGGTTAAAAAGGGAGATTCCCAAAGAAAAACGAAGGGAACAGAAATGGACTCCCCGGAGCCAAAAAACAATGAACCAAATCCCCCGCAGCAGAGCTGCCCCACAAAAATCTCATCCCTATTTCCCCACCAATCAGAGGAAAAAAATTCAGCAAGAGAGAGCCTCGCGCGCAGCACCCTATCCGCCGTTCATCCGGGATGAATGTAGGCGGATCAATGGCCATGGGGAGGGCCTCACCTCCCAAATTTGCTTCCCCCAATCAGTAGGCAGTCCAGACGAAATATCGCCAGGGCAGGTGGGCTTTGCCGTTGCCAGACGAAATATCGCCAGGGCAGGTGGGCTTTGCCGTTGCCCTCACCAGCCTGGGAAATGTGCGTTTTCGCGGGTAAAACCAGCCACCTCCACAAAAATCCGCACGGCCACTGTGTCCCGCCCGGAACCGTCCAACGGCATGGCGAATCCACCCCTTCCACTGCCATCACACGGTGGCACCGCTTATCCAAATCCCGCAACTCCTTTCTACAAATGACCCACACGTACTGCAGCCGAGGTCAGCTCACGAAAATATCTTGCCATCCGTCCGTTGGTGTGCGCGATGGCCGTCGCCCAGGCCGCTGCGGTCGTGGCGCCGGTGATGGTGGCTTCGGCTGCGGCTGCGCCATCCGTTTGCCTTCCCTCCCCGTGCCAGAGCTCGTGGCGGGCATTGCTGTCGCGGGCGCCGATTGGGGCGTGCAGGCTGAGGTGGCGCCGGCGGCGCACGCTGGCGCGGTCGGCGCGGCGGAGGGGGAGGACGAGACGCGGCCTCGTGATCGTCGACGAGTTCGGCGGGTCGTACGAGGAGGGGTTCGAAGACGTGCACGCGGTACGTACAACACTGCGCCTTAACTGACGGCTCGTTTCATTTATACACGGTTTCTTTCTTTTTTACTACTACTCACTTACCTCACATCAGTAACTTAGGACTAGCAACTTAGGTTTCAGCAACCCTCTTATTTACGTACACGATTAAGTTGGATTGCAGATGCTATTTTTTTTATTAAAAAAAGTATAATTACATATGTTGTGTGGCAATTTAGAATACTAGTACAGTTAGGTTGTTTTCTCTCCCCCATTGCATGCTGTTTACTCGTATCAACCCGTAGCTAGTCGTCTGAATTGATATCTGTCCTCATCATGTCTTGATTTGCAGCAAATCGTCAATTACTTCACTTACAAGGCCACAAACACGGTTCTCCATCAACTGTATGAAATGAATCCGCCAGCATATACTTGGCTTTATAAGTAAGCCAACCTCTTGCATACAACTCACCCTCGTTGGAGTTGGACAGTTAGAATAGTTTAATAATTCCTGTTCGTGTATGGTTCATGTGCTATCTAAAATTATAGTTTCCTTTTGTCAGTTACGTTGTCGTCAACGATCCAAAAGAGGGTAAACATTTCCTTCGAGCACTCGCAAAGGTATCTTCTTTCGCTTCTTGCTCTGAAGCTACGGCGAAAAATAGCAGTGTTCAGCATTGTGTTTCGGTTGTCGGACAAAACAACGGCCAAAGGGGTGAATAGGAGCCACCTCTTTTTCAACTGCAGTATTTAACTTTTTTCTCTCGCTCTCTCTCACTTCAATAGATATGAAAGCTACGAAGATCAAAGATACAAGATCACAACGAAAGTCTTGCGTTGAAACAAAAAACCCCTAAGCTCAGCCTTTTGGCTGGTTTGACCGTCGAGCTTGGCCAGTCTGACCGGGCCGGTTTGGCTGCTGATGAGGCCAGTCTAACCGCTGGCTGAAGAATAGCAACCCGAATGATCCACAAAATGACCTAACTTTTGATCTCGTGATCTAAATCCCCAGAGATTTCAGACATACATCAACAAGAAGGTCAAGAACTTATTTCAATCGACGATCGAGACGATCCAGCCAAGGTTTCACGAATTTCTTGATTGAAGTCAAGAAAGCTCAAAATCGTGGGAAAATCTAGACTTGAGCCAAAACCCTTGGAACACAGTAACCCTAAAATCACCAAAGAGATAATAAGAACAAGATAGAACTCATCATAGGGCAAACTTGATTGGATTGATTAGAGTAATTGTAGGTTTACGATCACTTCATGGAGGACAAAAGCTCACTTATGAGCACTCAATTTCACAATTCATTTCTCTCAAACCTTAGCCTTCGCTATTTTCTCCAATTTCTCCAAATCACACATTATGGTTTCTAAGGCTTGGTTGTGCAAATCCTGCACCAACCTTTATATAGTGAAGGCTAGACCTAGAGAGAAAACCCTAATGTGCACCTATTAAGTCCACACACAAACGGGTCTACATTCAAACACGCTTCTCAAAGCGGATGCCGATCCGAGTCTCCCGAATCCGTCTCTTCGTGATATTCATCTTCTCTTATCGCCCCTCCTTTACGCCGTCATGCACCGCGGTTTCTCCGAGGTCACTGTTCTGGTATTTTGGCGAAGATAACAAAATACACCTTGACCGAGTCCAATCATCGTGAAGAAATCTCATACTTCGTCAAACGTAGGTTCATCACTGACTCTCTTCGTGCCGCCAAATTTCTCTCATCCATCTTCTACCGGAACTACCATGGCACTTGCATCGGCCTCAAGCCACTTGATGCAACCCGTTTGGTTGTTCTTGTCCATCTTGCGTCATGCTTGAGTCCAACCACTTCATCCGGCGTCCTCGATCGTTCTGGACCTTAGCCCTCCTAGCCTAGTCCCGACCATCTTTGCCGTTGGCCGTAGTTAACTCCAAACGTTCCTATACAACAATAGACCAAGAAATCGATTCCGGACATAAGTTCCTCGTAATTTGACCCACGTTAGCCAAAACACACAGCATGCAACAATTATGCACTGAATTTCATGACTTTGACTAATTCGACAAAGTTCAGCACTCACTGTGCCTAAACTCACCCTGGTCAGTCGGACCGCCCACTGGTTTGACCGCCAACCAATAGTTGGTCAGATCGCTTTCCAAGTCCTGAAAACACACTTTCTGGACTTTTCGGCAAAACTCTATCTAGTTTCACGTCCAGTCTCCATTTTGAATGGCATCTAGTGTAAACACACCCTCAAACACTCCCACACGAGTGTTTGGCGCAATCCTCAAAAGCTCACATCGCCGGCCACGGCCGGTCTGACCTCCACCCCTGGCCGGTCAGACCATCGGTATTTTGACAACAAATCTGATAATTTGCTAAACCGATGGTTTGATCTCCAAACACCTCGACACCGATGTCAATTATTCAACACTAAGATTAGGATCATACCACATGGTGTCCACATCAGTCCATTTCTTTAACTTGTTTCATATACACCAGGAGAGGCAAGATCTGGCAGAAAGAGTGATGATCACACGCCTTCACCTGTACAGCAAATGGATTAAGGTAAGTGGAGAGAACCATTGCACCGAGTCTAAGAGAAGCTTTTGATGCATATTTCAGAAATTATAACCTTGTGATCTCTGCATCTGACCAGAAATGCGACCATACAAATATGTATGAAAGGATTTCCAATGAGAACCTGGAGATAATGCGTGAAAGGCTAATGGAAACTGTAGCGTGGCCAACCGATGACACGAACACTAGCGACAAGAAAGATTGACGAGAACACGATTGGGAACTCATGTTGAGTATGATTGCTTCACTCAACAATGTTCTTAGAAAAATCCTTGCAGGTTTTGAGTTTTGACTTGAGTTACTCATTTGTGTATATAACCCTGCCTGAATAGAACAGTTGATGTATATTCTCTTCTAAGGGTTTGTGATTTAGTGCCACTTGATCCTTTTTGTCCTCAACTCAAGAAGGTATCAGAGATGAACAAACTTCATTTTAGTGTAGTCCCAGAGATGCATTAGCTAAAGGTTCTGTTCCTAAATTTAATACAGTATTGAGAGTTGGCACTAACTGTAACTGCTTTGATTTTATTTGGCAGCATATAGATCCGTACCAACTGGACAATACTGTAAGAAATATTTTCTGCTTGTCATTGAGCTGATCCCTAAGGACAAGTAAATCATATACAGATAGTACTCAACTGTTCCTGTATTGCATGAAATTGTTACGCCACATTCAATTATACAAAAAACAAATTTACATCATGGTCCAATTTGGGAAGCATAGATGCCAGATCGAAAAGAAACTTCCTTTCGGCGGAATATGTTTGAACTCAGTACAGGCAGACCAGGGATATCACACGAGAGCACTGCCACAGATAGTGCCTGTTCCGTTTGCTGAACAAAGCAAACATAATCCTTTTCCGCCGGCAACCAACAAAACTACACTTCGGTGGAATATCCTTGACCTCGTTTGATGTTGCTATCTGTTCTTGTCTGTAATCTAGGTCGGCAATGGCGATGCAAACCAAGCCTTGTCTCGCCTATTGAAAAGCTCAATTCATAGTTCAACACCGTACCATTATTTTACAGCTTCACATAGTTCGACCAACATAAGCTCAGACTGAGCTGCTTCTCCTGTGGCTGACATCTGTCCTTTCAGCGACTATTGACAGGCCAGCAGTATGATCAAAATAACCGCAAGTGTGTGTGAGGCAATTAAGGGTTGAGCAAGTTGAGGACTTCTTAGTTATTTACAGCAATATACATATGTAACAACTTCTCAGCTCTACAAAAGTTATTTCTGCTCCTCTCCAGTGTTCCCCTAGGCGGGCGCCTAGCCCGCCTAGGCGCTGGGTGAAGCCCCGCCGCCGCAACTCAGCCCCAATCGGCACCCTAGGCGCCCAACCCGCCTAGCCGGTCCAAGACGGTCAAGGCGGACTGACGGAGGGCAAGGCGGCGGCTGGCGGGTCGACGGAGAAAAAAAGGTAAAGGAACTCACGTATGGTCCTCTCCTCCACGGCGTCGCCTCCTAGGCGGCATCGCTCCACGGCGTGCCGCCTCCTCCCCAGCTCCACGGCGCACCGCCTCCTCCCCAGCTCCACGGCGCGCAGCCTCCTCCCCAGCTCCATGGCGGGCCGCCTTCACGCGCCGCCTCCTAGTCTCCTACACATCGTGTGTCGCCTCCATACAGGGTCACCTTCGCGCGCCACCGCCTCCACGTCTCGTGCCGCCTCCTCCCTGGCGGAGAGGAGAGCGAGAGAGATGGGAGAGGGGGATGAGGCGGCGGCGGGATGGGAGAGGGGAGAGCGAGAGAGATGGGAGAGGAGGATGAGGCGGCGGCGGGGATAGGAAAGGAAGATGTCTTAGATGGGAGAGCATCGTGAGGCAATCGGCGACAAGAGGATAAGAGGCGACAGGCGTCGTGGCGTGGACGGTGCCGGTCACTCGATCGTGGGCTTGGGCTCGAGACCAAACCAGGGGCCAAAGCATGTAAGTTTCTCTTTTTTTTTTTTTTCTTCTTCACTTCTCCTCCATTCTTTGTATTCAATCGCCGGCTGCACAAATCAAATAGGCGCCTAGGCGGCGCCTAGGCGGGCTAGGCGCTAGGTGGCCACTCTCCGCCCGCCTTTCGCCTAGCGTCTAGGTGAACACTGCTCCTCTCCTCTCCTTCCTTCCTTCCTTCCTTCCTCCCTCCCTCCCTCCTACTCGCTCTCTAGTTATGAGATCAAGAGCCACAAGAAATTGCTTCTTGGCTCTCCGCTTCTTCATACCCTTCAATTTCAACATTGCCGGTGTCAGTCCTCTACAGTGGCGAATCCAGAATGAAAATAGAGGGGGAGTTCTACTGTTAAGGCTATAGCACAACATGAACATACCAAAACTACATCTACCGGTCTTTTGCCATTGGAATATCAAATTCATACATAAATAGAAAGAGAACAAATTGAAAATATACGATACAATAAATTTAGTACCTCGCTAATGGATGATTTGCCCCCAAATGTCCATAAATATATGAGTACCGATCTGTAGATAAGAAATATCAAATTTAGTGATACAATATTAAATTGTGCATATTCATAAACATTAAACATTTGCATCAATAATTAATCACAAATTAAACAACAACTAGTCAATCACCAATTAAACATTTGCATCAATAATCAATTCATCATTCATCATTCATCAATCTTCAAGACTCAAGTCAATTAGTCAAGTGCCTCACTACCTCAGTCAATCTTGCAACAGAAGCAAAATGGGGAATTTTTTGGGAGAGCAACAAACTCACAGTCACTCACTTACTCTTTGGCACTTTGCCTCACGCCCTCACGAAGCCTCGCCCGGACACCCAGTCACCCTCCAGGTCCAGGCTCCAGTAGTCTAGCGGTCCCCCCGCCCGGCGCCCGCTGTCCTCGGATCTCGGCTCGGCGGCTCCCCAAGTCCCCCTCCGCGGCTCCGCGCCAGGCCGCCGACGTCGAGGCCTCCAATCCAATTATCCCCCCTCCTCATCTCTGCGATAGGGGTAGCCATGTGAGGCATCCATTTCTTTATTCAGCCAGAGGGGAGAAGTAGAGGCAAAGAGGGAAGCAGAGGGAGGGAGGCGGCGTGGCGGGGGAACCAAAGGGGAGAAGCAGGGTCGAGGGGGAGCAAAGGGAGGAAGGCGGCGATGGGTCTTCTTGAGAAGCACGAGAGGAGGAGGAGGCGGGCAGGCGTGGGAGGAGGCGGCGGCCTGATGGGTGTTGCGGAAGCACGAGAGAGGGAGGCCTTGGCCAGGAGTCTTGAGGAGGAGGAGGCGGCGCGAGAGGAGGGCTAGGGAGTGGAGGTCGGAGAAGGGCAGAAGACGTACCTGGCAACCGACGGTCGGCGCGGTAGGGGGTGGCGATGGCTAGCCAGCTAGGGTTCGGCTCTTGCTTCGGCTTCACTTCCCAGTCCAGCTTCACAACAAAGTGGTGTTGCAGCCCGAGACCCGAGCGCTCCTCCTTCCTTGACGCCGTAGACTGGCGTGGAAAGGCACCCGCCCATACGCTTGCCTGGGACGCCTCGTTGACGCTGTAGACGCCGCTCCGACTTGGGCGCTCACATCCGCAGGCGCCCGCCTAGATGGCCAAGGTGAGGTGCTCCTCCGCGACGTCCCCTCCGCACCGCCGGGACACCAAGGCGACGCTGTGACAACCTTGATAGCCAGCCTCTTAAACATCTTCATCAACGGTTGCTGCTTGAACTGCTTGAAGAAGTTGGCCCCTAGATGGCGAATGCACCATCTATTCATCATGTCTGGCCAAGGGAACGGCTCATCAGGGTCTTGCTGAAGTTTTCTGATGGCCCTTGATGAGGATTTAATAATCCTCATTTAATTATTTATATGTAATTCTTATTATGGATAATAATACCATCATATGGTTCTTGAGTATACCTCTTAATGTTCATAAGGGAGAAGCTGGAGTCGTAAGATCTTCTACGACTACCTCATGGTCGTAAGTTCTTCGACGACCACCATATAGTCGTAAGTCCTTCTACGACCAGGTCAACTACGATCACCCTATAATTGATTGAGCCTGCAAACAAGCAGGCACAATTGATTAGGGCATATAAACAGTTAGTATACGTTGTTATTCTCTAGAATAATTGCATGATTAAACTCTTTGCTCTGATGATAACCGTCTGACGACGTGGGGACGTTATTACTCCAGCAATAATCTCTAGTAACTGCTTCATCATCTGAAGCATTGAGGCGCCTTTTGGACTAGAGAAACTGCTGCCCACTTTGAGCACTATATAAAGGGCGGAATCAGCAGACAGCAAGAGGAGAAAAAACAAAGAAAAGGAGGAGGTAATCAGGAGCACAAGACATTAGACTTGAGTCTTTCTCTTGATCTGTAACCAGTATACTCAATATAGCCACATAGGAGTAGGGTTGTTATTCTCTCTGGAGAAGGCCTAAACCTGTATAAAAATTCATGTGTCATTCTCTCTGCATGATTTGAGTCTTGGAGACCCCCCCCCCTCGAATCAAACAATCATTATGTAAGATCGTTCTAAAACACCGACAGTTAGCGCCGACAGTGGGGATTTCTCATTAACAAGTTTCCTTTATTTTTCTCAACTCTAATGCTTCCATGGTAGGAGTGTGGAACGCGGAGAACAGGTTCAATTTGGCCGATTACGTGGATATCGACATGGATGCCGGCTTCAACTATGAGCCGAGTATTATATCATCCAATGGTAATACGCCTCCAGAGATCATTCATCATATCCAGGAGATCATACCACCGATGGAGTTGAGGAGGGATCCTTATCCCCCACAACAGTACGTTCAACTGAGGGACCAGTTTCCTCAGAGGGCAAGGATCAATCCGACTATGATCAGGATTGTACCAAGGCAGGCTCAAAGCATAACGAGGGCCCCCTTTAAATGTTCAAGTCTGTCCAAGACAATCCGACCTGGCACGGAAGTCCTAGAAGCCATCATTCCGGAGCTTCATCAGCATCTGGTAGTCATCTCTCTCCGCTTAGCCCCACAGAGGATGGGGTCGAGCACGCTTTTCCAGCGAGTTCGACCATCCCCTCGCGGGATTCACCTGCGGACGGAGACGGTTATAACCTGGAATTCCTCTTCCTGGAGGGGCTTGTTACAAGTCGTCAGACGGTGTCTTTCGACTAATCCTCAACCGAGGAGGCCTCAAGGGCAAGTGGAGATCATCAACGGGAGGTCTTTGTCTTTCTCTCAGATAATGATCACTCTCCTAGAGACAGGACTGAGGACGCTCCCCGACGATCACACACTGCGACCCCTCGTTGCAATGGCGAGGACACCTCCGGTGATGAACAGGGTCAACACTCTAATGAGCGTGAGGGGGATCCTCGAAATAAACGCACTCCATTGAGGCAAACTCGAGGATCAGATATGGACGATCCTGAGACAACTCGACAGAGAAGAATTGCGGCTTAGAGATATCTGCCTGGGCGCGTCCAGTATCAGTTGGAGGAAGCTCAGGAACTCTAGTGCATCAGCGATCTGCTTGAGAACCCATCTCGGGAACTTGCCCGAACACTCGGCTATGGCCTCTTCGCCGAAGACATCGCACGAAGGCTTCGAAGCACGATGGCCAGACTCAAGCACCTTCGATGGCACTGACCCAGAAGTCGTAGTGGTACGACTCCATCAGCTACTAGTCGTTCGAATAACTCACCGCGTGGAGATCGGCGCGACACCAGGTCGTGTCGCTCTCCTAACCTTAACTCGAGTCGGAGAAAAGCTCCTCAAATGCCTGATGATCAACAAGCTTCCAAGAGAGGTGATCGTTCACCACTCCAACTTAGAAATCTTAAACAACAAATGGAATACGAGGAGTATTTCCCTCGTAAAATTGAAACCTGCCACAGGTCGGGTTCACCCACAACCAGGTATCGTCGTGTACGATCACTTGGTGATATCAACCGTTCTTTTTCTCAAAGAAGGCGTCAAGAAGTCATTACCGGGTGTCGGGCATTCTCACCCGACCTCCAAGCAGTTCGTTGATCGCCTTGGTTTCGACCAGTGAACATGGAGAAGTTTGATGGATCTCAAAATCCCATCGAATTCCTTCATATCTACACGACTGCTATCTGAGCAGCAGGAGGAGGAGAGTATGTAACGACAAATTACCTTTGTACTGTGCTCGAGGGATCTACTTGATCGCAGTTGTTAAATCAACCACTTGAGTCAATCTATTCATGACAACACCTTTGTGACGTGCTACTAGCCAATTTCCTGGGCACCTACCATCGTCCTGAGAAAGAGGTTGACCTGCACAGGATGTGACAAAACGATCACGAAACTCTACGTAGTTCATCCGACGTTTCAGTCAGGTTTGAAATTTCATACCTGAAGTTTTTAATTCTTCTGTCATTAGAGCTTTTAAGTAGGGAGTCCGTAGTAGAAGGATCACAGAGGATATCGCTTTAAATCCTCTTGCTACTATCGCCGAACTCTTTGAGATGGTCGATCGATATGCGACTGCTGCTGAAGCAGTCGAGTGGAACAACACTATTGATCAAGATGATAAATTTCCTCAAGAAACGGGCGAAAGTGGCAATAAGAAAGATAAGAAGGCCAAGAAATCCAAGAACAAGGCGAATGGTCAAAAGCCTCAAACCAACAGTTCTAAGGAAGTCTTGGCCGTAAGCGATAAGAAGCCTCAAGACTCCAAGCCATACTCCGATCGAGGTAAGGACAAGCGCCCCTAAAGGAAGAACAACAAGCTTAGGTGGTGCCCTTTTCATAAAAAAGGAAAGATATGACCTTCGCAACTGTCGAGTTTTCCAACGAAAACTCGAGGACTATTACAACGTTTTCTTTAAGTGGGTAGACTTCTCTCCTCATAGCTTTCTCTCCCACCCTTTGCTATTTTCCTCTTCTCTAACAATCCATTGGACTTCTAACCTATCGATGCACCTGGGACTTGAAGGACGGATTGATACCTCAAAACTTCGAACAACCCAACTCCCTTGGACATAATGCCAACTTGAAGATAAACTCTTTCTATCTCTCAATTCATTTATCCTATGTGCGCATTCTTTCTTTCTAGCTACTCCGAATCTCGTCTGAGATTCCTTTTAAGGGGGGTAGTTTGTAACATCCTAAAGTTCTGTCACCAAAATAAAAATAAATAAAGTTATTATTTTATTGGATTTTCTGGCTTTCTTGATTTTTTGTAATTTAAAAAGAGTTTTCTTTGTTAAAAGAAGAAAAAAATCAATTATTTAATTTCTTGGCTTTTAAAGTCAAAAAGAAAATTTATGGAGTTTTTTTGGGATTTTATTGGATTTAAAGTGAAACCTTAGCGGGCATAAATACCTTAGGGTAGAGCATTGTAACGGCCTTGTGATAATTGCTTAGTCGCACGCCTTCAGAAGCATGTATTGGCCGACATCAAAAGCAAATTATCTCTTGTGGATAAAGTTGTACCACCTCTGCAGAGGGTAAACCTATTCGAATAGCCGTGTCCATGGTCATGGACATGTTTAGCATTTGTCACTCAAAGTTAGACCTTAGTTTTGATTTCAAAATGATTTGACACAAATGATTTTGGATTTCTATCCAAATGGAAATTGGGTGGAAAGCCATGAGATAGGGGCTGCATATCAGGTGCACAAAGCCCATTTGGTGCACATATGGAAAAAACTTTTTGTTTGGGTATCAAATTAGCATAAAAAATTCTGAAAAAAATTCTAGATGTAATTTATGGTGTTTTGTTCCATCCTTTAAAATTTGAAGTTCAAACTCAAAGTATGTTAGAAGATACAAAAAGAGAAATTTCGACGGATGATAGATCAAATGGTCTTTGGAAAAAAAGCAAATGTTACTGCTTCACAAGAAACTTCTTTTTGTATCTTCTAACATACTTTGAGTTTGAACTTCAAATTTTAAAGGGTGGAACAAAACACCATAAATTACATCTAGAATTTTTTCAGAATTTTTATGCTAATTTGATACCCAAACAAAAAGTTTTTCCATATAGCACCAAATGGTGCTTGTGCACCGATATGTCACCGAGATAGGAGGGTATCCTTCTCCACATCTTTGTATGGAGGTTATCCAACTATAAAACTTGAGTTTCATAAAATGAATTTTAGTTATAAAATAACTGTCTTGGAACTTAGTATAAATATTTGAAAGAAACATGGTTTTACGCAAAATCAACCCTATAAGCCTTCCTTTGTAATCCCTGCATGCATTAAATTCTGTTATTTGGGTGTAACTTGCGAGCACGATAGTTGTGCTCATCCTTGCTTATTGCAAAATAATCTCAGAGGAGGAGTACTTCGTGGACAAGGAGGACTTGGACGGCTAGGCTGCGCCCCTAGACGATTGCCTATGGCGTATCGTTTGGTCTACCACTATCTTTTACTTTCCGCTGTAATTTTCTTTAGGCCAAGTGCCCTTTTGTAATAAATACTCTGATATTATGAATAAAGTACGTGATGTGTACTTGTTACCATATTTGTAAACTGTGTACACTAGCTGTTCCTGGACTAGTGTTATAAACACGGAGAATATGTGATTCTTTTATCCCAGGTTTGACATGTACCAACACCGTAATGCACTTTTAATCTTGTAGGCTCCAACATGACTGATTTTTCACTATAAATATTTTGAACATTCACGAAATACGTGTTAAACCAATAAGAACAAGAATAGATGAGACTATTACCTTCACGTGAAGACATTCTCTCCTTATCAGCGAGCTTTCCTCTCCTCTCCCTCTCCTGAGCTCCTCTCCTCTCCTCCTCTCCCTCTGCCAGGCACCTCTGCTTCTCCCCATGTCGTTCTCTCTTCTTCCGACCTTCTCCCCCTCTTCAATTCCCCTTTCTTCTATCCCTGTCCTTTTCCCCTCTTTCGAGCTTCTCTCATTCTCTCTTGAGAGAAATGACAAAAGAGACCGCGAGTGTGACTTTCTATACAATCGTCTAGTCGCTCAACCGTTGGACGACTTGGAAGCAAGATGCCCCAATTAGGAATGACAATCGGGTGCGGCGGGTACGGGTAGTGCTCGCCCATACCCATGCCCGCGACCTTGATTTCCCCCCACGGGCATACTCGCGAAGGACGACGGGCGAAGAACCTCACCCATACCCGTCGCCCGCGGGTACCCGTGAACAATGCATCACTGGAACAAACTGTAACTGTGTAACAACCATAAGCTTAAAACAATGATGAAAGCCAAATAGAAACAAAGTTCTTTGAGATTTTTTTTTTGTGGAGAATGAGTATTCTCCTCAACATTGACAATATCTCTGTTTGTACATCAATTCTTAAATAATGAAGGATAGGCTGAATAGCAAGACTAAATATTCAAGTGTGTTGTACAACAATCTATGTACTATGTAGACCCTCTATCTTTTACAACAGCACCTACAAGTTGGACTTGGGTCAACCAATTTTTTTAGTCAAGCAAGCCCTCGATATCATTTAACTAGCCGGAAATCAATGAATCAAGAATCTAATCTATAGTTGATATTATGTCCTTATAGTTCTATCATATTCAACTTCACATGGGCACCATCTACTGTATACTTCCAGTACCAGGTTCCGTTGTCCATCATTTCCTTGCTTATAGGATCTAACTTAACGAAACCTGATGGACAAAGAGAAATTCACCAAGAAACATCAGATTTGTGACATAAATTATAATGGGAGCAAAAGATAATTATAAAGAAAAAAAGGTTTTCAGCTAAACTAGTTTATTGCATTATGTACCTCAAGAAAACATTCTGATGTGTTATGCACATGAATCTTTTCTCAATACAAGTAATCTTAGTGGGAAGAAAATTAGATTCTTGATTCTGGTCTCTCAACATCATGCTTCCAATAGACATTACTGGGAAAACCCCACTTGATCCCTTCATTCATAATTTTAACACTTTGAAGTTTGCATCTCCCACAGCTTTTAAGAAACGTGGAATTTAGAGTTTCACCTCAATAGGATAAATGTAAATGTTTAAATGTATATGATACCTGGCACCATAGTGTAGTATTTGTTCACCATCAGTGTTCTTCTTGGTTGAACCCATAATGTTATCAGCTATAATAATAAGGCTTCCATCTAGCTAAAACATAAACAAATAAATTTAGTTTGGCATATAAGGGGGAAAATACACACTAAATCATCTGTTTTGATGGTTACCTCAACATCTTCCCATAGAAATTCTACCACCTCTATCTACAATTCTGAACCTTTAGAGACGGAGCCACCTACGAACTGCACGTGTGGAATTTAGGTGACCAACTGACCACCAAAAGTAAGTATATATAGAAAAGAATTTCAGACTTCTCAACTGTGCTTTCCCAGTTGCATCAAGACATATATCATGTAGAGTAACTAATCTGTTAGTGAAGAGAAGAAAGGACGGGCGTGCGGCAGAGGGACGGATGGCGAGCTGACCATGTGGGAGTCGAGATGGCCGCCTGTCATTCGCCGCTTCCTCACCAATCGCTTCCATTGCAATACATTCACAGGCTCCTGGAACTAGAAGCAATACATTCACAAGAAGCCTCCTAGAAGCAATGCATTCACAACATAGCAATACATTCAAATGATTGAGGAACCCGGTGGGGGAGTTGCTCTGCCGGAGCAGGCTGTTGCTGCCGCCACCAGCGGTCGGCTCCGTTTCTCCATGACAATTAGTAGCACCCACATTCAAATGCATCCATCATGCATCAACCATTTGTCATCAAAAGTTAAAAACAAACAACATTAGTAAAGCCAAAGCATAACAAGAATTAATTAGAGAAAGAAAGGGAAGGGGGAACCAGGCCAGCGATGGGCGTGAGCCAAAAAGGGGGAGAGGCCAGGGGCCAAGGCGGCGGCCAGAGGCCAAGCCATGGGGCCGAGCGAGCACGGGGGGGTTAGGCAGAGGGAAAGGCCAAAGACCGGCGCCACTGCCATGGGGCCATGCGCGCAGACCAGAGGGGAGGCATGAGCACGGGAAGGAGAGGCCGTAGAGGTGCGGGCCGGTGGCATCGAGACGCGGAGGAGTTAGAGGGCAATGGTCGGGCAAAGGCCAGTGGCCGAAAGCAGAGGACACGGCAGTGGTGGCGCGGAGACATAGGGTAACCACTACCGCACTGGGCGTGGTGTCAGGCTAATCAAGAGAAGGGGAGGCGCATGGAGGAAGGGGAGAGGAAGAAGGAGTTGGGGAGGAAGCAAATGGGAGGAGGACGGGGGAGAGCCAGCCAGGAGGAGGACGGGGGAGCAGATCTAGAGCGGGGGGGGGGGGCGTGAGGAAGAGCTGGACTGGCGGCTAGGAAGTGGCCAAGTGGAGGCTGGGAGCTGAGTTATTAGGGTTTTAGAGAGTGGGGTGTCTCATGGTCCCTTATGTTAGTATAGGTTGCGGGTAATCGAGCGAAGCGGGCACGGGTGGAGTTTACCCATGCCCGCGCCCATTTACTCAATGGGCAAAGAATTGTGCCCGTTTCTATGCCCGTGGGTAAAGAAAGACTCTCATACCCACCTCTATTAGGGTATTCGCCCGCGGATACGCGGGTAATAGGGAACAATTGCTATCCCTAGCCCTAATGGTTCAGTGATACGATGATTGTACTTGCTGTCAAATCGCCCTAGGGTTGAGTGACTTGGATGTAGTCGCTCAACCCTAAGGCGACTACTACTTGTGTAGCTCCACCGTTGGGCGACTTAAATCAGTCGCCCAATGGTTGAGCAACTAGACCAAAGTCACCCAATGGTAGGGCGACAGAGGATTATTTCTGTAAAATAAAAGAAGGCAGGTATATTACTATATTTCGGAATAAAAAATTGATTATTAAAAAAACTCATTGTAGTAGCATCTTCGCTTTGCTTTTCTGAGGCAGACATGTAGCTTCATTTTTAAGGGGGTGTTTGGGCAATTTGGGCTTTTTGAAAAGTGGCTTCGGTTGTCTTCTTGAGGCTTTCCTATTTGAGGTAGAATAGCTAAACTTTTCTCGGTTTGGTGCTTGGTCGTCGGCTTTTAAGTATCTTTCAGTAGCTTTCAAGATAGAAAATGTCTGAAATGCCCCTGATGACAGCAACGGCTTGTTTTATGTCGTTTAACGCAATTGACAACATATAACAATATTTAACGATATTTAACAATATTTAACGATATTTAACGACTATTAATGCAATTGACGACAACTATCGCAATTGACGAGAACTACCGCAATAAACGACAACTACCGCAATTGACGAAAATATACCGTAAACAATGCAATAAACCACAATTAGCCTATTTAACGACAATTATTACAATAAACCTTTATTACAACAAATAATTATTATTACAACAAATAATTATTACATAAATAATTACTACAACAAATAATAATTACAACAATTCATGCCCCCTCCACTTTTTCCTAAGCTTGGAATTGACATCGGCAATGTTAGGCACCTCCACCCTCACATGTACCCTGAAAATAAAGAAGTACACGATAAAAATGTACACTGCAAGTATCTACCTATGTAGCTACAAATTTTCAATGGACATTAGTACTAATCTTGCTACCATATCACTAAACTTCAGGAAATATCCAAATTATCCGAGAAGTTCCACGATCAAACATGAATACCAATCAAACAGCTAAAACATGATGAAATTCCTTAGTTTCCAGCAAGTGATGAAAGCAGTTTCCTTCTAAGTACATGACAATGTGCAAACAAATAAGATTCATATATAATTGTAGATCTTATACTGCAAGAAGATACTAATCCAATGATCCAGCCTTTCTTCCTCCAAAACAATATACTAATCTAATGCACAATGTAGAATCCATACTTCAAAGCCAAACATAATGACACCTTTCACTTTTTTCAAGTAGAAAGCAAAAGTTATTTAAGGTTTTGGCTTAGCTATAGGTTGTTGTCTTCAACCAATAAATAAAAGGCCTATAGTATAGAACTAAAAAAGATGATAATTGGATGCATGTAATAGAATATCATCCTCATTTCTCAGATCCCTCACCAAGCAACCAACCAAGCAGCCAAAAACTCTAGAAGCGCTCAAAATTGTGATCAAAATCGTGACCCACAGATTTTCTTCACCCAAAATGTTCAACCTTTGGGATAATTCACAACCAACCAACCATCTCAAAATCACCAACCATCTTAAAGTATCATCTTAAAAATCAAAGCTTTTCCACATAGAAACTTCACCAATCTTATGGAATGGTGCAAGAAGAAATGATGCTGGCACGGTGGGAGGTGGAGGAGGGCGGCGCAGCGGAGGGAGGTGGAGGAGGGCACCGACGACTTGGGAGGAGGAGGGCGCGGGGGGAGGAGTGCCGCGGGAGGAGGCCGCTGTGGGAGGAGGTCGGCTCTGGGGGAGGAGGGCCGCGGGAGGAAGGAGGAGGGAGGAGCGCGGGGAGGAGGCTGCTGGGGGAGGAGGCCGCGTCGGAGGAGGAGGGCCGCGGGAGGAGGGAGGAGCGCGGGGGAGGAGGGTGATGACCAAACTTGTCAATTCCATTCCGGAGGCCATTCTGGTTTCTCTCTTGGAATGGAATGTGCCGGTATCGGTCCATTTCGGTGTACCATTCCGGAGTTTAGTATAGTAATATATGTATATTTATAAATATATAATATAGAGTTTTAATCTAACCTACCAAGCATGAAACTAGAAGAACCGATGTACATTGGGCCCATAATTCAGCCTAGTGTAGTTTTGTTTACTGAGCCCAACTACCAAGCGCGACCCCAGCGGATAGTTACGCGTGACGTTTTGCCTCATACCAACATTTCCTGTGCAATTTTGCCCCGGTACCGTAATCAGTGGAACTCTAAATTCCGGCCGGAATGACCGGAATTGGCCGGCATGGCCGGAATCGGCCGGAATTGTGGGCGGTACGGAATGAAGCCCACCCTGTGCCGTTTTACTCGCTGAAACGAAATCTTCCAGCCATTCCGGCTGAAACGGAACGGAATTTACAAGCCTGGTGATGACTGCTCGGGAGATGGAGGGAGGAGGAGGGAGGCAGGAGGGAGGCGTGGGTGACGGTAAGGGTTCCAGGGGGGAGGGGATTGGGGGTTTATATTGGATGAAAAAAGTGGGTAATAACTCGTGAACTCGAGGGGCAAAGTTGGAAGGGTGGTGGTGGGAAGCCGCGGGAAGCACCTCGCGGCCAGCTTCCAGCTTTCGGCTTCCACACGTTGAATGAGGAAGTAGCTTCGAGGAAAGCGGCCGCGAAAAGCTGGCCGTTTGTTTCCGGAAAAGCCGAAACAAACACACCCTTAGGCTTGCTAGTTGCTACTACTCGTTTAGGAAGCCCCTTTTGCAAGTGATTATGTCTCCATTTGGAAATAAAGAGACTTCATTTATGCATGGAATTATAAAACTCCCAATCATATACTCCCTCTGTTTCAAAATATAATGTATATAATTTTTACATATTTGTTTTAAAATATAAGGTGTGTATGCAAATTTATTGATGTTTTTCCTTGTCTACTCTTATTTATCACGTCATATCTCTTGCATTACATTTTCAAGATATTTATATTAGGCGACGTATCTGGTGGACATGAGTCCATTTGTGAACATGTGAACAAGGCAAATCCCGGCCCTCTATCGCGGGATCGGCGGCCCAAGGCGAGCGCCAAGGCTTTATAGGTCGGCGATCATGATTTTGCATTTCCACCCCGCCCCGCCCAAAAGCCGACACGTTGGTCTTTTGCTTTTCCTCCACTCACTCCCACCCCCACACAACAAACACTAGGGTTAGGAGGTCACCTTGCCACCGCGTCTCTTACCAGTGCCTCCCCACGCCCTGCGGACGCCCTCTGCGCCACCACCTGGCAAGCCCTCTGTGGCCAGAGCGGCGGCCGAGCCCTCACGCCTGGTTCCCTACCTGGCCAGCACCAGGTCGCCTCCTCCCCATCGAACACACACCTTGACGCTGCCCCGATGCCCCCCGCTCTGCGCGCACCCTTTGCCCCAATGCCTCGCCACATCGTCATGATTACGCCTCAGACCGCCCACCATTGATCTGTACTCCCTGCCATTGCTATACATGTTACAGATTTCTAATGTCACAAGAATTGGGACTTCATTCTATGCACAGGATATGAGTGAATTTCTCATATTGAAAATGTATCTGATTGTGTATGAGTGAATGCAAGCATGGAGTGAACTTCTCATATTGAAAATGTGTGAGTGAACTTCTCATATTGAAAATGTATCTGATTGTGTATGAGTGAATGGAAGCATGGAGTGAACTTCTGTATGAGTGAACTTCTCATATTGAAAATGTATGAGTGAACTTGATTATTGAAAATGCATTATGTTCTGGGCAAAATGGTTCAGGTTTGAATTGTAAGCTTTGTTCTGGTGATGGATGAATGAGGTCTGATTACAGATTAAAATGAGCATGTTGTTATTTCTCATTTATATTCAATGTGTATGTGTGGATAGAATCTCTGAATTCTGTATTAAAAATGATGGATGAATGAGGTCTGAAATCTGTGAATGTTTTGCAATGTTCTGAATGAATACTTCTGCAGGTCTGCTAATTGATTCCCCTCCCTTTCGCCCTTGCTTTGTTGTATAGATGAAGTGCTGCTGAATGTTCGCTCAATTGTTAGTTTTGGACTCATTGCCTTGATGTGTCCAATCAGAAAATGCAACTTACGCAGACGTGAGTTCAAAACATTTTTGATACTCTCTACTCTGATGGTAGTATTCAGCTTTGCAAGCCAAAATGTTGATGTTGTTTTTCAGTGTTTGGCCAGAATTCAAAGATGAAATGCTGCAAGACTCTCGTTCAAGTTCCTTGAATTTTGCTTCCACTACATATTCTTTTTCATGCTAAAAGGGCATAAAAGAAATGATTTATTTGCATGCAACGCATAGCATTATAGTTACTTAGTCAGGTACCTTCCTAATCAAACATGAGTAGAATGCTGATAGCCATCCATCTTCTTTTCCAAATTGCAGAGAGGACAATAACTCAGATTCTGAAAAATATCATTGTAGGTAAAACATGTTCTATAAATTAGTAAAGTAATGACAATAGACATTATGATATTTAACAGAAATATCTTTAAAGGATGCAGTTTCCAGACAGACGAGAAGACTGATTTTGTCAAGCTTATCTAGTTGGTAATACATATCTAGCTTCTGTAGCTCATATCTAATTAAAAATTATTATAGTGCACAGTTTTACAAAAGAAAAAAAAGAGATGATAACTGGATAGTGCAGTTCTAAAAATCAATGCAAGACTTAGCACTAACACTCATGATATAAGCAAACCTCAAGATTAAAAAGAAATTTTTTTGGCAGCATGACCTCAAGTACTGCAGAAGAAAACTATTGCAAACAATGATGAATAGTATCAGGTTCATGAATTACCAATAATACCAGGTTCATGTCCACGATTCTTTTCATGAACAGTATCAGGTGCAAGCAAGCATTACAGATTGCCAAAAGCTCCTGAAAAGCTCAGAGTGTCCACAAAAGATTGCTCCACAATATGGACAAAAGCCATTTCTTCAGGTCATACACACATACATCATTTGAGTGCCATGCTCATAATATCAATTTCACAATCTCAATTTCAACCATCCATTTCTTCTCAATTTTGGATGACACGCGCTGATACTATTCATTGGATCATCAACATTTCAGTGTACATGAAGCTTGAAATGTACAATTACATTCCTCAGTGTACATGAAGCTTGAAATGTACAATTCAATTCAGTGTACATGAGCTCAAAATTAATTCATGAACTCAAGAACAAACAAAAACATAGCAAGTAGCGCAACGAATTTGTGGCCAAATCAAGATGGTGTGGACGTGCGCCGTCGGAGGTGAAGGCGCTGGTGGAAGTGGAGGTGCGCCGTCGGAGGTGAAGGCGACCCTGAGCTCGATGGTGTTGAGGTCTCAGCATCGACCCCATCAGGATCTGAGCTGCCGTGGTGCCAGCCCCTTCGTCTTCGCCATTGGGACGGCCGGATTCAAGACTGGTGTCCGCCTCGTCCTTCTCGGCGGGCGCCATGGGTGGGAGCATGGGGCCGCTGCGACGGCCTGGCGTACAGAAGTGATGTGGCCGAGCCATAAAGGACGCGGCGGTGGAGGTCACCGCCGAGGCCCAGCTCATCGATAGCCAGGCACTCGGTGCGGTGGCGAACCCTAGCACGGCTGCTCGGCGCTAGAGGAGGTGAGCGCGGAGGCGAAACGCGATAGCCAGGCACTTGGCCATGGAGCCACGACACCCGGCGGCGGGGTCGACGGGGAGGAGGGTGAAGGGGAGGTGGTCGCCGCCGAGGAGGAGGAGGACGAATGTGAGGGCGTGCGACAGGGCACCGAGGAGAAGGAGGAAGGCTCGGGGCGGTGAAGCGGTCTTTGGGTGGCGTGAGGGCTCGGCGGAGGCGAGGCGTGGGAGGCGCTTCGGTCTGGCGGCGAGGTGGCAAGCGCCGCCACGCTTGGGCGAGAGATGGATCGGGCGAGAGGCTTTGGGCGAGAGATGGATCGCTCGGGTGGGGGGACGCAAAATCCCCTCGCTCGCGTCGCTCACTTGGCGCTCTCTCGTTTCGCGATGGAGGGTCAGGATCGTCCATGTGCATATGTGCACAGATACACCCATGTGCACAATTGCTATCCCTAGCCCCAATGGTTCAATGATACGATGACTATACTTGCTGTCAAATCGCCCTAGGGTTGAGCGACTTGGATGTAGTCGCTCAACCATTGGGCGACGGATCCAAGTCGCTCAACCCTAAGGCGACTACTACTTGTGTAGCTCTACCATTGGGCGACTTAAATCAGTCGCTCAATGGTTGAGCAACTAGACCAAAGTCACCCAACGGTAGGGCGACAGAGGATTATTTCTGTAAAATAAAAAAGGCAGGTATATTACTATATTTCGGAATAAAAAATTGATTATTAAAAAAACTCATTGTAGTACCATCTTCGCTCTGCTTTTTTGAGGCAGACATGTAGCTTCATTTTTTTTTGGGGGGGGGGTGTTTGGAACGGCTCGATTTTTTTGAAAAGCGGCTTCCGGTTGTGCTGCAAGGTTTTCCGGCTGCAAGCTGAATGGCTAGGTTTTTCTGGTTTGGTGTTTGGCTGTCTGGCTTTTAGGTATGCTGGCTGCAGCTTTCAAGATAGAAAATGTCTGAAATGCCCCTGAGGACAGCAACGGCTTGTTTGATGTCGTTTAATGCAATTGACAACATGTAACAATATTTAACTATATTTAACAACATTTAATGATATTTAACGACTATTAACGCAATTGACGACAACTATCGCAATTGACGAGAACTACCGCAATAAACGACAACTACCGTGATTGACCGCGATTGACGACAATATACCGTAAACAACGCAATAAACCACAATTAGCGTATTTAACGATAATTATTACAATAAACCTTTATTACAACAAATAATTATTACATAAATAATTATTACAACAAATAATGATTACAACAATTCATGCCCCCTCCACTTTTTTCCGAGCGTGAGATCGACATCGGGAATGTTAGGCACCTCCGCCCTCACACGTACCCCGAAAATAAAGAAGTACACGACAAAAATGTACACTGCAAGTATCTACCTATGTAGCCACAAATTTTCAATGGACATTAGTACTAATCTTGCTACCATATCTCTAAACTTCAGGAAATATCCGAATTATCCGAGAAGTTCCACGATCAAACATGAATACAAATCAAACAGCTAAAACATGATGAAATTCCTTAGTTTCCAGCATTTGATGAAAGCAGTTTCCTTCTAAGTACATGACAATGTGCAAACAAATAAGATTCATATATAATTGTAGATCTTATACTGCAAGAAGATACTAATCCGATGATCCAG
Organism: Phyllostachys edulis; assembly: GCA_036346405.1. Taxonomy (NCBI): domain Eukaryota; kingdom Viridiplantae; phylum Streptophyta; class Magnoliopsida; order Poales; family Poaceae; genus Phyllostachys; species Phyllostachys edulis. The sequence continues at coordinate 48,640,657 of CM070557.1, read as the reverse complement.
CCTTTCTTGCTCCGAAACAATATACTAATCTAATGCACAATGTAGAATCCATACTTCAAAGCCAAACATAATGACCTGCTCACTTTTTTCAAGTGGAAAGCAAAATTTATTTAAGGTTTTGGCTTAGCTATAGGTTGTTGTCTTCAACCAATAAATAAAAGGCCTATAGTATAGAACTAAAAAAAGATGATAATTGGATGCATGTAATAGAATATCATCCTCATTTCTCAGATCCCTCACCAAGCAACCAACCAAGCAGCCAAAAACTCTAGAACTGCTCAAAATTGTGATCAAAATCAGCAGCCTCCACAGATTTTCTTCACCCAAAATGTTCAACCTTTGGGACAATTCACAACCAACCAACCATCTCAAAATCACCAACCATCTTAAAGTATCATCTTAAAAATCAAAGCTCTTCCACATAGAAACTTTACCAATCTTATGGAATGGTGCAAGAAGAAATGATGCTGGCGCGGTGGGAGGTGGAGGAGGGTGGCGCGGAGGAGGGCGCCACGACTTGGGAGGAGGGTGGTCTTTGGAGGAGGCCTGTCGGGAGAGGAGGCCGACGCCGAGGAGGAGGCCTGGCCGGGGAGGGAGGAGCGCGGGGGAGGAAGCCGCTGTGGGAGTAGGCAGGCTCCGGGGGAGGAGGGCCGCGGGAGGGAGGAGCGCGGGGAGGAGGCTGCTGGGGGAGGAGGCCACGTCGGAGGAGGAGGGCCGCGGGAGGAGGGAGGAGCGTGGGGGAGGAGGGTGACGACGGCTCGGGAGGAGGAGGGGGAGGGTGGCGACAGATCGGGAGGTGGAGGGAGGAGGCGACGACAGCTCGGGAGGTGGAGGGAGGAGGAGGGAGGCGTGGGTGAGGGCAAGGGTTCAGGGGGAGGAGGGGATCGGGGTTTATATTGGATGAAAAAAGTGGGTAATAACTTGTGAACTCGAGGGGCAAAGTTGGAAGGGAGGTGGTGGGAAGCCGCGGGAAGCACCTCGCGGCCGGCTTTCGGCTTTCGGCTTCCACACGTTGAATGAGGAAGTAGCCGGAAAGCGGTCGAAAAAATTGCCGTTTGTTTCCTAAAAGCAAACAAACACGCCCTTAGGCTTGCTAGTTGCTACTACTAGTTTAGGAAGCCCCTTTTGCAAGTGATTATGTCTCCATTTGGAAATAAAGAGACTTCATTTATGCATGGAATTATAAAACTCCCAATCATATACTCCCTCTGTTTCAAAATATAATGTATATAATTTTTACATATTTGTTTTAAAATATAAGGTGTGTATGCAAATTTATTGATGTTTTTCCTTGTCTACTCTTATTTATCACGTCATATCTCTTGCATTTATAAGTAACTCTCACACAAACTATTCTTTCTCACATTTTGAAGATATTTATATTATGGGTAGCATGATCATTTCATCTTATTTTTACAACCTCCTTAATCACTGTGACTAACCAAAATACGTCTTATAAAAAGAGACGAAGAGAGTATGTACTAGCTACCCTCACTGTTGTCAGTGTCGCCTCTCAAGACAGGTGACACCTTCATCAGATCGTCGCTCCTCCTCTACCTTGCATCGGTGTCAACCATTACCTCCTTCACATCGTGCAACGACCTCGCATCAACTTTATTATCGTCGTCGTGCTCAACCCGCATGTCAGCAAGCCCAAAAGTAGGCACCCGTGCCTCCTAAAATTCTAGCTTTTCATATTTTGAACTCTAACATCGCCTTGTCCGGCTGTCCAATTGATGCCCGTTGCTAGGTCATCAACTATTTGGTGGATCAGAGAGAGTGACGCTGCTCGCCGCCACATGAGGCGAGCAATCACCACTTAGCGAATTCATGAGAATCACCAAATAGCATTCTTCAAGATGTACTATTGTTATGAGGAGATCTACTCCAGGCTAGTCTAGCCAACGAGGTATTAAGAATTTCGGACCGTTTGGTTTTTGGCAAAGTTCGAGCCCCATCAACTATTGGTCTTTTTTCCTTTTAGCGTCATTTTCTTTTAGCGCGGCACTACTAGGTCAGTATCCTAAAAAATATTCCCTCCCAAAAATAAGTATCCTAAAAATTACGAGGTAGCATGTGTACATTGTTTTTTCCAACCAAATGTACCACCCAAAAACAGGAATTCTTACCTCCTTGTGGATTTACTGTGCACGCACGTTGCTAAAGGAACTGTAAGCCTACATATAAGCCCAAAACCTCCTGTGCTTGTCCTTACCAGCTAACCTTGCAGCAGGGTTTATATTACCTCTTGCGCCAAAAGCCCTAGCAACTGGAGGAAAAAAGCAAAAGAAAGAAACAAGGAATATACGGCATCTCTCTGTTACTACGCTACCATCCGCTCCCGAGCCGTCCAAATCCGATGGCGTCCGGTCCGAACACTAGAGAGTAGAGAAGATCAGAAGAAGCTGCGACCCGTCGCGCTCGCGCAGGTGTAAAAATACGGGAAGCGCTCGTTGCGCAGGCCACCCCGCGCGCGGCGCAGCATTTTCTGAGGCCCAGCGCTCTTCGCTCCTCCGGTCCTCCCGCGTAGTCGTGCGGCCCATCGTCTTGCCGCGGCAGAGCTTTTGCCCAAAAGAGCACCTGGCGCACCTGGCGCGCCCGTGCGGCTCCCTCCGCGGATCCATCTTTCCTGTGGCCCATCAGAAGAAAGAGAGGCGGCGGCCCGAAAGTATGGGCTGGCAATCTTATGTGAAGTACTGTATTGGTATTGCTTACATGCTTGAATGATCAAACTTTGTGGGCTTTTTTTTTAGAGTAAAGTACACTGTAGGTCTCTGAACTTGGCAGGGGGATCACTTGGGTCCAACATCTTTAAAAGTGTCCAATCAGGTACCTAATCTATTTAAGTGGGTCAATTAGGTCCAAAACCCAGTTGGGGTTGGCCGATCAGAACGTGGCCGGTTGACCGGTGACATGGACTCGCCAGCCTGACTTGCAGGCTCACATGCGCGACGAGGTGGAGCTAGAGCGCACGGGAGGACACGAGCATGAGGAGGCGGAGCCGTTCGGCGGCGTTAGGCGGAGTGGAGTCGAGACTGCCTCGGCGGCTTAGGCCTTGGCCGAGGTCGAGAGCAGCGGCAGAGTCTGCGAGAGCCATGAGCGGAGGTAGAGCGGAGGAAGCGGAGCGGGCGAACGGAAAGGGGATGGAGGAGGCGTGAGTGGAAGCGGCCGCAGCGTCTTGGCAGCATGGGCGGCGAGCACGTCCTCTGGCGAGGAGAACGACACGGTGGTGCTCCGCTCCACAAGTGTGGTCGAGTCTTGCGCTTGCTTCCACAAAGACCAGCGCTTCTAGGAGGCCCCGCGCTGGCATTTTTTGGAGGTGGGAAATTTTGGCAGCGGTGTGGGGGATCAAGGGGACCGCCTCTCCATCGTCGCCTTCTCAGGCGACGCTAAGTCCCAGGTGCGGAGGATGGTGGTGGAGATGGCGAGTTCGCGGTTGATGCTAACGCAGAGGTTGGTCAAGACGGTGGTGAAGAACATGGAGGTATTCTTGAGTTCCCCCGCCATGGCCGCACCCGTCCGGATCGACCGAGCGTGCGGAGCAGCTCGACCCGTGGGTGATCACGCGCGCTTCATGGTGGGGATTACTCATCGATAGCTGCCTCGATCCCTCCTAGCACGCAGAACAATCTCGCCGCACCCCGTCGCCGTCTCCCCGACCCCTCCGCCTTCGCGATTCCACCCGCCCCGACGCTGTCGACCGGCTGCTCCGCCTCCTCATGCTCATGCCCTCCCATGCGCTCCAACACACTCCAGCGTGGCTCCAGGGGAGTGCGAACGTCACCGCCTCCGCCGCATCCTCCTCGGGAGTCGCGAACACGAAGCGCCACCGAGCTGCCGTTAGCGTTGTTGAACGGTAGGTGATGAAGAAGTTGCTTTCGCCCGGCGGCGGGGATGACGGCGGCATCCTCCGGTTGGCGAAGAGCTTGAGGATCTCGAGCCTCGGTGTTGGCGGAGGTAGGTGACCACGGTGGCGCGTGTGCGTCGTCATGACGATCTGGATGGCGGCGGCCTTCTTCTCCCACCGCATGGGGCTCGGCGTGGCCTCTTCTCCCACCGCGAGGAAGCGGCAGAAGTCGCCCTCCGTCGCGGCACCTACATTTCCGCTTTTTCGTGCCTCTTTACCCTCGATGGCGTCCTCCGCACCTCGCCCTTCTCTCTTCAACTATCGCTGCGGCCTTGCCGCCAGCGTCAACAACGACTTTACATCGCCTTCATGGCCTTCATGCTCGCCGTGGCCGTGCTCACCTCTCGTGCGCTCGGCGGCGGCGCCGCGGGGAGAGAAGGGTGGTGGTGAGGAGGAAGAAAAAAGAAGCCGGAGGAGGAGGAGGAGGCGGGAACAACAATGGGATCCGGGGAGGAGGTGGCGGCGTGGGAGGAGGGCACCGGACGAGGGAGGTCGAGGCGGCGGGACGAGGGGAGGCGAGGCGGCACCGTCAGTGGATGGAGGAGACGATGGGAGAAGAAGGCTACTGGAGCAGGCGTCTTGAGGAGAAGAAGGCCACGTTGGTGTCTTTGCCGTGGTGGCGAGTCCATGTCACCGATCAGCCGCCACGTCACGGTCAACCCAACCGACTAAGTTGTTTTGGACCTAATTGACCTACTTAAATAGATTAGGTATCTGATTGGACACTTTCAAAGATGTTGGACCCAAGTGATCCCCCCTGCAAAGTTCAGGGACCTACAGTGTACTTTACTCTCTCTTTTTTATCACAACTCACAAGGGACGCACACGCACACATCACACACAGACCATACGCACATACACACAATAGTGTTTTCTTAGCACACGTCTAAACAGATAGAGACCAAAGATAAATCTGCAAATCTCACAAAATTAATACTGACGCACACTCACGTATATGTAAAGATGAGCACTAGGATTTAAATCTTGGTAAATGGAGCACGACTCCAACACCCTACCAAAGAAGTGAACCCTTGTGCTCTTTTTCTTTGAACAGTTACAGACCAGAGAGGCATATACATTTTCAAAAGAAACTTGACGTTTCGTTGATTCGTTGCTACTGATGGACTAGGGCTCGTTTGGTTTGTTACCAACGTGAATTAAATCAATTTTTGATAACGTTAATGAAAACTGGATATCGTTTGGTTTGCTATCAATATTTGATAATGCTAACAAAAAATTTGGTAACATCAACGAAATTCAATGTCACATACGAGCAATCCAAAAATGAGGAAATCTCTCACCAGAATTTAGCTTGGTTATAACCTGAACAATATTCATTAGAGTCATAAACCAAACAACGTCTAGATCACCTACAGCTTTCTAAATCATCCGGTCCAATCGGTCCAGGTAGATCCAGACGGGCGGTTAGCTTGACTAAATACTCTTCCAAAATGCTACATACTAGTATGCCTAATTACGTCAGTAAGCATATTTTCACCGGAGATTCTACGGCTAAATTGCTCTCGTACGTGGCGCCCTAAAAGTACGACAGCTCCTTTCAGGGGGCGGAGGCAGAGTAGATGCATGTGGTACAGTCGTACCTCTAAAATTTTTACACAAAAATCTAATATATACCCCTCTTAATACATAAAGTATATATTACACATACTAACAACATACTCCTCAACTCCTAGCAGTCTATTTAGCATTAGGCCCAACAGAATATAAAATCAAGCCTAAGTCAACTAGTCAACGAGGCGTCAGGCCTAAGTGCCATCTGCCCATCCAGGTACTTTGGCAGCAGCGCAGGGGTGCAGCGTCGCAGCCGGCAGCTCATCGCGGCATCAGTGCATCGCGGCACTCTAACGCTGCTTTTGGCTTCTGCGACGACGATCTCGGCCTCGACGCGCCAGTGGTCAGTCGCGTCCCTCGATTCTCGACCCCGAGGACCGCCCGTCCCTGTGACCGCCTGCCCACTCCCCTCCTTGGCTCCTTCAAGATCTAGTGTTGGCTTGATCTCCCCTGTAGTGATTTTTTATTGCAATATTAATTTCATAGCATGAAAGAACGCCGTGTCAAGTTGTAATTTTCTAAAATATTTTGTAATGTTGATTATAGTGCAAACATATAATATGACACATTTAAACTTATGTACTATATCATTTGATTTTATATTGAATAGATATACCTTAAGTTTGTACATCTATCATCAAAATTCTGTCTCCACCACCATCCTTCCTAGGACTAAAAAAAATCTAGCTCGACTTTCACCTACGTCACGGACGGTAACAACTTGTCCCGGCACGAAGCCTAAAGTAAGCATATATTAATCAACCAAGACAACGAACCAAGATATTAGACATCACAAGACACATTTCTCGATATCTGCCAATTAACTTACTGTACCATGACGTGAACGTGTTGTCTCCTCGCCCCCCGATTTCTATATTCACCTGACGTCTCAACACCATAGTTATTTTTTAAAGAACCGACGTAACAGAGGTTGCCATCCATCAGCACACGGCTGGGCTAACCGGCTTAACCTTATCCCCCGACCACCAAACGCGCGTTGATGCGAGCGTTTCTACGTCCGCGGCACGGTAATAAACAGATGGCCCGAAAACGACCACGCGCGATGCGGCAGCGACCGGTTGGCGACCGACTAGACTCCACGAGGCAACGATTCGATCACTCTGGCCAGCCCCGTCCCGCGCGCCCCGCGCGCGCGCACTGACGCGACGGCATCCATCCATCCGCTTCGATCATTACGCCCGCGCGCGCGCTGACGCGACGCCATCCATCAGCTTCGATCATTTTACGGCCGGTGCATGCACCGAGGAACGAAGCTTCGTGCCGGAAAGGCGCGCGTTTGGCGCCGTTCGGGATTTCGGACGCCCGGTTGCCGGGCAGTCGCTTTCGCGGTTGCTTTCCCCGCCCCCCGCCCCCCGTTTCGGCTCGATTTTGCTGATCCGTTCCTGGCTTCTCTTGGTGGCGTTTGGTAGCAGGAAAATTAGATTGACGGGAATATCCATAGAATGAGATAGCAAGAAATATGATATTTCTATGTTTGGTACAGGTGATTAAGATTCCTAGAAATATTAGATTAAGTTGTTTGGGGGTGTAACATTGAAATCTGTTGGAGGAATCTATGCTTATGTAAGTTATGTTACGATCATTCAGATTTCAGAGACCAATGACGGCGAGTTGGCGACTTACCTGGAGTACCAAGGAGTAGTCGTATATAGTAACTTATCGGCTATACAAAGCTATTACATACGCAAAATAATTACAGTATGTACCAATCAGTAGCCAGCTAGAGATCGAAGCTGTGGGTGTTGAAATGGAAGGCAGCGCAGCTCCGCCTCATGCATGACGGAGGTTCTCGACCTGCCAGCTCCTCGCCACGTTGATGCGCAGCCCTGCGACCCATGAACCAACAACGCCAACGTCCGCCGACCCGGCGTGCCCATGAATGCCCGAATTCATTGAAATATATGCAAGAAAACCCCATCACTCTTCACGATACACTAATTAGAGCCACAGTTAGTTTCAGGCAATATATGTGTGGTGTAGTTAGTTAATTACAAGTACTCAAGCCAATTGATTAACTTGCGTTTTCTGTAATAATAAGACAGAAGTATAAAAGATATAACCACCACCAATTCACTAACAGAACTTGCTATCCCTGAATCAGAATTGAACAAAGACAATAGCAATACAAACAACACAAGTGCCTGAAGTTAATTCTTGAAAGAAGACTGGAAAGACAATTGAAACAAAACTCAACCATCCAAAGAAATCGCCTCAGCATATAACTAAGACACAAGATTGACTGAGCGTTACAATACCCTGCTGTGTGAAGCCTATTTCTGTTGGATAACTAGCAGAGCAAAATGTAAAGACAAGGGCAACATCCCAATGGTTCAGAGTTCAAACATACCTATAGTTTTGCATGTTTCACCAAATCATGAAACAATAACATTCATAAAATCCTAAATAGTTCATCAGTTCATCAACTTCAAACATAAATTGGATTATTGTACATCCAAGATTTATGAAATATAACAAATCCTCTAATTTTAGTTTATTCCAAATATGAAGACTCACAGTTCAACTTAAATCAAATGGTACCATCAATGACCATCGAACATAAGATTGTCTATACTCCTCAGGAAGAGAAGAAGTAATTTGACTTGTTGGTCTCTGAACAAATAACGACCACCGCCCTCATGCGATCCTCGAATGGAATGGACTCACATTTTGCAATTCTTGAAGACCTTTTGCTTTACGGCGCATCATCTTGCATGAGCTGAAAACGACTTGCTAATTTGGCAACATTATCATTAGCACTAGCAAACATTACTGCATAGACGAAGATGCACGAAGGCGACTAAGTCTACATGATCTTCGTTAGCTCTAGTTCTTCTCCTCTTGGATCCTCGAGTATTATCTACTTCCTCGTTTCTAGGATGGGATTGTGGTACGATTAGTGTATTGTGTTGTCTCTCGGTTGAATTATTACGAGGCTCTGTTCATCCATTACGGTGTTTGTGTCATCGAGATTAGCATCATTTGCATTCATTTCCTCATCGTAAATCTTTCAAGCTGCATCCGCTAGAGATTGAAATTTTCTCCGGTTACGATCTTTCCCAAAAACAATCGAGAGTTCTTCTAAGAATGGAAAAGGTTTGTTCCGCAGCCTTTTGCGGTTGGATAACTCTACAAATTAATTGATACATAATCAATCACAAATACAGTACCTATCGTAAGCAAAAAAGGTTTATATGTACGTACCTTCACCCAATTGTCATATATATCTTTCTCACAAACAACACATGTATCCTTTTCGCTCCAACCAAAACCACTAGCACTGGGTCAAAGCATCTCAGTAATTGCATGAAATTGACGCTTCAATGTCTTTAATCTTGATTCAATATGAGGATTTCCTTTGAGCTCGTAGTTTGGAATTCTTTCATGTAACCATTTTTCTAACTGAGCAAGGTATCCAGTACGAAAGCCATTGTCAGCCTTCCAAGTCCCCTCTTGGACTAACCGTAGCAAGCAATACACTAAATGTTCATCTTCTTGACTACTCCATTGATGCTTTAGGTTTTTGCTCATTCCTAGAGCTTGTGCACCGGTTGAATCTCCCATCTATGACATGTTATTGGTTAGTATATACACAGATTACTAATTTGCACTACGACAAAAATTGAAATAGAACTCATTTCATTAATAGAGAAGAGAATACAAACACCAACCCAAAAGGGAAGTCATCTAAAAATCACAGTAGCTCCTCAGAACTCATCATAATAAAACAAGAATGGAGTACATTATGCAAAAAGTACAAATATGACACTAATTTCACCGTGCATGAGCAAACATATGCTCTGCCATAGCATCTCTCTTATTTGTCCATTTAGTGCTACTTTCAATGTGGATGATGGCTTCACTGTCTAAAACATTTTGCCCCGCAGATGTGGTTTGTTCACTAATTTGCTCAAAAGGATCAAAAGGCATCTCTCTTTTTATATGATTGTGAAGAAGAGCGCATGCAGAATTAATTCTACACATAACTTTCATAGGATAATAAGAGTGTCCTCTAAGAATTCCCCATCTTCCTTTTAGTATTCCAAAACATCTCTCGATGACATTACGTGCAGAAGAGTGTTTGTAATTAAAAAACTCCTTGGGTGTTTCAGGATGCCGTCCAGATCTCCACTCACTGAGATGGCAACACTGGCCTCTATAAGGTGTAAGAAGTCCCTCTCCATTTGGATATCCAGCATCACAAACATAGTAGTATCCTATAAGTTCCAAAGACCATTGTAACTAACTTTTCATATTAAAAACATCAACAAGTTTTCTATACTAATGTCATACCTCGAGGAATCCTTAACCCATTCCTTCTAGATATAGCATTACAAAGTACTCTAGAATCTGTCGCTGAACCCTCCCATCCAGGAAGGATGTAAATGAATTAGCCATCCTGTGAACAAACTCTTACAACATTTGTTGACAAATTGCCTTTCCGTGTTCGATATCTAGCCTTATCGATTTCATGTACGTGAACATCTATATATGTCCCATCAAGAGCACCAAAACAATTCTGTTATGAAGATAATAATATCATAATTAGACACATTGGAAGATACAAATGAGGATTATTCATTCTACAATGTGTATTTTATATATTTGTTTATACCTCAAACCATTTCCATTTTTGGTCGGACGAGTTTGCACTAACTGGTTCGTGTTTCTTCAACAAAACTTCATGACAGCGCAAAATGGCAGCTAAGACTATGCCAAAGTTTCTACTAATTGTTTCCCCAGATCTAGCGAACTGCCTCTTAATCACTCTGTTTTTTACATTGTGCGCTATAATATGTAAAAAAAACTTACTACCATCTCCTCCATCGATGAATTCTTTGTGCCTTCTAATCTACTATTTGTAGATAGCAAATTACAAAGTAATGTGAAAGTTCTACGATTTATGCGTATATTTTCAATGCTTGCTAAGTCACTGCTGTAGATAATCTTGTACAGATATATTTGTCGTGTTAAGTGCCTATCTAATGCATAGTGACCACCCCACTCGATTTTTCTTTTATCATTTAATTGTACTAGATAGAAGACAAATGCAAGTAAATTTCTCATCAATTCCATGTAAGAAACCATAATAGATATCATCAATGGCAAGTTGGGATTCTCCATGTTGTCCATCTACAAATTATGGACAATAGCCAATAAGTACAGATTACATCTTTGATAAAGCTATAAATCAAAAGCAGATGTCAAACAGAAAGAAAATGAGGCAACATAATTACACATGTATAATCATACCAATTTAATATAAAAAATAGGCATATGACATGAGATTTTGAAGTGTCTTCAGAACATACGCACATAAAGTACATGAGCACATATATGATTCCCTGAGATTTTCAAGTCAATGTGAAAAACCCAATGAAGACAAGACATTCAAGTTAATGTGATCCTTATCATGTGGTTAGATGGAGAACACCACCGCTGCTGCTGCAATCTCCTGCCTTGGGCATCTCCCCCTACCTACCTACCTTGCCAAGAACATCTGAATCCTTCCACATGCAAACGGCAGCAATAAGGCGAACCCAATCAATAACCCAAGTATCCCAGGATCGCCAAGAAGGTGATCACAATCCAATATTGGGGCAACAAAGTACGATCTTTTGCACTGTGATCAAAAATTAAATTTTTAGAGTTCTGGACCACAAGATTGTGGCCGGGAATATGTTCTTGGGGGGCTGAAACCTGCAGAAATCGCATCAAGAAACACAAGCTCTAGCCCTATGACTTCTTGCAATATCTCCATAGCTTTAATCAAAGCAGACCAGAGGAACAGCAGAGCCCACCTAACAATCGAACACTGTAACAAAGATTTGGCGGTGGCGATTTGGAGAAGTGCACACAGCGAGACCTCTGATGCCTGCGATGGCGCGATGAGGACGAAGCCGATAGGCATCACAATGCTGCGGAGGAGGCGAGAGAGGAGGCGGCAGCGGTGGCCTTCTGGCGGCGTTAGGCGGCGGGGCGAGCGCGCAGACGAGCATCACGGCGGCTACGGAGGAGGCGAGAGAGGGCGGTGAGGTGGCGTTCGGCGGCGTTAGCGGCGCTGGCGGGGCTAAAGTTTCGCCACGCACCGCTTTACCTGCAACCAGCACGGCCAATGAAGCGTGCTTGAGGCCGCCACCGCCTCCCACACAAGCGCCACGCACGTCCGCCGCCCCATCGCCCGCCTCGCCCTCCGACCGCCCATGCCAGTGATTGCGTCGTCTTGCCCTTGCCGACTGGGCTGTCGCCTTTGATGGGGAATCGGGAGGGAAAACCCTATTCCCCCTGCGCTAGGGTTTTTTTGACCTGGCGTTTTGGCCGGATTGCACCAAATGGGCCAAAGAAAGGCTCGGAGTTCTGAAAATTACGAGGAAATTTCATGGATAAGAAAATTTTACGACCCCCCCGGAAATTGGAAAATTGAGTGGAAAATTTCTCATAATTGAAATTTAGCAGTTTAGCCACTGAAAATTGCAGAATTCGTCAAAAATTCATACTCCAGCAGAAAAGAGCCTCAGGGATTCAATTTTTGAATCATTTTGAGCATTTGAAGTATGTTTAACTTTGTTATTATTATTTCTATACTGTTTTGATTATATGTGATTGTTTATATTGCTTTTAATCAATGAAAATAGCAGTAAATCATGAAAAATGCATAGACAAATACAGAAACATTATGAGAATTTTGCAACCATTTTATGCAGATTACCAGCAGTAATCTTATGAACTCTTTGCATGAATATGTAGATGACTGACATCACGAATCGGGAGTTCGAAGAGCTGGCCCAACATGGCCAGAATTTGTACCAATCTCCACGAAATTTGAATCACACCTTCCTAAGGATATTAAGAACCTATTCCAATCAAAGATCACAGAGATCCATGCCAAAGTTCCTATCTTTTTCAAATTGAACGAAGGTGGTTCAAAAACCGAGCCAAATGCAAAATATGATCTAGAGACTTGCTCGTGGGTGGTTGATGATCAAGATGATCCTAATGGGTTCCCACATGTCACAACAAGTTAGATCACGGCAGAAACCAAGCAAAACCACGAGGATCAAGGAAGCACTCAAAATCATCAAAAGAAGGAATAACACATGGAGACTCATCCTTGAATAATCATCTATAGATTGATTCAAGATTGGTTCTTTGATTCTGACCACTCCTCAAGGAGGACAAGAGCTCAATCCATGAGCACACAACTCAACACATCTCTCTAGATCCCTAAGCCTCTCCTCTTTCTCCCTAAGCCCTAAGACAAACTAGGGTTTACAAATGAAGTGCTTAAGCTGCTGTGAACATCACCCTTCCTATTTATATAAGGCCTAGAGCTTCTAGAAGACAAACCCTAATGGGCTCCCGTTAAGGCCCAATACAAACGGGTCACTCACGCACGTATTTTAAAGCGTCATCTTCATCTCCACTTGACCTAAACCGCTTCTCCAAGCACTGACGCGCGCCGCGGTTTAACCAACAGTCACAAAGGCGGTATTTGGTGAAATTACCAAAATACCCCTTCTCGATCCTTCTCCATGGACCGAGTCCAATCCTGTCAAAGCAATCGCCTGCTCCGCCATATGTAGGTTGATCAACGGCTCTCATCATGTCGGCAAGTTTCTCCCGTCCGAATCCCATCGAAACCTCCAAGGCACTTGCACCGACCCCCGCACCGCTTGATCAACCAGTCGCACCGAACTACCCGTTCAGTCATCTTCATCCATTCTGCGACATGCTTGAGTCACTCGACCTCACCCAGCATCCATGATCGTTTTGGACCTCAGCTCTCCAAGCTTAGTCCCGATCCTCCTCGCCGTTGACCGTCGTTGCCCTCCAAGCCACTTGCACAGCAATAGACAAGCAAACACGAATCCGGAAACAAGTTCTTTACAACTTGACCCACGTTAGCCAAAACATGCAATATGCAATACATATGCATTAACAAACATGGATATGACATAACCCATATTCAATTCACAACAAATATCAACAATCAGCACAAAACCGGTTGAATAGCCGTTACGGCGGTCGACCGCCTACAGGGTGAACGGAAAATCAATTGAGATATGGCCGATCTGACCACCGAATTGGCCGGTCTGACCGCCAATGACCTGACAGATCAGAAACTTTGCCGAAAACGCTTGAAACTTCAAACCAAAAGCAACATTGCCGATTGTTTCATCATCCTAAGATCATGGGCATATCCCCATGATATCCACAATAAGATCCTCCAAAGATCATGTTGACCGTGTGTTGGGGATCCTGGTACTCCATCTCTTCGTCGCCATCCTTGTCCTTTTTGGAACTCGTCTCTCCGGGTTCTGTATTGCGAAATGGTCCTTTACGCATAATAATCCTCCGATTTCTTTTGCCAGACTCGGCAGTCTTGCAGATCATGCCACTTCTTTGGTGAAGTGGACACCACTTCTTGTTCTTCTGGAATCCTTCGGTCGGAGCTTTTGTTTTGTTTCGACCGGTGTAGTCCTTCTTACCCTTCGTGAACTTTTCAGGAATCACTAGGACTTTCTTGTCGTCGGGTTTGCGGTTCTTTTTCTTCTTGAGAGACTTCTTATTCTTTTTCTCTGGTTTGTCCAGGCTGGGCTGGGGAATCTTGTCTTTTTGATCAATGGCTTCACACCACTCGATTGCTTCGCTAGCGGTGGCGTACTTGTCGGCCATGTCAAAAAGATCAACGGTTGTTCTTGGAGGGTTCATTGCTATGTCCTCTGTAAACCGCCGATTCCTTTTTTAAAAGCCTGAATAACAGATGACTCTGCGACCTCGGGTATAGAATTGCGAACCTGACTGAACCTTTTGATGTATTGACGTAAAGTCTCATCAGAACCCTGCCGAATTTGGTGGAGATCATCCTCCTTTCTAGGGTGATCGTACGTACCATAGAAGTTTGCAATTAAAAGATCAAAGAGTTACTCCCAAGTATAGATTGATCCGATCGGTAGGTTTAATAACCACGACCAGGCAGACCCTTCGAGCACGGTGGGCAGATAGTTGGCCATCATATTCTCATCGCCACCGGCAGCTCTAATGGCAGTAGTATATATTTGGAGAAATTCCAAGGGGTTTTGAGTCCCGTTGAACTTGTCCAAGTTGGTCGGTTGGAACCGGTTAGGTCAACACACAGCTTGGAGCCCTACAGAGAAGGCTCGACAACCCATGATCGATTCATGGCGCCCTCTCTGGGAAGGTGCCGGATTGTAATCGGTCGGAGACCGGCTCCTAAGATTGGAACGCTGGAATTCGATGTGCCGATCTAGTCGTGGACATTGATATGATGCCTTCGACCACCTACTTGATTCAGACGATGTCGGAGATCGTCAGGTCCAAGCGGTGGTTCTTCTCGACGTGATGAGGCTACCTGAAATAGCCTTCGTCCCTCGTGATTCCTTGGTCGGAATCGTCGAGGAGGTCTTGGTATCGATTGTTCCCTAGCATGACCATGCTGTCCTCTGCTAAGGGAGGAACGTTGGGACGAAGCCATGGTTTGACTCCCTAAGACCCTTTGTTCGATGCGCTTCCGTCGTTGCATAGTCTGTTGGAGAATTTGAATACTTGGCCTCTGAAATGTACAAAGCACAGAGTTTCTACTAAAGTAGGATCGAATTATTTAACATATCTTGAGCAGCGTCGCAAGTTTTGTCTGATTCTTGAAGGTCTCGGGTGGTTTAGGCGGTCGTGGGTGTCTGTGGTCTGAACCTTCTCCCGACCTCCGGTTGTTGTGTCTTATCGGCTACTCTCGGTGGGGCGGTGCGGCGAGTTAAGCGATGAGCGTCGATCGACTATGTTGCCTCCGGAAGTTGGTGCTGATGGCGGATCATCTCTAACAACACGTGATGGCGTGGTAGAGAGTGTAGGACCGTCGCGAGGGCATCTTGATTTGCATCTCCGTCGCATTGACCTCGTGCCTCCGGCATTGATCTTCCGATGAGCTTCCGCCGTAACTAATGGAGAGCTTTTCAAGACTTACGCTAAAAGTTTCCTGACGGAGGCGGTCGGAGATGAGCACCTCTGAGGCCTTCTTGGTGGACTCGGCTGATCCGATGAATCGCCGATCGTATCACGAGCCTTATCATCCCTACATGGCCTCGACCGGTGGAGGTTTCATCGACACCATTACGGTGTCGGCTCGCTCTGGAATTGCGAAGCGGTAGGTAAATATCTTTCGGCCATAATCTCGCCGAGTATAGAGATTCTCGGATTGTGGTCTTTGAAATTTCGTCACTGTTTACGCGGTCGGAAAGACCGGGCTTGAGGAGGTCCCCTAACATTCCGAGCTGATCGGAATGGCTAGTTCCTCTGGCTGCGCCACTATCTGTGGTGGCACATCCTCGTCCATCCGGTCGACCTCGCTAACGTTGGCGACGTGCGAGCTGGTGGAGGAGGAAGATGAGGATGACATGTCATTTTCTTCCATGGCACGGATGCATCCTTCCAAGTCAAGGTCGGCGTAGTCCGCCAAGTCGAACCAATTCTCCTCATTCCAAACCCTGGGCATAGTCGCGTCAATGATTACGGGGAATGAACAAGGATTTGATGAGCGGAGAGTTTCTTCAAGAAACTTATGTCTTCTTCCCCACGGACGGCGCCAGCTGTCGACGATCGAGTCATCGATCTTATGAAATAAAAGACAAAAATGACGTGAAGTATCCTGGGATAGAATAGAGGCCGCTCTTTATTGATATGAACTGGATTTACAAGACTTGGCTAGGGACTACCCCTAAATACACTGAATGTGAGGAATGTTAAACTAAGTAATCAGGCTTAGAATCTGAGTCTAAGACTGAATGTCTTGCTTCTAATTCCACTGCTTAGGCTTCTGTGTTTGTTGTCTCGTGTTCTGTTGTTCCCTTCGTCCCTTTGTCTTCTGTGCTCCACCCTTAAATAACTTCCGAAGAGGTGGTAGTTACTCCTGGAGAAGGCGTCCCTAGTGAAACGTTACGACTGGTCAGAACGGTAAGGCAATTATCAATGTGCAAACTACCTTGCGGTTGTCTGTGAGATGCTTAACCGTAGGGCAGTTAATTGTCAGTATCTTAGAATTATATCATCGTACGGAATGAAACATATAACACGTGTTTCATTCATCATATGGTAAGAAATGCCAGTTCATAACTTTTCTGAGCAGTTATCTGGTCGGAGCCTAGGCACAAAACCTTGTCCGACCAGGGTACCCATTGTGTAACCTCTGGAATCCTCACGACCAGTGAGGTCGTTAGCCTTAGGGGTTACGACCATGAAGATGTATGGTCTTCTATGTATTAAATTGATACATAGAGGTTTTAATCCTCGTCACACATATTACCATTTAACACATATAAAAGCACATAAGAAACTTACCAATCTTACGTACTCCTCTTTTGTCCATGCAATACGCTTGTCGGTCCTAATTTCTCCATCGTCGTCGTCGTCACTGTCAACATTGATGGGTGGCTGGGATTGCAAACCGGATGGTGCAAGTGGAGTGCTTTCGACTTGCAAACCGCGATGATGGAATCCTTTGTCGGTAGATGGCCGTGTTGCCATGAATGGAGCATAGTGTGAAGGACCGCCAATGAAATTGAAATTTTGTGACATAGCCGACTGATTAGGGACCTGATGTGGAAGGGGTAAACTTGATGGATTATGAAAATAGCTTAGGCACTCGGTTGATGAGGATCCTCCCCCCTGAAAAAGAAGGAAAAAAAACCGTGCATACATCTTATGGTAAATGGATAAGTTGATAGCAAACAGAAATAAAAGTAAAAATGGCAACGAAGTAACACAGTGGGTGTATGTACTCTATTTAACTGGAAATGATTTATCACAGAAATGTACTTCGATAATCTGAAAATGGGCAGCGCTACACAATTTCCATATTGCTATCTATGTAGCAAAAATGTACAACATGCCATGTGAACATTTTTGCTTGTATGACCCACTGCTATGTATTAAGGTCATACTTCAATTTTCTTTTGAATTAATTATTATGTGCCATGCCCTCCATTATGCTATATTCCCATCACTCTGATTGGATTGTCATGCTAATCTTGTAAATCTAGTTTAGTTAGAGGTTACAGAGAACTAGGGAGTTTTGTTTTGCCATTCACTTTTGCAGACATGCGGTCATGCATCTTGGGTGATACATCGGTTAACAATGGTTTTATGGGATATTTTTTTTATAGATGTGTCCAGTCATGTTTCTTACTTAGTTTGTATTCATATCAGCTTGTACTTACTTTCTAGTATGAATTGTGCTATTGCCTTGACTTATATGAAAGAAAAATGAGATTCTTTGGTGCCATGGTCAAGCGAAAAAGGATCAACTAATCAATTCAACGTTTACAGTATTAAGATATGTTAACTGCATTTGTTTCTAGGATTTAAACCAAGACCAAAGATGTCAGAAAAATGATATATCCAATGCCAAAAGGGAAGCTTTTCTCTTGCAAACCAGTTCCATAAGCTACACATGTAACATAATGTAGTATGTAGAACCAAAAAGTTTCATATTGCAAGGAAATCTTTTCTCTTCCAAACCAGTTCCATAAGCTACACATGTAACATAATGCATATAGATAATTATGAAAACTAACTTTGTTCTAGCAAAGGGAAGTAATAAGAATCGAATCTGAGAACAACCAATCTCTTCATAATGTACATGATCAGTGCTTTGGCCTTTCTTATCAACTTGTACTTACTTTCTAGTATGAATTGTTCTATTGCCTTGACTTATATGAAAGAAAAATGAGATTCTTTGGTGCCATGGAAAGCTTTTCTCTTGCAAACCAGTTCCATAAGCTACACATCTTACATAATGCAGCAGATAGATTAATTCTAGTAAGTGAAACTTCATGTGCGGCTGGTTTAGAGACCTTTATTGTAAGGTAGAAACATAAAAAATGTTACCTAGCATATATTTGCCTGAGTTATTATATTCTTAAGTTCAGTTACTAAATTCTCTCTCAAAAAGGAAGTTCGACAATGTTTTATTGTCCTTTGTCAATACTGAATGAAGTTTACTCATTGCAGCCTAAGTATTATGGAGGTGACTACAATAGAATGGAGTTTACCTCAATGTTCGTTTTACATGCATGATATGAAAAAAAATGGTATGATCCCGCACTTCACTATTTGTTTTGAAGGTCCTTGATGATTTAGACATTTCAGGAGAGTTGAGGGACATATTCATCTCTATACTAGAGGAGAAGTTTCGCATGGATATTTCATCTACTGAAATAAGAAAAAGCCAAGGTAGATAAACATGTCCCTCAATAGCAAATTGAAGATGTCTGTCTCTATAAATATAGGAAGTTCAAATTCTTGGGCGAATCTTTGCAAATTGGCAATGTTTGATGTCATGGCTTTGGTCATGCCAATAACAACTTTGATGTGTATCTTGGTAGAACCCATAGCACTAGTATTACACAATGTTATTTGGAAGCGAGAGGAGGTGGTGCATGCTCCACAGATGTGCTTACTTGACTCCATGGCGGTATGGCGTAACGACCACCGTGTCGTCGGCAAGGCATCTTCGGTTGCTCAAATGTGACCAAAGCATTGCGGCTTCTTTGGAGGTGATGGGGCGCTGGGATTGGACGAGGCACACCTTGTGGAGAAGAAGTCGATCCCTGTTTCCTTTCACGCGCGGGGGCAGGGCGTGGAGGAGAAATCGCTCACGCCGGGTGGAGGCGTGGAGAAGAAATCGCGAGCGTGCAGGCGTGGAGAAGATTGCGCGCAAGGAGGCCGGGCGTGGTGAAGAAATTGCGTGCACGGAGGGGTAGGCGGCGGAGAAAAAATCGCGCGGAGGGGCAAGCGGTGGGGAAAAAATCGCGCGAGGTGGTTGGGAGCACCGGATCGGCCAGGGGGGAGAAAACACGCACAATGGGGGAAATGCTGTCGATAGCATCCGGATTTTTGGAACGAAGCCGTCGATTGCATGATAGACGACATTTTTCTCTCTATTCTCTTTCCTCCATCTCATTAAAAATCCTAGGTAGTATCTCTTATAGACAGCTAATGGTGGACTACTGTACATGCCCCAATGTCGGTTTTTTTTAATCAAAGCTAATGGGGATTTACGACGAACGAATAGCAACCGGATGACATGTATTTTGTGTAAATTAAGAGTTAATTCCTTATTTGCCATTGGAAGTTGGCGAGCTCCCTAAAATGCCATCGAAAAATTGATTATCCTTTGTATGCCACTCATTCTCAACTTCAATCTCTTCTTTGCCACTCCGGTCAGTTGACCGTGGATTTGACCGTTGACTTGGACACAAAAAGATGATTTTGCCCCTAAGTATACTGAGATCTTTAGGGAATTGTTTGACATAGTAATATAGTTCTAAAAATTATAAAAATTTTAGGGAAAGTTTCTGACATAGTGTAAATTATTCTGTAATTTTTATAGGGTTTTATGTGCAACATGTTTTTCTCTAAAAACCTTTCAGGTTACAACCGAAAATTTAAAGATTTTTAGAGAAAAACATGTTGCACATAAAACCCTATAAAAATTACAGAATAATCTACACTATGTCATGAACTTCTCCTAAAAATTTCATAATTTTTGGAACTATATTATTATATCAAACAATTCCCTAAAGATCTCAGCCCTAAATAATGCACTTAGGGGCAAAATCGTCTTTTCGCATCCAAGTCAACGGTTAAATCCAAGGTCAACTGACCGGAGTGGCAAAGAAGGAATTAAAGTTGAGAACGAGTGGTATACAAGAGATGAGCAATTTTTCGATGGTATTTTAGAGAACTCGTCAACTTTCAATGACAAATAAGGAATTAACTCGTAAATTAAATTGCAAAGAGATCGACAGCACACATTGTTTTAAGATAATGGATAGCCGTTCCCTCCTCACACAGCGTTATACATGAGACGAGAGCAAAATTGGCCTAACCCAGCCGATCAAATTAAGCCAAGGGTCACTAGTTCGACACAATTCCATCGTTTCAAGACAGGTGGTAATTGCTTGCATCATAGTCGCCCCAAAAGCGAATTGAATGCCATTTTGGCCCTCTGACTCAAATCAATTGCAAAAATAACTCTTATCCTGTTTTATTTGCAAATCTAGACCCCTCACTTACCTTCCGCGCCCCCATCATGAACGTGGTACTCAAAGACAAATCTCATGAAATGGGCGGTGGCCATGGAATCAAGCGTTCAGCGCTCGGCCATGCATGAAACTTCACTCCGTGCTTTCACACACCACAAGTGGCACAGGCCACCTCAGGTGCCTTCACGCTCGGGGCCTTGAGTGATTTTCCCCACTCCCCAAGCATGGAAGGTGGGGAGGTCTAGATTTGCAAAAAAATTGGTACGGGGGTTATTTCTGTAATTACGTGACGCCAGGAGGTCAAAATGAAAAAAAAAATTCCCCAAAAGCGTACCCGAGCAGTCTCAAGATGTGCTTAGTAAATTTAGTCGGCATTTTCACAAATGTTTTGCCCGCTTTGACTACATTAGAGGCAGAGCTAGGCTAGCTAGTGGTGGAGCCAGAGATTTTTTAAAGCCTAAGTAAGGCGCAAGTTAAGTACTGATTGTTTTGTTTTATTTAGGAGGGATGTCATTTTTCAGTCGTAGACGTCGTGAAGCTTTATCAAAACTACTATAACGTGTCATCAGCAAATCTGAACAATTGTCCAGACTAGAGGGACGCTGTTCTTGATAAATTACTATAACGTGTCATCAGCAAATCTGAACAATTGTCCATACTAGAGGGACGCTGTTCATGAGGCCAGCCTTAACAAGACTGCCCGACCTCCGAGGAAAGCAAACTTCTACAACGGGGACTATCGGAGCCCAGGATGGCTCTCTAAATGCTCAAGTATAGTACTATACATTTCGACCGCAAAATTGTACATGGCACGTATCTAAAAGAACAAATAATACACCTAATCACAGAGCATATGGAGTACGTACTTAGCAGTTTTAGTGGCTCCACTGCACTGATCACCCTAGCAAAAAAGGTAATGTAATCAAAGAGAGTGAGTCACGTTATCGCAAACAATGTCTAAAGAATAATTTATTATGAGCCGTACGGCCCAACCGAGCTGCGGCAAGTGGCAGGTAGCAGCAGCCACGGCGAAAGTGATCTGCGCACAAATCCTCCCTTTTTTTTCTATTTCTTTCTTTTCCGAAAAAGAAGATTAAACAAGATTAAATGAACTAAACAGGGATTTATTAGGCGTATATAATAGTACAGACAGCTGTCTATAGCAATTCTCTATATCACTTATAGACAATATTAAAGGCAATTTCATCTGATAGGTTATGGTGATAGAAATTTCGAGGATGTAGACAACATATAATCTTTTAATCTTTTCTTGGATTACAATGTCTGATCAATTTCTGAATTGCAGACATCATATTTCTCTTTTTTTATTCTCTTTCATTCATATTAGCTTAAATCGTGGCAGAGATTATAGAGAGAAGACCTTAAGATTTTTTTCCCCTACGGCAGGTACGTACAAGGGAGAGTATGCGCAGCAAGCGATGCAGTCGATGGCGGGGCCGGCACGTCTCGATGGGCGAGACCCGGCCGCCGTCACGTCGCACCATGAATGGCAATACGGCCGGCATGGCGTTGGCGTTGGCCGCGACGCTGCGTGCGTGCATGGGTGCAGGGGCGGACATAAGGAAGGCCAACGAGGGCCACTTAAATTTCAGTTTCTAGTTCTTCACTAGTGAAGTTAGTTTAATATCTGATCACTCTGCCTCCTCGGTCTAGAAGAGATATCCCGGCATATCACTCGCGCGCCGCCGGGCCCCGCGGGTCACGGCCGCTGTCGGTAACGCCCCATGTGTCCGTCCGCCGGTCCCGGCCGACAACCGCGTCTGACCAGTGTGCCTCCTGCGTCCTGCCATGACTCCCCATGACGTGGTGGGGGCCGCCTAGCCTTTTTTCCCCTCTCGTGGGCCCGGGTTATCATGGTAGGGTACGTTTAAGGCTGACCTTGACCTCTCCTGCCGCCGGGATCATCTACGTATCCGCCTTATGCCATAATCCATAGAGCACTGCCTCTCCTGAAGAAACTATTTCTTTTGCACTATTATGATCTTCGTACTAGTATTCCAGGAACGGAAATGCTTCGCGTAATCGTCGTACGCTCAACGGAAATGCTTCGTTTGCATAAAAATCACCGTACGCGCATATGACGAAACAGCCGTCCGCTAGTGCTACTGTCCGCGCGGTCGCCCCCTTCTCCGCGCCCCTTTCTCAGTCCTACCGCACTGGGCACCCCCTCCTTCTCCCACGCCGCTCGCGTCTCTTTCGAGTGCCTATCATGTGCATTATACGTGTACGATGTTTAAAAACGTTATATGTAATATGTATAGCATTGCTCTTTCAGAAATGAAATTATAACATTGACACGTGATAAACAAACAGATTACATTTGTTGAATGACATGTGTAGTGTTTGTTGCACTATACTAAGTGTAAAGTGCAATAGGACCAATTATGATTTATGCATACGTGGTAATATGACTTTTATATACCATCCTCCTTTATTTTTCTATTTGGATAATCTACATGATACAATTTCAACAAGGGAGCGACTAGCGCTCCACGCTGGTCGGGTCTTAAGACATCGATTTCAGCCATTCAATTCGGTGCAACAAAAAAAAAATCAAAAAGCGCAACAATTAGTTTATAAGTTTGCAACAAATCTTGACCCGGATGCAACAAACATGGAATAAATGTTCGATCAATCTGCAAACAAAAAGCCGCAACAAAAAATGATAGCGAGCGCAACAATGATTATTAAACGTGCAACAAAAATCTCATTCGGCGGCAACAAACCATAGCAGCAAAGCGCTACAACAAATCGTAACCCCAATTACACCAAAAAAAAACATTTAGTGCAACAAATCAACAAAACAATTGCAACAAAAACACTTTCTACAAGATTTAGGAAAGATACATTGTAACAAACAAAAACACTTGTTGCAATAATAAAGAAAATGAGTTACAACAATTCAACAAGCCTATGTAGTAAGTGGAGGAGGCGCTTGATGATGGCGAGGCGCAGAGCTTCTCAGGTAGGTTGTGGCAACACCGACGAGGAGCCCACAACGGCGGAACACGATTGACGCTTATAGACGAGGGAGTAATGCTTAAGGTCGGCCCAGAATCGAGGAGGCTGAACAAAACATCTAGGAGCTTGTCAAGGGACGTCGGCATTATGGTCCTCAGTTGCCACCACCATAGTCGTTGCGTCCTTCGTGGTAGCGACAACTCATACTCTGACCAGATTAGTGTCCGGAGGTGGAGAAGAAATAGCAGACCGTGGGGCGTAACGTTGACTCGATGAGGCAGTCGCTCGACATCGGAGTCTCGGCGCCGGAGCTCGCCGAAGTGGATGCCTGGGGAAATGCAAGGTTGGGTGATGAAACATGTGCTAGATTTGGGGGAAGGTCTGGAGATGGAAGAGGATGAGGGAATTTGGGGAAGGGTCTGGAGATGGGAGAGAGAGGATGAGGGGATTTGGGGGAGGAAGGATTGAGGAACGAGTGGTGTGGGAAGGCTCCACAGATAGGATAGATGGAAGCTTTTGATTGGTACTTCTCGCGTTGGATTAATTAGTGCGGAGGGCACATGCTTTTTTTCTAATCAATTGGACATCTGGGCTATAGCATCACCATTTCAACAAGGGAGCCGCTACCACAGCTATACCGTCGGGAGGCCTCCTGACGGTATAGCATCACCACCGTGGCTACCTCCAGTCCTCTACCACCGCAACTTCCCCTCCTCTCCCTCTCCTCCCCCACGGTTGTAGCTCCGCGCCCCTCCTCCCCCACCGACGGCCGGTGGCAACCTCGCCGCGCCACCATCTCCCCCTCCCCCACCACCCTCACCCCGTCCAATCTAACACTCTCTGGCGACACCTTCTCATGCCTCCTCCATGCCATGTAACGCCGTCCCCACGCCCGCCGCCTCCTCGGCCTCCCTCTACAACTAGTGGGGAATGGTGAACCCATAGCGGCGGAGCCAACGCTCCTCTCACCGGAGTTCCTAGAAGACAGGGGACAAGGAGAGCTAGAGCGCTCGAGCAAGAGGAGGAGCGGTGCAGCGATGCGGAAGTGACGAAGGAGGCGAGGGTAGAAACGGCATAGCGATGTAGGAGCACGGCAGAGAGGAGCGACGAAGGAGGCGAGGAGACTTGGAGCACCTGTACCATCGAGCGATATACCGTTTTGTAGCATTTCCCTTTCAACAAACATGAGGTTAGCCGAACAACTAACGAACTTAATAATATTTTGATAAAATACCCCCTTCCTAATCGACACAAAATATAAAAGATTTCTCACCTTGTAGCTTTCGTATTTATCATATTGGTGCGTGTTATGTGTTTCTTCTGTTGGCATTAAACTTTGTTCTCGATTTCCACCTTACGTGTTACAAGTAGAGAAGATCAGAATAGATATGGCTGTTACAGATGATCCTCGCTAGCTCGTGCGATCTTTTGGTTTGTTTGTTTCCTCTGTTGTATCCAGCGCTGGGCCCCTACAGTTTAATCTAAGCAGTGCGACTGTGCGAGTGAGGCGGATTTTACATTTGGCGTTTCCACAGGCGATCGATCTTGTCCCGTCCTCTCTTGATCCTTCCCAATCTCGCGGCGTCTCCCCACGGTATGTTCCTTCCTTGTCACCAAAGTTTCCTGATTCTTCCATAAAAAAATGTGAGACTTTAGTTGTACGTTCGTGCTTTGCCCGCGTCAAAAACAAGCACTTCTCAAACATTCTTAACAGGCTGTAAAGTAAAGCAAAATTGCTCATGGCTTTTTGCTGGTTTGACCCGCTACGTGCATGTCACGGCGGGGTCGTTTAGGTTTTAGGTGAGGTGAGCCATGCCATTGCCATTGCCATGCATGATGCATGCATTGCACCGTGTTGTGCGCTCAGGTCCTGGAGTTGCTTTCCCACGTCCAACATTGCACAGCCACAAAGATGCTGCGTGGAAAGGGCAAAACAGAAACAAACACGGGGGCACGTACGTGTGCTGGTCGTAAGTACTAACACACGCTTGGTCACTTGCATGCTCCATTTTTCTAAACGCAGCACTTCCTGTCACCGCTGTTTACTTTTAAACATCCTAGTGATTCTCTACACGATCGTTTTTAATAAACATATCACATTTTTTTTTTGGGGGGGGGGGGCGCAGGTGGTTGTAGACATTACATAGAATTGTAGAAAACAAATGGTCGGCGAGTGTAAAATAATCACGCAAGATCAGGCGTTATAACCAATACTAGAAGATCACCCGCGTCGGCCGGCACGAGCAAGTGAGCAGGCGGGGCGATTGAGAAACGGACGCGCGGGCGCGCGAGCAAAGCTCCCTCCCAAGTCCCACCAAGCGCAGCGGCCAAAATCTTGCGGGCATGAGCCAGGCGCGGACCGATCGGACGGCGGGCGCTCTTTGCGCGACGTGGCCTCGCGGCTGGGGGCGCTAACTCCAGGCGATCCCAGGTGCCCGGAGATGATCCGACAGGCAGTTTTTTCCCGGGCGAGGTGGCCTCGCGGTTGGGAGCACTAACTCCAGGCGATGCTGAGCGTCCGGAGACGATCCGACGGGCAGTTTTTTCCTGGGCGACGTGGCCTCGCGGGTGAGCGGCCTTTCCACGAGAAGTTAACTATGGTAATATATCTGATGTCGCATTTTCAATCAGATGAGAGTTCAAGGGAGATATGGAGAGTGGCGGCTATTGTCAGTTAGCGGTGAACCAAAATTATATTCGAAAAGCATGGGGCGAAAACATCTTGAGAGCAAGGGGGAGTGGAAGTCGCCTTCCCGGCTTCCTCTTCCAAAGAGTTAGAATGTTTGTGAATGGACACTTGGTAACAACCCCACCGCCCAATTGTGCATGTGCAAATATTCATTTAGCATTATACATCCAAAAATACATGGGAGAGTGTTATACGTTCTTCAATGATTCATTCGGTAGCACACAATGACATCTGAAAAATACGAGTCCTCTTGCCAACTGTCATCACTTGCGAGTTGCAACATTCTACCCGGACTTTCGTTGCACTCAAGTGATCTTTTTACTAGAATTAGGGGTCTAGGGTTGATTGCTTATCCTATGAGGCTATGAGCGGCACTCAAAGCATTTACGCAAAGTAAACCCTAACTGAGATCCAAGGGCGGAGCCACAAAGCCGGCAGTACCAGTGGCGGTTCCTGCATGAAGTTGGGCTCTCATGGGCTGGAGGTCTCGGTGCAGAGGGCTTGCTTAGGCTTCAGATGTCCGCTGGCTTCGCTCCTGCTGAGATCTATATGAATGGACAGATAATTTGAACTAAAATTCTGAATCATCTATGTGGATGAGCCTTAACTGACAACGCCATGTGATATGTCAGCCTCACCCTCATAACACCTGCCCATATTTGCAGCACGAACCGAGACATCACGAGACAAGGATAGAAGTCGACCATACCACACCTTATCTGTTGTCTCAACGGCTAATAACGTCTCACCTGACGGGTTTGTTCGTTCTGACAGGCAACGCATGATGAACCTCTCTCAACAAAAGATGCTTCCCTCCAACTAATGGCACGTATCTCGGCCGGGTACAGCGCCAATCTTCTGCGTGGGCCCACTTAGAGGAAAAAGGCGTGGGCCCACCTTGTCTGCGCCAAACCGGTAAAATAACGCTGAGCGATTTTTAAATTTTATGGAGCTATCGGGGCTAGTGGGCCCACGCGACGCTGCCGCTAATTTGCTACGCCTCTGCTATGCGCTGCATCTGCATAGAGTTTTTTTTTTTCAATCATTTGGCGTCTTTTTAAAACGATCTAGAATAGAGCGTCGCAGGTTTCTAGGCAGATCCCGTGCTCGGACCACGGCGGGGACCGCAGCCACGCTAGGTTAAATGGACACCCGCAGCGGACCGGGTCCGCGAAGGCTAGGTCGGGCACCTACAGCGGACCGGTCCACGACAAGCACGTAACAGGAGGTGGTTGGGCAAGGCGGACTAGCCGAGTGGCGCGCGGCAGGAACCTACAGCGGATCGAGAGCGTGACAACCGACAGGCTCATGCAGTGGACTAGGAGCGCGGCAGGAGACCAACGGATGGAGACCGCGGCTGACGATGTGCAGTGGTCCAAGTGCGCAACAGTATGTATCTGTGGTTCGGAAGCACGATAAAGGATACATGACGCTTGTCTAACCTATCACGATGTTATTTTTGCCGTTTCGAATGCACAGGCAACATTTACTAAATAGTTTCGAAAAGACGCCAAACTATCCAATTACTCCGTCTGCATGCGGCCGACCACGTCTTATCCCCATGATAAAACGCTAACGGAATATCTCCCATCTCTACGTGAGTAGTACAGTTTGCTGTCTAGTTCATGTAAAAAAAACGTTGCTATCTAGTTCTAAGCACCGCGTAATCTCCTCCACTGGCGGTAAACAAGTCCTTATAGTAGTTGATTATTAAACCCTACTAATCGTGGCCGAAATTGACGTGACCTGGCATCATTCATCGTGTATGAGTTGCTCTCGTACTGATTGCACAGAAATACACGGCCCTCCTGCGTGCACTCGAAAATTATAGCGACCGCAGAATACACCTCTTCCTGTGCTAATAGCATCGCTCGAAGGTTCAATTATTATTTTTCGTTGTCAGGATCTCTGACGGCATTAAAGAAGAGGTCGAACGTTCTCCGTGTAAACTGAGCTAATCCTCAAGGTTAGCCAATTATACCTACTGCTTCCTTTGATAAGAATAACAATTGTACATGCGTATGTAATCTAAACTTGCAAAGAGACGGGGAAAATAATCATCTGGTGCTAGAGGGGTATGGAATTATGACAGTGTGAGTCAGCGCACTTTGCCCACGCGACCCTTACCCCCCGAAAAAATAAACATAATCTCCAGGATAAGAAAGTGCGACGAAGGCGCCCAAAAGGCCACGAAATGGGAAACGGAAACGGAAATATCCCGAGTGCTGTGCTCTTATATCATCCACTGCCACCGCTTAGCTTTCTCCTCTATTTAAGAGGGCTCCTTGCGCTACCATCCTACTCACTTCTCACCACACCACACCGCGCAGCTCGCCGCACCAACCGAATCCCAAATGGTTTCGCGAGTGCTGGTGGCTCAGCATTAGCAAGAACCTTACTGTGAGTAGGAGGAGGTGCCACATGTTGAATGAACAAACGGCGGCTAGTGGTAGTAGCAGCAGCAGCAGCCGCGGCGCCGATCAGGGGAGTGGGAGCGGTGAGGAGAGGGAGAGGGAGAGGCAGCGTGGGGAGGAAGAGGAGGAGCCGGAGTTCAGGGACATCCACGCGCTGAGCCCGCCGCGCGCGCCGAGCCAGCCGCCGTCGTACCGCCGGAGCAGGGAATCCTGGGAGTCGGCGGCGGGGAGCAGGCACACGTCGATCCGCTCCGTCGGGAGCGACAACGCCCCCAGCGAACCCTTCCAGACTATGAGCAGGGAGTTCTCGGCCATGGTCGCCGCAGCAGCCAGCGCTAACGCCGCAGCCGCAGCCGCAGCCGCGAACGGGAGCGACCACGTGGCGAACGGCGCGGGGGACGACGCGCTGGGGAGGATCGGGGAGGAGGAACTGGAGGAGACGAACCCGCTGGCCATCGTGCCGGACAGCAACCCCATCCCGTCGCCGCGCAGGGCGGGGCCGATGCACCCGGCGGCCGGCGACGTGGCGGTGGTGGGCGCCGGCCACGGCGACGAGGTGTCCGTGGGGCAGGTCAAGAAGGAGGAGGTGGAGTCCAAGATCGCCGCGTGGCAAATCGCCGAGGTCGCCAAGGTCAACAACCGCTTCAAGCGCGAGGACGTCGTCATCAACGGCTGGGAGGGCGACCAGGTCGAGAAGGCCAACGCCTGGCTCAAGAAGTACGAGGTAACAGATGCTCCTTTCATTCCAATCTTCTCAATTCCACGCCATTAATTTCTTCTAGGTTCTGATGGTGTTTCTTGGACATGTGCAGAGGAAGCTGGAGGAGAAGCGTGCCAAGGCGATGGAGAAGGCGCAGAACGAGGTGGCGAAGGCGCGGCGGAAGGCGGAGGAGAAGCGCGCGTCGGCGGAGGCCAAGAGGGGCACCAAGGTGGCGCGCGTGCTGGAGCTCGCCAACTTCATGAGGGCCGTGGGGAGGGCGCCGTCCAAACGCTCCTTCTTCTGAACTCTCTCTCTCTCTCTCTCTCAGCTCTTCCTCCTCAGCTCGCCGTCGCCGTCGCCTGATCGTTCACCGCTTCGCTTCACAGGGATCAGTGCTGTGACAGTTGCTGTGTGGAACTCTTGTTTTAGTGTTGTATCCACATTTATGATGTATTATCATCATCATCTTCTTTTTTGAAGTATTTGTTTTTCTTTCTTGTGCTTGATATGGTATGGCAAAGTTGAAGAGGCAGACAGTGAACAAAAGTATATAGCATAAGATGGATGGGTGCTCTGAGTCTTGAGAACAAGCAAGAGGTGCCTGTATTTTGTTTTGTCATGAAGGATTGTGTATGTCAATATGAACAAGATATGCAGCTACCGTTTTGTGTAAATTTGCATGCAGACTAATTTCTGAAGTAACTTTCGTTATTTCCATTTCCATTTGCTTCCTTTACTTTACCCCAAAGCAAGTATGAAGTTTCTCTGCTCCCAGCAACTTGTCCTGCTTCTTTTATGGCTTCCTAAATGCTTAAGCAACCACATTTTGACATAGATCTGGGAAGTCTTATGTGCTGAAGAGTACACAAGCAAAGAGTAATTTGGGACTGAAGTACTGAACCCTATGAACTTTCTGCCTTGATTTCGCCATGTGATCTACCGGCTTCAGTTTGAGCATCAGAACGTGTGCTGTTCGATGAGGTTATTTTCCTGGTCGGTTCTCTGCTACAGAACCAGAATTACAGCCGCGAGGTGAAGCAGCTACTGCTCAGTTAAATGTCGCATCAACCAACACTCACGTTAACTAGGTGAGTGT
Source organism: Phyllostachys edulis (assembly GCA_036346405.1). Taxonomy (NCBI): domain Eukaryota; kingdom Viridiplantae; phylum Streptophyta; class Magnoliopsida; order Poales; family Poaceae; genus Phyllostachys; species Phyllostachys edulis. The sequence continues at coordinate 48,610,220 of CM070557.1, read as the reverse complement.
TATAATCTGACACCCTTCATCAACCAACACTCACATTAACTAGGTGAGTGTTATAATCTGATACCCATTCTTATGCGTAGTAGCTTCTAGATCAGATCAGAGTTACGAGATATGACACAAGCGTGCACAGTACCAAGAACGAAGTAGATGAATCTCGTAGAGAGAATCAAATAACAGCAACGAAATATTTACAACGAGAGATAAAGATTTGGCGGAATCAACTGTAAATTACTTAAACACAACCTCAAAAGAGTACAATGGATTGTGGCGCTCTCCCAACCCCCTCGAGCATATTAGTTCCATCAGCTCCTTGTCATATACAAGAATCTAGTGCTAAAGAATAATCTAATATCTAATCATCTTGTGCACCTCTTACTTTGGATGTGCTGCTTTGTGGCTTGTTCTCCAGTTCTCCATGACCACCCCACATAACTTCCTCATAACTTTATATAGTGACATCTAGTTCTCCTCCAAAAGGAAATAGGAACCTTAATCCCGTTAGTATTCATGTAAGAATCCTTGTAGCACACTTCTCCAAGTACTAGTTGATTAGGATATAAGTCACACATACCTAACAGTGAGGTGAGACTTTGAGAGGAACAACAGTCGCTAAACACATATACTATATCTGAAAGTGCCCCTCGCAACCAGGACATTGCTGGGAGGTCTAGGTCTTGTGTTGTTAAATTCTGACCCATACTTCAGAGTTCAGATTAGCAGAATCATAGTTTTAACAAAGCACATGTGTATCCTAGCTTTGATAAACAATATCCCTACGTAGGAAAGTGACGTGCACTGTGCTCTTGATTTAGATGCGGAACGTTTCTTGCGAATACAACAGATTGTTCCGCAGTATCTGGGTTTGGCAACTTTGGATTTGGAGTATGGACTACGCACTAATGAACACGGAACACCCAAAAGATTTCCCCTGTTTTTTTGCTTGACTTGGTTAAACTCAAGCTGGATTTAGATTCCTCTGCGGCTAGATTAAGATTTTTCTGTTCAGATTGAACATAGTGACAGTGTGCCTATCATGCGAATGTAATGCGTATATGCATTTCTTGTAGAACAAAAATTGTGCATAACATCATCAATAAGAAAACGACCAAGCCTTAATTTTGCATCCGACAATACCTGGAAATTGTGTCAATTATGCTTTTTGAACGGATACGAATCCAAGCATCCCTTGAACTTGGACATTATGGACCTACGGAGAGGATGGCCACAGACCCACAGTGGGCGTGGGCCTGGTCTTGTATTTAATGCTACATCTTGTGGGACGACTTCGTCGCCTGGCCCATGGTCAAGATTAGCCCATGTGCATGCGTACGCGGACCGCTGCAGCGTCAGGCAAGCTCACATGTGTACAGAATGTGGCCTGTTCTTGTGTTTGCTCACGTAACATGGCGTGTTCCGGATTTTACCTGTTACTAGCACCCTGTGCGCGCCGTTTGGCGCACGAGAATCAGAATAGAAGTGATTCGACTGCAGTATATTGTAATGCGTATGAAAATTTAGCCATGCATAAGAGCGGATATTGTTGTCTGTTATTAGAGATTTTCTTGGGCAGTACATAGTTCGTGCATAACAGCCTTTTTTCTAACAGAATAAGCTGGTATATGTGTTGTAGCTGGGCTGATGAGAAGAATCAATAGTGATAGTATGTAGTAATATCTTGATTGAAACGAAAGATCGAGCAAGTAAAGTAGAGATAGCAGTGTACTGTTTGGCATATCGTTCTTCAGCATTGCATATTGTTCTTCAGCATCAGACAGATTTGTTGGAGTTGGAGGTGTGTGTCCTGATATCTGTTAACGTATAGTTGCACGTTCTGTTAATAAGAGACATAGCGGAGTATATTGTGCCAATATGGGTTATGAAAGCGGTATTTGATTGGTCCTAAGTAAATGAGTATTGCTATGAGTTAAATGCGTGTAAACATAAATATTTGAAGCTCTGATGTATGCTAAACAGCGATAGAGATAGTACCTAATGGGCTGTCGATGTTTCGATTGGTTCGGCAGGGCCCTTTTTTTGTTGGAGCAGCATCACAATGTTGTTCAACGGAAGCAGTCCTTGATTGGTGCCAATGTTGATATCTTAAATTGGAACACAGTATCCACAAAGGAGGATGATTCCTATCTTAGGTTTGTAAGAAAATGAAGCAAGAAGGTTAACTCTATATCCTAATTTGATAGCTCTAAAATTGAGCAGGCACATGAAAACTGATTTCTCACACAGTTACTCAATCACACTATGCACCAAAATTGTTTCCTTTGTTATTTATAGATTTTTCATTAGGAAAAGAGTGGATTCCATATGCCTAAAGAACAGAATAGGTTGGCCAACATCCGTGAAGATAAATGCAACTGTTCTTATGCCATAACATCAAGAATCAGTAAAAAGTAATGTATGAATAAACAAGATGCAAAACCACAGCCTACCAAGAACCAAAGCAAAAGATCGATGATTAAAAAAGAAGACCGGAATTTGTCTTGTAAATCCCGCAACAACCATATGATAAAAAAAATATGAAACAAAAATGGTGCCAAACAACAAACTGCTGCTTATTAATTGCACATTACGAAAAGATGGGACTTGGCAATGGTTTTCATTAAGTAAAAAAACCGATGTTTCTGATAGAAAAAAGGTTGCTTCTTGGGCCTTGCAAACTGCAAAGGTTTGAATATGCTAAACAAAGACACAACATATGAAAAGAAGGGTGAAACGCTACAAGATTCACCACATTAGCGATTAATCATCGACAAGAAAGAACCAGAAGAGACGCCTTTCATGAATTTCACCAGAAGAAACGCCTTTCATGCCTTGCTTCATTTTCTTATGAACCTAAGATAGGATTCATCCTCCTTTGTGCCTCTGCAAGATGGTATTTCCTCGTGATGTCTTATGCAAATTTCCTTATGTGGTGGATACTTTTGCAGCTACAAGAGAATCAAGAGATCCCTAGCTGTGGTACATGATACTCAAAAATCAACTGAAATATGTGTTTCTTTGACACCATGTAAAGATAGAGAAAACAGCTTACGGGCAACTCAGAACCACAGTCTAGAACATCCTTTTTGCCCCAACAACGCCTATCTCTTATGTTGTCGGCCAATCTTAGTTACCAACCAAACAAAATTTCGTTTTCTCCTTATCCTAAATTCGTACGTGGTACGCAAGTCATGAACTTGCACTTCAAGCTTATCTGAAACCATCACCCTCTCATGCCCAGTCCCCATACAGCCAACTGTAAGAAAACCAGCCACTACAACATAGTCAATTCTACTGTTACTTGTTTATCTTGTACACCCTGTAGATGATTAAAATCCATCAGATGGAAACAGAAACTTCATCTTGTGTACCATAATATGACCTCAATCAGCACCCTCCACGGTCCACACCCCAATCACAACCAAAGGAAAAAGGTGGTGAGTAAATATGGAGAACATTTACCATGAGAAGACTCCATATCTAAAATGAGATGAAGAGCATAATCATAATATGGGACTTGACTGCTAAGCACACAAAGATTGAAGTCATCTTGTATATAATCATCATCAACTTCACAGAAGAACTCATTCCCTCTTAGGTTGCAATACCATGAAATCCAAGAGGTGTCTTCTCCATTAGAACCGCTAACATCTGATGCTTCACTGTCAGATTCAGACTCCCCTGCAATGTCAAGTATGGAAGTGTCAATGCATAAGTGTTTACGAATTATGATGCAAGTACAACACGCATGTAAACACAATATACCCAGGAAAAACTCAAATAAAGCATAGCTAGCGATAATCTTGATCTATCTGACACTGGAAACAGCTACAGCAAGTAGAAATTGGAATAATTCAAAAGATCTGCATTATAACATAGAAATTAAAAGACAGGTAGATATGCTCTATATCATACAAAGGCATGTATTGTACATTCAAGAACAACTCCCAAAAGCACATGTAAACATGAAGCTAACAATCCTGCACTAATCTTATTAACTTCTAGGCTCTAGCATTCTCATTCTAAGCAAACAATACAATAACCCAAGAATGTCTGTATTGAATCAAACTTAAAGAGATAATATTGAGTAAACCACTTTAAGAACAGTAGAAATAAAACATGTGTTAATTTTTAAAAACATTTCTACATCTTAAATTACTGATAAGTAGTTATATTCCAGCTCTGATCCACAATAGAATGGATGTGTTGTATTCCTCCACCCAATTCTTACCATTCATGGGGGGGAAACTAAGCAATTGACCCAAAAATAAGGTTTTCTTGATCCTGTGGATCATTTGGTTTCTGACTGTGGTGGCACACATTGCTGTGGGCAAACAACTCAAGAGTCGAAAAGACTTTTGATTTAACAAGACATATCTCAAATTTGAGAATTATTTTTGCTCTCCTTGGGAGTGATTAAGTTATGTATGTAATGTATTTGGCTAGTTGCAAATAACATCAAATCAGTAGAAAATGTGTTAGACAATGTCAATAAGCTACCATTGCACAAAGCATCAATTTTGAGCGCATGATAGCATGTATTTGCAGATAACATCAAAACATTGCATGCGATTTCACAGACAGTAGTTGGAATCCAACAAGCAAGCACCTCCTCATTAAGCTCCTACACCAGCATCTCAAAACATCCAAACAACAGCACCACTAAACAGAACCCGCAAACAGTTCCAGAATATCTTAACCAAACTGACAACTCTACGTGCATATACAACTGCGAATCGACCTTCTCAACCTGCAGACACATCAGAACACAGGAAACAGTGCATCTCCACAGCTTACACAACCATTGACAAACCCATAGCAAATCTCTACCACCTTCAGTACCGAAAAAACACGTATCAATAATCCATTCTAAATAAAAGCACATACACACATCTGAAACCCAACATTTGCCAGACCAATCCCTCTCACCAAGCTCCTACTACCATTCCCGGCATGGCATCGTAAAAAAAAAGAGTATTCCTTACCGCAGATACTCAAATCTACATAACTATAGCCCATCTGCAAGAGCATCAACACATCGGAGCCCCAACCGCACACCAATTCCCTCCTAGCACACCACAAATCAACCTTCACAACCCCAGCAACGAAGCGTCGCGACCACTTCAGCGCAGGCCACCACAGAGGCACGGATTTCGGCTGGCCACGACTGGCGACACGACACAACACGGGGTGAGGGGGAGATCGCGCAACGTGACGTCACCTTCGGAACAGCGGCCCTTGGGGATGGAGGACGCGGAGGACGGCATGACGAGGTGGTGGTGGTCGCGGCCCCCCGTCGACCCCCTCGACGTCGAGGGCGACGCGGCCGCCGCTGCGGCGGCGATCGCCTTCTCGAGGTGCTTGTCGAGCACGTCGCTAATGCGCTTCCGGTCCAGCCCCGCCCCTCCCCCTCCCCTGGTTATACATCCTTCAGCAGCAACTCCTCACGCTGCTCCTTCAGCTGCGGCCGCGTCGGCCTCTCACACGGGGAACGCCATTGGAGAGGCTAGGGTTAGTGTTCCCGCGGGTAGGAGCACGAGAGGGAGGCGCTACGAAATTGCAAGATTGAGGAGGCAACGACGGAGTGGGAAGTGAGCGGCGGCGCCGGTGGAGAGGAGAGGGACGGAGAGGGGAGGGGAAGCAGAGTGACGGGGACGGGAGGCGGAGGAGCGGGGGAAGGAAGGCAGAGCGGGGAGGAAGAAGAGACAGTGGGAGGTGAGGGAGGGGAACGGGGGCGAGGCGTGGCGCGCGAAGCGCGAGGAGAGAGGCCTGGCCGACACCAGGTTTCCTTAAGACGCGATCGGACGGCCACGAGCGAACCGACGCGATCGGATGGCGTATGCATTAGAGGCTGTCTACACGATCCTAGCCGGACGACGGAGATCGGACGGCCACGAGCGAACCGACGCGATCGGATGGCGTATGCATTAGAGGCTCTCTACACGATCCTAGCCGGACGACGGAGATCGGACGGGCCTTGTTTTCCTGATGACGTGGCGACGATGAGGAGAGCCCAAAGCTCCCCCATTTAACCGGTAGGATTCCCTGAAAAAAAGCAGTAGGTGGTTACAAACAATTACTGTATGGGGGGCTATGTAATGGTACAGTTGACATGTTACTCAAGAACCAGAAAAGTTGTGAAACTACGCAGTAAATCAGGCAATTCACCTCTTCAATGGTCAACCATGATTTATCTATCCCATACCTAGTCTGGATGCGTTATGTCCGTGGTAATTCAGGTGACGTGTCTACTATGTAGAAATTCACAAGAAAATGTTACCGATATAAACTGGAAATCTGGTAACTATGCTTTTCCTGTAATGATCAGTGCTGAAGGGTGATTGGCGAACAGTAATAGTACATGGACAAGTGTTGGGTGGTAAATGTAGTGCACAAACAGCAGAACACCAAACAGAGCCAAATGCACCGTGTCTAAATAATCATAATATTGTTTCACACACCAAGACATATATGTACAAAAAACTGCATGAGCGTGGAAGAAAACGTTCGTAACTGTACACGACACACCATGTAAAAAGTAGCGCAACTGAGAATATGTTTCTCTTATTTCTGACGAGTAGAACAGTATGCCTTGACCCTATATAAGGCTGTCAGGATGTTCTCCACTGCTACCTCCAGCAAATGTCTCGGAAGGTTTTGGCAGATCATCTACGCTGGCCAAAGGCTCGTTCACAGCAGAAGCGTGTGTCTCTGAAGGGTTTGGCAGATCAACCACATCAGCCAAAGGCTCATTCACCGAAGGAGCATATGTCCCTGAAGGGTTTGGCAGATCACCCACATCAACCAAAGGCTCGTTCGTGGCAGAATCGTATGCCTCTGGTAGCATCCGCAGACCAACAAGATCAGGTATCGGCAGACCAACTAGATCAGCTAAAGGCTCATCCGTCGCATAAGCATCATCATCTGAAGATGAGAATGTACTGAACAATTGAGCTGAACCAAAGCCAGCATCATTGTCAGTGTCCTCCGGATCAGAAATTTGCTCTTCAGAATCAGATGATTCGGCAAGCAGGGCTTCAAGAGATGGGCTGGTCTTGCTTGTTCTCTTTGTTACGAAGGTCATGCCCATAATGTCATCCTGGCACTCATAAAGCATGCCATAAACATTTTGCAGCTCTTCCCCTGCAAGTGGGGTTACAGTAGAACTAACTCCAATTCCTGCAAAAAGATCTTCCACAGAATTTCCAGTTGTGGTGTTCCCTGAACTGACAGCTTCTCTGGCAGGTGCTTCACCAAATGACTCCATACTAATAAAATCTGACCAGGAGTGTTCCATCTTTGGTTTCGTAAAGCTGTCATTGAGGCTTGAGTCGAAGCTGCTGTTCTCAATCCATCTTTTCTTGGAATCATGAACGCTAAGCTGACAAAATAGAGAGTCCATCCCACCAGAAAGCCTAATGCTGTTCTCTGTATTCTCCAGACCTCTGCCCTCATTTGACACGGTATCCATTGCATTGGTACCATGCCCGTTATCACCATTTGCAGGAGCTGCATAGTTTGATGTTTCAAAGGTTGGGTCAGTGGATATATTATAAAAAACTTTACTGTCATCCTCATCAACCTCAAAAGCTTTCTTCAGTAGCAAAAGTTGACTGATATCGTTCTTCTGGCTCGCCTTGCTGTCACCACCTTCCAAGTTCTTACCAGCTCCTGCCGATGTTCTCTCAAAGGACAGTCGTCCAGCAACATCATTACCACGGCATACCTCAGAAGTACCATTCCTACAAGAGCTAAAACTCCTTGCTGCAAGAAACTCAGCCAAGGATAAGGTAGGTTTGTTTTCATTCACCTGAGTTGTGTCACCAACAGATTCCAAATCTGCAAGAGCCTTTTCTTTCACCTGAGCTCCATCATCAACAGATTTCAAAACTGTAGGAGGCTGAGAAGGAGCATCCAAAGGTTCAGTGCTTTCGACAAATGGCATCGTGTCCGGAATAAGACCAATATTCTGTCCATTTACCTGAGTACCATCATCAATAGATCCTGTACGAGGCTGTGAAGGAACACCCAATGGTTCAGTGCTTGCAACAAATGCCATCTTGTCCGAATTGAGAACAATATTCTGTCCATCTACATCAACCTTGCCAACTAAGTTCACCTTAGAGACAGAAGTATGTGGAGCTTCATTGACTTCCTCATAAGATATGGAGGTCCCAACCTTATCTGCATCACCACATGTACTATGAAATTGGCCAATCGAGCCTTCTTTAGTGGATATCTCATCAACTTGTTCAGGAGAAACAGAGCACCTAGGGGAATCATTAGTATTTCCAGAACTTGAATTGCTGGCAGTGCAAGCAACAGATCTCAGAGGTGATGTTCCTTTGGTGGAGGTGAGAAATGCCTCCAAGGCAGATGCTAATGCACCGTCGATAGATACAGGAGTTTTGCCTTTGGAGCTATCGATGGAGCTTTTGCTCAGAGTATCATCAGATTTTGTATGAGTATGACCATCATCATGATCACCAGCTTCTGTGTCTTTGTCTTCCTCCACTTCATCATCTTCATCATTTGGGAATTCAGGAACCTTGACAACCAGACCTGGGGATGTCTTGCATTCTTTATCAGAAGACAGAGCAAAATCAACTGGTGAGAAAGGTCCACCATGAAGCTTTTCACAAGTTAACTCGGGTTCACAAATAAAATCGGGGGCCTTAACAAGGAGCCTTGGCACCATGTTAGGTCCATGTAAGGTAACTGGATTTTCATCAGCCACATCATAGCCACAGGAATCTTCTAAAGAAAATTCCGGTGCCCTGACAACCAAACCTGGCTGCCTGCTGGTTATAAAAGCAGAAGTCCCAGCATTGCCATCATTAGGTCCTTTGTCCTGTGAGTTAGTCGTATCAGACAAACCATCTGGCGCTGACATTCTCGCAGAAGAATCTCGTAAAGACTGAATCTCCGCAGAGAATGAATCAAACTGATGCTCTAGTCGCTGAAGCCTTGCCTCAATGCTACCAAGGGGCCTCATCATATTGTCCTCAAACCTAGAGCAGTATAATTCCATCTTCTCCACCTTAGAGAGCAGAGTATCCAGCATTCTCTCAATACGATTGCAAGGAGTGAAATTTTCATTCATTAGAGGATTAGGAAGCTGATCTGTGTTTGATACTCTCTGGTCTGTCGCCGATGGCACTTGTGTATTTTCTGTTGTTTGTACAGGCAATGGAGGAGACTTGGGATCCTTTAATGAGAACTCATCTTGGTTGCTTTTTTCATTCGATACTGTACCACCATCTGTAGGTGGTAGTCTGCTTTCCATCCCTACTGACTTGAATTTTGAATCATTTGTACCATATGGCCCTGCTTTGTGTGCAATCTTTTCACATGGGCTGCTCTCTTTCATTGCACAACCTTCAGGGAGTTGGGTGCTCGAGCCATCAGAAAGATATCTGTCATCTATTTTCCAGTTCCTAGATTTGGACATTTGCATAAGGCCAGGGACAAGCATAGCCAACAAAGAACTACCTCCCATGTTTCCAGGTCCCGCTACTGAATCATCATTGGTGGACTCAACAGGATCAGCAAATATGTAGATTTCTTCAATGTGCACTGATGTCTTTGACTGAAGTGAAAGAAGGCGGATAGTAAGAGATACACATGGGCTTGCATCAGTTATCTCAGCAGTTGCTTCATAGTGTGCCTGGAGAACACATAATAAAACAAAAGTATAGAAAGATGTAAGGAGCTACGATCGCAGTGGGAGCCACTCCCAGCAGAACTTTCTGGTAACAGTGAGTATTAAACAATGTTTGTTGACAAGAAAAATAAAAGGAATTACCAGAGTATTTTTCTGGCAGGTTCCAATCGCATTCCTTTCTTGAGATTCGGATATGTTATTTTCCACAGGAAACTCTGGAATTTTGACTTCAACCCAACTATCTTCATCACTACTGCTGGTTACACTTTTGGTCTCATGCTCATGTTTTTCACTAGTTGCAGCATTGCTACTCCATTGAGCCATACTTTCTACACCTGAGTGCAGCGGTTCTTTAGCAGCAAGTCCACAACGCACAGTGCATAGATAGTCCTTACTGGTATCCTTCGGGTCAGTTGAATAGTATATTTCATAAATCCGAGCTGTGCTTCGCACATACACCCTATGAATCTCGTACTTTCCCGTGAAATTAACTGAACAACAGCCATGAATTAGATACGTGCATCATGAAATGGAAACTGACTTGAAATTCGACAATGACATGTACTATAGTATTTATAGAATGAAATGGAAACTGGCTGGAAATTTGGCCATGACAGGCACTGTAGTGTATGTAGAATGAGATAGAAACTGACTTGAAATTTGGAATGCTAAAAGGTTTCAATGGAAATACAACCAGTTCAATAGAAGATGACTAAATAAAAGTATACCAGTTTAGTTCCTAATATTAGGTAGCCCTACAAATTCTGCAAATTGACACTATTAAAGAAAATACATATATCATGCAAATTTCACCACGATAAATGTTGGGTGGGCTATTCATAGTGAAACAGCTTTACTTTGGCACGGGTTTCTGGAAAAAGTTGAAGCTAAAGCTGTAAAAAAATTGGCCAGATATTTTTCCTAACTAGTACCCAAAACTACCGATTACTGCTGCTACGATCATGGGCAGAATAAAGCAATAAGCACTGGAGTATTATAAAACCGATCTCAAGTAGCAAATGAAATCCACTATATCACATACAACGATCAGACATCCAGTTCTAGTATGAGCACGAACAGGAATTGGGAATCTACAAGACTAGAACATCCACTCTTAAATATTAGTCCAAACAGTCCCGTTAGCCACCAAAGGGGCTCTAAAACAGTCATATGATACTCCAATTCCAATGGACTCTACACTAGAACTCGAACAGCGATGAATTCCAATGGACTCTACACTAGAACTCGAACAGCGATGGCCAGTTCGGCTGGCTCGTACTAGCCTACTAGGCTTTATCCGCTCGGATGATGAAACGTTACACAGCAATTCCCAACAGCGCGTGCATCTGCATCCGATCAGCGACGCGGATCAACGCGCAACACACAATTCGCAACAAACCTCACAAACTTTTGACTAGTCTAGAACTATCCTAGGCAAAACGAGGACTCACCAGTAACCTGGCAGGGAGGGGGATCGCCAACTCCGTCGGAGGGCGGGCGGACCAGAACAACGGCCGAGGGGGAGGCCTCCGCGTCGTAGTCGGACGTCTCGAACGAGACGGCGTCCTCGACGGCGGCGCCGCCGGTCGGGGCCCAGGTGCTAGACGCCGTCCAGGGACGCCCCCCGGGCTCGCCTCCCCATCCCGACGCCGCCATCGCTCGCTTCCGCTGCGGAGTGGGTGGAAATCGGCGGTGGCGTGCTGGTGTTTGCCGTTCGCCTCGCCCGCTTCCGGATCCCGTCGAGTGCTCGCTCAGTAGACGAATCTGGTGGGGATCACATCTTATGGGCCCTCACGCCCTAATGGATTTGGGCTGTACATTGGCTTGGTCCCAAAGGCCAACTCGTCAGAATATGGGCCGAGCCGCCTCATTAGGCCTTTTTATCTCGTTAAAATCGTAATCCATTATCCACGCTGCGAATGGTTTATCTTTATCTGCTAAAAATCCACCGCAGCCGGATGATTCCCGGGCGCGGCCGGCCAGAATGCAGCTCCGCTTCCTCTCATTCGCCGCCAGCGCCGTCGGGGGAAGAAGCCTCCTCGCCGCTATCCCTCGGCCCGTGCGCGGGAGCAGGAGAAGGCTATGCTACAACGAAGCCAACTTCTCGTCGTCGGAGAAGGAGGCAGAGGCGAAGCGCGATGAGCCTGACCCTGGCCCACAGGAAGAGGCGCTGCGGCGGCTGGCGGAGCTCGACGCGCAGCTGGAGGGGCTGTACGATCCCAAGAAGCGTCCGCCGGCGCCCGATCCTCCCCCGGGTAATCCTTGCCTTTGCCTACCCCGTTCTCCTCAAGTGAAGTTGAATTTCCAGTTTCCATGTGCCCATTCTCCTCTGTGAGTCGTCAAGAATTCGAGATCTTCGTCACGGCCAATAAGTGATGTCGAATTTAGAAGTGCACGTAAACTAGTGCATGTTTGCGTGTTCTCTGAAACCTAAACAAGATTAACACTGAGGTCGTGTTACATGCGATGCAAGGATGTTTCAGTGATACTGAAATTGTAGTTGAGCTGCCTAATCTATGCAGAAGAGATGGATCAGTAGTTCAGTACTCTAGAAAGAATCTGTTCGACAATATCTTGAAGTCTTACGCGAAGTTTGAGATCCTGCCTCACCCGTAACCTTGATGAAGGCTTCAGTAAACAGTATAACTAGTCAATTCTGAAGTACCTAAGAATAAGAGCAGTACTAATTCAGGTGCAGAATGCAGATGACCTTGTCATTTCCTCATGTGTTATAATAATATAATGTACAATGTTAAGGTTTAATGGAAATAGAAAAAATTAGTTTATAACGTAGGAAAATGGTTCTATAATCTTCCAAAAAGAAAACCACATTGATCCTTAAACGTCTGCAATCGCTAATGGCTGCATAGTGCATACCGACCAATTGCTTCGAACTCTATTTAATTGTCTTATGAGAGCTAGCACACTAGCACAGAAGCATGTACTTTCCATCATAGTTCTTGCAGTTGGGTACTGAGCAAACCCTAGATTGATTTTGTGGAGGTTTTTCGGTCTATCATTTATTCCTCTGTTTTTTTCATGGTGCCGCTCACAATTGCATTATGAGACTATAGGGTAAGAAGCTATTTATGGACTCCACTTCCAGGTGTTACAAAGTGACTCACCTATTTCTGGTACACTGTGAGACTTATGAACCATGTTACCAATCACGATCAAACATGCCAGTTTTATGAGTCTAAAATATATTAGTTCCTAGCATACATGTGTGAGTCATGCGTCATGATTAAATTGTTTACGAGATCAATTCCAAACTGATCATGTAGGTCAACAGTCTGCAGAGCCGATCCTGCAAAACAAACACAGCTATTCTGCCCTGTGTTGTATCCGGATTAATCATACGCATATATATTAAATTTCAGTAGACTCAATCTCGATAAATATATTTACCATATTCCAACACAACCGTCCTCAGCACTTCGAGCATTAATTCCTCGAGTTAAATTCCGTATCAGATTATTCCCTATCACATACATAAATAATATGAACAATTTCACATTGAGTTAAAAAAGACAATAACCACAATAAATATTGAAAGCCACATAAAAATCCAACACTTGCTTAGTTACTTCTTTTTAGCATCAGCTTCATCAGCTTGATATGTATCTTACCATGTTTTTCTTGGAACAGACCCTTACATGGACCGAGATATGATAACAGGGCGGGGATATACTAATGAACTTCCAGAATTTTCTCCGAGATACGTAGCATTCTCGACACTTGCACTTGTTATCCTAACGTTATTCACCAACATCATGTTCAATCTGTACATCAAACCTTCCGTGGATGGCGTCGACCAACCTGTAAGAATTCAGCGAGTGCCTCTGGTTGATCCAGCAGACCGGCAATTCAAGTAGCTTCTAGACATAATATAGTTTGTTAGAGTCAGAAGAGATGCTCCTCTTTCGCTAGCTGGATCATGTATGCCTCAAATTTGCTTTACGTATTTAGTACCCACATGTTTTAAACGAACTATATTTGGCATTAAGGGTTTAATAATAGCGAGGTGTTCATGTATGAGTAAGAATTACTGGAGGATTTCTGTTGGGAAAAGCCGAAAAGGTTGGTTTGCAGCTTTCTGAAAAGGAGAAAAAACATTCAGTGGCCAGGAACTTCAAAGAAACTTGTAGCTTCATGTTGATCATCCACAGGCCACAACACGTGAGAAATACATCGACATCCTTGATCAATCATATCAAATGAAACCGATGCGCCAGTTAGATTATGTGGGCATGGGTACAAAACTTCGAAAACGCATGTCTCTTTTCTTAAAGAATGACAGGAAAAACTGTGAAACCAACTGTTTACAGTAACATCCTGGATACCAAAACACCGACATGAGTGAGCTATCAAAAATGGCCGCGCGAGAGAAGGGGAAGCAGAGCAGGGTACTCCGGTGGTAGCGGTCCCGAGCTCTATAATCTTCTACGGTGTCGCTACTGATTTTGCTTTTCAGTTGTTTATTTCTTCGGCTCTTCTGCTTTTCTTCTCTCTTGGCTTTGGCTTATCTCGTTTCAGATTATACTGACTTTGCTAGCTTGTCGGCGGTTTTTGTTTTTTTTTTTGAATCTTTATATATAAACGGAGACGCTTTTTGCTCCATCTTAAACGCCACGCCGCCTCGCACGCCTCTGCGCTCGATTTACTCACGTCGCTTTTCAGCCGTCCGATTCCGGGTTGCTTCGATGGTTCCGTCGTTCCTTCGTCGGTGGGTTTGGACGTTCCAGCGTTTTCTTCGTCGTTGTTTTCGAGCTGCCTGCTGCCTTATCTTCTCCCCGAACTCTCCTCCTCCAATCTCTTCTCCACTCTCCCATGGCGCCAAGCTACTTGGCGCCTCCTCTCCGGCCGGCGACGGCGCCAGCCACGCCGCCATCCGCTATCCCGCCGCCGATCGCTTCTCCGCTCGTCCGCCCCATGGCGCCGCCGGTGCAGCCTCCCTCGGCCGCCCAACAACACCGCTGGCTCCTCGCGCCCACACCGCTGCCGACTCCTCCACTGCCCACTTAGCCTCCTGTCGCCGCCTCCTTCGCCACCCTTCGCTTAACGCCGCCGCCGTCCGCTTCCATGCTCGCCCACGGCCCTCCTCGCACCCAGCCCCATCTGGTGCCTCCTCTCATGGCGCTCCCTCTCGGCCCAAGCGCGACCTGCCCGACCGCCTCATCTTGCCCGCTTAGGCCCAGACGCCTCGTTTGCCCCCTCCGCTCCTCCGTGCTCTCGACGCTGTTCGCCAAATGCCCCACCTCCCCTTTGGCCTCCTTTCATGGGCGCGGCCGAGGCCGCCGACCGACTTCGGCCCCTACGCTGCCTACCACCGCCATGAGGGTATATCTATATGTTTGAGTTGATGTGCTTTTGTGCTTGTTTTCCGATGTTAATGCGATTGGTTCCGGATTATTTAGTTTGTTGCCTTCGCTTCCGCTTTGAAGAGTAGTTGTGTGATTCTCGAAGATCATGGTGGGTCGTTCGCTTCATCGCTGGCTCTCGTGCGCTTGTTTGAGGATTTGGAACCGGATATTTGGGGATGTTTTTTAATGCATATCTGTTGAGGTGGTGTCTGTGAAGGTTACCAAAGTTTTATTTTCCTCACCAATTGAAATTTTGTTCTGCTTTCATCTCACAATCGCCTATTGCGTGGTCTGGTCTCAAGTCTCGAACATGAATCACCACAGCAGGGAAATCGAGCTCTAAATCCGCTTGTTTTCCGAGATCGTGAGAGTGCTTGATATTTTTGGAGTGATGGAATTGTCATTGTGCAAGATGTTTTGGCACGCACTGACTCTCTGCCGCATCGCGGTGAGTGCTTGCACTTGTGGTGATTATATTTTGTGTAGGGTACATTTTTATTATTAAATGGTCACCTTGCTATTTCTTTCGGTGGATACTATTTTAGACAAGGAAAATTTTAAGTTGGAGGACCTTCTTGATGAGGATGAAATAATCCAGAGTGCAAAGCAATCAACACCGCCTAATCAATTTGTACCGCTTTCTTCTAGAGCACTGCTTTTTTGTGGTTGTTTTTTCCGGTTTGTGATTAATATGGGTTGATCTTAGAACGTCTCACGATATTGTTTTAACTTTTGGTTAAGTGTGACCATCTATATGTACTTACTTTCAAACACGTGCACTATGCACACTTTCTCTCCCTAAGATAGTAAGATATCATAGGTGTGAATCGGGGCAAAAACCTCACTTGAGAGCTTGGGTTAAAGTGGATCGCTATGTAATCACCTTGAATCTTGTTTTAGTCAACCACATGGATGCTTCCCTTCAAACTTACAAGTTCACTCTGCGCCATCAACATGGTCATGTTCATTCCTCAAGTAGTTTTTCTTCTAGCAAATATATGTAGCCACTAACAGCTTGGGGGATCTTTTTACACACTATGCTTTCACAAGATATAGGTTGGCAAGCTTGTTACCTCCTTTTATTTTCATTTTCCATAGTTCAATATGTGTTTTCATCTCATGGCGTATGATTTGCGAACAAAGAAAGTATTATGGACATGGGGCGGTGTGCCAAGAAGAGAAAGGGTGCCTTGAATAAATACTTTGCTTGTGAACAACATTTATAATTTAAGATATTTGAATTATGGGATCATTTGGTAGATTATTTGATAACAAACTTTTTGTTTATTCTAATTGTTGCAGCTATAGACAAAGTTCAAGTGGAGCAATTGTTCGCTACATTGTAGAAGAGGCACCCGAGGATGCTTGAAAAGAAAAGGATATTTAGGTATAGCAAAGTCAATCGTGTAAAAACCTTTTCTTGCGATCTCCTAACGTGGATTTTATTCATCGCCATGAGTTTCGTGTGCGATTTCCTTTATAGCTTGTGAAATATTTACAAATTTGGCCTCATCACTGGCCGGCCGACTCACACGGCCACTCCTACCACTTCCTCTACTCCCTTTACAAATTTGGTTTTATGTTTGAGTTTTGATGATTGCTCTAATGTGAGTTTTGTTAATTATGCATGAACAAAGGGTGCTTTGGATATGGCTATGGGGCTTGCTCTTTGGTGGTGTAGTGGTGTCATTGAAGCCTCGCTCGAGGTATTCTCCCCTTCCTCTCTCACCCGCACCCTCCTTTGCTCTGCGATGAAATGGTTGAATGATACTACTATTGGTGCAAGGGGGATTATGGGGTTAGTGCTTGGTGATGACAAGATCTGAAAGCTCTGGCTATATATGTTCTGGTGCTACAGTTGCTCTTTGGGGGCGTGCAACAGATTTTGATGATGAGTATGTTTACTAAAAAGGGCGTAAAAATCCAAGACTCTATCCTCTTTGTGGGTGTTCTTATGAAAAGATATGGTCAGTAGGTCCTTAAAACATAGCCTCTACCTTTCTCTATGGTTTACATTACATAGACATGTATGGTTTGTATATACCTAACCTAGATTCTATACATAGTGACCCTTTTTTTCCTTACATAGTACCATTAGATCGGTGCACAAGAGGAACCCACTCACGGCCACATCACCTCAGACATGTGCATGTGCATGATGGGATGTGTGGATGAACTCACATGGGACAATTGATAAACTTCTGCAAGGCAATGCTGCTAAACAGAGGGCCCATTTTGCCTAATTACTTCTTTTGACCTAATTAGCAAAGGCTATGTATGGCGCTAGCTACTTTCTCATCAATCAATTTGAGCTTTCCTAGGCAATAAAATTGTATGGTTGTTGATCAACAACTTTGGTAAACTAAGGTGGAATGTTTTGCAGCTTGGAGCCCCGGAGAATGTTGTTTCTTATCCATGTCTTTTAACCAAATCATAGAATGAATATTTTGCAATCGCTTCAGATGTAAACTATGCTAATCAAGTGCTAATTTCATCGAGCTGTGATTTTTTGGATGGTGTCGCTGCAGGTGGTATCGGTTATGGACCAGGTTCATACTCATTTGGGCAGTCTATAGTTCCTTCTTTACGCCCTTGGAATTCGGCTTCTTCAGAGGGCTCCCTAGGCACCTGTTCTTCTTGGATATAGTGGCCGATTGCCTTCGTATTGATATTGTTCTCGAGGTTTTTCGTGGCCTCACCGTGACCCTCACACGCATCAATTGTATACAATCCCACATCTATTGCCCTCCAAGAATATTTCCTCATCTCTTGCTTGAATAGTACAATAAAACTAGAATAAGTGTTTTTGCATCAGACATCGCTTTATATTTGCACCTTTTCGAGTGCTCCTTATATTTGCAACAGATCCTTTGAAAATTATCGAATCATAGATTGGGTGGATCTTAAAAGTGATATGTTGAAGCTCTCATTTCTTTTCAAGTTGTTTGAAATGGAAATGCTTTTGCCAAAGGAAATTTGCCCTTTTTATATATGTGTTGTTATTGCAATGTTTCCTTTTTCTTCTAAGAGCAAGAAAGGATTAGATCCAATGAACTATTTAGCTAATCATGAATGATAGGTCTGCAATAGCTACCTATTACAGCTTGATGTCAAGATCAATAATAATAGCTTGTTCAAAAAGGTACACTAAACTTTGCCAATAGCTCACCTCTACAGCTTGGTAGATTACCATCTCCATTTCGTAATAACTTTTGTTTGTCCGCTTTACGCTTTTCCGTAAATACAATGGTCATCTTCAACAGCTTGGACAAAGACAGCTTAAACAAAACCACCACAAGAAGGTACTTGCTCCAAATTTACTTTAGTAGTTCCTACCAAACTGCTACTACCTCAAAGAATTGTAATGATGGATGCTCATATGTCGACATCGTGCTCATCACACGATGAAAACAATCTCACATGCAGATACAGATGCTTGAATCCATCTCCATAGGTTTGACAACGAATTCCGTGTCAATCCAATGTTAATGCCGATTTAAATTACCAAATATATTATATACAACACGTAACAAAAAAGATATAAGAATGTAATCGTTCCTTCTTTGTTTTGCACTTGCTCGGTAGAAGAAGCTGCCGACTAAGGAATTGACATTAACACCTCCAAAGAGAGAGGGCAAATCGGAGTTTCTTAAGCCAGCTTTCAAGCAGTAAAAACCAAATAATAGCCTCTCCTTATTTGCTCCCGCTTGGTCATTGAGCAGTCAGCTGAGCTGCGACGAGCAATTGAGTCACACACTACAGGATGGCTAGAGGTATCTCTTTACTACAAAATGCCTTGCATTATATATTTCTAGAGATTTTCACATATCCTAAAACATTCCTTCTCAGATTGTTGTGCTACATCAACTACTTTTTCCCCATTTTGCTTATTACAGCAGCTTATTTTGGGGTGATAACTCGTTTTATAGCTTTTTATATGAATTGTATACATTACCTCTAGCCAAACCATGTATACTGTATAGATATCGTCTTTTTCACTTCAGATATTGAGTTAAAAATGGTGGAAGATGATATATTGTCACATATAAAAGCGGTTGATATGATCATTCTTGACAATCTCGACTCGACATACAAATTATCACTCTATACAAAGATAATCGATTCTTGTTTTGAGAAAATCACTTTGTTAATTCCTTAATCTCAAAGAAAATCACGATGCTCTCTCTTTGTTTCTAACAGATGGTTATTCATAAAAAAAAAGAGTACCCAAAAAAGCAATTTCATTCCGGAGGAGTGCGTGATTCTATAGTCCCTTAGCTCCGCACTTTTGAAAGCTTTAGATACTTTACATACTTATTGATGTACTCTCTACTACATTGCTACCTTTTACCTCATTGCTCCATATTTTGATTTCTCACAAGGTACATGTAGAGTCTCTCAAAATAATCTGCCAGATTATCGATCCATATAAGGTTTAGCTATTCTTTGACTTATTACGATGTATATTGTACCATTCCCAATCTAATCGTCGTCATACATACGATTTTTATTTCGCCCGCGGCAACGCGCGGGTCTACCGCTAGTTCTTGTAAAGATCATCGATCTTTCTCATTCGCTTTCGCTTTCATTAATCAGGATTCTGAATTACTTTCCTTTCGTAGATACAGTACGTCTTGGTTTGTCTCCTATTTTGTCTCGGCAATAAACAATGCACTCTGATATTTTTATTTCAATGCGGCTACAGGACAGATCGGACTTTGACCTCACTTTAAATCTCACATGATTTTTCTTCTTAAATCGATCCTTTATGCTACATCGTGATTTCCCGTTGTGTATTCTTTTGGCCTGTCCTCAGGTCTCTTATTTAGTTCATCTCTCAAAACGGAAATATTTAGAGGAATCTCGTAACATGGAGATTAATCTAAGCTGAAAGAAGAACATGCTTCAGCGTTCTCCCTCGTGGCGAGCGATTTCCGGTCCAACTGCCATCATCTCGCAACATCTCATGTGCCGTGAGCTCAGAGTCGCAGACTAATAGTGGTCCTAGCAAGCTAAATAAATCTATAGCAGCATTTAGCTAGTGAAAAGCTGCAATACTGAGAAATCAATTAACTGTTCCAGAGTCCAAACATCACTTCCCTCGCTTAGCAGATCTTGAACAAAGTCCACATAAGTCCACATCTGCACGCTGCATCCTACTCCAAGAACCGCATCACATTTCGTGTCCGCGTCATGTGCATGCATCCCCAGATCTGTGCATATTATGAGGGGCGACCGGACAGGTGTCTGGGCCTCATTCGGGCAGCGGGCACGTCGCCGCGCGCGCGCGCGCGCGCTCGTCGGCAGTCGGCGCCCCACGCGCCGATCGTCAAACCCGGCCAGCCGCTCCATACGCACGCATAATTGGTGCCGCGACGCGACGAGAAGATCAGCACGGTTTCAATGGACGAGCGAACGTGAAACATCTGAAAATTTCAAATGAAATTCAAAAATCAAAATTTGTTCAATTTGAATCCAAATTCGCAAATTTTGCCAAAACCCAAACCCTAACCCCAAATCCCAATCCTGCTTCCCTCCCCGTCGCGCTTTTTCCTGGCGCTTCTCCTCCTTCTCACGGAAGCCCGCCACACACAGACCGCCTGTCCCATCCCATCCCCGCCACTCTCACGCGACCGCCTAAGCGCGACGTGAGCCGCACACACGCCGGCGCCACCTCGGTCGCCAGCTCCACCTCACCACACTCGCCATGGCCGCCTTGCCGCCCCCATCCGCTTCCCACCGCCTTTGCCCTATAAAGCCACCCGGCAAGCCTTCCTCCTCATCCCCACCACCGCCTCCCCCCACCTTTCCTCCACCCGGCCAGAGCCGCCGCCGCCACCCTGCACCCCACCAAGAACCCCAAAAGCCGCCAAAAACCCTAGGTAAGAAGCTTACATGGATCCTCCTCAAGGCCACCCTTGCGCCTCCTCCGTCGCTTGTTGTTGCCGACGCCAAGACGCCCCGCCGCAAGACCGCGCCACCTCGCCAGACTTGCGTCGCTGCTGCTCCATGTCAGCAGCCACAGCCAGGCGCTGGCCTCAAGGCCAACGCCCGCCTCCCTTTTCGGCCTTTTGCTCGACCAGTTGGGTTGGACCCATTTTTAATTAGGCCTTGGGTCAAGATAAGAAGGGCTGGCCCAATTTTCTTTAAAAATCGCCCGATTGTTTTGAGCACAAGAAATCCTTTTCTGCTTTGCAGATTAAAAATAGGAGTTATAATTCCAACAAATACACGCTCATTAGCCAAAAATATTAAACCCTAACCACTATCCATTCAGCTAAACACATAAATTTCGATATCTTTTTCACGATCAATTGTCGTGTATGAATAGTAAAATAATACTATTCATTATCCGGCAATTTTCGCCCGAAACCCTAAAATGACATTTTATGTCATTTCTGACCGTTTCGAGCCCGTGAGTCCATTTCTCAGCTCCTTTCAGCTATAGCAAGCTCCAAATAAATATTCCCACCTTCCTATAGATTTCTTTAATCCTCTACAATATTTTTGTTGTAGTTGATCCGAATCTCAAACTCCGCTCAATCCAAATAAATACCAGATAAATCCCACCAACCCGCTCCACCCTTCCTTTAAGTCTCTTTTTGGTTTTATTTACTTGCATTTTGTTCCTAGCTCTTTCCTTGTTGAGCTAGTGTTTACTTGTTTTCTTTTTATTGCATTGCTTCTCGTTAGGTTACGATCTAGACGACTGACGCCGAAGACAGCGGACAAGACCAACATCCACAGGACTTTGTGCAAGAAGGCAAGTCGCATTCCTTGATCATTTTGAACCCACATGTCATATATTTATATTGATACTTTCATTAATATATTTGAGCCAATTACTTTAATTATCGAAGGAATACTTTGGAATGACATGATAATTAGATAAATCCTATAACCCCACAAACAAACCTACCCAAAGACTTGTAGGCCATATTCACCTTGACAAATTCACATAAAATGTTAGCTATATAGTAGCTTTGTCTCTCAAAATTGTGATCATCAATCAAAAGCAAGATAAGCGCTTAGCCAATGGTTTGGAGTGGAGAGTTGAGGGTTGTGTCCATTAAGTTGGACAACCCAATATACTTGGTAAAATGAGTCATCATGAGATCAAGAGGCGGGCAACCGCAGTTGGGCCATCGCCTCACCGGGTGACAAGTAAGGACAAGAACCTTGTGCCAAGTAGCGTACACAATAAACCGCTCAACCACATGCGTGGTCATTACTCCCTAGCTTAGTACATCGCTCGTCCAATTGAATATCTATCAGATCAAAGGTGAGACAGGTGGACCTCACGGACACTCGCCGGTTCTTACAACGGATGGGCCCACAAGACGGGTGCAGAGTCCACTATTGGCCGGTGGTCTCCGAGGGTCAGATGGATTTGAACCTCTACCGTAGAGGCTAAAAAGGATAAGCAAGTGAAAAGGCTTTGTTATCCCGACTCAATTGTGCGCAATCATGATGCGTGGCAATGTGAGTTTGTGATATCATGTGGGTAAGTTGGGCAACTCTGCAGAGTGTATAAAATGTTATTCAATACTGCGTGCTTCCTTAATGAAGCTGTGTTAATGGGTGATTCCAAAGACACGAGGCATAAGTAGAGTTTGGAGATGGTAAGTTGGTAATTGTGGTTTGTTGAGAAACCCCCTGTTGTTATTATGTATTATTGTTTTACTGTCTTATAAATCGCTTTAAATCGCAAATTGCATCCACATATGCTCATAAGGTAAAACCTAACCATCATTTGAACTCCTTGCATGTAATTATTTAGCCTTTCCATGTGGCTTGTTGAGTACGGTAGTTGTACTCATTCTTGCATAATCTGCAAACAATCTCTGTAAGAAACACAGGAAAATGCAGAGGATCCGTTGATCAAGACTTTGGTGGACCCACGGTTGGCAACGACATCACATTAGGTCTCACCACTCAAGTGTGCTGTGGTTAGAAGTTCTTTTGTCTTGTATTATATTAACTTTGGGCTTGGATGCCCGTGGTAGTGTCAAACCGGTCATTAAGCCTTAATCTTATGTAATAAAATGTTGGCTTTTGTTGAAATCGAAAGCTTGCTTGAGACATCACATTTCAAGAATCGCACATCTGGGCGGTTGTGAAGAGTTTAATGTCCCTGTGAATTTGGGGTCGTTACAAAAGTGGTATCGAGCTTAGCTTGACTGTAGGATGAGACCTTGTTGGCTTTAGGAATTAGAAAGTGAAGACCTTCAAAATCCTAGTTTGAAAAATTAGAAAAGAATTTATGAAAACAAAAATATAAGTATTATTGCTGTTTTTCCTTCTATTGCTATCTTATCTAACTTAGATTTGTAAAATAGATTTGTGTTATAAAAGAGTTATCCTCTTCTTACCTAAATTCAACCTTTCGCCGGTTGCGAGAGTGTTCGTAATACGCTAAAGTGTTATTAGATAGAGTAAACCCTAATTAGACGATCTTTTGTTGTAAAACAAGTTGTATTATGTGCTCTAAATAGTATGTATACAACTTGTATAAAGAATTTGAGCTATATTATTACTCGATAATTTGTTTTTCTATCAAGACACAGATATCATCCTTGTCAAAATGCAATTCCTTCTTTTCGCCTTGAACCTTACCTTAATCTTTCTTCACTTAACTCAAGTCTGAATCTTACTCACCTATCTCAGATTTGGTCAAAACCGCAGAATTATATTCCCAAGATGTCCGAAAACAACAACCCCGAGGTCGATTCAAGAAATCATCAACCAACCATGGCGGAAGTAATGGCCATGATGGAAAGAAATAGATGTCAAGCGGAGCAAAGTCAAAAGCAGAATGATGGAGCAACACACTAGACTCCTAGAGCAGATAGCCACGGATCACCAAGACCATCGTAACCCTCTTCAGAACAACAAATGGAAGAAGCATTGCAAGATCAAGATGGACTGATTTCCACAAGACAAGACCACCAACCTTTACAGCTTGCACCGTAACCACTAGCAAGCAGATGATTGGATAAGAGATATAGAAAGAAAGTTAGACACTATCCAATGTATCGATCAAGAGAAGACTCTTTTGCCTCCCACCAACTTCAAGGACAAGCCGCAAAGATGGTGGATAAATCACCAAACATTCCATCCCTAAGAGAAATACCATGGCAAGAATTTAAGGATGCATTTCATAAGGCACACGCTCCCATTGGCGTGCTTCGCCTCCAAATGCCGAGAGTTTCTTGCTCTCAAGCAAAGAGGACTTATCGTGATGAGTATTTACATCAATTCAATTATCCGCACGATATGCCCCACATGAGGTGGATACGAAGCTAAGAAGATGGAGAAGTTTTGCGAGGATTACGTGGTCATTGAAATTACACATTTCACCTCGGATTTTAAGGATATGTCGACTATGGTAAACAAACCGCTAATATCGGAAGAAGCCGTAACACAATTACAAGAAGTCGAGAAAGAAGAGCAATGCAGATGACACCTCAACCAAGTGCACCTGTAAAAGGATGATGACAAAGACCACCAAGATAATATATCAAGAAGAACTACTACCAATTTCAATGCAAGACCCCAACATAATATGAATCGATCCACCACACCCCGATTACTACACATGCGAGGAAATCACTACCAAAAGGATCATCCACAAAAAGCAATAAATGCTACCATTAAGGGCAACCTGTGTCATTTCAAGTCTCTATGTCCAAGGAAGCATATGTCGCCAGGCGACCAAAGCTCAAGTGAGGAGTCAATCACGATCAACAAGACGCCACCAACAACACAAGCTAAGAAAGGAGGTATGCTACGACCTGAGAGAGCGACCAAAATTTCAAAGAACGAGACCAAGTCGTGGCAAGATCAATTGTGTCACTATCAATGAAGCCGCAGAAACCATCAACGACATTGCAGTGCGACGTTTACTTCATCAACATTGGTCTCAATTGATCCAGAACTACCTTTTCGTTCAAAGGTCGAATCTTACGTCGAAAAGAGCTACATGGAAAAAGGAATTGAAAATACAACAGTAGTTTTCCAACTTTGTCCTCGACTTTGGGTGAATCTCGAGGTCGAGATTCCTTTAAGGGGTAGGTTGAAACATCTGAAAATTTCAAATGAAATTCAAAAATCAAAATTTGTTCAATTTGAATCCAAATTCGCAAATTTTGCCAAAACCCAAACCCTAACCCCCAAATCCCAATCCTGCTTTCCTCCCCGCGCCTTTTCCTGGCGCTCTCCTCCTCACGGAAGCCCTGCCCGCACAGACCGCCTCGTCCCCATCCCCCCACCGCCTCACGCGATCGCTGACCGCCAAGACGACGTGTCACACATGCGTCATGGCGCCACCTCGGTCGCCCAGCTCCACCTCACCACCACTCGCCATGGCCGCCCTTCTGCCGCCTCTCGCTCCCACCGCCTTTGCCCTATAAAGCCACCCGGCAAGCCTTCCTCCTCATCCCCACCACCGCCTCCCCACCCACCTTCTCCAACCACGGCCAGAGCCGCCGCCACCCCTGCACCCCACCAAGAACCCCAAAAGTCAAAAAACCCTAGGTAAGAAGCTTACAGTGGATCCTCCTCGCCAGCCTTGCGCCTCCTCCGTCTGCTTGTTGTTGCCGACGCCAAGACGCCAAGAATCAGCCACCTCGCCGCACCTGCCTCGCATGCACAGCCGCCAGCTCGGTGAGGCGCTGGCCTCAAGGCCAACGCCCGCCTCCCTTTTTCGGCTTTTTGGCTCGACCCGATTAGGCGGTTGGACCCTACGAATTAGGCCTTGGGTCAAGACAAGAAGGGCTGGCCCAATTTTTTTTAAAATCGCCCTAAGATTTTTGAGCACAAGAAATCCTTTTCTTGTTTGCGATTAAAAATAGGAGTTATAATTCCAACAAATACACTGCTCATTAGCCAAAATATTAAACCCTAACCACTATCCATTCAATTTAAACACATAAATTTCGATATCTTTTTCATTTGATCAATTGTCGTGTATGAATAGTAAAATAATACTATTCATTATCCAATTTTTCGCCTCGAAACCCTAAAATGACATTTTATGTCATTTCGACCGCTTCGAGTCAGTGAGTCCATTTCTCGGCTCCTTTCACTATAGCAAGCTCCAAATAAATATTCCCACCTTCCTATAGATTTCTTTAATCCTCTACAATATTTTTGTTGTAGTTGATCCGAATCTCAAACTCCGTTCAATCCAAATAAATACCGATAAATCCCACCAACCCGCTCCACCCTTCCTTTAAGTCTCTTTTTGGTTTTATTTACTTGCATTTTGTTCCTAGCTCTTTCCTTGTTGAGCTAGTGTTTACTTGTTTTCTTTTTATTGCATTGCTTCTCGTTAGGTTACGATCTAGACGACTGACGCCTTAAGACGCCGGACAAGACCAACATCCACAGGACTTTGTGCAAGAAGGCAAGTCGCATTCCTTGATCATTTTGAACCCACATGTCATATATTTATATTGATACTTTCATTAATATATTTGAGCCAATTACTTTAATTATCGAAGAATACTTTGGAATGACATGATAATTAGATAAATCCTATAACCCCACAAACAAACCTACCCAAAGACTTGTAGGCCATATTCACCTTGACAAATTCACATAAAATGTTAGCTATATAGTAGCTTTGTCTCTCAAAATTGTGATCATCAATCAAAAGCAAGATTGGCGCTAGCCAATGGTTTGGAGTGGAGAGTTGAGGTTGTGTCCATTAAGTTGGACAACCCAATATACTTGGTAAAATGAGTCATCGGTGAGATCAAGAGGTGGGCAACCGCAGTTGGGCCATCGCCTCACTGGGTGACAAGTAGGACAAGAACCTTGTGCCAAGTAGCGCACCAAGAACCGCTCAACCACATGCGTGGTCATTACTCCCTAGCTTAGTACATTTGCTCGTCCAATTGAATATCTATCAGATCAAAGGTGAGACAGGTGGACCCTCTACGGACACTCATTGGTTCTTGCAACCAGATGGGCCGTCAAGATCGGGTGCAGAGTCCACTATTGGCCGTGGTCTCCGAGGGTCAGATGGATTTGAACCTCCGTAGAGGCTAAAAAGGATAAGCAAAGGAAAAGGCTTTGTTATCCCGACTCAATTGTGCGCAATCATGATGCGTGGCAATGTGAGTTTGTGATATCATGTGGGTAAAGTTGGGCAACTCTGCAGAGTGTATAAAATGTTATTCAATCGCCGTGCTTAGGTAATGAAGCCGTGTTAATGGGTGATTCCATTACGAGGCATAAGTAGAGTTTTGAGATGGTAAGTTGGTAATTGTGGTTTGTTGAGAAACCCCCTGTTGTTATTATGTATTATTGTTTTACTGTCTTATAAATCGCTTTAAACGCAAATTGCATCCACATATGCTGTTAAGGTAAAACCTAACCATCATTTGAACTCCTTGCATGTAATTATTTAGCCTTTCCATGTGGCTTGTTGAGTACCAGTAGTTGTACTCATTCTTGCATAATCTGCAAACAATCTACGTAAGAAACCCAGGAAAATGCAGAGGATCCGGTTGATCAAGACTTTGGTGGACCCACGGTTGGCAACGACATCATTCTTAGGTCTCACCGCACTCAAGTGTGCTCGTGGTTAAGTTCTTTTGTCTTGTATTATATTAACTTTGGGCTTGGATGCCCGTGGTAGTGTCAAACCGGCCGTTAAGCCTTAATCTTATGTAATAAAATGTTGGCTTTTGTTGAAATCGAAAACTTCGCTGGAGACAATCTTCATTTCGCGAATCGCACATCCGGTTGTGAAGAGTTTAATGTCCCCAGGAATTTGGGGTCGTTACAGAACGAGTCGTTCACCGAGATCGCGACCGCCGGCCGCTGTTGTCATGTGCCCAAGATAAGGGTTCTCCGGTGGGGGAGCAGGCAAGCCCTTCACACGCTGTCGTGATGCACGCATCGATCAAACGCGGAAGCTCTCGAATCAACCGGTAATAATTACGCGGGACGAATCGGCCTGCGCGGCTTGGCTGGCATCTGATCAACCATGCCCTACCCTCTAGGCCCTGCAAAATGCAGAGGGCTGTGAACGTTAGCGATTACTTATCCCTGTGTCCATCGACTCTTGCCTGACAAGTGTTGGCAGCTACTGCATGATTGTAATTTTCCTTTCTACAGGCACGTGATGATGTGCCAGCCAGTTGGTAGTTGTCTACACGTGTTTGAATACTCTTGTTCGAATCTTACTGCTGAAATGTGAAATGCTACGTGAACATGCTACTTGACGACTTGATGTAGTGCTGCAATCGCTATATTGTCTATAAGATTTTTTTTAATAATCTATTTTTTATTCTAAAATACAGTAATATACATGTGTTTTTTTTACAGAAATAATCCTCTGTCGCTCTCCCTGTTCGACGACTTTACTCAAGTCGTCGACGGTTAAGCGACTAAATACACGTCGCCCAATAGTTGCACGACAAGTGGACAAATCACTTAACACGTCGTAAGTAATCCTTCTTGACTACTAGTCGCCGAATCAGCTTGAGCGACTAACTCGCTAAACAGTTGAGCGACTAACCCCAAGTCACTCATCTGTTGAAAGACTAGGGCGCTATATCCCACGTGCGTGCGTCGGCCCTCGCCATTTGCTCTCAGTCGCCATTTTTGCTCTCGCCTCCGTGAAAGAGAGAAGAGTGGAAGGGAGAGGAAGAGAAAGAGAGGAGGGGGAGAGGGAGGAGGAGAGAATCGCTCATCGACGACGGTGAGTTCCCTGCTTTTCTTAGTAGATTTACATTCGAAACTATGGTCGGATAGTAACTCAAATCTTTAGATGTGTAGTTGGGTCTACTAGGTCGCATATTGTTAAGAGATGTAATTTAGTTTCGGTTAACTAGGAATTGTTGATGTGTATGTGATCCATAGAACTCACGCATCCATACCCATAAGTAACTTAGGAATAAATTTTAATTAGAGAAAGGGATGGGCACTTACTTGTGGGCCCATGCTAATAATTGATTAAGTAATATAATTGACTTACTTAGTGTCTCATTCAACAGTCGACCCTAGGTCATTACTAATTAGTTTAAAATATTTATCCAGTGTAATGTATTATGATAGTCGGATCTCACCCAGCTAATCGTAAAATGAAAACTGGTCTAAACATCTTAGGTTTGTCACTGCATTGCGCTCCACGTTAAGTAGTAACTAGTTATTTGAGCAATGCTAGTAATATTTAAATAACTAGTGGACCCGTATTAGTTATAGATTAGCTGAGATCATTCATGTAGATAATAATTAAATTAGGCTGAATAGTGCTAAGTATGGATTAATCATAGGTTGAAAATTACCGTAATCTTAGTATAATTCATTTATATAATAATTAAATTAGCTATTAATTACCCAAATCGTAGTATGACTTGTCAAACACTTAGGTACATATGAAGTATAGGAATAATTCAGTAATTAGTGGATATACCCCAAAACCCTAAAATCGAAATACGGCTATGGCTATATATGTTCCTGAGCTACGCTATAAAAAATTAAACCGCTAATTGTGTCGTAATTGCTAACTTAAAATTGATTTGTAGGAATGGCTCGTGACCTTGGGGGCTCGGACTGGCCTTTCGACCTACTGGACCAACGCGTCGACGTGTCGACGCACCAGTCGTCGTGTCTCGCATCCTCAGGGCGGGGACGAGACGACTAACTTGGGGGTAGTCTGTACACGAACACCCCGACAGGCTTGGTGACTAGACCCACGCTGGACAGACAGGTTTGTCTACAAACTGTGCCACTTCTTTTTATCATACGTTCGCTATGCACTTCCTTCTTCGTGCTTTGCAGGCTGAGCGATGTTGGCCTTCTACCTCTCGCACGGATGGTGGAGTCCACTGATGAGGACGGCGGCCCGGTCGATGACGACAGGGAGGTCCAAGCCGGCCCAGAGTGGTCACGATGGTTCCCGTTCGACCAATCGCTGCTGATAGCTCTGGTGGACAGGTGGTGACCTGAGACGCACACCTTCCACCTCCCATTCGGGGAGATGGCCCCCACTCTGCATGAAGTTGCGGTGCTGCTCGGCCTGCTTATCACGGAGCCGCTGCCTCCCACCGAACACGCCTACCCCAATTGGCGCAAGGACCTGCTGGGCAGGTTTGACGGGGTTCTTTCGACCGAGGCAGCGGCCGCGTATTACGTCTTCTCAATGCGACACAAGCATGGCCCGTCCCTACGGTGGCTTTCGCAGTTCCGGGTACGTATGCGAACAGATTTCTATGTTTAGCGATGCGCTATCCTTTCCGGGTACTAATTATTCGTTTGGTCACAGGTCGAGCGGATGAGCCTAGAGCCCAGCGACTACCAGGTGTCGCGGTACCTCGAGGCATACTTGATGTGGTTGTTCGGCTAGGTATCGCTTACACGGCTGCCCATGGTGACTCGTCGACGCCGCCAGACGCAGACGCAAGGGCCATCGCCGACGGGGAGGAGGTGTAGATCAGCTGTGGATCATCCGTACATGTCGCAACGTACCGCAGCATGTGTGAGGCGTGCTGCAGGATGAGGCCGGCCTCTAGCCCCACAGTCGCCTCCTCGCCGCAATTGTGGCGATTCGAAGGCTTCCCCTCAGACGCCAAGTGTTGCTCGACAAAGAATCCGTGATAACGTGGATATGTACCACGGGGGCGCAGTGGACCGACCGACCGCAGGGCCCCTTTGGTGCCATAGACAGGTACGTACTCTCCTGTATATTTACTTTGGTCTTATTACGGGTCATCCTTTGTAACCTCTGTTTTGGCTCACAGGTATAGTTCGCACACGTGTAGGTCACGCGTGCGTACGAGCACTTCGTCGAGCAGCTCGACCGCCTCACCGCTGACGATGTGCACTAGGAGCCGTACTCTGCTCAGGAGATGGAGGCCCGCACTCCCGACGGGCTGTCCTCACTGTGCTGGCGCGACCAGGTGTACCAGATGACGCAGAAGAATCTCGTCTTCGACGTGTTCGTCGAGGACTACACGGTGCACAGGGTGATGTGCCAGTTCGGCCTCCGCTAGGTTGTTCCAGTCCCCATCGGGCATTGGGTTCGCTACTCGGTCCACACATGAGTTACACACAACACATGTCCCTATATTTTCGTCCAGTTCTGTTACGATGGCTTCTAATTGCAGTGGTACGTTTCGCAGGCAGACTAGGAGGGCAGAAGCAGGCCGAGCTGGGTGGTGAAGATGGAGTCATGGGTGGCGGAGTGGGCGGAGGCACACGAGGACTACGTGCAAGAGGCCACCCCGTACGACCGTAGCACGTACGATGAGTACCTACGTTGGTACGCTCTGGAGGCACGCACTAGGCTGGTGCTTGTCGTGGACCCTCTCCCCGCCACGCATCAAAGACGGATCATGGACCAGATCTTGTCGGAACGTGCACCTCGCGGTAGGTACTCTCGTGTATCGAAATGTCTGAGTACGGTTACCACGATTACAAGTTTGACGCTTTCATGTATTCCATGCAGACGGACATCACTGCTGGGATTGCGAGGGATTCGGTGTCGATCCTGGACAGGTTCATCCAAGGTGCGGAGGTGACACACGACGAGATGGTGCAGTTTGCACGTTGGGACTACAGTGCGGCGAGGTGTGCCGTCACCCTGACGTCATGCTGGACGGTCTTGGAGGTGGCCACGTCGACGTGTCCGTCAAGGCCAGCACATCCTGTAGCCCAGCTCAGCCAGGAGGCCTCGGAGGGCCACGTGCACATGCCCCACCCCCGCCGCCGCTGGGCCAGGCCGGAGGGTCAGGGTGGGCACGTGGCTACGATCGCCAAAGACCACCGCTGTCTGCCTCGACCCCGCCAGCGTTAGGGCAAGATCCGTTCTTCCTCGACTGCTCAGCAGTATGGTACGATACTTGGGCGCGCGCCATGGCCCACGCCGAAGGTACATTTCATCTCTTTAGGTTTATTCGTGTCGATATATTGCATGAATAAACAATATTTGTCCTGCAGATTTCCCGACCCAGCCAGTAGTTCCTGCGAGACGTGGACCGCTACTTCGCGGATGAGCTAGGGAAGGTCAGGGGAGCACCTCAGCCCGCACCCGTCGAGGTTCTTTCTGGGCCACAACTCAGCGATGCCCCAGCTGCCACGTGGGAACTGATGGAGTCGACCACCGAGGCCTTGGGAGCATGGATCAATAGGGGACCTAATCGCCTCACCCTGTCAGGTCCCCGACACCCCGCGCTGAGTAAGCCCAAGCGGGGTTGTACGGGCAGGCACGGACCGGGGGTGGGACGTGGCAACGACGGAGGAGGTGGTGCGGGTGATGTAGCGGGCGGCTAGTACGAGATCTTCGTTGTGCTTTGTGTACATGTATTCAGATTTTACTTCGTAGTTACTATGACATGGTTGTGTATGAATTCCTTGGCGTATCGCAATA
Source organism: Phyllostachys edulis (assembly GCA_036346405.1). Lineage (NCBI taxonomy): Eukaryota > Viridiplantae > Streptophyta > Magnoliopsida > Poales > Poaceae > Phyllostachys > Phyllostachys edulis. Next base: position 48,577,816 of record CM070557.1, on the reverse strand, counting down.
TCACTTACCTTCCTACTTACGAATAATTGCTATCTCAAATGTTCTCATAAAAATCTTCAGAAATTTACCGCACTACAACAACATACAACGATCACAAAATATTTGTGGGTCTAACATATTTCGTACCCTTGAGAATCTACGAAAATCAGAAACGGACCAACCAACCTTGTCACCATCCTTATATTTCCAAAAAAATTAACAACCTACAAACAACATTTGTTAAATATATTACCTACAAAAATTGTCATTTATTCCCCACAATTATTTCCATCCGATTAATGAAAAAATATTATTATTATCTCAAATCGCCCAACCGGTACGCGACTTGTCTATGCATCGGTCAACGGTTGAGCGACTAGCCGAAGTCGCTCAATCGATTGGCGACTTGTACACTTGTCGCTCAACCATTCGCCTACTTGTACACTGATCGCTCAACCGTTGGGCAACTATTGAAGTCGCGGAACGGGGGAGCGATAGAGGATTATTTATGTAAAATAAAAAAATACATGTAAAATAAAAACGGGGGAGGCGGCTGCGGCGACCAGGGAGGAGGGAGGCGGGGAGGGTGTGGGTGGGGAGAGGTGGCGACGAGGAGGGAGGTGAGGGAGGCGAGGCCGCGACGCAAGGGTGGGGGGAGGCGGCGCTTGCACCCCTAGTTGCTAGTTTCGGAGGAGCCATGGGGTTCAATGCTTTTTGAAAACTGTACTGTAGAGCATTAACCAACCACTGATTTTTTTTTAAATAGTCATTTTTTATTCTGAAATATAGTAATATGCCTACTTTTTTATTTTATAGAAATAATCCTATGTCGCTCAACCGTTTGGCGACTTAGATCTAGTCGCTCAATCATTGGGCGACTAATCCAAGTCGCACAACGGTCACGTGACATGTGACGTAGTCATCCGGTGGTTGAGAGACTAGTCCCTTCGTCTACTAGTCACTCAACGGTTGAGCGACTTATCCCCTGGTTGCTCCACGGTTGAGTGACTAGGGGCTTATATCCCGTGTGCGTCTTGCGGGCAAATACCATTCTCAAGACAGAGACGAAGCGAGCTTGTAGCCATGAGGAGAAGAAGAGAGGAAGGAAAGAGGAAGAGGAAGAGAAAGAAAGAGGAGAAGATGGGGTCAGAAAGAGAGGAGAGGGAGGGAAAGAGAGGAGGAGAAGTCCGCACATCGGCAACGGTGAGTCCTTGCACTTCTTTGTAAATTTACTTTTGAAACCATGGTAGGTTAACAACCAAAAGCATTAGATGTGTAGTTGTGTCGGGTGCATCACATATTGTTAATAGTTGTAAATAGTGTAGTCGTAGAACTAATGTCAAATTAGTTGTTAATAGTTGTAATACGGCTATGGTTGAGTATATTTCATGTGCACATACACCATTTCGTGGGCATATGCACATGAGACATTCGAGCCGTCCATCCAGCGATCCACGGCCATCCTCGCACCCACCTCCCACTTACACCACATTTGCGAAAAACCCCTCCTAGTCGGATTTCGGGCAAATGTGGTGTAAGTGGGAGGTAGGTGCGAGGACGGTCGTGGATCGCTGGATGGACGGCTTGGATGTCTCATGTGCATATGTCCACGAAATGGTGTACGTGGACACGATATGTTGCCGCTATGGCTATACCCTAACCCTTAACCCTAAGCCCTAAACCCTGAAACCCTGAAAACCCTAAAACCAAAATGCGGCTATAGCTATATATGTTGAGGATTATGCGGTTTATGCCAGAATGCAACTATTTTTTTGGACTTTCGGAGCTACGCTATAAATAATTAAACCACTAATTGTGTCGTAATTACTAACTTGAAATTGATTTGCAGGTATGGCTCGTGACCTCGGTGGTTCCAACTGGACCTTTGGCCTGCTGGACCGGCTCGTTGACGCGTGCAACACCACGCCAGCCGTCGTGTCCCGCATCTTGAGGGCGGGGACGAGGCGACTAAGTTGGGGGTGGTTCGCATGCGGACACACCTACGTGCTTGGAGACTAGACCCACGCTGGAGAGACATGTTTATCTGTAAACCGTGGCACTTCTTTTTTATCATATGTCCGCTATGTACTTACTTCTTCAAGCTTTCTACCTCTCGCGCAGATGGTGGAGGCTACCGATGAGGACAGGGCTCCGGTCAAGGACAATGGGGAGATCCAGGCCGACCCGGAGCGGTCACGACGGTTCCCATTTGACCGATCGCTGCTGACAGCTCTGGTGGACCGGTGGCAGCTAGAACGCACACCTTCCACCTCCCATTTGGGGAGATGACCCCCACTCTGCAGGACATCGTGGTGCTACTTGGCCTACCTATCGCTGGAGCCCCTGCCTCCCCTCATGGACGCGCTGTCCGACCGGCACGACGACTCTTTGGCGAGGTTTGAGAGGGTTCTTTCGGCTGAGTCCGCGGCAGCGTACTACGTCTTTTCGGCGCGACAGAGGCATGGCCCACCCCTGTGGTGGCTTTCATAGTTCTAGGTACGTATGCGATCCATTTTTCCTGTTAAGCGATGCACTATTCCTTGCCATATGACAAGCTTACTAATTATTCGTTTGTGTACATGTTGAGCAGATGGTCCCGAGCCTACCGAGGACCAGGTGTCGCGACATCTCGAGGCGTACTTGTTGTGGTTGTTCGGCTGGGTACTGTTTACCAATGGCCACGGTGACTCTGTCGACGCGTTGCCTCATGCGGTATGCGAGGGCCATCGCCGACGAGGAGGAGATGTAGATCAGCTGGGGATCAGCCATACCAGTCGCGACGTACTGCGACATGTGCGAGGCATGCTACATGACGAGGCCGACCTTTATCCTCACAGCCGCCCCCTCCTACTGTAACGGTGGTCGTTCGAGCGCTTCCCCCTTGGATGGCCGATGCTACTCGACACCAGTCCGTATCGTGCGGACATGTACCACGGGGGCGCGGTGGACCGGCCGACCGCAGGGTCCCTTTGGTGCCGTAGACGGTGCGGAGGTGACACGTGACGAGCTGCTGTAGATGGCTCGTCGGGTCTACAGTGCGATGAGGCATGCCGTGATGCTGACATCGTGCAGGACGGTGCCAAAGGTGGCCACGTTGACACGTACGCCGAGGCCAGCACATCCTGCAGCCCAGCCAAGAGGCTCCGGAGGGGCATGTGCACGTGCCCCGCCAGCGCTTGACCAGGCTGGAGGGTCAGGGTGGGCATAGGCTACCCCTCCCGGCCCGCCGAGCCAGGCCAGAGGGTTAGGGTGGGCACGTGGCTACCCATCGTCGTCGTTTTTGGACCCCTACCCGACAATGTCAGGGCTGTATCTGCTATTCGAGAAGGGCGGGTACAGCGGGCATGGCACTTATACGCACGCCATGACCCACGCTGAAGGTACACTTCGTCTCTTTAGGTTTGTTTCGCGCCGATATATTGCACGAATAAACAAAATATCCTACAGGTTTCACGCCCCATCCGGGAGTTGAGCTCTCCCCGCATAAGGAGCCCCCGTAGGACGTGGACGTCTTCTTCACGGAAGACCCGGTGGTGGTCAAGGGAGCACCTCAGCTCGCACCTGTCGAGATTATTTCCGGATCGCAACTCAGCGGTGCCCCAGTGGCCACGCAGGCACTCGTGGAGTCAACCCGACAGGCCTTGGGAGCACAGGTCAGCAAGGCTCCTGACCACGTCACCCTGTCGGGGCGCCGACACCCCGCGCTGAGGAGGCCCAAGCGGGGTCGTACGGGCAAGCACAGACCGAGGGTGGGACGTGGCGACGACGGAGGAGGTGCTGTGGACAATGTAGCGGGCGGCTTGTAGGGGGTCTTCGTTGTGCTTGGTGCACTTGTATTCATTGTGTACGTATTTTACTTCATAGTTACCATGACATGGTTGCGTATGAATTCTCTCGTGCATTGTAATATAACTTACCTTACTACTTACCAATCATTGCTACCTCCGTCACTCAACCGTTGGACGACTTGGCAACAACTAGTGGTTCACTTGAGCGACTAGATGGTTGTATAGAAATGCACACCCGACCCCATCACGGCCTCTTTCGTCATTTCTCTCGAGATAGAACGAGAGGAGCTCGGGAGAGGAGAAAAGTAGAGCGCCGTTTCTCTAAAGTTCTCCACCGTGTATGAAATCCCTGGTGCATTGTAAGAATCATTTACCTTCCTACTTACGACTCATTGCTACCTTAATCGTCCTCACAAAATTCTTCAGAAATATACCGCACTACAACAATATACGACGATCACAAAATGTTATTGCGAGACTAACAGATTTCGTACCCTTGATAATCTACGAAAATCACAAACGGACCAACCAACCTTGTCACTACCCTTTTATTTCCAAAAAAATTAACAACCTACAAACATGATTTGCTAAATGTATTACCTACAAAAATTGCCATTTATTTCCCCACAATTATTTTCATTGGATTAATAAAATATTATTATTATTATTTTAAATCATCTAGTGGTTGAGCGACAAGTGGAGTAGTTGCCCAACCGTTGAGCGACTAGTCGAGTTATTTCTTCTTTTAGAAAAGAAAGTATTGCTCTCCTTTCTTGCCGCTACTTGCGTTGCGAGCCAATCTTCAAACTGTTACAGAGAAGTCGTTTACTGATTAGCAGCTTGAACGTGGAAATATTTCGGCATATCTGTTGTTAGGTTAGTACGAGAACTCAACTCTACTCGTGCTATAGTCGAGGATGTACTTATACTACCTGTCGCCTAATGGTTGAGCGATTAGATCCAAGTCGTCGAACGATCGAGTGGCATAGGATTATTTCTATAAAAAAAATATATTACTATATTTCAAAATAAAAAACGATTATTTTTTTTTAAAAAAAATCCCAGCCACTAGACTTCCTCTGCGATTGATCGGTAAAATTGAGCTCCTGATTGGAAAAGACAGATGCTACCACGGGTTACCGGTGGCACTCGGGTACACTGTAGAATCACGTGCTAAATTACCTGGGTCTCCGCCACTGTAAGGCTGTAACCAACCCAACTCCACCCCACCCCACCCCACCCCCGTGTTAAAGAAAGCGTACACGCGACGGCAACGGCATTATTTAGCGCAGTGGCGCAGTGCAACGTGCACGCTCGCCGAACTGGTGAGCGCAGAATGAGCAGCGCCTTCCGCGAAAGAGCATCTCCAGGCCATGTGGTGCGCGGCTGGATCAGGGTGGCCGGAGAGCAAAAGCACAGGCAAAGCAAAGCTGCGCCCCGGCCAGCCCGCCAGCCCGGAGAGCCAAAAGAATCCTTTTTCATTTCTCCTCTCCTCGCCATCCAGCGGCTCTCTTTCTTTCACATGCGCTCTCGTGTGCGGCCTGAACCCTGTCGGACGCGTCCATGCCGCATTATTTATTAGTTCCCACATGGGGGCCGCCCCCCTGTGTGTGACTGCGTGCTGAAGATCAGAAAGAGCTCGAGACGTGATACCGAGGCGAGCTAATTAAACAGGGACGACTGCTAGCTTGTACGAGTATGTTTCGGCGTTTCACGGATCAGATGGTGACCATCGCATGGGCACCTCTGCAATCTGCATTTGTTGGACGCCACCCAACGTTGTGTGACTACGTGGCATAGTTGAAGTGTTGGATCCGAACGGCAACTAGAAATCTAGAATGGGTGAACATGAGCACCTATTCTTTTTCAACCATAACGGTATTCAACTTCTTATTCATTTCAGTAGTTATAAAAGTTATGAAGATCAAAAAACAAGCGCAGCAAAAGAGCCAAAGTGCCCTCACGGTCGGTCTGATCGCCATTAAAGATCGTCGGCTATAGGACCTGCATCCTGAAAAAAATCACAAATCGACATAAATTTCAATTCTGTTATCCAAATCTCCTGAGATTTCAACTATAGCTCATCAAGAATGTAAGGAATCTATTCCAATAGGCGATCGGGACGATCGAAGTCGAGGTTTCACAAAATTCTATGATGAGATCAAGAAGGCACAAGATCTAAGAAAAATCAAACTTTGATCCAAAAACTTGCTCGTGGGTGGATGATGATCAAGATAACTATAGATGGATTCTCACACATCCTAGCAAGCTAGGTCACACTAAAAAGACCCAAAGAAACACAAAAAAGAATCCCGAATGCATCAAAAAGAGAGCAAGAACGAGATATAACTCATCTCAGGGCAAACCTTTCTTGAATTGATTCAAGAGATTGTTGGTTTGCAGTCATTTCACCATGGAAGACAAAACTCGACACTTGAGCACTCGATCAATCCATCTCCAAACTCTAGCCTCCTCTATTTCCACTTTTCCCAAATCACAAGTTAGGGTTTCTTCTTGGAAAAGTCTTGGGTACAAATTCTGCATCTCTTCCTTTTAAAGTGAAGGCTTGATCAAGATAAAAAACCTTATCAAACGCTCGTTAAGCCCACACACAAAACGGGTCTACACTTACGCACGCTTCTCAAAGTGATAGAAGAACCGGTCTCCCGAACCCGTCTCTTCGTGATCTTTATATTCTCTTGACTTAAACCGTCTCTCCTTGCATCATCTTGCACTGCGGTTTCTCCAAAGGTCACCAACCCGATATTTTCATGAAGATACCCAAATACCTCTTCTCAATCCTTCTCCAAAGACGGAGTCAAACCGTGAAGCAATCTCATGCTTCGCTACGTGTAAGTTGATCAATGGATCTCTTTATGTCGCCAAATCTCTCTCATCCGTCTCCTACGGAACCACCATAATACTTGATAGTTCTGAACCTTAACTCTCATAGCCTAGTCCTGATCATCCTCGCTGTTAACCACAGTTAACTACAAACTACCTGCACAACAATAAACCAAGAAATCGATTTCAGGCACATGTTTTTCACAACTTGATACAAGTTAGCCAAAACATGCAACATGCAATACCTATGCACAGAAAACCATGACTTTGGCCTAACCAATGAAATTCACTGCCTTCTCGTCGCAAGAACAGCCTGTGACCAGTCAGACTGCTAATCAACGTCCTGTCAGACCCCTTGGGACTTAGGATTTTTTTTCAAGTCCCCACACTTGCACTCTCACTGGAATTTTCAAACGCTATCTAGTTTTTCCTCGAAACTCTATTTTCAGTGAGACCAAGTGCAAACACATCCTCTCACCTTCTTACACATGTGATTTTCCGTTGATTAAAAAAACACACATTTTCAACTTTCAGCCGGTCTAACCGCCGCATGTGGTCGGTCTAACCGCAAGGCCAAAGCCGGTCAAACCACTAGTACGGGCCGGTCCAACCTCCTCTGCCCGACAACAGCTGAAACTTCCCGAAAACGAGGGATTCGTCTCGACGCTATTGTCAATTGTTCAACACACTAAGATTATGATCATCTACCCATGATCTCCACGAGAAGCTAGGTCGCCATGTTGCTAATGATCCTTACATTTTCACACCCCGATGGAACAACTTACGGCGAAGAGAACAGATACGGGAGGGGAAGAGATGGCGATGATCCGCACCTTGGGTGGTGACAATTCCTTGCCGCCGCCTCCTGCTTGGCTTCCACTAATTATGGCAAAGAGAAGAAGTGCGTGGGAGGCAGACCAGAGCAGGGAAAAGAAGGAGATGCAATGTGCGTTCTGTCAATTGTAACTGATTGGATGACATGGAACTAAAAAACGGATCTCCTTCCTTTTGGCCATCATGGTTACCACCTCCTTCGCTTGCATGGCGACCATGGGTGGGATTGGGCTATCATATATGCGTGTTGGATCCGTTTGGAGGTGAGACCCGGTGCAAAGTGCAACGGATTGAAAGATTAGATTGTGTTATGTGCAAAAAGGATTAGATGATGTTTTGTGCAACGGAGATCTGATTTTATTAGCCGAAGAGGTGGAAGCCACAGTGGCCAAAACAGAGGGGATCCGATTTTATTAGCTCCATGCCATCAAATCAGTTCCAATCAATGGAACGCACGTTGCATCTCATTCTTTTGAATCCCCGCTCTCGTCTTCCTTTCGCGCGCTTCTTCTCTTTGCCATAATCAACGGAAGCCAAGCAGGCGTCGACGGCAAGGGATTGCACCACCCAAGGTATAGATCATCGCCATCTCTTCCCCTCATGCATCTGTTCTCTTCACCCTAAGTCTTTACAACACGGTGGCCTACATCACCCAAGGCTTTACAGCGATGATTGAACGACTTAGGGCAAAGAGAATAGATAGAGGGGAGATGGCGATGATCCGTACCTTGGGTGGTGACAAGCCCTTGCCGTCGCTGCCTGGTTGGCTGCCGCTGATTATGGCAAAGAGAAGAAGCGCATGGGAGGAAGACCAGAACGGGGGAACAAAGAGAGATGCGATGTGTGTTCTATCAATTGTAATTGATTGGATGACATGGAGCTAAAAAAATTGGATCTCCTTCCTTTTTGGCCATCGTGATTGCCACTTTTGACGAGGATTCTTGACCAGGTCAACCTTTTTCGATCAAAGTTAAAGTTCTTATCAAAGAAGGTTCACTTAATATAGGTCAACTATATTAAGGTTATGAACACGCAACCAGTTTATAAAGGAAGTTTAATTCCTTTTATTATGGCCAACTATGGATATTGTTCAACTAGCTATATGACTTTGGACAATCCTCAACCAGCAAACTGGTCGAGAGAGAGACACCAACAATTACCCATGTGAATGATGGAAAAGCGGCTTTTAGCACATCTGGTAACTTACAACAGTTAATCAACAGATGCGATGGTTCAAGACTCTCCTGACGAACGTGTGTGATGATTAGAGGCACCTTTAGCGGGCATTAATTGCCACCCCTTCAAACACTATAAAGGGGTAGCCAACATTCGTTGTAACATAGATTGATAACAATACTCATTCATTTAATCACGATTATTACGATCATTCTGCAACATCATTTGTGTTCGTATACAAACACTAAGTGCGTCCACAGCAATACATGCCTACGTGGTCTTTATTTGATAGCGTTCTCATATTACTTTTCTGAATAAGTTCGATAACGAACCTTGTGTTCCGATCATCGACAACTTCCTCTGCGCAACCATGGGTGGGATTGGGTGTGGGCTGCCATTTTTGCATGTCTGATCCGTTCGGAGGTGAGACCCGGTGGAAAGTGCAACAGATTAAAAGATTAGATGGTGTTATGCGTAAAAAAAAAGATTTGATGGTGTTTTGTGCAACGGAGATCTAATTTGGTGGTGAAAAGTGCACTGTACTCAATAAATAAAGCTCTAATTGCTCTATCGCTGACTAAACAAACAAACAGTGGCACCCTTTGTATTGCTGTGCCCATTTGCTTCCTGTTGAGCATAACCAAGACAGGCGAATCCAGGATAGGTACTACTAGGCGACGCCCACCTGGGTTCTGGGAGATCGGCACCCACATGTACGCAGTACGCGAATTAATACGTGCCGAGCCGAGACGATAAGCCCAATAATGCGGACGCCAAAAAAACGGAGGAGCGAAAGCCTCGATTCCACATGCTAATCGCGCACGCACCAATCGCGCGATGCATGAGATGCGACGCGGCAGACGCCGAACCCACTCGCACGCTTCCCAGTTACCACCTCTCTTTGTCCTGTTATACAGTTATTAGAGCATCTACAACAATCCACACCTTAGCTGTTACTAAGAGATTGCCACATCAGCTTTTAGATGATGTGAAGGAGAGAAGATGGGGAGAGAAGATGAAGTTATTTCTACATGAAGAAACTATCAGATTGTTAATACCAAGACATAAGAAACAACAAAAAACTCTATTGGAGGCTTAATTGTTACCTAAACACTCATTTTGTGGGTCCCACTGTCTACCAACAAAAATCTACCGGATCTTGTGTAACCCGTCTTCTTGGCTTCCTCCGCAGATGATATGATAAATGAGCTAAAACATATAGGTCACAAAGTTGTACCCCATTGTTGATCATCAAGAATTATACACACTTGTAGCAATTAAAGTCTTAGATACAAGCTTAAGAAATAATTCATTGGAATGATTGTTTTTTTTATTAGATTGAGTACTCTTTCTCTTCTTAGTAACAAGCTAAGAAACAAACTATTGTAGATGCTCTTAGGCTGCTCCCAATAGACAGTATCTTAGTGTATGAGGAGTGTTAGGATACTATCTTCTCAATGCATAGTTTCTTATGATGTAGTATCTTAGGTCCTTTTAATTAATTAGATGTAGAATCTCAAGGAGATGGTGTGTACAAAATAGAAATGAGTTAATTTTCTTGTCTATGATTTCGAGCCAGAGCAGTCTCTTATTTAGATACTGCAACAATCTCTCATCTCATTTAATCTACTGTCATCTCAACACTTTGCCTATATAACACCTTTAAACATACTGGACAGAGTGGAGCACCGAGAACAGCGTTATAGTCAGGGATTCAGCAGAATCGTTTCGTTTTCCTGCCGTACCATGGTGCTGCTCGTACCGCACACCGCTGGCCATCTCGGTGTCCGAGCCGTCCCGATTCGATGGTGGTCAAAAACCAAAACAAAAACAAAAAATTGAAACCTTTATCCCGTCATGCTTCACCGTTCCACGCCCTTTTAGTACCACCCTCGAGTGCTCATCACCTCCGCACTAAACACTTCAGCCAGCTCCAGACCACGGGCTAGCTAGCCAGTCAGGCAGTAGCCACAATGGCGTCGACCACCTCCTCCCTCCCGCTCCTCGTTGTTTTGCTCGTGGCCCTCGCGGCGCCGGCGCTGTCCTCGCCGCCGTCCCGGTGCCCGCAGAGCGACCTGCAGGCGCTGCTCCGGGTGAAGCAAGCGCTGGGCAACCCGAAGACGCTGTCGACGTGGTCCCCGGCATCGGCGGACTGCTGCACCTGGGACCACGTCCGGTGCGACGAGGCCGGGCGCGTGAACAACGTCTTCATCGACGGCGCGGACGACGTGCATGGCCAGATCCCGTCCGCGCTGGCGGGGCTCTCGGCGCTCATGTCGCTGTCGCTCTTCCGCTTGCCCGGCCTCTCCGGCGCCATCCCGGTCTGCCTCACCTCCCTCTCCAACCTCCAGTTCCTAACCATCTCCCACACCAACGTCTCCGGTCCCATCCCGGAGTCCCTGGCGCGGCTCCGCAGCCTCGACTCCGTCGACCTCTCCAACAACCGCCTCACCGGTCCCATCCCGAGCTCCTTCGCCGACCTGCCCAACCTCCGGTCGCTGGACCTCCGCCGGAACCAGCTCACGGGGCCCATCCCGGCCGGGCTCGTGCAGGGGCAGTTCCGCTCGCTGATCCTGTCCTACAACCAGCTCACCGGCCCGATCCCGCGCGACGACGCGCAGGACGAGATCAACACCGTCGACCTGTCCCACAACCGGCTCACCGGCGACGCGTCCTTCCTGTTCGCCGCGGGGCGGCCCATCGGCAAGGTGGACCTCTCGTGGAACGACCTCGACTTCGACCTGAGCAAGCTGGTGTTCCCGCCGGAGCTCACGTACCTCGACCTCAGCCACAACCGCATCAGTGGCACCGTGCCGAGGTCGCTCGCCGCGCTCTCCACGTTGCAGACGCTGGACCTCAGCTACAACCGGCTGTGCGGGCCGCTCCCGCGTCTGCACGGCGTGCTGCGGCACGGCTGCAAGCCGTACGAGCACAACCAGTGCCTCCGCGGGGCGCCGCTCGAGGGGTGCCACCAGCTGTGAGTGTGAAGAGGCGAGGCGTGTGCTCGATCGATCCGTCGGCCGGCTCGGCTGCGGTGGCGTACGTATACGTGTTGGTGTTTTTCGCGTACGTGGTTGTGTACGACGGTGCCTGGGGTTTAACTAGTAGAGTACTGCGTGGTGGTAATGCCTGATGAGCGCGGTTCTTTAATTAAGCTTGTACACTGAGAGAGCTGTGTGTATCCTCTGGGGATGATGTGTGTGTGTTGTGTTGTGTCTGGTATGGATCCGACCTAATGTATCAGATGCTAAATGGTAATTATATTTGCCCTTTTTTTTTTAACAAGCTTCGGTTTGTTGTGACTTGTGGAATGGATCCACGGGCGTTTTGAGCACAAGCATGTACACTGGTACTACTCCAGCACTCCTCGGTACGCTCTGTCACTTCACGATAGGATGGTCGAAGCTGAGAGTCGGTGACAAGTGACAACTGAAAAGTTCAGAGCATACACAGAGAAACTCCAAGGGTTCCAGGTACTTTCAATCTCATGTTCACCACCGGCCTTCGTCCCTCAGTTCCAAGCGAACGGGTTATACTATGAGCTAGTTTCAGTAGGAAACCTTAAAACAGGCTTACTACAGGCTTGAGTAACGTTAGGCTTGATGCTTGTTAAGAAAGGATAGGCATAAAGTTGTGTAAAATGCTAACGCCTAATGCCATCCAGAAATCCGTGCTCGTCTCCTTCTGCTTCCTGCAACAAATCCACGTGTGTGCTACAAGGATGCGTTGCGTTTACACATGAATAAGCTTATTTCATCGTGGACCGTTGGAGGCAGTACAAGACAGCTGCAACGGCATTCCTTTTCAAATTTTTGCCTTCACTTTTCAAATTTTTTACACTTTACAGTCCGCGAGCCACCAGCACACGAGGCGAGCCATGGATGTATCTTAGTAAGCCACGGTTTGTTTAGACTTTTTGTCTTTTTCAAAAGTTAAAGAGTTTAAGCCTAAATAAAGATTAGTTTTTTTTTTATCTAGCTTAAAAAAAGTAAGCTATTTTAAGTCTAAAGCCATAGGCCCTGTTTGTTTAGGGTTTTTTTTGTCTGGTTTAAAAGCAAAAAAGGCTAAATCTAAACAAAGGGGTGACTTTTTTTGTCCGGCTTATAAAAAGCTTAAGCCAATTTAAACCTAAAAGCCATAAGCCTTAGGAGATGTGCTTTTTTTGGTTTTTGCGGAATAGAATATCTCTTTACCACCGAATTTCGTTAAAATTACCCTCAAAATGCCATTGGTATATAATTGCAAACTATTTCGTTTTTTTCAATTGTTTCCAACCTTCGGTCCCAACCCGACACCTCCCCCTCCCGTTCCCCCTCCCCATCGCCGCCGCCTCCCATCTCCCCTCCCGAACGCCGTCGCCTCCCATCTCCCCTCCCGACGGCGCCGCCTCCCATCTCCCATCGCTGTCGCTTCCCATCTCCTCCCCCATTGACACGGCCTCCCCAAGTGCGCCGCCGCCTCCCCAAGTGCACCACCGCCTCTCCTCGTCCTACGCCGCCTTCCGTCCAGATCAAGCTAGTCATGGGAAATTTGATTTGTCTGTATGATCTAAACATGCCAACTTCACAAGCGCCTGTATGATCTGAAATCTGAAATTGCATAGTGTCTATATGATCTGAAATCTGAAATTGCATTTGATGTTGCTTGCATTGTCTGTATGATCTGAACATGCCAACTTCACAAGCGCCTGTATGATCTGAAATCTGAAATTGCATAGTGTCTGTATGTTCTAAAATCTGAAATTGCATAGTGTCTGTATGTTCTAAAATCTGAAATTGCATTTGATGTTGCTTGCATTGTCTGTTGATTTTGGAATTACTCAGTTATCACCTGAAAATTAATGCTTTGATGTTGCTTGATAGCTTCTTTGTGATGAGCATTGTCTATTGATGTTGGAATAAGTAGTTAAAGGGTTGGAGCTAAGGAAACCTTCACATTTTCTTAAACTTATATACGATGAATGTAATATCAACATCTTGTGGTTTCATTGTTCATGTTACTATCTTGTGTTCTTGTAACTATCTGTATAGTTGGTAGCTCCAAGGTTAGCTAGTGGCAGTCTTATGGTGTTTTGGTTCTCTACTGATAATGAGATGGAAGCATGGAAGCTTGCTCCTCAGCAAGTTACCAGTTGCATCTATTTGTTGTTACTACTAGTTGTTACATGTTACAATGAATGAGTTTTGTGTTACCAGTTGCAAGTTACTATGGCATTCTTTGCCGCCAATGAGGTGTGTTTTCTCTCCTTCCCATCTCCTCATGAAACATAACAACATGTTAATTAAGCGCATGATCGCCACAATCAATTCAAGCATTCAAGAAAGCAAGCTTGGGGTTAGGGACCTTGACTTTTCGGCGGTGCATGAGGTAATAAAAGGCGCAGTGGTTCAAGCCAAGCGTGAGGATGAAATTAATGATGCTCCGTCGTATTGCCCACATCGTCCCCATTGCCATGCAGATTTTCAACAATGTCTTGTACTTCGTCCAAACCTCGTAGCTTGGCATCCTATTGATGTGTGTATTCAAGATTTGATACCTCGTGTCATGCGCAATGGCCACGACCTCCCTCGCCTTATCGCCCTTGGATGTGAATCTAATGGCCACGACCTCCCCATCGCGTCGTGCGCTTCAAAGACCTCCTCATTGTTGTCGTCCTGGATGCAAATCCAATAGCCACGACCTCCTATCTCCTTTCGGCGTCGACCTCCTTCTCTTTTACATAGCGTGCGATGGAGATCTAGCGGTCACGACCTCTCCAATCGAGATCTTCGGTGGTGACCTCCCCTTTCCTTCGAGACCCGAATCGATCAGGGTCACGACCTCCCCGCTTTTCTTATCGAGCAGTCGAGGTCAAGACTGTTCTTCTCCTTCCTCGGTCTCGCGTAGCGTCGCTATGGCGAGGAGGGAGAGGCGGTCTGTCACCTCTCAGCAGCTCTTTTGCTACCAGCATTAAATGCGGGTCGACCTTCCGCGTCCTTGTGGCGCCATGGATCGAGGCGTGGGCTAAGCTCACCATGGAGCTTAACCCTAGCTCACTTGCCTCTGCTCTCGGCTATATGTAACCCTTGAGTGCGATGTAGTTTCAAGTTTGGAATTAGTCCTGACATTTATGCTAGTTCATGAATGAAAATGCCATATTGCTCTGCTCTTGAAGCAACTTTGTCGTTATCATTTTGTTTTGTCATATGAATTTCCTTGCCAGGTCTAAAAGTGAAATGTTAAGGTGTGTGAGTTTATGCCATTTATACGCTGGGGTTGTGGCGAGTGTTAGAGTCAGCATCTACTTAGGTACCCAGCATAACACTTCGTAGTGGATTCGGGTCCTCTGCCATTCTGTAGTAATGACACGGTGTCATTAGTTATATCGACCTAGACCGTCTGATGATAAAAAAAATGCATGACATTTGTCTAGTATTGTAGTGCATAGTGTTATGTAGCAATTAATCTAGTGCGCCAAAAACCGCACTGGCACAAGAACAATATAAACCCGTAATTTTTCAACAGGATTCCACTAAGAGCGATATCTATTTTGTTTCATATGTACAAATGCATGTATCGTCGTATTTTTAGTTCCCATGAAAAAATCAGTTTAAATACATGCTTAACAAGGTCCTTTTAACCCTTAAGGGCATTTCAGACCTTTCATCTTCACACACAACTCAATAAACCAACATCCTACAAAAAGCCTAATTACCAAACAACAAAGTTTGGCTTAAAAGTTTAGAGACTTGTAAGCTGATTAAGCCAAAAAGCCTAAGCCTAAACAAAGAGGGCCATAAGCTAGAAGTGATTTTTTTTTTGGCTTTTGCGGAATGAAATATCCCTTTGCCACTGAACTTCGTTACAATTACCCTCAAAATGTCATTCGTATATAAATGTAAACCCTCTCATTTTTCGCTCTCGCTTCCTTCGTTTCCTCCCGTTCGGCTCCCACCCCGACGCCTCCAATCCCCTCTCCTCCCGTTCAGCTCCACACCCGCCGCCTCCCCTCTCCTCCCCCAAAGCTGCTGCCTCCCCACCCCTCACCTTCCCATCCCCAACGCCGCCGCCTCCCCTCTCCTCGGATGGCACCGCCGCATCCCCTCCCATCGGACAATGCTGCTGCCTCCCTTGCCCTCGGATGACGCCGCCTCCCCTCATAGATCAAGGTGACCCCTTTTCACTCTTAGACAATTCGGCAAAGCAAACTATGTGTGGCGTTATGCACATCTCCTTTTCAGTTTCCATGTCATGCTTATGCACAACAAGCAAATGGGATTTCTCATTCGCATTAGATGGAGTTTACTGACGATGATTGTTGACTAGTCAAATTATCGGATATATCTTTATTCGATAGTAATCTAGATCCTCCATTGGGCCCAAATTAGCTTGCTGGGCCTATGATTAATTACGCAGTCAGAAAGTGGGCCCAACAACTTGCCTGCATGGAGATAAGAAAGAATCCTCGACATTTCCGACTATGATGACGACATGGAGGAAAACTTTGTCCTCGTATTCCGCAACACCCATGGTTCCTCCAAGGCCATTGCTGAGGCACCATTGCCCACCAAGTCCGCATCCGCTGGCACAACATCGGCCATGCCTTCGTCCACAAGTACCGTTGTGGACAAGTACTATCTCGAGCCTATCTCCCTTGGAGGAGATTCGGAAGGTTCTTGGAGCCCGGCGAACCATGATGTTCTCACTAGCAGCCTCCACACTGAAGGCCTAGAGAGAACATCTGGGGAGAATATTCTATTCACCCTACAATACAACTCGTCCTCTTCCTGAGAGGACGATGGCATGTTCACCCCTTCTGCATGTTCCGACGGTCGTCAGGTCGCCGCCGTCGGTGACTATCAACCCAATACCAACGACAATCCCAGCATCAGGGCAACGCCAAGAGTAGGACGAACGGGAACGCTCTAACGAGAGGAAGAGACTCGACAAGCCAAGATACGAGCTGCCACACAAGTGCACATCTCGCAAGTTCGCGACCACTACTACCGAGACCCCCCTGTCTCCTTAGCAAGGGAGCCGCCATAGGCAATGCATACGCCACCACCGTGGGCAATGATGGTAAGAGATCCAAATACCTTACCAACCCCCATACAGGAGGATTCCCCTACAAAGCGTGTTCGTTACTTAACAAGCGCCATTGCATGCCCTCCAGAAGGATTAACTTCGGAGCAAGGAGTCCAAGTAATATGTGCTATTGCACAAGAGCTACAGGATACGACAGAGAATATTTCTGCTCAATCGCCTGCTGTGCTTTCCCAAACGGACTCACACCTAGAAGGGTCCTCGATTGGACGCCGAAGGCAAAACCGAAATTATGGTGCTCCTGACCACCATATTCAAGGCCAAGGTGAGCATGACACCAATTTTTTGGGACATAGTAGACGTCCCAGATCTCCTGCTGGTCATAGTAATCATCTTAATATACGACAATGTGCTGGACCTTATGCAGATTGCACGGCTTTTTCTCTAGGATTAAGAGATGTTACCTCGCGGAGAAGTTCAAGCCAGGGAGTATCGAGACTTTTGACGGAACGCAAAACCCAAAAGAGTTCCTCCAAATCTTCACTACCGCCATTCAGGCTGCTGGAGGCGATGATAAGGTAATAGCTAATTATTTGCCCACAGTTCAAGAGGGTTCCGCCAAAACCTGGTTATTTAACCAGTCTGAGGGATCCATATATAACTGGGAAGTGCTTTGTATTGCATTGCAAAACAACTTCAAAAGTTGTTATGCAAAGCCGTGGAAGGATGACGATTTGCACCGGTTCCGCCAAACCCCCGACGAAAATTTACAATAGTTTGTGAAGCGTTTCATAGAAGTCTGTAACACAATTCCAAATGTTTCTAACGACTCTGTGATTCGAGCTTTTAAACACACGGTGAGATATCGAAGGCTCACAGAAGACCTCAACATCAACCCACCCAGGTTCGTGTTAGAACTCTTCGACACGGTCGATCGGTACTTCGATGCCAATGAGGCAGTAGAGTGGAACCGAATGGTGGATAAGGGGACCACCACTCCTCAACCAAGCCTCGAGGATGTCCAAGAAAAGAAGTCCAAGAGGTTCAAAGGCTCCATGAGCAACAGAGGAAAACCCAAGAAGAAGGAGAAGGGGAGGTCCAAGCAGTGCACCAGGGAGGTCGCAGCAGTTGATCAACGACCACCCTATAACAAAAATAAAGGTCCTTAGACCAAAAGAAGGCAAGCAGGTCATTCGAATGACCAAACTGTCCCACGATCAGCGAATATGTCTAGGAGAAATGAGCGCTGGTGCCCGTTGCATAAAGTTCCTGGTCATGACCTCCGTAACTGTCGTACTTGGCAGAAGTAGATAGAGGATTATTACGATGAGAAAGGTCCAATGCTTGTCCCATCAGAAGATAGCGGACCACCAGTGGTCCAAGGTAATGACAAGGACACGAAAATGACCACCTACACCTCCAAACGGCAGTACAAAGCGGTATGGAGGGACGTCAACAACGTTGAGGTCCCACCTGGTCGTCTGGAATACCCCAAGTGGTCAAAGACCTCCCTGACCTTCACTAAGGATGATATCCCTAAAGGTATGTCTACTTTCCGTAAATTACCATTAGTAGTTTCTCCCACCATAAGTAATTGCAGAGTAGTGAGAATATTAATAGATAGCGGTAGTTCCTTAAACCTGTTATTTATTAATACCTTAAATGATATGCCAATTCCTCGTTCTAAGATTAAACTGATGATAAGTCCGTTCTATGGGATAGTGCCAAGTATGTCTATTACACCAATAGGGCAAGTAGTGTTACGGTAACCTTGATCTGGCTACTAATTGAATGAATTAATCACTTTCGAAGTGGTTGATCTTGAGTCTGCCTATAATGCAATTTTGGGAAGACCATCTCTAACAAAATTCATGGTAGCTACACACCATGCCTACTAGAAGATCAAGATTTCTGAACCAAAGGGCGTAATTGTGGTACAATGTGACCAGACTGTCACACTTTCATACGATCGTAAGTCATTAGAACTTGTCGATCAATTATCTCTGAAAGATCTTACTTTAGAGGATAAAATAGGGAAGGCCACAAAGTCAAGGCTACTCCTCAGCCCAATAAGCAGGTAAAGATAGTGCCACTCAGCCCCAAAGACTAATCCAAGACAGTCCGGATTAGCGCGGGATTAAGTGAGAAATAGAAATACGAGCTCCTCATCTTCCTCTGAACCAACTCGGATGTCTTTGCGTGGAAGCCATCTGATATGCCCGGAGTCCCAAGGGAGGTGATTGAGCAAGGCTAGCTATTCAGCCTCAGAAAAAACCAGTCAAATAAAAACTGAGATGCTTCACCCTGGATCGTCAAGAAGCCAACAGAGCAGAGCTCGATTAGCTCCTTGAAGCTCGCTTCATTCGGTAGGTGGATCACCCCAAATGGCTTGCAAATCCAATCTTGGTCAAGAAATCTAACGGTAAGTGGCACATGTGCGTAGATTTTACCAGTTTAAATATTGCTTGTCCAAACGATGACTTCCCTTTGCCTCGTATTAATCAGTTAGTTGATTCTACTATGGGTTGAGAACTAATAAGTTTTCTTGATGCTTATTCCGGATACCATCATATCAGCATGGCGTAAGCAGATGAAGAAAAAACCGCCTTCATCGCACTCTTCGGTGTCTGCTGCTATGTAAACATGTCGTTCGGGTTAAAGAATCTGGAGCCATGTACCGGCGTTTGATGCCGAAAACCTTCAGCAGTCAGGTGGGGCGTAATTTAGAGGCCTATGTAGGTGACCTCGTTGTAAAAAGTAGTACTAAATATGACAATTTTAAGGATCTCGCAAAGACCTTCGAAAATTTAAACAAACATGGAATAAAGCTTAATCCTGAAAAGTGTACTTTTAGGGTTAATTCTGGCAAGTTACTTGGTTTCCTTATTTGTTCTCATGGGATTGAAGTTAATCCTGAGAAAATTCGAGCCATTGAACAATTACGACCACCTTCCACTGTGAAGGAGGTCCAAGCCTTAATTGGTCGAATGGCGGCTCTTAGTCGTTTTATTTCTCGATCAGGAGAACATGGTTCACCTTTGTTTAAGGTGATCCGCAAGAGCAATAAAGAGTTTCAATGGTCCGAAGGAGCTGACAAAGCCTTTGAAGGCTTAAAGGCTTATATTTCAAATCCTCTAGTATTGGTTTCGCATTTAGAGGGGGAACCTTTACTAGTTTACTTGGTAGTAACTCCAAATGTGGTGAGTGCAGTACTTATCGCAGAAAGGGAATAGTCTCAACGATCCATTTGCTATGTAAGTGAGGTCTTACATGGACCGAAGGAAAGATATCCTGATGTCCAAAAGCTAATTTATGCTCTCCTGATGACTTCCAGAAAACCGAGACATTATTTTCAATCTCGTAATATCACAGTGCCTTCATATTTTTCTCTTGGAAATATATTTCATAACCAAGAGGTGACAGGTTGCATAGCCAAGTGGGTAGTAGAACTTGGAGAATTCGATCTTCATTTTACTACACGAACAACCATAGAAAGCTAAGTCCTGGCTGACTTTATGGCTGAATGGACGAACACCGAGGATCAATCTCAAGTAAGACCAGATCCAGACGACTATTGGACACTGTATTTTGATGGCTCCCGTGAGCTCAAAGACTCGGGGGCTAGGATTTTGTTGATAACACCACGAGGTGATCAATTTTAGTATGTTATACAGTTTCTATTCCCTGCCACTAACAACATGGCAGAGTATGAAGAACTTCTAGTCGGGGTTCGAGCAGCCAAATCTCTCAGAGTCCGTCGGCTTTTAGCGAAGGGAGATTCGCAATTAGTCGTAAACCAGGTAGCAAAAGAATACAGCTGTTCCGATGAGATAGTCGCTCAATACTTGGGTGAAGTGAGGAAATTGGAAAAACACTTCAGGGACTTCGAAGTCCAACATATACCGCGCAAGGAAAACTCCTTAGCGGACAAGTTATCGAAATTGGGTTCCTCACGAACGCGTGTTCCAACAGGTGTTTTTCTCGAATACCTTACAAAACCTTCAATAGAAACGGCTTCGACCACCTCAAAGGTCGAAATCATCGAGTTAGATACGGAGTGAATAAAACCAATTGACCACTTATCTCGCATCAGGGACATTGCCCAATGATCCTCAACAGAATGATAGGTTAATTCGAAGAGCACACATGTACAAGCTGGTTGAAGGTTCAATTACATATCATTCCCTTCTCTTGGCCTTTTTCGACTTGGAGTATTGACATAGTTAGACCACTACCGCAAGCACCTAATGGGTATAAATTCTTGTTTGTGGCCATTGATACATTCATTAAGTGGATAGAATATGAGCTAGTCGTTCGTATAACGGCTACAGCAGCAAAGAAATTCTTCATACGAAACATTGTTACAAGATTTGGAGTACCCAGTCGTCTTATCACAGACAATGGGAGCCAGTTTATGAGTGACATGTTTCAATATTATTGCGATGAAAATGGAACTAAAATATGCTTTGCTTCCGTAGCACATCCACGAGCAATGGAACAGTAGAAAAAGGCCAACAATCAAATTATCCAAGGTATAAAAAAGTCAGTTTTTAATCGCCTTAAGGCATGCCCCAAGAATTGGATGGAAGAACTCTTCTCTATCCTATGGGCATTACGCACTACTACGAGTAGAGCAACTGGTGAAACACCATTCGCACTAGTCTACGGTGTAGAAGCAGTGCTACCTAGCGAGATTCAGCTAAGTTCTATACATATAGACCTCCTAGATGAAATAAATCTGGGAGATTTGCGTGAAGACGACGTCAATATCTTGGGAAAAAAGACGTGATCGAGCACTTTCAAAATCGGTTGCCTATCTGTAAGGGCTGAGACGCTACTATAATAGAAGGGTTCGTCTAAGAACACTTCATGTGGGTGACTTGGTCCTGAGACGAATCAAGAACCAAGCCAACTTGAATAAGTTGTCCTCTAGATAGGAGGGTCCATATATTGTAGTTTCTGTCACTAGGCCAGGATCGGTTAGATTAGCCATGGAGGGTGGTCGTGTTTTATCTAACACATGGAACATTGAACATCTTCAGAAATTCTATGTATAAGTATCTTTTTTCCATATTATATAAATTCAGTTGTCATTTTACTGTCAGTATCATATTAATTTTTTCGGCATAAATTTTTCATATCATTTCGCATACATGATCACCATCTTTTCTGTCATTTACATAAGAGCCTACGGTTGATCAATTTTGCTAATGGGTCATAGTGTATTTACTTATCAAATGGCCATCGATATAAATTTTGGAAATGACAACTGTTTGGGACCTCTTATATAAGTCAATTCTCATTGCATACGAACCCAACAGTCTGACTTTATCTTCCTGAATACACACTGGTCCAAATCATTGATTTTGTAATAGATATCCTAATCCTATAGCATTTGTTCACCAGAAACACTTCTCCTATTGTCGGACACGGTGCTCCAGGCGGGGGCTATATATAACAATATAAATAAGGAATTCAACTTGCAAAAATAGTTTAAATTGCAAAGGTAGGTTAATTTCCAACAAGCAATTACCATTATCATACACCAAATCTTTTCATTATCCCATACAAATAAAAAAAATGTGTATCATGACAATGTCATTTTTAAACGTTTGAGCTAGATGCTTCAAATACATTCTGGCTTAAATATTTTGATGATCTCCACCACCAATTCATAGCACACATGGAACTGTGATCTTGGCTTGAGCACCTATATGCATAATACCTAAGTGCATTTTGAAAACTTCTTTTGTCTTGAACTTAGCCATAATACCCACTTCTTTTGCGCGAGGACAAGTTTACAAGATCACGAGAATCCCCATAAAGGAGATCAATCTTCAACACGACTCGATTTGAAGCTTGACTCATTGCTCTTGTCAAAGATTGATATATAGTAGTCTTCAAAGCTTGTATGTGTTTTTGAATGAATTTGATTTGAGTATAAATATCATTCCCAAGATCGTCCAAGGTCATTTTGGCTACGAGAGGAGTTATCGAGCATTTAAATGCTCTGCGATTTCTCGTAGAGAAGTTAAGATTTGAGAAAAGCTATTTCTCGTAACCGTAGTAGTTTCCTTACCGGCCTTCATCATTGTATCCACCTTCTTTTCAAGTTCTTATACGGTAGTGCGACTCTGTTTTTCCACATCCTTTAAGTCTTGAATTTGAAGATCTTTATTAGAAGCGGTCTTCTGATGATCCTCTTTTACCTTTTCTAGTTCTAAGAAAGAACAAAAAAAGAGAATAAAATTCATGCATTGTAAATAATTGGTCAAATGCTCTGTAAAAAACAAAAAGGGGTTCTTTACCTTCCTTCTCCTTAATGAGCTTCTTGTTTTGTTCAAAGAGATTATGACTTTCTCTAGATTGTCTGCTCAGGATCGCTTGTAACTTTTCATTCTTCTGAGTCAAGAAGCGGATCTCTTCGGTTTTCTCTGCCATGACCACCGCGCTCCTCTCAGATCTTTTTTTTTTGCCTCGGCAGTTTTAATATGAGAGCATGAAGTGTAGACTCAGTATTTTCTTGTCCGGCTTTTGCCAGTAAGCACTCCCTATGAAGTAAAAAAAGGCATAAGTTAATTGTTTAATTAGAATCTTACGATTAAATAATAGCTTCTTGTACTTACTTCTCTTTCTCCTCTGCAAAGGTTCTAATCTCCCCTACCATGTCAATATTGACCTTCTAGCACCTTTTGAAAGATGTCATGAGGTCCCGGACATCCTTCTTTTTAGCTCTAGGAGGAATTTTCCAGAGGAACCTCATCATCGGGTTGATCCAATTGAACCAGACGAAAAACTCCTCTGGTTAGATCAGTGCTGGTATCTTGTGACTCTTAAAGATATTCTATGAGTCAAGTCTATACTGGTAAATTCAAAATAAAATTGCCAAGATAAAAAGTTTACCAAGATATGATCATCTTCATCTCAAGTTTCAATGGTCTCATGGACCACCTCCTCTGATCGTGTGGTCTCACGGACCACCTCTTTCGTCTGATCGACTAGGGAGGTCCTTTCAGTTTGGACCTCCATGTCCTGTGGTGTCCACTTGGATGTCCCAGTAGCCGTCGTCACGACGTCCTATACTACTTCCTCAGTGGTCCTAAGAGGTATTTCCATTGGCAGAATCTCTTCTGCCGGGGATTCCTCTGTTGCCAATATAATTGGTGTCGAAGATTGTTCCTGAGCTATCAGTTGTTCCCTTTTCGGGTCCGACGGCAAAGAAAGGCTACAAAGAACAGAGAGGATTGGTCATTTTAAGCCAAATTATAAAGTTATTATCGAAGAACTTACTCGATTTCGAAACCACTTTCACTAAAAAGCGACATGAAGTCCTCATTCACAGTAAAAGCATGTTCTCTCATTTGCTCTGACGAGGAAGGAACCAAGGCCATTGAGGTCCTTGACCTTGAAACCCTCTGAAGAGGAACATCCACTTCGGACTCTTTTGAGGATCCTTCACCCTGGACCACCCTAGCCAAGAAAGTTGATATAGAAGACATTGGCTGGGGGTTAGAGACATATCGAGAAACCGAAGTCTTAACTTTTGTTTTCAATACCTCATGGGTAGAAGGTCTCGAAGGAGTTGGAATTAAAGCAATAGGTCTTGGGGGAACTGAAACTGAAGCCAATGTGGGTTTCGTTTTCTTTGGCATGATAGGAGGTCTGGAAGTAATCCTTGCACTCTTTGCTAAAGGAGGAGAAGAACTCACACCGATATTTGAGATGAGACATTTCTTTGGTGTTGTCTCTCCAGAAATATACAAATTAGACATAGGCATATTTACTTCTTATATCTAGTTAATTTCTATGAATGCTTATCACTGTGCGATCTTTCCTAAGTGATAAGATAGCCCAATCAAGCTTGGGGGCTGCGCTTCTATATTGATCGGTTCCTTTTCTAGAAGTCGATCCTTTAATAGGACTGAGGTCCTAGCTAGGACCTCATCATTTGAAAGAGTTGCAGTATAATGAAAAATTACTTTACTTTAGCTATAAAAATTCAGTTTGAGTAAAAATATAAATAAATTGTTACCATTGTCGGGAACATCATAATTGCAGGATAATCTTTCCCTCTTTTGGAGGGGAAGATCTTGTTTTTGAGGAAGTAATGGACAACCTTTCGTCCAGTTGGTCCTCCTTCTACCAGGTTGTTGATTACAAGGACTACTCTCTTCTCATTATCTGAGAGCTTGATCTCCTTGTCAGCAGCTCGGTTCTTTGAGGACCACTCCGGTGGTGCATTACAATTGTAAGCAATCCTACTCTCTTTCAGAACTTCAGAATACAACCATTCCTTACTCCACGTTTGGCTGACATCTTTGGTAGCTAAGAAGGAAAACATCCTCTTACTGACATCTTGAAATTTAAAATAAAAATATCTCAAAGCACCAGCACCTTTCTTGTTGCGAATTATTTGGTAATAAAATCTAAACAGACGCAAACTAGGGGCTATCCCTTAAACCGCCTCAAACATGGGGGCGAAAACGCTTAGTACCAGAACTGAATTTGGTACAACATGAACTAATTTAATTCCATAATGATTAAGAACTTCAATTAGGAAATCACTCTTGGGCAAACGATGGCCTGCCCGGAGATAGGGCACGAAGAGTACTGTAAAACCAGCCAGAGGGTTTGGTTCAATCTCCCTCCCCGGTGCATGTCACTCAATAACAGCCTTCTTTGGTAGATGCCCGTCCTACTCTAGTCCTTTGAGTTCTTCCGCAGACAGCATTGACGATTTTCATCCCGCCATTGTTTTAGTTCAATGGTGGACCGAAGATCCTTCTCTTCGAAGGTTCGTGGAGGACAAAAAGCTCTTGGTGAATGGGGAAAGTGAAAACAACTTGGGTAAAAACGTGCCTAAGGAGAGGTAAAAAGATCCATACATATACCCTTGGTATATTTTAAACCCACTACCTCAAGGATATAACAACTGCACCTCGATTAGTGGTGAAATGATAACTCACATCCTGTCGAGGAAGTTGTTCCACGCGTCAGAGATGTGTAAGAAAAAGTAGTTGAAATTTTTTCTTCTCTTTTTCCAAAGTTATCTTCATCCCGTAACCATCGCGGGTTGAAAGATACAAAAAAAAACTTCAACATAGAAATTTTTTCAACATGCGCTCCGAAAAGTATTCACTTGAACATCAGAAATTTTTTCTTTGCCAATCCCTTGAAGACCTTAATCCATAGAGCAAACTGATTGTTCGACCACCTTAAAATAAAGGTGATCGAAAAGTCGATTTGGTGCGTGGATATTGTCTGTTGTATGCTCCAATCATAGGAAGAGAAATGCCAAAGCAATATGAGTCTATACTTAAGAGAAACTTTGAGGATAGAAATTTGATGAAAGTTTCTAAAGGAATATTTCTTGTTCTTGCCCTTCTGAAAATTATTTATAGACCAGTAACTTGCGGTAGAATTAAATAAACCCGACGGAAGTTTAACAGATAAGATTTTATTAGAGTCTATTGCTAATAAATCGCTGAAGACTAAAGCATAAACGTCTCTTCAGGAATTGCTTTCATAAATATATACGACCGACGCTCCTGTTTCTTAAGAAAAATAGTTATTCACAACTCAAATAAAACTATCTTCTTGACCAAGTCTAGTTTTAGTCAAAAACCTCTTTAAGTAAGTTATTTTCACTTGAAGTTGAGGGGCTAGCTGATGAGGATTGTTGAGTAGTCATATTATCAAATATACCTTTATTCGATAGTAATCCGGATCCTCCATTGGGCCCAAATTAGCTTGCTAGGCCCAGGATTAATTACGTAGTCAGAAGGCGGCCCAAGAATCTTTCCTTCATACTATTCCGGACCTCTCCCCTGGAGATCTTTTTTGGACCACTCCAAGACCTCTCTCCTGGAGAGGTCTCTTCGACCATCCTAGGACCTCTCCCCAACAAGAGGAGGTCCTCAAAAACGGTTACCCACGTGTAGATAATTACAACCCACGTGAAGAAGATATTGGCCGTCATATCTCGGAGACAGAACGGTCACCATGAAGAGACGCGTTGATTGGCTTAAAGGGATGTGACCTTTGATGTGAAGAGGCGCTACTGCAATCAACTGCCGACGCTTGTAGAACTATAAAAGCCCGGCTTATGTGACTTTGTAATAGAGATTCAAATCCAAGCCCTATTCCATGTACTTTCACAGTTATTTTTCCTGTAATCAGAAGCATACTCTTTACAATATACATCACCATTTTGAGTCCTTTGGTGAATAGATAGTAATCTCCATTTTTCCTTTATATTTTTGTTTGTTCGTTCTGTGACGAGAGTCCCAGACGTCGACGTTTTCCTCAAATCCTTCGAGTTCCCAATGCAAGGGTTTCTTCTTGGAACTAGTTGGACCCCAACAAAAACCAGAACAAGGATACTAGATTGAACTGTTTCGACATATATAAATTGGCCAAGTTGTAGTTTTGTTTGATAAAATGAGTTCATTGTCCTCCTTTGATAAAGAAACATATGTCGAGTGCGATGAATCTGGAACTTTTATGAAGAAACCACGGTTTGGCAAGTTCTGAACCAATTCGGATAGATCCCAACTTGAAAATACCAAAAGAATTAAGACCAGTACAACATTTGCATTGTACTCCAAATTGAAAATGTTGGCTTGATCACAGTTTGCAATGGGGTACGTAACTAAGTACAGAAAGAATGGGGTTTTTCTTTGGTTGGATTTAAGAAATTCTATTCTGACAAAGGACAATCTGTTGAAAAGAGGATGGCATGGTTCCAAACAATGTCAATTTTGTTGAAGGAAGGGGACAATTGAACATATTTTTTGTCTTATCCGCTGGCAAAATACATTTGGAATGTGTGGGCTTGCACTTTCAATTTTCAATCGACTCTAGTTAATGTCCAGCATCTCTTAGGTGTTTGGATTTCCCAATTCTGAAAATTCAAACATCGACTGAGTCTTTGTAGCAGTTATGTGGTCATTTTGGAAAAGCAGAAATCTTACATGTTTCAACAATATTTTCCTTCGGACCCTAATGTTTTCATTTTCAATGTATGTTATTGGCTTGAATTTTAGGCTTTACTTCATAAACCTGCATATCAAGATCTTCTTCGACAATGGGCCAAGGCTTTGTGTTGTGTGACGAAAGAGGTGTTTTGACAAAACCAGAGGCTGGAGCATTGGCGTGCGTCGGCTGGAAGGAGCATCTGTTGTTGAGATGGCTAAAAGTTCTGAAGATAGTTGAGTTTTATGCTTTTCTTTTTGTTTCATTCTGAAACTGTCATCTCTGTACGTCTTGCAGTGACAAGATAATTGTATCATATATGATTGAATAATATTTTGTTACTGTGTTATTTTGCTTGGTTGGCTACTATTTGCCTTTATATATTAATTTTATCGTTACGCAATGTCCAAAATAAATATATGCATGCACGTACTAGCGCTATCTTGATATGAATAGGTTGCCTGTTATACTCCGGTCTTCTTACATATACATCTCCAATAGATGTCGAGATTTGCAATTTATTTGGATATGTTATGGTATACAGACACATGCACGTACGAGCAAAATTTATTTTGTTTCATATGTATACTTGCATGTATCGTTATATTTTCAAACCACATGCAAAAATAAGTTTAAATACATGTTTAACAAGGTCTTTTAAACTCTCGAGGGCGATGTAGACCTTTTATCCTTCACACACAACTTAATAAGCCAATATCCTATAAAAACCAGATTATCAAACACCAAAACTTGACTTAAAAATCTAAAGGCTTATAAGCTGATTAAGTAAAAAAAAAAACTAGCTTTAACCTATAAGCCAAAAGGCAACCGAGAAAGGAAACAAGGCTGAATCACTTGCAAGCATGTCACGCGTGCATGGCCCTATCCAGCAGCACGGCGACGGCAGACGGCAGTGTACGGCCCGCATGAGTTCTTTCTCGTGCTTTCTTTGGGCCACCTAAGAACTGGTCTCGCTGACTTTCTTGGGTGGCCCCATTTCAACCACTGTTGGCGCTGGTTGTTGGAAATGAATTCTCTCCATGGAAGAATCTACTGTGCATAACATTAGCAGCTATCTCCATCTTCATTGTTTCATTAAAAATCAAAGATTGGGATCTATTTACGGTGCCGCTGCATAGTACTGTTTGTGTACTCACAGTATTAGGATACTGTTTACACAGTAAACCATGTATTTTTGCAGAGGATCCGGATTTAGCTGTCGATTATGTGAATTCGGGCTACTTATGTCAATGGGCTCAGTAAACAGGGCGGACCTAGACAATCTAAACCTATTTGAATATGGGCTGGGCTACTAAGTTGTGGGTTTATGGCAATCGGCCTTTGCCAAACGAGCCGGACTTATTTCGACATGGATTGGATTCGGGACACCTGTCGTTAAAACGGTGACGTGCTCGGCCTCCCGTGATTGGATCTGGGCCTTCGTCCAATTTACGTTGCTCCAGGACCATGCCTGCACTGCACTCTGCACTGCGCTACCTCGTTTATTTGCTTGCCTCGGTTGGCTGCAGACTTCAGTAGCATGCTTGCTGCATGCAGCAGCGTTTCGTTTGAGCGTTTGACCGCGACTCGGCAAGCAGCGTGGACTACATACAAAATATACTTTTCTTTTCCTTTAACGGTCTTTTGAATTGCTAAATGCGTAATTTGACGATCCCTCCGGATGCTAAGACGGACGTAAGACTTCTTCCACGTGTTTTTTTTTATTGCGCACTACGCTGGAATGCACGTAACGTAAGCATCACCGGTGTCTGATTAGTGCAGCCACTGCGGCATCAATCATCTCGACCGGCCGTCGGAATCGCCACCCTCCCTGCTGACCACGTCCACACTATCCTCGTGCACTTCAAGCGTGGCATGGACTTGTTTTTCGGCCGGCAGGCGGGCAGTGGGTAAAGGCCTGCAGCAACAGCAACTTGATGCATATCCGTTGTTACGTTGCCCAATCTGTTTTGTCGCCACTAACATGCTTTCGCAGGAAAAGCAGTTTTCCAACGGAGCGTGCCTTACTGCCATTGTTTGAGTGGAAAACAATTTATGTGTCACTATCCTTATTCTCCCATCTCTCGCTTCTTTCTTCTCCAATTCTCCCCATCGCCAACCTGCGCACGCTCAACTGCCCCTCCAGCCGCCCATCAAGAAGTCGACGGCGACACGGGCGACGATGATGCGGCCGATGGCGGCAAGGGTGCAAGATGCCGCAGTGGTCATGACGGCGTGTGGAGGCTGGACGGTGACGGTAGTGGCGCGCGGTGGCTAGATGCAACGGCAGTGGCACAGGGTGGCTAGATGGCGATGGCATGTTGGGAGAATCAGAGAAGTGAGCAGCCCCTGGTTCTCCTCCTCTCTCCCCCGTCTCAGAGAAGGATGAAATAGAGGAGGAGGTGGCGGCGGTGCGCAGCAACGGGTGCACACGAGAAGAGAGAGAGAGAGAGAGAGAGAGAGAGAGAAGAAAGAGAAGAAAGAAGCAGAGAGAAAAATGGGAGGGTAACATGGGCATTTTGGAGAGAAAGAGTTAATGGAAAATATCTAACGGATTTGATGGGAGTGATCTAGAAACGTATGATTTCGGAATTATAGTAACATGTAAAAAAGATATCATTTTGTAATGATAGATTAGGGATCTAAAAGATTTTGTAGCAGTATATAAAAAATTCCCCTTATTTGAGACAGAATTATCGAGCTACAGGAGAAGGGCGTATCTGTGTTTCCGAGAATCAGAATGGGCTTCGAACTTACAGCCTAAACCATTGTAAGTTTGTAACCTCGAGCTCTATAGCTAAGACTAGGTAGTGGACGGTTCGAGACCAAGGATGCTCATTCATCACCTTTCCATGAACTCATGAAATATTCGAAAAGATCACATAATTCGGTAGTGTAGTATTGCTTATAATTGGTAATTGTTGTGTCAATGATTTAGCTTGTGATCAACGTAAGAGTGTGTCGACACCCTATTGGTGAGTCACTTTCCCCTTTCTATTCCTTTGGCACGCTCTTAGTCTTAGGGCGCTTTACCTCCACGAGCACTGAAGAAAAACCAAAACCAAAGGAATTGTACCACTCAGGAGCACGGACAAAAGTCACAAAATCTATTGAGGAACAGGAGAAAAGGGGGGAAATCGTCCCAGTCTTCGGCACGGTGTGACCATTCAATGCACATCATGGCCACACGAATGTGCGCTCAACAGGTACAATGAAATTGCACTTTTACTCAAAGTGAAATGTGCCATATTTATGGGCAGGTAGCGCGCCGATGAGCGTATGTGTATGTCATGAAGGAAACGCACGAGTTTTTCGACAAGTATCGCGCCGACACGCATGCCATGGAGAACTCCGGACTTTGGAAGGGAAACTGAATTGTTTGGCATGTAAGTTGCCTGGCTTTTCCCCGACAATTTTTTGAATTTTTATTATTAATTAACCCTTTTTATTTTTATTTTAAAGATAACCCCCGACGCACTTTATTTCTAATTCTGATCCTTTTGGTTATGCCACCACCCGTGACATAATAAAACAACGCTATTACGCCATAAGATAAGTCCGCCAAATAGTATTTTTTGTCACACCACTCGTTGTGGCGTGACCAAACAATACTGTCACGCCACCACTCATGGCGTGATAAGAGCATGTTCCAACGTGACAGTGTTGTTTTGTCACGCCACGAGTGGTGGCGTGACCAAATGGGTTAGAATTGGAAATAAAGTGCGACGAGTTAACTTTAAAATAAAAATTTAAAAAGGTTAATTAATAAAAAAATAACAATTTTTTTGCCCAATTGGAGTTGTTTTTTTTTCTTGAATGAAGAGGCAAGAGAGCTATCATTATCATTGATAAAGTAGAAGATAACAAGATAAAAATAAAAAGATACGCCCGATCGAGAGAAAAACCTAGCTGGAGGGAAACCGCAATTGAGGCACGCCTTACAATAACAACACCAGAGCTAGAGACACCAACTAGCAAACTCTAACCACACCCTACCATCAACCAGCTCTGTCGCGCACACAACCAACCCACAGGAGCTTCGAACTGGTAAAACAAGACAGCGTAGAAGATCACCCTAACACCGACAGCTTCATATGAATTGGATGAGGATGCATTTATTTCATTTGGCAATAATAGTGGATGACGCAGAAACGAAGGACGATAACTCTGCCTCCTCTCCCCCTCCGCCTACGCGGCTCATTCAAGGTGGACTGGACCAGCTGCTATGAACAGGGTCTCCGAGACAGTCGTCTTACGCCTCTTGCACCTCGAGACGACCTGTCAACGGCAATAGCCCTCTACTCGGGCTCTTCCAATAGCAACAGCCCCTTACCTGGGCTCTTCCAACGGCCTACCTACAACTCCACAGGACAACGGCCTACACTCATAGCGCACCCGACATAGCAGCATGGAAAGCCAACCTTCTCTCTCCGACTCAAGGCAGGTGGCGAAGCGCACAACGTAGGGTTCTGGGGCGGGGTGAGAGACTTCTCACCGTGGTGAATGGAACTCTGGATGAACTTGCCGACGGGCGTGCCCTAGCAGCCAGGAGGTGGCGAGCACGAGACACGCGACGCAGACCGTCGCGATCGCCATCGCGCCACGCCGCCAGACGGGCCCACGGCGGCTGCGCACGCCAAATGATCGATGACGATCTTGGGCAATGGGTGGACCTTCTCGGCGTGGAGCACCGAGGCCCACCCGGCGCGTGCGAAGACGACGGCCCCAAGGATGAGGCGGCAGCTCCCTGAGCGACGGGACTCCTCCTGGCTCGAATGAAGACGATGGCTCCCCGCACGGCGAACTCCTCGGCATCGGCAACCCCATGGTCATAGCTGACGCCGCACCAAGTGGTGGTGGTCGCCTTTAGGCGACGATGGCGCGGCAACCGGCACCCATGAGCTCCAAAGGACCGTCGTGGGAATCTAGATCTGTCTTCAGTGGCGCTGCAACCCGTTGGCTCTAGCCAAGGGGGGTAGCTCCGCGTCTCTGGGGCTCGCCGCCACCTCAGTGGACGGACGGGACGTCGCCAAGCGCACTCCCTCGGCGAGGATAGGAAGAGGGGGGAGGGGGAGGAAGTAAGAGGAGGGGAGGCTTAGGGAGGGTGGAGGGGGGGCATCGCCGGTGACGAAGCAGCGGCGACACCCGGCGGGGCGGGCGGGGGAGGGGTCTCGACGTCGCCTCCTGGGTCGCCTGAGACTAGCGACACGGGAGTCCTTCCTCAGCACCACCCTTGTTACTTTATCCTTGGGTCTCTTTCCTTGTTCCCAATTGGAGTTGTTGATCTGCGACAAATGGCTATGGTATGGAACCAAGTAAACATATTTGCCATGGCACATTTGGCACCATAAACAATGTACCTAGAAATAACTCTCCTCTCTGATGCAAGCTTTTGTTATATCTTAGTGATTGTATTTTGTGCCCAAGCTATGTCTCATGCAAGACATTGCTTTCATCTCTCTCTTTTTAATTTCTTCTCCACATAAGCATCAATCCTAGGTGGAATATTAAAGAGATCGCTAATGTAGGAGTATTGAGAGTGCCCTAAATGTTACTCGCCCCTCAGAGTTGACTAGCCTATAGATGGAAATGCCCAGTACCGCGTATTGGAGAGAGATGTACTTCCTGGCTACGCATGTATAACCACCAAAAGGGTAAAAATATATAGAGGGAACAAAATAATCCACAAGACCTAGGGTCGGGGCCACTATCGAACTTACGAGAATTATTAACAGGAAGGCTAATCACTCAGGGATTTGAGCTTGTTACAAAGAGTCGAATGATTTCACCGTGTTTCGTTATGTTCTTGATGGCGCACAAGCCCCCATGTTTATACTGATCTATGGGGTGGCAGTTAGGTTACTCCCAATAGACAATATCTTAGTGCAGTTTCTTAGTGTATGAAGAGTGTTAGGGTACTGTCTTCTCAATACATGATTTCTTATAGTGTAGTATCTTAGATTGTTTTATTTAATTACATACATGAGTTTTACTAGTATTTGAGCATTGTGTTCTATTTGTGGTATGTACTAAAGCATTGTGGCACCGCATGGGATTGATCATAATAAATTTTATGCATTGGATTTCGAGACCGAACCGGCATCCAGATTAGATATTAGAGTACCCTCTTTCATCATTAACTATGATACAACATCATCATTTTACCTATATAGCAGGTTTAAAATACCAGTCAAGATAGAGCATTGCGAGCAGTTTTAGTGCTGGAGTAGACGTCTCTTGTCCCGCGCATGTGTCTTGAAACGTCGTGCCTCTTGTCAACCATCGCGATCTGCTGGAACCGTCGTTACCTGCTCTCACACGTCTAATTAGATATCCACGTGAGAAACCATCACGGCTCCGACCAGCTGTACTCAATTCTAGGTAACTCTGTCTCGAAAAGTGATAAAAACACCTATGATATACCGTAAGTGCCAATATAACATTGCAATATCTATGGGGCGTTCAGATTGCAAGGATTTCAAAAAAAGGGTAAAAAGATGACGTTGCAAAATGGGGATTTTTTATTATTTAATCTTTTTTAATTATATTTTAAAGTTAACCCCTCGCCAACTTCCTGTGGTGTGACTAAATAAAACTGTCACACCACCAATGGCGGCATAGCCAAAGATGCCACGCAAGCCGTCGGCCGCGCGTCGCGCCAGCGTGGAGGGTTTGCGTGGCACCTGTCACGTCTTTTTGTTTGGCGTGACAGTGGCTAATCCAGTTTGTTTGTATTCCATTTGAATTTATCGATTTCGAACCAACAAAGGGACTTCGTTTTGAAAGATCAAAAACAATTGAAGATACGGTGATGCATAACACCATGTACATGTAACATTTAGCAATCCACAACTTAAAAATAGAGACATCTCTACATAACCAAATATAACACCATCCTTTTAACTGAGAGTAAATAGATATATGGACCGGTAATCTTTTTATGCTTTAAAAACCTTTGACACTTTACAATATTTCCAGGGCGTGTTCTAGAAGTGATACATAATGCATCATAGAAAAAAATGACTAATATGTGAATTGTGTGGTACAACATGAGGCACAATTATGCACATATGTTAGACAGTACCGTTGATGAAAGATACGTAGACATCCTAGTGGAATGATAGGTGGTGCGTAAACATTATAATGGAATGATAGGTGGTGCGTAGACATCCTAGTGGAATGATAGGTTTGTGGTCATAGACCAAACCGTAAACTTCTGGAACTCGTTTTTGTCATGTTGTTGGATGCCTTACTGTGCAAAGAATTGAATGCGAAAAGACGACGGGTTTTAAAGTTGCGAATTAAAATAGACTTCATAATAAAACTTGGAATAACATGGCGCACAGGGTTTGGTTACATGCATAAGAAACAACATTATGCACGATGCAACAAACCGAAGTACTCCTACGATATATATGCGCCTTTTTTGAATGAAAATAAATTAGACCTTCTGGGAACTAGTACGGAAAGGTGCCTCGCACTACCCACATAGAGTGTTCTCCAGCTGGGCGCATCAGACGTGGTTGGCCGTCGTTGTAGTGGCACGCACATATGCAACTAGGGTTGGCGTAGTAGCATGTGGGATTATAGGAACTTCCTATGTTCACGACCTCCTCGTTGCCCCTCTAGCGCTGCATCTGTTGGCGGAGGTCATCATTTTGCTCCTTGAGATCGTCAATTTGCGCCTCCAAATCAAATATTCGGTTCCACAATATATCCACGTGCATCACAACATGTCGTTCATGGGGAGGATCGATCCAACGGGTAAAGTTGTATTTTTCTATCTGCTGCAAGGGACGGTTAGTATGGAGGATGTATTAGCAGTAACATGAACAAAACTATTTACCCCATAGTATGGGCATCGGAAGAAATGTCGTCCGCCATCGAAAGGGCCGTCTATGACCTGCACGATAGCGTCCTCCCCGTGTCCGCATTTCGGCTATACCGGTTGAGCACGCCTGTTCGGCATCAACCGGTAGTTAGAGCCGAAGTCCTCCCTCCTTTCGAGGGGAATGTCTTGCTTCGGCGACCCCGGTTGAACTGGTCCCTGGGCGTCTGCCATGGTATGTTAGTGTACAACGAAGAAGATTCTTCTTCCTACGGTTTCAAGGGTCGAGTGATCCTTCCGGAGCGTGGAGCACACATTTTATAGCCCGCGGGGGGAGGTCAAGACCTGACGGGGTAATATGTTAGGTTGTAGATGACAAGACTTGATGGGGCTGTCTGCTTTGCGCAGAGATAAGACCAAACAGGGCAGCTTTTGCGTAGTGACAAGACCGGACGGTGCTTTTTTGCGATGACAAGGCCACACGAACGACTTTATGCGCGATGACAAGGCCAAAGGAGACCTTTTTGCGATGACAAGACAAGACGGGACAGCTTTGCGTAGTGACAACCCTGACCGCCTCGCCAGCTTTTCAGAACGAAAAGACATGACTCTGCAAGGAAAGACGTAGAGTGTTGTCACGTCGATCTGAAAACTTGGCAAGGGTCAGGGTTGTCTAGTCGATCTAAAAAGCCTAAACTCTAAGCCTGAACCCTAACCGTAAGCCTTAACCCTAACCCTAAACCCTGAACCTAAAAACCTAAAACCCTAAAAAATCTAAACCTAGACCTAAACCCTAACGTAAACCTAAAACTCTAAATCCAAAACCAAAACCAAAACCTAAACCTAAGTACTGTCACGCCACTTAACCCGGCGTGACAGGACTGCCTTGTCACGCCACCATTCAGTGGCAAGCAAAAGGCATCGCCACGCCACAATCCTTGACGTTCGGGCGTTGCCAAAAAGGGTCAACGTTACGGGGCTAAGTCTGTCACGCCACTTACAAGGCGTGGCAAAGATCGCTTTGTCACGCCACCATTTAGGGTGTGGCAAAACGCATCTCACCACGCCACAATCGTTGATGTTCGGAAGCGTTGCCAAGGGCAGGCTGCGGGGCCAAGTCTGTCCACGCCATTTACCCCAACAGGCGGATCGCCACTGCGCCTTCAAGAGTGGCATGACAGTAGCTATTACTCACATAAATCAAATTGGCCACATGCACTCAACATTTCATGCATCTAGAATCAATATAGCAGCGTGATTTCATTTAAACAACAATAAGAATCAATCATCAACCACCAATCATCTCATTTCATGCATGGTGAATCATTACAATAATTTCATTCAAACAACCATCATTCATGTCATTTCATTCAACATTCAAAATAGCCATAGAAAGTTCCATTCGATATGAACCGTACAAAATGCATGCACCCATTTATTCATCCCATCACTTGCGCTTTCGGAGCGCACCTGACCCCGGCATGAACCTCGTTGCTAGGTGTTGGCCTCGCGTGCCCTCGACGACATTTTCGGAACTAATGTCCACGCGATCACGCCGTTTACGGCGACGTGGTGGGGTGGCCTGAGTCAGCTGTGTGGGGGGCGGTGCACCAACCAGGTCCGCGAGGACCATCTCGTCAGGAATCCTAGCAGCGACGTCCTCCTCGTCATCCTCGTCGGCCTCGTCTGTGTCGTCCTCCTCCTCGTCCTCACTGGCCTCCTCCTTGTCCTCCTCAGCCTCGTCTGCGCCACCCTCCTCGTCGTCGACGTCCTCCTCGACCTCGTTTGCGCCACTCCGAGTTGGGCCAGGTTGCACGACTTCTCCCACTGCCACCACACAGCTCATCTTTGCAGCCATTCGCCGGCATTGGCGGTGAACCAACTACAATGTTAAACAACAAAATAAATAACAAGGGATAACATGTTAATTTAACGTAGTGTGTGTTACCTCAGCGAAGTCCCGGAAGCGTTGGAAGCTCCCCTCCGAACCCTCTTGTAGCATGAGAACCTTCCTGGCCTCGTTGCTTATGCGGGCGAGCTGCTTTCCCTGCGAACGGGTTAACACATTAAATTAGTTTACGCATGGTGACATTGCTAATTAGTGGTGGGATACAATGTACTCACGTAGTAAGCGTTGATAGGGGCCCTCTCCGGCTGAGTGCCCGTCTGTGTGAACTCGTCGTAGTCATCCACGATGTCCTCCTCGTCGTCGCCACCCTCACCTATATTCGCATCGGTCATCGCCGGTCGAAGCTGGAGACGCGTGACGCCGTGTAGCCACTCTAGGTATCTGACGAAGTCATGCCTCTAATGGATTT
The DNA here is from genome assembly GCA_036346405.1 of Phyllostachys edulis. NCBI lineage: Eukaryota > Viridiplantae > Streptophyta > Magnoliopsida > Poales > Poaceae > Phyllostachys > Phyllostachys edulis. The sequence goes on along the minus strand of CM070557.1, from coordinate 48,540,053 downwards.
GGGGCACATTCCTCGACCGATTTGTCTGGTCCAGCCACTCCAACACGTAGGCTCGTTGATAAGCAGACCAGTCGGTGTGCCGGTACCTCCGCCTTCAGTTCATCCTACGACAGGGACAATCCAACAGTTAGCACGAAAAGCGCTACCAAAGTTGCACATACACGACGACGATGACTTACCCATGAAGGTTTATATCTATCGAGAACATCGCTGGTGGGCATGCCTGAAACTTCACAAACTGTCTCATCACCCGATGGGGCAAACGGTACTTAACCGCATGGAAGTAGATCAACGGTGAGAGGGGTCAACCACAAAAGCTTGCCCTGCTCGCACATCGGGTTTAGCTCAATTTGGAGGACCTCATCGCGGACGTATGGCAGCCACGTGACCTGTAGCAAGTAGGTTTAGCTCAATAGGTGAATGCAGAAGTAAAATAACTTATGAAACAGTACCTGGTCCTGTGTGATGACGTCGAGCTTGTTTGTATACGCGAGGTACCTCGACCTCGACGCCCAGAATGTGCAATGATGGAGCTTCAGAGGTAGGCTACTGTTGGTCGCGAGGCCTCATCTTCAATGGGCCATGGCCATACCTGCATGGAGATATATATCAGTCGATTTCTTATGGAACGAGATATGTGTGATTACTTAAAAAAATCCGTACCTGCAAGGCAGCACTAGTGGATTGACCCACGGGGAAACGCTCCCACATCCAGATCTGCAGGTGGTATGTGCAGCCACCCAAGTTGCCCTCCGCACTCCCTGATCGACACACGTCGCACAAATGCCGGTATAGACACGCCAGTGTAGTGGAACCCCAACTGTAGGTCCCTACCGTCATTAAATCTGCCAAAATCGGCAAGTAAATCCAGAAGACAGCATTGCCGGTACCGTCCGGGAAGAGGAAAGAGCCGAGAAGATGCCAAATCCACGCCCGTGTGAAGCGCTGCACTGTGGCAACATCTATGTTCGGTGGGCACACGTTGAAGTCTTGCTACAGACCATGACGCAAGCACCGCAGATGGCGGTTATCCTCGAGTCCGCAGGGGTCCTCGGCCGCACTCCGAGCCACTCTCCCACCCGTTCTCGCCAAATTTCACGCCGCTGATATTCCCATGAATGTAGACCCTCTACGGGGAGGCCTAGAATCATACCGACGTCCTGAAGCGTGATAGTCATCTCGTCTGACGGTAGGTGGAAAGTGTGGGTCTCCAGGCGCCACAGGTCCACCAATGCGGTGAGCGCAGATCCATCCATATGAGAGAGACCGTTGATTACTATCCGCGCCAAAGCAAGGAGACCGGCTGAGCGGACGTGTGGCACATACCGCTTATCCCAATCTAGGGGGTGTGGGTCCGAGGGCGAAGTGGATGGAGTACCTGCAAGAGAGATATGTAAATAAATAAGTGAAACAACAAGCACGATGAAATAGAAGATTAGCAAATCTCACCCGACCATCCTGGGCTATGCAGCGAGCGCGGTGGTCGTCATCGTACTCCGAGAGGAGCAACGTGTATTGCGCGTGCTGTGGCATCCTACATTACAGGAAAGGATTTTTGTAAGATCACGTGAGGTACAAAACAATATGTAAAATGCAAATGAAAGTACTATGTACGTAAAAAACAACCATTTGTGCGGAACAACAGCATTGGATACCTCAAGCAGGTGGGGTGACACGTGTGCGCCGTCGCCTGACCCTACGCGGCTGGGAATCCCTACTGGCATGCTTTGCCCTGGTGTGTCCGTGCTCGTGGCACTCCGAGCACTTGTTGGAGTTACCGGCGTCGTTGAAGTCCCCTAGAGAATACATGTCATTACCGCTTTGCTGTGAGAGGTTCATGTCATTACGAAGCATCTTCCTCTTCCTTTGACTGCGTCGCTTGTTCATCATTGTTACGTCGGGAATGTATTCCTCCCCCACGTACGGTGGCCAATGCGAGGGATCTAGGTAAGGCTCGAATCGCTTCTCCCAAGTCCGCATCGTGGCTAGCTTCGATAATTCTAACGCAACAAAGGTAAGGTGACTTACACCGCGCACTCGACAGGCGGTGATGATGTGAGAGCATGGGACATGCAGTAACGTCGGGACCATGCAAGTACAGTCTCCCTCAGTCAGGTTCACTCTATCGTTCCAACCACCGTAACGTTCGCCCCCTATCGATGTGCACCCGGCTGCCCTGACGGTGTATATATGCTTAATGGGATTGTATTCCTCCACCTCCTGATTGCATGACTCGGCCTCTGCGATAGCAAGGTGCTTGGCAGCAGCCGCACCCCAACGCTCGCTGGCATTGTATGCATCCCTTGCTCGGGTCCACCGATCGATAAAGTACGAGTTGATCTTTCGAAACGAGTACTTCAAGATAGAAGATACTGGCATCGCACGGATGCCCTAAATAATGTTGTTGAACACCTCCAAGATGTTCGTTATCATCATTCCATACCGATAGTCATCTTTATCGTATGCCTGTGCCCACTTCTCCTTCTGCTGCAAGACCTCATCCAACCACGACATACCCCGTTCGTTCGTCAGTCCTCTCAGCTCTGTCAACTTGACCTCGAATTCCCTCTTCTCCAAGCATCCGCACAACAGCTTGAACTTTTTGGTGAGATCTCCCCTGCTGCATTGCTTAAAGAAATTAGCCACTAAATGACGCATGCACCATTTATGCAGCACATCCGAGTGTCCGTCAAGTCTGCTCTTCATAGCGTTCAGAATGCCACGGTGCCTTTCTGAGATGATGCAAACCTGTCGTCCAGACCCAACGAGGCGTAGACGAACTATATCCAGGAACCATTCCCATCTTGCATTGTTCTCACCCTCTGTCAATGCGAATGCTAATGGAATCAGCTGGTCCTCTGCGTGAATACCCACGGCGAGTATCAAGGCACCATGGTACTTCTCCGTTAGGAATGTAGCGTCAACAGATAAGACAGCCCTACAATGTTTGAAGGCCTCTATGCATTGCACAAAGGACCAATACACCCTCCCAAGGACATGTTTCATAACCCCTCCATCGAGTTCCATACGGTTGTCGTGCCAAGGGTAAAATACCATACCTGGATTCTTGGCCTACATAGCGGTTAGAATTCAAGGAAGCAAACCGTAAACCTCCTTCCAATCACCCCAAAATAACTGCATCGCTCTCTGCTTTGTCCTACATGCTTTCCGTACGTCACACGGTATTTAATGAACCCGTATATAACCTCGATGAGGGCGGCGACAGTCACATCAGGATCGACAGCCACAACCGTCATAATACGCCTAACAATGAAATTTGCGGTGGCCTGGAGGTGCTCCCCGGACACTTGTGCGGTCCCACAAGTGTGAGACTGCTTCACATTCGCAAATTTCCATTGCTTGTCCCTTGTTTTGAGGCCCCATACCTTCCATCCGCACCCCCTTCGCACCTCACGGTGTACCTTTTGTTCACATCGGGGTGTTGCACTATGAACGAACGATGGTGCCGCACTGAGTATTCTTGCAGCCAAACCTTCATATCTTCCATGGGTGGAAACAACATGTTCTTCCGCATTACGTCATTTTCCGAGTCCGCAATGTCATCCCTGCTTTTCAATCTATTAGCACAAACCGCCTTATTGGACATACTAACATCATTGAAAGAATGCACCGACGGACCTCACCTATTACACTACGAAGAACCCTGCCTTCCTCTAAGGACAAAAGAGGTGCGGGAGCCTCTTCTTCGGTCGAGCTCCATCCTTCGTCAGACTCCACTTCACGGGTTGTTTCATCGCGAAACAACTCCTCCTCAAGCTCGTTGTTCATGACAAATATTGTTGAAATCATCCACAGGTCAATAACACGCTATGGGAAGATACGGCGAGATCCAATCGACAGAGGCCATGGTTGGTACAACTCACGCCAACGAACTCTTCGGAAGGTCGCTCTTTCATTGGGGGGCTCGCAAATGATAGGCAGCGGGGTCTAGTTCCTCCGTGTTGCCATTCACCACATCCAAATTGTCTGGCAAATACTCAACAATGATTGTCCTCTCCATCGCCACCTCCAACAACCGGACCTGAGATGCGAGCACAATTTTCTTGTATATGTCCCAATCATCGGCGAACAGGATTGGCACCAACAAGGTGTGCACCTTAGAACCCACCCCTGCGTCATATCGTCCTTACATTCCGACAACGACCCCGGGCTCATCCCATCCAAAGGTCGACTTAATCCTACTCACAAGAGTTTGAAAGTCCGGTGTTTCGCGAAACAAAAGGACGGTTGCTTCTATACCGCCGAAGTCGACAAAACTTCCAGTTTGGCTAATGGCCCCACCAGTAAATACATGTATAACTTTGTCCATCTACATCCAACCAAATATTGCAAAGTCAATACTGTATGCCATATGATTACTTTACTTGTCAACATAATTTGTAATTTTTTGTAGTTTCATGCACCCAATTAAAGTAACTTTTGCTTACTGCAGTTGCATATGGTCCCTTATTAATTACTATATCTACACCCTATAATATGTTAAAACTCGACTTTGATCAAAGATTTGTGGAAGAGCTACATTTTCCTGATGTTCATTTAGTTAGACATATTGCAAGAAGGCAGCATTTGTAACAAAAGACATCAAAATTCATATTGATAGTTAAGTTGTGCCGAATATTTTATAAAAGGTTGCAAATATTAGGCAGAGACATTAAAATGATATGCATGTAAATATATCACAACTTATTTCAGCAATAAGAAATCCAACTATTCCCACAAGAAATATAGTTCCCAAGAAATGTTTATTTCAAGTCGCCAGCATAAAATTGCACTACTATTCACGGCCCTCTAAGATTTAGAAAATAACTTAGTGTTTCTCATCCACAAGCAAAAAAAAAAAACAGGTCAACAAATTCATATTGCAGCCATCAGTAACACTTATCCATAATTTTAACAATAACTTCGCATGCTTCACATATGGTTTGGCGCACTAAACCTAGTCTAACTCCAAATGAGAATAGGAAAGGGTGATTTCTGATATTGCCATCTTCCAGGTTTTCGCAATAGCAAGAAAAAAAATCAGAGGGTCTCCAACATTAACCCCAACACGATCCATTTCATTTATCCTTCAGTATGACAGGAGATGTAGTCCAGTATTCACAGCAAAGCACAGCACACAGAGAAATCAGCAAAGCACAACACACAGAGACAACAACAACGAAGGAGTTGATGGAGCCAGCGGCGGAGAGGGCAGGACTAGCGAATCAACACATTGTGAGCATAATATCCGCCTGTCCGTCAGTCCATCCATCCATCCATCAGCTATTCAGGGGGAGCTCAAATCTCACCTCGGCCGACCAAACCCCCGATCCCAGTGATCCAGGGAACGGCGGAGGGGGTGAACTCGGAAGGGGGGAGGGGTGAACTATGATCACTAATCACACACACAAATGCATACATACATACACACAGACTAGAGCGAGTGAGCGAGAGGGAGGAGGAGGTGATGGCGAGCATACCGGACTGGATTGGGGCCGGCGTGAGGGGCGGAGGGAGAGGCCTGCGTCGAAGAGGATGCGCCGCCACGAGGAGGGCGACCGGCGGCGGGAGGAGCCTCCGTCGGGGAGGAGCGCAGGAGCCGGGGGGACCCGACATCGAGCTAGAGCGCCACGGCCGGTGGGAGGGTGGCCTGGCTGCGGAGGAGCGCGGGCGCCGGGAGGGCGGCGGAGGTAGAGAGGCGCGGATGTAGAGAGCGGCGGAGATGGGGAAAATGGTCAAGGCGCTACTATTATGTCCATTGTCACGCCATGTATCGAGTGTGACAGGAGCGTTGTCACGCCGTGGATCCCGGCGGGATGATGCTCTGTGAGCCCTCTGCCGCACGGCCTACGCGAGGGTCGACGTGGCATTTATTGCCACGCTACAACACTTGGCGTGACAACATGTTTTCACCACGCCACGTCTGATGGCGTGACCAAAGGGGTCAGAATTGGAAATAAAGTTTGCGAGAGATTAACTTTAAAATATTAAAAAAAATAGGATTAAATAAAAAAATCCACAATGGGGCGCTACAGGGCATTTTACAGAGATCACTCGTACTCGGTACAAGCGACTAGTATAATCTTATCTTACGATATATGGGGTTATCTTTAAAATTACATGTTTTTAAAAGGGGAGCCATGCCTAACACTTGGACTCGATTTCCACTCTCCGATTAAATATTTTTTGTACCCATCAAAACGTCGAGCTAGCCTCTTCAAGAAGCTAAGCTGTTAGTTGCTACTTGTTTCAATAATTGTTCAGTGCAGTGTGCTGCTCGTTCTAACCAGGTGGCTCACGCTTTGGCGGAACTCGGAGCACAGTGACTGTTGGTGAATGAAACAGAGTTGGGACTGTTGTTCCGGCCTCTATTGCAAATCTTGTAAAAGGAGATTTGACTGCCCGTGTTGAGTAATAACATCAAAGTATTACTCTAAAAAATGTTTTTTTGTTGTTTTGGCTCTTTTCCGTCCCGTATTTACAACAATGACCGTCTTCGAATTCTTTTTGTAAACATAGTCCCCTGCCGTACGACCACCATACGGCAAGCCCTCCCCACCCATGGGCTCTTGGGTAGGGATGTCAATTGTGCTCGAATACTCGTGTACCTGCGGGTAAATACCCTAATAGAGCCGGGTATGAACTGTTTTTTTTGTCCATGGGTATGAAAGTGGGGAAAACTCTCTACCCATCGGGTTAACGGGCGTGGGCATGGGTAAGCTCTACCCGTACCCGTCTCGTCCGTTTACCCGTGACATGCACTGACAGGTGGGACCACTAAAACCCTAATAGGTTACTCACTCCCACCGTCTCACACCCGACCCCGATTTCCCATTTCCCAGCCGCCAGTCCCGCTCCGCCTCCTCCTCCTTATCTCCCCCGTCTCCCTCTTCGTCCTCTCCCCCGTCTCCCTCTTCATCCTCCTCCTCCTCCACGTCTCCTCCCACCTCAAGCTCCTTCCTTCCCGCCACCGCCGGCCACTCTGAACCTCCGCCGCTTCTCCCTCTCGTCAAGCTCCTCGCCACGACCTTGAAATCTAATTGCCTTCGCTTCGCTCGCCGCCCTCGACTATGCCGGGACCACGTCGCGCTCCACGCCCTTCCTCGACCACCGCCGCCCAACTCGTCGCCCCTTCTCGCCAGATCCCACGAGATCCTCGCCAGCTGGGCGCCTTCCATCGCCAGCACGGGAGAAGTACGTGAGGCCGCCCCGCTCTACCTCCTCCTCCTCATCTTCCCGTCTCCCTCTTCGTCGTCGTCCTCCTCCACCGCTCCTCCCACCCGCACCGCTTCTTCCTGTCGCCACCGCCGGTTCAACCTCGAACCGAAAAAAGAGAGTTATCCTCTCGCCCATATCCATCCACCGACATGGCTGCCGCCTCCCCCGCCTTGTCGTCGTTGTCTTGCTCCGCCTTCACTCCCCTCCCCACTCCCCTCTCCCTCAACAAGGTGGGTACTCATTGGATCTGCAGGTATCTGCCTCGATCTGCTCCATCCGCCGGCCCCATGCTCCTCCCGGTCGGCCCCATCCTCCTCATTCACACCAACCCCCCGTCGGCCCGTCCTCCTCCCGGCCTCGGCCTCCTCCTCCCGCCCCCCGATCCAGATCTCCTTCCTCGTCCTCCTCCCAGCCGGCTCTCCCCCATCCTCTGTCCTCCTCCCGGCCAGCCACTGCCCCCATCCTCCTCCCGACCAACCGCCAGCCCCGTGCTCCTCCCGGTTGGCCCCATCCTCCTCACTCACGCCAACTGTTGGTGTGCTAGAAAAAGAGTACTGATATGAGGTAACACTCTCTCATCAATGTTTTTTTATCTGTCCAAGTTCCGAGTTATCTTCTTTCCATTAGTTCAAAGTTTGAAAAGCGGTAAAATTGTATCTTTACCAAAGTGAAAACTATGTGAGAAGTCCTGAGATATTCAGAACCATCGAATTGCTGTGCAATGTAGTTGTTTGCTCTTTGTTGTGCATTACAATATTAAGATATGTTATTGAACAAAACTATATTTGTTCCTGTTTGCAATTGACTGCACAAAATTATCTATTATCTTTCCTACATTTGTCATCTGTTGGAAACAATATCCATGTCTTCGCCACTTGAGATTTTTGGAGAGAATGCTCCTAGATAGAGCTTACCAATATCCGCTCAAGACTAAGTAATTCTTGCAAGACAAGATTCATTGTGTTTTTTGTTCGGCAGTGTCCAAAGACTCTAGCCCGATAAATGAATTAGCATCTCGCCGCAATTTGCATGAGGGGGCTTTCATTTGACGAAGGCATAGAAGGGAGGCTTTGTGCGTCCTCTAACTATCTATATAACACTTAAACCTGCATCTATTCTGTTCTATTGCCTGCAACATTGACATACAAGCATTTCGATGGAGAAGTTCAAGTGGAGGAATGGTTGGTTTTACTCTCACTGAAAAGGCACTCATAGAAGGAAATCCGGATCCATGCCCACTCCACATAGCTTGGCTCAAGGAAAATAAGGCCATATAGAGAATTTTCATGTACATGAGATGTGGTCTTGAGTTAAACTCTTGAAAATGGAGAAAATTGCATATTCCCTCATGTATTGTGCCTATAGCTATAAGTGCCTTTTTTAATTGAATGTTCTTACTTATTAGCCCATTACACTTGTAATTTCCATACCTGGTTGAAAATGAACCATTTTCATATGTTCTACTCTTGTTGTATACTTAATTTGTTTATGTGTGAGGAACTATGTCAGTTTGTATTTCTATTTTATTTTTTGAACTTGATTAGTTGTTGTCTTGTTGAACTTGATGTGTGAATTGTGATGAACTTGATTAGTTGTTGAATGTGTGATGCACGGTTGATGTGTGAATTGTGATGAACTTGATGTGAGCATTGTTTATGTGTGATGAGCATGCCCGCGGGCGATGGGTACCCATGGACGGTGGTGCATTGTTCGTGGGTAAACGGGCATGCCCACGGGCGACGGGTATGGGCAAGATTCTTCGCCCGTCGTCCTTCGCGGGCATGCCCGTGCGAGGAAATCGGAGTCGCGGGCATGGGTATGGGCGAGTATTACCCGTACCCGTCGCACCCGATGTAACATCCTGATTTTCTAAATCCTTTGTAAATGTGTAAAACAAATTAAAACGATTTTGTTTTAATGAGAATTCAAAGTTTGGTTCAGTTGGAGAGGTTTGAGTTGTTGTTACTTCCTTTCTAGTATACTCGGCAAATCCTCCTTTAGCCTATCTCTTTTGGGTTATGTAAGGTTTAGACCCTCTCTGTGGCCTAGACCTCCCCAGTGGTTCTTGAGGTTAGACCTCCCTTGGGGCTCAGACCTTTTTTCACTTGGACATATCTTTATGTCCAGGCCTTTTTCTTTGAGTTGATCACTTTGGATCTCTTTGTTGGTTTGAATCTCTTTGGTTCAGACCTCCTTCCTGTCCAGACTTCTTATAAGTCTAGACCCCCTTGTTGCCTGGGCACTTTCTTATGCCCAGACCTCTTTTCAGTCGGACCTCCTTGTATCCCATTGGATCCCTTGTGTGCCTTCGAACCTCTTGAGTTCATTCGAACCTCCTTGACATTTCCTCTTGGTCGAAAGGACCTCCTTTGGGTTCATCCTGACCGCCTGGACCTCTCCTTTGTTTAGATCTAACGGTTCGAACCTCTCCTTATTTCGAATCCAAAGGTCCAGACCTCCCCGTGCATTATTTCTCTCTGCGGACCTTACCTTCACGTTTGATCTTGGCTGTTGGACCTCCCTCTCGGGGATCCAACCGCCCGGACCTCAACGTGCCCTTAATCCCAACCACGGGACCTTTTTGTAGTTCTCTGGATCTCCTGTCCAAGATCTCTCTGTGGCCTTTTAGACCTGACTCTGGACCTTCTCGCCAGACCTCCCTTGAAGAGATACTAACCGTCAGGACCTCCTTTTGTGATCCTGACTGTCAGGACCTCCCCATGTCCAGACCTCCTCTGTACGTCTGGACCTCCCCAACCTTTAGACCTCCCTGTCCTTTGGGTCTAGGACCTCCTAAGTCACTCGGACCTCCTCAAAGACCTCTCTTGCGGGGCAAGACCTCCCTTCTTGATCCGTCTGTTTCTAAATTGACTGGCCCCACTTGCCAGACCTGGTCATTCTCATTTCCTTCGCCACGTTGATATCTTGGGCATTTAATGCATGTCATGTCACAGTAAATGCATCCATATACGTGGCGTTTACTCTGAATCTGATCACTTAGCTGTACTCTGACATCCTTCCTTGTTCCTTCCCATAGCAACATACGTTGTCCTTCCTCGTACCTTTTATCAAGGTGGTAGTGACACCTGCCCTGTCACTCACCTATCTTTGACCCATTTCTGTACTTATCCTTGATACGTATGCTTCTAGTTTTCTTCACCCACTTTGGCTATAATTAGTCCAAGGAACCCTACCACATTACCTTTCTCCACGCTCATCATCTTGGCTCTCGCTCAGTGGCTTTCCAGGGAAGACCTTGTTGCCCCACGACCTCCCCTCCATCCATTGGTTCCTTCTGGTCCCCGGTAAGTCCCTTGGTGATCAGCTCCACTCCTATTCTTGCCACCACATTAAGCTGGTTGTGTCCTTCTTAGGACCTCCCCTAGCGGGTTCTTTTGGAATTTCTATGGCCTTTATATGAGGAGCTCTCCCCTGGTTTTTGCGCAATGACCACCTCTCAGGACCTCCCTGTTCTGTTGCTGAAATCACTCTTTTGGGGTCTTTTGCTAAAAGACCACCCTCCTCCTGGTAAGCTTGGACCTCTTCCAAAAGAACCTATTCTAAAATATAGATCTCTCCTGTTGGTTGAGTTTTGGACTCCCTGTGGGGTTCGCTTGGTTTTCTTGTTGATCTCAATGGGTTCTTTATTTGAGCTTTGTTTGAACTTGCTCTTTTACCTGTGTAGATTGCGAAGACTCTAAGGAGTCTGAGTGTACTGAAGAGGAAAATTCTCAGGATAGTGAGCAAGGCAAGTTACACTTTTGATCATATTGCACCCAATAATTCAAATTATTTATGTCATGTTTTAATGTATACTGCATGCGTATTTCTACCAAGTTATTTCAATACCTGTTTTAAATTCATAGCTATGCCTACTTCCTTTGTATGGCCACTGTTGACTTTGGACTAAATACGTTGTCACCATTAGATCAAACTTGGTTAATGCAATAGTGTGAGCCAAGACCATTTGAAAAACATATGCTTAGTCATGCTTAGACCAAAAGTATTGATTTGGGGAAATCTTTACCATCATGACCAAATACTGTTTTAAATGTTTTCACCATGACATTGGGTTGTCATGGAAGGATGAAAATGTTTCTGGGAAAGCAAAGAGAAGGAAAATGGATTTGGACTAGGGCGAACTGGTAGCTTGGATGGTGCATGTGTATGCACGGGACCATGCCTTTTCTATGGACCGGTCTTTGAGCGACCAATGTCATGCCTATAATGGGCTATGCCACAATCGTGCAACCACATGTCTCCAGAATGGGGCGTGGGACCTGGCTGAATAATTTACAAAGTTCTACCACAAGTTGTTCCATTGGAGGTGTGGGAGGTCTTTTATGGCCAATGGTCTTTTATTACCTCATCGCTCCCCTTGGTGCAAGAGGGCTTTCATGGGTTTCTATCCATAGGAAAGTGAAACCTTAGCTAGGAGGAGCTGTGGTGGAACAATGCATTGTAAAGGCCTTGTCATGAGCTCTCGACCTCTTACGTTTGGAAGTGAGAGGTGGCATTGACGGATGCCGGACGAACTAGAGAAATCATGTCATGTGGGTAAAGTGCATAACCTCTGCAGAGTTAAATCTATTCGAATAGCCGTGTCCGCGGTCATGGACATACTGGCAAAGGCTACTCAGAGTTAGATGTTGGTTTTGGGTTTCCAGAAGTGTTTGTCAAATCTGTTTTGGGATTTCTATCCCATGGGTTTTGGGCAGGGAGCCTTGTGTCAGGAGGGTATCCTTCACCAATTTGTTGTTGAATGTTATCCAACTGAAAATCAAGTTTAGAAAATGAATTTTATCTATTAAATACCTGCTTTGGAACTTAGTATTTGTATTTGAAAGAAATTTGGATTTGGGCAAATCAACCATATTATGCCATCCATTGATTATCCATATATGCATGTCATCTTGCTAATCCACGGGTGTAACTTGCGAGCACGGTTGTTGTGCTCACTCTTGCTCATTATAATTTTGCCAGGAGAGGACCTTGACAGTGATGAAGACCAAAGCGATTAGGTTGTGCCTTCCAGTCAGTTGCCTGTGGCGTGCTGATGGACCTTTTGTTCTTTTGTGTTTTTGTATATATGCTTGGCCCAAGGCCACCTTCTAAACAACTCTGTTGATATTTTGCTATAATAAATATGCGTTCTGGATGTCACCACCTTTGTATTATTACTGTGAAGAGCTAGCCATGATCCTTGGGACTAGCTCAGGTTGCACAGGGAACCTTAGAGCAAGCCCAGTCCTCCACGTCCACTCAATGGAATGAACGTGTGTGGCTCTGGGGTGGTCTCAGTCCTCCACGACCTCCTCTGGAGGGTCGCGGTGGTCTTGGGATGCTCTCACACCTTCACGTTTTTCCCTGGTCTGGCCGTGGTAGGTCTTCGGGGTGCTCCCTGGCTCCAAGACCCTCTCGGGTTTTGTTATCCTCGACTTCCAGGAGGTCCTGAGAGACCTCCTGGGAGGTCTTGGTGGACAAACCAAGATATCCTTTTCGGGGTCTCCTGGGAGGTCCTGACGAACTTTCCTAGAGACCTAGGAGGACCTCTTGGGTGCCCTAGAGTAGAGTCGTTACACCCGATTGCCATCCCTACTCTTGAGGTCACGAGTGTTCAACCGAACACTCATTTTTTCCTTCAAAATATCTGATATATAATAAGTCTATTAGATGTATATGTTGTTAGTTAGATCAAAACTATATATTTGTGTTCACAAATGAATTTAGCTCACACTCTCCATGTAGACCTGTGCATGGGCGGCCCGGCCCGAGCCCGACCATGTCCGGGCTGGGCTTGGGATCGGAAATCCGGCCCGAAATCCTGGTAAAAACAATAAAAAAATAGAATTCTATTTATTTACTGCTGAAAATAAATTAAATATTAGTTTTTTATTCTGAAAAATGATTAAAATAATACATTTTAAAAAGCAGAATTACGTTTTTGGTAAGTAGGCAGTTCTGCTCAAGATTTTTGGCCAGCTTTTCAAGCCCTCGTCACCAACATTTGAATAAGTCTATCTCCATGTAACACATTAGGCTTATTTTTTTTCCTACGTTAGCCCATCAAACCCTAACATCTATTCTCTCCGGCCTCCAAGTGGCGAACGAGTGGAGGCTGGGCTACGAAGGTGAGCGACGGTCGGTGCACACGACACGACGGCAAGCAGGCGTGAGGCGGCGCAGGGCGAGCGTGCGGCAGCGTATCTGTGCGGACGAACAGAGATGCGACGCGAGCAAGTGGGTGGTAGCGCGACAAACTGGGAGGAAGGGAGCGGACGACACCAAGGGAGCAACGCGGTGGCCGAGAGGGAGCGTGGCGGCGGGAAGAGAGCAGTATATCTAGCTCACCGTCATCGTCCTCTCTCCAGATCTATGTGTGTTCTGCGCACTCCAATTCTTCTCCCTAGCTCTGCTCCGCTCCAGCTCCGGTTCTTTCTGGAGTCGAAGCTTTTTCCTCTGCTTTATTGGTTCTTTCCAATGGATGTTGTACAAAAATACAATCTTTGCCTTGGGCAATGAACAAATAGTTGGGCCCTTGTTACATATGTTTACATGCTAATTTTTGCTCTATAGAAGAAACATTCTTAGATAGCGTTCTTACTGATGGGGAAAAAAACAAAAAAGAGTAGGATGAACAAGATATGCATCTGTCAAAAAAATTTTTGAAAAAGAAGGCAGGAGCTCTACCGATCACTATTAGAGAAAGAAAATAAGTTTTAGCAGTCTTGACGCTATAACTTGGAACAGAAAAAAGCGAGAAAACAACAACGACCAAGACCAAGCACAAGTTTTTTTTTGAAAAAGAAGACATGGCATCTGCCGATCACTATTAGAGGAAGAAAATAAGATTTAGCGGTATAACTAGTACAGCTCAGAACAGAAAAATAGAGAAAACAACAACGGTCAAGTACCAAGCACAAGTCTTAGCCGCACACTGCAACAACAGCATAACTCAGCAAAATAAGAAGCCTAAAGCAAAAATAGCTCTATTCCTAGTTTCCACCTCCTCAAGTGTCATTGATATCAATAATTTGCTATTTAATTCATGTCATTATGCTTGCCTTATATCGCCCAATTCCTCGTATGAAATCATTAATTTCTATTTTTTTGTATTTTGTTATATATATGCGTATCGTCGTATCAGTGTTTTTGGGAAAATGACATCTCACGGTATCGGCGTATTGGTATCGGCATATCTGGACAATCTAGCTTCGAAGTCCGAACACCCATATTAAAAATACTAGGTCCGCCACTGTCCCCACCTGCTACCTGCACCGTTTTCGCACGACCACCATGCAGTGGCCCCTCCTCCTCTCTCTCCTCCTAGAAATTAGCTTTAGTGGTTGATCGCGATTTCGACGCTATTTGTAGGAATTTTAAAATAAAGCAAATGAGTTCAAAAAATTACGAAATTTTATGTGGAACCTCTCAACATAGTTTACTTGCTTGAGTAAATTTTCTATAATTTTATGCATTCTGAATTTTTCTCGCAATTTCATATAAGTGTATAGTTTATACAAATTTGTAAATATAGAAAATGAGCTCCAAAAATAATGATTTTTGTTTTGAAGGCTCCTCACACAGTGGACTTGATTGTGTAATATTTTGATAACTTTATATGTGTTTTGTAATTGTCTTGAAAATTTGGATTTTATGTTTCGAAAATTAGGGTTTTATGATTTCATGTGACTTGGAATGTACGGGGAAAAACAGCATCGCAACTCCATTGGAGATGTCGATATACAATATGGCGCAGGACTACACAGATAACAACCAAAATACGCGTACAAATATAGCAAAATAAAATATGAATACAAATATACTAAAACATAATCGCATAACACGGGCTCACTCGTCTGAGCCACTACCCTTTGCTCATTGCGGCTTTCTCCGCGTGCGCCTGGATGTTTTGCGTTGGGCATGTCCCGTGAGATACGTGAGCCGATCCGGAGAGCGCGTGTCAGATAAGAGGGAGTATGGAGACCGTTTAGTGGGTGAAGGCTGAGTTTGGTAAGCTTACATGTCGTCCTGATGAGGCATGCTGACCTGGGGCCTGGGGGCCACCTCTGAAGAATCCATGAACGACGAACTCCATAAATTCACTCCCGGGTTGTCCACCCCCAATGTACGATGGTTGCAACTCCGGTTGCGCAAATGGACGTACAGGGTGTCAGCCAACCTAGAAGAGTTGTGGCCTTGAACGTACGGTGGGACAGTGAACTCGGAGGAGCTCTGCCCTGCGTATGCTCCAACCCCTGGCTGCCATGGTCCAAACTTTGATGGCGTGTACTGCTCCCTGCTAGGAGCTGGGAGGCTTGTATCATCATCATCAGTTAACGTGAACTGGTCGTCACCCCCACGGTCAACTGAAGGCTGCAAGACGAAACGATGTTAGTACAAATTAACACTCTGGACGAAAAACTGAGAATCTCGTACCTCCCGGATGTGCAGTGCACATGACCGAGGGGGGGGCGCTAGTATGTGTATCGAACGTGGATGGCAAAAGTGATTAATCCCGACGGACCTACGACGGGAGAATGACATAATGTTAGTGGAACGTAAGACAGAACAAAAAAAACAGAACGTAGATTTGTATTGTGAGAGCCCCAGGGATTTAACTTTTAATGCTTAACCATCCCAACGGTCCTAGCATCACAAGAAAAATTCCTGGTTCTCGGTGCATTATGTATCTCTCAGGAGCGGTACACATACACCTTCATAAATAGTATCAAACCATACGCAGGTTATCACAATACCGCAATCTTCATAATTTACAACATATAAGCATACAAGGTACAATTTTCATACCTAGGGCCAACCAGCCAAATAGCAAGATAAAATATCAAGTACATCGCGGAAAATTGTAAATGAACTGAAATAAAATCATAAATTAACCAGCAATGGAGTCCCAATGGCTTGCCATAACCCGTAGGGCAACCGACTGGGGTTAAAAACTTAGCAAATCGACGTTCATGCCCAAACTTTCCTTGCTTGATTCAACCTCAATACCTGCTGTCCAAATTAGTAAATGAAAGCAAACAATGAGTACACGAATGTACTCCACAAGACTTTACCAAGTATATACATAGCTATATGCAAGCTCTACTCAATGGAGAAGGCTATAAAGTTCATTTTCAGCACAAAGCAATATTTTAATTTGAATACAATGTAGTAGATTTAAATTGCATGTGAGCAAACATTTTTAATACTTCAAATAACAGCGAGTAAATAACATTAGACAACAACTATACATCAACAGGTGGCTGCCCCTGCAGCACACAACAATAGCATGAGAAACCATTCTCAAAACCTCCGATCAAGTTTTAAGTTTAAATTTCAAAATGTTGAGTCTAACTCTCAAAAGACCTCACCAAGCATGTCCATAACCAAGGACGTGGCTATTCAAATAGTTTAAACCCTGCAGGGGTGTATAACTTTACCCACATGTCAGACCACTCCTTTTGCCACTGGATAAAACATACTTCCGAAGGTATACCAGCAGAGCTAAGTCTTACGAGACATTTTACGTATTAACTACGAGTTGCTTGTATGGATGAAAACCTATACGTTGTGTTGGAGTCATTGACCCAGCCTTAGCAACTACCGATGCTCCTCGGTGTGGAGAACCTTGACAGGAACCCACCCCCGCACACCCAACAACAACAACATATTTCTTTTTTAAACACAACACACAACCACCACCTACGACTCGGAGCTAACACACGCCAAAGTACTAAGTCAAGAGGGGTTCTCAATACCCTCATGCGGATGTACGCAGTAATGCTCGGTTCAGTGTAACAAGATGTTCGGTCCTCGTTGACTCGGGCACCAACAACATACCCAACAGCACACCAACAAACTAATGTACCCAAGTCCAGATCGTTTTGTTTTCATTTTTAGTTTTCCAAATACAACAGCACAGGGTGCTGGACATAGCATAATAAAATGATTTATGTGATCAAGGTTATCGACAAAGTCGACAACCGCCCAATCTACCGGAAGCTATGCATTGCTAAGCATGACGTCGAATAAGCATAAATAGACCATATAACATCCACGGGCTCTAATTCACCAGCGGGATTATTAACTTAGGCTAGTGGCAGGGAATGAATAATTTTAGGGAATTCATGCAATAGAATTAACTACCTTTAATCGCAAACATAACTTGACAAATAAAGCATGAATGCATACAGTTGCAAAACAAGATAATAATTTTTTGAATGTAATAGGATCAACATGCATCAACGGAATAGGTGCTTGCCTTTGCTTGCTGATACTCTGGGCATTCTCACGAACTTCTCAATTGTACTCCCGAATCATCGTCATCTAATGATAAGAACCGACAAAGCAAAAACATCGAATAAACACCAAAATTCCAAAAGTCTCCACAAATTATGAAATTAATATAGAAGGTAGATAATGATTTTAGATGCATTCAGGTGAAAATTTTAATTCAATTGGAGTTCATATGAATTTTTAAAGTTTAGCCAATTTCATGTTGTAAACAATTTATTGTGGATTTTTAACTAGGAGTATGATGTTAAGACTTTAGGCCATGCTCTTATGACCTTATGCTAATAACATACTTATGAGTTTTCATCTTTAATTGCTTTACCAATTGGTGTTATCTAACTCATTAACCTAGTGCTACTGGTAGATAAATGTCTAATTGACTAATTGAAATACTAACATTTCTACTTACTACCTAAACCAAGTCATTAGCCCAAAGACAAAACTGATCATCTACAGAACACTGTGCAAACAACCTACAAAAGGATATCTTTCTGAATTAAGGTGTTACTAGCTAATTCTCTTCAGATTTCAACTTTCAATCTTGTTAATTCACTGGAATGACCTAATTGACATTCCCAAAATTTGGTAGCATTAGACAACAGATTTTGCAAGAGGGTTACACTAATAATTCATATTTTCTCCCGATTACCTTCTCTTCTCTGTCTAACACTTCAGCAAAAAGGAGTTAGTGTTTCTCAGTTAGCTTCTAAAAATTCACCTCTAGTATTGGTTTTTCAGATTTAAATGCTACTGAAAGCTAATTACCAACTGACTAATAGAGTTAAGATAAACTTTAACTACTAGAGTTAGTCATGCTATTAGTTCACTGACAAAACAACTTTTCATCTAACCCTTCTCTGATCAAACAACCTTTTTAAATGAAATTTTCTGAAATGAACAGTTGTTAACCAATCTTCTTATAAATTCAAATTTCAGTTCTTGCTAACTCCATTGAGTGATTCAAATGACACAAATAATTTGTTAGCAAAAGAGAGTTGATTTTATAAATGAGTTTCATTTTCAGTGATAGAGAAGAGCATTACAGAGGAGAAGCTACAGAGCAGATAGGGGACGCTTGGAGCGGCGTTCATCGCCGGCGGTTGGGCGATGGTGAGGCGAAGGCGAACCCAAAAATGGGTTGCCCGAGTACAAGGAAGCTAGGGATGGTGGTTTTGGGGCTCGACTGGCACTGTGGCGGCGTGACCAAGGCGAGTGGTGGCCGGCCATGGAGGAGAAACAAGGTGGCGCCGCTCGGGTGTATTAGGAGGTGATTTAGGGGAAGCATGGGTAGCCATGGGGTGTGGGGAACTCACCGGCGTGGTTGGCTTCGACGGGAAGGCACCGAGATAGGCCGGCGGTGATGACCATGGGCGGCGCGGCGGAGGTCCTCGCGGTAGGGGTCCTAGAGAGAAAGATAGCCCAAGTGAGTGATGGGATTATGTATAGAGAGGTCCAAGGGTGCTCCCATGGGGAGGAATTGAAGAGGGAGTCCCCCGCGCGAGCTAATTGAAATTCACAGGCATGCATCAGACAACGATGTGATGGAATTGACCGAAGGAGAGGACGGGTGTGGAATTAGGGGAGGGGGCTAGTACTTTGGAGCTTCTCTGGACGACAAATGGAATCCACCCATGGTTTTTTTTTTTTGTTTCTCCTGAGCACCGGACCGAACACGTGGCACGAGGGGGAGGAAGAGCCGTGCGGAGGGGGCACGAGGAGAGGACACGCAGTGGGTCAGGAGGCGGGAGGGAGGCGGGAGGGAGGGCTCATGGCAGGCAGGCGCCACCAAGACTGTGGCCGTGTGGAAACGAGGTAGGTGCACGGGAGGGTGTGTCGCACTGTGGCCGTACGCCGGGGGCTATTTTTTTTAAAATAAAATAATTCAAAAACAGTTATTTTTGTAAATACAAAACGAAAAAGAGCCAAAAACAGCTAAAAAGTCGAGCCGGCCGCTATGATTAGGCAGCAGAAAACTGCACCAATCCTTCTTAATGGCAATTTAAATCCCCCACCTAACCTCCTTTTCTTTCAGTCCTTCATCACTCTCCTAAGAACTTTCTCCAAAGTCTTATTCTTCATTAAAGAAAGCCACACAAGAAAAGGAAAGAAACAACAAAAATAAATTCAAAATCAAAACGAAGAAAAACAACAGCAGCAAACAAGATAAGAAGAAAATGAGAGGAGAAGGCAGCACAAACAACAGCGAGCGCAAGGAAGGAGAAGATGAGTGAAGAAAAGGAGAGGAGAAATAAAGAGAGAAGAGAGGAGGGAAAAGAAAAGGCGAGAGATCTTTGACCACCTTCCCCTCCCTCTCCTTCCTCCCTCTTCTTCTCCTGCTCCTCGGCCACGTCGTTGGCTTTACCACTGGCGGATTCCCACATGGCCCAGACGCCGCCACCGCTGACTCCGTCTACACCAAATCCCCGCACAATTTAACCCCCTCCAACTCGCCGTCTCCCTTTCCCCCCAAACACCAAACGCGCACGCCGTCCACCATTTCTTGGCCTTTACTCTCACCCTCTTCGCAGATCTCCTAGGGTGGTGTTGGGTCGGGTTGTTTCTTGATTTGGTGTTCTTGGGCTCGGATCTTGGCGGGGGATGGGGAACTGCTGCGTGACGGCGGAGGGAGGCGTCGACGGCGGCGGCAAGAAGCAGAAGCAGCCGAAGCAGAAGAAGGGCAAGAAGCCCAACCCCTTCTCGATCGAGTACAACCGGTCGGGGCAGCCGGGGCCGAAGCTGGTGGTGCTGCGGGAGCCGACGGGGCGGGACATCGCCGCGCGGTACGAGCTGGGCGGGGAGCTCGGGCGGGGGGAGTTCGGGGTGACCTACCTCTGCACGGAGCGCGCCACGGGGGAGACCTTCGCCTGCAAGTCCATCTCCAAGAAGAAGCTCCGCACCGCGGTGGACATCGAGGATGTGCGCCGCGAGGTGGAGATCATGCGCCACCTCCCCAAGCACCCGAACATCGTCAGCCTCCGGGACACGTACGAGGACGACAATGCCGTGCACCTCGTCATGGAGCTTTGCGAGGGCGGGGAGCTGTTCGACCGGATCGTTGCCCGGGGTCACTACACGGAGCGTGCCGCCGCAGTGGTCACCCGCACCATAGTCCAGGTCGTGCAGGTGAGACTGGCTCGGTGATTTCTTGATGCCTTCGCTGTTTTATGCCTGAAATGATCATGCTTGATTTCTTTTTGATAAGGTTGTTTTGAGAGTATGTTGGGAGATGTTAAGTTCATTGGGGGATTCATGGTAGAATCGTTACTAAATGATTTACATCAATTATAAATAGACCTTTTTATATGCTTTTGTTCCTCCGACAATGTGGGGATAATTTTTTCCCCTATCTGTCAGATAATTCCGTTGTCTATTAACTTGATTGAATTGATTATCATCAATATTGAGGAGCAATTAATTACTGTAGTTGCTGTTGTTGATTCTAGCTATTAGCTATCCATGCCTGCCTTTCTTTTCGTCTGTATGGTGAATAACGTGTACATTTGTTCTGTACTGTACGATATCAGATGTGCCATAAGCATGGGGTGATACACCGTGACCTCAAACCAGAGAATTTCTTGTTTGCAAACAAGAAAGAAACTGCAGCGCTTAAAGCAATTGATTTTGGCCTGTCCGTATTTTTCACTCCAGGTACAGTCATGATATCACTGTTTCCAATATATGAAGTTTGCCGTTTTAAGTCATCTGTCGCTACTCACCTGTTGCTACTCACTTGTTGACAATATGATCACAGGACAGTGCCTCTAGAAAGGCTTGCTTGTGCTGTCTGTTTACT
Organism: Phyllostachys edulis; assembly: GCA_036346405.1. Classification (NCBI taxonomy): domain Eukaryota; kingdom Viridiplantae; phylum Streptophyta; class Magnoliopsida; order Poales; family Poaceae; genus Phyllostachys; species Phyllostachys edulis. The sequence continues at coordinate 48,518,746 of CM070557.1, read as the reverse complement.
TTGTATAGTGTTTTTGTAGTGTGCTCATTGTTGATTATGTGTAGGTGAGCGGTTCACTGAAATTGTTGGAAGTCCTTATTACATGGCTCCAGAGGTGCTAAAGAGAAATTATGGCCCAGAGGTTGATGTTTGGAGTGCAGGAGTGATTCTTTACATTCTTCTTTGCGGTGTCCCTCCATTCTGGGCAGGTTAGTTTTGTATCTGAAAATGATCAATTGTGACCTGGCATATCTAAACTAATTTAAATATTTAGGATGATAAAAGTGGATTGTGTTCTGATCTCTTGTCAGCGCAAATGCACTACGTGTCATGTTCAAAACTGACACTCTTTATTTTCTCTTTCTTCATTTTGATTGTGGGGTGATAGGGGGATTGGCCTGTGATAGAGAAAAAGATCTTTATCTTGTGCTATTGAATGCTCTTTCTGAATATTTTGTTGTTTCCATGTTATAATGCAGAAACTGAACAGGGTGTTGCTCAAGCAATTATTCGTTCTGCGATTGACTTCAAAAGAGATCCATGGCCAAGAGTCTCAGATAATGCAAAAGATCTTATTAGGGGAATGCTTAATCCAGATCCACAGCGGCGATTAAATGCTCAGCAAGTGCTTGGTAATAATCAAATTCTCACACTAGCTGATTGTATTGTGTTTGATTCCTTCTATTTTATCTTAAACCGATATGAAAACTTTCCAAAATCCAAACTCAAAATGTGATAATTCCGAGTTGCAAAGATCTACAACTTCTAATCCAAGATTGGAAAACCTTGCATTAGAAATGCGTAAAGATAATTCTTTCTGATTTCTGAATATTTTTCCCCCTATATCATTTAATTAGGTTGCTTTTGTTTCATAACTATAACTTTTATTTCCTCCAGGTCATCCTTGGTTGCAGAATATCAAGAAGGCTCCAAATGTCAATTTGGGTGAAACTGTTAAGGCCAGACTTCAACAATTCTCTGTGCTGAACAAGTTCAAGAAGCATGCACTTAGGGTATACCTCAGTCTGACTTGAACCTCAAATAATTCCCTTTCAATGTTAGACTTGCTTTCTCTGAACTTTCTCGCATGTTGTCTGTCTACAGGTCATAGCTGAGCATCTTTCGGTAGAAGAGGTGGCCGGCATAAAGGATATGTTTGAAAAGATGGATCTAAACAAAGATAATATGATTAATTTTGATGAGCTGAAGCTTGGTCTGCATAAGCTTGGGCACCAAATGCCTGATGCAGATGTCCAAATACTAATGGAAGCCGTGAGTAATCATTCATTTCCTTCATTCCAAGAAACTTAATTTGCGATTCTTTGTTATTGGACTGGTGTCTTTTTGTTTTTATGTAGAAACACCCTTTCCATGTATTTACCAACTTGGTTTCATACGTATCAATGTATCATCTCAGATATCAGAATTGAGACATCTTCCTTTTTGACTTGGATGATGTTGCCATGTTAGCATTCTTTGGAGATTTTAGAAACACCCCTCCAAAATTTGCAAAGAGTGACTTATAAGATAGGAAATCAAATGACCTTTGTACAATTTCTACGAATTACTATGTGATGGGTGGGGTTCTTATATTTACTATTTGTGCATGTTATGTCAGGCGGATGCTGATGGAAATGGATCTTTAGACTATGGAGAATTTGTTACTTTATCTGTTCACCTGAGAAAGATCGGCAATGACGAGCATCTGCATAAGGCATTTGCATACTTTGATCGGAACCAGAGTGGATATATAGAAATTGACGAGCTCCGCGAATCATTAGCTGGTGACCTGGGACCGAATCATGAAGAGGTTATAAATGCCATCATCCGTGATGTAGACATTGATAAGGTTTGTGGTTCCTCGCCAACTAGTTGCAAAAGCATGATAGTTTTGCTTCCCGTCTTTTTGACGGTTTAAATCATCTGGTTGTATGACCGATATGATGAGCGTTACAATTCATAAAGTGTAGGATACTGAAAATATTAATTTCGTTATTTTGTTCTTCAGGATGGCAAGATAAGCTTTGATGAGTTTGCAGCAATGATGAAGGCTGGAACAGACTGGAGGAAAGCCTCAAGACAGTATTCAAGAGAACGGTTCACTAGCCTCAGCTTAAAGCTGCAGAAGGATGGATCGTTGCATATAACAACTACCCAGTAGATGATAACGCAGTAGGCAAGTTGTGAATTCCATATGAAAACCTTGTGTAGCTTCCCTGGTTCTTTGTCAACAACTATTTCTTCTTTTCATCTCGAGATTCTATTGCTCTCTATTTTTTCGCTTGGTATCCGTATGAAGCATTAGGTGATTGTGGAAGGTTTGTTTGTACTTAGATTGTATGATCCACGCCTCACGGATGGCTACGCCTTTGGCGAATTGCCGAAATGTACTGCACAAGAGAAAGAGGAAAAAGTAGGTGGTTGTGCATTTCTTCTGTTTTATTCATCTGATTGGTTAGTATGTCTCAAACTGAAAGGCTAAAACTAAACTGGGACGGTTCATTTCCAAAGAATCTTATTAATATATTTGGTGCACGGTTGGCATTTTGAATGTAAAAGCAGAAATTCGATTTGCAAGTTACAACATATGTAATGTGAAGTGAACTGATTAAGTACATACTACATGATAATGACTCCTTCCAGTATCCCTGATGTGTGTAGCTTACATCTGCATTCTGTATAGCATGTGGAGGATCTATGCAGAGATTCATCACGACAAATTCTTGAATTTTGTAATGACAGTTGAGCATACATAATTTAATTTTGGAGTGTACGATACCTCTGCTTCCTGTCGGTATACGTTGCTGTCTTGTTAGCTGGCACAGATATTTGCCAGATATTTGCGACCTAGCGGGGGTTGCCGTCCTCTGGCCGACGCCAGAAGCAGATTTGGCCCGGGAGCATCCGGTGAGCCTCTGCTGCGCTGCAGCTGAACTTGAAGCTGTCTCTTCTGTAAGTTCATTTCACTTGTTCCAATTGACGTCGCACAACGCACCAAGCCTTTTGCCTGGGCATTGACTATGTTGCGTTCTGTGATATATATCTAATCTACTGCTGGTACGTGTGAACGCAGCGTGGACCCAGTGACACTTCTGTCAAGAAAAACCTGAAAGGTGATTTGAAGTGATAAGTCGACAACGACAGCGTCCGTGATGCAGCCCATTTGCCTCGCAAGTACTCTTGCTTCTTGATGAGATGTGCGGATGGCTCACCTTTCAAGCCAAGTTGCATGAGAAATCACTAGAGGATGAAAGGCACTATTCACTGCTGTATTGGCCAAGTACCAAAGACAGCTTACCTCAAATGCTTGTCCCCGGGCAAGCACCTGCAGGCTGCAGAAGATTCATCCAGGATTCCATTGGTCCTTCATGTTGAAATTTCATTGAAGATTCTGTAGGCATAAATCTAAGTCTAAGCAACATTAAACCCTATCTCATATGATGAACACCTAATCTAATCATTAGAGCGGAAGCGTGATTAACATACCCGAACTGGAGGAAGCCATGAGTAGTAGATCGGTTGGTGTAGAGGTCGTCAGCAGGTGTAGATGGTGTACGCGAGGCCGGCGGAGATGGTGGCTTGACGGTGACGAGTTCGGACCTTGGCTTGAGTCTTCGCCCACCTAGCGCACGAAAGAGATCGGATCTGTACGGGATTTGGGTAGCCGGAACCACTTGTGTGTGTTAACCCAGGCCTGCCGAGTCCCCTGTTTTATATAGCGCTGGTGGACGGGACCGAAACCACTTCGAGTTGGTTGCGTCCCCGATCAGGGCGCGAGGTGGGGGCGTGCCCCCTTAAATCTCGGATGCAGTTAGCCGAGATCAATCCAACATTCTCCCCTTTGATCGTAAGGCTAACATCATATGCCCATTCTCAATAAAACGGCATACCAAAGTAATGCGTTGCATGACCAATGAAGTGTCATACAACCACAGTACCTATAGTGTACTATCCCATCTTGAAATGGATATTCATTATACTTTATGGGAGTTGGTTTGCTTTAAGGTCCTTTTATCCGTAATCGAGGCTTTCCAATAAACCCATGCCTAAACATGATCACGAAAGATATTGGGTGGTAAGCCTTTAGTAAGCGGATCCGCAAGCATTGACTTAGTACTAATATGCTTGATACTAATGGTTTGATCCTCGATTCGCTCTTTCACAACATGATACTTAATGTCAATGTGTTTGGCGTGACACTTGAATTGTTGTTACTCGCATAAAAAGCTGCGGGTTCGTTATCGCGATATAAGGTGAGTGGTTTAGAGATGCTTGTCTACCACTCTAAGTCTCGGATAAAATTCTTAAGCCATACAACTGCCTGTAGCCTCATAACATGCCACAAACTCACTTTGCATCGTTGAAGATGCCGTAAGGGTTTGTTTTGAGCTTTTCCACGAGATAGCTCCTTCAATGAGTGTGAAGATATAACTGACGTGGATTTCTTAGTATCAACACATCCCACAAAATCTGAATCTGAATAACCAACAACCTCAAGGTTGTCGAATTCTTATATGTGAGCATGAAATGCTTAGTAGCTTGCATATAGCGCAAGACTTTCTTAACGGCCTTCCAAAGGTCCGTCCTGGATTTGACTGATATCTCGCCAAGCATCCGGTTACAAAAGCTAAATCGTATGCGTACATACTTGAGCATACATAATGCTTCCGACAATTTGAAGCATATGGAACCGACTTCATCCGATCGGTTTCATATTGGTTCCTTGGACATTGAATGTCCCAAACTTATCGCCTTTAACAATAGGAGCAAAGCAGCGAGCACTTATGCATATTATATCTTTTAGTACTCTGTCAATGTATGCCTTCCGAGATAAACCTAATACTCCTTTGGACCTATCTCGGTGAATTTCAATGCCAAGAACGTAAGAGGCATCACCAAGATCCTTCATATCAAAATTAGATGAAAGAAATCTCTTGGTCTCATAAAGCATATCTTTATCATTGCTAGCCAATAAGATGTCATCCACATAAAGAACTAAGATGGTGAATTTACTCCTTGAACTTAACATATATGCGCTTATCAACTTCATTTTCCTTAAACCCAAAATTCCTTATGACCTTATCGAATTTGAGGTACCATTGCCTTGACGCTTGCTTTAAGCCATAAATTGATTTCTTAAGTCGGATCCCATATGCTCCTTGCCTTCCACGACAAAACCTTCCGGTTGAGCCATGAAAACGTTTTCTTGCAAGTCGCCATTAAGGAATGATGTCTTAACATCCATCTGATGTAGCTCTAAATCATAATGAGCTACAAGTGCCATAACAATTCTGAATGAATCTTTAGTTGAGACAGAGAAAAGGTGTCATTATAGTCAATCCCTTCTCTTTGTGAGAAGCCTTTTGCTACAAGCCTTGCTTTGAACCTTTCGATATTTCCTTAGAGTCATGCTTGGTTTTGTAGACCCATTTACTGACCCTCATCGCTTTTGACTCACAGAATTTCTACTAAGTCCCATACATCATTAGTGCTCATAGACTTTAGTTCATCCTTCATGGCATCAAGCCACTTAGAAGAATGTTCACTTATCATGGCCTCCTTATAAGAGGTGGGATCTTCTACCCTCCCTATATCATTAATATCCTCATTCATATAAACAACATAATCATTTGGGATGGCAGATCTTCTCTCCCACCGTGATCTTCTAATAGGTTCAACAAACTATTGCGGGGATCTGAAGCTCATCATTAGGTACGACATTAGGAATTTCAGAGACCTCAACAATGGAGTGCGACAACAAGATTTCAGATTTGAGGTGCAACCACCGAGGCACAGAATAAAGATCTCGATAAGCGGTGAAGGAACATAAACCCGCTTCTCTTCAAGATCTATTTTCCGGCTCTGTGTCCTCGCATTCTCTAAGAACACAACGTGTCTTGTTTCTACAAACTTAGTTATCCTATCGGAGACAAGAAAATCGATACCCTTTGGATCTTTCAGGTACCCAATAAAATGGCAACTTCTTGCCTTAGGATCTAATTTCCCAATATGTGGATTAAATATCTTAGCTTCAAAGACGACAACCCCACACTCGTAAATATTTTAAACTTGGTTTCCTCGATCCATAATTCATAAGGTGTCTTAGGTAATGATTTATCGGGAACCCGATTAAGAATATGTGCGGCCGCCTTTAGTGCTTCCATCCACAAACCGGTTTGCAAAGTAGAATAGCTAAGCATGCTCGCACCATATCCATAAGTGTACGGTATGCGTCACCACTACCCATTCTCACGAGGTTCACCGTGTAGAATATTGGGCAACGATGCCATTTTCTGAAGGAACTTAGCGAAAGGGCCAGAATTTGCCCATAAGGAGCATGTCTCCCATAATATTCTCCCCACGATCCAATCTTACCACTTTAATTCTTAGGTTGTGCTGATTTTCAACTTCAAATTTTAAATATCTTGAATTTGTCAAGTGACTCAGATCGGTCCTTAATGGGAAAGATATAACCATAACGGAGAAATCATCGATGAATGTAATGAAGGAATCAAACCATCCACCGATGTCACAGAAAAGGACCACAAATATCGGATGAATTAATTCTAATAGTCCTGTCTTTGCGAGTGGCTCCTTCTTTATTTGCTTTACATATTTTCCTTTAATGCAATCAATGCAATGGTCTCGAGTTAGAGAAATCTAATGGGTGGAGAATGTCTTCCTTAATGAGACGCCCATTCTCCCCTCGAAATGTGGCCTAAACGACAAGGCCACAGCCAAGAAGTCTCATCATTATTTTTACGCTTAGCATCACATACATTCAAAGATATATGAGATTCATTAAGGAAAGCATATAGAGCTTGTCTTGTCTAAAAGCAAGACCAACATTATCTGAATTAAATGCAATAATGCACTTATTGTTACCAAAATTACATTTAAAACCATCATCGTCCAATAAAGAAATCAAATCAAATTCCTCCTTATGGAAGGAACATAGACTACATTATTAAGACGAAGTATGAAGCCGCTATCTAAAACTAATGAAACAGATCCAATCGATTCAACTTCACTTCTTTTCCATCCGCGACTCTAAGACTTCGCTCCCTTTCTTAGTGTTCTCGCGGTATGGAATCCTCAGAAGAGTTGGTAACGTGCAGCTTGCACCCGAGTCAATCCACCAAGACTTAAGGAGAAATCAAGATAAAGAGTTTCATCAATAAATGTTATTGTATCATTACCCTTTTTGCGAGCTACTTGAAAACCGACACAATCCTTCCGAAAATGCCCCGATCGCTATGTATGACATTCATCCCTTTAAGTGCTCCTGGCGGAGCAACATGGGGCTTAGGTGTATTGTGCACCTTAGGCCCCGACTTATCTGAATTAGGGGGTAATGCAACTTTTCTTGGATTTGAAGTCTCTGAGAACTTCCTTTTGTTAGGACCGCCAACTTGATTCACAAGATCTTTCTTTTCGGTCCTTATTCTCTCTTCCTCCTCGACACACATGGCGATTAAATCGCTCATGCTCCACTTATCTTCTCGAGTGTTGTAATTTATCTTAAAAGCGGTGTAGTCGTAAGAAGAGAGGTCATAATAAAATGGACTAGGAAGCCATCGATATTTCCATGTCCATGCCCTTGAGTTTTCCCCGCCATATCGGTCATCATCATGATATGCTCTCTTATGCTACCGGACCAGTCATACTTAGTGGTTAAGAGCCTCGGATTAAAGTCTTGGCATAGACTTTAGTAGAGCCTCTGAATTTCTCCTCAACTGAAGCGGTACTTTAGCATTTTGAATCTGGGATTGCTCCCGATTCCAACCGAGATAGAGGTCTTCATTATCATTAGTGACAAAGGTTAGACCGCTCCCATTTTTCAAAGATTAGTGTCATAAGTTTTTTTTTCTCATCGTAATTTTCCTCACCGTCGTTGGGGGAATGGGAGGGTCACCCTTAATGCATAATCAAGGTCTAAAACTCCAAGGACAATCGATATTCTTTCTTTCCAAGCGGAAAATTGCTTCCGTAAGTCGCTCAATGTTGTCTATTGTGGCGCAACATTTGAAGCGCTTATTGTCGCAAAAATTTAAAATAACATAAAGATATATTGCATGCAATTAACCCTACGTTGGTTTGATTAACAACATGCAAAACTACGTTCTAATCCATATCACCGTTAGGCGAGTAAAATGAAAAAGAACTTAACAATATTAATACTACGACACATGATTATAAACGACGTTGGTCGAATATAATCATATGCATACATAATGCCAAAAAACATAAAATCTCTAATTAAAATATCTCGTTGGTTCAATTTTAATTAGAGACAAAATATTATTTATAGTACATTGTTATTAAACAACAAACATTAATTAATAGTGCATAAAACATAAAACCAACGGCTTAAAAAAAGAGAGCATAAAACTGAAGGAGACTAACCCTCTGCGGGCCCAAATATCAGCCGACCCAAAACCGAAATAGAATGATGGCCGTTGGATTCATTGAGCGGCTGAGATGGATCCCGAAGCAAAACATTAAAGCCCCAAAAACCTAACCCTAGCCCCATTCCATTCTTCTGCTCCATTGAAAAAAAAGGGCAAGCAATAAAAATCACATGCAAGATCGGGCATGCATGCATACAGCAGAGCGCAACAGAGCCGAGCCGAAGCGGCAAGGCACACAAGACGGAGCGCTGCCCGAGCCGAAATGGCAATGCCGAAGGCATACATGAGGCGCCACATGAGTCATGGAAGAGCCCATGGCCATGCGCTGCAAGGAGGAGCACTAAGAAGCCTGCACACATGCAAGATAAAGCGCCGCCGTCTTGTGTGCTGCAAGTGAGCCTCTTGCTAGAGGAGGCGGCATGCCTCGAGGCAGCCCGTAAGTCTCCGCCGCTGCACATTAGGATTCTTAGTGTTATGAATTTTGGGGATTTTCGGGATTTGTTGATTCCCCTCCTTCTAAATGCTAAAACAAAAGTCTAATCATGTAATCCGGTTCGGTTGAGACTAATTTGGGTTCAACATGAGTCTAGGGTGGCTCTGATACCAAATGTAGGCATAAATCTAAGTCTAAGCAACATTAAACCCTATCTCATATGATGAACACCTAATCTAATCATTAGAGCGGGCGTGATTTAACATACCCGAACCGGAGGAAGCCATGAGTAGTAGATCGGTTGGTGTAGAGGTCGCCAAGCAGTGTAGATGGTGTACGCGAGGCCAAGGAGATGGTGGCTTGACGGTGACGAGTTCGGACCTTGGCTTGAGTCTTCGCCCACCTAGCGCATTTAAAGAGATCGGATCAGACGGATTTGGGTAGCCGGAACCACTTGTGTGTGTTAACCCAGGCCTGCCGAGTCCCCTGTTCTATATAGCGCTGGTGGACGGGACCAAAACCACTTCGAGTTGGTTGCGTCCCCAATCAGGGCGCGAGGTGGGGGCGTGCCTCCTTAAATCTCGGATGCAGTTAGCCGAGATCAATCCAACAGATTCTACACAAGCTACCTCCCGAGAGATGTTGCATGATAGTTTTGCTTCCCAACAGCAAGTAAAGCCACTCCTTAGAAGATGTCTCATGACGCAACCAAGCTAAAAAAGATGCAGGGAAAAATTTGTCGGAGTTCTTCCTTTTTTTTCCACATTAAAATGCGTGTACCGTAGTGTACGGTGTACCAATCAACAAATCACATCATCACACTATCAGAGTCTTTTATTTTGGGATGTAAGATTGGAGCAACCAATCAAACGTTGCCTGCAGCAACGCCAAGACTTACGAGTGAGTAATGGTCTAGGCTCTTGGCCTACGAGGGCAGCGTCTTTTTTTTTTTTGGAGAGATTGGAGGGTACAGCTGAAGTTCAGTCACAATGTGGGCCAAGTGGGTCTTGCAGGCCCATTCTAGGCCTAAACAGAGGCCTTTAGATTAGAGTCTTTCTCGATCCATTAATGGCCTTAAAAAAAGATATCCACGTAGCCAGCCGGAGGGCGCATGCGCCAGTATCTTTAGTTCAAGGCTCGGGTTAGGCTGGGTTTCATACTGGGCCTGAAAAGGCCCGAGCCAGACTCAAAGCCCGAAAAGTCTTTAAAAAAAATTCATTTCACTCGTTTTCCAAATAAAATATTGTTTTTTTTAAAAAAATCTGAATAACGTTTCTTTTCACTTTGCACCATTTCTTCTTACCATATGTTACACTTTACACCAGGATAAGGATTTAGTCGACTTCTTTGGTGCATGCCAACGACGAACGACGACGTGAGAGGGGTCGGTGAGGCATGAGATGGAGAGAGAGGAGGTAGATGGAGCTAAAAAATTTGGGTAGAAAGCGGAGAAGAATAGATGAAGCATCGTCGGCGGTGATCATAGCAACGGCAACGATGTCAAAATGACTCGCTCTTTCTATTTTTTGGTTACCTCAATCTCACCGGCCATGCCTCGCTGCCGGCAAGCTCTTTACACGTCTCCCATGTTTTCCTCTCACTGATAAAACATTCTCTTGGTGTAAAGTGAAACAAAAGGTAAAAAAAAGCGATACGAAGTGAAAAGATTTACCAATGGTGGTATAAAGTGAAACCCTAGCAAAATTCATCTCTTTTTAAAGATCTGGCAAGCCGGCTTCTATTATAAGTAGAAAATTTTATCCCCGAATCACAACCGTTCGAATGCTCTCACAAATCTCCATGCGAGGACCGTCTCGTGGAAGTTATTTGCTTAATATTGCTAATTTGCTAGGATTTCATTTGAAAGAATCGGAACTCGCATAGAAAGCTTAGAGAAGACAGGGACCAAATCGGAAAAAAGCCCAATGCGCTAAATCGGCTCCTACTTTTGCTCCTCCCCGCTTTCGCGTTGCAGCCGGCGTCGCGTCTCGTCTGCTCTCCGCCCGCCTCCCTCCTGCGCAGAGCTCAAATCGCCGCAGATTCCTTGGTCTCCAAGCAGCAACCGCTCCCTGGTTCGCGCATCGCCTCGGGATCCCGGCTCCTCCTTCGCGGCAGACCGATGGCTCTTCTGGCACCCGCCATCTCCGGCGAGGTACGCGCCTTCACCCCTGTCTCGGACGAAAACCTAGATTGCATGAGCCGCGTGAGAAATGTCGTTCCAGTTCGTTCGTCGGAGGTTGTGGGACAGTGGGGTGTTGCTATCGGCGCGCTTGTACTCTTGTTTGTGTTTGATTTTTCCCTCGTGGGTTCGGTTGGGGGAGACGATTCGGGTAGGGCACGCCTCAAATCATCGTTTTGATTTTGCACTTGGAGGGTGTGGTAGATGGTGAATTAACGCAGTTTTCTTTTGTTCGGTGATTGTTGCGTTCCGATGCCATTAAATTGCCGTAGACTATGGTAAATATGGAATAGAGACGAACTAGGTGTGTTGGGTGCTGAATACTTCCTTATATCTCCACCAGTTGAACATTTTTATAGGTTAGGTGGGAAGTGCTTCATGTTTTGCAGACATTGGTTCTTTAACTGCCTGGTCTTTCAATGGATTTTTGTCAATTAGTTGGTGCATTGGTGAAAATGGTTTGCACACTGGGAGGGAATTACCTCTTCTGAATAATGCGTATGTAATCCACCCATCATGAGCAATATCAATGTCATGAGCTCGCTTGGTCCTCTTATGCTCATTACAGAGGGCAGGATGAGACCTTGGTGTTTTCAATGCGTTCAAATTTTACATGGATTTGGTGGATTTTCTAGATTCATAGTATGGCTGGATTCAGCTTAAAATTACCCTTCTGTTGTAACGCATAGTCACTACTGACCAAATTAGAGTATTTGGAACTCCAGGGTTCAATCTTGTTTGCTGTGCTCTTCTTTGATATGGTGGTTCGTTTCTGATGATCCAAGTGGTTGAACTTGAAACTTGAATAGTGTTTGCTGTGGCTCTAAACGTGGCACCTAGATTTTCAAGTTTGAGAGAATTAGGTTGGTACATCTGGTTCCTTGCTGAGCCATCGATTGCATTTATATGTTGGATTACTATCTTATAACTTGTCTCTTGTCTATAGCATATAAGTATTCTGAATGGATTCTCATCAAGTTTTTGACCTCCAGTATGTTCTTGACTCCCAACTGGAAGTTATTCTTTGTGCTGAAAACCTTAAACTGCATTTGATGTTACAGGTGGGTTTACGGCTCTTACTGGCCCCACTAACCTCTAATGTTGTCATCCGCACAGCCAGGTATACTTCAAATGTAGTAAGTTAATCAGCATGTTGTTATCTGGTTGTTTATTTTCATATTGTGCTTCTTGGAAGTTGGAAGTTGATTGTTTTTCTTCGGTTAGCCTGTTTTTCTTACTCGATACCGTGTTGTGGTTTTTTAGGCAATTGCATAGATTATGTCAATGAACTGATTGTACTGCTGGTTGGACTTCATCAGCGTTTTTAGTTTATAAATTACTACAAACTGTCAAACTGCTGTTATTGTCATTAATTACTTATTTCATATTAGCATCAGCATAAGTATTTGTCTATGATGAAAGCAAGTGTCATAGCTCACAGGCATATGCTCATTCTGTACAACAATCTTATTGGCTATTAGGCGACAAGATGTTAATGTGAAGTTACAATGTTACATGCTGGTCTAGCTGGATGCAATAAACCAAAAGCTTATAATTTGTTCTAACAATCCTTTTAAAAAATTAGCTACTGTTACTGTTGTGGATAAGAAATCCGTCATGTTTATGATCCTCATTTCATGCTTGTGCAGTTGTGCAGTGGGGATTGGTCTGCCTGTATACTCCACTTACAGGGCTATAGAGAAGAAAGATCAAAATGAGACAGAACGGTGGCTCCTGTATTGGGCAGGTCTGTAATAAAATGGATTCATAGTAAAATTTTCATTATTACCTTTGAAGCAACTTCTTTCAATATATAGATGGGCATTCCGTGCGATGTGCTGCAGTATTTATGTTGCTAAAATAAAAGCCAAATTACAGCACAGGTCATAGTACCTTTTGAAATTATTCATCTGGGTATCTACACTCTTAAAAAACATTTCTTCTAGATGCAGTTGGCATGGCTCAATTAGTTCGAATGAATAGGGTATTTTTGTCAATTAAGGAGCAACTGCACAATGACATACTATTTCTACGCTACGAATAGTCAAAACCAACACTGCATGTACATTAACTTGCCCTTTCATCTTGACGTGACTGCATAGTTGATTACATACCAGTATGACTTGATGGATTTTAGTATAAGACTTCAATAGTTCAATGATGCAATTATTAGCATAGCAAGCTATGTGAACATTTCTCAAAAATAGGAAAAGAATGATAAAGTTTAGTGTGTGGACTGAAATGAACAATTTCAAAAGGCACAGTTTTCTTTACTGTATTTTGGTCTAAAATATTTGGCCAAAATTTGTTTAATTGGTTGTTGCTTGTAACTTTTATATCCCAATGTGTTGCAGCGTATGGATCTTTTAGCATTATGGAAGTCTTTGCAGATAAGCTTCTTTCAAGGTATGGACATTTGATGTTATCAATAACCTTTTAGAGATGTCTATGATTGAAGAGTTATTTCTTCTTATTTGTAGCATGATCATGAATAGGAATGACACTGTAGTGTGGCATCCTTTGTAACCTTTTGGCGCTGCTCCTGGCTCCTTGGTGTTTGATTCCATGTAGCCATGCTTCATGCAAATATGAACGCTGAACCTTTGTCTTATATATGTTCCTAAGAAATAGTGCATCCTTGTAGGATGCAATTTATATGCAATGGAATGTTTTCTAGTTGTGCAAACTATTTTAGCACCAGTGCATGGAATGTTTTGGTTGCCTACACAGTACTTGAGTAGCACCAATGATGAGGAGTTATCATGTATTTGCACCTATCTCTGGCTCTCAGCCAGTTATTACTAGTGAAAAGCTGCACTAAAAACGCAAATAGTGGTCTCATGATACGCTGCTGCTTAATGATTTAATAAATTTATGTATGCCATCCTTCAAGCAAAACCTTCTGGTTAGAGCCCTGATGCAGATTGCATTGCAGCCCTTGCTGATTGCTCTTTGAAGGTTAGAATGCTTGCATGGAGTGTAACGACAAGAGCCTAAACAATAATTTCGCTGTTGCTGCATTAGTTTAGTGGGTATCACAGTTCCAAAAACCGGTGGGAACGGCCGGGTTCTGGTTTTTGGTTTCCCTGGCTGGTTCACCCCTCTACACCCTAGTTGAGCCTAAACAATAATGTCTTGTATGATATATACTAATTGTTATTATAACCATTGCAAGTGACCTGTTTTCATTTCTACTAGTCTTAGAAACTATTTGAACATTTTGTACCCTGGTGCTGTTCTGCAGTGTTCCTCTCTATTACCATGTGAAGTTTGCTATCCTTGTGTGGCTTCAGTTTCCTTCAAACGGTGTAAGTCATAAACTCTCTCCCTCCCTCTGTGTCCAAAAATGTTAATTAGAAACCAAAAGCTGTATTCTGTAATATATTTTTTTGTTAAAATTGTTAAGGGTATTTGTGGTATTACTCCTAGTCTAGTGTTTACTCTTGTGTGTGTCCTTGTACTATATATATTGCCCCTTGGGCTATTGCAATACAACAGTTCACATTTGCACTCCTCTCTATCTAACAAAAATGAAGACCCATGCTAATGAAATAAATTAAATAAAGCATATGTTTTGTTGTTAATTTAAAGAAGTAAAAAACTAGTTTTGAGAAGAATGTTAGATGGCATTATATGAACATCTGTGTGGGGCTGGGTATGTGAAACTTTGTCCACCACCAACTTCATCAAAATCAAAAAAGGAAAAAGACCACTCCAACTGGGTCAGTTCAGACTTCAGATGGCCACTCTGTTGGACTGACATGTATGATTGTGGCAGAAAAGAGTGCAGTAGTAGTGGAGGCTGGTAACTGATGAGGTTCATATTTCTGATAGGTTGATGTACCCAAGGAATACATAACTGGAGGCATGCAGTTTCCCGGCCAGCCACCGGGAATGGTAATCGGCCGGTTACCGGTTTTCCCAGTAAAAACCCGGATGAAATTCGCTCGAATTTGATTAAAAACCATTTGAAATTTGAAATTTAGAATTTGAACTTGCAAAACCCAGTAAAACCGGCCAGGATTTTGTATCCCGGACCCTGGCCGGTAACCGGTTGCCGGCTGGGAATTGTTTCCCTGGATGTGCCCAGCAGCATTTGCTTCTTGGTTATACAACCTTTAGCTATCATGATGTTAATGGCATCTGTTCTGTATCATTGCTTGGCCCAATCTTTTTTTCTTTCTCCTTTCAAGCACAATGTTGCTGTGATTATCTAGCTGAAAGCCTATGATTCCATACTACTGCGTATAGTGTTTAAACACCATTTTCATGCTTGTGTGGCGAGGTTTGTGCTTCCTTTCAGTGGCCATTTTTTGTACTAACAGCTGTGTTCTTTTTCCTTTCAGGGATCAAAGCATGTGTATAAAAGATACTTGCGCCCGTTTTTCCTGAAGCATCAAGCAAAAATTGATAGATTTCTGAATATTTTGTCCAAGGAACTTGTAAGTGTGTAGTATGCATATCTGTCAACATATTTTTTCATGAATATATTATTATATTACTAATAGAAATCATATCGCCACTAACAAAACCAGATGAAGTTTGTGAGCAGCCATGAAGATGAAATTCGCTTCGTAGAGAACATGGCCATCAGGGGTGCTACAACAGGTACAGAATTGGAAGCATATCCTCTATGACTGACGAAAAAATAGCTTGCTTGTGCAGGCTGTTCCATTTCATGGGGAAAAACAATGCTTAAGATTGGGTGCAGATAATAAATTAAATATCTGGTCATAAATTGGGATCCTAACTTAAGCATTGATTTGGATCATATGCTTGCATGGTATTATGGCCGTGGGCCTGCCTAACCAAGTCCATTAGGGGCTGCACACAGCATGGAATAACTAGCATGCATGCATATCTTCATATTTGGAATAGTTAGATGCATATATTCATAGTTTGTTTCATTAGATGCATATCTTCATATGTGGATAGTTTAGATATGATCTTATCTTTAGTTGATTGGTTGCATTAGATATCCTTGTTTGGTGGCCGCCTAGCCGGCTATATAAGCATGACATTGTTATCTCCTTCCATTAAGCAAAAGATAAAAAAAAAGTTTCATCCCAGTCTTAGTCTCCTCTCTCCCAACCACACCACCGCCGCTCGGTCATCCTCTCGGCAGTGTTTACCCTCCACGAAAGCAAAACCATAACACATGGACACGCAGATTGATCTCTACCGGACCTATCTGCCTCAGCCCTCTAGCCCTCAACATAATTTCCCATGTGCATGTATAGTTACACAGCTTATTCCTTATGTTCTATGGTTTTCGACTTTTCATCTCATCAAAGGCGTCAATCATCTTCACTCAATCTCTTATTATTTTGAACTACGGACATTCTTTTCATCAGCTTAAAACTGTATGCTGTAATGCCTTTTCTTATGGTATAATCTATGCAATGTTGCTACGTTGATTATCTTGAGCTACTTTCACAAATGTAACATCCCTCCCTCATAGCTACAATTATTTCATGCTGCTTCGTATTTCACAAGAACTCCCAACTTCAAGGTAAATGTGCTGCTTGTGTTTGGAACAGCAAATTATATAGTAAATGGTCTTGACCAACCTGGACAATCAGAAGCAGTTAACACAATTGAAGGCCCGAATTCAACTGCGACGGAAGAGGCCAGCACGCCAGCAGCTGAAACTTGAGCTTGACTTACAGTCTCTCTGCGCAATGTGTCTGGCGCAGCAAATAACATCGCAATGTGTCTGGCGCAGCAAATAACATCTTGCTGGATATGCTACAGAAATGTTCCTTTAGGCTATCCAGCATGTTAGTGGAATGTGAATATGGTGGTTCATGAAAATCGAAGTCTAGGAACTATGTTGCAAACTTTAGGAGTAGATACTATCAAGCCACGTGTATACTGGTGCTAGCAAAATTTGCAGTACACGTTTGAGTTACTGTTTAGAATTTACTGGGATACGAGATGTGTTTTTTTTGGTACGTTATCGGTTTGTCTTTTCATTTCAAGGTTTTGATTCTCCTGTAAGTGACTAGTCACTTGGATACATGCATTGAATAATCTTCAGCTGAGCCATTACATATAATTTCTTTCGCGCTAAGCTATTTTAGGGTAAATCGAAATGATAGTTGTATACACTAATTCACTGGTTCGCCGTCGGTGATAAGATTGATTGATATATATTCCCTTTAGAGCATATTTAGGACTATATGCTCTATATCACTCTCCGATCATTTATGTCTGAACATACAATGCCTGCCGCTGACCATCGTTACCCCGGTTACTAGCCAAGGTTGCACCTGTTAATAAACTGGCCCAGGTAGGTAGCCCTGGTTTAGCAAGTAGCCTATATAAAAGAAGGGGGACTCTAATATTGTATATAGTTTTATAGAAGAGTAATAAAAAGAAGTTAGAAGTCCCCTTATATCTCTGTGTTAAATCTACAATTTTGTTCTTGTGTTCTTCCATTGTTCTTACGATTCTGAGTTTGTCTACGAGGTAATCGCTCTGGATTCGCCAGCGACGGTTCCTCAACACGTTATCAGCACAATCGACTCCGGCCTACCTCTAGGTTTACTCTACTCGGATCGAAAGGTAACCGTCGTAACACGACACTCGTAAATCGAATCGTTTTTTCTAGATTGCTTTTTAATTCTGCAAATTTGGCTTTCTAGATTGTATCATACGGTGCAAATCGGCTATAATCTACCGCGAGCCGACTTGAAGTCGCTGGCTAATGCTGATCGGTAGATTGCATGGAAAAGTGAATGTCGATCGTGCCGTAGATTGGAAATTGCAAATACGTTCTAATCTACCGCGAGCCGACTTGAAGTTGCCGGTCAAGCTGATCGGTAATTGCATGAACGATAATTGCATGATCAGTGGTACTCGGATGAACAGTACATTGCATCACATGAACAAGAAAAACCGGAGTAGCTTCAGACGCAACAAGGCTGCCGTCTTGATCGACCACCGCCCACCCGCATTTGGCAGCACCACCACCATCGCCGGCATGGAGCTACATGCACCAGCCCACTTGAGCCATGCCCGCACGTGCGCCCGGTCACCCAAAGCCGCCACGGCGCCACATGCGCTCCGCTCTGCAAGGACTACAACCGGCCACCGCCCCAAGCCGCGCCGCTCCACGCATCCCAAAGCACCACCGGCTTGAAGCCGGCCACCCGGCCTCCCCGCCGCACAACGCCGCCACCGGCTTGGAGCCGTCGGTTCTGCACCACCCAAAGCAAAGAAAGGGGGAGGATAAGTGGCGCCGGCGACGACGGCGCGCTTGCACACTGCCGTCGCCGCGAGCTCCGCCACATAACTACCTGAAGACGCCGCGTGCTTGCCGCCGCCGCCCATCACACCTTTCAGATCAGATGGCGCCGACCGCGCGCGCGTCACGCCCGACAAGTCTTGCCGAGCTAACTAGCTGCACCGCCGCCGCCCATCAAGACGGGCGCCGTGCTATGCACTAAGCGTCGTCGTTTTGATGAGCAAGGGGCAAGGAAACCCTACGAGTGCCCCTTTGCTCTGGCACTATGGGCCAAGAAGGCCGACCCATGAAGGCCCATGAAGGTTCGGTCGGTCCGAAGTTTTCCAGTAAGAAAAAAAGGAGAAAACAGAAAAAAGGAATTTTTTGAAAATGGCCCTTCACAATTCTAAAAATTACGGGGATCCTTACGCGAATAAGGAATTTTTGCAAGAAGGCCCTTGGACTCTCTGAAAATTGCGTGAAATTTTTTCTCAGAATAGAAAATTAGCGGTTTAACTCCTAGAAATTGCAGAATTCGCCGAAAATTCATATTCCAGCAGAAAAGGGTCTCGAAAATTCAAATTTTGAATCGGTTTTTGCATTTGAAGCATGTTTAAATTTGTTATTGTTATTTATATGCAATTTATTTCTTGTATTTACTGTTTGATTATCTGTGATTGTTTATATTGCTTTTAATCACTAAAAATAGCAATAAATCATGGAAAATGCATAGAAAAATACGGAAACATTATGAGAATTTTTACAACCATTTTATGCAAATCACCAGCAATAATCTTATGAACTCTTTGCATGAATATGTAGATGACTGGCATTATGAACTGGGAGTTCGAAGAGCTAGCTTAGCATGGCCAGAATTGCTTGACTTGGGTATTAGATGTCGAGATCATACTTGGAGTCAAGAAGCTCTGTGCTGCTATTAGACTTGACACCTCGAAGGATGTCACTCCAACTGCTGAGGAGAATGATCAAGCACTTCATTTTCTCAGACACCATCTCTGCCTAACGCTCAAGAATAAGTATATGGCGGAGAAGAACACACTAGCTTTATGGACCGCACTAAAGAAGCGGTTCGGGAAGCTGAAGTACACCATCATTCCTCGTGCAGAGCAGGAATGGAACAGACTACGTATTGCTGACTACAAGACCGTGGGGGAGTACAACTCTGCTTTGCATAGAATTTGCACTAGTCTTCAGCTATGTGATAAGGTAATCACGAGTGACGAGAAGATTGAGAAAACCCTCTCTACTTTTCACCCAAATGTGGTGCAATCTGCACGCAACTACCGTCATGATGGCTATAAGGAGTATGCCGAACTGATTGACATCATACAAGTTGCGGAAACTCAAGATGAGGTTCTAAGGAAGAACTATATCTCACAGCCGCCTAGTAGCAAAGTTGGCCATGAAGTTAACGCTAGCAGCTACAAGGTGAGGAAGCCTCACTCAAAGAAAAGAGGCAAGAAGGGTAAGGTCATAGGTCGTAAGACCAAGCAGCATGCTTAAGCCAAGAAAGGCGAACAAAAGAAACGCAATGCGAAGCCCTATGGTCAGCAAGACCAAAGTTGCTACAAATGTGGCACATGAGGACATTGATCACGTGTTTGTCGTGAGCCGTAGCACGTGATTGATGCCTTCAAGGCTAAGAAGAGGGGCAAAGGACAGCATGAGGCACACCTCGCCATTGCAGGCACAGAGGATCCACAGTCAATCAGTCATTGGTTGCACCCATAGATGTGGATAGCCCAAGAAGAAATTTCATCACCCCTTCTTTGGACATCGCGTGCCATG
The DNA here is from genome assembly GCA_036346405.1 of Phyllostachys edulis. Lineage (NCBI taxonomy): Eukaryota > Viridiplantae > Streptophyta > Magnoliopsida > Poales > Poaceae > Phyllostachys > Phyllostachys edulis. The sequence goes on along the minus strand of CM070557.1, from coordinate 48,498,707 downwards.
CCATAGTTGCCGAAGAAGAGAAGATGGACATAGAGCAGATTCAGGCAGAAGTTTCTTCATACTTCGCTGATTCGATCTAGTGCACGCATTGCATATAGATTTTTATAGTCATTTGTAGTTTATGGTTGTGATAGAACATTGAATTACTTAATAATGGTTGTAAGCTCTAGAAGAGCAAAACATTAAATTCTTATGATGAGTTCTGCAAGACTTTTCCCCCTATTAATAATAGCAAGTTATGTTCTGTTTGGAGTATTTTATTTATGTGTGGATTGCTTCCTACCCATATTAATAAATACTTTATATATCAGAATGCGTGTGGCGTCCTATGGAGGAAGTGTGCTTAGCGGATAGCGGCACAACTAATACCATCTTAAGAGAAATGAAAATTTTCCAGTCGATCAGCAAGAATGCTGGTAGTCTTACGACAATCGCAGGAAGTGATACTTGTATAATAGGCTTAGGAAGAGTCACAATTATACTCTCGATAGGCACAACATTGGTCATTGAAGAAGTCTTGTTGTACCCAGAATCGACTAGAACCCTCTTAAGCTTTAAAGATATTCGCACTAACGGTCTCCACGTAGACAGTGAAGAAGAGTATGGTGTGGGGACCCCGAAAACGAATCCGTTTCAAGTAAAGAGATTACACCAGAGGCATAACTCTTAACAGGGAACGAGCTCGATTTCCAGTCCCTGGATATGTGTCTCGCATTAGCTCCCAAGATCAATGGCTAAAGTGTACATATCCTAAACAACATTGTACACAGTCATACATTATTAAGAGTAATTTACAAGGCTAAGATTTAAGTTCAAAAGTTACACAACGGAAACAAATATAAAACACTAAAAGATACAACCAAGTGTGCCCAACACCCGAAGGCAACTGAGTGGAGGTAGAAACAACATCATTCGTTAGCGTCGCCATAATCGACGTTAACGGATGGATTGTAAGCATACTCGTCCTTACCTGTAACAAGTGGTTAATCTATTTGAGTACAAAAGATACTCGCAAGACTTACACAAACTAATAAAAGAAAGTGTATGATAGAGCCTATCCAAAGGATTAGAGAATATAGATGCTAAAGGTTGTCCAAAGGATAGGTTATATTGGCATTAGTTTTGCATAAAGCGACAAGTTTTATTCCTATACTTTCTAATTTACAAAGGCCATTTTGTAACCAAAATTTGGACTTAAAGACATCAAGTAACTTTGAAATAAGCACAAATCAAAACATATTCAAGTGGCTATCCACATTGACAAACTAACACGCATGAATAACCATTCATGCCAATACCAAGTTATCACTCTGCCAAGTTTTAATTTGGAGTCTAACAATGATGTCAATCAAAACACATGTCGTCCGTAACCGTGGAGACAGCTATTCGAATAGATTTGACCCTGCAAGGGTGTACATCTTTACCCACACGACTTGATCAACCCGTAAGCCTCCGGATAATGACATACTTCTTTTGGTATGCCGGCCGGGGAAACTAAGACTCGGTATTTTTCAGCAAGACGATCTTATTTAGTTGAATCACCCTTGCGAGACAAGATCCTGCTTAGTACAAGCTACTGATAGAACCTGCTAAGCGGGACACACAAGTTGTGTTGGGAATGCCGACCCAATGAACAGAAATTTAAAACTGTGCTCACCCGCACATATTAGATTGCAATCAGGTCCCTATGAACATATGATCAAACATATATGCCCTCACACCACTTGTTTTTCAACTCAATAAAACCTTCTCCTTACTTAACCAAGCGGCACCCATACACCACGTGTGGAAGTACGTCTGGTGCCTGAATTGACAGCATAAAGTTCGGTCCTTAGTGATCCGGATAAGACTACCACAATACCCAATTCTCGTGCACAAAGGCACCCTCACTATCAATCACTTGTCTAGATCTAAATCATGTTTTTAATAGACAATTTTAGACTCAAAACTCAGATTTGAAGATCTGAACAAAGAAATAAACTTAAAATTGGTTCAGTGTTTCCCCACGATTGACAAGCTAACCCCGTCAATCGAACTACCGTAACTACTGACCTGCATGACTAAGCATTTACATAAAGAATAAATATATCAACACATGATTTCTAACTTAAGCATAAGTGTATGGGATAATTAAGGGTAAGCCACAATGATTAGGACATAGCTAACTAGACTCACAAATTATTGATACACTAAAATAGCATGCAAGCAATTATCATTGCATTTCAAAATACTAAATTACCAAAACTGGGATAAAAATGATGCAAGAGGATACTTGCCTTGATTATATTCCACTTGTTCAATCTTAGGGTGCTCATAAATATATTCACTCGCGTCGGGCAATTACGAATCTAAAAATGACAAGAACAAGTAAACACCGAGAAAAATCCTGAAATATCAAAAATGCTGAAAAATGCATGAGAAATTTACAGCAGTGAGGTTTTGATTGTAAGTGAATTTTAGGTGAAAATTTTAGTTTAGTTGGAGTTCATTTGAATTTTATATGAATTTTACAAGGTTAAAGTCCTTAATGTACAATTAATTTAATTATCAGATTTTTATGTAACAGGAACATGTTTAAAAGTTATTCCAAATTAAAGTTTAGTAAAAATTAAAACTAACAAAATTTATTTCACTTGATTTGGAGTTATAGTGAATTACTTATGAATTTTTGAAGTTTAAACCATTTTCAATGTAAAAGTAATTCATTTCAGGATTTTAAAACGTAGCAAATACTTTTTATACCCGACCGCATCTAGCCCCAGTCGCTGATGAGCGGGACCCAAGGTCAGAGTTTGACCTGGTCGTTTTGACTCAGCCCCGAGCGAGAAAGACACTGAAAGGCGTATTTTACGTAATACGTTTTCCCGATTTTGAAGATGTATTTTAAGTTTTAACGCAAACGAACTATGTTTTCCTTAATAGAAAACGTACTACTCAACTTTACTCAATCACTTAACCAGACACTGGGATCCAGACGTTAGAGACTCTAACTCAAAACGGTTTGCTTTAACTCATTCGTTTCTGTGCCTGGGCCCATGTGTAATAGACTTAGAGTGTTAACAAATTACCAGATTAAGCATTCATCAGCGCTAACCGACAGGGATTTAGGTTAATTAAAGCGCTACAATGGTCGGTTGAAAATCTGGCAACAGAGCGCTTGCTCCCGCGTGTGGCCTATGACCGCACGATCTAAGGCCCAAAATGGGTTCCTAATAGTTCACTGAACTTAGTGGCGACCGGATCATGGCCGGCGATGAGCTCTAGCAGTGGTGCGCCATGAATGTGCGACGGTGAACTTACTGCAAAAGCAGCTGCATCGACTCGGCTGTGCTTCAAGCAAATTGACGCATGCTTAAGCATCTAAGGAGCATAAAGGACCTACCGGTGGGTCAAAGACGCTTGGTGGAGCTCCGACGACAGTTGACCGACGGTGGCGAAATGAACTCAACGTGGAGAAGACACTCTAACCAAAGTCAATCAAAATGAATGGCCATGATAACTTAATTAGAGCTCAAAGATGTTCTAAAAGAAAGGAATCGAGCCCAAGCTTACCAGATCTGAAATGGGAATGGATGAGCCGAAGTTGGCCGGAGATAGAGGAAATTCAAATTCCCGATAACCCTATGGATCAAAAGGCAAATTGATTGAGGGGGTTTTACTTAACATGTCCAAGAACATGATATGACGCGTGAAAGATTGGAAATGGCTCACCGAACAAGGAGATGACGCGGGAATGGCACTCGGTGCGCGCTCCGGGCAACCGAATGACAAACCCGTGGTCCCGAAGCTACGAGCAAGATCAAGACCTCCAATTAGCACGGTGCACACGACATGAGGATAGAAGAAAAATGGAACAAGAATGAGAAGTTAACTCTCAGTGTACCCAAAGATTGATAGAGTTCTTCTTTTCGGGCGAGAGGATGAGGACGGGTTTTGACGGTCCTCCACGGCCGTAAACAATTCAGCGTGGATTTGTGGCATCCAATGGTGAGATGACGAGCTTGACGTCAAATTTGCATAGTCTTGCATGCATGAGAATGCGTGGGCGAGCGCCACCTCACGCTCGGCCGCGCGAGCTGGCTCGAGGCTTAAGCGGCAAAGCAGTTGGGGTAGAGCTAATAGGTGGGACCAGCCTGTCAGCGGACGCGGCAATGCGGCACAGTCGGGCTCAAGTGCGCGCGAGCTAGTTGGGTCCAGTCAAGACCGGTGGCTCGAGTCGCTACAGTTCGATGTGGTTCGGTCGGGTCCGAAAGTCATCTAATTTAAATTCAAATTTTAAAAGTTTGACCAGTGAGTTAAAAATAACAAATAAATTTAGAAAAATCTAAAAAAATTTAGGGATGTTACTGGGATGATATAGATCCCTTATAAATTTTAAAACCATATTGTTCACGATTTAATTACTTAATTTAAAATCCTTAAACGAATAGGTTTAAATAACGAACATAGATTTTTCTTTAGGTCAAACTGATCTCTAAAAATTTTACAAAAAATAAATTCATTCATGATAATTAGTCTAGTATTTGATTAAATTGTTTTCCTGAGGCCTTTACTAGCATTACTGATATTTTCTTTTGGAGTTTCACTTCAAATTTTAAATTTAACTTGAATTTGAGATTTTTCAAATACAACAATTTGTGCACTTGTTCCAAAATGACATGTATGCTCTTGAAATGCATATAATTAACCTTTATGTAAAATGAGGCTGTTACATATGGTAAATAATACCTGCTCATTACAAAGCGTGAAAAAAAAATGAAAAAAGGGTATAAGAACGACTTCCTTCATATGAATCTGGGCTATACTACCCTAATATTAAGACACATGTAGCCTATACTATCCTGAAAACCACTTTTAGAAGATCTAAACTTTTCTGTCTCTGGCATGATAGATTAGGCCACCCAGGTCTTAGGATAATGAGAAATATAATTAACAATTCTTAGGGACATAATATGAATGTAAAGAATTTTTTGAATTAAGAAGATTTTGTGTACCCCGCATGTGCCACTGGAAAATTAATTATTAGACCTACTCTGAAAGTGAATGATGAAATCCCTGCTTTCCTGGATCGTATCCAGGGAGACATTTGCAGTCCTATACAGCCCTTGTTAGGACCATTTAGGTATTTTATGGTACTCATCGATGCTTCATGAAATGGTCGTATGTATGCTTGTTGTCTACGAGAAACCATGCTTTTGCAAAGCTGATCTCGCAGATAATTAAAATTAAGAATAATTTATATGATCATCATGTGAAGTCTATCAGAATGAGCAACGCCAGAGAATTTACTTCAAAGGCATTTGATGATTATTGCAGATCAATGGGAATCTGTAACAACCCAAATTTTCTAGGTTTTCTGAGATTTTCGAAAAATAAAAATAACCATTTGGATTTGTTGAATTGCTCAAACTTAACTTGGAGATTTTGGAAAATTGGTAGCGAGTTAATATGAATTAATCCAACTTTAACTAATTCGAAGTTTGGTTTGTTTTGAGTTTGTTGGAGTTCTCTGGTGTTGAATTCCCTCTCCCCCTCTATCCCGACTTCCCTCTCGTTTGGACCTCCCCCTCTGTCCAGACCTCCTCTCGTTTGGACATCCCCCTCAGTACAAACCTCCCTCTCGTTTGGACCTCCCCCTCAGTCTAGACTTCCCTCTCGTTCGAACCTCCCCCTCTATCCCGACCTTCCTCTCGTTTGGACCTCCCCCTCAGTCCAGACCTCCCTCTCGTTTGGACATCCCCCTCGTTTGGACCTCCTCCTCTATCCAAACCTCCCTCTTGTTTGGATCCCCCCTCTGTCCAGACCTCCCGGGTGGTCCTAGAAGACCTCCGGGTGGTCTTGGAGACTGGTCATGACCACCCCTTGGGTCACAACCTCCCCTTTGGTTGGACCACCCTCCCGAGTTTTGACTAGCCCCACCTGTCAGCGCTGTTCACCTTCTTCTTCCTTCCGTTGTGTCATTGCTGACGCAAAGGTCCTTGTGCATTAAATGCTGTTGTGTCGCATTAAATGTTGTCGCTTCTGCAATACCTGTTCCCCCTCTTGTCTCCTCCCCTACCTGCCCCTATCTCCTCCTTCACCTACCCTTGAAGGAGGCTCTTCTCGTCTCCTCTGGCTATAAAAGCCTGAGTAGCCCTCTTTCATCTCTTTTTTCCTCACTCAACTCTCTTGCTCTTGCCCAGCTTCACCGTGTTTGAAGTTCGTTGCCAAGGAGTCCACTGAAGCCGCGCCGTCGCCTCCTCGTCGCCAAGGAGCCCGCTAGAGTCTGCGCCGTCTTCGACCACCTCACTACCGAAGAATTCGCTAGAGCGCCTGCGCCATTCGTTGGCCTCCTCCTGTCTTCTCCGGTCTCTCTCTCTCTCTCTCTCTCTCTGTGTGTGTGTCCTGGTGAGTTTCTCTGTGCCCTGTTCTCCTTATGCTCTCTCACAACCATATTACGTAGTTGTATCTCTCTCACAACCACGTTGCATAGTTGTGTCCCTTTTACGACCACGTCGAGTAGTCGTATCTTTCGTTGGACCTCAGGACCTCCTCTTTAGGACCTCCCTTGACCCCTCTCAGTTGGACCTCCTCCCGAGAGCCCGTTTCTAATTTTGTGCCTTTCTTTTGGTTCTAGTTTGGTAGTATGTGGTTTTTATTTGGATTTATGTATTTATTTGGCTCTTTTCGCACGTGTAGATTCCGATTTCTCTGAAGAGTTCTTGGACCCAACGACCTCTACCGAAGAACCTCAGCTCTTCATCGAAGGCAAGTCGTAAACCTTTGATTATGTCGAACCTAGTTTGAAAAATTATATTGTTTTATATCAACATGCATGGCTATTTGTATAAAAATGGTTTGGGAGATAGCTAAATACCTACTTGACAGTATGACTCCTTGAATACTTGTGATTGACATGTTGACATGTACCTTTGGACACCATAGGTTGGGTAATCTTAGTTGGACATTTTTATTGTGATACGAACTTGGGTGCGTATATTTCTTAGACTTGCTTTAGTTATGCGATGTCTTTCGATCACCTGTATCAATGATGTTAAATTTGACTAAGAGATTATGGAATTGTGGCATGTGTTGCCGCTAATAAAATTTGTTGTGCCATAACTAGGGTGATCATTTGGCCGGGTTGAACCCAAAATATTTTATACTCGGGCGAGTGATCGTGCAGTAAAGGGGGTGCAGGAAGCACACTGGGATGTGGTTGTCTAGCCTGAGTAGTCCCCAAGGACTTAACCTTGTAAGCTATTGATCCGGGCCATACTGTACAACCACAAGTTCATTTATGGGGTGGACCTGGCCGACTAATAAGTAATATTTTGGTTTGGTTCTGTCATGGTGGCGTGATCTCCGAGTTACCGGATAGAATCACATGGCGCAGGAGGGGGTGCAGAATGGCGAAATCTTAGCGGGCAGAACCAAGTCAAAGCAGAGCTTTGTAAAGGCCTTGTCACATGCTCTAGACTGCTTACCGAAGATAGTGAACAGTGGTATCGACGGATGCCAAACAAACTAGAGATTTCGTGTCTTGTGGGTAAAGTTGTAAAACCTCTGCAGAGTGTAAAACTATTCGAATAGCCATGTCCTCGGTGATGGACATGTCTGGAGATTTCACGCAAGGGGTAGACTTTCTCAAAAATTGTGGTCGTGGTTGGTTCCGAGTGGTCTAGGACGTGAACAGGGTGTTCACGAATTGTTTCAAAGAAAACTTGATTACCTATGTACTAATCTTTCAACTTGTGCTTTACAATCTATTACTATATATCCAATCAATTTTGCTTTCTGCAAAGTAACCATAGAGCTATTCTTGTCAAGCCTTGCATGAATACTATTTGCATACATTTCCCTACAGCATGCTGAGTACATTCAAAGTACTCACGACTTTGTGCCCTCTGGTTGATCAGCAGCAGAAGAGGACCCAAGGAGCTTCGAGCTCTATGAAGAGGAGGTCTTCGAAGACCTCTCGTGCTAGGAGACATCCTCCACTCGATTGCATGTGAGCATGTCGAATGGCTTACACGTGTTATTTTGTTTTTCCGCTGCGAGCTCTTTTGTTGTAAGCCCTGCATGGTAACTCTGTAAGAACCTTGACCATAAGGTCTTTTGCTTCTATTAATGTTAATTTGTCTGCTTTTTCTATAGTTTGTTGTATGGTTTTGATTACATCGATGTTGTGTAGTGCGGACTAGCTACTGATATTGGGACTGGTATTGAATGCACAGTGGGTCTCGGGGGTGCTACCTGGGGTCCTGACAGAATTACCGTTGAGCATTCCGTACCACATGTCCACACCAAGAATAGACTAGCATATGCATTAATTAAAAGAATTACATTTATTGTCCGACCGCTTTTGCAGAATTATAGTTTACCAACTATATGTTGAGGATACGCAGTCTTGCACGCAGCAACTCTCATCAATTTTAGACTGTCGGCATATAACATCCATTCACCTATGGAACTAGCGCAAGGGTCAGCACCGAAAATCTCTTATCTCCGCAGGTTTGGTTGCAAGGTTTATGTACATATACCACCACCACAGCGAACTGCATTGGACCCTCTCTGAAAGTCTGGGATATACGTTGGTTATAAGACAACATCTATAATTAGGTATGTGGACCCTATAACTGGAGATTTGCATACAGCCCGCTTCGCTGGTAGCATATTTGATGATGATAGTTTCCCGTCATTAAGGGGAGGAAATCAACCTCTTGATGAAAAATGTCGGGAAATAACGTGGTAAGCCACGGGAATCCATGCACATGACCCGTGCACTAGTGAAGCAAATAGTGAAGTCCAGAAGATAATTGATTTGCAAGCATTAGCGAATCAACCGCCTGACCACTTTAGTGACTTGAAAAGCGTGACCAAGTCGCATGTGCTTGCACGCAATGCACCGGATGGTTGAAATACCAAAGAAAATTGAAGGTATCCGTAATTCCGTCCAGAGGTCTCAGAATAAAAGGACGACAACTCCGGCCCCTCGAATCCCATGTAACCGAGAATGCCTGGCGAAAAAGGATAAGAATGACTTGACACAGCCGATCACTAAAGTTCCCAGAATAAGAAGGGATCCAGTTGAGACCTGGTACCAGTATGGAACTTTCGGTAAAAAGTATACCGGATTTGAATATTCCCACAAAAGGAGACATCAGCATGGATGTGTGCGCACATATCGGAGTTGAAAATGTAAAGGGACTTGCGCCCGCAATTGGAAGCAGCGGTGAGCGAGTAGAAACATTAGAAGAATCGTCCCACGAAGAAATAGCTATAAATTATATGACTACGGGAGAATATATGAATAGAACAACAGCCAATGTCAACATTTATTTTGCAAAGAAAATTGCCACAATCATCGATCTTGATCCAGGGCCTGCATCGCTCACTGAATGTAAGAAAAGATCAGATTTGAAAGATTGGAAGAAAGCAATAGAAGCAGAATTATTATCTCTAAATAAAAGAGAAGTGTTTGATCCTGTAAGCCGCACACCTCCCCATGTGCACCTCGCAGGGTATAAATGAGTATTTGTTCGAAAGAGAAATGAAAACAATAAAGTTGTAAGACATAAAACAAGTCTTGTTGCACAAGGTTTCACTCAACGACCAGGAGTTGATTATGAAGAAACCTATTCCCCAGTCATGGGCGGAACTACATTTAGATATTTAATCTCAACAGCAGTAAACCTGAATTTAGAAATGAAATTGATGGATATGGTAACTACATACCTGACGAGGATATAACAATCCTCGTTTTATTATATATATCTATAATTCATATTATGGATAATAATGACGTCATATAACTCTTGAGTATACCCCTTAATAGCCATAAAAGAGAAGCTGGAGGTTGTAAGTTCTTCTACGACCACCTAGTAGTCGTAAGTCCTCTTACGAATACCCTATAGTCGTAAGTCCTTCTACGACTATCCTATGATCGTAAGTTCTTCTACGATTAGTCTGTGGCCGTGAGATCTTCTACGGCCATCACCTAGTCGTAAGCTCTTCTACGACTAGTCCCTAATCAACAGGGCTTACTGACATGTGGGCCTAGTCGAACAGGGAATCTTTCGCACCATATTCAAGATACGGGTAGTAAACTACGCGGTTATTCTCTGGAATAATGGCACGATTTTAACTCCTTTGTTATGGTGGTAACTGCCTAGTAGCGTGGGAACGTTACTATTCCCATAATAACCTCTAGTAACGGCTCAATAATCTGGGACATTAAAGCAGTCTTTACACTAGAGGCGCAACGGTACACCTTGAGGACTGTATAAAAGGCAGAATCATCAAGACAATCGGAGCGATCCGAAGATCATTAGAAGCACAATAGTCTAGTCTTTGGCTCCATTTTGTAATCCAGCATACTCAATACATACACACAGGAGTAGGGTTGTTATTCTCCCAGGAGAAGGCCTGAACCTGTATAAAAATCCTCGTGTCTCCATCTCTGTGTGATTTTGAGCTTAGAGGAACTCCCAAATCAAATAATCTTTACGTAAGTTCGGTCCTAAAACACCGACAGTTGGCGCCGACCGTGGGGATCTCTCGAGTCATCAGCTTTCCTTCGTCTTTCCAATTCTCATGCTTTCATGGCAGGAGAGTGGAACGAGGATAACTGGTTCGACTTGGCCGATTATGCAGATATCGACATGGATGTCGGTTTCGACTACGAGCCGAGTGATGCATCATCCGATGGTAATGTTGCCCCCGGAGATCTTTCTCCAGGAGACTTTACCACCGACGGAGTTAAGGAGGGATCCTTATCCCCCACAACGATACGTCCAGATGGGGAACCAGCTTCCTCAGAGGGCAATGGTCAATCCGACCACAACGAGGGCTGTCCCAAGGCAGACTGAGGGCATAGCGAGGGATCCATCTCCAAATGTTCAAGTCCACCTGAGACAGTCCGACCTGGCTCGACAACTCCAGGAAGTTATAATTCCGGATCTTCATCAGCATTTGGTGGTTCTCTCCCTTCGGTTAGCCCAGCCAAGGATGCGTTCGAACATGCTCTTCCAACGAGTTCAACTATCCCAACACAGGGCTCACTTGCGGACGGAGACGGCTATAACCCAGAATTCCCCTTCCTGGAGGGGTTTGCTCCAAGTCGCCAGATGATGTCATTCGACGACTCCTCAAGTGAGGAGGCCTCTAGCGCAAGTGGAGATCATCAACGGAAGGTCTTCGTCCTGCCCTCAGGTAGCAATAAATCTCCTAGAGACAGGGCTGAGGACGCTCCCCGAAAATCACACCCTACGAACGCTCGTGGCAATGACAAGGACACCTCCGGCGATGAACAGAGTCAATACTCTGCTGAGCGTGCGAAAAATCTTGAGATCATCACACTTCACTAAGGCAAGCCCAAGGATCAGGTATGGATGATTTTGAAACAATCTAACGGAAACGAGTTGCGGTTCAAAGAAAACTGCCTAGGCGCACTCAATACCAGTCGGAAGAAGCTCGGGAACTTTAGTATATCAACGATCTGCTCGAGAACCCATCTCGAGAACTTGCCCGAGTACCTGGTTACGACCTCTTCGCTGAAGAGATCGCACGAAGGCTGCGGAGCACGATGAGCAAGCTCGAACGACCCCGCCGACATCATGCTGGAAGTCGTGGCAGCACGACTCCATCAGCTTCTAGTCGTTCAAATAACTCACCGCATGGGGATCGCCGCAAGTCGCATCGCTCCCCAAACCGAAAAAGAGTTCCTCGAACGCCTGACGATCATAAAGCTCCTAGGAGAGGTGATCATTCACCACTTCGACCCAGAGGTCTGCAACAGCAGACAAAGTACGAGGAGTATTACCCTCATAGGATCGAGACTTACCATAAGTTAGATTCACCAGTTGCTTTGTATCATTGAGTACGATCACTTGGCGACGTCAACCCCTCTTTTCTGCAAAGGAGGCGTTATGACGTAATTACCGGATGTCGGGCGTTCTCACCTGACCTTCGAGCAGTTCACTGGCAGCCGCGGTTTCGATCAGGGAACATAGAGAAATTTGATGGGTCTCAAAATCCCACCGAATTCCTTTAGATCTATACGACCGTTGTCCGAGCAGCAGCAGGAGGAGAGCGCATCATGGCGAATTACCTTCCGACTGTGCTCGAAGGGTCTGCTCGATCGTAGTTATTAAACCAACCAATTGAGTCGATCTACTCGTGGCAACATCTCTGTGATCTACTGCTAGCCAATTTCTAAGGCACCTACCATCGCCCCGGAAAGGAAGACGACCTACACAGGATGCGACAAAATGACCACGAAACACTACACCAATTTTTCAGGTGTTTCAATCAGGTTCGCAATTCGATTCCTGAGGTTTCTGACTCATCTGTTATGAGAGCCTTCTAGCAGGGAGTCCGCAGCAGAAGGATCACGGAGGACATCGCTTTAAATCCTCCTGCTACTATCGCTGAACTCTTCGAGATGACTGACCGGTACGCGACTGCTGATGAAGCAGTCGAGTGGACCAAAATCATTAATCAAGATGACCAGAACCTCAGGAGACTGGCGAAGGTGGCAAGAAGAAGGATAAGAAGGCCAAGAAATCCAAGAACAAGGCAAAGGGCCAAAAGCCTCAAGCCAATGCTTCTAAGGAGGTCCTGGCCGTAAGCGATAAGGAGCCACGAACTGCCAAACAACACCCCGATCGAGGCAAAGGTAAGCGCTCGAACGGAAGAACGATAAACCTAAGTGGTGCCTTTTTCATAAAAAGGAAGGACATGACCTTCGCAATTGCTGAGTTTTCCAACGAAAGCTCAAGGACTACTACAACGACATGGGACCACTTCCTACTCTCGAGGAGGTACGGCAAGCTAGTGGTCGTACACAATCGAACGACAACGAGGACATGCCGTTTCAATATCCCAAGCACACCATCGAGCACATCTTTGGAGAATCATCGGCATACGAGTCAAAACGACAGCTTAAGGTAGTTGAACGTGAGGTAAACTCCATTGACCCTCCTCTTGTCAATAAGTTTCCGAAGTGGTCGGAAGTCACCATCTCTTTCGAGAAGGTTGACCGCCCGATCCCTTCGACTCGACCAGGTCGATTTCTGATCGTGGTCGAACCCACCATCAACAACTATCGAGTAAATCGAGTGTTGATTGATGGTGGTAGTTCGTTGAATATTTTGTTTATGAACACCCTGGACGAAATGCAAGTCCTCAGGACCAAGGTAAGACCGGTAAGATATTCATTTCATGGTATTATACCGGCGTCTTCAGCCAAACCTATTGGTCAAGTTTCTCTTCCTTTAACATTTGGTTCACCAAGTAATTTCAGGACAGAGAAGATCTCTTTTGATGTGGCCGATTTCGATGTGGCATATAACGCCATACTCGGACGACCAGCTTTGGCAAAATTCTTAATGGCAACTCATTATGCGTATCAATGTCTTAAGATGTCAGGTCCCAAAGGAGTAATCACAATTCAATGTGATAAGAAGATGGCACACACGTGTGACAGTCGATCCCTCGAGACGGTGGGTCAGATACCAGCTTGGGAAGAAAAAGGGCAGCCTTTGACCAAGCACTCGAAGCATAAAGCTGCGCCCAAGCCGAACGACTAAGTCAAAGAGGTTCCCCTGGATTAGGAGGAGCCCTCGAAGACTGTTCGCATCGGGGATACTTTCGACCCCAAGTAGGAAGACGCCATCATCACTTTCTTCCGAGTAAACACAGATGTCTTCGCGTGGCAAGCATCCAACATGCCCGAGTCCCAGGGAAGTGATCGAGCACAGGCTAGCTCTACGGCCTGACAAAGTACCCGTAAAACAAAAATTACGGAGATTTGCCCCTGATCGACAAGATGCTATAAGGTCAGAATTGGACAAGCTACTTAAAGCAGACTTTATATGAGAAGTCGACCACCCAGAGTGGTTGGCCTACCCTGTAATGGTTAGGAAGTCTAACGGCAAGTGGCGAATGTGCGTAGACTTCACTGATCTTAATAAAGCTTGTCCAAAAGATGATTTCTCTTTACCTCGTATCGATCAGTTGGTTGACTCTACTGCTTGTTACGAAACATTAAGTTTTCTAGATGCATATTCTGGCTACCATCAGATTAATATGTGTCTAGAAGATGAAGAAAAGACCGCATTTATTACTCCATTTGGTATATTTTGCTATGTCAAAATTCCATTTGGTCTAAAAAACGCTGGCGCTTCTTTTCAATGCTTGATGCAATCGACTTTTTCACCTCAGCAAGGCTGAAATTTAGAAGCATATGTTGATGATCTAGTCGTAAAAAGCATCAAATGGCTTGATCATGTTTCGGACTTGGAGGACACGTTCAACAACCTCAGAAAACACCACTTGAAACTCAATCCTGAGAAGTGTGTGTGTTTAGAGTCTCTTCAGGAAAATTGCTTGGATTCCTGGTCTCTGTACGAGAGATCGAAGCAAATCTTGAAAAGAAAAAAGCCATCGTGCAGATGCGCTCTAAGTCGTTTCATAGCACGATTGGGAGAAAAAGGACTACCTTTGTTCAAACTTCTAAGAAAGCACGAGGGTTTCGAGTGGTCGGAAGAGGCAAACGTTGCCTTTGAGGATGTCAAGAGATATCTTACGAGTACTCCTGTTTTGGTTTCTCCGAAACCAGAAGAGGAGCTCTTAATTTATCTAGCTGTCACGCCAAAGGCAGTGAGCGCAGTAATAGTCGTAGAACGTGAAAACATTCAACGACCAGTGTACTACGTAAGTGAAGTTTTGCACGGACCTAAGGAGCGTTACCCTCAGGTCCAAAAGCTTCTCTATGCCCTCCTCATGTCTTCGAGGAAACCGGCATTATTCTCAGGCGCACAAAATAATTGTGTCGTCTGAGTTTCCCTTGGGAGTGATCCTCCAAAATAGGGAAGCAGTGGGACCCATGTCTAAATGGTTAGTAGAACTTGGGAAGTTTGACCTCCATTTTGTGTCCCGAACGGCCATTAAATCCCAGATCTTGGCAGACTTTGTCGCCGAATGGACAAATCCTGAACTTGTTTAGGATCCCCAGTACGATACCCACGACCGATGGATTTATGTACTTTGACGGGTCACTTACTTTAAGTGGCTCGAGGTCAGGGGTGGTCCTGAAATCTCCTAACTGAGAGACCTTAAAGTATGCCATATAGTTAAACTTTTAGGCCATTAACAACGTGGCAGAATACGAAGGTTTACTAGCCGGCATACGAGCTACGAAAGTGCTTACGATTCGACGACTACTCGTGAGGGGAGACTCTCAACTAGTCGTGAATCAGGTCGGAAAAGAGTATCAGTGCTCTAATCTGGCCATGTCTCGGTACTTATCGGAGGTTCGAAAGCTTGAAAAGCATTTTTTTCGGTTTCAAGGTACAATTCATCCCTCGAAAGGATAATTTCCTCGTAGACCAGCTTGCTCGGATAGCTTCTTCCCGATCACAAGTAGCAAAAGGAGTCTTCTTGGAGCAACTCCAGAAGTCGTCTCTGGTGGACACACCGGAGACATCTCCTATTGAGACAGCCTCTCTAGAATACGAGGATACTTGGATGCATCCCATCTACAAGTATCTTCAGACGGGTTTCGTACCTGATGACGATCTCGAAGCAGATCGTTTATCCCGAAAGGCTAAAATGTATACTTTGGTCGAAGGAGTCCTCTATAAACGAGGCACTCAAGGGGTACTCATGCAATGCATACCGCAGAGAGAAGGACTAAACCTTCTTCATGACATACACGGGGCATCTGTGGAACTCATGCTTCCTACAAAACATTGGTCGGAAAAGTCTTTCGACAAGGATTTTACTGGCCAACAGCTCTCTACGATGCCAAAGAGTTGGTTAAGAAATGTGTACAATGCCAGTTTCATAGCAGGCAAATACACCAATCAACTCAGGCATTACAAACAATTCCTCTATCTTGGCCTTTTGCGACCTGGAGTCTCGATATCTTAGGACCGTTCCCAAGGGCTCCAGGGGGCTTCGAGTTCCTTTTTGTGGCTATTGATACGTTCACAAAATGGATCGAAGCCGAACCTGTGACTGGGATAACAACAGAAGCCATAAAACGGTTCAGGATGAGAAGCGTGATTACTCGATTTGGAGTCCCAAATCGAATAATCACAGATAATGGTAAACAATTTTCGAGCGCAAAATTTCAGGAATTTTGCGACGAGTTGGGTACCAAGCTCTGTTACGCCTCTGTCGGCTATCCCCAAAGCAATGGGACAATCGAACGAGCTTAATGGCCAAATAATGCGAGGAATTAAAACTCGAGTCTTGACCACGACTTTAAGCGCTCGGTGCTTGGGTACAAGAATTACCCTTAGTATTATGGGCGATTCGACGATCCGCTAGTCGAACAAAAGTGAAACACCTTTTTTTTCCTAGTTTTTAGTGTCGAAGCCATGCTTCCGCCAGAACTAAAGATCAGGTCTACAAGGGTCGAGAGCTTCAATGACTCAGCCCAAGAACAAATTTGAGCGGATGACATTAACTTGCTCGAAGAAAAGAGAAATCAAGCCTTAATCCGCTCAAATAGCCTCTACCAAAGAAGCCTGCAAGAAATACTACGATCGAAGGTCCAACCTCGCACCTTCTTCAGAGGTGTCTTAGTATTGAGGAAAATTTAATCCTAGTCTAATCGAAACAAACTTTTCACCAAGTGGGAAGGTCCTTACATAGTGGTCGAAGTTATGCATCCAGGTTCGGTACGACTGGCAATGGAAGACGGCCGGGTTCTCTCTAATTCTTGGAATATTGACCAGTTACGCAAATTCTACGTGTAAACGACCAACCATTCAATAAAGCATCAGACTCTTTCTATCTTTATTGTCTTACTTTGAGTAGTGCTTTGACAATTCTTTCCACCATACCCTGGTCGAAGGTCCGTCTTCGACCAGTTCCTATTCGTGAGCTTTTCCACGACAATACACTGGTCGTAAGACATCCTACGACCAGTATCCAGTTCATCTTTACACTGGTCGAAAGGATGGTAACATCACCTAGTCGAAGTCTTTTCTCTCTGCACGTGATCCCGCCCACTAGAAGGAACTTCCTAGAGTCGACACGTTCCTCCCTTTTTGCTATCAACACAAAGAGCCTGGGTTCAAAACATGGTTGAAATAATGTCAAGCCGACTTTTAGTACCTTAATTTATTTCTTCATTCATCTTTTTGAAAAATAAATTAAGCCGAGTATACTTTTTAAATTTGCTCGACTACTGTCGGTAAACTCGGTTTGTTTTAACTGGTCGGAGGAAGTTGCAACACCTAGTCAAAGACTTTCCTCTCTGCACGTGGTCCTGCCCACTAGAAGGAACTTCCTAGCGTCGTCCTGTTTTTAACTTTTTAAGGAACTCTAAACGTTTAACTAACTCAAGTTGACCGTTCTTGATTTGATTAAACTAGTCGGAGATGCTAACATCACTTAGTCAAAGCCTTTCCTCTCTGCACGTGGTCCTGCCCACTAGAAGGAACTTCCTAGTGTCGACTCGTTCCTACTCTTTCGACCAGTGCATGATAATCGTGATAAAAAACTACAAGTTAGCTAAATCTCTCTTTTAAGAAAACCCATTTAAACACTATTTACTCGGTTTTATCTAAATAAACCAAGCAAATAGTCAGGGGCTAGGATAAAGTTGTTAACTTGACTTCAATTCTTAGTCTTGCTCTTTTTTCCATTCATTATCTTATAAGTTACTAACTACTCGACAAGATGATTTTCAGGAAGAAGGAAGGATTATATATCAACATCAACAAAAACTTGTCTTTACAGGACTCTGGTACAGACTACTCTGGCTAAGGGGATCTTATTTGCATACCCTTCGTGGATCGCCTCGTGATCGATTGCATTGTTGTCATTAATCGCTCCGCTCGCTTGAGGCGGGGCGAAGTCGTCTATGATAGGTTGCAGATTAAGGTTGGGATCATGAGCTTTAAGTTTTGTCAGGACAAATATTATTCCCTCTTCGATCGCATCTTTTATCAAATCGAATTGGTTAGCCTTCAGGGTAGTCACCAACTCTTGCAAAGTTCCGACTTGTTCACCAATGGCACTCGAATGGGCAGACAGTGTGTCGTCACGAGGAGTAATATCCTCAACATGAAGCCCACCGAGTACATTGTTCAGAAGTGAAACGTTGTCTTGAAGATTGATCTTCAAAGCCTTCATTTCCTCCCGATTGTGAGTCGAAGCCTCGCGGAGTCGTTTTATTTGTACTACTTGTTCTGAAAAGAATAAGAATAGTAAGATAAAATGACCTCAAGAGGAAAACACAACCAATCACAGGTAAAGATTTCCTTACCAACTAGTTGAGAATCCAACTTCTTGACTTCTTCAGCGTGAGAAACAACGTCCTTTAAGTAGCGCTGCTCCCACGTCTGGACCTCTTAGTCTTTTTCTGAAAGGAAATAAGATTCAAAGAAAGAAAAGAAGGTTGAAGGTGGTCTTAAATTCAGGACTTACCGCTTAATCGTCCCTGCAACTTTTGGTTTGCAGAGTTTGCCTCCTGAACCTTCTTCTGGAGGTCTTCAATCTCCTCCCTTAGCTTTTTCGTCTCGGCTATCTCATAGTCGAGAGAATCAGCTAAGGTCTTCTCGTCACTCTTGAACCTACAAAGGGAAAGGGTAGACGTCAGCATAGAACCTAGTCGTAAGTTCTTCTATGATCAGTTTCTTGTCGTAAGTCTTTCTACGACAATCCTTTAGTCGTAAGTCTTTCTACGACAATACACTGGTCGTAAGATCTTCTACGACAACCCCAGCAAGTACTGTGTAAGTGGTCGAAGCACAAAAGGCTACGAAAAGCAATTACTTACCACCTCTCTGCCTGCTCGCAGAGTAGCGCTTTATCTTACCGCAGTTGGACAAGTTGCCTATGGTATTCAGCAACAGTGACAATTTGTTCCAACATGTTCTGCATAAAGAAGGACAGTAAGAAGCGTGGAAAGACATGTATGTAATACCAAACTTCAGGTACTTACATTCATGGTTGTTCGAGCAAACGAAGACACCACCCTCGTGGG
The DNA here is from genome assembly GCA_036346405.1 of Phyllostachys edulis. NCBI lineage: Eukaryota > Viridiplantae > Streptophyta > Magnoliopsida > Poales > Poaceae > Phyllostachys > Phyllostachys edulis. Next base: position 48,479,722 of record CM070557.1, on the reverse strand, counting down.
GTCTCTCAGTTCATCAATCTCATTAACTCGGTTCCACCATACCCTTTCGAGACGCTCGTCGTCGAAAATGTCCCCTCGATTGGGAATGTCCTTGGGGTGTAGAACGCAATGACGAGATCTGAACGCACGAGAACCCACGACAGTGGCAGGAGCAAAGAACCCGAAGGAATGGTCAAAGAGATCAAACTCTTCTTCTCCTTCGGAGGTAGTGGTATCGGTAGCTTGACCTTGGAGGCTGGGAAGATCATCCGCAACGACTTCCTTCCCAGCACGGTGACGGGATACTTCACCCCCATGACTAGATGTCTCCGCTGCTAGCATCTTCACCCCTGATTCTGCGGCCACCCCAATGGTCGTAGCAACTTCAGCACTAACGACATCCTCTGCCATCCGGACGGTGGTTGACCCTTCGACCACCGCCACTGTTGTTTCTTCGCTTGCTGGAGAAGCTGCAGTGGGTTCCTTGGCAGGAACGTCCTTAATGATGAGAGGAACCAAGCTGAGAACATAAAAAGGAAAACACGATTATGTGGTAAAAAGCAAAAGGTAAATGCTATCCTTACACTTTTGTCTCTTTTACGTACCTCCGAGTGTTGGACTTGATCTTAAGTTTGGAAAAGACCCTCTCTAAGGAAGGTTTCTTCGACTTTTTCTCAACCACGTCTGGTCGAGACTCAAGTTGAGGAACAACCACGACCATGTCTGGTCATGGGTCTTGATCGAGCACCATCGCTCCTTGAGCCTCCTGGCTCTCCGGACGGTCGAGACCTGTCTCGACCACCTCAAGGACATCGCTACCCTCAACCGCGGGCACTGCTGGTGCAACGGTCTCTTTCATAAAAGACATGAAACTCTTCCAGTTCTCCTTTTCTAATCGTTTGATAAAGCCATGAGAGGCAGAAACTGCGAAGGTTTTATTGTCATAATAGAAGGGTACTTTGCTCTTGGTGGCTTTGGGTTTGAACACTTCAGCTATTCCTGCCGCAATTGTTTCCTCTGCAGCAATTATTTTCGCTGCAAGATTAGCCAAAGGTGCAACCGAAGTAGCGGAGCTCGAGCTTGCGCCATCCTTATCAACAGCCTGCGTGAGCCTCCTCCTCCTGGTCTGAGTAGCATCTGCTTGCTCAACAGCAGCGCTCGAACTTGAGCCTCCCTTGTTGGTGGCTTTAACGAGCCGACACCTCTTGGCGGGGGGAGAAACAAGCTGCTCTACTACAGCTGCGCCGACGACCATCAGTTCGACCTCTTCGTCGTCCTAACGGTTCTCCATGCCTACTTTCTGCAGAAATCAAAAAGAGTGATATTATAAAGTAGTCATAAGTTCTTCTACGACCATAATCATGTCGTAAGCTTTTCTACGATAACCCCCTGGTCGTAAGTTTTTCTACGACCATAACCTGATCGTAAGCTTTTCTACGATCAGTATACAGTCATAAGTTTTTCTATGACTACAAAGTCCTAAAGATAAAATCAACTCTCGATTACCTTTAGGCGCTCCACCTTGTCCTCTGGGGACAGGTCAGCCAAGATTGGAGGAGCCACCACATGGGCTGGGTGCTTCTCATGGATGAGTTTGACCACGACCATCATTCTCCTCTTGTGAGAGGTTTGTAGGGATAAGAGAACCTGCAATAAGCCAATTTCGAAAATAACAGAAAGAGGGCTAAGCTTGTGGTTTACTTACCCTCCGAGTAGTCCCTCGTCGGGCTCGTTGGCCCCGAGTACCTCCACATCTGATGAGCCTTCTTCTTCAGAGGGCTGATGCGGCACGTGATGAAATCCTTCATCACGTGCCATCTAGTGAGCCTCTCTTTCTTCAAGTCTGCAATAGCTTGAATGAAGGGGGTGATCCGACCGAGATCCTTGGGAGTTGCATCCCAGGAAGAAACCTTCTCAGCCGGCTTCCCGACGAAGGAGAGGCTATCCTCGTTGGTTATCTCCCAATAGAACCACCTCCTTCTCCCCCCCCCTGGCCAAGACGACCGGGTAAACATCTAAATATACTCCCTCGATTTTCCATCGTGTAGCTTCTGACTGCAACTACCGGTGATTCCGCATAGTCGGGTCATTCCGTAGTAGTACCGGAACAACTCCAGATCAACCGGAATCCCTAGGTAGGCCTCACACAGGTACACGAACAACCCCAACATTGTGATAGAGTTGGGATCGAGATTCACCAACTCCACTTGGAAGTATTCGAGTACCAATGTGAGAAAAGGATGAGCGAGCAATCGAAGACCACACTCACAAAATGCCTGGAAAACGGGGATTTGCCCAATCTCCCCCAACGGCCAATGCTGCCCAGCGGCCTCAATCCACTTCACAAATTCCTCCTTCGAGATCTTCTTGGAGTTGACCAAAGCTCTGATTTTGGCCGCATCCATCTCCGATTCGACCCACTGGGAAGTGGCTCCGGCCATTTCTCCTAAAAACTGAAAGTTTGAATTTGGAAAGATTGGAAAAGAAGGCTCGATTTGGTCGGCAGCGGAGAACTCGAAAGCTTGAACAGCGAGAGCAATTTGGGGGAAGATAAAAGACCTTATCCTCACCTGCGGTAAATATTTATAACCGCACTCCTGAAGTTAAAAAGATATAGCTACCCAACGGTTGCCACTGCTTCAAGAACCGCTCCAACAGACAGAAATAAGGGAGTCGGTTGAGATTCTTAAATTTGTCTACTCGAGGAAATCAGGTTAGTCTTTACACCTCAAGCGAAATTACCTTCTTGACCAAGTCTTTTTCTGGTCAAATACAACGGTGATTGGAAAGTTTTTGCTTCCAACCATGGTACTGCGATCACTTGGTGCTCGAAAGATTTCTTTACGACCACCTTATAAGTCGCAAGATTACTCCACAACTTTCTTGATCAAGTAAAATTCTAGTCAAATGAAACTCTAGTCGAAAAGTCTTTCCTTCGGCCATCTTTCTACGACCATCTACTGATCGTAAGACCATCTACTGCTCCTTCTCCAAATAAATTATTTTCGCTTAAGCTGGAGGGCTAGATGACGAGGATATAACAATCCTCGTTTTATTATATATCTATAATTCATATTATGGATAATAATGACGTCATATAACTCTTGAGTATACCCCTTAATAGCCATAAGGGAGAAGCTAGAGGTTGTAAGTTCTTCTACGACCACCTAGTAGTCGTAAGTCCTCTTACGACTACCCTATAGTCGTAAGTCCTTCTACGACTATCCTATGATCGTAAGTTCTTTTACGATCAGTCTGTGGTCGTGAGATCTTCTACGACTACCATCTGGTTGTAAGCTCTTCTACGATCAGTCCCTAATCAACATGGCTTACCGACATGTGGGCCTAGTCGAACAGGGAATCTTTCATACCATATTCAAGATATGGGCAATAAACTACGTGGTTATTTTTTGGAATAATGGCACGATTTTAACTCCTTTGTTATGGTGGTAACTGCCTAGCAGCGTGAGAATGTTACCATTCTCATAATAACCTCCAGTAACGGCTCAATAATCTGGGACATTAAGGCAGTCTTTACACTAGAGGTGCAACAGTACATCTTAAGGACTGTATAAAAAGCAGAATCATCAGGACAATCAGGGCGATTCGAAGATCATTAGAAGTACAATACTCTAGTCTTTAGCTCCGTTTTGTAATTCAGCATACTCAATACATACACACAGGAGTAGGGTTGTTATTCTCCTAGGAGAAGACCCGAACCTGTATAAAAATCTCCGTGTCTCTATCTCTGTGTGATTTTGAGCATAGAGGAACCTCCGAATCAAATAATCTTTACGTAAATTTGGTCCTAAAACACCGACAATACCTTTATGGAAACTTGGATTTGGAAATTTATATGAAGGTACCTGAAGGCATCTCTGTCCCGAACCAAGACAGAGCAAATAGAAATCTGTACAGTTTTGACGAGATATAAACATAACGGATGAGTACCCAAGAGGGAGTGTTAAAAAACCAGGCCCAAGCCGGTAACTTTGCCCACGATGGCCTTCTCATCCATCCAATAGCCTATATAAAAGAAGGAGGGTCTCAACATTGTATACAGTTTTACAGAAGAACAATAAAGAGAAATCAGAAATCCCATCATATCTCTGTGTTCAATCTACTATATTGTTCTTGTGTTATTACATTATTCTTACAGTTCTGAGTTTGTTTACGAGGTAATCGCTCGAACTGAACTCGCCAGTGACTGTCCCTCAACGTTACCTACAAGTTGCATACAAAGTCTTGAAGGACAATTTGCTGAAACGGTGCCATGTCATGGTAGTTGAACTTGCTTTGGACCAAAACAATTCGTTGAATCTTTTGACCGAAACCGCCCTCACCTTTTCTTGTTGGAAGGAGGTTGCTTCGATCGTCATCTAATATTCTAACAAATACGGAATTCACTAAAAACTATTTCCATGAGAATTATCTAGCAATTGAAAAAAAAACTATTGGAGTAAATCGGTTTGTATTGTAAAAGTCTTACATGCAAATTTGTTTACCACGAATACTCCCCTAACGCCGCTTTTCGAACACGGAAAATTTTCTCGATTTCAGCAGAAATTGAACCTTGTGGTAGACATGTAGCTCGAAATTTTTATAGCTAAGAATTGGTTCGTACTATATCCGTGCCAAAAAAAAAACATTTCATACAGAATAGACAACCATGATACATAATTTGCTGGGTAACCTGTAAGAATATAAACATTTCAATTTCCAAAATGACATTTATGTAATGCAAGTTTCTTATGAACAATCATAACGACAGAATCATACATAACAGATAAAGATACACATTTTTAGAATAGATAATGATATTACTTGAACAGTTACAATACTTCCTCCGTATACATTTGTGTCTGCTGCAGTTAGGCCAAGATCTGATTAAGCTTGGAACTCGGATAAGAGTATGGACAGGAATGCAAAGTTTCTTGTAGAGAACCCTTTCGCGATTATAGTACATAGGACAAGTCCCAGAGAAAGATGGCATTCAACAGAGGCACAATAGACAGGAACTAACAATGTTTCCACAAAATCATTCGTTGATAAATGAAAAATGGAGATCATGAACACAATAACCCATGGTGGAGCATATGAATTTTCACCATGGGAATAAAATAAAGACCCGTCTGAACTAATGAAAAGAATACTAGTTAGGACCCTTAAGTAAAGAGGTTGTTTACCGATTCTCCAGAACTGGTTTCAGCTACCAATCTGTGACCGAATGTTTTGATGAACACCACCATCTCTGACTTTTTGCCACCAAAAAATTCAAGAATAAAAAAGAATAATTATTATTTACTAGGACTAACAACTATTCTTTGGTAAATAACACCTTGCAAAATTACCAACACCTTGCAAAATGACGGTTTCATAAACTTTGGGACTTCACGGCCTCCTTTGCAGTCACTTCTGATCCAAGTGCATCTGCTCAAGCCAAGCACCAATTACCGTCTGATCCAATAAATCAGCTTGATTGCTCCGGTCAGGCCTGTTCGTCGATCCAGAAGCCATGCCTGCCATTTCGCCCCTCTTGCCATTCTGCTCGGCATAGCTCACCAGTGACTGCACCCATGACACATCCGGCTCCTCTTCTGCAAGCCCTGATTGGTCAGAGCGCCTCAAACGAACCAGCTCCTCACCATCAACACCCCAGTCAACCTGGCCCATTGGGGAACCCATATTGCCCCATGATGAATTCCGAGGTGAACCCACGGACGGTAGCTGGTGCTTGTTCAGGGAAGAGAACTGCTCGAACATCTCACGCTGTGTGACAGTGGCTCCGACACGGGCACTAAGGGGCGATGCTGGTTCCATGGTCCGAGGGGATCGAGGAGACATGCCACCAAATGGAGAATGGATAAGTGCTGATGGATCAAGAGCCCTTGGTGAGTACATTCTGTTGGTGTTAACAGGCGAGAGGAGGCCCTTCTGTTGATGAAGCATGTTGAGGACGGCTGATTTGTGGGCTGGTGAGTAGACAGAGTGGCCTTGGTCATTAGAGAACCTTGGCAACATTGCCATGTCTGAAGCATACATGTCTTCAAGATTGGGTGGGACAATTGCTGTTGGTCTGATGCTCAGACCAGTGGAAAGGCGGGGTTGGGCACGGCTACTGGGTGGGAGGCAGAGTGCCCCAAGGTACTGTGATTCCCAGTCAAGGAGCATACCAAGGTCATCAACCGGCACATCCCTTGCGTTGAAAGAAGAACGCAGCCTGCTACCTTGAAGCCAATGCGCAGCAGCAGCGCCACCATTCCCAGCAGATGGTGACACAGGCGGTGGCACAAAGTGCCTAGTAGGAGATCCAGGAAGTAGACCAAGCGCAGCAGCCGCAGTCATATCAATAGATGAAGTTGCACGGGGAGACAGCAGACCAGCGCCACTATTGTGAGGCACGTGGCGGAGCTCATCTTCATCATGGGCGAAGAAGCAGATGCGGCGGGCGCAAGATGCTCCCTCCTTGCAGAGCCTGGTGCGGTACTGTGACGGGTGGAGCCAACTCTCGAACACGCCATGGGAGAACTCGCAGCTGTCGCCACAAGGGCAGCCACCAGGCCGGCGGAAGTTGGGACAAGGCACCGCAGTGTACGGGTGCTTGCGGGGGTCGCGGCGGCGGGCGTTTTCGCCGGGGTGCACGAACGGGCACTCGGTCCAATCATGCGAGTAGGCACGGGAGCACGGCCGCACCTTGAACGCGAACATGCGGAAGTCGTCCGTGGCGTACACGCTGCTCTTGATGTCCGGCAGCGTCGGGTCCACGGGGTACTCCTTCTTGCCACGGTCCACAGTGATAGGAGACAACGACGACGAGCGTGACGACGGTGACCTGTTGCCCTCATCTGGCGAGGACGAGAGCGGCGGAGACGACGCGCCCGAAGCCATCGAGGTCGCGACGGCGAGTGCTCGGCGGCGGCCAAGGAGCATCTCAAGATCGCCCAGGACGTCCGGCGAAGCCGGAGGAACCAGGATGACGTCGGCCGGGAAACGGCCGGCGGAGTCGGGGGTAGTCGGGTCGGCGCCGGCGGCCAAAAGCAGCTTGACGACGGCGACGGCGTTGCGCGAGCCGCCGAAGGCGGCGCAGTGGAGCGCGGAGGCGCCGTCCACGCCAGGGCGACGGTTGACGTCGACGCAGCCGTCCAGGCCGAGCAGCAGCGAGACCACCGCCGCGCTGCCATACGTGGCTGCCACCATCAGCGGCGTGCGCGGCTCGTACGCCTTGCTACGGCCATACCACAGCCCCACCCCATCAGCCAGCTCCGCCGCCTCCTCGCCTGCCCCCGCGAGCGCCTCCCTCAACCCATCAATATCATCTGCCGCCGCGAGCTCCAGCAACGCCGCCAGCCTGTCCCGCCGCCCGCCGCCGGCGACCTGCGCACTCGCCGAGCCCACGGGATCAGGAAGGTCGCCCATTACCACTATTCAACGGATAGCCTCAACACATCTGCAGGAGCGGCGAGAAGAAGAGGGGTTATACAGATTCAGCAACAGGAGGAGATAACAACGGAATCCAGATCAAGAAATCGTCGAATAAGGAAGGCAATAAAAGGGAAAGAGGGGAGAAGAGACCGACTCCACGAATCGGAGCTCTGCTTCTTTTGTAAAGAAATCAATCCATCCAATCCAATCCAGGTAGCACCGGGAGCAATCGCCGATTCGATTACTGGATCGACCGGAGAAAGGAAAGCAGTAAATGAGCAGTATTCATTTACCTCCCGCAACAGGATGATCCAATCCAGTCCAGTCGGACCCAACGGGGTCTTTCCTTCCGCGCAACGTTCGCCGCCGACTCCCCTCGCCGGAGAAGAGAAACACAAACTGCTTTGGGGAACGGGGGAGAGAGAGAGAGAGAGACGCACCGGGGGGGAGGAGGAGGACTCGTCGTTTACTGGTGGTGGTGACGACCGGCGAGGAGTTAAATTGTCTCATTCCTGGGGTATCACGACCTGCGTCTCCCCCGATGTCTAGCCCACTACCATCCACTGTGACTGACAGGTGTGCCTAAGATATCCTGGGCCCACGATGTCATGCAGATTGTTTAAAAAAAGTAAGGGGCAGCGTGATTCGGGATTTATATGGGGGAATTTACTGCGTGGTGGAGCCCATGAGGGATTCAAACAGGCGGGTGCCGGTGCACGGTGCTGACCGCTCACGTCGCGGTGGGGTCGGGGTCGGGGTGGCTGCTGCCGCTGCCGCTGCCCGCGCCCTTCTCCGCCACGCGGGGCCGCATCTGGCCGCCGATCGCAGGACGGACGGCCCAGATCGTCAGAGGCAGGTGTTGGACGGGAGATTCGGCGCCGAAAGCCTCGGTTGTATCTCCGTCGCCGTACGCAAGGTCGGCGCAGTAGAAAGGTCGTCGGTGATCGACCGTGCGCCCGGTCCATGGACCGGCCTCTCCTGCTCCCGAATATGACAAACGTGCGCAAGTACTCTGGCGCGGTGGGCTCTGTCCAGGGAAGCTCGCGGCGGGCGGGCGCGCCCAGGGGGGCGCACAGGTGGATTGGATGGTGGGTTGGTGGAGTCCGCGAGAGGGGCTCGGGGCCCGGACGCAGTCAAAATTCTCTGTCTCCGAAGCCCACCTGTCAGTGGGGGTATGGGCCCACCTGACAGTCAAACAAAAGACTGATTATATCGCCTTTGTTCTGGTCTAGGACTCATTTCTTGCGATTGTCTTCTAGAACAAAATGTGCTGTGCTGGCTTATCTGATAGTGCTTGCCCAAAAATTCATACGAGGTATGAAGTTAGAATCTAAAAACTATGGGTAATGCTAGGCGTCATGTGTCCGAAGCCAGCGCTGTGAGTCAAAACGCTTTCTCCCTGTTGCACTGTATACTGGGATCAACTTAACCTACTTAATTGATTCTCATGTGTTTCAACTCATACCATATAATAACCTTATCGTATTAGCTCCCGTCCACTGCATCACAATTCATCCTTCTCTTCTCTCTCCCTGCAGCTCCTTCTTCTACCATGCTTGCTACTTTATCTCTCTCCCTTGCAGCGCCCTCTATGCTAGCTCCCCTCTCCAACCCCTTCCCCCCCCCCCCCCATCCCCAAGCCACCGTCACTTTGTGCCCGTGAGGAAAGGAAGCCGCGACAGAGCGTTGGATAATTTTTTGTTGCATCAGGTGTTTGAAGATGTTGGGATTATGTTTATTTAATGTTGCAGTATAGATTCTTGAGATGTTACATGTCGCTATCCAAAATGTTGTGTCCTTCTCATCTAAGGGAGCCTAAGGCTGAGTTTGTCGTCGAGTCTCAAAGCTAGTGAGTTAGGTGTTTGTTGCAGCCATATGTTCCTTTTGTTGTAAGAGGTGATTTGGGGTGTTGGGACTACAATTTTTTAATGTTGCAATAATAAACTCTTGCAATGCTATTTTTAAAAATTGTGGATGTCATGGGGATATGCTCATGATCTTAGATGATGAGACAATTGGCAATAGTGTTGAAGGTTTGTTGAAATCTGGAGTTTTCAGCGAGTGTCAGTAAAATCGGTAGTACGGCTTGTTGGGAACGGTGTTACCGCAGTGCGGTATGACCGCGAGTTTGGAGCGGTGCTACCTCAAGTTAAGGGGTCCGAACGTGAGGTTAAATTGGACGGTTAAAACACGTGGTCCGAACGGCCTTTGCAATCTGGAGCGTCCATGTGGCAGGGCGTTCGGTTCTATGGTTTTTGAGCGATTTGGAGGAGCGGTATGACCGTGCTTTAGATAGCGGTAATACCGCATCTCGGTTGTACCGTTTGTTTCGTGGCGGTACGGAAATACCAGAACGTATGTTTTGGAGTGTGGATTTTCTCCTGGAGCGGTACGACTGTGCTTTGGTTGCCGGTAATACCGCATGGCGGTGTGACAGCTTGAGAGCGGTATGGAATTTTCAGAGGAGATGTTTTTGGAGATTTTGGGTTTCTCCGGAAGCGATCGACCATGATTATGGAGCTTGATACTACCGCTAATACATGCAGAGTACCGGCCATAACATGGCGGTAGTACCGTGTGTGTGCTGAATGTTGTTTCAATTGGAGAATTGAAGTTGGGTTAGGTCAAGTTCATGTTCATCAGTGCATACGTGTTGCATAATGCATGTTTTGGATAACGTGGGTCAAGTTGTGAAGAACTTGTTCCCGGAAACGATTTCTTGGTCTATTGCTGTGCAGGTGGCTTGCAGGTCGATGACGGTCAACGGCGAGGAGGATCGGGATGAAGCTTGGAGAGCTGAGGTCCAGAACAATCGAGGATGCCGGGTGAGGTCAAGAGGCTCAAGCGGGGCGCAAAATGGACAAGGATGACCGAACGGGCAGTTCGGTGCGACGGGTTGGATCAAGCGGCGCGGGGGTCGGTGCAAGTGCTATGGTGGTTCAGTGGGATCCGGACGAGAGAGACTTGCCGACATGAGAGTCGTTGATCAATCTACACATAGCGAAGCAGGCGATTGCTTCACGATGATTGGACTCGGTCTTGGAGAAGGATCGAGAAGGAGTATTTTGGTAATCTCACCAAATATCACCTTGGTGACCTTTGGCTAAACCGCGGTGCGGGTCGGCGCATGGAGAAGCGGTTTAGGTCAATCGAAGACGAAGACGGCGTTTTGAGATGCGTCGTGTGTTAACCCGTTTGTGAGTTGGGCTTAACGGGTGCCCTAATGGAATATTCCCTAGATGCTAGCCTCCACTATAAATAGTGTTGGGTGCTGTCCAACAGGATGAGTAGCCTCCATTCATTGTGTGTCCTATTTTGTGTTAGGGTTTTTGGAGAGAAGGGGGAGAGCTAGGGTTCTAGGGATTGGATTGAGTGTGTGCTCACGTGGTGAGCTTTGTCCTTCTAGATGGAGTGGCTGTAAACTAACAATCTTCCATCTCAAATCAACCCAAGCAAATCTCTTGAGATGAGTCCCTTGTGTTCTTGCTCTCTATTTCATGATTTTGGGGATTTTTTTGATCCGCGTGTTTTCCCTTGGTTTATGGCCTAAATTTGGCTTGCTATGACATGTGGGAATACATCTAGGATCATCTTGATCATCAATCACCCACGAGCAAGTTTCTAGATCAGTTTTAGGTCTTGACTCGGTTTTTGAAACAATATTCATTCAAATAGAAAAAGGTTGGAACTTTGATGTGGATCTACTCAATCTTTGATTGGAATAGGTTCCTAACCTCCTAGAGAAGTTATGTTTCAAATTTCGTAGAGTTTGACCAAGTGGATCAAAAGTTGTGCTAGTTTTAGTTTTCGTCATCGGGCTGTTCTAGGATAATCGGTAGAACCGCCCTTATACCTGCGATTGTACCGATCATTGGTAGTACCGCCTGTTTGCCTACGGTTGTACCGATCATTGGTTGTACCGCCCATTTGCCTGCGGTTATACCGATCATTGGTAGTACCACCCGTTTGCCTACGGTTGTACCGATCATTGGTTGTACTGCTTGCTTTACTGCGGTTGTACCGATTTACTTTTCAAAGACATCTTTGTGTTTGTTGATTGCTATGCTTGGGGGTTTGGAGTGGATTCAACATAAGTCTTTCATTGTGCTTATCTATTGATCTTCATAGCTCTCATAGCTAGTGGAGTGAAATATGTGTTGAATCAAATCTTAAAAGAAAAATAGATTGAGCTCCTATTCACCCCCCCTCTAGTCGCCTTTTTGGTCCTACAAGAATAATTTCTCAATGCTGCAGCACCCGATCGTCTTTTTTTTTTTGCAAACTGGTGAATTGTTTTAGACGTCTGATGTGTTGCAAACTGGTGAATTGTTTACTGTTGTTGCTTGAGACGGTTGATGTGTTGCATATGTGTTTTCAAAATGTTGCAAAGGTTATAGTACTATCGATTAATGTTTTTCCAAACTTTTGTGCTAATTTTTCAAGTATATTTATGTATGCTAACGATATATTTTAAATTTTAAGTGAATTTTAATAAGATTATGGATCCCCTTCTCCATTTTTCGAGATCTAAGTATTTTGTTGCATATGTTGAATTTTTTTGTTGCATGTATGTGTCGGACATGTTGCGGGAAGGAATCGGGAGTGTACAATGGGAAGCTTTTCATCGTACGTCCGAACGCTAGTTGCTCCCAAAAACTATGTCATGATTATTGTACACTTTTTCTCACTAATTGTGATTATTGCCCTTTGAAACCCCTGATAGTCACAATCCCTTATTGACTCATTGTCACTTGTCCCTAACCATGTCTCCCTTCCACCTTGCCTAACTTCGTCCTCATGTCACTTATATCCCGACCCGCGGATCGACAATGATATGTCCGATCATGATGCTTGACGCCTCACCTGAGCCGCCACCATCCTCACCAGCCATCGCACAGATCTAGCATCGTGGACAACCTTTGTCCTCCCTTACCATCGATCCGTCGCATGTAGGAACACGACTCAAGGGTGGGGCTTTGGTGTCTGGCCGCCCATGCTCAACAGTAATAAGGAAAAAATGACGGAGACAGCGTAAGGGGTCAAATCTGGGCACGGTAGGATCGGTGCCGAAGAATTCAAGGCAATTCTGTGGTGCAGCATCACTGTGATGCAAACTAGTCACGGTTGCAGCTCAACTGGAACCCAATGGTACTCGACCGGATCTTACCGACGGTGACGCCGTAGTCAAGCGAACATTAGATAATTGCGCACCTTTGTAAAACAATGATGAATTCAAAGGAAACCACGTTAATTTCTTCGCAAGGAATTGGAAACTGCGTTAATGTGTGCCATAATGGTCCCACGAAATTAGCATGATTCAAACATTCAAAATTGATCATATGTTCTTATGCTTTTTGACCGCGTGGTGACATGTTATCGTGCATGATAGGAAGTTGCGAGAAGAAGTCGCGTCTTCACCACAACTGGACTCGAAATTGTTTCACCGTTAACGTGCCCGAAATTGCCAACTCTAGTGTTTCGTGCAAACGAAGACAATAATCTCGGTGCAAGGTGCAATTTATTTACTTTTTTTAACTCCATGTCAACTACATGTCGATATTGTTTTTTTTTAATGAAAGGCTTGCACCCCATTTCCAATAAAGGAAACAAATCTAAAAGGATTCAGTTCGACAACCAAAATTACACATAGTTCTAAGATCGAACAAGTGAAAAGCTAGACAACATCGAAACTAAAGGAAACTAACAAACCGAGAAGAACTCAAAACGACCTTGAACAAAGTCAAAGAATTTAGCAACTTCCATTAGCTAATCTGCTAGTCCATGACGCCCATCTTCTTTTAGCTCCAAAAACTTCAGTAGCAACATTCCCAATTGCCCTAACGGCCTTGATAAGCAACTCCTGTTCTTCCTCCTTCTATAATTTGGACCAAAAACCAATCCAATGACAGATAGTATGAATCATTGAAATAGGTTTCGCAGGCCATTTTTTTTGGAAACACGCCTAATTGCGCACTCTCCAAATGCTCCACAAAAATAGCTGTTAAACCAACTAACACCAACTTCCTAGGCTTCCTAGCAAATTTTCCCACCCAGATAGAGAACAGTCAGGCAATATCTGCTGGAGGACTAAGCAAGCCAAAAGTACAACTCAGAACATTCCAAATATATCTCGACAAGGACATAGCAACAACAAATGATTGATACTCTCATCAGCCCCACAAAATATACATTTTTTATCACACACCTAACCCCTGCGAATAAGATTGTCTTTGGTCAAAATGCTTTGCATCAACACTAACCAAAGAAAAACTTTAAGCCTTAGGGTGAGTTTGACATCCCAAATGAAATGATATGGGAAAGCCATACTCTGAACCCTCAAAACATTATAAAAAGATTTAACAGAAAAGGCTCCCAATGGAGACAACAACCACACCAACCTATCACACCCCTCATTCAAGATCACACCATTACAATCTTCTAAGAGCCTGTTCCACAAAACAAGCCCTTCTCCACACAACATTCTCCTAAATCTGTTATTTTTAAAACCTTTCTCAAAAGATTTTGCTACAAAAATATTTTTTAGAAAAGGTAATGTTATAGAGTCTTGCATACTTTACTGAGAAAGGCACATCCCCAAACCATAAATCCTCTCAAAATCTGGTTCTAGCACCATCTCCTAGTTTTCTCTTGTAGCAAGATAAAAAATAAGTCTCTTATCCCTAAAACACCTTTCCAAAACCAGGAATCCCCCACCTTAGTCACCACATGAGCCAAAGTGCTCTTACTAAGGTATTTCCACCTGGTCATCTCTTGCCATTGACCATCCTCATTCTCCAACCTCTATAACCATTTACCCAGCAAAGTTGAATTCATGGTTCTAAGGTCTAAGGCCCCCAATCCACCCTGATCTTTAGTCAAACATACCATTGGCCAACCAACCAAATGATATTTCTTTTTACCTCCCTATAAATTCCATAAAAACCTAAATCTAAAAAAATCCATACTTTTTCCTGACCCCCACAGGGAGCTTGTACAAAGACATCATATATAAAGGTAAACAGCTAAGAGAAGAATTCACTAACACCAATCTCCCCCTATTGTTAAAAGTTTCCCCTACCAACAACTTAACTTGTGTTCAAATTTATCCTCAATCCTTTTCCAATCCATATTTTTAACTTTCTTTCTATCCACAAGAATTCCCAGGTACTTAAGAGCAAGGTTGTTAAAATCACGACTCTAGTCGTAGAATCGTACAATTCTATGATCCTATAACACCAATATGATCCAAATCTCACCTAGAGTCGCACCTAGTAGAATTGTGGCAGAATCACGCTCCTAGTCGTAGAATCGGGTAGAATCGTGGTAGAATCATGCATCATCTCAAATTATAAAAGATTTAGGTGTTTGGTTGTGTTCTATCCCTCAATTCAAGTTGTATGATAAGTACTAAGTAATTAGTAGGTTAGACATTAAGATTTGGAATAATAAAAATTATTTCATTTATTTATTTTACTTTTTATGTAAAATGTTCAGGTAATGGCAAGTTGTAAAATAAATATTTTAGTTGTAGCTCTAAATGATATGGAATCTAAACTACGATTTAGACATTTATCAATCAAATTAGATGTCAAATTATCAAATAAACACTCATATCACTCTTGGAATACACGACACATTGAAAAAAGGTATTTTTGGTAGAATCAGGTAGAATATTAGATTCTACTATTTGACCCTAAAATGTGTTCCTACCAGAGTATCTTCGATCTGATTCAGAATCACGACTCTAACAACCTTGCTTGAGCGGTAAATCTCCCACCTTAAGAGTGAAGATTTCCTCATAAATTCCATGCTTCATTCCTGCTGATCCAAGACAGAAAACTTCACTCTTGTGAAAATTGATTTTAAGCCCTGAAACATGCTCAAATAAACAAAGAATAAACTTCAAATTTTTTGCACTCTCTACATCATCCTGAACAAAAAAAAATGTGTCATCTGCATATTGCAAAATGACTAGACCACCATCAACTAAATGGGAATTCAAACCTTTAATCAACCCCAATTCTTGAGTTTTCTTAACTAAAAGAGCTAAGATATCACCCACTAGGTCAAACATCAAAGGTGAAAGAGGATCACCCTGCCTGAGACCTTTGAAAGTCCTGAAATAGGGACCAAAATCATTGTTAACTTTAACACAAACTCTGCCACCACTGAGATGGGAAACCTTTCATATTAAGAGACTTAAAAAGGAAAGATCATTTCACTTTATCATAAGCTTTTTCAAAATCAACTTTGAACAAAACCCCTGACTTTTTCTTCCTATGTAATTCATGCAAGGTCTCATCTAAAGTTAACACCCCTTCCATGATAAATCTACCTTTAAGAAAAGTTGTTTGAGATGAAAGAATCATTTTATTAATCACTCTGGATAATCTAATAGCTAATACTTTAGTTTGAATTTTATAACTAACATTCAAGAGGCAAATAGGCCTAAAATTCTGAATTCTGTTTGCATTTTTTCTCTTTTGGAATCAAAGAGATCATGCCATGATTAATCCTAGAAATATCCAACTTTCCAACAAAAAAATCATCTATCATAATTTTGAGATCCATCTTCAGCAAAGACCAGAATCTCTGATAAAATTCAGCTGGAAATCCATATGGTCCATGGGGCTTTATTTGATTCCTTGGAAAAAGCAGCCTCTCTCAACTCCTCCATGTTGAAACTTTGAATCAAGGACAACTTGTCCTGCTTAGTCAACTGGGGGATGTCAAACATGTTCAACTGGATCTTAGTGGGTTCTGGCTGCCCAAAGAGATCCTTAAAGAAATTGGTGATGTAAAGTAACAAATCCCCCCACCATCAATAATCCCCTCATCCTGATATAGTGCAAAAAATGGTTTTTTTTTCTATTTCTCCCATTTGCTTTAGCATGAAAGTACTTAGTATTGTTGTCCCCTTCTAAAAGATTTTTCTCTTTAGACCTTTGAAACCATTTCGATTCCTCTTCTTTTAAAATCTCAACCAATTGGGTATCCAAATGAGTCTGCCATGTTCCACAGTACTTTACATAACTCCGCAGAACACTCGATCAATTCATACGTGGCAATTCAAGTAGGTTACCAACTCAAATCTTTCTAAGGTTAGTCGATGCCAAGTACGTATGGACTTTGCTGTCTCTCCCTCTGAGTTTGTTAAACAATATGATTTCATTGCACAGATTGGAGGTAGCAACTTACATTAGATGGTAACAATTAATAAAAGTCCAATTAAGCAATTGTCATGTCTCTATCACCATGCCAATTGCAAGTTGCAAGCTCTAGTCTCCCTTCGATTTGGCCCGGTGCACTTCTGTGTTTGGGACACAGTCTCCCTTTCTTCCACTGGGCCAAGGGATCAGCCAGACGTGCGGGGTGCGCTCGTACGGCAAGGGACGCCCGGTGTGCTTTAGAACAGAAGCTCTGGAGCGGCATGGCGATGGGCCGCGCGCCCTATGTTAAGAGCAAGCCCATCGCCACATGGCACGTACATCTGTCACGTAGTCAAGAAAGTGATCAGCACAAGACAGGAGTGAATGCATTCCCCATGTATATTGCTTATTTTTTGTACAGAGGGTAGAGGTGTAGTACTTCAACGTATTCCTCATGTATATTGATTTTTTTTTTGTTTTTGTTTTTGTAAAAACCCACCCACGACTTAAAGAGTTTGTTAAAAACTCACCCGCATCTCGAGTTTCGTCGGTCGCACACTCGTAAGTTTTATTGTGGTTGCAAATCCCCACTCATGGTAAGTTGACCAGCTGATTGGTTCGCATGACGCTTGTGTGGTATTTCAGCGTGAACTTGTTTATAATAGCACACCCTAATGGACCATCTCAACCACCCAGTCCAAAGCGTCATTTCTTTCTCGACTCGATGACTCGTGGATGACCCAAATAGGGTTTGAGGTGATGGTCACCACGCGCTTCGGGGATGGGTGAGGGAGATAACCCATTAGGGTGTGTTGTTATAAAGGGTTCATGCTGGAATGGCACACAAGCACCGCGTTGAATAGTTAGTTGGTCAACTAGCCCTGGGTGGGATTTTGAAACCACGTAAACCTTACTGGTGTGTGATCGACAAAATTCAAGATGCGAGTGGATTTTTTAAAAACACACACCAACTTGTGGGTTGGTTTTTGCAAAAAAAATCCCTTCTTTTTTGTGTTGCATGTGGGCCCAGGGGATGAGGGGATGCTGACCTAAGCATTACCTTTTTGTTTGGAGTTTTAGTTTGTGTGAGAGGAGGAGAGAAGGGAGGCACCGCCACTGTGGCAGGCCAACATTTGACATGGACATGGTAATAGAGACGAGTGAATGCCAATTTGAAATTTGACATTAGGAGGGTAAATTGGGAGAAAGTGACTTTAATCATTTTAAGATCAGCTAATTTAGTTGTATCTGAGAGTAATTAGTCAGTTCAGAAATTCATTCCCATAACTTCATCACCAAATCTTTTTCCATAAATTGTCACCTCCGTTCCCTATATTTGTGCTCATATTGATCACTTTTCATTGTTATCACGGTATCGCCTAGTCAGCAACTTGGCGTCCAATCGGTTGGTAGTCAACCTTGACTAGGTGCTATACCATACATGTGTGTGAAGGGAATGTAAGGGCGTGTTCGGTTCGGGATTCATACACTGCAATTTACTGCGTGATGGGGCCCGAAGTTTACGGGGCCACACTGTCATACAGACGGTTGAAAATGCAAGGGCTCTGTGATTCGGGATTTATGTACGGGAATTTACTGCGTGGTGGGGCCCACGGGGGATTCAAACAGGCGGGTGCTCGTCACGGTGGGTGTGGGCTCGGTCCAGGGAAGCGCGCGGCGGGCGGACGCGGCGAGGGGGCCGCACACGTGGATTGGAGGGTAGGTTGGTGGGGTCCGCGAGCGGGGGTGCGGGCCCGAACGGCAGTTAAAAACTTAAAATTCCAGGTCTCGAACGTGGGGCCCCACTTGTCAGTAGGAGGGAGGAGGCGAGATTAGTTTATTTTTTTCTTTTATTAGTTTATTATTTTTCCAGGACGGACAGTCAAACGAAACGAAACGAAAGGAAAGGAGTGATTCTAGCGGTGGGTAATCAGATCCTCTTACGTACTTGGGTACCTTCGTTCTTGTCTTGGATTCGTCTTCTCATTTCTTGCGAAATGTGCGGTGCTAGCTTATCTAATGGTGCTTGCCAGGAATCATACAAGGTGTCATCGATGTACACTTGGTACATTAGAAATTACGTACTAGAGTAATGGACTTATCCACTACAAACTAAGTGCTACAGTAACATCAGGATCGTTGTACACTTGTTACATAAAGGGTGTCATGCAGCAACATGTTCCTCACTATTAGTGGGTTAAACATAATGGGTTTTTTGATGGATTATCCATTAGCAACGAAGTACTAGAGTAGTGAAATTTTGTATATTCGCGTCAAGCGGTTATATGAAAATACATAATTATGTATTAGTTGCAAGACAATATCATGAAGCATGGTTAGTTTTTTTCCGACGACAGCTTAAGAAAAAACTTCCTCTTTCCTCTTGGTCCTCCCTTTCAGAGAGGGAGAGGTCCGTCTCGGCAAGTATTCCTCGTTTTTCTCTTGTTTTTGTAGTTGGCGTATGGGTAGTCATCCTAGGGTTTCAGTGATCCTCCTATGTTTGCGGCTCCTTATTGTGTTCACTACCATACTTGTGGTCATTGGATTAGTTGCTGCCATCGCCAACCATTGGGAAATCCATGGGACACGCTTCACTAAAGCTTTCCCCCTTCTAGATCCCCTCTTCTCTTGCATCTATGCTAATCATTCTCCTCTCAGACATGGCCATCCAAGCCGTCGACAGATCAAGGATTGCGTCGAGTGAAGTGTCCAACAAATGCATGCGCGCCTCAATCATCTTCAACCTCAAGTGCAAAGATCAAATCCATCGTCAGGAGGGCCTTTATCGAGGCATAAACCTACAAGCATCATAGTGTTGAAAACAATGCAGTTTTAGCAAATATTCTAATTTAATTCCAGCATAAATAACTATAATTAAAGCATAATTCCAGCTGCAACTAATTGACCAAAATAACATATAAACATGAGATTCTGGCAGGTCAATTAACCAAGATAAAATGCTCAACAGATAAGATAGACAACCATATAAAAACAACATAATGCTCAGTTTTAATAGATTGTTCATTGCTCTCAGATGGCGAGTTGCACAAGATATAAACTTGGTCACCTTAGCACTAAAGTCTATTCTCTTCACAAATTGGTTTAAATAACTAGCAAGCAGATTTTGAGCTCTAAACAAAGCTTTGACTATACTGACAATATTAATCTCATACCCAATTGTTAACAATTATGCTTTCTATCAACAGATCACTTTAAAAGCATCACATAATTCATTACTCCAATCTTTAAGCCAATAAATAACTAGTGAACTCATAGAATGAAACAACATTCAGTTTAAAGGCCTTTCAGCTGTAAGAAAAACCAACTGAATATCTATTCAAGTGATCGTATTGAGACAATATGTCAACATCAAGCGAGTCTATTAGAGCTCAAAACTGAATAAATTATCAAGACGATTTCAGAACTAGACCATTATCATTATTGACAGAATTCACAAGCTCACACAATTCACTTTGCAATATCTCAGTACCAGAACCAAGCCTTATACATAATTTGAGATAAGCACAACTCACATATATATGCAAAGTAATGCGCAAGATGAATACCGAAATACTCACATCACAGATGGTAATCAAAACCACCTAGAAGATATCAGGCAAGACACGCCTTATAGACGCTGTCCTAGAAAAACTATCGCCTTGCAAAACTGCGCAAAGACGAAGTATTTGGAGATACAATGCCCACTTTGATTCTCGGAACCCACCGACGAACAAAGGTGAGGAACGGGTTGATGCCGCACAAGAATCCCACAGTGTACTGGCCGAGTACACTCCAACACCGAGCACCAATATCAAACCCACGATTCCTTCTTCCAAAGATCAAGCTCACAGTCGGTCAAGAACCAATTACTCAAAGCGCACTAGATTTGATTCCCCACGTATCCCACTGAAGAGAAGGACCTAGGAAGAGAACGAATTCGAATCGAATATGTACTCAATTTGGTCGGATCCGGATATCCATGTAACTTATGTCATGTGAAGATATTAGTGACGTTTTATCGTTGTATGGTCACACTTAATATTCTAATATATTTATTCCATGAAAAGGAACATGAATTTACATTGAATCTAAAAAACTTGTTGAACTAATTATGTACACTGCAATAAAGTACTTATATTGCTCAATCGAATCCGAATCTGAATCCAAATAGTTCGGATAAAATAACAATCCGGGTGGGACAATTCCACACCATTTTTTTTTGTGCAAATCCGGATCCGAATACAAATAGGAGATAAATTGTTAAGTGAATAAAAAATCTATACCATACGTATATCCTATTGAATACGGTAACCGAATAATACAGATAATTCGTATATATTTTTCATCCCTATTGTTGATGCTGGATTTGGTGGCCTACATACTCGTCTTCAGTAGATCTCGTGTAAGGGACTGAGTAGATAGGAGGGGAACTGAAATTTAAGGTAAGCTTTGTAGCTTCATCGGATTGGATGACACCGACGGCCGCACCAAGGAAGGTAGGAGGAGATGGCTCAACCTATGAACCGAAAGACTAGTCCGGGATCCACGGCTGAAGAGAGGAAAGATCCTGCACAAAAGGAAAAAATGAGGGGATTTGCTCGGTGATTCGTCATGACGTTTGAGCTTATTTTTAAGGAAGCGGTGAGGAGAGATGTTTATATCTACATAGTTCTAAGAAATATTTCTTTTTAGACCAACGATTTAATTAAGCCGCGTCTGAGTAAAAGCAATGATGAGGGCTTCATTTATAGATAATTAGTACAGGATAAATAAAATGTAAAATTAATCATAGTATGTATAAGAAAATTAATTAGCAATAAAACTCGGGACATTAATTAAATAATCGGGCGTTAGGAAATATTTGAAGACTTAGTAGTAGAAGTCAATGTAAAATTATTGACGTCTGAGACTTAGTAGTTAGCAATGTGATTAGGCAAGAATTAGTTGACTTAGCGGACTTATTATTGTTAGTGTTGTAAATTAAATAGAGTTAGTAATGTACCTTCCAAATGAGAGATAACTCCAAGGAGAGAAGCCTTGGAGGAGAAATGGGAAGGAAAGAACGATTGGGAAGGAAGAATGGTAGCTAGGACATTTGGTGGTGAGGAGATAAGGTGTATGTTTTTAGACCAACGTATTTAATTAAGCCACGTACAAGTCAAATAGCAATGAGCCGACAATAGATAATTAAATGGGATAAATAAAATGTAAAATTAATCATAGTATATATAATTTTAATCGTCAATATTTTAGGACTTAGTAGTCAAGAATGTAAAATTATTGACTTAGCGCACTTAGTAGTTAGCAATGTGATTAGCTTTTAATTCAAATTGTGCTAGGAGAGAAAGGAAAGAAAAGTGGAAAACAACCATTTATTAAAAAAATCTGAAAATTCGAAGGAAAAAATTGGACATGAAAAGTTTTAATTAAAAAATTTGAATATAATTGAAGTTTATTTTATTAATTTAAATTATTTTTATTTTCTAAAGACTCTGAAATTGAAAAAATAAATATCTTGGTAAGCTACGGTTCTTGATCACGTTATTTCACCATGGTGTAGTTAAGCGAGTGCTTTATGGAGCTTCTCTGAGAATGCAATGAAGAAATTTGAAAACGCTCGTTGTGATTATGAAGATACCTAAAACATAGAGGATTCAATGTCGGTATGCCTCTAGTGGAATCCCGAAAGAACCACTCACACTTACATTGAATCCTCCATGTTTTAGGTATGTTCATAATCACAACTGCTTCAAATTTCAATTGTATTCTCAGAGAAGCTCCATAAAGTACTCGCTTTTAACTACACCATGGTGAAGTAACGTGATCGAGAACCGTAATGAAGATATTATTTTTTCACCTCCTGCTTAGTCTTTAGAAAATAAAAATAATTTAAAAGAATAAAATAAACTTCAATTATATTCAATTTTTCTAATTAAATCTTTTCAGTTGCAAGTTTTTTTGGGTTTTTGATGTGTAAAAAATCAGTTTGTTTGCACCTTTTTTTGACAAAAAATGAGGTTTGTTTGCACCTTTCATGAAAATTTATTCCGTACATAATTCTGTAATTTTATAAGAGATGTTTAAATAGAAATAGAATTGAACATAATGTGCATTATATTAGATTGTGAACAAATTACAGAAGTGTGAGGAACTTGAACCAAACATTTCAAAATATCAGTTGTTTAATATGCACCTGTGTTAGGTACTTCATGGCGGAGATTCAAGATCATGCTCGTTCCACGGGAAGCTCGTCTGAGACGGGCGACTGAAGCGGACCCGTCAAATTGTGGCGGACCGTGATCCGGCGCCGTCTGGCGACATGAGCCTGTCGGATCTAAGGCGATCGTCGTTCAGCGTTCGATCGCTGGCGCAAGGAAGAAGCTACGCATCGAGGCGTTGTATGCCTCGGTGGTGGAGTGGTGCGAGCGAGATTTTTGGCAACTTATGAAGGTGACAAGTGGCGCTTCATGGGCCTATTACATGGAGGTCGCTTGCAACCCCGAGGTCGTGATATATCTTGCGCGATGGTCTATGATTCGCCAGGAGAGCGGGGACATCTGGCGTTAGTGGTTCCAGGTGAAGCCGCTTGTGAGGAGGAGCGACTGCGTTGGTCTCCTGTTGGAGGAGACGCAGCGAGGAAGGGGTGATGGAGACCTAAGGAGGCGTCTGACAACTTCGAGCCCAAGGAGTGGAGCGATGGTGGGCAACCCGTATTGATTGCCACGAGTACACGCCAACAGGACGGAAGATGTGGAAGCGAGGAGGAGGACGTGCAAGCGGCTAGTTACGAAGACGAGCAAGGCGGAGAAGCCGGTACGGGAGGTGTAGTTGGTGGTGTTGTGACCACCGACATTTCTTACGTCTCGTCAAGATTGGACGATGTTACAACGACATCGTTGGTTACGCCACACCGGAGGGCCGAGTGGGGTTCAATCAGACACCTACATCGTTAGGTGTGTTAATGAATCTGTCTTTGGCAAGGTCCGCGGCGCGGCGTTCACGGCCATGACCCGGGCTTCCGGATAATCTTGAAGGACCACACATGCGAGCTAGCCGAGCCGCTTCAAAGGCACCGCAACATGACGTCCTCCTATGTTGCCACCTGATAAGCCACCTCGTCATTTGGAGATGTGTCCATTTCGCCAAAGCTCCTAGTGACGGAGGTTGGCAATATGGTGGGGTTGGCGATCGGCTACAAGGCGGCATGGCGCGAAACGGAAGGTCGTGGAGCAAATGTTGGCACATTGAAGAGGCTTACAACTTAGTCCCAAGGATCTTGCATCAAATCGCACAATCAAACCTTGGGACATACATAGACAAGCTTGATCGGGTGCACCCGGAGCGCCCAATTGTTTTGTTCTTGATAGGGTCTTACGGGCCTTGATCGAGCGATCGAAGGGTTCAAGCAACGCCGTCGTGCTAACGATGGGCGGCACCTTCCTATAATGGGAAGTACAAGGGTACCATCCTCATCGCCGTTGGCCCGTCGAACCGACCGATTACTCCCGTGGCCTTCGCAATTGTTGAGAGCGAGAACACCGATAGTTGGTGTGGTTCTGTCCAATGTGAAGCGGGCGGTGGTCCAAGACCGCAGCAGATGTGTGTATCATCTCGGACGCAATCTTTGGGTTGCTTTGTCGCGTTATTTATGATGCAAAATGGGGCCTTGCCGCCGTTCAAAGTGGAATGATGTGAAGAGCCGTTGGTGCATGAGGCATCTCGCGGTGAACTTTCACACAAGGTTTGAACAGGACACGATGAAGATGTTCAAGAAGCTCGCATGCGTAACCAAAGGCGGAAGTTCGATGCGGTGTGGAGACAAATCGATGAGGAGGCCGGAAGCATCTAAGGAACTCGGCGTCGAGGCGAGGCGGCGGCGGGAGGGTCCGCGACGGTTGGGGAGTTCACGAATTGGGTTAACTTGCACGCACCGACTTGGAGAAATGGTCCTGTTTGCACGACACCGGCATGCAAGGCACGGATCATGACGACCAACATGTCGGAGGTGTACAGCGGTGTTCTCAAGGGTGTCCGATCCTGCCGATCACTGCGATCGTGGAGGAGAGCCGAACCGTACCGTTGGGTACTTTGTTAATGAGCCATGATGGCCAAGAAGCATTTGGAGGATGGGAAGCAATTCTCGGTAATGCACGCGTACATGGAGAAGAAGATCGGCAAGGCTCGTTACGCGCGTTCGCGTACCATGGATGGCGTCGGCGAAGTTCGAGATCCCGGCTCGAGAGAAGTATGTCATGGGCCACGCTAGAGGATCGGAAGCAGTGCGCGATTGGTGACGGCGTTGTGCACTGCAAGAAGCCACGGCTTCTGCACAAACCATGCTCTCATAATACGCGGCGTCGCGGCGTGGCGCCGAACCTCGGGCGTTACATCTCCGAGTACTCGATATCCACCACCATGATGGCACTTGGGGTGCCGAGTTCTATTCGTATGGCACGGACATGCACTATAGGGACCTCTGGTGGGGCAGTGAAGTGGGTGCCGAACAACGACCGAAGCACCCGGCCGTGGAAGACGCCGATCCGCGGCGCGTCGCATAGCGACATGGGCGATAGCGGTAGCGAACAGCGGTTCGTCGCCCCATATCACGATCATGCAAGACGGTTGGCCACTCCCAGCTGAAATTGCCGAACATATCTAGCACAAGCGGCAAGACCGTAGGTAGCAAGATATAATTACTAAGTCGTGATGTTGCATGCTTAGTTTAATGGCTTGTATGAGTTGTATCGTTGTCAAACCATGCCTTCTCAGCGGACGTAATGTTATGTTATCTGGGTCATATGTTCACCATTATGGTCATATGTCTTTGTTATGTTATGTTGTATGGGTGTGCATATGTACTTTGTTAGTTTTGGTTCATGGTAGTAGAGAATAATCAATTACCTACGGAGGGTGCTTTGGTTATTAGTGTGCTCTTCGAACCTAACGAAACAATCGAATTATAGATTTGAGTCAATTACCAATGAGAGGTTTTTCATTTGAGTCAATTGAGATTTTGGTTTTGATTTTCTATAATTCCTTTACATGATTTATAGAATTGTTCAAATACCTCAAGATGCAACAAAACTTTTAATTTCTACTCATTTTCTTACATTTGAAGCACGACATAGATTTGGGATGTTACACTTACATTGTTGTGGTATGTTTCGCTTTCTATTTCGCACCATACATTACATTTGATATGCGGACTAACGTGTTGTTTCTCTGTTGGCGGAGATGGCATGACCTCCGATGATGGCCCGTATGAGCTACTCGACACAGGATCTTGCGCGACAATCTTATGCTTTGGTGGTGGTGCAGTGTCGACCCTCCGGCTCTGGTCTGGCGCGCCTTAGAGAGAGGTGGCCTCTTGACGAGCGGTACATCCCCACACTGCGGACCTTGGCCTCCCCTCTTGCCCGCATGTTGGACCATCCGCACGCGCTTCGCTTGACGCAGCACTCCTATCTGCGCTCGTGGATCGTTGGAGACCGAGACTCACACCTTCCACTTCCGGTGGGGAGATGACCATAACTCGGAGGGCGTAGCTATGCTTACTGGTCTCTGCTCAGCGGTCTTCGATGAGTGCCACCTCCGAGACGCGACGATTTGGAAGGTGCGTATGGTCGAGAGATTCGGTCACCGATTCGCGACAACATATCGGGTGTGCCGCATTCCTTCTTCGCGGAGTACATGACTTGCCCTTTGCATCGCCCGTCGCGCGCTTAGGACACACTTCTCGCGATACCTTTTGTTCTGTTCGGATGGATCTTGTTTCTCACGACTCGGGGAAGCTGCGTGTGCGAGCTACATCCATCTCGCGAGTCTTTGGTGGGCGCTCTTCCCGAGCGAGGTGCCTGTCTGATTGGGGCTCTGCGGTGCTTTGTGCCACTTAATGAGGGTTGTGTGATGCCACTCGGCGTAATGCAGGCGAGGAGCCATCCTCGCGGTATGCTACACTGCTTCTGCAAATATAGTCGTGGAGCACTTTCTGTTGGCGGCCGTATTTTGAGAGAAGGGTGCACCCTTTCCGGTTAATGATGCGCTTTATGGTCGTACTAGAGGGCAGGACCCCGTCGATGGGCCTACAATGGGAACGCGTTGGACACTTGGCAGGCTACGTTGGGCCAGAGAGAGACCGAGGCGTCTGTACCCTGAGTTCCACAACCTATTCGAGACTCTACACGAGGACGAGGTCATCTGGTGGCACTGGACTGCACAGTTCCTTGCAGAGACAGCCCCCTTTGGATTGTCCTCGCAGTGCGCTCAGGACGAGACACTCTGGTTGACGACATGCCACCTGGTCTTCTCCCACATGGTCGAGCCGTACAATCCACAGCGGGTCATGAGACAGTTTGGCCTTCACCAGGAGGTGCCACCGCGGCCAGGACGACCTCTCACCGAGAAAGCCCACCGGTATGTCGTTTTTTTGCATCATATTAGCCGCATTTCTGAGTTACATTTTCTGACATCCGAATTCAATTGCAGACAAACGAGGAGAGGCCGGAGGAGCGACGATCGAGGTCGACACGCGGCCGTGGGCGGCGTTGTGGGGCGAGAGCGGCGGCGACGTGGTACGAAGTTCTGAGCCTCGGCAAAGATCGGGACGTATCTGCGTACTTGCGATAATGCGTTCGCTCACTAGACTGTGAAACTTCTTGGGCGGCCAGCAGCGTGCGATGGAGGTCATACAAGATCTTTGTTGTACTAGCGAGTCCGGATCGTCACCGAAGCGGACGCCGGGGCGAGACTCAGTAAAACATTCTTCGTACAAATTTCAACAATTCAACACGTTTCTAACTTACTATTGGTTTCCTTGCGGCACTACCACCTTGATCGTACGGCGTGAGGTTTAGAAGTTCTACGCCGTGGTCGCAATAAAGACATTTGATCGCGTCCTCTGAGCGGTGCGCCCCATGACCCGAAGCGAGGGTCGCAATGAGGACCATAACTCTGGTCGCCATTAGCGGCGTTCCGCGACAAAGATCGAGGACGACGAGGGCACCCTCCACCTCCTCCGCCGTCGGCACCTCCCTCGGCACCACCCTCCGCACGTCCGTCGCACTCTGGAAGTCGTCCGAGCTACGGTGGCTCAGCCTCGACGCGCTTCGGGCCACAGGTTGTTTTCATCAATACTTGTCCATGCACTCCTTTCAACGATTCGACATAACCGTTTGTTCTTGCGGCGACGAGAGGGACACCACTGCTTGGCCGTCTTCCGCGGAGGGAGCCGCGACATATGACTTCTCGCCGACGCAACGCGCTATTCCACTATCGACAGCGAGCCATGCTCACCGCAGCGTCCAGACGAAAGGTTCGGATCATTGGCGCGTGGCATTCATCCGCAGTGCAGGAGCACCACCAGTGGTTCGGCGACATGCACAAAGGATACCGTCGCAAAGCAGCGATCACGGCCTGATCGGGCGGGAGGATCATCGTTGACACAACAACCTCGCGAGGCAATCGACGGCGGGAGGATCCTCGTCAACACAACAACCTATGCAGGTATGCTTTCACGTAGTTACAACAATTTTCCCGTTGCATAAATCAACGACTAACTCACCAAGTACCCTTTCCGCAGGATGAGCACGAGTGGATCGACAGAATGCTCATATTTGATCGAGCCACATACACCTGCGACGCCTCCCACGCAACAACCCTACTATGGCTTACGAGATGTACGCGCTCACGACAGTTTACCTTCCCGAGGATCGGCCACGCCGTCAAGACAGCGGCGAGGAGATGTACCATAAGTAATGTCATGGTTGTATAATACATGTTATATAATATCATTGTGTGTTGTGCCATTGTGATTTACGTCTTGGCGGTGTGTAGTATGACATTGTGATTTATGCACAAAAATGTTATCCGAAATTATCGATGAAAGGACAACCTGGCTCGCTACCTCATGGACGCTGAATTACCTTCAACGCCGATGATGACTACTGATGATTAGTCGAACCATCATGCCATGTCACTACATGTAGCGATGCTTCATCTGCGACTCTTATGTATACGTGTCGTGTCTCCACTAAGCCTATATTGCAAGTATGCCTCTTCTAGTGCAATCCCGAAACAACCATGCGCATTTAACATCGACTCGTCCATGTTTTAGGGCATCTTCAAAATCATAGGGATGGAAACGGATCGAATCTGCGTATTACATCATCAAGGTTATACCTCATCGATGTGCTTTTTAATCATCCTTTCTCTAGCGCATAAAATAATACACAAATTACAAAAGCAACAACAATATGACAGGAGGGTTTCGTAATTTTGTAAACTCATTTCCGTCAACAAACAGCGCTGCAACCGCGACGAAACCCTGAGTTTGCATAAAATGAAACCCTAATTTACAAACCTCGGTGCCCATACTTCTTAATGAATGTATTTATACAAATATTAGTGCCCGTTAAAACCCTTATTCGAATGACTGAAAACTTTAATACCATTCGTCGCATTTTTCCAAACCCTAATACCAAATGCAAAACCCTAATACTAAATGTATAAACTAATACCATTTTTCAAACCCTAAATACCATTTGTCGCATTTTAGCAAACCCTAATAACAAATCTAAAAACTAATACCATTTTTCAAACCCTAAATACTATTAAATCATAAGAATTGTTATCCCATTTGTTATCTCAATATTACTCGCCATATTGTATATCGATATCTCGATTGGAGTTGCAATGCGCTTCTTCCATAACATAAAAAAACAAAGGATACAAATGAAGAGGGGCGCACATTCTCTCATATTACACAACAATATCACATACTACCATGTCATGATATTGGTTCAGAAACCCTAATCGATTTTTTAATCAAATCCAAAACCCTAATCAGACAAAACGGATGGACTTGGGTGGAAAAGCGCCGAAGGCTAGGATTGTGCGGGAATCATATCGAGCAAAAGTAACACAATGACAAAGGATACAAATGAAGAGGGCACACATTCTCTCGATTGATCTATACTGCTAGTCCTAAATCGAACGGCTTAGATCGTGGCAATGTTGTGGTACTATCGCTCTCTATTATTTCTTTGTAGTGTGAGAGGATCTAAATCCATTGAAGGATCAGGTGTCGTATAAAAGTTTTAGTAGAGGAGTATGGAAGTGTGAATCTATGATATGCTTATGCATCCCTGATTATTAAGAGAACTGTTTATTGTACAACTGAATATACTTGAGTAAGCGAAGAGGAGAAATTAGGAATTTAGCAAGCTATTTAAAACCTCGAAGGTGAGGCACAGAGGCAGTGTCTAGCTTTGCCTTCAGGCACCACGGTCGACGGGTCAGCCCGGCCCGGCCACTGCAGCCCTGCTTGCTCTCGGCTCCCCCGTTGGTCTCAACGCATCTCTCACACCGTCGTCATCTTCTCCAGCACTGCCGTCGTCTTCTTAGCCCGCGCCCGCGCGTCCAGCCTCCTTCCATAGAAGCGCGCCATCCACCTCGTAGGAACTCTTCCCTCGTAGTTGTCCTCCTCCTCCTCCTCCTCCTCTCCTCTACTGGACTGGCGTGGAGTGGAGATCCATCCATACTTGGGATTGATTTCTTTTGCTGGTAAGTATCCCTTACTTTCTTGGATGGATTGTTCTAATAGTTTTGTTCCGGGAGATCGTTTCTTTACTGTGAGCAGTCAAATCCAAATGTTCCTTTCCATCAGTTAGTAGCGGATTTGTTTGCTGCGTGGTACCATACTGATCCGATCCATCCATCCATGGTTCGATTAGGTTCATTTTTGTTTCACCGCGCAAGATCGATCCCAGTTGACCCCATAGGACTTGGTACTGAAAGTGCGGGTGTTGTAAGATTGATAAGGGCACTTTATTTTCCTTTTCTGGTGCTGATCAGTGGATCAAGCCTAGCCTGCAATTGCTGTTAAGTGTTAATGCAAATGGATGGTTTGTTGGGGGGATGACTGCAAAATGCAGCCATTGTTGACAGATCGTTATGCTTTTGTATACTGCGTAGATTTAGAGTAAGAAATGATTGAATGCAGAAATAGTTATGCTTTTGTTCACGTTGTTTGTTGGATGTTAAAACTCTCGTGCGTACTGCTCATTTTGAGGAAGCTTATATCCGTCACCTAGCAAATGTTTAATTCAAAACTACATGTTTCACAAAGTAACCATTCGACATTCGAAAATTCGTGTGATAAGTTCAAACAACTGCCAGGAGTAATATATGCAATTAAACTGAGCAACAATTCTAATCGTCCCTAGAAAGAGTCCACCATTTGATATTAACCCAGTATACTATGTACTTGTACGATCTGTTGAAGCCCTAATTGCTGCGGACTCAATCTCCAGGATTTTTTAGAACCGTGAGACATCAATGTAAACACTTCTCTGTTCTTTGCAAGTGTTTCTTTCCCTTTGTTATTAGAAACTCAAAATTATGGTTTGATTAGACATTTTACGTAATGTCTCTGACATAATACCCACTACCAGCTTGCCTATGTAATGACTTTATCTATCTTGACCTCTATTCCTTGAATTGTGGGCTTCTATTCTCTATATGTTTCGTACTTCCGTGTGCGAGTGTTTGAGCTATGCTGTTATCAGCTCCTAAGTTTTAAGTAAGATCTTGGGGGTGGTCCAAACTCATGCCTAAATGCTCTTTCCTGGGCCACAGTTCTTTATCAGAAAACCAAGTGAATCAATTGATTCTTGTATCGAAGTCGTTTGCCTTCTAGGTTTCTAGCTAGGTACAGAGTTGTAACTGCTGATTTTAGTTGACTGAACAGCTACTTCGAATTTTCTTCCGCGTATTTTGTGCAATTTGTAAATAAGTTTATCGATAAATCTAGTATTACTTGAAGCAGTTAGTTCTAGAAACTTTTGCCAGTTTTCAGCGCTGCAACAAACTCTTGAATTGTTATATGCTTTCCATATGACATAAATCAATCTAACAAACTTAGAACAGGTTGATTTTAGGTGCTGCAAGTTATTCTACACTTTTCTTGTTCAGTATATCTGAGCATATTGAGGCACAAGTTGTCCAGTGGAATTTTGGTCTGGTTAAAGCCAATTCTATATTCTCACCAACTCTCACGGTATGACTACTTTCCCTCTTATCTTCGCGCTAAGTGTATTGCAGACTTGTACTAGGTTTACATTCTGCTGTTCAGATGATATGCACGGTGAGTTGACAATGAAGTAATTATCTTATACACTCCATATCATTTACTCTTTTTTTAAAATATAGATGGATTATCTTGAAATCAAGAACGAAGAAGAGTATCAGGTAGATATGTTTGTTCATATATTTATGTTCTTTTGCTCAGTTATGCGTTCACCCATCATGGGTTCCAATCTTGTACCTCCTTTATTTGTGCAGATGGATCGTATTCAAATCAAGGATAATGAAGAGCAACTGGTAGATATGCTTGTTGACCAGCCGCGTTTTCTAGAACCCTTATGTCCAGAGGAGGTCAATGAAGATACACGAGTATACCCTCGTGTAGGGGAGGAGTACCAGGTGGAAGTTCCAAATCTAGCAACAGAAGAGGAACACATGAAACTAAGGTCATTGCCAGTTGATGACAGCAGAATGTTTGGTTTTGAGTATCCTGTGGGAGTAGGATTGGCTATTCCAGTTACATGGACTCAAAATACAAGAAATCATATAAAAGAAGAGCAGAGGGGATTTTCAGGGCACAGTTTGTGTCCTTCACAAGATGAACATAACAGACACAGTGGAAATATTTCAAGAAATTTATCTCAGAACAGTATTTGTCCAGAGTGTCCGGGCTGTAAAGTTGAATATGATGAGCAAGGTGAGAAATTCTCAAAATCTGCTGGACAAGATATGCACTGCTTACAGAAAAGGAAAATTTTAGGCTGTTCTTGTGTAAAGAGGAAAGTCAATGATTATATCCCATTGCCTGGAATGCCAAGATACTCCTGGACTAATGAAGAGGCACAAACTTTTCTTCTTGGTCTCTACATTTTTGGCAAAAATCTTTTTCAGGTGATGAAATTTATGGAGATTAAGACAATAGGAGAAGTTCTATCCTATTATTATGGAGAATTCTTCAGGTCTGATGCATATAGATGATGGGCTGCATGTAGAAAAGTAAGAAGCAGGAGATGCATACTTGGGTTGCGTATATTTTCCGGTCCTAGACAGCAGGAACTGTTGTCACGTTTGCTTGCTGGTCTAACAAGGGAAGTTCAAGATTCTTTACTGGAGGTGTGCTCAACTTTCTTTTCCTCTTTGTTTCTTTTCTGAATTAGATCCTTCTGAACTAGTGAACATTGACACATGGAAAGCTGATGTTTACAATGAGTTCTATAACTACATTCCTACATTTTTCTAATATCCTAAATCCTAATAACACTTTGGGCAAGGCCCTTCATTAGCATTGGTACAATATTATTCCATGGTACAACCATTGAAACCATACTTTTCTGCTTTTGGAAAAGGCCCAGCATTGAGTATGCTGGTTCACCTTTATTTAAATCTATACGTCTGACTGTTTTTTTTTGTGAACACTAAGTCTTACCATAATGTTATTGTATTTTTAACTTGCTATAGGATGCTCTTGCATTTTCGCCGAACATGTTGTTGCATTGATGTTGACTGATTCTAGTTTATGCTCCTGTTAGATTTCTCAAGAGGATGAAAATTATTGTCTTCTGCAGGTCTTTAAGACATTCAATGAGGGAACATCTACTTTCGAGCAGTTTATCTTATCCTTAAGGTCCACAGTTGGTGCACAAGTAATAGTTGAAGCAGTTGGAATTGGCAAGGGGAAATATGACTTGACAGGATTTGCATTAGATCCTAGTAGAAACCATGGTATCTCGGCCCGCCCAGAAATCCCTATTGGCAAGGCTTGCTCATCACTTTCCTCTGGAGATATCATAAAGTTTTTGACTGGTGATTTCAGACTAAGCAAGGCAAAATCTAATGATCTATTCTGGGAGGCTGTGTGGCCTCGCTTGCTTGCAAGAGGGTGGCACTCGGAGCAGCCTAAGGATTCTTCACCAGTTGGCAAACATGCTTTAGTCTTCCTCATTCCAGGTGTAAAGAAATTTTCCAGAAAGAAGCTTGTCAAAGGAAATCACTATTTTGATTCTGTTAGTGATGTATTGAGCAAAGTTGCATCTGAACCAAGGCTACTTGAGTTTGGAGTTGAAGGCGGTAATAATGAAGGTGGGATTAAGCTTGAAAATGGATGGATCCATGATGTTGAACCTGACAAAAGCACACTTCCTGACAAGAAACCTCCTTGCTATATCCGGCCCAGTGAACCTGGGTGTTCCCCAGAGCTAATGAAATTTACTGTGGTGGATACTAGTCTTGTTCAAGGGGAAGAACCATGTAAGGTGAGGTCACTAAGAAACCTACCTACAGATGCCAGTCATGGTTACATGTCTTCACCACGTTCAGGAGATTCTGGGAGTGACAGCTCAGAACACTCAGATTCAGAGAACAGCTCTCAGCCTTATGAACATATAAATACAAATCAAAACACAACTGATGCTAAGTATTTTAACGAGGAGAAAAAATGTAAGCCCCTAACAGGTGATAAGATGGATTCTGATGTACTTCAGAATATTTCTGCTTTTTCAGGCGCAGCGATGCCAATCAATGGCCATGTTTCAATTGATCAAGGTTTCGGCACAATGAATAATGTCTGCTCTTCAACTGCAAGTATTCTTCCTGTTGGTAATCAAAGGGTCCATGCTACTAATTCTTCAACTGAAGTAAACTTTCAGTTCGATCAAAGGGTAAATCCTGAGCCTCAAGTTTTCTTAGCACCAGTGTCAAAGAGAAGAAGGTTAGTTTCTTGCAAGAATGAGAGAACTGGTCGCAAAAATACTGCCGTGAATAAAAGACATGACTGGAAGCAAGTTGACACCCCACTGCAACATGATATGTCTAGAGCAAATGAAGCAAGTGCAGGGGCTAAACCTTTCGTATGGGGTGCAATTCCGAGCTCATCAACTAACATAACCTTCGACGTGAATAACAATCAAGCATATTGCAGACAGCTTCACAATGTGCCCCCTAATGTTGAAACAACGGTTTACAAGGAGAATGCCCAAGATAAGCATGTTATTGATCTGAATGTCCCACAAATGCCTTCTGATTATGAGTCAACTGCAAGCTACATCGTGTCTCTACCTCCATATGACAAGAATACACCAACCATGGAGAGATCTATACATTCCTCTGAAACCAAGGAGATGGATGGCTGTCTTCCAGACATCAATGCCTCCAGTAATGCACTCTTGAGTAAGCAGCTTTGTTTCAACTCAAGGAGGCAGAGCACCAGAAGCAGCCCGCCAACAGCCCGAGCTCTAGAAGCTCTTGCCTGTGGCTTTATGGGAAAACAGAAGGGCGGGGAGGCAAACTTCCCATCTTCAAGTAGGAGCAGCAGACCTGTCCGACGACCACGAAGATCGACTGATGTTGTGGTGCCATTTCCTTCTGATGGTGAGGGAAGTAGTTCTCATTTTACTGACCCAGCCATTATTGTCAATGAATGGCACATGAGTAACCCTCAGTATCAAATTCTTCACAGCACCTCCTCAGACAAGTCTACTGATAAAGGGTCTCATGAATTGTTTGGGCAAGACAAGTCTACTGATAAAGGGACTCATGAGTTGTTTGGCATACCTTAGATCACATGAAAATGAGTAAGGCGTTCCATGCCCAGCGATTTCCTTCGATTATTCAACCTTTATAGAATGGATTAGCAGCTGGTTAAGAGAATGACGTGTTCTTATTGCTCAGAATGCAACCTGTTGTCAGTGACGAATGGAGGAAGCATATACAGCTCATTTCAGCTATAGTTTGGTGCTTGTCAATCGCCTAATGTTCGGGCTTAATACTTACGAAGAACAGATGTGCCCAATGAACTACAAAGATGTGATGGATATTTTCCCTCAGGTCAACCTTCAGTGGCTTGTCAAATCTTTTCTGATAGCATTAAGTGAGAAAAAAAGGAGTGCAAGAATCATTCTCTCCTTGTTAGAAAGTCATCTCGTGAAGCTGTTACCTTTTCTTTTTTGAGGTTTTCTGATGAAACTCTTGGCCTTTTTACATGTACTATGTGGAGTAGCTGGATAAGTGTGTAGTACATATAAGAATCATAGTTAACTAAACTTGGAACGCTAATCTTGTCCAACAATCCTAAAATTCAGATAGGTGAACCCAAAATATATATGTTCTATGCATACTTGTTAAATTCTTTATGCCTGTGTTCGGTTCCAAAAGCGCAAAATCGTGTAGCTTTTGCCTGTTTGGTTTGAGTAGAAGGTAGTGGTTGTATGGGACTAGACTCGCTTTGCTGATGTTTTTGCTTTTGTAACTTTTACTATGCTTTTCTTCATACACAATATCACTAATCCTAGTTCGGGAGAAAAGCAATCAAACATCCCATTATTTATCAGATACTCTTTTGATTACGCCAGAAAAAGAGGAAAAATCAATACTCTTTTCATTGATTTTTTATAAGACGTGGTTTGGCTTGGCACGGTCTACAAAATTGAACTTTAATAGTTAGTTTCTTTTAGAATATATTGTTAAAAACTATCAAATCATTGATCATATGAAAGTACTTTCAGATATGAGTATAGTGGTAATACCACTTTTGTGTCACTAAACCTATCTATTGTCGGACTAATTAATGGTCAAACATTACGAATTTTAAATCTCGAAACGTGTGGGCACCTTATAACAATCAAAGTAATAATCGAAATTGAATTACAACAATAGTGCTACACTTTCTGAGGCAGGAATAGTCGAAATAATGAACTGGTGCTACCTCAACATCTCTTATCTTCGAAGGCCCAAACCAAGTCCAAAGAACAGTTGCATTGCACGCACACATGACACATTCACCAGCATATAGGTAATTGAATCAATAACAATTGTACAGGCAAAACTGCCTCTGTTTGTCTTTGGCAAGCTTTCCAAACTGCAAATGCGTGTATCTTCTGCGTGGTCACTGCATGGCCTCTGTAGTCTGTACAGATGGGTAGTGTAACCTCCTCTCCATACCCTTCTCAGTCATTCATGGCTTGATGTCAAAACTGTGAACTCAGATGTGTCTTTAACAAGCATCACATCCATGAGACCATGAGGAATGAGGAGATACCTTCAAGATCACCATTGCAGAGTTCGTTACCTCGGAAGCGAAGGCATCGTTTGCAAATGTCCTTTTGTTGCATCTATCCGAGCTGAACCTGATGCAAACATCTTCCTGTCTATGGATAGATAGCGGTTGGAGCCGAGCGTCCCCGTGCTTTCGATGGATCTCATGTACTCTGAAGCGTTGTTCTCCATGATCAGAACGTCCTCCAGCTCTCTGACAACATCTTCCACGCTTGGCCGGAAGGTTGAGAAGAGCTCTGTGCATACTGATGCAAATCATGCAACCTCAATAACCCTACACATGGCCTCTGAACAGTATCGCCCTTTTATGCCGGGGTCGACGATTTCTTCAATCCTGTACTCCCTTATGTATGGTTTTGCCTACATGACACAGATCATAGTTGCTATGACTATTATGTGTATATTCATAAGACCTAATGAACAATATATATAGGGAGTACAAAAGAGATATGATATATATAGATAAAAAAAATACGAAAGGTATATAAAGAAATACAAAAGTATTCTCATTCTAACACTCCTCCTCAAACTCATGGTGGATCACACACACTGAGTTTGAAGAAAAAAAATACAAATATTGTACCTAGTCTATAGCTTCGTGAAGAAGTCAGCAATCTGCAACTCTAATGGCACAAACTGTAAAACAAATACTCACTCCTGCACCTGTGAGCGAGTGTATAAAGCATCCACACTAATGTGCTTGGTGAGCTCATGCTTCACCGGGTCACGGGCAATACTGATAGTACATGTACTGTCAGACAAAAGAGTCATAGGTCTCATCACAAGCACTCCAAAATCTGCAAGTAACCACCTCAACCAAGTAACCTTTCCTGTCAAAGCTCTCAACTCAGCCTCTGCACTCGAACAAGAAACTACAGTCTACTTTTTTTGTCTTCCAAACAAGCAGGGAGGTCCCAAGAAAAATATAGTAAGCAGAAAGAGAACGACAATCAGAAAGATCACTAGCTCAGGTTGTATCGGAGTACGTTTGAAACTGTAGTGAGGTGGAGTTAGGGAAAAACAAACGACGAGAGATAGTCCCACGCAAGTAGCGAAGAACATAAAAAAGGTGACTGTAGTGAAGATGGGTAGGACGAGCCATGAACTAACTCAAGATATAAACAACATATGCAATATCAGGATGAGTGCTCACAAGATACACCAAACTCCTAACAAGATGGCAATATCGAGTAGAATCCTCAGGAAGATCACCATCAGTGGCACGAAGTTGTAGGGATAGCTCCATGGGAGTCTCAATGATGCGAGCGTCGGTCGGACCAGACCGATCAAGAAGATCCTAGACATACTTCTGTTAGGAGAGGTAGTAGCCTTCAGGCATGGAAGAGACCTCAATCCCAAGAAAGTATGTAAAAGAACCAAAACCAGTCATCAAAAACTGCTCACTAAGATGCTTCTTCATATACGTGATGAATGAGGAATCATCACCAGTGATGAGCATATCATCAACATACAGAAGAAGCAGTGTCCTACCCCGAGATGAGACGCAGACAAAATGATCAGGATCATGAGAACTGACAGTGAAACTAACAGCAGTAATCACTGAGGTAAAACGCGCAGACTAAGCACGAGGAGCCTATTTGAGGCTATAAAGAGCACGACGAAGACAACTGACGTGGCCATCAGGAACAGAATACCCAGGTGATGGCTGCATATAGACCTCCTCATGCAAAACACCATTAAGAAAGGCATTCTTAACATCCAACTGAGAGACCATCAGCAAATAGAAGCAACCGCAACAAGAGTGCGAACAGTGGTCATATGGGCAACATGGGCAAAAGTCTCGTCGTAGTTACGACCGTACTCCTGCTGAAAGCCGCGAGCCACAAGACGAGCCTTGTAGCGCTCGATAGTACCATAAGACCGGGTCTTAATCTTGTACACCCACTTGCATGCGATAGGATGAGCATACATAGGTGTCGGTACAATATCCCAAGTCTTCGTATGTCGAGAGCATTAAGCTCCTCTGTCATAGCAAGCTGCCACTCAGAATGAGAAGTAGCCTCACGATAAGAACTAAGCTCAGTGACAAAGAAAGCATGAACTATCGAGCAAATCCAAGATGATCAAGAGGTCGAAGGGATGTCCGATCACGAAGGATGTAACAGGGAACATCATTAGGACAATCAGATGTGGGTGTCAATAAGATACCAGGAGAGGAGACTGGTGAAGGACGAGGACGCCTGGAGTAGTGAATACTAGAGAAATGAGATGGTGGTACTGTAGGAACAAGAGGCGGTGCTGCAGGAGGCAGCACCAGAGGTGGAGGTACAGAAGGAACCACTAGAGGCAGACCAGGAGAAGACTGTGATAGTGGAGAAATGGGTGAAGAGTCAGAAAGAGACAACCATGAAATCGACTTAACGGTGGAAACAAGAGAAGGAGCCGAATCTCGATAGAAGAAAGGTCAAGATTTGTCAAAGACAACATCTCGTGAAATCCTAACCTATCGAGCAGATGGAACATAGCAGCGATAACCCTTATGCTTAGAACTATAACCAAGAAACATACACTCAACTGATTGAGCTGATAGTTTGGTGCGCTCACGAGGCTACAGCAAAACAAAATAAGTACAACCAAAAACATGAATGTGAGTGTACTGGGGGCTCGAGAGTAGAGATGCTCTATAGGACTGACACCCTTAACAGCAGTGGAAGGCTGCATATTGATGAAATATGCAACCGTAGAAATAGCCTTCTCCTAAAACTTTGGTGGAACGTGAGAGGCAAGGAGGAGAGTGTAGGTAGTCTCAATCAAATGACAATGTTTGTGCTTAGCAACCCTATTTTGAGCATGGGCACCAGGACAAAAAGACTGGTAAAGAGTGCCTCGCTTTCGAAGAAACTGCCTAAAAGTGCGAACAAGATTTGCTAATGTAATCATAGCGAAAAGTACGGATGGAAGAATCAAACTGAGTACAAACCATCGTTACAAAGCTACGATAGATCGCAAGAAATTGACCACGATTAGACATAGGGAAAATTCATGTAAAATAGGAATAATCATCAATAAAGATCACATAAAATTTATGCCCGCCTTTAGAGATAATAGGCACAGGTCCCTATACATCTGAATGAACTAAGTCAAAAGGACGAGAAGACAAGGACTCACTAGAATGATAAGGGAGTTGTAGCTGCTTGACCAGCTTACAACCCTGACAAAACATGGTTGTGTCAATAGTAACACGTCCAAGAACACCCTAACGAACTAATGAAGAAAGACAAAACCCACATAAGTGACCTAGACGATGATGCCACTACGCAAAAACTCCAGAGGTGCTAGCAGCAGTGGCTGTGGAGGTAGACGTAGAGGTGATAGGAGCAACTGAAGTGTACGGAAGGTGGAGATGGTTAAGGATGTAGAGACCCTAACGATCCTTCACGACGCTGCCAGGTTCAAGTACTGCCCTCGTTCTGCATGGGTCTGATGAAACAGGAGTGAGAGTCAAAACCAACCCTACAGCCGAGATCGGTAAGCTGACCCACCGAGAGAAGATGCATGTTAAGCTGGGGAACATGGGAAATAACTGGAACAGAAAAATCAGTAAACAAAAGAGGGCCCTGACAGCTAATAGACAAAGGAGTACCATCAGCTGTCTGAACAGAGATAGGAAAAACAGGAGATCCTACTGAAGTGAGAGATGTGGAGTCCGGTGTCATGTGGAAAGAGGCATCGGAATCCAGAAGCCAAGAAGTACATGGAGGAGACGTTTAAGCTAGACTAGCAGAATCTACCGAGCTGTGAGAGAGTTGCTAAAATAGAGTCTGGCAGAACTGCTGAATAGAGTTACCTCGCTAAGAAGGTCCTGAAGTGCTGGTTTGTCCTCCTGTCGAGGAAGGGCCTCTCTGCCCCCCTTGGGTCGTCCATCCCCATGCGTCTTGTTCCGCTTTTTTCGTAGCGCATAACTCTGGTAGTCGTGCCTGAAGTTCTTACAATAATTGCACAAAACTCTAGCAAAAACAGGAGTGGAAACAGACACCCGAGGAGGTCTTGTCGTCGAAGCAGAAATCGTCGGTGTAGTCGAAGAAGAAGGGATAGCAAGCACAGCCAGAACAAAATGTGCTGCTAACCCGCAGCGAAGCTCTTTAGCACGAAGTGTCAAAAGAGCCTCAGCGGCTGTCGGTTGTGATAAGCGACTCAGCAGTTGAGCCCTAACAGGCTCAAACTCTAGGCGAAGATG
Source organism: Phyllostachys edulis (assembly GCA_036346405.1). Lineage (NCBI taxonomy): Eukaryota > Viridiplantae > Streptophyta > Magnoliopsida > Poales > Poaceae > Phyllostachys > Phyllostachys edulis. The sequence goes on along the minus strand of CM070557.1, from coordinate 48,438,844 downwards.
GAAGATGAAGTCATAAAGGCGAAGGTGGTCACGATATGCTTTCTGCACTTTATGACACTCTTGGCAGAGCGGAGAAGCCAGCTCGTCCAGCTGGTGCTAGAGACTAACCAGGCCTCAAAAAAAGTCGTCCACGGAGGAGTCCTCCTGGCGAAGCGTCCCCAACTCACGCTGAAGCGAAAAGAACTGAGCATCGCTGCTCTGCTGTTATGGTTCGCGCAAGTACTCCCAGATCTGACGAGTGGAACGCGGACCAACAATGCCTGGCTGGATGGTGTCGTCGATGATGACCACCAGGATAGCTTGAACACGGGCCTCATCAGCATACCAGCACTCAAAAGCGTCTATGTCATACTGAAATGCCTCATCAGCAGCGTTAGCAGCAGCAGCAGTGACCTCAGCCTCCTTCTTGGTGGCCTCATCTTCTGTAGGACATGCAGAAGTAAGCTGTCTGGGAGGAGGCTAAACCAGCGACGACGAACAAGGTTGAGCACTAGTGATATGTCCCCAGAGGCAGAGACCATCGGGCGTGATATCCATGAGTGAGAAAGATAGGTGGATGACTGCAAGTCTACAATGACAGAAGAAAATGGGGTCTTTACAAAAGAATCAGACTTGGGAGCTAGTTCATCTTCCTGAGGATAAGACAGTCATTAGGTGCAAATAGGTCTACAAGAGAAAACCTGCAGTATAAGAAAAAGAAGGGGAAAAATTCAAAGCTCTGATACCAATTGTTGGAACCAGCGACAACCCTTTGCGCGAGAGAACAATCATAGCAAGTGCACAAGAGACACGAGAATTTGTTTACGAGGTTCGGCAAAGCCTACGTCCCTGGGAGCCGAATTGCGGCGACTCCGTCTGTATGAGGAGTTTTTCCTTTTCTATCTGATTAGGGTTACAAGAGGTCAGCGGTATATATTTATACCCCGATTACATGTTCGACTCGGACTCATAGTCCGTCTCACAAGGCATTCACCCCCAAATTTCCATAATATTTCAGAACCCCATGTGTGCGTCTCCTTCAGAAATCAGTGTCCAAAAAGCGTACGCTACGCTCCCGCTTTCCGGACACAACCCCTTCCTTTCACCTTGTCATATATAAGCCATACACAATATTTGGCAATATAGCGTTCTATTTACTTCCCTCTCCCCTCCCGTTAGTTTTGGCGTCAGTCAACCCTTCGGCCCATCAATTGGCTCGATCAAATAAGTCCCTCTCGAGTTCAATTCCAAGTCCATGTCCTCCTTCGAGTCTACCTCCCTCTCGACTTTGCTCAATTTTTTTTGAAATAATATTAATTTAAAAGATAATTACAAAAATAAATAGTCAATTTTTTTTATAAAACTATGTGGATGTCGCCAATTGGAATGGCGACAGAAGGTTCCTATCGCCAATTGGAATGGCGATATGAGCCTGTCGCCAATTCAACTGGTGACATGTATCCTCTGCACTCCTTTTATACTGACTATTTTTTAGCATATATTTTATCGACAAATCACACTGATATTACATAACATTCAGCACAACATCATAACATCTTTTGTCGATAAATCACAATTTCTACTGACTATTTTCGAGCACATATTTGTCAAAAAAATTGTACTGATATTACATAACATTCAGCACAACGTTATAACATTTTTTGTTGAAAAATCACAATGACATTACATAACATTCAACACAACGTCGTCACGTATTTTGTCGATAAATCACAATGACATTACATAACATTCAACGCAACGTCGTCACATATTTTATCGACAAATCACACTGACATTACAGATCATTCACCACAACGTCATCGCCTAGTTTTTGACAAATCAAAGTGATATTACAAAGCATTGGGCACCACATATTTCAACAAGATGAAACTTTCCCGTGGCCGCGACCTCAATGTCCGCCATGTGGACCACCTCGAGTGGGGCGGTCGAATGAGGTCCCCACGGCGACGCCCGGATTGCCTATGGCTCCTTCGTCCTGTAGATTTATTGTAGGATATTTCTTGAAGGTGTGCCCAAACTCTCTGCAAATGGAGCATTTCTTCATACAACGTCTGACTTTTGCTTCGTCTATGTTGTTCCTGATGCATCGTACCTGTCGTTAGCCATCCTTTCCCTTAAGTCTATCAATGTCCATAGCCCAGATAAGTTGCTCCCAGGTCGGATGGTTAGTGAAATGGCAAACCACGCTGTAACCATATATCTTTGCACTCCAGGTTTGCATCACTTCCTCCTTGTTAAAATAGCCAAAGAAGTACTGGCCAGGATGCTGCACCACCATCGAACATGTGGCCATGACATGGGAGTAGGGCCTATACAGAAGAATGAGCTTTTGCAAGTGCATACGCAACTAGCGCAGTGTAGCATGCACTTGTGGGTGATCCTTTCACAGTTCGTCCTACGACGTCCTTTATCCCTGCATAGTATCTCGAAGTGAAGCTCCCTTGTACCCATCTTAAATGTCCGGTGCATCTCACCCTTCTTGCTCTTCTTCTCCATCTACTTGGTGATCATAGCGGAGTAGAGTACTCTGTCATTTTCCATGGTGAGCGACGTATTGTTGCTTCTTTCAACAAAGTAATTTATGGTACCACAAAGTATTGCCTCCACAATACCAACCAAAGGGAGGCACCTTGTGCCGCGCATGACCCAGTTGTACACCTCGGCTAGATTGGTTGTCATGATACCATATCGAGCACCACCCCTGTCATGTAGCAGCGACCACTTCTCCTTAGGCTCGTGCTCAATCCAGTCCGAGAAGCATTTCACCTACGCCCTCGTCTTCCTCGCCACACTAGGACCTGGTCAGTGCTTGGGGGGCCTTTTTCGCTGCCTCCCTTCTGTGTGTCTGCGTCCGCTCATCCAGAATCTTCCATTGTGCTTCAAACTTTCGCTGCTAGTTCTGGTTGCATAGCCGTTTGAATAAGTTCATCAAGTCCTTATTGCGAAACTACTTGTAGAAGTTTGCACCCAAGTGCCTTATGCACTACATGCTCTACAGATTCGCCCATGGAAGTGATTCGTTCTTTCCTTGTTGTAACGGAGTTATTGCACCCAGCAGACCCGCATGCCGATCATATATGACCCATACGTTAGGATGACTATATACAACAGAAATCCTCAAATTCCTTAGGAACCACAACCAGCTGTCCGTGTTCTCGCTTTCAACGAAAGCGAATGCCACGGGAAGAACTTGATTGTTTCCATCTGTCACTATTGCAGTCAGTATTTGGCCCTTGTACTTTTCAGTCAGGAATGTGTCATCCATGCACAAGATTAGACAACAGTGCCGGAATACATTGATGTATGGACCAAAGGCGAAGAATGCTTGCTTCAGTACCCTCTTATTGGCACACTTCGGATGCGTGGAATCTTGAATGCCGACATGAGTGTCGGGATTCCTATCTTGTATGACTCGGAGTAGCCCGAGGAGGTTGTGGTAGGAGTCCTCGAACGCACCAAATCTTGATTCCAATGCCTTTTGTTTTGTCCTCCACGCCTTGGCATAGCTGACAGTGTACTAGAGCCTTGCCTCAATCGCCCGAATGATAGATTGTGGCTCAAAATCTAGATTATCCACTATCCCACTGTACATGAGGTTCGTGATGAAGCCTGATGACAGATTTATGTGGGACTGCACTGACTTAGCGATGACACATGTGTGAGGGACCACTATAGAGCGTTTTCAGTAGGTGTCCCACTTAGGATGAAATGCGTGCACCCGCCAAGGGCATCCCTTTATGTCACACTTCATGTTGTAGCATCTTGGGTTAGACTCGACACTATGAATGTACATCGCACCGATAGACTTGACCGCCTCCTGCATGGCCTCCTTGCATTTGTACGTAGCTCCTTGCCTGACTTCGCTCTGTTCGTACTCCCACGGCACACGGGAGCCTTCGTTAATGATGAGGTTGTCGAACTGGTATGTGTTCCACTCGGATGGAACCGCCTACGGGTCCACATCATCTTCGTCATCGGATCCTTCATCTTCTGACAATGCCATGTAGTCATGGTCTCTGACTTTTTCGGCATCACCACCTCCTTCTTGTTCAGCCGCCGATGCAGGAGTGGGCTTGGCATATGCCTAGGTCGGAAGGACCAAATCCCACCGTTCCTCCCTCTCCCTGCGTACATATGACTACCATGACCTTGTTCCCTTGAGTTGCACTAACTCACAAAATATGCCCTGTGTTGCTTGGTTGGCAAGCCAACTCAATCTCAGATCATACACAACATGGTCCAAATCGAATAAGTGAAACAATCACTGCATCACACCACCCATGTACGATGCTCTAGTCTTATTAGGGTCACAGTCGCCGATTGAAAATAACACAAATCAATCCTCTCAGGACCCTCAAGAATAATCCTCTGATCGTAGTAAATTTTGAAGTTGGTGGTGTCCGACATATTTGCCATACTGCACCGTAAACAAGATTTCTACGATTAATCACAAATCTAAAAATAAACTACATACCAAAAAGGATTATGTACAACATACTACACTACGTAACCATACATCTAAAACTATGTAATCCATTTGATTAAAAAAATTACCTAAAAAGTGGACGACCGGACGGGCAGCGCTTCGTTAGCTTCTCCCCTCCCCTCTACTCCTCTCTGCTCCTCTCCCTTCCCTCCCCTCTTTCTCCTTTTTCTGAATAAAAGTGAGCTATGCCAGAATTTTAGGGTCTTTTATAAGATAGATTATGTCGTAATTTGAAATAGCGGCAGGGACTTGCGGGATCCCTATCACTATTTGAAATGATGGTTTTTTAAATTTTAATATTAAAAAATTTAGGATCCATGTCGCAAGTTGAATCGGCGACAGGGACTGTCGCCATTTGGACTAGCGATAGGGACCTCTCTGTACTGTTGAGCTCCCTGTCACCAGTGCATAGGTTCCTGTCACCAATTGGAATGGTGACAAACACCCAGCTTTGTAAAAAAAATCGAAAAATAATTTTTGTAATTATCTTTTAAATTAATATTGTTTTTAAAAAGTTCAGCCCTCTCCCTCCCGACCCTATCTCCACAGCCGTCTTCGCCACATGAATCAACCGGCAACTCCACCACGCCCGTCGTAGGTAATTCCTCCCCTGTTGTTCAGATATTACATCCATACATCACTCATTTATTCATTCCAGCTTGTGCTTGGTTCATCTCCTCCTTGCTTCAACTGTGCTATTACGTACAAGTATTTGAATGCTAAATGAGTGATAACAAAAGACCACAAAATATCACAAGTAGTGTGTCCATCGTCCTGATCGAGCAATTTTGCTTGTAATAGAAATAGGCTATGTTTAGAGCATTTGTTTTCCTTTTTTTCAATTAAATGTATCTAGATAAAAATTGTCAATCTCAGGCCAATTACAACTTTTTCACTGCATCTAATACATCTAATAGAACCATAGGTCAGGTTGGTATTATTGCATCCCTGTCCATACTTGTCAGCAGGGTATTATTGCTGTGACTGTATTTTTGCTTGACCATTGAACCATAGGTCAGGTTGGTTGCTGAAACTCTCACCTGCAGATGTCATCCAGAGAAAGTCACCATCAAGATGAGATAATTAGCAGTAGAGAAAAAGTTTTAGAGTAATTACTGTTGCTTGGAAGCTGGAAGTGAGGTTGCATCAAATCCATGATTACATCCGTAGGTGACAAACTATCGAGAGAAAAGCGTTGCAGGCACAAAATGGATTTGATTTTGAGGAACAAAATGGGTTTGATTCTGTTCAGTTCAGAATATGTGAATAATGAATTCTTCAGTTTCAATTTAGATTGAGATGCACTTTTGTTAAAGGGTATTTATGAAGACAAAAGCCACATTGTTTCTACAAGAAAAGGGAGTCTTACACTGTATGATTCTTCAGAGAAATGGGATCGCCGCTCTGTCCATTCTCGACTAAATTGTGTAGCAACTCGACCGCTCAATGTTGCTATGAACAACAAAGAGCAGGACTAGCATCCGGACCAAAATATGTTCTTCCGAATTTCAGATATGCAATCGCATGATTCTTGATCCGTAAGGAAGTTACTTGTCTTGGATTATATGGAATAACTTTGTTTAGGACTAACTGATGGCTAAACCGCACATCATTGGAAGTCCGACCGCACAAATCTTGACATATCCATCAAGACCCTTCATATTCTCATAGGCCACTTGCTTCAGTGTCTCAACTAAATTATGCGAATGAAGAACACCGAACTATTAGAGCATTAGTAAGAAAATCTCCTATTTGAAGCAAGTGAGGAAACAACACCTTCTCTACTTGGTCAAGCTGATCTATAGGCTTGTAACAATCAAATAACTTCACCCCAAAAAGCTGATGTATGGCATCAAAGAAAAGACCAACATTGTTGTCCTTAACTTCGTACAAATAAAGATTGCCGCCAAGTTTGCACGTCATGGCATGCCCTATGATGAGATTTTTTTTGCAGCTTTTCCCCCTTGTGTGCATCGTACAACAAACAAAAGATGAACTAAGCAATAATTTCTTTTCTTTACAGATTTTTGGCGAGAATTTTGGTGAGTATCAAACAACGTTGTGGCAGGGGCTTGATTTTTGCTGCGAGTGCCTCGTCTCCACCCATGCCAAGAATCCGTAGACCTTGCCGAAGATGCTCAGGAACACCAAATGCCCGGCGACCAAGTTGTACGCCACCACCTCGACGGCGTCGCCCTCATGACCACCCACCCGACGAGGTAGACCGCGTCCGCCATTTAACACCCATCCCACGCGTTGAGCCACTCGCCAGAATCCGGCACATCATCCGGAGCACACGAAGATGATCGCTAACGCCGTCTTGACAAAGCCGCGGTCGATCAAGAAAACGCCGAGAAAATGAAGTTGCGATCTGCTTGTCAGGAGGACGAGAAAGAAGAAGCCGGCAGCAACTCTACCGCTTCGTCGACTTTGTTTACTCAGAAGGAGAGGTCAAGATGTGCAGCCGACGATCCAACTGCTGAACAGGATCAGTTTATTTACTGTGTATGTTTACTTCTTGTCGTTAAACTTTGAATGCAACTTTACTCTTCTTTCACTGCTGTAATTCCGAACTGAAATCCCTGGCTTATAACCCAGTGGAGATGGAAAGGAAAGGCAAGAAAGAACAACATATTCGTATCTTTGGTAGCTAGTTTCGTAGGAACCCTAGAGCTTGTTCTTTTCTTCTTCAGCCGCCTCCACTGATTCCACAATACAACTTCCTGTTGAACTTCTGAAACTCGGGATCTGACATTTAGGTATCAGAGCTCAGCATCATCCTTGGAGCTTAGATCTGGCGACGAAGGTTGGGGGCAATCGGAAGATTCTCGCCAGAAAATCCTCAAGTCGGTCGATCTGAACCATGAAGACTTCTTGATGGTGGTGAGAACCCGTTCTCACGGATCCATTGAAGAAGACGACATCGAAATGGAGAATCGTGCAGAAATCGTGAAGATTCATGAGAAGCTGGCTGAGTTAGATACACTGAAATCCGATGTAGCTGCGATTAAAGCACTGCTGTTTGCTAACTTTCCCCAAGCCTCAACATCAAGAACTGACCAAACATCCGATGAATTCCAGAAGGAGTGGCCGATAAAGGATCAAACAGTATGAATCCACCTTCTCGGTCAGGTGTGGATTTACCTTCTACAAAGATGATCGCCAACCGGTTTCTAGTCCCGTTCAAGTGGCCCCAAATGCAAACTGGAGTCACGGACAGAATCAGGGTAGCAGGAGCTTGGCACCTTTCTTTGTGGAGCCGAATACTGTAATACCGAGTCTTTCACCCATATTTTCACCAGCGATGAGGACCGCTGCTCAAGTAGACATGGGGTCAAGGGTGGGAGTGAATCAGATGAATTATCAACAACTCCCAGTATCAATCAATCCAACCATGCAGCCCAGTCTGAACCCGGGATTAGGGAACCCATGGGTACCACCTTACACAGCAAATGGCTACAGTGCAGAATTATTATCGTCCAACTATTAACCCGAACACAGGTCAGGACACATTTATGAATCCTAGTGGGCTGATTGGGAATAGGCACTGGAATAGCAATGGCAATGGTCACCAAAGTGTGGATGCTGTAATCAGAGGACCAAAGTTAGAAATACCACTATTTTCAGGTGATGAACCGATTGGTTGGCTAGAACAATGTGAGAGGTTCTATGAGATGGCTGGCACTCCCAGGGAACAATGGGTTAATATAGCAACTGGACATTTCACTGGAAGGGCTCACACTTGGTTTAAGGGAATCGGAATTGCCTGGCAAGTGCTTCACTGGCAGCAATTGTGTGCTATGATATGTGACAGATTTGCCGAGGCCAGTGCGCATGAGGCAGTCGAAAGACTTCAGACTATGAAACATAGGGGTGACATTGGCAAATATATTGATTATTTTGAGAAAAGTGTGGAGTTAGTGAGAAGAGATCACCCATACCTACAAGAAGCCTTTTTATTAAGCTGTTTCATTGGTGGTTTGAAGGATGAGATCAAGTATGGGGTGAGCATGCATCAACCGAAGGGATTACTTGAAGCTTATTGGTATGCAAAACTAGAGGAGAAAGCAGTGCAGGCTAAAAGGACTGAGCTGGAGGGAGGAGATAACAGGAGCAAAACTGGTGCTGTTCCATTCAGACAAGTGACAGTAAAAGAAAGTAATACCGAAGGAAATGAAAGGGGGAGAATTCAGACCCAAGAGGTGAACAAAAGGACTTGTTGGCATTGCAATGAACCATGGGTTCCGGGTCATAACTTGAAATGTAAAATCAAGAAAGCCCTACATGCTATATTGATGCAAGGTGAAGATGAGGGAGAAGAAAATACTGAAGACATGGAGGTAACGAAAGACTCTGGATTTACAACAGTTCCTGGAAGTCCTAAGGAACTTGAAGAGGCTCAAGTGAATGCACAGCTATTGGTAATCTCAAGTCAAGCTCTAGTAGGAGGTACTAGTTCTGCCACTTTTACTTTGAGAACAAGGATTGGAGGAAAATCGCTAGAATACTAGTGGACAAAGGGCAAGACACACTCTTTTTATGGACTATGAGTTCATTGTCAAAACTGAATGCAATCTTTTGTATCAACTGATTAAGAAGATCGCAGAGTCGGGGTGGAGAATTATGTTCGTATAAAAACTGAGAAGATACCTTATGTGATACAAGGTTGTCACTTTGTTTCTTCATTTCAATTACTTAAGCTCAAAAGCTATTCCATGATTCTTGGGGCTGATTGGATCTACGAACATAGTCCTATTGGGTTAGATCTCAAGACCCGGGAATTGACTATCTGCAAGGAGGGACAAAATGTGATATTCACAGATTATACACTTCCGGACAAACATTGTTTAGTGGGAGTGACCCGGTTAGAAAAGATGATGAGAAAAGAGGTGTTGGGTTGTATGATTCAAATAAACTGGGCAAAGGAAGAAACCGAACTGGAGACAGATGAGTTACCTAAAGAAGTGCAGCAGCTACTGCAGCAATACTCTGATTGGTTCAAGGAACCGAAGGGCTTACCTTCAAAGAGAGAATGGGACCATAGCATTCCACTTAAAAGCAAGTCAGATCCACCTAACTTGAGACCTTTATCAAGAAGAGATGTCAACCCTCAAGTGAGTGAAGAAAAATGTCATGCTATAGTTACCATTATGCCTGAGTCTGCGCGCGAAGCGAAGCAGAGGAGCCGTGACAATGGAGAAGAAGGAGAAGGCGCCGCGAGAGGAAGAAGGCCGCCGAGAGCCGCAAGCTCGCTCTTCGTCTTGCTGCCAAGCAAGACGCTGCAGGAGTACGACGCCAGAGAAGGAGCTTGTTCACCAAGCGTGAGGCCCTGGATGAAGGGTGGGTTCTATGTGAGCCCTAAGGCCAAGCTACTGTTTGTAATCCGCATCCGCGGTATCAATGCCATGCACCCCAAGACCAGGAAGATCTTGCAGCTCCTGCGGTTAAGGCAGATCTTCAATGGTGTCTTCCTCAAGGTTAACAAGGCAACCATTAACATGCTGCGCAGGGTTGAGCCATATGTTGCATATGGGTACCCGAACCTGAAGATGCGACATGGGAAGACGCAACATTCATCCAAAGTACCTTTCCGAATTTCACACCTTAAGGACAAGGTGGAGCTCAAGGGGAAGGCACTGTCAGGACTGAAGAAAACGCTGAGGAAATGAAGTTGCAGTCTGTTTGCTGTGGAGGACGAGAAAGAAGAAGCCGGCAGCAACTCTACCGCTTCGTCGACTTTTGTTTACTCGTATGAGAGGTCAAGATGTGCAAATTGACGATCCAAGCTCACGAACAGGATCGAGTTTATTTATCGTATGTTTACTTCTTGTCGTTAAACTCTGAATGCAACTTTACTCTTCTTTCACTGCTGTAATTCCGAACTGAAATCCCTGGCTTATAACCCAGTGGAGATGGAAAGGAAAGGCAAGAAAAACAAAGATATTCAGATCTTTGGTAGCTAGTTTCAGAGGAACCCTAGAGCTTGTTCTTTTCTTCTTCAGCCGCCTCCACTGATTCCACAATACAACTTCCTGTTGAACTTCAAACTCGGGATCTAACACTCATGGTATCAAGATCGCCGTGCGCCGACGACTAGCTGCCGCGAGAGAAGATCAACGAGGGGGACGGTGCCTCTCGGGAGACGGCGGTGGGGAAGAAGTTGGGGAACGGCGGGGGCGACGAAGTCGGGGAACGGTGGCGGGCGAATGTCACAACCTCAAACTCTGAATTTTTGGTTTGGGAGCAGAATCGGGTGGAATCGGTGATACGGGGAAAAGACGGCGTTAAGGATAAGGGCTTAAACTAACCCTAGCTAAGAACAAGCATTTGGCATAATGGTGATCCCTTTTCTTTTCCAACATCGTGTTCTTTAGTACAGATTAGAAGCAGTAGTTAAACTGTAAAAGTTTAGAATGCAGTAAAGAGTAAAGAACGACAACTGAAACAGTAAAAAAACTGAATTTGTCTTCCCAATTGAAGCACAGTAAACTAATTGATCCATCTCGAACGTCCGCTGTTCTTAACCAAGATTGAAACATCCGGCCTTCCGATCTACATAATCCACCAACTATTCCTTCGCTTGTCCAAGCTTCGCCAAACAGAATTGCGGTCAACTTCGTAATGGGTTTCGATTCGACAATGCATCCCCCTAAGAATAATCTTGTCTCAAGATTCATTTGATGGAAACCAACTTCTAATTGTTTTTGCATAGAATCCAGGAAAAGTCCCCTTGATGAAATTTGCGTCCTCCCAAGTAGATTCTTCAGGCGGCAAGTTCATCCATTGGACCAGCCACTGCGTGACCAGATGAGGATGTCTGGGCATAGCGCGAGTGTCCAGAACTGCGCAGGGCTCTGTTCTAATTCTCCCTTCGCTGTCCACTAATGGAGGTTGTGGATCCGGAACTGCACGAGGACCCAAATGCTTCTTGAGCTGGCTGATATGGAAAACCGGGTGAATCCCGACTCCGCGGGCAATAACAACCGATACGCCACTGCTCCCACCTTCTGCAAAATGCGAAAAGGGCCATAGAACTTGCTAGTTAGTTTTAGTGGTTGTCGGAGCCCAAAAGCTGCTAGGCGATAAGGTTGCATCTTCAAGTACACCATATCACCCACTTCATACTTCCTCTCACTCCGGTTTTGATCAGCATATTTCTTCATTCTCGCTTGCGACTGTGCCAAGTTATGCTTGATTTGTCGGATCATATTTTCCTTTTCAACTAGAAATTGCCGAGCTTCAGCATTTTCAGGACCCAGAACTGAGATTTCACTGATGATTGGAGGAGGATTGCCATATAATGCTTGATAAGGAGTGAGCTTAAGGGATGAATGGTAGGTGGTGTTATACCACCACTCGGCTAATACCAGCCAAAAGTACCATCTCTTCGGTTCGGAAAAGGCCATGCATCTGAGGTATGATTCTAGGCATTGATTCAACCTTTCCGTTTGGCCATCCGTTTGCGGATGATAGGCTGTGCTAAACCTCGAAGATACCTTCCATGCCTTGAAAATTTCTTGCCAAAACCGGCTAGTGAAGATACGATACCTATCGGTCACTATAGCCTTAGGTAGTCCATGCAATTTGAACACATTGTCGATAAAGGCTTGTGCTACCATCTGGACAGTATATGGGTGTGCCAATGGAATAAAATGACCATATTTAGTAAGTCGATCAATGACTACCAATATTACCTCCTTTCCATTGGATTTTGGCAAACCTTCTATAAAGTCCATTGAGATGTGCATCCAAGCCATATCCGGAATAGGAAGTGGTTCAAGTAAACCAGGAGAGTGGCAATGTTCCCCTTTTGATCTCTGACATATTGCACATTCAGTCACATAAGTTTGAATATCCCTCTTCATTCCTGGCCAGAAAAATAGGCCCTTTATCCTCTGATAGGTAGCAGCAATACCCGAGTGTCCACCAATAGCCGAGGCATGAAGTGAGTCCATAATCTTTGTTTTCAGAGCTGAATCACCTCCTACATAGATCCTACCTTGATAACGGATCACTCCAAAATGCAATGAATATTGTCCCTCTGGATCAGCACTGATAGCCAGTCGGCTGAGTATTTCCTGGAAGCATGAATCATTTTCGTAGCTCTTTGCTATTTCTTCCATCCACGCTAGAATAACCACCGTGATTGCATTACTTTGTTCTCTCCTAGAGAGTGCATCTGCCGCTCTATTCTCTTTTCCTTTCTTATATTCCACCAAATAGTTAAACTCCAAAAGTTTTAACATAAGTTTGTGCTGAATTCCCTCCGAGATCTTTTGCTCTGTTATGAACTTTAAGCTCTTTTGATCCGTTTTGATGATAAGCAAGTTTCCGAGGAAATAATGTCTCCACTTCTTAAGTGCCTCAAGAATTGCTATGGCTTCTTTCTCGTAGGTTGATAGAGCAATCGACTTTACCCCCAAGGACTTACTATAGTATGCAATTGGTCACCCCTTTTGCATTAACACAGCCCCTACTCCAGTCCCGCAGGCATCGGTTTCCAGTGTAAAGGGCTCTGTAAAGTCGGGTAAAGCTAGTACAGGAGGGTTAGTCATACATTGCTTGAGTTTTTCAAAAGCCTCCTCATGCTTTTCCTCCCATTGGAAGGCACCCTTTCTCAACAACTCATGAAGAGGTTTGCATATTAAACCATAACCTTTGACGAATCTCCTGTAATAACCCGTGAGCCCTAAGAAGCTCCTCAACTGTGTCACATTGCCGGGTCTTGGCCACTCTTTTACTGCATCAATCTCAGAAGGATCAGTAGAGACCCCTTCTCCATTGATTACATGACCCAAATAGTGAACTTGTTGCACGACAAAAGCACATTTGTTCAGTTTGGCAAATAGCTGTTCCTTCTGTAATAGAATTAACACTGATTCCAAATGCTTGATGTGTTCCTCAAAATCCTTGCTATAGATGAGAATATCATCAAAGAAAACCAAAACATACTTTCGGAGGTAATCCTTGAAGATGTTATCCATTAATGATTGAAATGTGGCAGGAGCATTTGTAAGTCCGAATGGCATAACTAAGTACTCGAAGTGTCCAAAACAGGTTCTAAATGCAGTCTTGAAAACATCTTCTTCTCTCATTCTTACTTGGTGGTAGCCGGACCTCAAGTCCAATTTGGAAAAATATTGTGCTCCATTCAGCTCATCAAGCAAATCTTCTATCACGGGTATTGGGAATTTGTTTTTAATCGTTTGGGCATTGAGCTTCCTATAATCAATACATAATCTCCAACTTCCGTCTTTTTTTCTTACCAATATGGCAAGAGAGGCATATGGGCTCTCGCTTGGTCTAATTACAGCCGATTCTAGCAATTGCTTGATCTGTCTCTCCAGTTCATTCTTCTGCTGGTACGGCACCCTGTACGGTCTCATGTTTGGTGGAATGGATCCTGACTTCAATGGAATAGAATGATCACAAGACCTTACTGGAGGGAGCTCTGTCGGTTCTACAAAGACTGAGTGATATTTCTCTAATAAAAACTGAACTTCAGGAGGAAACGAAGGATCCAACCCATTTTTAAACTCTTCATATGGTTGTATCAAGTAACCCATAATCTCCTTGTTGTATAACTTGTTCAGTTGCATAGTATTGATGAGAGGTACAGATTGTGCTGCAGTGAAATCATTGAATGTAACTTCTTGTTGACCCTCTTTTCGAATAGATAATTCCCTGGTTTTCAGGTTGAGCTTGATGGGGCTGTGAGTATAAAGCCAATCACATCCCAGAATGACATCATAGGAATGTAATTTCAGAACCTTAAATGTTCCCACAAATTTCTCTCCTTGAATATTGTACTCGCAATTGGCTAAGTGTGCACCTGTATAGAGTATTCCACCGCCTGCTACTGTCACTTTTTGTAGTTCGTTGTTTTGAGCTTGACATTGAGCATTAGTAGCGAACTTCAAGTCAACAAATGTATGGGAGCTTCCGCTGTCTACAAGTGCTACTCCCCTTTTTCCTTTTAATGAGATGATCACTGAAAAAGTGGCTACTATAGGGACTCCTATTAGAGCTTGTATCGAAATTTGCATCAACTCTTCTTCTTCTGCTGGAACTTCCTCATCATTTTCTTGATTTTCCTCCTTCTCAGCCTCCTGGGACCTATTCATTTCCCCTTCTTCTATTCCTTCTGCATCCACTACCATGATATTGAGTACTTTCGATTGCTTACAAGAGTGTCCGAGTGCCCACTTATCAGCACAATACCAGCATTTACCAGGTTCCCTAGTGATGACCAATTGACCATAGGATAGACTGGTCTATTCGGTTTTTTTTTTCCAGATTCAATGTTATCCTTAAAATTTCCAGTTTTGTTATTTTGCAGCATCTTGAAGTAAGGTCTCTGAAAGCCCCCTTTGGCAAATCCACCTCTCTGAATCCTAGAAGTTGATCCTGTTCCAGATTTCCTTGCATTAGCGTTAGCTCCTTTCTCCAGATCCTTTGAGATCCAATATGCCTCACAAAGACTTTGGGGTCGGTGAGGTTTCACATAATGCTTGATATCTTCCCTCAATCCTTTAATAAAACTCTTCACAAAATAGTCCTCTCTTAGCATAGGATTCTCACTTCGCACAATAGCCATGAGTTATTCGAATTTATCAATGTATTGGGCTACTGAGGACTTGTGTTGCTGTACTGCATGGAATTCTTCAATAATATCATATATACTATGGGCAGCAAACCTGTCACATATTCTCAGTTTCAAAAGGGACCAAGTGACTTGCTCAACTATCAATCCGGAACCTCTAAGCCAGTTATCAGCCCTTCCAGTCATATATGAGGCTGCCAACTCACTGCGAATTTCTTCTGGTACCTTAGCTAATTCAAAGTATTTGTCGCATTGCCTAATCCAACCCAATGGATTGTGTAACATCCTGATTTTCTAAATCCTTCTTAAGTGTGTAAAATAAATTAAAACTATTTTGTTTTGATGAGAATTCAAAGTTTGGTTCAGTTGGAGAGGTTTGAGTTGTTGATACTTCCTTTCTGGTATGCTCGGCAGGTCCTCCTTTAGCATATCTCTTTTGGGTTATGTAAGGTTTAGACCCTCTCTGTGGCCTAGACCTCCCCTGTGGTTCTTGAGGTTAGACCTCCCTTGGGGCTCAGACCTTTATGTCCGAACCTTTCCCTTTTAGATTGATCACCTTGGATCTCTTTGTTGGTTTGAATTTCTTTGGTTCATACCTCCTTCCTGTCCAGACGTCTTCTAAGTCTAGACCCCCTTGTTGCCTGGGCACTCTCTTATGCTCAGACCTCTTTTCAGTTGGGACATCCTTGTATTCCATTGGAGCTC
Organism: Phyllostachys edulis; assembly: GCA_036346405.1. Classification (NCBI taxonomy): domain Eukaryota; kingdom Viridiplantae; phylum Streptophyta; class Magnoliopsida; order Poales; family Poaceae; genus Phyllostachys; species Phyllostachys edulis. The sequence continues at coordinate 48,423,050 of CM070557.1, read as the reverse complement.
TCGCGTGCCTTCGAACCTCCTGAGTTCATTTGAACCTCCTCGACATTTCCTCTTGGCCGAAAGGACCTCCTTTGGGTTCATCCTAACCGCCAAGACTTTTGACCTCACCCTAGCGGCTTGGAAATCTCCTTTGAGTTACCTTGACCCTTGCGACTTCTTTTGGAACCACCCTTTGTGGATCTCCTCCGTGGGATCCCTCTTTCTTGGAACCCTCCGCTGGACCTCTCCTTTGTTTAGATCTAACGGTTCGGACCTCTCCTTATTTCAATCCAAAGGTCCGCACCTCCCGTGCATTATTTCCCTCCGGGAACCTCACCTTCACCTTTGATCTTGGTCTGTTGGACCTCCTCTCGAGATCCAACCGCCTCGACCTCAACTCGCTCTTGATCCCAACCACGGACCTCCTTGTAGTCCTCTAGACCTCCCCGTCCAAGATTTCTCTGTGGCCTTTTAGACTCGACTCTGACCTTCTCGCCAGACCTCCCTTGAAGAGATCCCGACCGTTAGGACCTCCCCATGTCCGCACCTCCTCTGCATGTCCGGACCTCCCCAACCTTTAGACCCCTTGTCCTTTGGGCCTAGGACCTCCTAAGCCCCTGACCTCCTCAAGGACCTCTCTGCGCAGGCAAGACCTCCCTCCTTGACCCGTCTGTTTCTAAGTTGGTCGGCCCCACTTGCCACCTTGGTCATTCTCATTTCCTCCATACGTTAATATCTTGGGCATTTAATGCGTGTCATGTCACATTAAATGCATCCATATACGTGGCGTTTACTCTGAATTTAGTCACTTAGCTGTACTCTGACAATATATGTTGTCCTTTCCTCGTACCTTTTTACCAAGGTGGTAGTGACACCTGCCCTGTCACTCACCTATCTTTGACCCATTTTTGTACTTATCCTTGATACGTAAGCTCCTAGTTTTCTTCACCCACTTTTGGCTATGATTAGTCCAGAAAACCCTACTACATTACCGTTCTTCACGCTCATCATCTTAGCTCTTGCTCGCTGACTTCGGGAAAAACCTTGTTGCCCTACCCACCTCCCCCTTCATCCATTGTCTCCTTCTTGTTCCCGGTAAGTCCTTGGTGATCTGCTCTACTCTTATTCTTGCCGCCACATTAAAATTTGGGTCAGGTCCTTCTCAGGACCTCCTCTTGTGGGTACCTTTTGGATTTCTATGGCTTTTATATGAGGAGCTCCTCCTGGTCTTTCTTGCTAGGAACACTCCTCTGTCCTTTCTCGCCAAAGCGTAAGGATCATATCTCGGGACCTTCTGCTTTTGTGGCTAAATCACTCTTTTGGGGTCTTTTGTTAAAGACCACTTCCTCTGATAAGCTTGGACCTCTTCCAAAAGAACCTATTCTAAAATATAGATCTCTCTGTTGGTTGAGTTTTGGGTTCCCTCCGGGTTCGCTTGATTTTCTTGTTGATCTCAGTTGGTTCTTTAGTTGAGCTTTGATTGAACTTGCCCTTTTTCACGTGTAGATTGCGAAGACTCCAAGGAATCTGAGTGTACTGAAGAGGAAGATTCTCAGGATAGTGAGCAAGGCAAGTTGCACTCTTGATCATATTGCACCTAATAATTCAATTTATTTATGTTCAATTTCAAAGTACAATGCATGCTTATTTCTACCAAGTTATTTCAATACTGCCTTTAAACACATAGTTATGCCTATTCCTTCATATGACCAACTTTGACATTGAACCAAAATTGTTGTCACCTTAGACAAAATCTGGTTGATACAATAGTGTGAACCAGAGCCATTTGAAAAACATATGCTTAGTCATGCTTAGACCAAAAGTATTGATTTGGGGAAAATCTTTACCATCATGACCAATTCTCGTTTTAAATGTTTTCACCATGACATTGGGTTGTCATGGGAGGATGAAAATGTTCTTTGGGAAAGCAAAGAAAAGAAAAATGGAATTGGATCATGATCGGTTGCTTGATGGTGCATGTGTATGCACAGACCATGCTATTTCTATGGCTTCGGTGCCTGGGTTTGTGAAAGCCGCCTAGTCATTTGAGGACTTGTCTTTGAGCGACCAATGCTATGCCTATAATGGGCATGCCACAATCGTGCAACCACATGTCTCGAGAATGGGGCGTGGGACTGGTGAATAATTTGCAAAGTTCTACCACAAGTTGTTCCATTGGAGGTGTGGGAGGTCTTTATGGCCAATGGTCTTTTATAACCAATCTGTTCCCATCTGGTGCAAGAGGGGCTTTCATGGGGTTTCTATCCATAGGAAAGTAAAACCTTAGTTAGAAGGAGCTGTGGTGGAACAATGCCTTTGTAGAAGGCCTTGTCATGAGCTCTAGACCTCTTACCTTTGGTAGTGAGAGGTGGCATCGATTTGATCTTGGGATAAACTAGAGAAATCATGTCATGTGGGTAAAGTGCACAACCTCTGCAGAGTTAAATCTATTCGAATAGCTGTGTTCGCGGTCATGGACGTGCTGGCAAAAGCTACTCAGAGTTAGATGTTGGTTTTGGGGTTTTTCAGAAATGTTTATCAAATCTGTTTTGGGATTTCTATCCCATGGGTTTTGGGCAGGGAGCCTTGTGTCAGGAGGGTATCCTTCACCAACTTGTTGATGAATGTTATCCAACTGAAAATCAAGTTTAGAAAATGAATTTTATCTATTGAATACCTGCTTTGGAACTTAGCATTTGTATTTGAAAGAAACTTGGCTTTGTGCAAATTAACCATATTATGTCATCTATTGATTATCCATATATGCATGTCATCTTGCTAATCCACGGGTGTAACTTGCGAGCACGGTTGTTGTGCTCACTCTTGCTCATTACAATTTTTGCGAGAGAGGACTTTGCGCGTGATGAGGATCAAAGCGATTAGGTTGTGCCTTCCATCGATTGCTGTGGCGTCTTGATGGACCTTTTATACTCTTGTGCTTGGTAATTATGCTTGGCCCAAGGCCACCTTGTAAACAACTCTGTTGATATTTTGCTATAATAAATATCGTTCGGATGTCACCACCTTTGTATTATTCTTTGTGAAGAGCTAGCCATGATCCTTGGGACTAGCTCGGTATGCACAGGAACCTTGGAGTAAGCCCAGCTCTCCACGTCCACTCATGGAATGAGCGTGTGTGGCTCAGGGTGGTCTCGATCCCCGACCTCCTCCGGAGGGTCGCGGTGGTCTTAGGATGCCCTCGAGACCTCCACGTTTTTCCCAGCTTTGGCGGTGGAACGTCTTCGGGGTGCTCCCTGGCTCCAAGACCCTCTCGGGTTTTGTTCTCCTGGACTTCCAGGAGATCCTGATGGACCTCTTGGGAGGACTTGGTGGACAAACCAAGAGATCCTTTCCGGGACCTCCTGGGAGGTCCTTACGGACTTCCCTAGAGACCCAGGAGGACCTCTTGGGAGCCCTAGAGTTGGGTCGTTACAGATTGTCACCATCAAACACCGGAAAGTCCAGTCTGGGACCTTTAGCAATGAATTTCAAAAACTCGTTGCTCTTCTCCTCTTGTCTTCCACCTAAGCCACCCAGCAGATTTAGAGTAGGAGCGTCCAGAGGGTAAGCTTGATTGTTACCTCGTATCTTCGGTGCTACCGAGTACCCTGTGAGTGAATTGCTGGCATGAAAACCCCCTTATTGAGAATGAGTTGGGAATCCGACACCATTCAAATCCAGATCTGCCAAAGCACGTACTCTTTTCCTCATTTCTTCCTCGACTTCTGCTTCTTGTTGCTCCTCAGCATTGATAACTCTAGAATGAGTTTCTCCTCCCGAGGGTCTCACCAGAGAACGTAAAAGTTCCTTGATTTCACCCAACTCTCCTCGCAGTCCATTCACATCTCCTTGAATGGCTCCCAGTTGCGCCTCCATCTGTGATCTCATCTCCTCCATCTCTGACCTCACGACCACCGCCTCTGAACCTTCTGCCCACTCGCCGGTTCCATCTTTCTTGCCTCCTCTGGTCATAGTGTTCAGACTTCGCCACCGCTTCGATCTGGATAAGAAGACTGGGATTTTACGGCCGATGAATGCCAACCTTTCTTCTTGATAGATCTACTCTTCTTCCAAGGAAAGGCTTGCTCTGATACCACTTTGTCACAACCTCAAACTCTGAATTTTTGGTTTGGGAGTAGAATCGGGTGGAATTGGTGATATGGGGAAAAGACGGCGTTAAGGATAAGGGCTTAAACTAACCCTAGCTAAGAACAAGTATTTGGCATAATAGTGATCCCTTTTCTTTTCCAACATCGCGTTCTTTAGTACAGATTAAAGCGATGAGTAAACCGTAAAAGTTCGTAATGCAAGAAAGAGTAAAGAACGGCAAATAGAAATAGTAAAAAAAAGCGAATTTGTCTTCCCATCGAAGCATAGTAAACTAAGCGATCCATCTCGAGCGTCCGTTGTTCCCGAACCCAGATTGAAACATCCGGGCCTTCCGATCTACATAATCCACCAACTATTCCTTGATTGTCCAAGCTTGACGGCAGAAATTGCGACTAGACTTCAGAATGGGTTTCAGTTCTGACAGCGGAGTCCTCTAGGCTTTCAGGGGTCGAGCTCGAGTCTCTCGGATGCTGGTGGTGGCACCCTCGACGGCCGGTGGAGGACACAAGGGCCGGCGCCGCCTAGAGCTTCGACAAGGGAAATCGCCAGCCGGTCATGAGTGCGAATGAGATGCCGACGCGAGGGAGAAAGCCAATCGGTACGCTCGGGGTGTCTCGTGGAGGGATGAGAGAGGGGTGTATTTTGATGGCATTTGCCGGTAATAACAATCAACTTCAAGGGTTATTTTCACTTCTGCAAATTGGATTCTCACAAGAATCTACAAAAAAGCTGCTTCTTCTTGCTAGTTCATTTTCGAGACAGCTTCTCGCAAGAAGTAGAATCTGGTGGTTTTGGTACTGCTTCACGAGATCCAACGAGAAGTTAGGAGTAGGAGTTGTACCAAATAGGGCCTTAATAAAGTTGTTAGCCATTATTTGTTCTTGTTGCCACACTAGAATCGCTTTATGGTCTTGGCATGAAAGCATTTTCTCATGCGAAAATGATGAAATAAAAAAAGTAGGATAACGCATTGACCGGCTAGAGTTGTGCCAAATTTTGGCGAAGCTTTTCCGTGGCTACGGTTTGCCCGTGATTTGGCCAAAATCGGCTGATATTTTACCAGAGGTAGAACTAGCGTCTAGACATACGATGGGTTGTACGCTCTTCTTCACCATCAGATCTGACTTAAAATGATCGATCTCAGTCATCCGATCTGGCGCAACAAAAATCGGCGAGACACAATAATTATTTAGTAAGTCTACAACAAATCCTTATTCGATGCAATAAAATATTGTGTTGCAACACTGCAACAATCACTCTCAAGACGCAACAAAAATCATAGCAATCGCAACAACAAACGACGCACCATCTAGCAAACCCACTACAACAGGAAAAAAATTCTTGTGCAACAAATCTACAACTCAACTGTAATAACAAACAAAAAAATCTTATGCAACAAATCCGCAACCCAACTGCAACAAAATTCCTCTTGCTACAACATTTGAAAAGACACGTTGCACCAAAATGAAACACCTTATGCAACAATTTGATAAAGTTGTTGCAACAAATCCATAAAATGCTTGCAACAAAGATACCGAAGGAGGAGGACGCGACCAGTGTTTGCATGAGGTGGAGCACCATGGCGTCGCAGTGGCAGTAGCGCCTCCAAATCCATCGCAGTGGAGTCCTAGGGGGTAGTAGCAGAGTCGAAGACACCCTCGAGGGCATACAGGATGGTTGCCCTCGATGCCGACCTCATTGGGGGAGGGGGGAGGGGTCCTTTGTGGTGGTGGGGGAGAGGGAGATCTCTGTGGCGTGGCCGCGTAGAGGGGGATTACAAACATAGGGGAGATGGAGATGGAAGAAGAGAGCATGTGAGATTCCCTCCCTCCATCTAGATTCTTTCTCCGAAGGCACTTGATCCGCTTTGATTTTGTTGTGCGTGTAGAATGAGGAGAGCAAATAGGGTTTGAGGGAAAGAAACCGAAGTAAGGCTGCAAGAGTGGGAAGTGAGAAGATGAAGCATCGAGTGGGAAAGCACCTAGCAGTTCACTGAACTGAGAAGACAAAACATCTAGTGGAAAAAAACCCACGTGTGTACTGAACTAAAAAGACAAAGATAAATTAGGTTTGCATCGGACATATACGTTTTATCATTGTCCTTTACCAAAACTGCTAGTAGCTATTACCAAACTTTGATATTGCCTCAAAGGGCACTCAAAATACATAGGTTTAGTTGTAATTTTGGTGAGGCAAACTCAAAACATGCTCAAAGTGTCTTTCACGACGACGGCCTTCCTTGTCCCACCTACTGTACATCGCAAGACACGTCAGGCAGAAAACCCCTTGACGGTAGCCATCCGGTCGCTGCCGGTGGGTGACTGCTCTGCTCATAACGGCACTCCACTCAACCACCGGTCCATCAGACCATCACCCCTCCTCTCTCCTGCCGCCCGGTCGCTCACCACACGCCCGCCGCACGCGAAGAAAATCTCGAGCGCTCGCTCGATCCCCGGGAGAGATTTGGAGATTCTGGGGAGGTCAGCAATGGAGAGCAGCAGCGAGGAGGAGCTGGAGGAGGACTTCCCGGGCCACGAGTGGATCACCCCGCAGTCCTCCATCCGCGCCGCCTACCAGTCCCAGACCGAGAAGGTGGTGGTCCCCTTACACCCACACGCTTATCGCTGGGATTTTACCTGCCGCTCTTTCTCATTTAGTTCTTGCGTCTACCTGTTGCTTCCCTGTTTTGTTTGTGCTTAAAGTTAGATTGCGATTTTGGATCTAGAGTGGGTGTGATGGTGTTGGGAGGGGCAATCGCTTAGGGAAATGAATTTACACCGAGCTCTTTGGTGAATTCTGATTTGTGAATCTTGAATATGGTGCTGTTCTGTAGCACAATCTGTTCTAAGTTCTAACCTGACCGTACTGAAACAAAATTGGAAGCACAACCTAACCTTAGCATGACCATATTGCGATGGAATTAAATGGGGATTTTGGTCCGCCTGCATCTTTGTCAGTAGGGGCCGGTGGGGACTCCGGTGGTTGCTCAAACCTTCTCATTAGTGTGGTGATGACACTCAATGATAATAGCTATTGTGTTGAACAGGGTATCAGGAAAATTTGCTCTGAGCTACTGGAGTTGAAGGACGCTATTGAGAATCTGTGTGGGAATATGCAGTCGAAATACCATGCTTTCCTCAGGTAATTACTAATTACTGATTGATTCGTTCTGTTCTGAAAGTAATGTTAACATTATCTCTATGGAGGATACACTTTATGTTGTGTTAATAGTTTCTTCTATTCTGAATTTTATCTTCTTTTTGTTAATAGTTTCTTCTATTCTGAATTTTATCTTCTTGTTTGTCATTTGCTCTACATGGTTTAGTGATTTAGTGGTATCTGCCTTATTGATCTTGCAAAAGGCTGTTTTGTGACCTCATGGAAACATTTACGTTGCTGTGGTGTGCCAAAAGACCAAAATCTTACAGGTGGTTGTTACACATTTTCACTGATGTCATACTGAATTACCAAGTGTTAAGCAATTTCCATAGCTGCCAAGAAAACCTGAATTCCTTATAACTATTGACACATGTTTAATTACAGTGACTTAGATATTATTAAAAGACCAGCCATGAGGAATACATAATAATGAAACTTTCTTTTCAGTGCAAATTTTGAATTTTTGGTAACTTGAAAGCTGAAACAAATACACTGTAAATCTATGATATTATCCTTGCAAAGCGTGTATCCTGAGATTGTGCTATTTCTGCCCATGAGCTGAAACCTGAAAGTCAACCTTTTTTCCTAAGTGCGTCAACACTTCGGCTAATGCATGATTCAGCTTTTCCTTCTTTTTTTAAATTAGTAGACATTTTGATTGTAATCTATAATGTCTTGTGTTTCTATTACAAATTTGTATTGTAATCTAAAATGTCTTGTGTTTCTATTCCTCATACTTCCATGCATTCGTTGTCTTGTCACACAATGTTTTCTCCCTTCCCGTTCTTCACACAGAATATCTGAAGAGGTTGTTGAAGCAGAACAAGAGTTAATTGAGTTACAGAAGCATGTGTCGGCCCAGGGGATTCTTGTGCAAGATCTGATGAGTGGTGTGTGCCGTGAACTCGAAATGTGGCAAAAATATAGCAAGGACGAACATGTGGAAGAAAAGGATTTTCAAACTGAACTGAATGAAATATTGTCTGATGTCACCCAAGATCCCAAAGTTACTTTTCTGGATAAAATAGACACTTTGCTTGCAGAGCACAAAATAGAGGAGGCATTGCTTGTTCTGGAAGCTGAAGAGAAGAAACATATGGCTACAGATGCTTCAGACAAAGAATCAGATGCAAAGATTTCTGCCTTTAAGACAGCACTGTTCAAAAGGAAATCAATTCTTGAGGATCAGCTTGTTAGGTATTCGGAACAGCCATCTTTATCTATTACCGAACTAAGGAAATGTTTGTCTGGTTTAATTAAGATAGGCAAAGGTTCTGTAGCCCATCAAGTACTTCTAAAAGCTTATGGTTCGCGTCTTCAGAAAAATATTGAGGCATTTCTACCCAATTGTTCAATCTACACTGAAACTTACTCTGCAACCTTGTCACAGCTTGTTTTCTCAGCTATCTCGAAGGCGTTAAAAGAATCTAGTACACTATTTGGAGATAGCCCCATGAATATGAACCGGATTATCCAATGGGCTGAATATGAAATAGAAGCTTTTGTGCGTTTGGTTAAAGAAAATTCTCCCTTGCCTGAGAGTGTTTCTGCCCTTCGTTCTGCCTGCATATGCATCCAAACTAGTCTCACTCACTGCTCTTATCTAGAATCACATGGGCTGAAATTCTCGAAGTTACTTATGGTACTATTGCGCCCTTATATTGAAGAAGTGCTTGACCTGAATTTTAGAAGGGTGAGAAGAAAGATTGTAGATTCAGCGAGGAATGGTGATATTCTGCTTCGCACTCCTCAAGAAGGATCACCGCTCTCTGGTGCAGTTGCACCGAACGTAATGCTTACAAGCAGTGGAAAGAAGTTCATGTCCATTGTCAATGTTAGTTCCCCTTTTATTGATTCTTATCTGTTGAGATTTGTTTTTACTGTATTTGCCTTATTCTCACCTTACATGTTACCATGTATGAGAATTCAGTTTCCTGTCATGTTGGGTTGAACAATTTGTGTTGCAAATAACGCACTGAAAAATAGGAACGAGAGACACAAATTTTACATAGAAAACCCATGCGGGAAAAAACCACAGACATAGGAAGACGATATCACTATATGAGGAGATGTTTACAATTAAGCTTTTTTTTTTTCTCTATCCTATAGATTACAAGGCTGAATTTATAGTGGTACATGAAAGACTCCGTGTAGGAGTAGACCTATGAGTTGGTGTAGGAAATTCAATTCGTATCACACTCAAACTTAACATTTTGATTTCGAGTATTTGACTAGTCCTGTCTGCAATGTTTACATCTATTACGTCCAACGAATTCTCTGTGAGGTGAACAACTTACACCTCAAAGAACATCTGGGCATGCTGTGGGTCGCTAAGTTTCTAACGGCCCTTGAAACCCTCGTTGAACCTTGCTGAATGTAACTGACCTGACTTGTGGCCACATCTATTTGATGCTAGTACTCAGCACGTTCTCAACAGATGCTAGTACTCGGCACAATAACTCCCTGCGTACACATATCTAGGATAAATAGGTGTAATATACTTGCATGACTTAGTGTAGGGATGAGTTGGTGCAAACACCAAACTACTGTGGTCATTTTCCTGGTTAAGTGCATGTTTTCATTTTTTTAATAGAACATTCTTTTACTGGAACAAATGGAAAGTGCAATATCGTGGAATTGATTTACTTGTTTCACAATTTTCTGTAATTTACTTGATATCTGATAATTTGAAGCAGCTGATATCTGCATGTGCTTCTTACAGGACGTTTTGGATCAAGTTACCGCAATGACCATAGTTCACTTTGGTGGAACAATTTTGAATAAATTTCTCCAGCTATTCGATAGATATGTAGAAACACTTATCAAAGTCTTGCCAGGACCTTCTGAAGATGATAATGTAGTGGAGTCAAAAGAGCCTGTAGAATTTAAAGCTGAAAGTGATAAGCAGCAGCTTGAACTCATTGGAACAGCATATACTATAGCAGATGAATTATTGCCAGCGGCTGTATCCAAGTTTTTTGATATGCAAACTGAGAAGAAAGGAACTAGTGGATCAAGTGAAGGCCTTGGTCCTGGGTCCTTATACTCCATAGAATACAAAGAGTGGAAACGTCATCTGCAACATTCATTGGACAAACTGAGGGATCACTTCTGTCGACAGTATGTCTTATCATTTATTTATTTGGAAGGGAAATCACGATTGGATGCTCGAATGTACTTGGAGGGGAAAAGCAATGATCTTTTTTGGGATTCTGATCCCTTGCCTTCACTACCTTTCCAGGTAATTCCACTTCAATGATGTGGTATCTGATGTTTACATATGATCTTGATAAAAGTGCAAAATTTTCCATGTTTCTCTCGAAAACTCTAGCTTCACAGGTCTATATTAGAAAGATACGCCTGTGTTATATGGGCTGGATCCAATGGAAAAAAGGAAGTATGTTTAAACTTGATGCTATAACATCTGTTACTACTTCTGCCACCACCATGCTCCAATCAAGTATTACTTAGGACCACAATTGTGCATGCTTTCTAGATAATGCAGCTGTGGTGGAAACTTTTGTGTTTATTATACCTCTGCAGATGGTCATGTTGAGATTAAGCACTGGAGGATAGTTTGGGACCATAACCTTTCTTTCCATAATAATTTCTTCCTTGTTTTGCTTAAATTGTGAAAGCAAAAGGATACAGCAAATTCTTGAACCTTAAAGTGCTTATGCTTTCTTTGCTGGTTATCACCATAGTTCATCTTTGAACGCATTGATGGGGGTGGTTTCCATTTGAATCCCTATTCCACACCGTAAAAATTCTTCATAATATGTTTATGCTGCAAGTGCATATTGTTAATGTGTAAAGGAACTCTATCTCTATCTATGGATATTGCCGGATACGGTTACTATACTCAAACCGAGAATATTTCTTGTAATCTTTGTATAGATAGAAACTAGTGATTTGAATCTTTTGTATAGATAGAAACCAATGTCGTGTTTGTAATCTATACATATGAGGATCAATACAAAGAGCCGGTTGACTCTTCTTCCTAAACTTTCATGGTATCAGACACCGTCATGTTCCCCTGGCCTGTTTCTCTTCCACTACTCCCGTGTGTGTTTCCTCCCTGCAGCACGCACGCCGCCACCTCTCCCTGCCGCCTACGTCATCTCCTGGTAGCAAGCGCCACCATGGGTGCCGCCGCCGCCGCTCACGCGCAACTCTAGGCGCAGATTGTCAGCGCCAACATCAAAACCCTAGTCCCGGTCACACTCGAGCTCTCCGCCTCCCAACTATGCGAAGTGGCACACCCTCCATGAGGTCGCGGTCACCAAATTCGCTCTCGAGGATCATTTCAACGTCTCAGGCTCCTCCAGCACCCTTGATGCTGATTGGAAGCGCCGAGACTCCATGTGTTGTCTTGGCTTTACGGGTCTATTTCCCCCGAAATCCTCGATACCGTCATGGCACGATCCACCACCGCCGCTACCGTCTGGACGACGGTCGAGAATCTTTTCCGAGACAACAAAACCACTCGGGCCATCTACCTCCAAGCTGAGTTCAGTAACTTGGCTCAAGGCGATTTGTCCACCACGGACTATTGCCTCAAGTTGAAGACACTCCGACACTCTCCATGATGTCGTGCAGGCCGTGAGCGACCAAAGCATGGTGCTCACGATGATCAAGGGCATGAATTCGAAGTTTCGGACCTTGTTGTCCCTTCTTTCGATGACGCAACCGTTCCCAACCTTCATACAAGCCAGGTCTCTTCTCCTCGAGGAACTGAAGGACGCACACGGTGATCAGCTTGCCCAGGTCATGGCTCTTCTCGTCGACTTGTTTGCAGGCTGTGGCACCAACTCCAGGGGCGGCCCCTCCTACGACGCTCCTCAATGGCGCGCACCCAATAACGGCACCAACGGCGGCCACCCAACCGGCGGCAATGACACGGGCCATGGCTGTGGCAAACGCGGCAAAGGCAAGGGCTACAAGGGCGGGCCTCCAATGCCAACCTTCTACAATCCGTGGACCGCGCCATCCAACTCTAGCCTACCTCCGGCGTCCTCGGCCCATGCCTCGGTGCTCCTGCCCAGCATGCGCCGCAGGGCCTCCTCGCTATGATGCACCCCCACCCTGGCGCACCGCACGGTTATGCGGCGGCACAACCCGACTTCCTACCGTGCCATGTGGTTTCCCAACTGCGCCGCACGGCTTGTCTACCGCACCGTACAGGTACCTCCCTGGCAACGTCGCGGTCCATGCCAACCCTCCGTCCTCGTCAACGCCTTCAACACTATGACCTTGTAGCCATCGACCACTGATTGGTACATGGATACCGGCACCACCATTCACATGCCCTCCGACTCTGGTAACCTTACATCCGTTTCTCCTCTCTCCTTCCTCCCACATTATGGTTGGCAATGGTCACACTCTTCCCGTCACCAGCGCCGGCCAATGCATCTTTCCCACACACTCGTCCTCTCTACCTTCAAAACGTCCTTGTCACCCCTCATTTAATCAAAAATCATGTATCCGTTCTCAAGTTTACAACTGACAATCATTGTGCTGTCGAATTTGACCCTCATGGTTTTTCTATGAAGGATCTTCGGACCAAGAGCGAAATTCTCAGGTGCAATAGTTCAGACGAGCTCTACCTTCTCTGACCTACACCTCAAGCTCTTGCCGCTTCTACCGATAGTACCGTTCTTTGGCATCGTCGTCTTGGCCATCCCGGTCGTTTGATCCTACACCATCTCGCTGGTGCCTCTGTTATTTCGTGTCCTTCCAAAATAAATGACAACAATTTGTGTCATGCCTGTCAATTAGGTTGACATGTTCGTTTACCTTTTTCAAAGTCTACGAGTCGCACGACTCACCCTTTTGAATTAATTCCTTGTGATCTTTGGACATCGTCGGTGGCGAGTATTTTAGGGTATAAGTACTTCCTTGTGATCTTGGATGATTTTACACATTATTTGTGGACCTTCCCGCTTCGTTTCAAATAAAAAACGTTTTCGATTTTATCCAATTTTCATGCTTATATTGCTACTCAATTCTCCACTGTTCTTCGCGTCATCCAATGCAACAACGGTGGTGAATTTGACAACCGCGCTCTCCACCAGTTCACTGCCTCCCGCGGCATCCACCTTCGGTTTTCTTGTCCACACACCTCCCAACAAAATGACAAGTCTGAACGTATTATTCGTACGGTGAACGACATTGTTCGCTCCCTTCTTTTTCAAGCACGCATGCCATCTTCTTTTTGGGTCGAATCCCTCCATGCGGCCACATATCTCTTGAATCGGTTACCCACCAAAACCATAGATTTCTCCACTTCGTTTCAAGTCTTGTTTCAGACTTTGCCATCCTATTCCCATCTCTGAGTTTTTGGTTGTCGTTGCTATCCAAATACTTCCGCCACCATCACACCATGGTGCACAAACTTGCTCCCCCGGTCAGTCCCCTGTGTATTCCTTAGTTACCCTCCTAATCACAAGGGCTACCGTTGCATGGACCTCAAAACTCGTCGGATCATCACTTCCCGTCATGTGGTGTTCGATGAAAATATTTTCCCCTTTACATCTTCTTCACTAGACTCCGCATCTGTTTATGAATTTTTCCATATACCTCCTGATAATCCTTCATCTTCTCTAGATGATGATTTTCCCGTCGCCATCCTTCCTATCGCGGCACCCTCTACCCCTGCCACGGTAGCATCAATCAGGCCTCCCGCTCCCCCAGTCGTAGGCGCAGACCTCCCTGCCGCGACAACTTCTCTCCCTACTTCTCACTCCTATGGCACGCGTCTTTAGTCTGGTATTTGTGTCCCGCCTCGTGAAAACTCAACCTTCATCTCACGGCATCCACTGATATTTCTCCTATTTTGAAATCCGTCCGGCTCTTAAAGACCCAAATTGACATTGTGCCATAGTGGACGAATTTTAGGCCCTTTACTGTAACCATACATGGGATCTTGTGCCTCCCCTCCTAATTCCAACATTATCTTTGGCAACTGGATTTATCGGCATAAGTTCCAACCAGATGGTACTCTTGCACGCTACAAGGCTTGTTGGGTTTTACGTGGTTTTTCATAGCAGCTTGGTATCAATTTCGACGAATCGTTCAGTCTGGTGGTCAAACTAGCCACCATCCGCGTTGTTCTCTCCCTCGCCGTCTCCTCCGGTTGGCCCATTCATCAGCTTGACGTCAAGAATGCTTTCCTCCATAGACACCTTTCTAAGGTAGTGTACTATCGTCAAGCCGACGAGTTTCATTGACGCCTTCAACCCGCTTCGCTGCAAGGTCCATCTCACGTGTGTCGTTTGAACCGCTCCCTTTACGGTCTCAAACAGGCTCCACGAGCTTGGTACACTCGTTTTGCTTCCTTTCTTGGCTCTCTCGGATTTTCCTGTTCCAAGTCTGATACCTCTCTCTTTATTTTTCATAGCGGCCTCGGTACAGCATACCTTTTGTTGTATGTTGATGATATTATTCTCACTGCGTCATCGGCCGCTCTTCTCTCCCCCATCGTAGGCTCTCGTTGTTCATAGTTTGACATGACCGATCTTGGTGACCTCCATCACTTTCTTGGAATCACCGTTACTCGATCCGTTGTGGGTTTATTCTTGTTACAAGCCTCCTATGTCGTTGAGCTCCTTGACCGTGTCGGCATGGCTTTGTGCAAACCGTCTTCTACTCCTATTGACACCTCCCCAAAGTTTCGTGCCACTGCCGGTCCTCCTGTTGATGACCCCACTGCTTATCGTAGCATTGCCTGTGCCCTACAATACCTCACTTTCACTCGCCGGATATCGCATACGCCGTGTAGCAAATCTGCTTGCACATTTCAGTCGAAAAATCTGTTTGCACATGCATGATCCGCGTGGGTGTCACCTTGTGGTCAAACGTGTTCTTTGATACGTCAAGGGCACTCTCCTACGGCCTCTGTCTTACTCCTCCAGTGGATGCTTTGCTTGCCTACAACGACGTCGACTGGGCTGGCTGCCCTAACACACGACGTTCTACATCCGGGTACTACATTTATCTAGGTGAGAACTTAGTATCCTGGTCTTCCAGACATCATTATACTATTTCTCACTCTAGTGCAGAGGCTGAATATCGCGCCATTGCTAATGCCGTCGCTGAAGCTACATGGTTGCGACAGCTGCTTCACGAACTACAATGTCCATTGTCCAAGGCCACCGTTGTATTCTTCATCAACGCACCAAGCACATTGAGATTGATCTTCACTTTGTGCGCGACAAAGTGGCTCTAGGACAGATACATGTTCTTCATGTCCCTTCCACATCACAGTTCGCCGACATCTTCACCAAGGGATTGCCGTCGTCACTTTTCCTCGAATTCCATACCAGTCTCACCGTCTGCTATTTGCCAATCTTTGTCCCCGTCGCATTCTTGCCGTTGCTATGATCTAGTAGGCGTGTTAACGTGTAAAGGACCTCTATCTCTATCTATGGATATTGCCGGGTACGATTACTAGACCCAAACCGACAATATCTCTTGTAATCTTTGTATAGATAGAAACTAGTGATTTGAATCTTTTGTATAGATAGAAACCAGTGTCATGTTTGTAATCTATATATACGAGGATCAATACAAAGAACCGGTTGAGTCTTCTTCCTAAACTTTCACATATGTTTATACCATCCATCATAAACACAACACTTTATTTTTGTGTTCATTAGTTGGCAAGTGACTCTTCTATTAACTGGCATGCATGGAAGTTCCCAGCCCCCATTTCAGAATGATTACCTGTAAGGTTGAAGGTGGGGAAGGGCAAGGTGCATGTTGACTTTCAGGAATAAGGATAGAGATATGCACGGGTTAACAATGAAAAATTATGGCAGTTCAATGTATCACACAACATCTTTATTCAGTGGATTGCATTTGTTGGAATATGACTCCTTGTGTATTTCCTTATTTGTATATGGCAACCCTCTTGTACTTCCTATATATATTGCCCATCGGGCCCTCTTGAATATACACACAATATTCATAACATGGTATCAGAGCTAGGGCACTAACCTAGCTCTCTCCGTTGCCAAATCCATCTCTCGGACATGCGTGGCTTTCTTGAGCATGCTTGCCGCACGCCGCTTCTCGAGCCATCACAGATCTTGAGCCACGCCTAAAGTCGCCTGGCAAAGCCGCCGAGCTATCAAGCTATGACCCTCTCGACAGCCGCCGCCACCGCCAAGATATTGAGCCGCCACGCCACCCGGTCGCCTGGCCGGGTCGCTCGAGCTCCCGTCGACCATCGCCTTCCCAGAGCCCGAGCTATTCGCGCTCTTGCCGCGCCCGTGGTCTACGTGAGGACCTCCGCCTCATCCGCGCCCGCGCCGGGGAGCTCAAGGCCTTCCTCAACGCGCCCGTCTCGGAGCCCGTCGGTAGCACCGTCGCTTGAGCCGCCAGGGGGAGCCCTAGTCCCCTTCGTGTTCTCTGCTGGGCCGTCGAAGGCCCCCCTTTTTTAAGCGTGCGTCAGGCTGCCAGCCGGCCCACACAACAAAAAAAAACAAAAAAAACAATACGTCGATCTAATCTGCTGCTAGTCCAACGCCGCCGGGTAGCCCGTTCCATCCATTGTGATCCCATTCTCGAACAAAGCTTAATGGGACGAACTACTGATTGTGGTCTTCGCTCATGGAGATCACGCTAGATGGTCTCCGCCTCTGGGACATGTTATTGGTACCGACCTTGTCCGCCGTCGCGGTTCGATCTCCTCCCCCTATACGCATCTCCTGCGGAAGATGAGGCCGCCAAGAAGGAGGCAGTCGTCGCTTTGGCTGGCGATCTCACGATGAGGCCTTCGAGATGCCATAGACGCCTTTGGCGCCGTGTCTTTGATGAAGCCCGTGTTTGAGCCATCACGGTGGTTAGCGTCGACGACTCCATCCAGCCAGACATTGTTGGTCTACGTGCCACTCGTCAGATCTGGGAGTACTTGCACGAGTGATACCAGCAGAGCAGTGATGCTCAGTTCTTTTCGCTTCAGCGTGAGTTGGAGACGCTTCGCCAGGAGGACTCCTCCGTCGGCGACTTCTTCCGAGCCCTGGCCAGTCTTTGGTGCTAGCTGGACAAGCTGGCTTCTCCGCTTTGCCGGGAGTGTCATCAAGTGCAGAAGGCAAATCGTGATCGTCTTCGTCTTTATGACTTCGTCTACCGTCTTCACCTAGAGTTTGAGCCTGTCAGGGCTCAATTGCTGAGCCGCTCACCACGACCGACAGTCACCGAGGCTCTCTCGACGCTTTGTGCTGAGGAGCTTCGCCGTGGGTTAGCAGCACAGTTTCTTCCGAGCATGCTAGCTACCCCTTCTTCGACTACACCGACGGTTTCTGCTTCGACTGCAGTCCCTCCTCAGGTGTCTGTTTTTGCTCCTGTTTTTGCACCAATTGGGGTTTAGTGCAATTATTGCAAGAACTTGAACACGACTACGGCGTTGTGCGGTGTGGAAAAGAACAAAGCGCGTGGTCGACGATCCAGAAGCGAGAGGCCCTTCCTCGATGGGAGGACAGAACCAAAGACGTTAGGACCTTCTCGGTGAGGTGACTCTGCTGGCGATTACATCGGGCTTTACTTTAGCAGCTCTCTCACAGCTCAGCAGGTTTTGCCAACGTCTCCTCCAGGTACCTCTTGGGTTCTGGATTCTGATGCCTCTTTCCACATGACACCGGACTCCACATCTCTCACTTCAGTAGGACCTCCTGTTTCTCGTATCTCTGGTCAGACAGCTGACGATACTCTTCTGTCTGTCAGCTGTCAGAGCACTCTTTTGTCCACTGACTTTTTTGTTCCAGCTGTTTCCCATGTTCCCCAGCTTACCATGCAACTTCTCTCGGTGGGTCAGCTCACCGATCTCGGCTGTAGGGTTTGTTTTGACTCACCTGTTTCATCCAAAATCGACAGACAGGGATGGTGCTTGGGACTGGCCGGCGTCGTAGGGATCGTCAGGGTCTCTACATCCTTGATCGCCTCCACCTACCGTCCACTTCAGTTGCCCCTGTCACCTCTACGTCTCCTTCCACCGCCACTCCTGCCACCACCTCTGGCGTTTTTTCATAGTGGCATCACCGTTTAGGTCACTTGTGTGGGTCCCGTCTTTCTTCATTAGTTCGTCAGGGTGTTCTTGGACGTGTTACTGTTGACACGGCCATTGTTTTGTCAAGGTTGTAAGCTGGGCAAGCAGCTACAGCTTCCTTATCATTCTAGTGAGTCATTGTCTTCTCGTCCTTTTGACTTAGTTCATTCAGATGTATGGGGACCTACGCCTATTATTTCTAAAGGCAGGTATAAACTTTATGTGATCTTCATTGATGATTATTCCTGTTTTACATGGATTTTCCCCATGTCTAATCGTGGTCAATTTCTTGCGATCTATCGTAGCTTTGCAACGATGGTTCGTACTCAGTTTGATTCTCTCATCCGTACTTTTCACTGTGATTCTGCTGGCGAGTATTGTTCTGGCGCTTTTAGACAGTTTCTTTCTGAGTAGGGCACTCTTTACCGGTCTTCTTGTCCTAGTGTTCATGCTCAGAATGGGGTTGCTGAGTGCAAACATCATCATCTGATTGAGATTGCCTGCACTCTTCTCCTTGCCTCTCATGTTTCACCACAGTTCTGGGCTGAGGCTGTTTCTACAGCTACATATCTCATCAATATGCAGCCTTCCACTACTCTTAAGGGTGTTAGTCCAATAGAGCGTCTCTACTCTCGAGCCCCCAAGTACACCCACCTTCGTGTTTTTGGCTGTACTTGTTTTGTTCTGCTGCAGCCTCGTCAACGCACAAAACTATCGGCCCAGTCAGTTAAGTGCGTGTTTCTTGGTTATAGTTCTGAGCATAAGGGTTATCGTTGCTGGGATCCTTCTGCTCGACGGATCAGGATTTCACGAGACGTTGTCTTTGATAAATCTCGACCTTTCTTCTATCGAGATTCGGCCCCTCCTGTTTCCACTGTTGAGTCAATTTTATGGTTGTCTCTTTCTGACTCTTCACCAATTTCTCCACAATCACAGTCTTCCCAGTGCATCTCCGATGGTTCCTTCTATACCTCGCCGGTCTTTGCCTCCCGCAAAGACCGTCTCTTATTCCTCTGGCGACTACTAGTCTCGTTTCTCTAGTATTCACTACTCCAGGCGTCATTGTCCTTCACCAGTCTCCTATCTTGGTATCTTGCCGACATCCACATCTGATCCTTCTGATGATGCTCCTCGTTACGTCCTTCGTGACCAGATATCCCTTCGACCTCCTGATCGTCTTGGATTTGCTCAGATCACTCATGCTCTCTCTGTAACTGAGCCTAGTTCTTATCGTGAGGCTGCTCCTCATTCTGAGTGGCAGCTCGCTATGGCAGAGGAGCTTGATGCTCTTCGACGTACGTAGACTTGGGATATTGTACCGACACCTATGCATGCTCGTTCGATCACGTGCAAGTGGGTGTACAAGATTAAGACCCGGTCTGATGGTACTATCGAGCGCTACATGGCTCGTCTTGTGGCTCGTGGCTTTCAGCAGGAGTACGGTCGTGACTACGATGAGACTTTTTGCCCCTGTTGCCTATATGATCACTATTCGCACTCTTGTTACGGTTGCTTCTGTTCGCCGGTGGTCTATCTCTCAGCTTGATGTTAAGAATGCCTTTCTTAATAGTGTTTTGCATGAGAGAGGGTCTACATGCAGCCACCATCTGGGTATTCTGTTCCCGATGGGCACGTCTGTCGTCTTCGTTGTGCTCTTTATGGCCTCAAATAGACTCCTCGTGCCTGGTTTGCGCGTTTTACCTCAGTAATTACTGCTGTCGGTTTCATTGTCAGTTCCCATGATCTTGTTCTTTTTGTCCATGTCTCATCTCGGGGTAGAACACTGTTTCTTCTGTATGTTGATGATATGCTCATCACTAGTGATGATTCCTCATTCATCACATATCTGAAGAAGCATCCCAGTGAGCAGTTTTTGATGACTGGTCTTGGTTTTCTTATGTACTTCCTTAGGATTGAGGTTTCTTCCATGCCTGAGGGCTACTACCTCTCCCAACAGAAGTATGTCCAGGATCTTCTTGATCGGTGCAGTCTCGGCCGACGCCAGATCGCCTTCTTGAGACTCCCATGGAGCTATCCTCTACAACGTGCCAGCGATGGTGATCTTCTTGAGGATCCTACTCGGTATCGCCATCTTGTTGGGAGTTTGGTGTATCTTGTGAGCACTCGTCCCGATATTGCTTATCTTTGTTCATATCTTGAGTCGGTTCATAGCTCGTCCTACTCATCTTCGCTCTGATCACCTTCTTCGTGTTCTTCGCTACTTATGCAGGACTATCTCTCGTCGTTTGTTTTTCCTGGCTCTTCCTCACTTCACTTCAGCGTACTCGATGCGACACAGGCTAGTGATCTTCGATCGTCGTTCTCTTTACTCGCTTATTGTGTTTTTCTTGGCTCCTCTCGATTGCCCGGAAGATTAAGCGCGCACCATGCATTCCGTTCGAGTGCAGAGGCTGAGTTGAGAGCTATGGCAGCAGTGACAGCAGATGTTACTTGGTTGAGGTGGCTACTTGCAGATTTTGGAGTGCCTGTGATGAGACCTACGACTCTTTTGTCTGACAGTACAGGTGCTATCAGTATTGCCCGAGATCCAGTGAAGCATGAGCTCACTAAGCATATTGGTGTGGATGCTTCATATACTCGCTCACAGGTGCAGGAGGGAGTACTTGTTTTACAGTTTGTGCCATCAGAGTTACATGTTGCTAACTTCTTTATAAAGCCACAGACTAGGGCACAACATTTGTATTTTCTCTCCAAACTCAGTGTGTGTGATCCACCATGAGGTGGGAGGGGGGGGAGGTGTTAGAATATGACTCCTTGTGTATTTCCTTATTTGTATATGGCAATCCCCTTGTACTCTCTATATATATTGCCCATTAGACCCTCTTAAATATACACACAATATTCATAACAGCTTTTAGCCCCAGGGATGTAATTTAAGAGGGTAAAGGGCATTGCGATACATGATTACTGGGCTCAATCCAATAAATGCTTGCACAGAGCATATCTGTCTCACCTATTTATTTTCTTTCAGGCACTGTTTGGGAGATTGCAACAGCTAGCTAGTGTCGCTGGTGATGTTCTACTAGGCAAAGAGAAGATACAAAAGGTCTTGCTCTCAAGGCTAACTGAAACGGTTGTCATGTGGCTATCCAATGAACAAGAATTCTGGGATGTCTTTGAGGACGAGTCCATCCAACTCCAGCCTTCGGGACTTCAGCAGGTACATTATATCAAATGTTCGTGTTACTTTGATGCAATTATTAAAACTTAAAAGTATCAATCTTTTGCCCCTTTCAGCTTATTCTTGATATGCACTTCATTGTTGAGATTGCTGTCTGTGGACGGTACCCACACAGACCAGTTCAGCAGCTTGTGTCGGCAATCATAGCTAGAGCAATTGCAGCCTTCTCATCAAGGGATGTTGACCCACAAAGGTCTGTAATCAAAAATCTTTTTGCTGCTTTTCTTTCAATATTATGATAATCTTTCGGTTGTCTGTTTGTCTATTGCTCAACATGATCTTGTTCCTTTCATTAAAATTATTTTAGCGCTCTTCCTGAGGACGAATGGTTTCTTGACACGGCCAAGGCTGCAATTCACAAGCTCATGTTAGGGACTTCTGGATCTGAGTCCGAGCTTGAAGAACATATTGCTCCACATGACGAAATCTCGGATTCTGAAGAGAGTACTTCAACTCCATCGACGATAGGATCTGAAGATTCATTTGCTTCTGCAAACAATGATGACCTAGAAAGCCCTGTTTACTTCACTGATCCCGAGGCATAAGAGTCGCCCCCATCTTGTAGATTCGAGTATAAATGTTTGAAATTCTATTATCCTTTTTACCTGTCAGTGTCTCAGAGATACCATCAGTAATTATTATTAAGGTCGTTACCGGAGCTTATGTATTTTCCTCAAATTGTTTCTTTTCCTGAGCAATCAATAACTCAAAAGTGGAAATGGTAAATCTTTATTATCCTCATATCCGGTGCAGAGATACAGAGACCTTATGCCAACATAATAGAATAGAAGGTATAACTGGTATTGCACTAACAGTTTTGGAGCTACAAACGGACTCTTACAAATTCAGACTAAAACATATAGATGGTGAATATTTCAGTAGCAGCACATGTCGAGGAGGCGACACTAACATAAATTGCAAACGATGGTTTTCGAGCAACACTAACATAAATTGCAACTGATGGTTTCATACATTTTTGCTTTCTCTAGCCTTAGAAGCACATGTCGAGGAGGCAACAGCAGCAAAGGGCTGCACAGCTGCAAAACAACAGAGGGTGAATATTTCAGTAGATCACTATGTCCCTAATTTTGCAGATTTTAGAGAAACATATTATAGTGGAGATGAATGAATGGCTTATAGCAAAAACAGAGCAACAGCCATCGTCAGATCAACATGTCACTGTATCCTAATTAATTAGCAAACAACTTTATTTATTTCCTCCAAGCTACGGCACCATTGTTCATTAGTTCATTCTCGACACACCAGGCCGTCTGCAAGCAAAACAATTTTTTCGATTAAAAGTAGATTTATATTGTCTGTTCGTTAGGATCTTATTTGAGACGTGTTAGGATTGTGTCATTGTTTGTTAATGGTCTAACTGGAGAGGATTTTGTAGACTGTTGTAATGAAATGGTTGGTGCATAAAGAAGAAAAGGCGGCAGAAAACATTGTTTGGTGAGTTTTAATAGCTCATGGTAGGCTGGTATCCGTCACTAAAATATAACAACTCTTCAACCATCAGCGAACACAAACAAACAGAGGAATCGCCGATCAAAGGTGTATTAGTCTTTGCTGGTGAGCTAGCTTGGACAAATCGACAGTGCACTGCATATAATGACATATAGTGAGAGTGTGCGACGTCAAGCTTACCATCCTTCCAAGAAGGCCTTGTCACCGCGGCTCTGTGCCTGGGCAGGCTGCGGAGGATTCATGGCCACGTCGAAGTTGCCAGGGTAGCCCGGTGGCGCGGTCGGCGCGTAGTTGGCCTGGGGCGGCATGTACGCCGCCTGCCCCGCCGGCAGCTGAGGCGCAGTCGCCGCGTAGTTGGCCTGCGGCGGCGGGTACGCTGCTCGATCGTTACGCCGGCAAAAAAAACACCAAATCACGCAATCAGTCCACGCAAAGGCAGCAGCAAATTCGAAGGGAAGGAGCAAGCAGCGTCCTGGCCACACTGAACATAAGAAGTTTACCGGCCACAGGAGCCTGCTGCTGATTGTAGTAGCTCATACTTGCGTGACAGCGTGAGAGGATGCAGCAACAAGTGGAACAGCAGACGGAAGAATTAGAGGGACGGGTGGTTTGATCCGGACGATGGGCTCGGCAATGCTCAGTGTCGTGTGTATACTATATACAGCCAGGATACGCAGAGCAGATCAAAGTTGAAACAGACAACGGCTTCGGGTTGGTTCGATGTTGCGTGATCCAGGAGGAACGGCCGGCCGGTCACATCCGTGCCCGGCTGCGCATCTGCGGTTGCCAATTGGGTTGTGGACAAAAATCTGGCGGAGTCTCCCACACGCAGCACGGAGTAATCATTCACTAGTCAGGTAGACAAATTTTACGAGGTCCACGTGTGACGTGTCACGGCTAGTGCGCGTTGATTTATCCACGTGTAAGGACGACAGGGCGCGAAGTGATACGGAGAAAAGAACTGGGCCCAGCCCATGGGTATTAGTACAACTGGCCGGGCCAAATCCATGCGTGTTGAACGGTCCAGCCCGATCTTTATTTTTGAGGTATCCGGTACCGTTGATATCTGATCGGCTGGCCCAATGTAGTAGGCCGAAATGAACTTTTGTTGTGCATACTTTACTTGCATAATGGTCGAGGTGTGACGCAGCAGTACAATTCGTGCTATTTTCTATCCAGAAATTTTACTTGCATAACTTTTGTTGTGCATGTAACACCCCCGACGTATCGTGCATCTAGACAGATAAATTTTCCTTTCTATCCTAGTCGGCCGTGATCTCTGCAGTACAATCAATGCCTCACACGGAGTTAGAACGCATGCATTTTACCGCAAGTTGTACGAAGTTTTTTAGCTAAAATCCCTTGGCGTGCGCGCCGCGCCCATACGCGAACCTATCGCATCAAAGCCACAAACAACGTTGCGCGTACGTGCGAGCAGTCACTCGTATCGGTAACTACTAACTCCTCAAAGTCGTTACATAACGAGACAACCGAGTGACTGACATGTAGTCTGTAGTGTGTATGTAGACTTTGTAAGTGCTCGCAAAGCGAGGGAGCGGACGGGTAAGCTGTCTCTGTCGTGCTATTACTTCTGGACACGTGGAAGGTGGTGTT
The DNA here is from genome assembly GCA_036346405.1 of Phyllostachys edulis. Classification (NCBI taxonomy): domain Eukaryota; kingdom Viridiplantae; phylum Streptophyta; class Magnoliopsida; order Poales; family Poaceae; genus Phyllostachys; species Phyllostachys edulis. The sequence continues at coordinate 48,398,469 of CM070557.1, read as the reverse complement.
TGCTCAGCTATTAACTTAGCAGAGCCAGGCCGTGCGACCAAAGCAACTTCGTCTATCACCTCACCTCCCTATCGCTAATTCACCACCTCCACAATCCACATCTATTAAGCTGCAGGTAGAATCAAGCACTATGCATATCTCATTCTTGGATAGAAGCGGACCAAAATCGAATTTTAATCTGAACCTGAAGAGAGAACGAATGATCGAACAAGCCTATACGATTATATCACAAGCTTAATTACGAGCCAAAATACTACTCACAAGGAGATGATCGAACGCGGCAGCTTAGCAAGTAGAAAGGATGACCAAGAAGAAGCTGCAAGAATAGCAGCAATTGGATTTGAGCTCCCGATCTTGTAATCAAGGGTCGCCTTCGTGGCGGGCAGCGGCCATGGCGACGCCTTCGTCGTCCGTCGTCGGCTCCCACGACGACGCGGTGAGCAGGGAGAGGTCCTTCCACCCGAGCTTGAGGCACCCGTCCTCCTCCACCAGCGTGTAGCCCTTCCACGGGTACATGCCAAGAAGCAGCCTGGCCTGCGCGGCGGGGCTCCCGGCCAAGGACACCGGCTGGAACCCGGCGCGCCGCAGCTCGTCGCCCCACCGCTCCACCCGCACCTCGCCCGTCCGCTTGGGCCCCCCGACGGCCACGATGTTGCGTATCTCCGCGCCCAGGAGCTGCCGCTCCACCGCGTGCCGCTCGGCCGCCTCCCCCTCCGCGGCGCCGGCGCCGTCGCCCAGCGCGTCGAACAGCGCCGAGTAGTAGTGCAGCGCCTCCACGAACCGCCCCAGGAAGTCGCCGCTGTGCCCCAGGTCCTGCTCCACGATGGTGATCAGCTTTGGCCGCAGGCTCTTGAGCAGCCGCACCGTGCCGACGTCCGAGCCCGTCACGTCGTAGAGGCAGTGATGCATCCAGTGCACGACGGTGGCCTCCCGGTGGTGACGCGGGCCGAGGAGAGCCGCGATGTCGGTGACGTGCCCGATCTTCCCCTCGATGGGCTGGAACTCGAAGGGCAGCCCGAGCGACGCCGCGAAGTCCGCGAGGCGGCGGCCGGTGGCCTCCAGGACGTCGAGCGACGCACCGAGCCCGGTGACCCGGAGCGAGCGCGGCTTGCAGGGGCGGGAGGCGAGGATGTGGAACAGCCCCGGCCACTGCAGCCCCTGCATGATGTCGAGGTCGATCACGTGGACGCGGTCCTCGCCGTCGAGCGCCTGGAAGATGGCCTGGTTGGCCGTGAAGTGCGAGAACTTGACGAGCGGCGAGAGCGCGTTGTACGCCTGGAACGCCCCGGAGATGCGGCGGCTCTGCGCGTCCGCGAGCGGCCGGAGCGCTAGCGGCGAGTAGGCCCCCAGGTAGGAGCTCAGCACGCGCGCGCACAGCGCGTCCCCGAAGTAGGCCGCGACGCGCTCGGGCGACGACCCGAACGGGGACGCCAGCTCGGCGATCTCCGGCAGCAGGTCCCGCGCCTCCGGCAGCTGGTCCATGGCCACCGCCTCGGCGCACCTGAGCAGCAGGTTGAGCAGCCGCAGCCCCCGCGTCTCCGCCGCCTCCACCACCTCCTCCTCCTCCCCCGCGGTCACCCCCGCGGCTGCGGGGGAGCCATGCCGCTGCAGCCGCTTCCCCCGCGCGCGCTCCTCGCCCGACGCGGACGCGGGCACCCCCCTCTTGGCCTTCATCGCTGCCGCCGCGTCGGTGCCGGGCGCGCGCGACAGTACGCCCTGGAGCATCACGCCAGCCGCGCGGGTCGAGGCCAATAATTTCGGGCGAGGACGAGCGAGGCGGTCAGTGACTCGGTGGCAAGCGAGGGGATAACTGATTACGCTGATGACTCGGGAGTCGGGAGACAGAGAGGGGTCGCCGTTAGCGTTGGACGCTGGCGTGGGCGCGGGCGGGCGTGCGTGCGTGCGAGCCAGGCGGCCGTCTGGCCCGTCTGCGTTTGTCGCGTTTTTGGTAGTTGCGGGCGTCCCGTAGCGGGCGGCGCCCAGGCAGAGGGAATCAAAGGACGGGGCCGCGATAGGGCGACCGGTTGTCTCCACTCGGAGGCGGATAAAATACGGTGATTTTTTTAATGAAATCGCGGGGCGGCGAGCGTGAGACAGTGGTGACTGAGTGAGACCGGACCGGCGCCGCGCTTGGGGGGCTCGTTCGGCAGGGGAGAGGCACGGGGGATGGATGGATTGGCCTGCTGTCAGCATGTGATCATTTGATGTGGGGCGAGAGAGATGGTACCGCGAACAGGGCGGGGGGATGGAGGACGGACAAAAACTTCCCTCGGATACCAGTGATCTGGTGGGGACGTTTCTGGTTTGGCAGGCAGCTTTGACTGCCGCGGTGCCGCCCGTGGCCGGGACGGGGACGGCGACGGCGTGGGGTGCATATCAGTTACCGTTCATGCATTGTGCAAGAGCTGGTATACAGTAGAAAGTCAGCTTTATTTGGGGTTTTCACCAAGTGTATAACGTGTGATATTGCTGGTTTCCCGCGAGCCGCACGTTTTCTCTGCTGGCTGACACCGTGGACCTGTTTGGTTTGTTACCAGGTTTACCTTACCAAAATTTGGCTATACCTACAAAATTTAGCCACTGTTTGCTTCACCTCCAAAATTTGGCAGGCCTTTGAAAATTTGGTAAGACCAAGGCCATACTTGCCAAATTCATATGTGATTCGAGGGCAAGGGCCCGAAAATTGGTAGGGTTGGTGTTGCATGCTATGATGACGTGGCAAAGGTTGATTGGTTGCATAAAATGTGTTTTTGTTAGAATAAAACGCTTCAAATGATTGTATTTTCTAAACTGAGTATCCGATTTGTGATCCGTTCGAACTGTTGTATTCCTTGTCATTTTATAACAAAACAAGACCCATGTTGACATATTTTGGGACAAAAAAATAGATATCATGCGGGACCCATGTGTCATACGCATAATTTTGGCAAATTTTGGCATGGCTGCAATTCAAACACATCAATTTCGGCATTACCTATGAATTGACACGGGGTAGAGACGATGGGCGATGACACGTGCTAACGTCGGCGTCGGCAGCCAAAGCGGGGAGAGGCAAAGAGTATACAGGGCCAGGATGAAGGAAAAGTTTTGTTTTAACTGGCACAGTTACACGACGAAATAGAAAAACTAGCCCTCTGCGAGTGGCTTAGCGGAAATGAAATCCGTGGATGTGCCGGTAGACGACACATGTCCCCTGCAGCGTCCCCACCGAGCGGTAGGAGGGATCCGGGTGAACAGGAGGCACTACTATAGAAAAGGTCTTCACAGACGGTTCAAAAACATCATCACAAACGGTTTCCGGAGCCGTCTGAGTTTATGAGTCAGTGATGACATGAGGTCATCACAGACGGTTTCGAACCGTCTGTGATGCATACTATCACAAACGGTTATTAACTCAGAACCGTTTGTGATAGTTGACTATCACAGACGGTTCGTGTTTAGAATCGTCTGTGATATATATTCTCTATAAAACCTCCAAGTAATGGCTGCTTGTGCCTTTAAAACCGGCTTCATATATATATATATAATTCAGCATATGATTAATATAGTAACTTCAGCTCCAAACTAGATTTTTTTTTCATTTTGAAATTTTCATATAGCCAAACAGCGTGGCCAGTTGCTTCTTACAAAGATTAAAAAAAGTAGAAACCTATAAATAAACAAAGTTTTTCTAGTAGCGGAGGTAGGCTGCTATCTCCGTCTTCAAAACTTTGTAGACGACGACGTCGGCGTCGGCGTCGGACGACTCGTGATGGAACGAAGCCTAAAATGCGTCTACCTGCTAACACGCTCGTTCGAGTGTCTCTGGAAGACCTTCGGACTATTGAATCAAGAAGAATTGAGCCCATAGGTTCTCTTCCCTTTCTTGAGGGGTCTCTGTCTGGTCGACTTGGTCGCCCGCCGCCTTGATTAAGCAGTCCAAGTGACGATAAGCATCCTGGAGACATGCAACGTCGTTGTGGAGGACTACGTCGATGATGCGGTAAACTCGCCGAAAGTGTGAGATTACCCAGAAGACATGGCGGAGGAGGATGTCAAGACGGCGGAAGGTGGCCGTCACCTGCTCCGGTAAATCCTCGGACAGAGGAGTGAAGACACTGTTGAAACAATGTTCTTCCGCAGCATCCGCCAACGTATAGCTGTAGAGGTGCTTGTACAGTACGGCCAGGTAGACCATCAATGGCGGCGATAAGGAAACAGAAGAGACATGCATTTCTGCTTTTTTTTAAGTAGTAGAGTTATATGTGGGGATGATCATCTTCGATGGCGGATGATCATTTTTATAAAACAAGGAATAAATTCGGAGCGTGAGACGAAGAGACGCGTCGGGGAGCTGAAGCGGCATTGATGCAACGAAGAAACTCATCGGGCTTCAACGGAGAGCTATAGCGATATTATCACAGATGGTTATAATTAAAAACTGTCTGTGATATGTAGTAATATCACAGATGGTTATTGTTAAGAACCGTCTGTGAGGTATCACAGGCGGTTATACTTCACAGACGGTTTTCATTATGAACTGTCTGTGATATTACCTCTTCACAGACAGTTTTCAGCGCAACCAGTAACACAGACGGTCTCTAAACCAAAATCGTCTGTGATTGCATATAATATAGACGGTTTTGGTCAACCGTCTGTGATAAGGTCCAGTATTACTCTTTTTGTAGTAGTGAGGGTGCAACGTGGGGGCACAGCAGGGGTGATCCGGGCGGTGGGGGTGCGACAGGGGCCACATGTCGCAGGTCAACATGTCCACAGTATTATTTTTGCCAATTCGCTCACGAGATGGGGACTATTTTTTCTATTTTCTCGCGCAACGGTGCCATTTTAGCAAAAAAACACACACACGCATGAAAACGGGATTTGGAGGAGAGGACAATGAGGCCCTGTTTGGTATAGCTCCGCTCCTAGTTTTTGCAACTCCAACTCCAGCTTCACTCTTGGATCTACTCTTCTGAGAAGTTGGAGTAGTCTGAGGAGGTGTTTGGTTAGAAAGGCAACTCCCACTCCATGAATGAGAATGGTCTATGTAAAAAGACGAGAGTACCCTTTGGACTTTTTTTCAGAATGATTACTGTTCACATGGGTTTACTGTAGCATCCAATCTGCTCCACTGCTTGTCAGTACTGTTTTCATAATGATACTGTTCACATTGTTTTTTTACTGTAGCATCCGATCAGAACCGGTTTTTTTAATTTTTAATACGATTTTGTATTGGTTGTTTCATAGTTTTGACCAATTCTCTTGGAGCTAACACAATGAGCTCTCCTTTCTCTCTCAAATACTAGTAGCTCTTCAAATACAATGATAGCATCATTATAGATTGATAAAATGTCGTTAATTTTGCATAAATATAAACGAGTCACATTCTTCAAATCAAACAAAGAAGCGAACAAAAACAAACTAGATTGCCGTGATTTCAGATAACAAGATTTAGATATCAATCCATCCAAGGTCCGATTTGTATTATTAAAAAGGTCCAATTTCTTTGCTCACGTCGATTACAATCAAATTTCAACAAAACCAAGGTTTCTAATCACAAGTGCACAAAAAAACATACAACGTCCTATACACCAAGTTCCTCGACTCAAGACTCAAGAACCACCACAGACTCGGAAGGAGGCGGAGCAAAGATCGGGCGGCGGCGCGGCCGGTCGTCTCGGCCTTCTCTTTGGGATCTATATTTGCCGCTGACTGCCAAGACCACGAAATTCACAAGTCAGATTTACACGTATTATTATATCTGAGAAACACTACGATCATCACTAACATTTATTAATTGCATGAACACAAACAACGGGATTAGTAAAAGCAACAACTGGAACAAAGTACTGCAGTTTGTGCATGAGAACGTTCCATAGTACTTGTTAAGTGTTAAGCTCCAGCATTAAAATAATGAGAACAGTACAACAGAAGTCCAATCAGAGAGAAGCCTGGATTTGCATCACATAAGAGCTAAAACGGAGCAAGAAAGCAGTCTACTCCAGACTGAACCATCACCCATGTGAACACTAGAATTGCAAAGCAACTACCAACACAAAGCCACAACAACAGATCAAGATATAAACAAATTCTTACCTCCTGATTTGGCACAGAATATTTACCAGAGAGCATACCATGTGCCAACTTTGTCCTAAAAATGAAAGTAAACAGGTATAAATATATTGGTTAAAATTCTTGCACACCAACATGAATCCTTACCTACTGAGTTGGACAGAAAATAGATAGCATGCTAACAATAATTTTTTTATGATTATACCACAGTAGTATTGAGTTCAGCAAAATGCTACTAAGCAGAACCACAATGAAGTTTTTTTTGGACAGTGTGATGCATGCTTGATTTTAACATAGCTATCAGACTTACAATTTGTACCAAGTCATTAACTACCACCCCACCGAGGCAGACAGGATGAGTTTATCCCAGCGCCACTCAGTGCCAGCAGAAAGCAAAAAAGTGTGAGCTCACCAGAATCATATGCTAGGAGTAGAGATGTTGTTTGTGATGGATGGTGTTCCAAGAGAAATGTAAAGAAATTTGTAGACAAACTGATGCTTTCAGCAAAAGGAATAAATGGCCAAACATCTCCTTTATGCATTAAAATTACATTTATCATCCTATTTCCCATGAGGTTCTCTTCTCAAGATTGGCCTCAGTCTCATCAAATATCTGTTCTAGTCTCCAAGACAACACCATCACACATTCACAATAGTCTGCTAAGAGATTTGATCAGAAGCTTGATGTTCTTCCTCGTTGCCTCATCACTAGTGAATACAGATATGTCTCGAGATACTCTCAATGTATGCACACAAAGAATAAATCTTATGAGACTATTGTACTAGTTTGAGTGTAAAAGCTACCTACAATATTACCAAAGATCAAACCTCAATATTATTCAGAGCCGCCTCACGGCGCTACCTTTCACGCCGAAGGTGACGGTTAACCCATGCGACCTCCGGTCTCACGATCATCGATGATCTGCATGCGCCACCATTATCGAGTCGAAAACTCAAGAATTCGTCACCATACATGCAGATCTACCATAGGACAAAAAACATCTACTACACACGATTTCAACAGATCGACTACTTTTCTCCAAAAAATAAAGGATTGATTGGGGTGGTGTCTGCATGCACCTTAGACTCGAGGATCTCGCCGGCGGCAAAGCAGCAGTCAGCAGGGTCAAAGCACAAGATCGCACCGAGGTCGCCTGAGGAGCTGAGGCCAAGGCGAGGGAGGCGATGGGGCGTGGGAGTCGGGAGAGGAGGCGAGATGCAAGGCTGGCTGGCAAGAGAGAGAGGCGGCGAAGCGCAGGCACACAAGGAGACGAGGGCAAGGGGCACAAGTGAGAGAGGTGGTGGGAGGGGCACAGTGAGTCATGAGAGAGAGACACAAGCGGGGGCGGCATGGCAGAGAGGCGAGGCAGGCAAAGGCACATGTCTCGCGAGAGAGAGGCGAGGGCGGTGGAAGGCACAAGGAGGAGGCGAGGAGGCGGGCTACGAGGTTTGAGAATTGAGAGAGAAAAAGAAACGCTCATGGGAAGGGGGGGGATCTGAAAGGGGTAGTTGAGGGCATTTTATGTAATTTTTCAAACTTCTGTGGGTATTTTACTTTGTTGGTTCACTGCTCCCTATTTGGAGCAAGGTTTCACCTGCTCCCTAAAATTGTATCGAGGATCGCCCGCCTCGTTACTCCAACTTCTAAATTTTTATGAAGTTCTTGCGTTTGACAGCTCCATCTACTCCAACTAAGAAGCTGGGAGTAGGAGCTATGCCAAACAGGGCCTGAATCTCGAAGCACATTTCGTAGACAGTATTTGCAGAACAAAACCGTGAAAATAAAGTAGAAGTTACCTTCATCTCTAGAACGGATGGGATTAGGACAACGTATTAACATGTAGTTTTAAGATGATGTTACGGTCATGAGATGAGACGAAGTATCTACAATAAAAAGGCGTACACGAAAAAGTTGTGCAAGAAACAAAAAAAAAAAGAGATGGAGTTCGACATGGGCTTGATTTGACCAAAACTCATAAGCTAATCCTTCTAAGAAAACTCATAAGCTAACTGATCTAAATATAGAGGCCAATAACATACACTAACCTAAAATAATCGTTAATCACTTTGTAGTTTTTTTTTTTTTGTCTTGGAGAGGAAATCACTTTGTTGTCTGCCCTCTGGAAAAAGCACTTAGCGAGATGGTTTCTAATACTGCTCTCTTGGAACTTGGAAGCCTGTTGACCCAGCCCAAATCTGCTTTTGGACGAACTCATGGGCCGGCCCATCAATTATCAGGCCGACGAGAAAATATGGTGATTAGCAATGATTTGCGAAGCCTCGAGAGAAGGGGAGATCACGGTTGGATGCCGGGACGGAAGCGCCGATCTCCCACCGATTCCCATGAGCAGGAGGCCAGGAGCGGCGGCGGCGGTGGGCGGCAAGATCCCGAGGGCGACACGGATGACGCCTCGGCGGCCTTGCCCGTCCCGGGGACCTGCGCCTCGATCCAGCGGGCGTTCGCCGATTGCTACCGCCGCGCCGCCCGCGGGCCCCTGCAGCCGGAGGTGCTGGCCGAGTGCGTGGTGACCGCGTGCTGCCCCAGAGAGACCGAGGCCGTCCACACCCCCTGCGGCAGCGCCGGCACCGCGCCCAAGCGTTCCCAGTGCCAACGCGCGCGCATCGACCTAACGAAGGAATCTACTCTGGTACAGTGATACGCTTTTGATGAATTGATTTACACTTTGCGGTAGATTGGTTCAATGCTTTTGGAAAAATGTGATTTGGTTATGAAACATGTGATTTTGCCATATCTATTGTAGGGTGGTCTACTGTCCCCAACGACCAAACGAAGATAACAAGAAGGCTTTCGAGGGCCAAGGGCCATAGGCATGGCTAGAGGCTCCCGAGCGGTACCAAAGGTATCTTCAGGGAGGCCCTGAAGGGTGCGCGAAGGTCACCAGAAGGCCTATGAGCAGTGGCGAGCCCAGGATTAAAATTTAGGTTGGGCGGAATGGACTAATACTATTATCCGATAACAAAGCAAGACATATATAATACACATTGTAATCACTTTCAATAGAGCATATGACACTAAATAGATCTCAAAACTACAATCCGCATCATGTGAACATACAAAGACAAGACAAATGTAGAAAATGTACCTTATCAATGAAGTTTATAGAACAATTTGCCACCAAAATACCAAATTATTAAATTACTAGTAATAACCTGTCAAAAGTAGATGGATGGTGAGTATTCAGATTAATCCATCATAAATCATAACAAATTATTGGACATAACAAACAGAAAGACATACCATTAAAGTATTCCCGCTTGCACCGGTTCTTAGGGTCGACTCACTCGACGATGACGCAATGGTAAAATAGTTCTTCAAATCTAGCAAATCAAGTAATCAACCAATTACAATCTAATTCACACATCAATAATCATTTATACATTTATAAATTATAATCACTGTGAGTATCACACATGACACATTACAAATTCACAGTATTCACCATTCAGACATTCACAATCCAATTCTTACCTTTTCCTTTCGATTTAGGAGGAGCCATCTTGTTTGCATTCACAAATCACAAGTCAGTCAAGTACTCAAGCCTCAACTCTTAAAGGACTGGTCCGCCTACCGGCCATATAGCCACACGCCTTGATCGCCTCTTGGCCCCTTGCTTGGCTTTGCTGTTCCCTTTCTACTCCCTCTCCCTTCTCACGCCACTCGGCCTCCTGTCCCCAGTGCCCCACCACCTCACGCGGACGGCGAATGCGATCACACTTCACGGCCTCTCTCTCCTGTTTACTTGCCACCCCACAGTCTTGCCTCCACTGGTGGAGTTCCTCCTAGTCTTGGCCGAGCTCCTCTCCTTCTGCCCCGCCACTTACCCGGCGCCCGGCCTCGGCGCCACCTCCTCCGGCCAGAGGAGCTCCTCTGGCGCCACCTCCGCCCGGCCACAGGTTTCTAGCACCATTGAGTTCTCCGTCACTGGCTCGCTCGGCCCGGATGGAGCTCCTCTGGCGCCTCGGCCGGCGCCGCATGCTCAGCTCCTCCTCGCCGCCTCCACGGTCTTGGCTTTGCCTAGGTTTGTAGATTTTAGTTTTGCAAATTGATTGGGATTTGGGGATTTGGGGAAGAACCAACGGTAGATGTAATGATGCAGATGGGCTTAGCTGGGCCGGGCATGGGTCGTAGGCCTTCTTTGGTCGGGTCTCCGCCTCCTCCTCTGGTGATGGCGCCAAGCAAGTGGTGCCGCCGCTTGTCGACGCAGGAAGAAAGCGCCCGGGACTGAGGGAGAGGGGGGGGGGCTCGCCGGTGCTAGCACCTCGGGCGGCCGCCCACCCTTGCCCAATTGCTGGGGCCACCCCTGCCCATGAGGGTCAAGGGCCGGAGGCGTGACTAGGGCCCCTGACGACATTAAAGGTATCTTCGAAAGTCCCAAGGTCACAAGACTAGTCAAGGCCCGTATGACCATACATTATCACCCGTGAAACAAGGGCAGACTCCTGCTATATCGCAACAACGGAGGGCCAACAGTTATACTACACGTGGAATGCAAAGAGCCTCCGCAAGTTTTATCCCTAAGCTGGCTTCATTGTAAAAACCCGGCTGCGTCCGGAGTACTGCTTCCCAGCCGCGAAAGTGGCGAAGGCATGTACAAAAGCCTATGTACAACTTTGGGCGCTTTGCCCCCATTAATGAAGTAGACCACCAGCATCATGGCGCACAACACCCGACACGCCACCATAATAACAGCAGCGGCTTGCACGTCGCTCGAGGGCCCGCACAACACACGCTTCACCAGACCGAAGGAAATGTTGTGCCTGGCAGTGTTCCCTTAGGCGGCCGCAGCACCACCTAGGTGCTGGGCGTAGGCCTCCCACCACGACTTGGTGTCAGTCAGCCATCTAAGCGCTCGGCCCGCCTAGGCGGTCTATGCCAGTCCAAGGCGGTCAAGGAGCGATGGCGGCTGAGCAGTCTAGGGCGGTGCAAGGCAGTCAGAGGCGGCGCTGGGTGGGGTCGGGCGAAGCTAGGCGTTCACTTGGGAGAAAAAAGGCAAGTGAAAGGACTCACACGTGATACCGACTCCCGAACGTTGAACCCTAGCTCGACGACTTCCTCTCCTCTTCCTCCTCCCCAGACCCCCTTCGCGCTGCCTCCTCCCTGGCTCCACGTTGCGTTGCCTCCTCTCTGGATTCCCTTCGTGCGCCGCCTCCTCCCTGGGTCCCTTTGTGCGTCGCTTCCTCCCCGGCTCCCCGTCGTCGTCGCACCTCGAATCCTCCCCATTGCCGCACCTTGTCGTCCCCCAGGTCAACGCACCTCCTCTGCTCTTGCTCTTCCCTCTCTCTCTCTCTCTCTCTCTCTCTCTCTCTCGGTTTTGGTCGTGGCTCGCCTCTACTCTGCTACTTGTGGCTACTGGCTTGTGCTCCTCTGCTACTTGTGGTTTGTGCTCAGCTGCTGCGCATTTCAATCGATTCGACTGGGTCAATGAGTAGCAACGGTAACCACGCTCCAACAGCCAACAGGTCAACTACACAGTGGGCAGTGGCGCTAGTAGAAAGTGCAGCACATGAGCACAGTAGTTAGTAGCACTACTTTGTAGCAAATAGCAATTAAGCCATTAATAGCAATTAGCATTTGTATTATGATTATTGATTTATGAATTATGATTGTGGTGTTTAGTAGCCAATTAGGCAATTAGCAAGTAGCAATTATGATTGTAAGTTTGTAAAAAACTAAAAATTGTTCATTAATGTTCATGAATTGTAGGATGTCATCTGTTGCATCGGCTACGGTGGAGGTGACTACGGATAGCCTTAAGAGGAAACCCGAGGGTATAGGGTGGGAGTATGGAGTGTTGATTGATCCAAACAATATGGATAAAGTGAAATGCAAGTTCTGCAACAAAGTTGTTTATGGAGGAGTATATAGGATAAAGCAACATATTGCTCATGTTATGGGCAATGTTGCTAAATGCCCGGTGTCGACAAAGGAAGGTCAAGAAAAGTGCATGAAATCAATCAAGGAGAGGCACAACTTAAGAAGAAGGCTAGGTGTGAGACCCCAAATTTAGAACTTGGGACCTACTGTGTATATTTGTGTCATTCCCTGGATCAGTAGATAGCACACACAGTTACATTGTTGGTTCAAACACATATCACGAAAGTGTAAAGTTGTTGCATAATATTAAAAAAGTGCAATATGATCAAAGTATTGACTCCACTTGCTTAATATTCTGATACGGCTCAATATGTTGATAATCGCCTTGCTCAATATTCTGATAAAGCCCAATATTATGATAATCCTAGTCTTGCTCTTGCTTTGTCTCAGACTGCTATTCCATCATAGCTTCAGATTCTATCTACGCATAATATGATTAAACCCAAGAGCGCCTGAATGTAATCAAATGAAATCCAATAAACTCCAAAGGCATTCAAACAAATGAAAACACTTTAAACAGAACTAAACATACTTACCGGTGTTTTGAAAGTAGGGGGGGTACCTCAAATGAGACCTAAATATACTCATCTGGAGCTGATGAAGGAAATATTACAGACAAAATATATCCAACAGCGAGAGAGAGAATGTCTGCAGGAACATTTCTCACTGGTTACCTAGATGGGAGAGATTACCTGGTTATGTAATACTCTCAGATCTGCTCTCGGATCACGAATTGTCCGATCACTAGGAACGTATAGCGGTGAATGATAGCTAGAGCCTTGGCGATGCCTGGTGGATGAACTTCTATCATCCACTAGGGAACATACCACTGCCGCTCACGTGGCGCCTAGCTGCTCTAATGTTTATTTTAGTTATTACTTCCTATTTACTGAGGAAGTTCCATGAAAGCCAGGTGAGACCTATGCATAGCTGGGTAGACATAAGTCTCACCGACAAATAAGACCTAGCTCATTTAATAGTTTCAATTAGTATTTTATATTTATCAAGGAAATTCCATGAGCCTTAGTTGGAATTTCCAAGCATTGGCTGGACATCAGCCTGACATTTTGATTAGGGGTGTCTACGGATTTAAGTTCATCTTTGAGATGATCTTTGGTTAGCTTTATTACTTGTGTGGCTTAGCACATACTAAGGTAAACTTATCATGTTAGATTTATCCGAAGCTACATGTGCTAAGGGTTACTATGCTAGGATTACCCGAAGACACGATGTTGTTAGATCATAGCATATATCCTTATGTTCATTTGAGTACTCCTAGACATATGGCTTATAGGCTAATGGTACTCGATTATTATCTAACTGCTCCACTAACTCTGTTTAGCTATTTGACTTACTATCTCTATTATTACCACAATAGTCTAGGGTCCACTAAAGTTAGACCATGTATGTGTGTATATCTAAACATTACTATACTGAGAATTATGTTACGGAAAGCTCACTGTCATACTTACAGTTTAAATTAAAAGTTAAGGTACTAACTACTTTGATTAAGACACAATTTAGTGGATCACGTTATGTAATACCACTTAACTTCTCACAGTTGACATGTCCCTAATTGGGATAAAGCCTTGTTTACCTCACTATACTAAGCGAATCGCTAATTGGAAACATTCAGTAGCTACTAATCCTATTCATGTGCTTAATTAACTACTACTTAAACCATATGGGACTCCTTGTCAGTTGAACTCTCAAGCCACTTGAGCCCACCTACCAGTATCAGCATATGAATCACACTAAAGAGCATGATATTCAACATCATTTGGTTCCAACTCAGGGATAAATTTTGCAATAAGCTTCCCAAGTTCAACATGCTGGTGTATCCGGCATCCATTCAATAAGGCTCCCAATACAGTAGCAACTGGTGTAATGGGCATTCCATTGATGAAGTTGTAAGCTTCTCTTAATCTCCCAACACGACTCAGTAGATCCACAATGCATGCATAATGCTTGAGATTTGGGAATTTTGCGACGAGTTGAGTACCAAGCTCTGTTACGCCTCTGTCGCCCATCCCCAAAGCAATAGGGCAGTCGAACGAGCGAATGGCCAAATAATGCAGGGAATCAAAACTCGAGTCTTCGACCAGCTTGTTAAGTGCTCGGGGCTTGGGTACAAGAATTACCTCAAGATATGGGCGCTTGTAAGACCGCTTAGTCGAGCAACAAAGTAAACTCCTTTTTCCTAGTTTTTGGTGCCAAAGCCATGCTTCCGCTAGAATTAAAGATCAGGTCAACAAGGGTCGAGAGTTTCAATGACTCAGCCCAAGAACAACTTCGAGTGGATGACATTAACCTGTTTAAAGAAAAGAGAAATCAAGCCTTAATTCGTTCAACGGTCTACCAGCAAGCCCTGCACAAATACTACGATCGTAAGGTCCAACCTCACAGCCTTGCTGTAGGTGACTTGATATTGAGGAAAATTCAATCTCAGTCTAATCGGAACAAACTTTCCCCCAAGTGGGAAGGTCCTTATAGAGTGGTCGAAGTTATGCGTCCAGGTTCGGTACGACTCGCAATGGAAGACGGCCTGGTTCTCTCTAATTCTTAGAATATCGACCAGTTACGCAAATTCTACGTGTAAATGACCAACCATTCAATAAAGCATCAGGTTATTTCTATCTTTATTGTTTTACTTTGAGTAGTGCTTTGAAATTTCTTTCCACCATACCCTGGTCGAAGGTCCGTCTTCGACCAGTTCCTAGTTGTGAGCTTTTCCACGATGATACACTGGTCGTAAGACATCCTACGACCAATACCCAGTTCATCTTTACACTGGTTGAAAGGATGGTAACATCACCTAGTCGAAGCCCTTCATCTCTGCACGTGGTCCCGCCCACTAGAAGGAACTTCCTAGAGTCGAATCGTTCCTCCCTTTTTGCTACCAACACAAAGAGCTTGGGTTCAAAACATGGTTGAAATAGTGTCAAGCCAACTCTTAGTACCTTAGTTTATTTCTTCATTCATCTTTTTGAAAAATAAATTAAGTCGAGTATACTTTTTAAATTTGCTCGACTACTTTCGTAAACTTCGGTTTGTTTTAACTGGCCTGAGGAAGTTGCAACACCTAGTCGAAGACTTTCTCTCTCGCGTGGTCCCGCCCACTAGAAGGAACTTCCTAGCGTCGTCTGCTTTCTAACTCTTGCTACCAGAGCGAACCTCTCGAGTGCATTGAAATAAGTAGAACAATTTTTTTAAAGGAACTCCAGACATTTATCTAACTCAAGTTGACCGTTCTTGGTTTGATTATTCTGGTTGGAGATGGTAACATCACCTAGTCGAAGCCTTTCCTCTCTGCACGTGGTCCTGCCCACTAGAAGGAACTTCCTAGTGTCGACTCGTTCCTACTTTTTCGACCAGTGCATGATAATCATGATCGAAAAACTACAAGTTAGCCAAACCTCTCTCTTTTAGAAAACCCATTTAAACACTATTTATTCGGTTTATCTGAATAAACCAAGCAAATAGTCGGGGGCTAGGATAAAGTTATTAACTTGACTTCAATTCTTAGTCTTGCTCTTTTTTCCATTCATTATCTTATGAGTTACTAACTACTCGACAAGATGATTTTAAGGAAAAAGGAAGTGATATATATATATATATATATATATATATATATATATATCAACATCAACAAATATTTGTCTTTACAGGACTTAGGACTCGCAGTGCATCGCTCAGTGAAGGAGATCTTATCTCAGATACCTCCGTGACTACCTCGTGATCGGTGCAGTGTTATCATTAATCGCTTTCTGCCTCGCTTCAGTAAGGCATTTAAGTCGCCTATATAACAGTTGCGATTAAGGTTGGGATCACGGGCATTAAGGGACAAATCTTATTCCCTCTTCGATCGTATCCTTTATCGAATCGATTTGGTTAGCCTTCAGGGTAGTCACCAACTCTTGCAAAGTTTCGACTTGTTTGCCAATGGCACTTAAGTGGGCAGACAGTGTGTCATCTTGAGGAGTAATCCCCTCAGCATGAAGCCCACCGAGTACATTGTTCAGAAGTGAAACGTTGTCTTGAAGATTGATCTTCAAAGCCTTCATTTCCTCCTGATTGCGAGTCGAAGCCTCGTGGAGTCGTTTTATTCGTACTACTTGTTCTGAAAAGAATGAGACCAGTCAGATAAAATGACCTCGAGAGGAAAACGCAACTAATCGCAGGTAAAGATTTGCTTGCCAACTAGTTGAGAATCTAACTTCTTGACTTCATTGGCATGAGTGACAGTGTCCTTGAGGTAGCGCTGTTCCCACGTCTGGACCTCTTGGTCTTTCTCTGAAAAGAAATAAGATTCAGAAAAAGAAAAGAAGGTTGAAGGCGGTCTCAAGTTCAGCACTTACCACTTAGTCATCTCTGCAACTTTTGGTTTGCAGAGTTTGCCTCCTGAAGCTTCTTCTGGAGGCCTTCAATCTCCTCCTTTAGTTTTTTCGCCTCGGCTTTCTCATAGTCGAGAGAATCAGCTAAGGTCTTCTCGTTACTCTTAAACCTGCAAAGGGAAAGAATGGACGTTAGCACCAAACAGGCGATCGTAAGTTCTTCTATGATCAAGATCTAGTCGTAAGTCATTCTACGACAAAACCCTGGTCATAAGCTCTTCTACGACCAGTACCTAGTCGTAAGATCTTCTACGACAAGCCCCACAAGTACTGTGTGAGTGGTCGAAACATAAAAGACTACGAAAAATAGTTACTTACTACTTCTCTGCCTGCTCGCAGAGTTCCACTTTTTCCTATTGCAATTGGACAAGTTGCCTGTTGTATTCAACAACAGTAACAATTTGCTCCAATGCTCTCTGCATAGAGAAAGACAGTTGGAAGCGAGAAAAGATATGAGTGCAAATATCGAACAACAGGTACTTACATTCATTGCCTTTTGTGCAAACGAAGATACTACCCTCGTGGGATTCCTCAGTTCATCAATCTCTCACACTCGGTCCCACCACACCTCCTCAAGACACGTGTCATCGAAAACATCCCCTCCATCAGGAATATATTTGGGGTGAGGGACACGAGCACGAGATACCCTCCACCATTCTGACGGTGGACGACCCTTCGACCACTGCCACTGCTGTTCCTTCGCCTGCCAGGGAAATAGCAGTGGGTTCATTGACAGGAATGTCCTCGAGGGTAACAAGTCCCGAGCTAAGATCGTAAAAAGGAAAGCACAATTAGGTAGTAAAAAGCAAAAGGAAAATATTGTTCTTACACTTTTGTTTCTTTTACATACCTCCTAGTGCCAGACTTGATTTTGAGTTTGGAAAAGACCCTCCCTAAGGAAGGTTTCTTTGACTTTTTCTCAACCACGTCTGGTCGAGACTCAAGTCGAGGAACAGCCACGACCATGTCTGGTCGTGGGTCTTGATCGAGCGCCATCGCTCCTTGAGACTCTTGGCTCTCCAGACGGTCGAGACTTGTCTCGACCGCCTCAAGGACTTCATTACCCTCGACCACAGGTACTGCTGGCGCAGCAGTTTCCTTCACAAAAGACATGAAACCCTTCCAGTTCTCCTTTTCTAGTCGCTTGATAAAGCCGCGAGAAGCAGAAACTGCGAAGGTCTTATTGTCATAATAGAAGGGTACCTTGATCTTGGGGGCTTTGAGTTTGAATACTTCACTATTCCTACCGCAATTGTTTCCTCTGCAGCAATTATTTCAGCCGCAAGATTAGCCAAAGGTGTAGACGAAATAGCGGAGCTCGAGCTTGCGATGTCCTTATCAACAGCTTGCGTGAGCTTCCTCTTCCTGGTCTGAGGAGCATCTGCTTGCTCAACAACAAGACTCGAGCTTGAGCCTTCCGATGTGTATGACGTCTTTCATGTGTCTCAATTGAAGAAGTGCCTGTGTGTGCCAAAAGAGCCGATGCCATTAGAAGAAGTTGACCTGAAGGAAGATTTCACCTACAAGGAGCAACCTATCAAGATTTTGGAAGTGGCAGAGCGAGTAACCAGAAGCAAGATCATCCTGATGAGGATATAAAAATCCTCATTTTATTATATATCTATAATTCATATTATGGATAATAATGACGTCATGTAACTCTTGGGTATACCCCTTAATGGCTATAAGGGAGAAGCTGGAGGTCGTAAGTTCTCTTACGACCACCTAGTAGTCGTAAGTCCTCTTACGACTACCCTATAGTTGTAAGTCCTTCTACGACTATCCCATGATCGTAAGTTCTTGTACGATCAGTCTGTGGTCGTAAGATCTTCTACGACCGCCACCTGGTTGTAAGCTCTTCTACGACCAGTCCCTAATCGACAGGGCTTACAGACATGTGGGCCTAGTCGATCAGGGAATCTTCCGCACCATATTCAAAATATGGGCAGTAAATTACGCGGTTATTCTCTTGAATAATGGCACGATTTTTAACTCCTTTGTTATGGTGATAACTGCCTGGCAGCATGGGAACGTTACTACTCCCATAATAACCTCCAGTAACGACTCAATAATCTGGGACATTAAGGCAGTCTTTAAACTGGAGGCGCAACGGTACACCTTGAGGACTATATAAAAGGCAGAATCATCAGAACAATGGGGGGGATCCAGAGATCATCAGAACCACAATACTCTAGTCTTTGGCTCCATCTTGTAATTCAGCATACTCAACACATACACACAGGAGTAGGGTTGTTATTCTCCTAGGAGAAGGCCCGAACCTGTATAAAAATCCCTGTGTCTCCATCTATGTGTGATTTTAAGCCTAGAGGAACCCCCAAATCAGACAATCTTTACGTAAGTTCGGTCCTAAAACACCAACACATCTGTTTCTGCAAAGTTCAACGGAGCAATCACACTAAAGAGGAAGCCACCTAGGAGCGTGAAAATGATCTGAAGGCCGAGTTTCCGCAGCTATTTCTCTAGTCAGCTTGAATCTCGGGGGCGAGGTTCCCTTTAAGGGGTATAGGTTTGTAACATCCCTATTTTCTGGGCTTTTTGAAAATTTTCAAAATTTAAAAATAACTATTTGGTTTTATTGAACTACTAAAGCTTAACTTGAAATTGAGAAATCAAAAAAAGTTTAATTTGAATTAATCAAACTTCAATTAATTCAAAAGTTGTTTTTTTTAAAGTTTTCTAGATCTTATTTGGATTTAAAGTCAAAAAATTATTTTAAGTCACTTCTTGGATTTTCTGGATTTTAAAAAGGGGTTTCCTTTTTGTCCCAAAGTTAAAAAGATTTTATTTGCAAAACTAAAAGCTAAAGTTAAGTTTTAAATATTTTTAATAAGTTCCAAATAATTCTAGGGACTTATGTGTATTTTTCTTGAATTTTTGGACTGCATTAGCTATTTTCTAAAAAGGCTTTTCGTTTTCTGGTATTTTCTTAAATCAAAAACCCAATTAAATTCCCTTTCCCTCTCCGGGCCGAATCTCTTCAGCCTGTTCCTTCTTTTTACTTTGAAGGCCCAAATCCATCGGGCCCATTTTTGCAAGACCACCGCTCAGCCCACTCTCACTCCACGACAGTAGGGCCCACCTATCAGCCGGCCTCTCTCTCCTGGTCATCTTCTTCCCCGACCGTTGCCGCCCCATGTCGAGCGTGCGCGGTGTCAATGCTCGCGCGACTTTTGCGCCGGCCACCCGTCGCTTCCCTGTCCCTTCTCTGCTGCTCCGCCCATCCCCGTCGACCACCGTGCCCGCTGCCGCCACCAACTCCCCATAGTCACCCCCATGTCAGTTGTGCCCTCTCCCATGCCGTGCGGCCGCGAAGTGCGCCAAACCCATCCTTCTCTTTCGGCCTTCCCCGAGCCCATTTAAGGCGAGCACTGGAAGCCCCGTGACCGCCTCTCTCTTTCCCCTCGCCTCCCCCTATCTATCTCGCTCTCCTCCGGCCACTATTCGAGCTCTTCGCCGCCGCCGCCTTTTGCGTTGCTGCCAAGGCCTCCCCGGCACCCTCGTCTCGTTCTTCGGTATCGCAAGGACACGAGCCGTCCCGTGCGCCCCTCCTCACCCTCTGAAAGCCCCTCGGAGCACCGCTGCCGCCGTTAACCGTCGCCACCACCGCTTCTTCGTCCTCGCCGCCGGCCGTCCCTTGGCGCCGTGTCTTCGAGACCTCAAGCATCGGGTTCGCCCAGTTCCCCTCTAGCCGTCAGTGGCTTCGTCGTCGTCCAACCCCCTCCCCCGGCCAATCGTAGGTGAGCCATCGGGCCGAGCGCACCACTGCTCGGGTGCCGACGTGGCAGCCCCACGTGGTGCCTAGTTAGCACCACGTTAGCCCTCCAGCCTGCGTGGCACCCACGTGGCTGCTGACGTGGTTTATACCGATTTTTCCTTTGAAAAATAAATCGGCCGAAATTAAAAACCCTAGGGCTGACGTCAGCATGACGCAATAAACCAATTTTCCTTTGTAAAAATAAATCAAAAAATCCCAAAAATCCAGATTTCTTCATTTTATGTGTTTTCAAACTTCCAAAGGCCATATCTTCTTCATCCAAACTCGGATTCGAGTGATTCAAATTTCTAAATTTATCTAAATTCATTATCTTTCTGTTCGTGTTTACTTGATAATTTTCGGATTTTGTTTCGAATTGTTTTATTTATTTGGCTTTGTTCGCACGTATAGATTCCGGCGTTTCGGAAGAATTCTTGGACCCGACGACCGAAGCATCTCAACTCTTCAACGAAGGCAAGTCATAGACCTTTGCACATGTCATACCCAATTTATAACATTATATTGTTTGATATAAACATGCATGGCTAGTTGTATAAAAATGGTTTCGGGATTAGTTAATTACCTAATTGCCACTATGCCTCCTTGATAAATTGAGAATGACATGTACCCTTGAATGACATAAATGCTTGGACACCATAGGTTAAGTAATCTTAGTTGGACATTATTGTAATACCAACATGGGTGCGTATTATGCTTAGTCGTGCTTTACTTATGCGATGTCTCTCGATCACATGATTCAATGACGATAAATTTGACTAAATGAAATATAGAATCATAGCGCGGTCACTATTGTTAAAATTTGTTGTGCCATGGCAAGGGTTGCCATTTGGCTGGGTTGAACAAAAAGTAATTTATACTCGGGCGAGTGATCGTGTAGTAAAGGGGATGAATTTGGGATGTGGTTGCCTCGCTTGAGTAGTCACTAAGGACTTAACTTTGTGCGCCATTGATCTGGGCTATACCGTACAACCACAAGTATATTTATGGGGTGGACCGGACCAACTAATTAGCAATGCTTTGAGTCGGTTCTGTTTGGGTTGATAAGTGGCGCAAGAGGGGACCGGGACGGCGAATCTTTAGCGAGTAGAACTGAGTCAAAACGGAGCTTTGTAAAAGTCTTGTGATAATCACTTAGTCGCATACCTCGAAAGTGTATTAAACAGACAGTATAAGATGATTATTTCTTGTGGGTCAAGCTGTACAACCTCTGCAGAGTGTTAAAAACTATTCGAATAGCCGCATCCCCGGTTATGAACAATGCCTGGTGATTTCACATGAGGGGTAGACTTTCTCAAAAATGTTGGAATGGTTTGGATGGATCTGGGTAGTTGGTTTTGGTTGATGGTTGGGAAGTGAACAGGGTGTTCACTAGTTGCTTAAAGAAATTTGATTATTTATGTATTAATCTTTTAAATTATGCTTTTCAATCTAATTATTGTATTTACTATCAATACTGTTTTCTGCAAAATAGCCATAAAGCTATCATTGTCAAGCCTCGCATGAATACTATTTTGCATACATATCCCTACGACTTGCTGAGTACTTTAAAGTAATCATGGCTTTGCGCCATTTGTTGATCAGTCGCCGAAGAAGAACCAGGAAACATCGAGTTCTACGAGGAAGACTACTTCGAAGACTATGCGAATTAGGTCGCGTCCTCTACTCGATTGCATGTGGGCATGTCGGATGGCCTCCACAAGATGTTTGGTTTCCGCTGCAAGTTCCCTTTTGTTGTTAAGCCCTACGTGGCAAGCGTTGTAAGACTTGACCATAAGGTCCTTTTGCTACTAAATAATATTAATTTGTCTGCTTCATCTATAATTTGTTGTATGGATATGATTACATCAATGTTGCAACTGTGTGAGCTAGCTACTAATCCGGGACTGGTTCAGAATACACAGAGGGTCTCGGAGTTGCATATCCGGGGTCCCGA
The DNA here is from genome assembly GCA_036346405.1 of Phyllostachys edulis. Classification (NCBI taxonomy): domain Eukaryota; kingdom Viridiplantae; phylum Streptophyta; class Magnoliopsida; order Poales; family Poaceae; genus Phyllostachys; species Phyllostachys edulis. The sequence goes on along the minus strand of CM070557.1, from coordinate 48,376,396 downwards.
TAGCATTGTAGCTTGGGGCCATGTTTCCTAGAATCAAAGGAGGCATCTGAGGAATCACACACCGGAGTGCTCATCTTTTAATATGTGGATTCTTGCATTGAAAAATAGGCGCGGCCCATGTTGTCCAAGTTGTCACCGATAGTGCTTCAAACAACTTGATGCTACAAGGAATTGGGAGCATTGCTGGTGGCGAAGGCATTATTGAAGGACAAAAGGCATAGCATATTTTGGAGCTCATGTGCAACCCACACTATCAACTTAATGCTACAAGGAATTGGGAGCATTGCAATGTTCAAGAAGACACTTGATCAAGCCGAGTCACTAACCATTTTTATCTACTCGCATAATAAGACATTGTCTTTGATGAGAATATTTACAAAGAAGAGGGATATAATAAGGCCTGGGGTACTAGGTTTACTTCCTCTTTTCTCACTTTGCAAAGCTTGATTGAGAAGAAACTCCAACTAAGGTCGATGGCGCTTAGCCAAGAATGGAAAAATCGCATCCATTGTAAAATAGGCAAAGACAAGGCATCCACGACTATATTAGTGAGTAGAGCATTTTGGAATGGTGTTACTCTTTGCTTGAGGGTATTTTAGCCATTGGTAAAGGTTCTTCGAATGGTTGATGGGGATGTCAAGCCTTCTATGACCTTTCTTTATAGACAAATTCAAAAGGCAAAGAAAGAAATCATAGAAGCCATGAACAATATGGAGAAAAATTACAACCCCATCATAGATATTATTGACAAGAAGATTAAGGATATGCTTGATTCTCCATTGCACTTGACATCATACTTCTTGAATCCATATTATAGTTATTGTGATGGCTCCATTTTTTGGATGATGTTGTCATGGATGGGGTATTCACTTGTGTGGAGACTTTTTATCATGATGACGACGACAAGCAAAGTCAATTGTTAAATGTGGAGTTGGGTATATTCAAAGATCAAGAAGGCCATTTTGGGAAAGTGACAGCAAAGGTCGGATGCAGAGACTTTGAATTTAATCCAGGTTTAATAATTAATAGTCAATTTAAATACATGCATGATTGTAAATTTTTCATATACTAATTATTTTCTTGTTCCTAATATGCAGCTAAATGGTGGTCTACTTATGGATGTAAAGTTCCCGTGTTACAAAAAATGGTCATGAGGATCCTCTCCTTGACATCTAGTTCATCCGGTTGTGAAAGAAATTAGAGCACTTTTGAAGGGGTTAGTCTCTTAACTTCTCTAAAGAGTAAAGAGTCAAGTCTCAATTCTCAATCTCAACATTAGTACATTACATTTAGCTAACTATACCTCACTTTGCAATTCGTAGATACATATAAAGAAAATAAATAAACTAGATGTCGACCGCCTTAACCATCTAGTCTATGTTCAATACAATGCCATATTGAGGAACAAAAAAAATAGAAGACAGAGAAGAAGAACATATATATCCCATTATAGGTTCCGAAGCTAATGAAGCTCGAGGGTGGTTAATTGAAGGCGGAGATGATGATCAAGATGTTGAGCTCACTACGGGGCTTACATGGAAGGTAATTGAAGAATCATGTCGGGCTAATGAGGTCTTAGAACTTCGTAGGAGCGCAAGAGTGATACAATTTCATGAAGAAGATTTCAAGTTCGATACTAAAGAAGACGAGGAGGTCAATGTGGAGGAGGAAATTGAGTATCAGTCCAACCAAGAAAGAGTGCTTCCAACCAAAAATTATGAGGAAGAAGATGACTACTCATTCAATCATTTGATCATCAATTTATCATATCATCGTTCTTGCTTAAGTGTCCTTCCTTATGAACTATTTATATTTGGCTTGCTTGTTTTATCTGTGAGAACTGAAAACTACGAGTCTAAGACAATTTGATGTTACTTGCTTGAATTATATTTTTATTACATCAAGTCATCAACTCATGATTCGTGAAGTATATTTATTTTTACATCAACTCATCAAGGTCATTACATCAAGTCATCAAATATATTTGCATCACACAAAGGTAACATGTCTTCTTACATAATTACACACACACACATATATATATATATATATATATATATATATATATATATATATATATATATATATATATATATATATACATATACATAAGCTTGGACCGATGCTTGATATTCTGTGTTCATCCCGCTTGCTTGGATTAATGCTGGATGCGCTGATGCTTCCTATTATGTTCGGCCTCCTAGGCCCCCGCCTAGGCGCTAGGCGGCCACCCACTGCCAGCCTAGCGCCTAACGTCTAAGTGAACACTGGTGCTTGGACCCTTCGGGAAAAAGGCACGGTTTCAACCATGACGGCGCAGGACCTCGACCGCGAGGGACCTGTTATAGGGGTGGCCCACCAGCCCCAACGACCAAGTGAAGACAACAAGAAGGCCCCTGAGGGCCATGGGTCGAAGACGCGACTAGAGGCCCCCGAACGGTACCAAAGGTACCTTTAGGGAGGCCCTGAAGGGTGCGCGAAGGTCACTAGAAGGCCCATGAGGGTCAAGGACAGGAGACGCAACTAAGGGCCCTTGGACGGTACCGAACGTACCTTCAGAGAGGCCCCGAAGGGTGCGCGAAAGTCACCAGAAGGCCCACGAGGGCCAAGGGTCGGAGACACAACTACAGGCCCCCGGAGGATACCAAGTATGCCTTTGGGAAGGCCCCGAAGGCCGAAGGGTGCGCAAAGGCCACCAGAAGGCCCCCAAGGGTCACGGTCAGGAGGTATGCTTCACCTCCCCCGAAGGGTACCAAGTGTACCTTCCGAGGGGGAGGGTGTGGAGAGGTTGCCGAGCACCACATATCCAGGGCGAGGGGGCCCTGAGGATCCCTGCCCGGGGCCACCTCGTGAGCACCAAAGGGCGTCCAGGGCCCCCTCGGCCCGGGGACACCCCGCATGGTGCGAGGGGGAGAAGCACCAGTGGACCGAGCGTAACGATTGGATGGACCAGGGACCAGGAGAGTCCACTATGGACCGAAGGCTACGCATAAGAGAAGGAAAAACCCCTGTAGCCTCTACGGGCATATATCTTTTTAGGGATAAAACTGTAATTTCATGTACCCTAGTCGGAAGGCTATAAATAGCCGTCTCCCCTATAATTAAGGAGGACTTTTTTCAAGACAATTAATACATACTAACTGCTCTCTTGACATCGGTCCCCTCTCGAGGATCCCTGGTTCTCCCCGTGGCAATCGGGGTCCTCTTTCTTTACTGGCTGGTTCTATTGCTACGACATCTATAATAGACTAGGGATTAGTGTTGAAGGCACATAGTAGATATCATCATATCAAGATAAGAGAGCAGGCAGGAGCTCTGAAAATCATTTGTATTTTGGCTTCTGAATAGCTTCGTTACGAAACACATGTTTGTGAGCATGAATTGCAAACTAACATATTACCTTGAATATCAGATTGGTGTCAATTTGTCTATTTTGTGCCTTTTCTTTCCTTAATTCTTTCTTCTTTTCTCCAAAATTAGCCTGTCTGTGAAACTAAATTAATGGGACATGCTAGCACTAATCACTCCACCCATTATTGCTACTTTGTTCCAAGCAACGCTATTACAATATTATGTCATTTTGAAGTTGGAAGCAAAATATCTGGAAAAGTGGAAAGCATTCCCTTCATAAAAAAAGTGGAAAGCATTCTAGTCTTATATGGTCTGTTCCACCCTCTACTTAAATTTGTTGTTATGAAACCTTGTATAGTCAAGCCATGTTTCACTGTGCGCTACATGTTATAAACGCAAAACTTCACATTGAAATATTTCTTTGTTAGTTCAATGTTTTGTACAATTTTACCTAACTATTCAAGAAGGGCTTCTGATGATATGATCTGATATGCCCAAAAAAAAAAGGTTTCAAATAAGTAGTGATGGTGAGATCATCAGTGAAAAAAAGTGCATAGAAGCATATCAGTTTACACCGGGCTAAACTATTAACAAAAACTGATCATGATCATGTCTAAATTAGGAAGACTGATGAAACGACCCTGTTGTATTTCTACCAAGTACATGTTGCCAGTTTTCAATAATCCGTCCTTTATAATTGGTTTCTTTTGACCTTGATGTAACTCTGAGACAACTAAGGGGATATCGCATTTGGGACAACCGGAAGAACAGCCTGATGTAAGCAAGCGTGAGTGTGTGAGCAAGACATGTTTGCTGTTTTTAGCTGCTAATGTACCTAATCAGCTTCTATCATGTGCGCAACTTGGATTAAGAAGTTAAAGAGTTTTATAAAAGCATTAGCGAAGCCCAAAGTAACTACCTCACATGGTGGCGACATACCAACTGAATTTGTTTCTTTTTTTGTTAAGCAGGGTTTGTTTCTTTAATGTAACCTAATTTCTATATGAAGACTTCTATGTATGTCTTGTGTGTTCTAGTTATGTTTTATTGTTTGCTTTCTTGGTCTGGATGTTGTTGATGTATTTGGATGCATTTGAGACCAACTGTGGCGTTTTGTTATTATTTTGTTAAATGTACATTGGTTTGTTTAATCCAAGCTCCCTATTTGCTGTATCTTCGTCCATGTGTAGTCCGTGTACTTGCCTTGGACTCCTTTCGTTCAGAAATATATGATATTTTAGATAGTGTGTAATTAAATTTTCTTAACTTTGATCACTAATATATATAAAGCTATTTATATTGGTCATGTAAAAATTGTATCATTAGATTAGTCATGAAAAATATTTTCATAATATAACAATTTTACATTATTTTATGAATATATTTATATAAAAAAGTAATGATCAAAATGTCATGTTGTAGATCGTGTCGATGTCTAAAATGTCATGTATATTCTTGGACATTGAGAGAATAATGTCTAAGCTATTGGCTTGACAAGTGACAACAGGAGCCATGATGTTTGAGACCTTCGATTGTCTTAAGCGTTTGAATCGACATGTGGGTTTGGCTTTTGTTCATGTACTGTGGCAGTGTGGCTACTATTTTTTTGAAGGAAATGTTAAGTTTCCATTAAACCATAGGTGCCGTCAAATCGCTAAGCATCAGAGTTTACAAAAGCAGGAACCATGTGATGCCATAACATCACGGCATCTGGGTCCATACCATGCCCTTGCTTTGGCAAAGCATGTGCAACTCGATTACAAAAACGAGAACACGACACCACTCTGAACTCCAGGAAATTGCATAAGAGCAGAAATTTTGCTTCCCTGAACAGAACTCCAGCTCGGGACAGATCTTGCTCAGTGCCCTGCAGCACACGCTTCAAGTTCAGCGCATCGGTTGGCGCTGGCGAGGCACCGTGCAGGCGGCGCCGTGAGCAAGAGATGGCGGTGGGCAGTGGCGGTGGCAGCCGTGGATTTGGTTGAACGGGGGAGGAGGGTTGGAGGAGTTTCGGCTAAGTTAGCGCTGTTGACGTCCGCAATACTAAATTAGTCTCATTGAGATATTAAATACAAAAATAGCACCGTAGAGTTTTTGATGTGCGGCGCCCTGTATCATTACCCAGGAGGTAATCACACTTAAGCATACGGATTACTATTCGTTTGCCCAGTAAAACACTGCTTCAACGAATAGTAAGCCATTACCAGAGTTACGCAGCAGAACAATAAGATAGAAACTGTTCCTTTAATACAACAGTAACCACAAAAGACTAAGGTTCTAATTTACAATTATTTATTTACAACAAAAGAGGGGATAACACACTCCCCAGAGTCTATCATCTAGGTCGCTCCAACCAACTACTCGTCCCACGAGTCGAAAGAGAAGTCCACCTCGCCTTGCTCGTCAACATAAACGCCCTCATCACCTGTAGCATCATCTGTACCTGCAAAACCCTCCTCCCACTCGGGATTGCTCCCGGCAGAGCTAGGGTCTAAGCAAGGGAAAGATAGCAAGAGTGAGTACTATAGTGTACTCAGCAAGCATTAGTAGCTAAAATGCAAATGATGATTCTAACTTTTCGTCCTTAGCAACATTCTTACCTCTTTTCTTATTCTGAAAATAAACATTAAAACATTAGGTTGCAGATTTTATTCTGAAAAGGCTACTTGATTACTCGGAGAGAAAATAGACCCCCAGTGGTTCCCGTAGACTCCAATCCAGGAGACTGGCATGAATTCATGATTTTATATAGCACTGCGCAGGCTTGTACCACTTTACCCATAGCTATCCTGAACCCTCTTTAAACTGGGGACATCGCATTTCCTTTGATGCGACTTGAGTCCGTAATCTGTAACGTTTTCCAAGTTACGTGAATATTTTTCTCCACCCATTACTTTTCGACTTTTAAATCGGTCTTGCCTCGCCACCACCGAATCGAATAATGTTGGTTGGGCGATTCATCCTCTTCGCACCCAACACTCCACCTAGTGCTTATAGCATCTCTTCTTACACCACACTCACACATAAATACATACCTGTTGTGGAGAGCGAAATCACGTAACGGTAGCATTTTACGCGTCAAAAAACGGAAAATGGTTGGTATCTTGAATTTACTGGTCTCTGACCGAGTAAGAGTTTTGTTTGTCCTTATATTATAACCATATGTAAAGGGTCCCACCTCTTGCCCTCTTTCTTCCTGACCAAGGGCCCCCTTTACCCACCATATTATTTCTCTGCTTTACTCTCATTTCTTATTTCTCATCTCTTATCATATCTAACATCTTTATCATCTTTCTTACCTTCCTCTCATTTATGTGATTTGAGTTTTTGAGAAATCATTTTAATGCAATACATATATGATAGAATAAAATACTGTTTACATTTAATATAGCTATATTAATGAACAAGAGAGTAGCTTGCCTTCAAACGAGTAGTAAAGCTCACTATCGATAAAATCCGATTCAACTACTGTAGCCTGCGTTGGCTCGTCTGCTGCAAATATGTGGTGAAACGGATAATAAATATTTAAGTAAATACTTAGTGACATTTTGGTGCTACTAAATGTACATTAGTTAGATGATTCATTTTATTAGTGGATTTTGTGTGTTAATAAACCTTTTTCGGCTATCGCCATGTTAACACTCCCCACTCACGTCGCTCCAAGATAACGGCTCTAGGGTTAGGACTAAAATACACACTATCTAAAGAACGACGAGCAATGCTACACAAGCCCGAATACTAGCAACTCTAGCAAATTCTACGCGCGCTCAACATCTAATTGATTTTAATTAGCTCGGAAGTAAAACTCAACTGTCAATTTAAGCGCAAATTTAATTATCTAGATTACTCCAATTTATCTAAACAATTACGAAGAGTCAGGATTATTTGCCTAATCTAAATACACTCACAATTAGTACTTAAATTTCTAATCTCAAACTTAATCTAACCCTAATTCCTTTTTAATCCACTTAACCCCTATTTCCTCTTACCAACTCACCCGGCCACTCTTTTTTTTCTCACGCCTCCCTCTCCTCACAACTCTCTTTTTTTTCCTCTCCAGCTCTCCTGGCGCCTTGCCATGGGGCTCCTTCCCCAAAATCGGGCCAGTCTCCCACGGCTCCTCCGCCTCCTCCTCTCTCCCCTGGCTCCACTTGCCTCCTCCTCTCTCCCCTTGATTCCACCGCCTCCTCTCTCTTTGTCGGCTCGGCGCATGATGAGGGGCTGGCACTGGGCTCGGCCCTTCTCTCCGGCCTTGCCACAGACGCTTCTCCTCCTCGAGTCCGGCTCAGCCAGAGGGCGGCCTTCGGCCGCCATTCATTCGCCGCCTCGGCCCGTGGCTCGCCCTCGGCTCTGCGGTCCCCGCCATTGCTCATGCCGGCCCATGGCCCATGGCCGCGCCTCGGTTCCTCTCGGGCTCCCATCTCACTACCTCTCTCCCTAACCCTCTCAAGCTTTGATTTTTACTTAGTTGATTTAATCGATTTGCTTATTGGTGCTTGAATGATATGCATAGCTAATGGTGGTTTGATTTGCTTCTAGATGATGCAAATGAGAGGTGATGGTGGTGATTTGGGAGTTGTTTGGCCGATGCATCACTAAGGTATAAAACCCCCTGCTTGATGACTCTCAAACCCTCCCCTCTTCTCTGTGATGACATGAATAACTGAGGGTTGATGGGAGTGATTACTTGATGTTTGATGATTCAACTGAATGCTAAGGGATGATTTGAACAAACACATATGCGGGCTGGGTTACCTCCTGCTAGGGTTTTGGGGATGGGGAGCAGGTTGTAGTGCCAGCTTGCTGGTGCTCCTTGCTTCCTTCCCCTCTGCTCCAATGGCTGGGTGGTGGCTATGGGTGGGGGTCCTCCTGATGCGCCTGGTTGTTCCTGGTTGTTCCTGGTTCCTCCTGGTTCCTCCTGGTTGTTCCCCTCCTCTGGTGGCCAAATGGTGAGAATGAGGATGGTTGAGCTGAGGGTGGTCTTATCCTACTTGGGTTTGATCCTATCCTCATTGCGGTAATTTCATATTTACTGCTTTCCTATTCACAATTACCACAACCTTATCTACTTCCTTACTATTACTTCTTGCTCCTGGCTGCTTTCTACTGGTAATGCATATGAGCTGAAATGATGATGCTGTGGGCAATATGGTTACCTCTGTGGGCTTTCCGCTTGATCGGAACTAAATACTGTGGGCGTTGGATTCAATGGCCCAATGATGTTTTAAACAGAGGGCGCATATGAATGGGAATGCATTGTTGGGCTTTATTGCGGCTAAGGTAATTAAGACAAGGTGGGTGTTGGCTTCCATGACGCCGAATGATGACAACCCCAAAAGTTACGGGTGCCCATTAGCTTAGGTTGGTTTGGATATCTTGGTTACCACAGATGCCGACTACTTTGATGGGTCAGGCTATCTTGGCGATCGAGGGACCAGCTATCCTAGGTTAGTACGGAAGACCCACTGAACTCAGGGTATACTGACGGCAATCCTTCTCCTCTACCCTAGCTAGCACTACTGCTTTCGGTTTTACTAACTACTCCTTGAGCTATTGGTTGAAAAACAGGAAAGACGAAGGATGGCTAGATGAGATGACAAGGGATCTTCGGTAAAATGAATGCAAGCACCTTCTGTTGTAAATTTACTTAATTCTTGTAATTGATGTTTGTAAAGGAGTTGAAATATTAATTCTAAATTAAACATTGAATTGTAATATTTTAATTCAGTTTTGTAATTGGACTGTTGTATAATTGTGATGTGAATAATGAATATTTGCTTAATTACAAAGTTCAAGCTTTAATTATGCACTTGAAAGATTACTGTGATTGTGCTTTGCAATTATTTAATGAATTTTTAATTATGCTAATTACCGATTACTGTTGATTAGTTTAGTTTAATGACGCGGGTTCTCACATGATGGCCAACACGTCGCTGAGTTCACGCGCCTGTAGCGTGAAGCCGTCTCCTCCGCACGCACGTGGCCCTGTTCACGCGCCCATGCCCGAGTCCGTGCTCTGGGGGCACGACGTCGGCGCGTCCGCGTGCCCAGGGCCAGGCACTGCCGCGTCTGTGCTCCTAGGGCCCGATGATGCCACGTCGCTCCGTGCCCCCCTCTGTGTGCATGTTGGCGTGTCTGTGCCTGAGTCTGTGCGCCCAGCTCACATTGCTCTCAAGTCCGTGCCTAGCTGAAATACTGTAGAGAGTGAAATATCTAGAGCGGTAGAACTTACTGTAGTGATTTTGCAGCACTGAACTAGTCCGTCCGTTTAAATCAGACGGTGTAGAAAGAGCGGTGTAGAGAAAGAGTAAGGGGCTGTTTGGTTCTTTACCCTAACTAGTTATACCAAAATTTGGTAATACCCAAAAAAATTGGCCATTGTTTGTTTTGGTTCCTATATTTGGCGTGCCCATAAAAAATTTGGCAATGCTAGATATTGATAATGCCCATAAAATTTGGCTAGAATTTGATTTGTTGCCAAATTTTGGTACTACCAAAGAAAATTTGGTAAATCCAATTTTTTTCTTCACAATTCCCAGACAAAGTTTGAGTGGCCAAAAAGCTAGCCAAAATATTGGCAGGGCAACTAGCCCATGAGTTTGGTAGGTTGCATCATTTCGTTGGATGTGAATAGGGCCATATTAGTCAATTTCGGTATTGCCCGTAGGTTTCACATGACAACAATTTTCTTTTGCCCCAAAATATGTCAACTTGGGTCTTGTTTTGTTGATAAAATGACGAGGAATACAACGGTTCAAACGGATCGCAAATCGGATATTCGGTTTAGGAAATATGATAATTTGAAACAGATAAATCAATCTAACCATACAATTCATATCACTATTTGCATCTAACCAGAACTCATTTCAAACAGATAAATTGATATTACCAATTTTTCAGGGCAACACCAAATATTGGTACCAAACCAAATACTAACCTACTACTTTTTTTATCCATATTTTAGCATTATCTAGATTTTGATATTATCAAATTTGATTTAGCTTACTAGCGCACCAATCCAAACAGCCCAATGTGTATCAGGTTAGGTCACTATGCGTCCATCTATACATGCATGTGTCGTGTGAGTGGTTGTACATGTGGTACTCTCTGGAAAACAGAGCAAACCCCTCAGAGTCACAGGTAATAACAGCACAAGTCAGCCTCCCTGACAGTAGTTGGTGAGTTTGGTGAGGCCGCGAGTCTGCGACTGGGCGTCACCGGGCATGGTTTAAGCACGAAGAAAACCCACCTTCAGTCGCGCGGCTGGTGCGTTGCGGGGGGAGGGGAGAGGGGAAAGCTGCGTCGCAACGCACGCATTCCTCCCTCCGAGGCTCCGAAACCGCAAGCATGTTGCCGCGCTCCCACTCCCACCCCGCACGGCGGCGCTCCGGCCTGGGCCCGCAGCTCTGCGCCGTCGTCGCGGCGCTCCTCCTGCTCCTTTCCCTAGCTGTCCTCCACTCCCGCCTCTCCTCCTCCTCCTCCCCCTTCCCCCTCTCCTCCTCCTCCCGCTCCACCTCCAACACCGCCGCCTCCAACTCCTCCGCCCTCCTCGCCGACGACGACGACGAAGTGGTGGCCGCCGCGCTCGACCCCGACCTCACCCTCACCACCACCACCATCGCTGCCGCCACCGAGGGCGGTGCTGTTTCCAACCCGGATGACGACCGCATCGACGAGCTCGATGTGCTCGACGAGGACTCCTCCGCCGCCGATGCGGCCGACGACGTCTCCGCCTCCGCGACCGCCGCGTCCCTCATCTGGGACCACGCAGCCGGCGTCGCCCGCCTGCCCTTCCGCCTCCCCGCCGCTGGCGACCACCTGCCCGCGGGGTTACCCCACCTCGACTCCCCGCATCGGATCGCCGCCGCCGCCGCCGCCGCCTTCGGATCCGACGACGAGCCGGTGGATCTGGACATGCGGGTGGAGATCTCGTCCGTCGGCGGGGTTGAGGACGCGCTGCTCCTCAAGCCCGCCTCCGGCGGCGCCGAGACGCGGCTCCGCGCTGGGTGGGTGCGGTGGCTGGAGGGGAAGGCCGACTACCTCCGGCGCGATCGGATGCTGCGGTCCAACCTGGAATTCCTCAATCCGCGCAACCACCCGCTGCTTCAGGACCCGGACAGCCCCGGCCTCACTTCTCTAACCCGCGGCGACCGCATGGTGCAGCGGATGCTCCTTGCCGAGATCGAGAAGGCCGCCCCCAAGAATTTTGAGCGGCGGAGTCTCCAATCGTCTGATAGTAAGCACGGAATGGGAGCTATTGTGAAGGAGGAGCAGAAGGAGGGAAGGAGGTGGGGATACTTCCCGGGGATTGATCCACATTTGCGGTTCTCAGAGTTCGTGGAGAGGTTCTTTGAGCATGGGAAGTGCTCCGTGAGGGTGTTCATGGTGTGGAACAGCCCGCAGTGGGCGTACAGTGTTCGGCACCAGCGCGGGCTGGAGAGCCTGCTCCAGCAACACCCTGACGCCTGCGTGGTCATGCTATCGGAGACAATGGAGCTGGAGTTCTTCCAGGAATTTGTGAAGGAAGGGTATGTTTTATGCTTTGCTTTTTCTCTGGCGCTTCTTTAGAGCAAGTCTCACTTGGTTTTGCGTATGCTATTGAGACACAATTCTAGTGCCCATATTTCTAGTATTTGACTGATCAGAAGAGCTAATTTTAGTAGCTAGCACCGAATGGCAAACTAAAGAAAATTCATGTTTCCAACTTAAAATTTTAAAAGATGAAATAATTTTATTACTATCGTATAATATTTCTTATATAATGTTTAAGGTATCAGATATAATTTATATATACTATAACATTGGCTGTATTAGTTGCACAACCAGAAAAAAAAGATGCCTTCACCTCTTAGGTCATGCGTAGGCGTGCGAACGGGTACTGTATTGGCGTGTGAACACTACCGCACGTGTGAATAGTACCCATCGGTACTTTAGCCCTGTTATTTTCCATGCATGGTTGATGAGTTTCCTAGGATAAAGAATAGCTAGTTATGTATGTTATTTTGGGATTCTTTATCTATCAAGTTATTATTAGGGATGCGATCTTATCTATTACGAAGGTTATTTTTAATAGTCAGAAAGATTAGATTGGATTGATAGGTTTCCTTATAGATTATTTATTAGACACCAAGTCAGGTTGTCCCTATAAATGGTATAACATGTATCCATTATCAATCAAGCAATGAATAAACAAAGTTCTTAGTCTCTCCCTTCCTCTTCAACTAAGCCTCAAAGCCTTAGCAGTGGCATGGCCAATCATTCAAGGGCGAGTGCCCTACCCTCGTTGCTCGAACCCGTACCCAACCAACCCGCGCCACAACATTTGGTATCAGAGTCACCCACCATGGCTTTCGGTGCTGAACTATCTCCCTTCGCCATGTTGAAGACTGACAACGAAAGGATAATGGCCTCAATTGACAACACGATGGCCGTCCTCCAAGAAATGTGGTCATTGATGGTCAAGTTGAAGGAGTAGGAGGAGGCGTCGCGTGCCATTGCCATGGCGGCACTACCATCACCTTCCTCAACGGCGCCACCAATGCCACCCCAGTGGGCATCGCTGCCCTTGGTTGCACCCCCGGTGCGGTGCCGCTGGAGGAAGGATGCCGCTGTCCTGCGGCAATCTTTTCCACACGACCGACAGATGCTGTGCCATAGGCAATGCAGAGCGCAACGACTGAGGGGCCAGCGCCGCCGTCGCGTCTTTCTCGCCATCGTCACGCTCCATGGCAGTAAGGGCGTAACTGCTCCCCATGTCGGTTGTCCATGCCACCGACGTCTTCCTCAACGCCACGACATGCTAAAGCGCTTCTTCCTTGGGCGCAATATGTCATAGTGTCGTTGATCTACTTTCAAGCGAATCGACGTCAGTATCGGGTACTCTTGTCAATATGGGGTCACAAAGAACTTCAACCGTGGCTACCACCGTAGCTCGAGGACGAGCTGCCTCGCCGCGAGGGGTACATGTTATGGAGCAAGGCGCGACGCGCTGTAGCAGCCGTGTGAACAGTACCATGGGTACTATATCGTTGTGTGAACAGTACCATAGACGGTAGCTGCGTGTGAATAGTACCCGTCGATACTTTAGCACCGCTATTTTCCATACTTGGTTGATGGGTTTCCTAGGATAAAGAATAACTGGTTAGGTATGTTATTTTGGGATTCCTTATCTATTAAATTATTATTAGGAATATGATTTTATTTATTATGAAGGTTATTTTTAATAGTTGAAAATATTATATTGGATTGATAGGTTTCCTTATATATTATTTATTAGATGCCAAGTCATGTTGTCCCTATAAAAGGGATAGCATGTATCCATTATCAATCAAGCAATGAATAACCAAAGTTCTTAGTCTCTCCATTCCTCTTCAACTAAGCCTTAGAGTCTTGGCGGTTACATGACCAACCGTTCAAGGGCGAGTGTCCTACCATCAGTCCTCGGAACTGTACCCAACCAACCCGCGTTACAACATGCGTCTCAACTGTTTTTATCAATTATCATTGACATGTGAAGTGACATCTGAGCAAGTTCTGGGTGGATGATACACATCTGACCTAGATTAAGTTAATTAACACTTCTCAAATATCACAAATGATGCACTTAGCTAGTTGCTTAATCTTTGCTGTTTACTATCCAACTTTAATCTTTCCTGCCACTTGACTCATTTTTTCTGGATTCATCTACATCAAAAGGCAATTTGATGGCTGTAGTCCATAAAATTGGTTTAGCATTAGTCTGTTCAGAAAATACATATTTAATGGTCTGAAATCCCAATATACTTTATTCTGAAAAGAGCAACACTTAGCTATGCATGTTCTTTGTGGATTATGTGCTGCAATATTTGTTTAAAGCATGCTGCATACAAATGAATTTTTACATGTTAAAAGATTGAAAGCTCTTCGGATGAGTCATATACCAGGAAAAAGCTGTTTTTGACTGATTGTTTACATAGCAATAAGCAAATGGCATCAAGTTTTGAATCATCTTAAAATATCTACTATCTGAATTTTCCCACCTTTTGTTTCAATGGCCGGTGGTGTTTGGTGGCCTTATGCTTTGCTTGATTACCAAACTGACAGTCGAGCACTTCCTGATAGTCATTGCATCTTTAATTCTTTATTGACATTTAGAACTCAATTCAATAGTTTTTCCTGGCTGTCGTAGATTTAGTTAATTTTTGCCGAACTGCCATCCTTCTAAGTTAGCATCTGTACCTGTTTACAGTTAAGCCCCACACCAAGTGATTTCCTTTCGTTTTCCCTCCTCCCTGAGGTTTTCCTCCATGTTTGTGCGTCCACAGCATCCTCTTGCACTGTGAGAATGTCAACGTGTTTCATCTTGCTCTGTACCCCTCAACATCCTCTTTATATGGTGACCTACAGTCCAGCAACAGAAATACTGACAGCTCTGCAACCACATGTTAATCTATTATGGCCTTTGTGCACCGTTAAACATCATGATTACCACATTGCTCCTACTACAACATAAACTGCCCTACTTGTTTATAGTCCTCCACTCCTCCTTTAACTTTTGTAATTTGAAGTAGGAACATAATTAGGTTTGTGTTGTTAGTTACTTAGTGCCTACTAGGTGCAGGAGCCAAACCATGTGTTGTCAGTGGACCCCACCTAAATCATTGAACTAAGCTAATTTTTCTTGCAACTATTCCATATGAACTCTAAAATTTTAGGTGTTGGACACTGTAACTTGTATTTAGTTTGTATGTGACCACTAGTACAATGAACCTTGCATGCTATCGATCCTATTCGGAATTGTTCTAGCTACATTTGTATTGACATGTGCATGCTTAGTCATAAAGTTGATTTCTTCCTCTTGCAGATACAAAGTTGCAGTTGCAGTGCCAAATCTTGATGAACTTTTGGAGGGTACTCCAACCCACATTTTTGCATCAGTGTGGTATGAATGGCGGAAGACAATATACTACCCCTTGCATTACAGTGAGCTAGTACGCCTTGCTGCTCTATACAGGTAAAATAATAAAAGAACTACAGACTAGTACCAAAATTTGTTGAGTTATATGCATCGTTTACTTTACAGTCTGTTTAAATAATCTAGAGAGATAACATCCTCTTCCTTTTCCAAAAGAAAATCAAATTATCTGAAATCAAACTTTAGCTGAAAACACTCAATTCTCAGTTCTCCTAAGCCAAATCAGTACTATACGCTGCCATGAAAACAGTTAAGTAGCTGGCATATCATCAAAAGGGGTGTCTTTATTTTCACAGATGAACAGATGATACAGAATACGAGATTAAAACCATGCATTTTACATATCGGTAGCAATCTTCCCCTCAACAACATAATTAATCAGCAATTGCCTTTTATCGCGCTTTTTAATTACTGGACCAAAAGTTTGGTAAATCTGTATACTTGAATGTTGATGAGTGAGATACTTATATTTCATCTGATCATGAGTACAGTTTTAATTCCTTTTCCTCTGTGAAGAAGAATATGACTGATTTATGTCTATGTTCTATATGCAGATATGGTGGAATATACCTTGACTCTGATGTTATTGTACTTAAACCTTTGAAACCACTCCGGAATTCTATTGGTGCAGTAAAACAAGTTTCTGGGAATTCCAGTTTTAGTGGTGCTGTATTAGCATTTGAAAAACAGAGGTAATAGTATTGTATTTTCTTTGCACTGTTTTTTTAATTCCATTTTTCTGGATACCTCAAATAATGTGCAATGTTATTTTGCATTACAATTTACGCATTGATTTTCTGTCAGTTACCCACCAAGGTCCTGGTTCTAGTTGGCTGGGTATGTAATCCAATTGATGATGTGCCACGAAGCTTGTAGTTGTTCAAAGGAAAGGATATGAATTTTCATGCCTGAATATTCATTTGAATTATGAAGTACACTCAAGGATACGAAGTTTCACACACCTAAATAATGATGTCCTAGCAGGCCATTACCTGAGTAATCGGTCTTTGAATTTTGGTTGGATATGTTAAGAGACTTCGGTATTTCCCTATTGTTCTAGGGTTTAGTCTTGTGCCCCTTGTATTCTATATATTGCCCATTGGGCTATTGCAATTCATATACAATATTCATAACATGGTATCAGAGCAAGGTTAGAGTTAGAGTTTGCTGCCGCCCCCAATTCTGTGTTGCCTCCAACCTAGCCTTCAACCGCTTCACTACTACCGCCTCGGGAGGAGCAATCTCGAGGCGACCACCTCTCGTAGAAGCGGCAATGACAATAGCCTCGTCAGATCCGGACGGATCTGGCCGGATCCGTTCACCACGCCGCCATCGTTGCGGGTCACGCCGTGACGGCTCGTCAATGTGCTCGAGGAAGACGGCGCCTCCACTTCGAGTGCCGCCCGTGCCGCCGGGTGCTTCTTTGCCTTTGAGCCAACGCCGCTAAGCTCAGGTTCGCTTCGGATCCGACCGCCTGACTTCGGATCCGCTACCCTACGAGCTCAGTCGTCGTCCGTGCTCCGCCACCAGATCCGCGTCGTCGAGCCTCTCGAGCTTCTCTGCTCGAGCTCCCGGTTGCGCTGCCTTGGCTCCCCTGCTCCCAGATCCGCACCGCCGTCGCATGGTGGGCCTCCTTGTCGACGCCACCTCGCCATCGCCTTGGGCTCGAGCTCCTCTGCCCCGAGCTCCCGCCGCCGCCTCTAGCTGTGTCGTCTCCGGATCCACGTTGAGCTCGGGTCCCCTCCTCCTTGACACCGCCTTGCGCGTGCAATGGCCTCCGCACCGGCTTAGCGGCGCCCCTGCGGCCACCTCGCCTCCGTTGCGGGTCTCTGCGCCAGCTCCGGGCCCACGTTCACCGCCGCCAGCTTCCACGGTCGGGTGGGGAAATCGTCGGGCGAGTCCGGCTTTGGAGGGAGCAGAGGAAGAAGAGAACCCGTCGGGATCTGGAGGGAGCGGAGGAAAGAAAGAGATGCGCCTGTGACCGCAGATGCGTGTCGAGTGAGGAATCGCTCAGGAGGAACTGGTGCTATCCTGCTGCTAGTTATCCTTCAGTCTTTTCTTTCTTAGTGTCTTTCTTCCATTGCGTCCATCCAAGTCCGTAACTCTCTGTCTTTGAGTTTCGTCTAAGTCGTGCAAGTCCACAAAGTCCTTGTCAGTAAGCCGATTGCTTCCTGGCTCACTCCTTCCCTTTTGCATGGCAGCAGACGCCACTCTTCTCTCTGAACCGTTGCAGATCGTAGAAGTCGTTATGATGCCGCCGCTTCTCTCTGAGCCGCTGCCCTGAGCTTCTAAGGCCGCCACGCTTCTTCCGCACTGTGCCTCCGCCGCGCTTCTTGTGTACTGCGCCACCATGCTTCTATTTATTCCTCCTCGGCTTGATTTGACAGGTCTCTATTTCTGTCAGTTTCGTCATCTTCTTCGTCGTGTTGTCGCGATCGATTTTGCTCCCGTTTGCTTCTACTTTCACATCCCCCTACACCTTGTGCTTTATGGGTTGTCGTACGACCCCTGGATGGGAGATCTTTTGATACTCGACATATTTTCCAAGAGTTGCACACTACGACGACATTATCAAGACTCGGATCTTGGATTTTTCCCATTTTAGTGTCAGCCCCTTCCAAATGGCATTGCTATTGCATACGTCTTGCATTTGAAAGAGGGGTGGGGGTTGGGGGGGGTTAAGGGTATTTGTGGTATTTTCCTATCGTTCTAGGGTTTAGTCTTGTGTCCCTTGTACTCTATATATTGCCCATTGGGCTATTGCAATACATACATAATATTCATAACAGGATAAGCAGATATCATTTAATTAAAATCACAATTCAATACTATCGTGTACTCCCTCCGTTTCGCTATATTTGTCTATAGCCTTGGGAGTATCTGTTTCGATATATTTGTCGATTTAGCGAATCTAGAGTGTAGTTATTGCAATTTTTGTTATTATCTACCTTTACTTAAATGCTTTGGAAGAGGTTAAATGGTTGAGGTATGCCATTTAATAGGGGTATGTATGATCATTTCTCATTAAGTGTTTCTTAGACTCGGTGCTTTCTTGATCTGTGCGCATGGTGGGTTGTGGACAAATCTAGCAAAACGGAGAGAGTAGGCAACACACAGATAAAGTTCATATCTATTAATGCTCTATTTATTCGCTGAAAAAGAAAATTTGTTGTTCCTGTTATTTTGGTCTTTTTTTTTTGGCACAGTGTAAGTGCTAAGAATTATTATGTGAATCACGGATGAGAAGCCCAAATCCTGAAAGTACCATTTTTGAGTGTTTTGTGAACTGTTTGAAAAGGCAAGGAATTAATTGTAACACAAAGTGTGACGGATATATGTGTCAGATGCACGTTTTACATATCCTTTGTTTGATTAACTACTGCTTGCACACATGTAGTTTCACACCTTATTATGCCAATTGCAGCCCATTCTTGGTGGAGTGCCTGAAGGAATTTTATTCAACATATGATGATACTCTCTTGCAGTGGAATGGCGATGAATTTATGACAAGAGTAATAAGAAATCTTTCCGACAAAGCTGATCAAAACAGGGGGCATCTTGACATAAAGTTGGAGCCCTCAGTTACATTTTACCCTATAGGTTCTACAGATATTACGAGGTATGTAATTTGTTCATCCATTTGTGCTTTCAAGGCTGCTCAATTTGTTCAGATTTACTATTTGGAAGTAATATTCCACAGTAAGTTTTACACTTGTTAGTCTATACATCAAAGTTCCATCTCAACCAGCAACATAAACTTTTCAAACTAGAATATTTACACTTAATTTGCCCCAGTTAGGCTTTCCAAAATTGCTTTGTTAAAATTCACTCATCTTAGTTGTCTACCACTACAAATGTGACTTTTTTTTCAACAGTGTGTCTATATTTGTCCTGAACTGTTTAGTGTTTACTCATTTGCCAAACTCACCACAATTACCAAATGCATGTCAGCCCTCCTCAAAGTTTATTATTTACATGTATCATTGTTAAAAAATACATGTTTCGAAAAAACCATCATTAAAGTAATTGTCGACTCTTCAGATATTTGGCTGGAAGTTGAGAACTAGTTAATTTGCGATAAGCGTGCTCATGGCGGTATTGATGTACTGCAGGTACTTTTCAGAACCAGGTAACAAGGTTGAAAGAGCACAACATGATGTTCTGTTTTCTAGGATTGTGAATGACTCTACCACTTTCCACCTCTGGAACAGCATTACATCTTCGCTGGTTCCTGAATCCAACAGTCTTGTTGAGAGAATCCTTAAACATTACTGTCTCCATTGCCTTGATGTTTTATAGTTGGTAGCAACCTGAAGTTCTCGTGAAGAGCTTCATTTTGGTTTAGAATACATATACAGAAGAAATTCACCAGATTAATGGGTGCTCAACATGGTCAGTGGTATATTGTTGAATTCTGCCTAAAAATTGTAGAGGAAAAAATGTGGTGGCATTGTAGATAAATATTCTTTTCAGAAGGGCTTTGGTGCTGGTGCTACAGGCAAGTGCAATTGTGTTGACTTAACTAGCTATTTTGTCAGTTGTTGATAGCAAATCAGCTTACTGGTCTGGAAATACTGGGTGCAACAACTAGAGGCATTTGAAATGAGAGGTTTGACCTGTTAATTTCAACTTTTGTCGTTGTACTTATACTTACTATTTTCAATTTGGGCAAATTATTAGCGAGCAAGCAATTCTGTCAACTGTCAATCTTTGGGACGATAAAGTATGATTATCCCGTTATGGCTGGCCACTCAAAATAGCTTCTCTGGTGAGCTCAACAAATCTGTTTAAATCTTTTCTAAGCTCTCTTTCTTCGAACGACTATGGTATATTTTTGTAATATGATCAAGCTAAATTATTCTATCCTCAAAATTAACTTCTAAGTCAACTATCACCTTAGAAAGTTGTGAAGTTTATGTGTACATTGTAAGCTAAAAAACATCAAACTGTCCCGAATGTATGACAGGAGACAGGGAGGATGTACCAAACAGCAGAATAGAAAACACACATTATTGATAACTAATCATACAGTTTAGGGCGCAACTAGCGCTCGGACGTACGGCCCGAGCGCCTGCGCCGTACATTCGAGCGCAAGCATTGTTATGTGCTATACGCAACAAAAATGTAGACTGTGTGCAATATATTAAAAATTCATATGTACATTTCAAAGAAGAGGGACAAACATTTGGAAAAGAATGCGTAAAAAACTCATCTTGCAATCATCATACGCAACAAAATTAAGAACATATAAAAAAAGTATGCAACATTTTTTTTTCACTTGATGCAACATATCGAAAAAGTTGATGCAACATTTTTTTTCGATTGATGCAACATATAAAAAAAGAGGGCGCAACATAAGGAAAAGGACGCAACTTGCAACAACATGTGCTGCAACAAAAAATTTCAACGCCCGCAACAAAAAATTTCAACGCCCGCAACAAAAAATTTCAACTCCCGCAACACAGTACTCACGGGTCGCACCGAGGCAGAGTGCGCGGCATGCGTCGTAGAGGCGTGAGCCACGTAGCGCCGACGGGGAGGTGGAGCGAGCCGACTAGGCATGTGAGCCCCACGTGCGCCGCGCGGAGGAGGACTAGCACAACCCGGAGGGATGACAGCGAGAGGAACACCGCCGACGCCAGCGAGCGGTCAAGGTCGTCGAGCTCGCGCGTCAGCATCGCGTAGAAGGCGGCAACAGTCAAGGAGGACGGCTTTATGGCTAGCAACCTACCTATGTACCTCGAGGAACGGAGAGAGAGAGAGAGAGAGAGAGAGAGAGAGAGAGAGAGAGAGGTGTATACGGGGAATAGAGAGAAGAGATAAGGTTGGGGAGTAAATGTGAAGTGGTTGGGCAGTCAAAAGAAGAACGGGCAAGGGTGTGCAGGTGGGGGGGAAATAGAGTAAATGTTAAGTGGTTGGGTAGTCAAAAGAAGAGTCACGTGTGTGACGGTAGCGATAGATTTTTTGTATTCGTGTCAGACTTCTGAGCCATAGCATTTACCTATATTAATAGGTGGGCTTCTTGGTGAAGGCGATGGGTTCGGTCCTTACATTCTTACATGATGTGCCCAAGGCTTCGTCTATGAAATCTTCGTTGGGAAACTCACTACATATCTCACAAAAATAAGAGAAACACCGGGCAACAAATACTAGCGTCTGGCGATATGCTGGCTCTTAGGGTTTGTTTGCTTTGAGCCCTAGTGGCTTTTTGCTTGTTCGGGAGATACGCTGGAAACTGCCAGGTGCTTGTTTGGATGCATTCCTGCGTTGCCGCCAGGTCCAGGCTCGCCGCGCTAGGCCTAGGCGTAAAAAACCAACGCCTGGAGCTAGGCTGCTCCATCCACGCTCACAGTTTTGATCCAGTGTTCTATTTTTTATTCACCAATTTCAGGCACATGCTTCTAACCAAACAACTCATCTTCAGGTTTATCTGGCCAGACAAAAATCATCTACTTTCTAGGTTACCTCTAGGTACCACTTTTTTCCAGACATAAAATCCAGATCACCAACCAAACAAATCCTTAATTTAGGTGGTCGCGGATAGCCATCGTCTCCTGTAGGCTGTAGCTGACCATCACCTTTCCCTTTGGCCCTAGCATGGCCACGTTCCAGTCCGTCTTGGGGAAGGTCACACCAGCTCCAACAGGGTTCACATTACCAGCTCAAAAAAAAAATCGGAGGGTAGCGATAACTCCGGTTACCAGAAATTTCGGTCAATTTTGGCCGGAATTTTTTTTAAAAAAAACTGAAATTTTCGGATTTTTTTTAAAAAAATCAAATTCGAACAAAATTCAAGCAAATTCGATTTTTTTGGCAAAATTCATCAAAACCGAAATTTTCGAGGCTGGTTTGTATTCCTACCGGTCTCCACCGGTTACCACCGAAATTTCGGCGAGATTTTTTTCACTGGCTCCAACTCAAAGTTCCTTTACGCGTCATTCATTAGGAGTTTAAAACAAGATGCTGCAAGAACCACGTTTGGCCCAACTACGGGGAAGGAACCAAATACAATCGGCCGGGTTTTATCTTAAAATTTTGGCCTGGTTTTATCTTAAAATTTTGCATGTTTATAGAATATACCATCTCCTACATCTACAATTTTTTTTAAAATGAAACTTTTAGCGTGAGATGCATGAACGATGCACCGTAAGGAGGGATGTTTTCCCTTCGCTGCTCTGGTCGCAACCTCAAGCGGCTCGCCATCCCCTCTCTCACGCCGCCAACGTCCACAATCACGATTGATTATTCAGTTCAACCAGGCGATTGGCTCGTGCAATTGCACGGTTTGGTGTAGTATAACATAGCTTTACACAATTCTAAATTTCAAAATCTATATTTTGCAATCTAACTTTGAATTTGAATGTGGGATATTTGCTTTCATATGTAATTAGCAAATTTTATTTTGAGATCACTCTCCTTATGTATGAAAGAGAGGATTGAGAGCTTGGTCCATCGAGGAAATTTACACTCTCAACATTTGAATTAACGTACTGTTACCTATTTATTTTTTTCAAATCAATATACATGTAAATCAACTATTGAATCTATGGCTTTAAAATTATGGTCCACCAAATTAAGGGTCGGATGCATTTTAAATTATTTTTAAACTAATATATCTCTAAGACAACTATCAAAATCTAAGCCTTCAAAATTAAGGTCCACCAATTTGAAGATCGGATGTTTTTCTTCTTTTTTTTGTGAGAATTTCTAGCATATTTCTCTTTTTTTTTAGGAGATGTAAAAGACATGTCATCGACTGTTAATATATAATAGATATGCTTTACATCTTTGAAGTGCTCCCTAACTAATTAAAAGCTACATTCGGAAATCTGTTTCAAACTTTCAATGATGGGTTCTATCCATACATGTGATGCGTGCACGTAGCAAATGAGCTTATTGAATTAGTAGGCTCGGGTTTCTTTGGAGATTTCAATGCACACTTGTTCTACTCTCAAGAAATGTGATTTGCACCAGAACATTGATCACAAATAGTTTTCTAGAGCACCGAAAATAAAAATAAGGTCTACTTCATTAGTACTGCTATATATTTCTTAGCTAGGTTTACATAGTGCAAAGTAAACTTAGGGTGCAACGAGTTGCAAACCGAAACTGAGCTGCAAATTAAATGAAACAATAAATATATAGATTAATTTGTTTGCTAAAAGGAATCCAATCCGTTCTACCCTATCGTCCACTTCGCCATTGTAGGTTTTGCTACTCCTATCCAAGCGACCTGGACCCATCACCACCGAGTCGTGAGGTAGTTTCCTCCGGCGAGCTGGCCCAATTAATTCAATCGTGTACTTGTAGTCACGAAGCGCTACCTAGCGGAGGAGCACCATCATACCAGGTGCTTGAAATTTAAAGTTTAGTTGTGTTTCTCTTCTCGAGATGTTTTACGGTGCTCGGAACATCCGCATCATCCCATGACCGAGGCGTAAAAAAATTGTTACTCATTTTATTGCTCATGAAACATGTGGTTGTTCACCCGTTGTTACTATCAATCAGATCTCAAAGCTTATCATTTTTGTAAGCAGATCTAGATTACATCAGCCAATGGTTCTGCTTCGTACTTCTGTCTTTTTTGTTTTTTTGCGAGGTACTTCCGTCAAAATTTGACAGGCAGTGTTGTTTTTTGCGAGGTACTTCAGTCAAAAAGGAGATTACATCAGCCAAGGTTAATTGATTGGTGGAGACCGGAGAGAGTTGTTACAGTTGTATTACTGTTCTCGGAGTCAACAATGATTTATCGGGACAGTTTAGGAGGAAATTGGAAAACGGCGAGTTGACACTTGACAGTATATACCAAAAACTCATTTCTAAGAGACCAATTCCAGGGACCAGGCGGCTATATGTAACAAAGCGAAAGGAATATACAATACGTGGCTGTGGAAAATGTCAATGTGTTTATCATGGCAGTTGCGAAATAAATTAAGACCAGGAAAACACGTGGTCGTAGAGAGTGACGAGGATTAAAATATCTATGTATTATCTTAATACATAATAAAAGATAATACGTCTTTATGGTCGTAACCCCTAAGGCTAACAAAGACAATACGTCTTTATGGTCGTAACCCCTAAGGCTAACGACCTCACTGGTCGTAAGGATTCCAGAGGTTACATAAGGGTACCTTGGTCGGACAAGGTCCTGTATCTAGTCTCCGACTAGGTAGCTGCTCAGAGAAATTATGAACTGGTATCTATAACTGATTCTAAGTATATTTTTACCGTGCGATGAATATAGCATGTGCTGTATACTTCATATCACACAGTTACATAGTCCTAAAGACACTGACAACAACCACGATACGGTTGAGTATCTCTAAGACACTTAACCGTAGAGCAGTTAACACATTGTTAACTGACGCCTCGCCCCGACCAGTCACAACGCTTCACTAGGGACGCTTTCTCTAGGAGTAACTGCCACCTCTTCGGAAGTTATTTAAGGGTAGAACACAGAAGACCAAAGGGCAAAGAGAGAGGGACATCGAAAAGCACATCGACAA
This sequence comes from Phyllostachys edulis, assembly GCA_036346405.1. NCBI lineage: Eukaryota > Viridiplantae > Streptophyta > Magnoliopsida > Poales > Poaceae > Phyllostachys > Phyllostachys edulis. The sequence continues at coordinate 48,351,586 of CM070557.1, read as the reverse complement.
TCACAATCTGATCTGAGACAAGCAAGACAACATCATTAGATTAGGGCATAGCAATCTTCATATTCAGTGTAATTAGGATTAGTCCCTAGTCGGGTCGTAAGCACCCCCTGTAAATCCAGTTCGTATCAATAAAGAGTGGCATCATTCTATTCTAAAAAATATCACGTCATTTTTCTCTTTTATTTCGTAAGATCGACGACTCGATCGTCGATAGGGAGATCGTACATGTAGTTCTTGCGAGGCCAAAGCATGTGAAAACTTATCAAGAGTAAACACATGACAGTCATGTAGATGATACAATCCGCTCAGTCTACCGCACAGTCTAGATCGCGTCGTCGACGAACTCCACCGTCGCCACCTTCTGCCGCGTTCTGCGGCCACGTCAAATAACGTGAAACAATGTATTTTCTGAAGTGAGTAGCCGAGGGCCACGGCTTTACTTACGCTGCAGTGTGGCCAAATCCCAAAAAGAGTTAATCTGTTTATGATGCGGCAGTGGCATAGCGCAGTCGCCGCGCGGTGGCGTTGATCAGAAGATGGGGAGCACCACAGATCTCCAGGAAGCCGAATGCAGTCAATCGCCATGGATCTCCTATTCCCCGATCTCTCTCTCAATTTTTCGGACACGAAGCGGCGCGAGAATCAAGGATTACAAAAAGAAATCAACATAGAGACAAACAGAACCCGTCTTAACAGGTTAGCTCATGTCGGGCAGGTTCAGGAACCAAAAGCGCTCCCGCCAGAAGAAAACAAGCCCGAAAACCATAATTAGATCGCACCCAGGGAAAAAAAATATTTTGTTGATATTTTTTTCGGTGGGCAACTAAATGACCAAAATATCGGTAATTTCGAAAGAATTTCGTTTAAACGGGTTGAATCAAATTTGAATTTAAAATTTAAAATATTTGCAAAAATTAACGGCTAGAGTGGGATTCAATCCCTAGGGCCTTGCCGCTAGACTGTCTTTGTTTTGTTGTTTCTTTACTGGTTTTTACTCTCTTTTACCCTCCAAAATCAAACAAAACTTTTCGGAGGGTAACGAAAGGTCCGAAATTTCGGCGAAATTTTATCGAAATTGTGAACCCTGATTGCACCACAGATCGGATGGCTAAAAAATCGACTGAAACATTAGATATTTTCAGGCGACTGATAAATAGCAATACCAATATATATAACACGTTCGCTCGTTCGTTAACGCAGTGAGCTGGTTCGATCGGCCCTTAACAGCCTTACATAGCTACATGAGTACACCACGGTTACAAATACCAGAGTCTGACAATACAGCACAAGTCAATTTAGGCTGTAGCAGACAGCCTCCTCCTCTTATAATTGACCATCACCTTTCCCTTTGGCCCCGGCATGACCACGTTCCAGTCCGTCCTGGGGAAAGGTGACACCAGCTCCAACTCAAAGTTCCTTAGCAAATGGCTCCATATCACCTTGATCTGGATGTAAGCAAACGCCTCGCCGATGCAGGCATGCCGCCCACCGCCAAACGCCGTGTATGAGAACTCACCGCCGGCCCGGTCCTCCCCTCTCCCAGGGCCAAACCGATCCGGATCGTACGTCTCGGGATCCTTGTAGATGTGTGGCAGTTTGCTGTGGATCACCAGCGGGCTTGCTATGGTATGCCCTTTGGGGACCTCGTACTCTTTGCCTTCCCTAGTCCGTACAGTGAAGCTCTTACGTGCGTGGTCATCGTCGGCGGGTGAAGCCGTAGCGCCTCCTTGATGCAACGGTGCAGGGTGTCCATCTCTAGCAAGACGTTGTAGTCTACGTGATCTCCGTGCTGCTTCATGATTTGCTCTTGCTCTTTGATGGCAGCGTGCAAGTACTTGGCGTGCCTGAGAAGGCGTGCTCCTGTCCAGGTGCTGGTGCCGGAGCTCGTGTGCTGTCCCGCGAAGAGCGCCGAGACGAGCATCCCGGAGATCTCCGTCTCCGTCGTGGCCCGGCCGTCTTTGTACCTGGAGTCCTGGACTCAATAAGGCGCTGCAGCATGTCGTCGTTGACTTTGCCGGAGCAATTTTTACGGGACCTCACAATGTCGGAGAATATTTGGCCCAGCTTAGCACGAGCTACGTCTCTTCGGCGGTGCGCCGGGATTGGGAGGTATGGGAATAGGACGGTGACAAAGCGCATGCCATCATTGAGTTCACGGAGGAGCGTTGAGACCTCTCTGAACATCTTCTCCCGGACCTCCTCCCCGAACAGGCACCGGCTGGCGATGAGCGTGACGACGTGCTCTAGCTCATGTTTCATGTCAACCGTGCCGAGTTGTCCCCATCTTGCAAAGTAGTCCTGCAGCATATATACGCACGTACACGTGATGACTTGCCGACAACCCGATATAGCTGAGAATAGCTGAATAGAGAAGAATATATGTATGTGCTGCAGACTTGCGGTTATTAATTAATTCATTGCTAGCTTACCTCCACTTCGCGGACCATGAGACCGACGTAGGTCCTCAATTTCGCCGGCTTCATCGCATCACCAAAGAACCGGAACTGCTCGTGCCGAGTGGCATAATCCACATCAAAGCCAACGCCCGGGCCAAAGGTCGGTATAGTGAATTGTGAAACCTCATCTTGACTTATCTCAGAGTCCAATCCCTGGTAGAAATGGCTTGACACATCTGGTCCGACCAAGAAAGTCACCTTAAGTTGAAACAAGCACAAGGAAAATACACTTCCCATCTTCGTATAGTGGTCATGAATCAATGCTAGCGGGCCCTTAGTGAGCAGTCTTGGTAGAACTATAACCCCTACAAGAGGAGCTCCGCTAGCCATGGGTGGGGGAGGTGGTCTTTTAAACGTTGGATTTAGGGTACTACCAGAAACAGGTTATTTCCCGAGTGCCCTAAACACTCGGAAAAGTCGCCAAAACACTCGGGAAAAACTTTCCCGAAGGTCGGCTGTCGGAAAACACCACTCGGGAAAATTTAGTCGGGGAAAAAATGGTTTCCCGAGAGTCCCCGAGATTTACACTCGGGAAAAAAGATTTTCCCGAGTGTACGACTAAACACTCGGGAAATATAAAACCCTCGGGAGAAAAAATGCCTCGACAGCTTAGGCCACCGTAACGAAAATGTTTACCGAGTGTTAACACTCGGGAAAGAAAGAAAATTGGCACTCGGGAAAAAAACTTTCCCGATGAGCCCCGAAAGTTCTCCGAGTGTCAACACTCGGGAATATTTTTTTTTGTCTCGAGTGCATTGCAAACAACCACACTTGGGAAATCTTTCCTCCCCGGTGAGTGCAAAATTTTTCCCGAGTGTGTGTCAAACAAGGCACTCGGGACTTACCTGAACAGGGTATGCTTCAATTTAATTTTGTATTTAATTTCGCACCGATTTTGCAATCAAATAAACCAAAATTCCACAGCAAGAAAAAAAACACAGATCATTACATATATAGATGGAACAACATTGACATAATTCCCAAACTCACAATATATATATATATATATATATAGATCAAACATCCACAACATTTGAGTTCAAATTCGATACATATAATAGTTCCAAGTAGTAATTTCATTACATATATAACCATTTTCTTGAAAAAGCAGGATGTTACATTCATCAAGAGGTGGGTATAGTAGTTGATATCTTGTTCATCAAAAGCAAGCCCCACTTCACATTTATTTCTTCCAAAGCTTCCTCCCCTTTCAATGATCGGAACAACATTGACCGAAATGATGATAAACACACTATGTCATTCTATCATGAACCAAAGCAAAGAAAGTCACCAAGTTGGCTTAATTTCATCAAGTGGGTCACCGCCACTACTATTAGTACTTAAAATAAGAGTAATGTGTAAAATGTACCAACGTTAGATCCATTCGGTGATACTGAAATCGAATAAAATGCATAGTGTTACAAGGAGACTATATTTACTGATCTCAAGATGGCCCTAACAATTGTTCAAAAATATAGCTTCGATGTTTTAAGTGCAATTGCTTCAAGTGAGTCCACTCCTCCACAACCTCTTTCCAGAACTTGGCAACTCAGGTTTAGGTAACAACTTGTCAGCTAGAAAGTATCGGATTAAATTCTTTAGCTTCTGCATACAAATTCTAAGATATATCTTGTATGTCAAGACAATTATTCTAATGGTATACAATCGGGATGACTAAGCCAATACTCCTAATCTTCAAAGGATCCAATCTAGTGCAAGACAGAAGCCCTACTCCATACTGTATTGGACAAAGAGTTACATGGTGGAGGAAGAAATGAGTATAAATTTCAAGATACTAGTGTGAATGGAAACGACCTTTCATGACATCACACCGCACAACAAAAACACCGAAGGAAGACAAGAGAAGAGCATCAGATATTCAGTTCCCCTCTCAAAACCAATCTACCCATCCTAGGAGACATCAAGATCTCATATCCATTTTATTTTTAGCTTTCTTTTAGTGAGCTCTCAAGCACTCATAAGAGACTACCAATATAATAATCAGTGTCCAGTTACTAACCAGAGTAGATAAGGTAGGCAGTGGTGCCCTGTCTTTGTCCGTTTTCGAGCCCATTTTCGATATCCCGTTTTCCCGACTAAACGATCCCGAGTGGTTTTTTTGCTTGACATGCTATCGAGGATGTTGTTCAACAGCACGATCCGAGAATCTGCGAATGTAACCGATGGATTAGCAATCTGTCGAGGTTTAGCAATTGATGGATTGATTTTCTAGTTAATAGCTACCTATTATCAAAGCAGCAAATACCTATTAGATCAACATTGAATGCAAGGAAAATATGATGTAATCTAGTATAGATATTAGATGCTTATCATGTTGCTCAATAAACGCAAAAACAAAATACAATATTACATGTTTGTTTTCTTTTGATCTCTGTCGCGGCCCTTTTGTAAAGTGTTTATTAGAAACAGGTCATGGAATCAATAGTGAAATTTTACAACAAGGATACATTCTCTATAACAACATGCATGCATGCTTAGTGGATCAATCCAAGACTTCACCTTTGTTGGTTTCAGAAAATGAGAAAATATAACAAAATTCTTACAAACATAAGTTGCGACTTAGAACCATAATATCAACATATATATACAATTAGCACAATGTTTTGAATGAATATAGTACATATATAAAATTATAATGCTACTAGTAAGATGTTAGTAGGAGGAACTATCCTTTGGAACTCAAGCAGATAAAAATTAAAACTAAAGAAGCACCTCTAATTTTGGCAGTTGTGGGTTGGAAGAGAGCTCATGCCACTAGAACCAAAGACAGTAAACCATGAGTTGTGCGCAGATTGCCTAGAAACAGAAAGTAAGTTTCATGTAGGAGCAAGAGAAGCAATACAAGTAGCCCTTACCCCAGAACATGTACTGTAAATGAGGACTCTTAGTCATGTGTCATCAGTCTCTCTACCAGTCATGAGGCAACAATGACAAAACCTTTGTTAAACTCCAACCTATAATAAACAATGTCATATAGGACAAGATTCGAAGCTTCAGAAAAAGAACATATTATTTACATGAAATGAATTGAGGGTCAAGTCTAGAAGGCCCACAGACAATGCTAAATACTACTCCCTTTGTTTCTTTTTGGTGGTCATAAATCTGGTAGAGCATAAATCAAATATATATGTTCATATAGTATATCAATATAGAATCAATAACTGAAAACAAAATTAAAATATATTAAAATGGATTATGCTGCATACAGAATTGTGCTTAAAATACAAAAAAAATGTAACGCAGCAATGTTATGGCATCCTTGACTTCATCATAGTTTGTGACAGAATCAATATCTAATTTTCCTTCTACGGCAATGGCATATAGCAGATCACGATCAAGATTTCCAATGAGTTGCTGAAAGAAGAAATATGGATTAAGTTAATATACTAAAGGTATGTACATAAATTTACTGTATGAAACCACATCAATGTGTAACAATTAATAAGCCAACCAGCTACGAAAATGGTTTACGAAATTCTTTTCAAGCTAAATTAAATAATATTTCAAGAATATTATAACTTAAGTTACCCCATATGTCGATGGTTCGAGTTGAAACTTTGTAGGAAGATCAGATCTAAATACAGTTGAAACTTTGTAGGAAGATCAGATCTAAATACACCAGTTTCAAGACACTCAACATGACCACCAATGTAGGTTTCACTTTCTAATAGACGGTTATTGTAGAACATCTCCAGATCAGCTTGGTGCTTGTTAGGAAAAATAATATTAGCCTTGAATGCCTATACATCAGAAGTAACTGAACTCAACAAGCGTGAGAAAAAAATTAGAGGTAGTTGAAAAGGCAGTACTCTTAGTGGTGGGGACTAGGGATTTAAATCTCAAAGTGCTTGGCACAGGTTCAAATCTCGGCCAAGGCAAGGGTAAAAAATACTCGTTCAAAAAAAAGTTGAAAAAGCGGTATGTATTCACAACTATACATCTTGTTAAACAGACAAGCTTTATGTGCCATATAGGCACGTACAGTTTTCCACTGACCACACTTCAAGTAAAAAAATAACAAGAAAGCTCATGAAACATAGCATAGAACTTCTGCAAGGAGGGTAAGCATGCCATCAAGATGTACATAGCACAAATTTGCCATCACGAAAGCATTTCATGGAAACAGAAAGGGCTAGTTTGGCACAATTTGACAACTCAATTATACTTTTAAGTTTCATAAGCCAACTCTGAATCTGGATACAAGTATTAGTTCAAAACAACTATAGCATAGAAAACATGACAGGAAAGTTTATTCAACACACCTGGACCATATATTAGTAGCATTTCACATAGTGTCCCACTTCCTTTCCGCAATACCTCATCAGGTGACATAGGTATTATGGTTGCAAGGGAAAAGATAAATGGGTGGACATAAGTCATGTATAGGTAGTATGTCGCAACAACGTCTGATACAGAATAAGAAGCCATTGTCTGAAAAGAAAACAATGTGAGCAAAAATGAACACCAGGGGATAGTTTAGGTTAAGTGAAGACAAGTATGATCTATATGACTACATATAGACAAGCAGCAATATTTAATGTTAGTTGTCACATAATCATATGCATTTAAACCACTTCGCTTAATGATAAAGTCATTCTGTCACCAAGAGAGACAGGCTTAAATGGTAACCTTTTTCAGTGCTAACTGAATAGCAAAACTTCAAATTACACATTGATGATACTACTTCGAAGTTCTAACTAATTTTTTTCATTGCCCTATGTCGCTACAAATTTTGTAGTATTCTCAAAATTCAACTTTAATAAGTCATTTCGTAATTAATAATTGAAAAGCATATGGTCGCTTCAATTTAGGTAAAGAAGTATTTTTCTTTCGTATCACCTTAGACCTCGCTTCCTTGTGGAAGGTAACTGCCTCGCTTCACCCAAGCAAAACAAATAAGATGGCAAGAAAATCTCCCTTGATTATTGTCACATTGGAAACCAATCTCTGTAAGATATGAGAGACATATCCAAGATGGCATTTCCAACTCTTTTCTTATCTGAGAAAATCTAGACCAAGAACAAATGTGCATAAAGGAATTAGTAAAGTAGTTAAGTGCAAAAAAACCCATACGACATCGAACAAAATATGTACAAGTTGCTCATACCTCATTTGCAACATTCTTAACTCTAAAATACCCTCAAATTCTTGTTTGGGTGTGTACTCCAAATCTTCAATAACCGGTAATCCCAAGTCGCAAAATTTTAAACGAAAAGAACGAAAGAAAGACTCGCATGCTTGACCAAGATGAGGGATCTTGAGGTAGGAGCAAAGATCGGCAATCTCGATGCAGTGGGATCTGGCGAGCCTTCTTGGCGGCGATCAATGCCCTTGGCGGCCGCCTTCTTGGAGTTGATGTACACCGGGTAGATGACGCTCCACTTCTTGATCTTGCTCCTCAGTCGCCGCCGTCCATCTCCGCGATTCCAAGCGAACACGGAGCAGATCTGGTCCAAGAACAACAGAGAAAGCAGAGAGTTCGAAGTTAATGCAATCCTTGGTCGTGGTCAGACCAATCTGTCCGCTGGGTTAGGTTCAAGAGGTTTCTAGGGCTCTTGGCTCAGACAGGAGAGGGAAAGCAAGCCGTGGAAGGGAGCATTCGTGTGGGGAGGAGCTGGAGCCAGGTGGAGCGGGGGTGAACCCGGGGCGGCCGGGCTAAGGGGGCGGCTCCCAACCAAGAAGCCCAGGAGGGGAGCCATGGGAGGCGGCGGCGTCAGGAGAGAATGGAGGAAGAGGAGGAGCCGGTGGAGCAGGTGAACCCGGGGCCGGAGGCGGTGGAGTAGGAGACGGCCAAGAAGGCGCCCGGCCAAGAAGCCAGGAGGAGCCATGGGAGGCGTGTCGAGAGAATGGAGGGAAGAGAGAGGTTGGGGAAGGATTGGAAGTGAGAGGAGGTAGCTAAAGAAACGCAGCGTGCACGGAAAAATAAGGGCGTGAACGGAAAAATAATAGCGCAATCAAAAAAGAAGGGCGCCATTTTGTCTCCCGAGTGTAATACATATACACTCGGGATTATATCTTTATTTCCCGAGTGTTATAAGAAACACTCGGGAAAGTGATTTCTACCGAGTGCTGATTTCTTGTCCTGAGTGTCTTACGAAACACTCGGGACTATCCCGAGTGTTTTCGTCTAGACACTCGAGAAACATATAGACACTCGGGAAATAAGCAGTTTCTGGTAGTCCTTCCTCTTCTTACAATCCTACTCAATATTATAGTGATAAAAATAGGAGCAAATGCTAGCCATACGACTGTTGTTAATTCCATGTTGGCAATCCACCTGGGATGAGAAGAATAGTAGTGCTGTAAGAACGGGCATTTCAGGATTATGCCATTATGAGATAAATGGATTTCAGGATTCACAGTGGCAAATCATGAATTATTCCAGTAAGAACATGGTAAAGTGTCTGACGTTATATATATGTCATAATTACTCGCGGTCATTAAAAAGTATAGTTTTGGGACACATCTGGTTAGAGTTTTAGAACTGCCGCCATATACAAAAAGAAATATTTGGATTCACGGCATGAAAATTATTATCGTTATAATTAGGGGGAATCCATAAACACCCCCATTAGTCACATGTCTTTTCAATTTGCCCCTCATATCTTATTTTCGTTTAGTTTGCCCCCCTTAAGTTAAGTTGGCTTGCAAATGCTCCCTAGGTCGCATGTTCGCACTATTTTCTCTTAATTTCATTATCTTCGGCACTTGTTTCAATTATTTTAGTACTTATTTAAGTGATATCAATGTTTGTTTCAATGATTTGAGTGATTTTGGTATTTGTAAAACACGATTTCAACATTGAAATATTAGTAATGAAATGATGTATTACAAGTACCAAAATCATTAAAATAACTAAAATAAGTATTATCAACATTGAAACAAGTATTAACACCACTGAAATAAGTGCCAAAGATAATGAAAACCACGAGAAATAATACTAACGTGCAGCCTAGGGGCTATTTACAAGCCAACTTTACATATAAGGGGCAGAGTAAACAATAATTAGATATGTGAGGTAAATTGAGAAGATAGGTGATTTACGGGAGTGGTTATGAATTTTTCCCTTATAAGTAACATCGGATGTACTTCCATGATATGCTTCATAAATTTATGAGGGTATTATATATACCCATAAAGTTCCGTACATATATTTGGTAATACGGCAAGGTATATTTTTACTAGCATATTTATAGTGGAAACCAGACGACTTTTTAGCCGTATCGACACGTTTGTGGAACGTATTAGACTGCTCCTAGCGTTCCACCCTGACTGGTATTTTAAGTCTGTCATATAGACAAAATGATGATATGACGCATAGTTAATGAAGAGATATGGTACTCTAGTATCTAATCTGGATACCGGTTCGGTCTCGAAATCCAACGCATAAAATTTATTGTGATCGATCCCGTGCATTGGGAAGATCATCCATGTATTGCTTTAGTACAGCCACAAATAGGCCACAATACTCAAATACTAGTAAAGATCATGCATGTAATTAAATAAAACAACCTAAGAAACTACACCATAAGAAACCATACATTGAAAAGATAATATCATAATACTCCTTATACACTAAAAAAACTACATTAAGATACTGCTCATTGCAAACAGCCTTAGCGAAACGAGCTAGATTTGTAGTGCACTATACGGCTACCGTACGGTTGAGGAATGCCGCACGGACAGGTCTAGCTGCCAACCGCATGGTGACCAATTAAATGCATGTTTTCTCTGTTTATTTGTTAGTAGTGGTAGTAAATGCATCGCACGGACATGTCTAGCTGCCAATCTGCATTTCTGCGTGTTCCACGTGGCAGGCCAGGCCAGAGGAGACTGAAAATAAAATTATGCACCACTGTTGATCTTCTCAACGTTGTCTCTAATCTTACTATCTTAGGCACCCTTTGAAATACATGTATTTTCCGATTTCTGCGAGACTTGAAATGTTTTTTTTCTTTTTTTTTTGAAATTTCTGTGTTACAAATGGAGCGTTACCCCAGTACCCTACAACTTCTCCCCGCAGATGCATTGCCAGCAGCTAGCGCTACATTAATTGAAAACATTAGTCTGAATTTTTTTTTGTGCCTAAATGACAGTATTAGGAGACGCATTAACATAAATGGCATCCGTTCTTGCGTAAATGCAGAAATGGCACGCAGAGCCTTCCCAGGGACGAACGGGCGTGCACCGTTGCGCCACAATACCCTCGTCCGTCCGTCCCTCGCGTGGACAAGCGCTGTGCAGTGCACATAGGCTAGGTCCGCCCCTCCCGTGTTCGGACGAGCCACGTCCACCCATCCCGCGTGCGATCGAGCCACACGGTAGTGCACACAGGACGCACAGGTTGGTTCCGCCCCTCTTGCGTGCGGTCGAGCCACACGGCAGTGCGTCAAGGCCGGGTCCGCTCCCCCCGTGTGCGATCGAGCCGCGTTAATCTGATTAATTGCAGTACAAATTAAATGCGTACACTAAGCTGATTAATTGCAGTACAAATTATTTCCACATGATACAACGCTCCCACCCATTGCTACAACTACTTGTCTACCACTGCTCCACACACACCAACTATATATGATGCCTGGTGGTTGGCTTGCGGGTACCGAAAATCCGAAAACAAAATCGCATAACACGGGATACAATATGGCCCACTTGTTTGAGCCACTACCACTACTCTCTTCTCGCTGCGGCTGCATCCCCGTGCACGTCTGGGTTTTGCGCCGAGCATGTCCCGTGGGCGTACGAAGACCGTTGAGTGCACGGAGGTCCACCAGTACGCTGACTCGGGCCCAGCTGAGTCCATGCATCGTCAATGTCATCCTGCCGTGACATGCCGAACCGGGGGCTACCTGCAATCATGCCATGAACAAGTGACTCCGTAAATTCACGCCGGAATTAGCGACCCCCAAGGTACGTTGTCTGCAACTCCGGTCGTGAGGAGGAGCTCTAGCCTTGATTGTACGGTATACCAGCGACCCCGGAGGAGCTCTGCCCTGCGTACGCTCCAAACCCTACGTACGGTCCAAACCCAGCATACGCTCCAAACCCTGTGTACTGCACCATTGCAGGAGTTGGGAGGCATGTATCCTCATCAGTGGACGGATCGCAGTCACCCCCACGGTCAATTGAAGACTGTAAGACAGAATAATGTTAGTCAAAATAAATTCTCTAGATGTAAACTAAGAATCCCGTACCTCTCGGATGTGGAGTGTAGATGACCGAGGGGGAGCGCCAGTCTGTGTACAGGGTGCTGACGGGAGAAGTGAGGCATCTCGATGGACCTACGGCGGGAGAATGACATGATGTTAGAGGAAAGTAAGGTATAACCAAAAAACAGAACGTAGATTTGTACATAACTTACCTCCCCGCCGATTTGGCCCGGGGATGACCGATGGGGAGTTCTACGATGCTCGCCAGTGCCACTCGGTCGTGATGACCTAGGAGGTGAGCACGGTCCCCCCCCACCTGGTGCCTAGCACGCAAGACGTCGTCCCACGAACGACCGTAGCTCAAGTTCTTCAGTGCATTCCTCCCCTCCGTCAAGATGTACCTTGACGTGGTCAGAAGCCTTGGTACAGTGTGCAGGCTACGGATGGCGGTCTCTGATGTGCTTATGATTTGCTGAAGCCGCTCGTACTGAAATGAAAGAGAACACACGTTCAGTAACAACATTACAAATCTCATCAGTGAAACGAGCAAAGAATGTTAGTTCTTACGGTCTCGTCACGCTGCGAGGCGATGTGATGATCAAACGAGCGACGGAGCCTCTCCTAGTGCGTCACCTGCTCCGGACACAGTGGTGGAGTACGAGTCAGTCTAGAGCGCGACACAGGTACGTACCACTTCATGTACTGCGGTACGTCCATACATCGTAGGGTCTCTGCTTCTACACGACCTCGATGTGTGCCGTCTCCGTCCAGGCCGTAATCTACTCGTGCTGGACTGCTTGGCAGTCCTCAGCGTGTCGGTCCGCCCTGGTTTGCCTGCATTTGAGAGTGATTCATGTCAAAACATGGAATGGGGATATGAATTGCAAACAATTCTCAGATGGAGTTGGACTCACAAGTAGACGGCTCGCTGCAGCATCCTGTCATCAGGAGGGGGCACCACCTGGTACAAATCAAATTGACGCATTACGCGCTGCGGCACGTAAGGCTCCACTATGTGGGCGGACACCAGGTGACAGGTCGTTGCCCACAGTCCTACGTCCTGCAGGCATTGCACAGACAGTCCGTGTGGCACTACCGCGTGCACGAACTCTGTGGTCCACGAAGTCCATATGATGTCGTTGTCGTGCAACGACTTGAACTCGTTGTGGAACAACGATTAACACCTCGCCAGTCTGTCCTTAGCCTAGCATAGCTGGGCGATAATCCACCAATAGCCTATAGTGGGTCCGTCGATCGGGTCGTGCAACCCGGGGGTAGGGGTACACTACTCTCGCGAAGGTGGGCCGCCCAACAGGTAAGTGCTTCTAATTCCACAGCTGTAGGAGCACGTAGCACACGACAAGGTTCGATCTCACACCAGTGTGGCACTGTGAAGCGTCACACAGCCCCTGTATGTGGCACAGAGGACAGCTGACCTCCAACTGTACTGAGGCATGGCCCCAGCTAGGGCTGGAAAAATAGCTCGAGGCTCGCGAGCCAGCTCAACTCGAATCAATCTTAGCTCGGCTTGGCTCAGGCTCACGAATGTTCAAGCCAAGCCAAGCCTAGCTCCTGGCTCATAGTTTTTCGAGCCGAGCTCGAGCCGCTCGCGAGCGGCTTGTTTGGCTCGTTGCCTCCCTCTGCCGCCCGAGTACTAGTAGTCCCGATTCCTCCCAAATCCTTGGCTTCTTCAGTTCTTCCCCCAAATCCTTTCACCTTCGCGCTGCCATCCTCCCCACCGCACCGCATCGACAGGACCACAGGTCCGCAGGAGGTCCCTCCCTGTGTCTCTCACCGCGCCGCATGGTAGGTCCCTCTTCCGCGCTGCCCGCTCGAGGCCTCGAGCCCAGGAAAGCTTAGGGGAGAAGCAACCAAGAAACCCAAGCTACGAAGCAAATGGCGATGGCACCGTCCTTCTCTGCCCACCCATCGACGGCGGTCTGGCCGCGTGCCGCCTCCGTCGGCGCCAGGTGGGTCCTCGCTAGGGCCGCCGAGGGAGGGAAGTGGTGAGCGCCGCTGCTGGTGTGGCCGGGGTGGCCCGACTACATCGAGGCTGCGGCGCCGGTGATGGCGATGGAGGAGGCGGCGAGGAGGTCATCGTCGTTCGTGGGGGGCCTGATGAAGGAGAAGGCGCGGGAGCTGCGCGCGCGGATGGTGCAGACGGAGAGCTTCCACGACGCCATGTACCACTCCACCATCGCCTCCCACCTCGCCTGCTCCGCCTAGGCCGCCGAAGATGAGGCTAACACCCCATCAGCGTTGTGTGTGTACATAATTATTGCCTTCCCCTTTTCCCCTTTCGATTTGGTGGTCATCTCATTGGCGTTGTTCTTGTTGCTTCTTGCTACGGAGGAGAGATTAGAGGAGAAGACTAGAAGAGGGGATTCAGGAGAAGACTAGAAGAGAAAATCAATGATTCCTTGCGCTCTAGTGTGTGTATCTTTTGCCCTCGCCTTCTCTTCAACATCAAGAGACCCGATGAGATTTTGAACAGAAAACTCTTGTCTCTTGTGTTTCAGAGAAGTAGCAAAATTCCTCCAAGAAGGAGGAAGCTTGGCAATAATGCCTCCTACGACAAATTTGTCCGGTAACACACACTTGAAGTGCTCAAGTTATGTAGCCATGGATTGTATCTCATGAGCCTGTTCAACTTCAGAACGGCTATCAACCATTCTATAGTCATGGTATTGCTCCATGAGATACAATTCACTGTCTGCATCCGAAACCCCAAACTTGGCCTCAAGTGCATCCCACATCTCTTTCCCAGTTTTAATCACCATGTATGCATCAACTAACTTCTCACCAAGAACACTAACCACGGTACCTTTAAAGAGGTTATCAGCAACATCGAACACTTGTTCCTGTTCAGGAGTAAGTGTTCCTTCAGGCTTGCCATTTTCCACATGGAAAACATTCATGGCAATTAGCCAAAGCACCATCTTGGTGCGCCACCTCTTGTAATTCGCACCATCGAACTCAGAGGGTTTGAGCGCAGCAGCAAAGCCAGTTGACAAAAAATGCCTATAATAAGGTTTTTGGATTGTTAAACATATAAGCATTTTTCGAATTACTTTAATCCAAAAATGTGCTAGAGAAATCATGAAAATTACTCTTGCCATTTTCACAAAGCAGGTAATCAAGAACACTATAGCCATACCAATTTCTAGAAGGACAGAAACTAGCATATCTATCTCAGTGTTCAAGGCAACAACTGATAATAAAGCTAACCAAACTACAAGTGCGAGATAGCCATACCCAGATCCAGTGGAAGAAAAAGCAGCAACAGGAGTCTTGGTGAGTTCGTCATTCATCATGGCGTAGTGGACGTCGTGATAGTAGTCGTGCAGTTGATGTAGACGAAGCAGAGCGTAGTGGATGAAGAGAAAGCGGCGAGCAGTCGCACGATCGCTCCCTAAAAACCTTATTCGTCCTCGCTCGTGCAAGCCTTCAAGGACGAGGGTTCCAAAGGCCTGCTCTCCCGGTGCGGCCGTACACGCGCTTCGCCAGGATGGAGATCGCTCAAGACAGCCGTACACGCGCTTCGCCGGGATGGAGATCGCTCAAGACAGCAACAATAGTAGAGTTGTCAGTCTCTATCCTTTCTGATAATAAAAACAAAGAGGCCAGAGGCTTTTGATTCATTGATTCGCAATCAACCAGTGTTCGAATAGATAAAGAAAATGCGCTCAAGACCGACACGCTCAAGCATGCAAGCGAGCGCAAGGCAGTATTTGCTCCCTCCAATTCCACAAGGGGGCTACCTCGTTCCACCTTATAAATTGGTATAACTCCCCTTCATCTCTTCATGTGGGACTAAATAGTTTTAGCACGTGCACATGGACTTTTGAGATTTCCTAGAAATTAATTAGAATTAAAATTAGGCCTAGCCCGTATTAATTCCAACATTTTCGGTGCTTTTGTTGTGTCTCTACTCTTTTTGGGTTGGTGTAGTATTCTTTTCTTATATCTATCAATGAAATGAGCCAGAGTTCCTACTCTTGTTTCAAAAAATAAAATAAAATAAAATAAAATAAAATAAAAGGAACACTTCACTTCATGAGCTTAAGGTATTGCTGTCACCGCATGGTGCAAACTGTAAGGGCTTGTTTGGAGTGCAGAAATTTCACTGGAATTTCGTAGGAACGCCTCAAGTGCATTAGGAAAAGTGCAGCTGTGTAGGCTTGAATTTCTTTTGTTTGCATGCGCTTGGTTTCGCGGTTTTCCGCCGGCGCCCGTGCGCTGCAACTACAAGACATTCACCATGGGTGGAACGGGTGTTTTGCGTGTTGGATCACCGGCTCGTCTTACAATCTTGGTGGCCAGAAGAGCAATGGCCATCCACACAGCACTAGCTGTTGGGTTACCTATGTCTCTGCAGGTAGTGTCCGTGGGGCCAACTAGCCCGACCAGAGGAATAGTAATGTAAGAACATGAAATTGAGTTGGGATAGATATACTGAAAGCAATTTTGTATACAAGTTTATTTGAAAGGGGACATATATTAGGGGCTTGAATCGGCCGAAACCGGCTAGGATGACAAAAACGGAACCCAACCGGTTTGACAAAAAAAAAACTGATCAGAAAACCTGCCGGTTTTCGCTGATTTTCTGAACCGTACGGTGCATAGCATGACCAACTGGATGACATATGCATCGACAAGAAGATCATCTTTGTGGCGTTATGGTCACGGGACATGGCATGCATGGTGATTAACTAACACGTTATATTCCTTAAAGCAAAAAAGAGAGAGGAGATTATCAACCAGCTGATCGGATAACTCACACATTCCTCAAAACAAACACCCTGTTAACTTCCAAGAGAAAACTAAATCATCTAGCAAGATCACCTTGAGTTATAATCACCTATGACACAAAAATACTTTCGGTAATGTGTTTTAAAAAAAGGGACACATAAAGATCAGAGCGAATGAGCTTACAGCCTTACACAGTTACGCCACACGAAATCCAGGTCCACACAGAAGCCACTCGGATTACTGAGAACAAACTGAGATCGAAAGAGACAAAGGTACGAACCAGTATGTATAGAGTTTTTTTTTCTCCTCATTAGACAAACGACACATGTTCCCTATCGCACCTTGTTCGCGGAAGTCACCTTCTGTGATCCCCATCCGCAGTAGACCACCTACCGCGCTCCCTGTCCACGGTAGGAGCATGCCTGCCCACGGTAGCATGCCATGTGGTGTGCGGCAGAGGCGATGTGTACGGGGAGCGTGGTAATAATCCTCAATTAATTAAGTTATTTATCTGTAGTATTAAAGATAATAACGTCGCTTATACAATCTTCAAAGGTATCCCTTAATATTAATAATAAGGGAGATCATGCACACCTAATAGTCGTAAGCTATTCTACGAGCATCATGTATGGTCGTAAGTCCTATTAAGATCACCTCATGGTCGTACGTTTCTCTACAACCACCTATTGATCGTAAGTCCTACTACGACCACCTCATGGTCGTAAGTCTTGCTATGACTAGGTCAGCTACGACCACTCTATGATCGATAAAGCCTACAGATATGTGGACCCAATCGACGAGGGACATTTGTGCGATGTGTTTAATACATGCAGTAGTTAATATGTGTCGTTATTTCTGAGATAACTGCACGTATTAAACCTCTGTCTCTGACATAACCGCAAGGCGACGTGGAGGGATATGTCTATGATAATAACCACCCTTAAACGTGTGCCTTGTATCAAACGACAAGGTGCTGCTTGATGTGGACAATAGTCACCCCTTCATGTGTTATATAAGGAGTAAAGTCGGTGGACAGAGGAAGAGGGAGAATCGAGTGATCAAGCGGTCAAGAGATTCAATAGATGCAACAAAAGACAGAAGTCATCAAGCCCTAGTTTTAGTAACTTCTTTCTTATTGTAAACATGATCAATACAATAACACAGGAGTATGGTTATTATTCTCTCAAGAGAAGGTCTGGACATGTATAAAATCTCTGTGTCCTTTTTTGTGTAGTTTCGCTCTAGAAGTGCCCCCAACATTCATTCATAAGATTGATATTAAACCATTGACAGTTGGCGCCGTCCGTGGGGAACTCCTATTTTCCCTTCCCTTTTTGATAAATTGTCTTTATTTTCAACTCTGATGCCCACCAACTCTATCATCAAGGCATTCAAGCAGGGAGTCCGCAATCGAAGGATCATAGAGGATATCTCTCTAAATCCTCCGACTACTGTCGCTGAGCTCTTCAAAATGACCGATCGTTATGCAACTGCAGTAGAAGCGGTCAAGTAGAATCGCACAATTGATCGTGACGATAACGACACAAGAGGAGTAGGTGCAGGTAACAAGAAGAAAGATAAAAAATGATGGGAAATCTAAGGGCAAGATTAAAGACCAAAAACCTTAAGTCAAAACCTCTAAGGAGGTCTTAGCTATGAGCGACAAGGAGTCTCGGAGCTCCAAACCATACTCTAACCGGAGTATAGGTAAACGCCCCTAATGGAAGAACAACAAGCCTAGGTAGTGTCATTTTCACAAAAAAAGGACACGACATTCGCAACTGTCGAGTTTTTTTTAGCGAAAACTTGAGGATTACTACTCCGACAAGGGACCGCTTTCTACACTTGAAGAGGTGGGACAAACGAGTGGTAAAAAATTGTTGGATGATGATGAGGAGACGCAATTTCAAGATCCAGAACACACCATTGATCACATCTATGGGGGATCTTCAGCATATGAGTTGAAATGATAGCTTAAAGCTGTCGAACGTGATGTAAATTCCATCGACCCCACTCTTGTCAATAAAGTACCAAAGTGGTCGGAAATCACCATCTCTTTTGAGAAAGATGACTGTCCAATCATTTCTACTCAACTTGGTCATTTTTCGATCATGGTCGAGCCCACCATCAACAACTATCGAGTCAATCGCGTGTTAGTTGATGGTAGAAGTTCATTAAGCATACTCTTTACTAGTGCCGTGGACGAAATGCAAGTTCCCAGGACAAAGATCAAACCAGTATGGTACTCATTTCATGGGATCGTACTGGGATCTTCGGCCAAGCATATTGGTCTAGTTTCCCTTCCTGTTATGTTTAGGTCGCCAAATAATTTCAGGACGGAGAAAATATCTTTTGATGTGGTTGATTTCAAGACAACATATAATGCTATTCTTGGTCGACCAACTCTGGCATGATTCCTAATGGCTGCTCATTTTGGTTATCAGTGTCTTAAGATGCTAGCTTTGAAAGGAGTAATCACAGTCCGCTGTGATAAAACGATGGTGCTTATATGCGACCATAAGTCTCTTGAGATGGTTGGCCAAATACCAACTCTAGAAGCAAGCAAAGTGCAACCTTCGACCAAGTAATCGAAGTCTAAAATTGCCCCAAAGCCGAATGACCAGGTCAAAGAGGTTCCACTTAATACAGAGGAGCCTTCGAAGGCCATTCGCATTGAAGTCACTCTCGACCGCGCATAGGAAGACACTCTCGTCACTTTCCTCTGAGCAAACACATATGTCTTCATGTGGCAAGTATCCGACATGTCCGGAGTCCCGAAGGAGGTGATCGAGCATATGCTAGCTTTACGGTCTGACAAGAAGCCCGTAAAACAAAAATTATAGAGATTTGCACCTGATCGACGAGATGCTATTAGATCAGAATTAAACAAGCTACTTAAGGCAAGTTTCATAAAAGAGGCCGACCACTCAAAATGGTTGGCTAACCCTGTAATGGTTAGGAAGTCTAATGGTAAATGGCGTATATGTGTAGACTTTAATGATCTAAATACGGCTTGTCCAAAGGATGATTTTTCCCTTCCTCGTATCGATCAGTTAGTTGATTCTACTGCTGGTTGTGAAATATTGAGTTTTCTAGATGCACACTCTAGTTATCATAAGATAAGTATATGTTTATATGATGAAGAAAAAACTTCATTTATCACACCATTTGGAATATTTTGCTATATCAAAATACCATTTGGTTTAAAAAAATGTCGGTGCTTCCTTCCAACGCTTGATGCAAAAGACCTTCCTTTCTCAACTTGGCCGGAACTTGGAAGCCTATGTTGATGACCTGGTCGTAAAAAGCATACGATGTCTTAATCATATTTCTGACCTGTAGAAAACATTCGACAACCTCAGAAAACATCAGTTAAAACTCAATCCTGAGAAGTGTGCGTTCAGTGTCTCTTCAGGAAAGTTGCTTGGATTCCTTGTCTCTGTGTGAGGAATCGAAGCAAACCTTGAAAACATAAGGGCCATTGAACAAATGCGCCCTCCGACCATGAAAAAAGAAGTAAAAAAATCACAGGATGTATGGTGGCTTTGAGTCGTTTCACTGCATGACTGGGAGAAAAAGAACTTCCTTTCTTTAAACTTATGAGGAAACACGAGGGTTTCAAGTGGTCAGAGCAGGCAAACAAAGCCTTCGAGGATGTTAAGAGATATCTTACGATTAGCCCTATTCTGGTTTCTCCTAAACCAGAATAAACACTCTTAATGTATCTAGCTGCTACACCACAAGCAGTAAGTGCAATACTGGTTGTCGAACGTGATAGCATTCAACGACCAATTTACTACGTTAGTGAAGTTTTACATGGGCCTAAGGTGTGTTACCCTCAGGTCCTAGAACTTCTGTATGCCCTCCTCATGTCTTCGGGGAAACCGAGGCATTATTTCCAGTCGCACATGTTAATTGTGTCATCCGAGTTTCCCTTAGGAGAGGTCCTCCAGAACAGGGAAACATCGGGGCGTATGGCAAAGTGGTCAGTTGAACTTGGAGAGTTCGACCTCCATTTCGTGTCTTGAACGGCCATTAAATCTCAGATCTTGGCAAACTTTGTCACCGAATGGACAAATCTTGAACCTGTTCAGGGACCCCGGTACGAATCTCACGACCAGTGGACAATGCATTTCGATGGATCACTTACACTAAGTGGCTCGAGGGCTGTGGTGGTCTTGATATCTCCTACAAGAGAAATATTAAAATATGTTATTCAATTAAACTTTTCTGCTACTAATAATGTGGCAGAATAGGAAGGATTATGGGCTGGCATACGAGCAGCGAAAGCGCTCGGGATTCGACGACTGCTCGTGAGAGGAGACTCTCAACTGGTCGTGAATCAGGTCAAAAAAGAGTATTAATGCTCTAATCCGAGCATGTCTCAGTACTTATCAGAAGTAAGGAAGTTTTAAAATCATTTTTTCAGTTTTGAGGTACAATATATCCATCGAAAGAATAATTTTCTCACTGTCCAGTTAGCTCAAATAGCTTCTTCCTGATCACAAGTACCACAAGGAGTCTTCTTGCAACAGCTTCAGAAGCCGTCCCAGGTCGAAACACCAGCGACATCTCCTATTGAGATAGCCTTCCTAGAATACAAGGATACTTGGATGAATCCCATCTACGAGTATCTTTAGAAGGGTACTGTGCCCAATGACGATCTTGAGGCTGATCGCTTATCTTGTAAGGCCAAAATATATACTTTGGCCGAAGGAGTCCTCTACAAACGAGGTACTCAAGGGGTTCTCATGCGATGCATATCATAAAAAGAAGGATCAGATCGCCTTCAAGAAATACACGGAGGCATAAGTGGGCTCATGCTTCCTATAGAACACTGGTCGAAAAAACCTTTCGATAAGGTTTCTACTGGCCAACAGCCCTCCATGATGCTAAAAAGCTCATTAAGAAGTATGTATAATGTCAGTTCCATAGCAGGCAAATACGCCAACCGGCTCAAGCATTACAAACCATACCTCTTTTTTGGCTTTTTTGCGACCTGGGGTCTCGATATCCTAGGACCGTTCCCAAAAGCACCAGGGGGTTTTGAGTTTGTTTTTGTGGCTATTGTATGTTCACAAAATGGATTAAAGACGGGCTTGTAATTGGGATAACAACGGAAGCAACCAATAAATTTATGATAAAAAATGTGATCACTCGATTTGGTGTGCCAAGTCGGATCATAACAGATAATGGTACACAGTTTTCGAGCGCAAAATTCCAAGAATTTTGTGAAGAATTGGGTACGAAGCTATGTTATTTCTCTGTCGTCCATCCACAAAGCAATTGATAGTTGAAAGGGCAAATGGCCAAATTATGCAGAGAATCAAAACTCGAGTTTGCGACCAGTTTATAAAGCGCTCGGGAGGCTTGGGTAAAAGAATTACCTACAGTATTATGGGCAATTCGCATGATCGCTAGTCGGGCTACAGGCGAAACACCATTTTTCTTAGTTTTTGGTGTTGAAGCCATGCTTCCACCTGATCTAAAGATTCGGTTAACAAGGGTCGAAACCTATAACGACTCTGGCCAAGAACAACTTCAAGCTAATGACACCAATCTACTTGAAAAAAAAGTGGAACCAAGTTTTAATCTGTTCGACAGTCTACCAACAAGTTGTACGCAAATAATAGGATCGTAAGATCCAACTTCGCAGCCTTGCTGTAGGTGACTTAGTATTGAAAAAAATTCAATCTCAGTCTAATTGGAATAAACGTTTCCCTAAATAGAAAGGTCCTTACCACTACTAGAAATCCCCATTTTCCCTAGTGAGTAATATACTAGGGAACATGCCCAAAACCGTAGGGAATTGGTTTCCTTAGTGGCATTCAGAGGAAGCGACTACTAGGGAAAGAATGTGGGAAAGAAAACGTTCCCTCGGTTTTTTTGGGAAAACCTAGGAAAGAATCATTCCTAGGATTTTAAACTCGAGGGAAATCTCGCTCACGTGGCATTGTCATCTGACATGGAAAGTTTATTTCCCTGCGTTCCTTTCGCCAAATTTAGGAAAGAAATTAACAAATTCCCTACGTTATTTCTTGTATACCCTAGGGAATATTGTTATATAAATATTATTTTCCTATTGCTAATTCAAAATTCATCCCCTACTATTTAGCATAAACACTAGGGTAATGAATTTATTACTTTTTTCTAAATATAAATACATTATTCAAATACTTATTTATATTCAAAGACGCTAAATTCACATTATCACTCAAAACAAAATTTATGCAAGAGATAAACATAACAATATCATGTATTTTCAATTGACCATCAAGTACTATTTAAGGCACATTTGCACCAACATATACAAGTGTAAACGTCACACTATCAAAAAGTCCAAAAAAACAACACCCACGCTTGCACCACAAGTGCACAACACACATGCATACTGAAGTAGAAATAACCAGCAAGGTTTCAGACATCAAAATGCAACCCTTACATGTCGTAAACATGATATGCCTAGTTTTTTCTTGATCTCAATAATAAAGGCACGCATAAAAGATAATTTACAACCTAAGGGTTTCTCGATACAACTGCTTAGGCAAGAAAGACCACAATGAAATGGCTATCCTGCCTAGAGTCCACTCTCCAATGACCAATAGCTCCACTTTGCCACTAGGTACCTCTCCTCGTCACTAACTAGTGAAATTTATCAAACCCAAAATGATTACAAAGAGAAAAGATTAGTGAGCGATCAAGTAATAAATGACAAGCTAATCAATGAAGTGAGCGAGAAACGTTGGAACATTTAAACACCTCAAGAAAATCAACTTCAGATCCACACTGTGCGCTACAGATTTACAATGCTAGCAACCATGTGAAATTATATAAGCCAAAAGAACAATGTTTTGTCCAGATCCATTTATTTTGACTTTTAGAGACACTACTTGTTAGTTTCTCGGCCACAAGGTACAAAAGAACAAAAGGCATCTTTAGCATCAGTCGGCGTCATGTTAAATTGCAAAAGGTATAGGAAGGTGAATGGTCTGACTTTCGGGAAGTCAAGTTACAATAATTTCACAACAAGTCCACAAGGTTGATTTCAGGGGTGGCAGAAAATAGGCACAGGAATAAGTGCCAATATAAAAGTGTAAACATCACACTACCAAAAAGTCCAAAAAACAACACCCACGCTTGCACCACAAGTGCACAACACACATGCATACTGAAGTACAAACATAACCTCCAAACATTCCTCGAGCAATCCTATTCAATGTATCGTCCGGGTTCTCTACTCCAACAGCCGAACCGCTGGTATGAGGCTATACAACAAGAAATCTTTGGCCACTTAACCAGAATATAGATTATATGTCTAATATATTTCATCAGAACTGATGGCAGAAGGTGCATTCAAACTCCAACAAAAAAAAGTTCGTTGTTTCATTAAGACACCCCACCTCGTCACAACAAATAAGAACTAAAGGTCCATATAACTTATAATGCAAAAAAACTTTGCGTAGATTTATGGGAAACAAATTTCTAAAATGTAAAGTATCGAGAAACTCAAATTGAATTCATTTCAGATTCGCATAAGGTTCAAGATTCACAACAAGATCAAGTGCACAAAATGAAGCCATAGCTCCACCCATTGAATGCCCTGTGATCATGATCTAACATCTCCATACAACTTCTAAGTCTTTTGAATACCGCTGACAACTCCATCATGCAATGTTGTGTTATGATAAGCGTAATAAAATCCTTGATGCACCTATAAATTAACCGTGGGGAGCATCGCTATGAATTGGGTTTGCCGCAAGTGCATTTTAATTACAATGCTTTAGCTATGCTCACCATTGCTTCGTGCATGCCGGGTAGTCAAGATCAAGTTGTTTCCATAGCAAGTCCTCTATCCAATTCGATGCCGAGAAATTGGACGATTAGTACAGTTGAGGGTTATAAAGGATATTGACACCCTTTGCGTGTTTGCATGTTATGAGTATTACATTGCATACGGAGAAAAATATGTAGCCTAAAGGTCAAATATTTACAAATGCTAAGTACACACGATCAAATCGAAATACATAATAGATCTACCTCTTATAAGTGATAGAACATTCTCAATCGAAACTTGAATAGCATTTTTAGTAGCAAGCAAAACGAGATATATGATAATTACTGTTCTCTTGAGTTCCTCTAAACACAACAACGACAAAGATTGATATCATTAGCAAAACCAACGTCGCGCCGCTTGTTCATCAAAATGTGTTCAACTTAAAAGATACTAAAGACATGGAGATAAAGGTACGATGAACACAAGTAGGGTCTAACTCAGAAGAAATTCTCCACATCTACGATGAGCTCTATCATCTCGAACCCCCAATCATCCAACAAAGTTTACTTCATCTTCCATACCAAGATTGTATGAAGTTGGCCAAACGCTTAACATAAATCATGTCACAAGAAATGTAAAGGACATCGGTTGTAAGAAGATTTACCTTGATTAGGTCACCACATCTAGCACATGTCCAAGTAAACAATTGTGTCAAATCAGCAAGATAGATCGCAAGACATCACCAAGTTTTAACTACAAAATACCGGAAAGGAAAGGCGTAAAGTTAACAACAATGCGTATTTTTGTAGGAATTTGCCAAAATACTAGAAATAATTTGACAACAATAATCCATATTGAACTAAGATAAAGAAAAGGTGAATGAACTTACAGCAGAAGCATATTCCACAAGTGTCTTGGCGAGAGTTGAGTTATATATGGTAGTGGAGGAGTGATGTTTAATCGTAAGTTCTATATCAGAAAAGTAAAGCATCAACATCAAGAGCAACATGGAACATGCTGAATACATGGAGAAAAGACACAACCTAGTGAAGCAAAAGAAACAAAAAAAAATATGTAACATGACAAGATGAACAAACATATTATTGTAACAGTAAAACTTTCGACACATCACAGCGCCTGCGTCGGGAAGAGGGTGACTTTGGTCAAGGGCAATGACAATGTCGAGGGAGCAACCATCGCTTGGGCCGGTGGCAATAGCTCTGGGAGGAGGAGAAGAAGGAGCGGGCAGGCACGGTGGCGACTTGAAGGAGGACGAAGAGGAGGAGGGGAGGGGCCGATCGTGTTTGGGAAGAAGAAATGCTCTGGTCAAGGGCAAGGCAAGGGCGTTGGGAGTAGCCACTGGGGCCGACGACAGTGACAAAATGGGGCAGGAGAAGAAGGAGCGGGCAATGGTCACAAGGGTGACTTGAAGGAGGACGAAGAGGAGGAGGGGAGGGCAGCTCGGGGAGAAGGAGGAGGAGGGGAGGGTGGCTCAGGGAGGAGGAGGGGAAGGGGGGCGGTGCGTGGGCGGCGGTTACTAGGGGCGGCAGAGAGCGCTGATTTTTGGGGAAATTGGGTAGGGTTCATACTCTGCCGCCAGTTTGGGGAAATTGGGTTGGCATCGCACGCAGCAAAAAACAAAAGACGGGACGCTAAAAAAAATTGGAGCTAAAACCGAAAAATACATTCCCTACGGTTTTATTCATCTAAGTAGGGAAAGTTGCTACCATAGCGCTGACATGGCATAGTCCATTTCTCTTTCCATAGTCTTTCCCTAGTAATTTATAAATGAGAGGAGACCATTTCGCTCCTAGGTTTTTTACCTCACCCTAAGGATAGATACTTTCCTTTGGATTACAATTGCACTACTAGGGAACGTTTTAAACTGTAGGGAAAACGGGGATTTTTAGTAGTGACATAGTGGTCGAAGTGATGTGACCAGGCTCGGTACGACTAGCAATGGAAGACAGTAGAGTTCTTTCTAATTCATGGAACATCTACTAGTTGTGAAAGTTCTATGTATAATGACTTATATTCTCAATAAAGTTTATGTTTTCTTCAATCCTTATTGTCTTAAAATATCCATTGAGCAACGCTTCGATAATTTTTTTATCACCTTTTTACAACACTTGGTTTTCCTTAGACTGGTCGAAGGAAGGTAACATCACCTAGTCGAAGTCTTTCCTCTCTGCATGTGGTCCTGCTCACTAGAAAGAACTTCCTAGTGTCGATCTATTCTTAACTTTAGCTGCCAATACAAGGAAAATATGTTCAACAAAATGTGGTCCAAATAAATTTAAGCCAGCTCTTTTTAACCATTTAATTAGTTTTTTACTTCATTTTATGAAGAAATTTCTAAGTGAGTTGGGCTTTTATAGTTTGTTCGACTGCTTTTGATACACTCGATTTGATTAACCTGGTCGGAGGAAGAAACATCCCCTAGTCGAAGTCTTTTTTTCTCTGCACGTGGTCTTGCCCACTAGAAGGAACTCTGTAGCGTTGATCTATTCCTAACTCTTGCTACTAGTACAAGAAAATTGAGATCAAAAGTAAAGGTCGAACGAATTTTGTAAAGCTCTTTTCCCACTATTTACTTAGTTTATCTCATTAAATTAAGCAAATAGTTGGGGGCTAGGATAAATTTATAATTATAACTTTAATTCTTAGTCTTAAAATTTCAATTCATATTTTTTTTTATCTTGTCTTATGAGTTACAAACTACTCAAAAAGGGGAGTTACAAACTACTCAAAAAGACATGTTGCCGGAAATGAAGTTTTATATATATAAACAAGAAATTGTTTTTACAAAGGAAATTCTATTACAAACTAATCTGATGAAGGAGATCCGATCTGCATCTCCTCTGTGACCTTCTTGCCGACTGGTTGTACTTCTTCGATCAGTCGTGCTGCCTCTGCTTCGGGGCAGTTGAAGTCAAGCTTCGACTGGTTGAAGGCTAAGATTTCGGTTATGAGCCTTAAGTTTTGCAAGAGCAAAACTTATTGCGCCTTGTCTTATCGAATCAGCTTGATTGGTCTTTAAGGTAGTTATCAACTCTTGTATTGTTCCAACCTTCTATCCAATGGTGCTCATATGTCCGATCACAGTGTCTTCAAGGAGTGACCTTCTCAGCACCAAGTCCACCGAACACATTGTTTAGTAGAGAAATGTTATCTTGAAGATTGATCTTCGTAGCCTTCATTTCCTCCAGACTACGGGTCGAAGCTTCCTGAAGTCGTTTTATTTCGACTGTTTATTTTGAAAATAGAGCACGACTAGTTAGAAAAACATTTCTCAAAGACCAGTAAATAAAACTGATCGAAAGTAAATAATTCTTACCTACCAAGCGAGAGTCAAGCTTCTTGATCTCATGATCATGAGAAACATCTTTCTAATGCTTCTTTTTTTATCATTAACCTTTGCGACATGACTTTTTCGTAGTCGAGCAAATCGGTTATGATCTTTCTGTCACTTTCGAACCAATAAGGGAAAAAGTGATACGATTGCTAAAAAAGTGCTCGAAAGCTATCCTTTTCCTTATATTTCTTTTCATACCTTTTGATCCTTCTTACACTAGTCAGAAAATGGGAATGTCACCAAGTTGAAGTATCTTCTCTCTGCATGTGGTCTTGCCCACTAGAGTGAACCTCCTAGCGTCAACTAGACCCGCATTCTTACTACCAAGATAAGGAATTAATTACAAAAGATATGATTGAAACCAAGCAAATAAAGCTTTATTTCACAAAGTCCAAAAGATACATATTACATATTACAAAAGTGAAAAAAAAACCCTAGTTACATTTCTTCTATGACCTTTCTTCTAAACTGGTTAGTCTTTTCAACCAGTTCTTTGGATTTCTTCTTCAAAGTGGTCGAATTGGACCTCCATTAAAAGAAAGCAGAAGATGAGTAAATTGGTAAGCGCTTCCCTCTGATATGGACTTTAGTCTTAATCAGAAATTGCACATCGTAAACAATGAAGTGTTCGCCTGATCATCGGATCTTTT
This sequence comes from Phyllostachys edulis, assembly GCA_036346405.1. Taxonomy (NCBI): domain Eukaryota; kingdom Viridiplantae; phylum Streptophyta; class Magnoliopsida; order Poales; family Poaceae; genus Phyllostachys; species Phyllostachys edulis. Next base: position 48,323,432 of record CM070557.1, on the reverse strand, counting down.
TTACCAAATTCCTGGTGACTTCTATCTATGGAACAAATTGACTTTTCAACCACCTTAAAGTCATGTTCCATAGATTTTTCCACGATCTTACTCACAATGGAAGAATACCAAGGCAATCTGAGTTCACACTCATAAAAAGTTTTGAAGATAGAAATCTCACCTTTCTCTTTTAAAGACCATCGTTCATCATCTACCCTTTTCCACCTCAACAAAAGTTTCTAAGAAGTTCTTCTAACAACATCAAAGATGGTTGACTTCTTGATATCCATTCTTGATTCTTTCCATTCAAACTTTGGTTCCACTATTTCTTCTAAAGAAATCTACTCGGACTTGAGTAGTTTAGGGATAGAATTTTAAGAAGAAGCGGAAGTGAGAAAGATAGAAAGATTGTGAGTGAATTTTTCTTAGTTCTGCCCTTCTGATGGTTATTTATAGCCATCAACTTGCGATAGAATTCAATGGATAAGGACGAAAGTTCAACGGTTAAAATTTTATTAGAAACTGTTCCCGATGAATCGTTGGAAACCAAAGCATCACCGTCTATTCGGAAACTGTTTTTCATAAATAGAATTATAAGAGACGGTTGGCATTCTTTTTTCTGTCTATTCAGAAAAAGAAGTTTTTTTACAACTCAAGTAAAAATAGCTTCTTTGACTAAGTCAATTTTTGGTCAAAAGAAAAAAAACAAGTCGAAGATACTTAATCTTCGTCCATTATCCTACGTCCTCTTTTCCAAGTAAGTGATTTTCACTTGAAGTTGGGGGTGGGGTGAGGGGGGGGGGGCTAGATGACGAGGATCTAATAATCCTCAATTCATTAAGTTATTTATCTATAGTATTATAGATAATAATGTCGCTTATACAACCTTCAAAGGTACCCCTTAATATTAACAATGAGGGAGATCATACACACCTAATGGTCGTAAGCTATTTTACGACCACCCTATATGGTCGTAAGTCTTACTACGAACACCTCATAGTCGTAAGTTCTTCTACGAGTACCTATTGATCATAAGTCTTACTACGGTCACCTTATGGTCGTAAGTCTTACTGCGACCAGGTCAGCTATGATCACCCTATGATCGATAAAGCCTGTAGACATGTGGGCCCAATCGACTAGAGACATTTGTGCGCTGTGTTTAATACACGAGGTAGTTAATATTTGCTGTTATTCCTAAGATAACTTCATGTATTAAATCTCTGTCTCTAACATAACCGCAAGACGACATGGGGGGATATGTGTCTGATAATAACCGTCCTTAAACGTGCACATTGTATCAAACGACAAGGCGCCTCTTGATGTGAACAACTACTATCACTTCATGCGCTATATAAGGAGTAAAGTCAGTGGACAGAGGAAGAGGGGAGAATCGAGTGATCAAGCGATCAAGAGATTCAATAGCTGCAACAAAAGATAAAAGTCATCAAGCCCTAGTTTTAATGACTCTTTTTTTTTGTTGTAAACATGATCAAGACAACAACACAGGAGTAGGATCATTATTCTGTCAGGAGAAGGCCTGAACCTGTATAAAATCTCCATATTTGTTTCTGTGTAGTTTCGCTCTAAAAGAGTCCATAACATTTATTCATAAGATTGTTACTAAACCATCGACAAAATGGTAGCCATCTGTTTTTTTAAACAAAATGAGCCACCGTTGGCAATGGCCACAAAGCTAGCTTCTAGACCTCGATGGGCACGAAGCAAAATCGCCCTGATACTGGATGTTGAGGCAGCGCCCGGTACATCATGCTTCCACTCTCCATGAATCATGGAGGTATGAATTGTTCACTTTTCTTATCAGTCTAATTTGCAAACGGCAATTTAATACTCCCTCCGTTCTTAAATACATGACGTTTGACCAAACGTGCAGTCAAACTTATATAACTTTGACCATTACTTTTCATATGATTTTGTTAGTAAAAATTACAAAATTATTATATTATGAAAATATTTATCATGACAAATCTAATGATACTATTCACTCATGATCAATCTAAATAGTTTTTCATATATTATTAGTCAAAGTTAGATAAGGTTGACTGCACGCTTGGTCAAACGTCATGTATTTAAGAACGGAGGGAGTAGCACATGACAATGCGCTATAACAGGGGCAAAGCTAGACTTAGGCCATGCTCCAGGCTAAGTTAGCTTCTTCTTTGGCTGAGTTTGTTGTCTTTTCTTTTTTTTTTCTGGCAATTTCTTCATAGGCTTTGTGTTCTAGATCTAGGATTGAAGCCCAGATTGCCCTGGGCCTAGATCCACTCCTGTGTTGTACGTAACTGGGACTAGCCATGCCCATGCATGGCAATAGTTTGGGTGACCACAACTAGTACGTACTCATTTATTATGAGATCCGAGCTGCAAATCTAAGTATCTGACATGATTTCCTGATAAGGCGTCACTGTCTTTCGATCAATGGCTAGCGGAATGTGTTGATCGCTGTACTTCAACTAAAAGTAGGGGGGAGTGACACCACAAATAATCGAAATTAAAGAAATAACATTGCAAAGAGAGTCAACTGCTAAATATTCCATCACAAAAATAACACTCCTCGTGGAATGTTCCATCACAAAAATTCAAAATGACACAAGTATCCTTCTTACCTAGAGGTGGGAGTCGGGCCGGGCCATGAGCCACGGCGGCATGACATGGCGAACTCCCTGGGCCATGCTTAGCTCATTGGCGAGGCTCAAAGACGCAAGACAAGGGCACACTTGGCGGCGGTCAGGGCCGGTCGCAAGACAGCACGACGCACTGTGTCCTTAGAAGCTCACTGCCCCCACGCCACGCGACAAGGCCTCCGCTCAGACGGCGCTTCGCCATGCCATCTTGCAGATCCGCCATGTCTTTGTCCTCAAGCGCTCCGCCTCGTCACCCGCCATGCCACCAAGATTTGGTCATGTATGCCGCTGCCACTCACGATGCTCCCACCTCGCTAGTCGAACGAAGGGAAGAAGAGAGGGGAGGGATGCGGTGCCAGCGCGTGGAGACAAGGGAGGGACCAAGGGAGGGTGGCTCAGCTCGATCACAGAGGGAGGGAGGAAGAAGAGGGGGCACTGGGGGTGAGGGTGGAGCGACGGAGGTGGAGAAGGGGCGCCGAGCAGGGGGTGAGGGCGGAGCGACGGCCAGTAGAAGTGGTGGCGTGTGCCCGAGGGAGAGGGAGACGGGAGGAGGAATTGACAAAGAGGAAGACTGGGAGAGTGGGCTTGTGGCGTGGGAGACGGGAGGAGGGAGTTGGAGTGGAAGAAGAGATAAGGAAGGAGACGGGGAGAAAAAATAAGGGAAAAGAAGGGGGCAAAAAGAGGAAGGGAAAAAGTGGAGGGGAAAACGAAAAAAGAAGGGGAAAAAAGAGGAAGGGAAAAAGGGGAACAAAAAAAAGTGGAGGGGAAAAAGAAAAATTAAGGAAAGTAAAATAGAGAACTTAACTAAAGATTAAATCAGGAAATTCTAGATTAATTAGAAAATAAGCATTAGTTGATCATTACTAAAATAATTCATTTAATTAAGATATCTAGTTACAATTTAAATAAAAATGGTAAAATTATGGACACTTAAAAATTAGGAGGGAAAGCAAAATTTTATTGATATTTTACACACACATTGTTATTGCCTCGTTAAAAACCTTACACCCTAGTGTGGAGTTCCCCGGTAAGGAAAAGAGTACAGTAACTATATTCATGCATACATATCGACTACTCGACATTGAGTTCTGCTAACGCATCTATGATCTCGGGATCCTCCAATTGATGTTGATGTCGCTCTTTTGCCAATTCCCATTCTTTGAGGCAAGTGATTGCCTCCACCATCTTGGGCGTGAGGGATGACCTCCTTTCTTTAATTATTCTTTCTACCATGCTGAAAGTCGCTTCTGAAGAGACAAAGGACACCGAAACCAATAGAACATCTCGTGCGAAATGACACAGCACAGGGAATATCCGCTTGTTGTTCTTCCACCACTCGAGCAAGTCTAACTTGCCTCCGCCGAAAAGATCAGGTTTGATGTTCGCAAAATCATGCTCCAGGTAGTGATCCAGCTCTGATGTTGAATTCCACTCAGGGGGCGCCTGAGACTGAGAGGGTGAAGAACTAGACTTGCCCTTCAAGTTCTTCCACAAGTGTGATGTCAAGCTTATCTTGGCTGGATGCGTCTGCTGTGAGGCCTCCGATCTTGTGCTGCTGCCAAGCTTGTCATGATACAAGCGAAAAACACGAACAAATTCCTTTTTGACATGTTCAAAAGCTTCAAAAAAATCAAGGCCAAGGCATTCACCTATTCCCTCCGTAGCCATCTGCAAACCTGCTAACTTTTTTGTAGGATCCGAAATAATAACAAAGCAATATAGGTGTGAAATAGATCCAAAATATTTAACAAATTTTTTCTCTATTGCTGCAACAACATGACCTAAAAGGGGATACCCTCTAGATTCAGCAAACTTATCTGCAATTATCCAAATAAAATCTATAACTAAGAAAGAGGTAGGGTAGTAAATACCGGATAGAGCCTTAGTTGCTTTGTAAAAAAGTCTAAAAAACTCTCGAAAATAACTAACAATTTCCCAATCTAAGTTAGTAACTATCAACTTATCTGAGTTAGCATTGACAAAGAGAGATATAAGATGTTTATACCCTTGCACCTTGTTCAGCATGATGTATGTCGAGTTCCACCTCACCTTCATGTCAAGACCGAATTTTCTTGGGGCCTTGTCATTGGCTACGCAATACTCCGTGAACCGGGCTACCACCACTGTTGAACTTGACAGGAAACGAAGGGCATCACAGATATTGTTCAAATAAACGCCAATCACCTCCATACCATCTTGCACAATGAGGTTGTGGATGTGACATACGCATCTTTGGTGGAGAACATATCCACTGATATATGTTTGCAACCTTGGAGTGAGGATGTTCATAGCCATTGTATTCACCGATGCGTTATCAAGAGTAATAAAAATAATATTATTTCCTATTTGAAAATCATCAATTACCCCTAGTATGAGGCTGGCAATGGCACCTCTCGTGTGTGATTTTGTAATTAACTTAAACCCTATGACTCACTTGTTTAGCTTATACTCATCATCTAAATAATGGGCTACAACACTAATGTAGACAGTTCTCTGGTGTGATGATGTCCAAATATCATTAGTTAAAGCAAAAGAGTACTGAACTTTTAGTAATTTTTTTTAGTGCTGCTAGCTCTATACTATACACCCCTAAAATATCAGATGATGTTGTTCTCCTACTAACATGTTGGTACTATGGACAAAAGTCGTGTTTGATCATTCTTTCGAACGAACAACTTTCACCCATCCTAATCGGTTGATCATCGAAAACAATGTATCTAGCAATTTCCTTACGTGCATAATGAGGGTTGTATGCCCAAGTACTTACAGAGCCATCGGCCTCGAAGTTGAGCTGTGTTTGGACTCCTCCACCTCGCGTGTGTGTCCCCATCTTTTTCAAGGATGCTTTATAGTGCCGGTTCAAATGCCCCATCCCTCCACCTTTACGAGCGGTTAATCGAGCTTTGCAATAATTACAAGTTGCGATCTCTACTATTTGACCGTCTCGAATTTTCTCGCTTCAGGTCATGTGCTTCCAGCACTCCACCCTTCGCCTGGCGCTGTTGCTGTTGGGCGCAGACTGACCAATATTGCCATCTGTGGACGGGGTACCAAAGTCTGGCATCTTCATCGGGTTTGGACCGCGTTGGTACTCCTCGTATCCCTCCATACAGTCCATATGATGGTCATCCATGTCATAGTCCCCCATGCCTGGGAGAGCTGACGAGCATCGATAGGAGAGGTGGGGGAGGAGGACTAGGAGAGCGGCGGGAGATCGAGTGGCGTGAGACCGAGCGTCTCCCTCTCCCCACTGCTGCTTTCGTGCTATGACTCCTCGATAGAATATTGCTACTGAGCTCTGCCGTTCCCTCCGCCTGCTTCATGCTTGGACTCCTTGGTAGCATGCTTTCTATTGTATAGAGCAGTAGAGCAAACAGAGAATCAGAGAATGAAAAATGTGCTTCGCTCGGTGGTGAATAAATGAGCAAAAGGCAATCACTAGAGCAAAAGACAAGCTGAGCTTCGTGTGATGAAGAAATGACCTGCAGACATGCGTTTTTATAGACACGGAGCGTCGAAGAGAAAGAATCTCGCATATAGCCATTGTCTTGCCTGCTGCCTCTCCCCTTCATCATGTCTTATCATGTCAAAGTTATGTCCTATCATGTCTTGCGACTCGCGTAGAGCCGTTGCCTTGTGGTCTTGCCTGTTGCCTCTCAGTTTTTGTGTTTGTGACACTGTGCAGATGTGACAACTAACAACCCATGACCTGATGGACTGAGCCCTGATGCCTATTCTTGCCCCAACTCCGGCGTCACAAGCTCCTACCGCCACTCATGCCGCCGCCAGCCTTTGCGGTCCTGCTACTCGTACCACCACCACCCTCTACTGCCTCCTCCAAAAGAAACCAAGAACATGAAACCCAAAGCATTTACCCCAAAAGAAACCAAGAACCTTTCCCCGAGGTTCTGGCTTGAAGCAATTGAACCACCTTCCCATTTTGTTTCTCTCCAAAAAGGATTCGAGAGGGGAAAAAACACTAAATCGAGACGGCAAACAGCCTGGCATGGCGAAGCGAAGCTTCCGCACCTGCTAGGCCCGAGGAATTGGTTTATTGTTGAGAAGGGGATGCGGGGGAGTGCGGTGCTTCGATTTGGTCGAGACTCAAGATGAGGGTTGAGTGTGTTCCTCTGTCGCTGCCACCGCCAGGAGCTACTTCACAGCCACCGCCAACACGAGCTCCTCCGCCAGCGCTGTAGCCCGTAACTATCTTCTCTGGGGACTTCCAAAATACCTCGAGGGCAATGGGAGTGTTATTTACCATAATTTCTCATCTTTGCGATGCTATTCTAAAGTTGACGCTGATTGTGATGTTATTTCTCTAAATATACATGTTTAAAGTGTTACTAGCCTAATTTTGCCCTAAAAGTATGGGCTATTGACACACAGTTTATGTCTAAGATTTGGAACCGTGGACGTTTGTGTAATGGCAGGAGCTGGACGAAAGCTAAGATGTTGGGGAGAACGGTAGGTCGTTGATTAAGGGGTTGTTTGGATCGCTCCCCGGTGGCTTTCTGTCTGGCTGGGAGCGCTCTTGGGGGCTGCCTTCTCGCTGTTTGCTTTGATACCGGTGTCGACTCCCAGGCCAGGTAGAGTTAGCAGCTCAGGCGTCCAAATCTGGCGTCTGGGAGTGGTGTCTGGGAGGCAGCTTCTCTCTCTACTGTTCATTGCTTTGATCCAATGGTCTATTTTTTATTCACTATTTTCAGGCACATGTTTCCAACCAAACAACTCATCTTTAGATTTACCTAGTCAGGCAAAAATCATCTACTTTTTAGGCTACCTATATGCATCACTTTTTTCCAAGCATAAAATCCAGATCACCAACCAAACAACCCCTAACCGGTGTGGGTGGAACTAGCGTCTCAGCCTCTAGGCCATCTATGCGCATACGCATCATGTACGCAGGCCGCCGAAGCAGTGTTGTCACTGCCTATAAGGCCTACCGCTGCCGCAGCCCGCACTAACGCTGCCGAGGCGATCAGCGCCACGGTTACGGACGTTTGGTTGCCTCGGCCTACCCGATTTTGATGGGCGGACTAGGCTGCTGCAGCTACATGCTACGTCGAGGCGGATCCCCGTAGAGCTACAGGATATACCTGACATTGGGTTAAAAGTCATTTTATCTCATCAAAACTCACTAACACATAGATATATATCCTGCAATTTAAGTCGAGTGAGTGACTCTACACACATATAATAATATATATGATGGCCCCAGTCGATTTCATTCTAGATCCATTGCTGGTTCTACGTGCGCCCGGTTGAAAAGACGAGGCACAACAGCTTCGCACGCCGCAGCACACCGAACGGCTAGTGCGAGCCGTTGGCTTTCCAGGGCTGATACATCTCTGGACTTCGGTGCTCCAGAATGCATGCTCTGCGAACCAGCTCTTCGTCATTTCCTCGTATGAACCAGCGCATAACTGTAGCTACTAGTACTATCATCTTATTTGAAGTCCTAGTTCAATGCGGCAAGCGGATATTATCACAGGAACAAATAAACTGAAGGTGCGTCGAATAATCAATCTGCAGCCTCAGCACCTCGAGGATGCAGGCAAAATTCGGTAGAATGCATTCCACGTGTAGTCGTGCTTGATCATTACATCTTGCTCCTTTTCAAGAGATCAATCAATACAAGTTGCTTGCCTATTCAGATGCATGAATGAAAAACCGGAGCATAACATCCTGACAAAAAGGAAACTAGACAAACACATACAAAAATTATACCGCGCCTTCTATCGAGGACAGGGGCATCAAAGCGGTGTTCTTTACTGCTGACTCACTCTAATATCTACTGAAAATTGAAGGACATTAGCAGGCAATTAGTATTGAAAATAATCGATAGGATCCTTGCTGTACATATATATAGCTCTGCAACCTCAAAAAATCAGCCGAATTAATCACTCAGAAGGTGCCACAAAGTTTGGTTTCCATCAGGCGATGAGAACCATCTTATTTACCTAGCAGTGGGCCAGTGGCTACTTCACTTGGGGTTGAACAGATGCACGAGCAATCAGTTCCGTTGGTGCCTCTTTCAACTAGGCGTTTGTTGCGGTTAATCAACAGCTTGATCAACGGTGCCTTCATGGAAACTTGGCGCCATATCTCATTCACTGGTCCATTCGGATGTTCATACTCAAAGTAATGTTTTACCTGAAACAAATATTCAAGTTTCAGCAAATAAACTAATAGTTAACAGCCAAATATGTGAAATTATTGATATGCATTGCATGCCTCTAAATTGAGAGTCCATGCAATTCCTTGAGTTTCTTGCACATGTTCTTGTCAGATATCGCTAAGCAAACATAAAATAGCTCATAGCTCATATATGATTACCAAAATATAAATCATATACGTAAAGCGACTTAGTTTGCCAAACAATCCCAAACCACTAGTCATCCATGCTCTTATTCATATTAAAGGACAAGAAAGGAAGAACAGGTGATCTTTTCTAGCAAAATGCACCGAGCAGCTAATTCCAGTGTCGGGTGCTAGTATTACTGTGAAAGTATAACCAGCATTTCTGCACTAAAATTGCTTAATCAAACAAGTGGAGTTTCGTTTTTCAGCTGCCAGTACAATTAGATACGGTAATATAGGACGTCATAATGATTTTTGGTTAAGTTTGCTGGTCCAAATTAAGAAATAACTATTCCAACTGGCCTGCTATCAAGTCCTGAAAAGGCTTATTGATGAGTGGGGTTATACTTTGGCTCATTGAATCTCTTTTCCCAGTCATCTGAAATTCACCAATCTTACATGTCGTTATGTCACTCAGTCACTGTACTACTCAGGAATTCACATAAACTTCCAGTTAGTTCTGTTGCTCTCTCTTTACATATATATGTAATCTACGTGTTGTTCTCTATAATTTTTTATATAAAAAAAGGGAACACCGTAAAACTGCACAGAGGATACTGCAGCTGTAAGTCATATCTACATGCTATTTCAGATTTTTAAGGAATTGTTCTTAAGAGTTAAAAAGATGTATTTATAAAGCAGAAGAAGATGTATGTACGATGCATTGCAACATTAACCAAGTAAGATGGTACTGACCTTTTTTATTTCTCTCTGATACTCAAGTATCCTCTCTGAACTGACTCTTTGAAGCAACGAACTTAAAAATCCAGGCTGTACAGCCTTGCTTGCCTCAACAAAAATTGATATATTACTGTAGTCTATAACATCTTCAAATGGTAACTCAATGTTATCACTGACTATAACAGGAACACATAAACTGACAAGTGCATCAAACAATCTGCACGCCGACGGAGTATCTCCAGCAGGATGGAGGCAAAATTTCGATGAGTGCATTCCTCGTGTAGCCATACGCCGGCTCTCCCTTGATTGAGTTCCATGTTTTATAATTACATTTTCCTCATTTTCAAGAACTTGAAAAAGTGTATCACGGACCTTCCCACCCTAAATTATTCAGAATAATCAACCGTAGCATAAGTACATATTATTGCATAAACAGAGCACAAAACAGAAGCAAGACGTTGACTAAACAAACATTCTGATAATTTGACGAATTTGAATAATAAGGCTTCTAGAGAAGTTCTGAAAAGCAGCAGGCTCAATCTTGTTCATTTATCGCATACTGTTTCTTCAAGGATGGTTTTGAGTTTCCTATCTCCATTGACCATTATTCCCTATGCTCAGATGGTACATTTATTATCTTCTGTCTTGTTCCTAACCAAGTTATGTATCATGCATAATTAAGTAATTAACTATATAAGATGCAATGATTGGAACAGGAAACATGGAAAACTGATCACTAGCTCAACCTAATCATTGACAGTGTGATTCACGGCTTGAAATTTGATGTCATATTGAACAGATCGAATATGAAAGAAAGAGAAGGGAATAAGGTAGCGGAAAGGAGGAACAAAAGAGTTCACGGTGGGAGAGTTGTTCCCTCCAAAATGGAGTATTACAAAACAAAATTATCAACTAGGCAGGCTTTTTAAGGAAGTGAAAAAAAGCCCTGAGCTTTTTTAAAGATTGTTGTCTGCAGAATTGTAAAAGTATATTGTTGAATCATAATAATTTCTCATAGAAATATTTGTGGCCAATTTGTGTATACAACAAGCCCTTTACACATAGCACAACAAATATGCCGAGATCAAAATTCACTAGTGATTGCGTATGTTGCCACTTGAAAACCAAATGATGTCCTAGACTCCTAGTTGAATTCTCTTGTGATATCAGTTCCTGGACTTGCTGTAAAATATAAAAAAATGTCTTTCCCTTTTTACACTATATCCAAGGTAAGCACATCCTAACTTTCTTTTCATCTAATGACACAATAAGCATCGTTTTCATATGACATGATAATTCAAACGCAGGAGAAACATCAGCATAAAACCAAGAAGTTAGCATCATATGAGAGTGCTCTGGAAATGATGTAATCAGTAATCACAAATTAAATCTAATGCTAATGTCATCTCTGTATCACATAGGGCCCCTTTTAAAACGCAACGCTGTTCAAATGAAGCAATGCCCCCAATTTGATCAAGTAATCATATTTCTTTGAAGATTCAAGAGTTCACCTCCTTGCGGTACCGGTTTCCCATGAAGAACAGCAGCGAGGGCCGGCCGTCCACCCCGACATCACCTTGGAAGGAGTTGATGCGATGGGAGTACGGCAGGATGATATCCTTGACGAGAGAGGCCTGATCACCACGCAACCGGCCGAAGTCAGAGACCAGGAGTACGGCATTGCTGATCCGGTCCACCACCCTGTAGAGCGCGTTGGGATCTTGGCAGATGAACACGTGGTCCTTCCCCCGGTGCCGCCGCCAGTACGGCCGCCGCTCCAGCCAATCCACCAGCTCCTCCTGCATGGACTCGTCGCTGTACGAGGGCCCCGCCGCGGTCGCCGCCCCGGAGGCATTGGCGGCAGCCGGGGGCCGGATGGGGTTGACAACGAGGCTGAGGGAGGAGAAGAACGGCACGTAGAAGAGGTCGGCCTCGGCCGGGTCGTCCACGCGGGCTACAGGGCGGTCGCGCGGCCCGCGGCGGCGGAGGTCCTTGAAGAGCCACCACTCCGCCGAGTGTTGGTGCCCCGGGTAGCGCAGCTCCTCGTCGGGCAGCGCTGCGGCAGCATCCGCCGACCCCGAGGGAGCCCGCGCGCCCATGTAGCAGCGGACGACGCCGTAGGTGAACTTGACGGGCAGGTCGTACATGTAGATCTTGACGGGGGCGGGAGGGGAGGAGGCGGGAGAGGAAGCGGAGGTGGAGGCGAAGGAGTGGGAGAGGCGGGAGGCGGAGGGGGAGGAAGGGGAGAGGAGGAGGAAGAGGAGGGCGAGCGCGAGCGCGAGGAGGAGGAGGAGGAGAGGGGAGGGGCGGCGCGGCGGCATGGCGCGGGCGGCGAGGGCGAGGAGGGATCTGGGGTGGAGGAGGAGGAGATGGGGAGGGGACGAAGCCGACGCTGGAGCCGGCGAGAGGAGAGGGGATGGTCGCGGCTTGCGGAGCGCCCTACCGCGCTCCCACATGTGGCCGGCCGCGGGCGGTGGGCGGGGAGGACAGCGGGCGGCGGAGGATGGGAGTGAGTGAGACGGGGACGACGGCGATTGGGGGATAGTGTAGTGGCCTCCCACTTGCTGGACTACTGGACTGTGGGTCCCACAGGTCGGTTACTCGGCGTGTGTTGTAGCTATATCGTGAATTTTTTTAAAATTTTATTTTAAAGTTAACCTACGTACTTTATTTCCAATTCTGGTCACTTTAGTTCATACCATCACCCGTGACGTGATAAAATAACACTGTCACGCCAGCCCGTATCTAGAGCAAACTCTTGTCATACCACAGTATTGTTTGGTCAAGCCACGACCAGTGACGTGACAAAAAATGCTATTTAGCGGATTTATCCTATAGCGTGACAGCGTTGTTTTGTCACGTCATGGGTGGTAGCGTGATCAAAAAAATCAGAATTAGAAATAAAATGCGTTGAGGGTTAACTTTAAAATAAAATTTTAAAAGAGGTTAATTAATATAAACAAGTTCTTATATCGTCCATGCATATTATTTCTCGACTCCTTGATGTGGAAAGGAAATCGTGAAAAATCGTACTCCTAGCTATGAAGTGTAGTTTGATGGAGCTGAGACATTGATGGAGCTGAGACAACGTAGGCAGGATTTCAATGTAAGAAAACCAATAGTTATTCGAGTGAGAGAATAATGGTGTAGCATGTTGTTTGGCATAGACATATTTTTTGCGTGGTTTGTGATATGAGTGCTGCTAGCTCATGCTTAGCAGTTCCATGGGGCTTTAAAAGGTTCACCAGGTTTCAAGTTTCAGTTTTAGGTTTCATGATGTTTCAAGTTTCATTCATAGGGAGTTGCTAGCCCTATACCGTTGGAATGTATTTCAACTGTATAGCAGTTTCCTTGAGTTTCATGAGGTTTTAGTTGAAACTCCATGAAACTTCAATGAAACATTAATGAAACCTCAAGTTTCAAAAACTTAAACTTCAATGAAACTTTAGATTCAAACTGAAACTTCGATGAAACCTCAATTTTCAAAACAGGAACTTCGAAGTTTCAATAATCAAATCATAAACTTAAAGCTTTAGAGGTGGGTTTAAAGAAGTTTCAGAAAAGTTTTTGAGTAGGTTTCAAGTTTCATGGATGTTTAAGCAGGTTTCAAGGAGTTTCAAACATAAACCTAGAATTTTTCAAGCTATGGCGCAAATTGAGCCACCACCCGCCGCCTCCGTCGTGCCCTCCTTGACCTCCACCATCAAGCCTACACCGTAGTCCTGGCCGTCACCCGCACACGCGCCTGTCGTAGCCTCCACCGGCTGATTCACTCCTTGGCATCCGTTGCCTCTGCACCCGCTCTCGATCATCGCTATGTGCTTGCACGCTGCACATACCGCTGCCACCGCAGGCACCGCCACTTGTTTGTTTCACCACGTATGAGCTGGGCATGCTCGCCACTACACACTGGTCGTTGCCACTCGCGCCTGCTCGCCACTGCACACCAGCCATTGCCGATGGCGCCTACTCGCCACCAGTCCTGCACACGACACTCACTCGCTATCATCGCACACCGGTCAAGCTTTCAAGACTGCCGCAGCTCTTGCACGGTAGCCACCACTACTAGCAAATCGATTGAGAGAGAGAGGTTGGAAGCTCACTGCAGACACGTGAGAGGTATGCAAGAAAGGAAACTTGCGGTGGATATGTGTAAAGCAAATATGGAATTAGACAGCTCTGGTACCATAGTGTTTTCTAGCTTTTCCGTTGTGATACATGCTCAAATCATAAGAACAAAGAACATTTGAGCTTCAAGCATCAATTTCCCATTGCTTCGCAATGTCGCATTGTTGATCTCCCCATTGAGTCAAAATGGCCATATTTCAATTGCAACAATATATCAAGTGATTATTGCAGGCTACGTATAAATTCATGCCATATGGTGTTATATGTATTTTAACGAATGTGTATATTTCAAAATGGTCATATTTCAATTGCAACAATATATAGCTACGTATAAATTCATGCCTTATGTTGTATAAGTATTTTAACGAATGTGTATATCTCAAAATGATACATAGCGGTTTCTGCAACCATTCGATTTAAAATTGACACATGAAGTTCTTTGAAAATTTGATGTGCTTCAACTTTTTCGTTGTGTGAATCTTAGTCATTCAATGGTGATTGGATGGTTCAGACTTTCAAGTGTGTCCAAGTGCATGCCCAGCAAGAGTAGTTCATACTCTCTTTCACTAATAATAGAGTTTCTTCATCATACCCAAACACGAAGAGAGATCTATATGGAAACTCCATGTTTTCCTTTGGTTATACAATTAAATATTTATTTCCTATCCACTTTGCAATATCATATTAAATTACTAATTATTTCTACATTCAGTCAAAATTGTTATTTTCAATTGCAGCAATTGTCAAGTGACTACCACATATAATTTAATTTTTCATGACATCTAGTATATAAGTATTTGAACATAATTTGTATATATCATCATAGACAAAATTTCTTGTACAACTTGATTAAAAATTGACACTCGGAGTTCTTTAAGAACTTAATGTGCTTTGAATTTGTCATTGTCTCAATCTAAGCTATCCTGGTGTGATCTAAATGTTTCACGCTTTAGAGTTGTCAAATAACATGTTCGTGCAAAAATAGAAAATGCACAATATCTATTTCATACCCTAGTCCACTAACGAGTAATGGATTGTCTTGTTCATCTTATACAAACTTAAGGTGCACAGTTTAAAATTTCTTTCCCATCCACTACACAACACTATATTGTCATCTTCTAAGTTTAGTAAAAATATTCATATTTCAATTGTAATAACTAATAGGAAAAAGTCTAATTTACAACCTTGAACTTTTTGAAAAGTATGTATTTCAACTATAAACTAAAAAATCAGACATCCTACACCCTCAACTATCAAAACCGTTCATTTTACCCCCCCTTCCCAACCCAAACAGGGGCGGTTTTGGGTGACGTGGCGCTGACGTGTCAATGGGGCCCACATGTCAGGCATGTCATCCTCTCATTCCTTTCTTCTTTCTCTCATTCTCACTCATCTCTATCTTCACTCTTCTACCCCCCTCACTGCCAATCCCTCCCCTCTAGAGCTCCTAGTTCACCGCCAATCCCTCCACTCCTCACGCCGATCGTCCCACCCCCCGTGGTTGGCCCCACGCCTCACCGCCTCCTTCGCCCTCGACACCGCCTCGAGATCGAGCTGTCTCCCTCCTGGCACCAACGCCAACTATCGCCGCCCATTGTAGAAGGAAGTGAGGCGGAGGGCAGAGCCGAGACGACATGCAGAGGGCGGTAGGCCGAGGCAAGAACGAGGCGGTGGCCGAGGAGACCGCCTGCTAGAAAAGCAGAGGCGCATGGAGGAGATAAGAAGAAGGAAAAAAGCAGAGGCGTGCGGCCATGGCGCGAAGGGAGGGTCCCAATAGAGGCGACGGTCGACGGGGCGAGAGCGGTTGGCGGTGGCCTCCTCGGAGGCATAGGAGGTAGGCCGAGGCAGAGCGAGAGGGCAGAGCCACAGCCGGAGGCGGTAGCTAAGGCGGCGGTGGCGGTAGGCCAAGGTGGAGCCGAAGGCGGAGCCGGATGCGGAGACGAGAGATGGAGGGGCGGCCAAGGGAGGCGATGGCTAGGACGAAGACGCAGGCGGTGGCGGCGGGATCTGGTGGCCGACGACGAGAAAAGGAGAGGGGATCTGGTGGCCACCTCCTTATAAGTTGTGCGAGCGCCGTCGAGGCCAGCAACCATGCGCTCGTTTCCGCGTACCTGGCCGACGCGAACGCGACTCTTGTTGTATTCTGATCCGAATTTCTAATATGGAAGGATCCGGATTAGTTACCATATTAGCGGATTAGTTTCCTACTTTGACTCTAAGTCCTTTTACCCCTTTATATACCTCTTGTAAGCCGCACGGGAGAGAGACACCTCATTGTAATCCCCTGCGTTTTGTAATCGCTCCTCATATAGTGATCATCACGGTTGGCGCCGCGGTTTTTTTCCGTAAGGGTTTTTCACGTAAAAATTCGCGCCTCGCTTTGCCCCTATTTTTCTAACAAGCCAGATCGTGAGCACGCGAATTTTAGGGTTTGAAGAAAGACACGAAGAAAAAAAAATCAGATCCGATCGCCGTCTCACGCAGATCAATCTGAGGCCGTCGTCCGCGTGCGCGAGCATCCGAGCGTCCGAAGTCATCACCGTCAGCCGAACCAACGCGTTTTTTCGTTTTCGTCCGCAAGCATCAACGCGCGGGAGCAGCAGCATCTAGCGCGCGTCCTTCGCCCGGCCTCGGTCCTCGCGCCAGCAACTCCTTTCGTCGATCGTCGCACCAGACCAGCGCGCGTGCATCCAAGCAGACCAAAACCAATCGCATCTCCAGCAGCACAGAGGTTCCGAAGTTTTTTTGTTTCTTTATTATTTCCTCAAGCAAGCTTTTTTGTTGAACCAGTCAAGGTCGTACTGTCCTCCTGGATTCACGTGTTGGATCCAAGTTTAGGAGAACTTTTGCTTCGGCTACACATCAGTGCACCAGGAGTTGAAGATCTTTAATTCGTATACACAGTTTGTGTACCAAAAAGGTCGTGATTTTTGCTAGGTTTATATATATCAAGATTTAGCAATTTTCAGGTTCTATTCCTCATGGCGACTTTGAAGTATGATCTTCCACACCGAGTCGAGATACAAGATTCTCGCTGTGGCAAGTTAAGATGAGGGCTGTGTTGGCACAGATGGATTTGGATGATGCGTTGGAAGGGTTTGAGAAACAACCTATCACATGGACCGCAGATGAGAAGCGTAAAGACCGTAAGGCTTTATCTCAAATTCACCTTCATCTATCAAATAATATTTTGCGGAGGTTTTGAAGGAGAAGACAATACCACGATTATGGTCAAGCTAGAACAACTTTGCATGACAAAGGATCTCACCAAAGAAGATGCATCTCAAGCGTAAGTTGTACTCTCACAAATTGCAAGAAGGAGGATCCATGCTTGATCATCTTTCGTTGTTTAAGGAGATCGCTTCCGACCTTGAGTCGATGGAGGTAAAATATGATGATGAGGATTTGGGTCTTATTCTTTTGTGTTCATCGCCTAGTTCTTTTTCAAATTTCGAGATATCATATTATATAGTAGAGATACTCTCACTCTTCATGAAGTTTATGAAGCTTTGCATGCTAAGGAGAAGATGAAATATATGGTACCTTCTGAAAATTCAAGTCCAAAAGGAGAAGGCTTGTTTGTTCGTGGCAGGCAAAAGGAGAAGAACTCAAACAATGGATCTCAAGGCAAAAGTTCGAATACTACGTGAACCGGTCGAAATCGAGAGGCAAGTACAAGTCGTGCAAATATTGCAAGAAAAGTGGGCACGACATCTCTGAATGCCGGAAGTCGCAAAATAAAGAAAAGAGAATCGCAATTATAAGCCAAAAGGTAAGCCGATGATGAAGGTAATGCCTCCTTGTTGCCGATGATAATTCGATGGAGGAGTTCTTGTTGCTTTTGGCCGGATGTGCTAAGATCAATGATGAATGGATTCTTGATTCTCGCCTGCATCTTTCATATGTGTCCTAATAGGACCGGTTTGCCACCTATGAACCCGTTGAAGGTGGTACTGTCTTGATGGGTGATAACTCATCTTGTAAGGTTGCAGAATTGGTTCAATTCAGATCAAGATGTTTGATGGCATTGTCAGAACCTTGACAGATGTGAGGCACATTCCAGATTTGAAAAGAAACCTCATCTCTTTGAGTACTCTTGATGGTAAAGGGTACAAGTATTCTGGTGAAGGTGGAGTTTTGAAGGTATCAAAAGGCTCTCTTGTTGTGATGAAAGCTGAGATTAAATCTGCCAATCTGTACCATCTGCGAGGTACTACAATATTAGGTAATGTTGCTGTAATTTCAAGTTCATTACCTGATTCCGATGCTACTAATCTTTGGCATATGCGCCTTGGGCATATGAGTGAAATTGGTTTGGCAGAATTGAGCAAGAGATGACTCCTTGATGGACATAGCATCCGTAAGCTAAAATTTTAGAGCATTGTGTGTTTGGCAAACACAAGAGGGTGAGGTTCAATACCTCGCCATACCATCAAGGTATTTTGGATTATGTGCATTCTCGATTTATGGGGCCATCTCGGAAGACATTTCTAGGAGGTGCTCGTTATATGTTAACCATTATTGATGATTACTCTAGAAGAGTGTGGCCTTATTTCTTGAAGCATAAATCAAGTATTTTCAAAGATTTAAAGAGTGGAAGACTATGGTTGAAAGGCAAACCGAAAAGAAGGTAAAGAAACTTCAGACCGATAATGGGATGGAATTGCTCGATGAATTTGAATCATATTGCAAGGTCAAGGCATTGTTAGGCACTACACCATTCCCGGTACTCTCAACAAAACGGTGTAGCCGAGCGTATGAACGAACCATCATTTCAGGTCCGTTGCATGTTGTCAAATGCACGTGTTTGCATAGACGTTTTGGTCAAGCCGCTTCCATCGCTTGCTACCTTATTAATCGGTCACCCTCTTGCAATTGAAAAGAAGACTCCAATTGAGGTATGGTCCGGTTCTCCAAAGAAATTATTCAATTGAGAGTTTTTGGTCAGATCGCTTATGCTCATGTTGATAATGGAAAATTAGAGCCTAGAGCTATTAAGTGCATCTTTCTTGGTTATAACTGTGTTAAAGGATATAAGTTGTGGAATCTGAAACAAGGAAGGTTGTGATTAGCGTAAACGTTGTCTTTAATGAATCTGCTATGCTTCATGATAAACCGCCCACTAATGTTCCTATTGAGAGTGAGCGTAATTCAAGTATTCAGTAGACCATTTTGTTGGTTCAAATGACACATCGATAAGGAAAATATTGTTGTTCATGATGCACCTATTGTTGATGATACTCCTATTGTTGAGCAGCCCACCACAACGGTCTATTGCGCTTGATAGGCCTAGGAGGGAGATTAATCCGCCCAAGAGGTTGATTGAAGAAGCTAATATTGTTGCTTATGCTTTGAGTGTGGCGTAAGAAATTGAAGGTAATTCGTAACCTTCATCATACTCGAGGCTATTAACTCCATCGATTGTAATAAGTGGATAAGCGCCATGCATGATGAAATGGAGTCACTTGAAAAGAATGGCACTTGGGAATTAGTGAAATTGCCAAAGGAGAAGAAGCATGTTCATTGCAAGTGGATTTTCAAAAGAAAGGAAGGTATTTCTTCTATCGAACCAAAGAAGGTATAAAGCAAAATTGGTTGCTAAAGGTTATAGCCGATTCCGTGTATTGATTTTAATGATGTCTTTTCTCCAGCCAGAAGCATCGTTCTATTCGCACTTTACTCAAGATTGTTGCTATGCGTGATTATGAACTTGAGCAATTAGATGTTAAACCGCATTCTTACATGGAGAGTTGGAAGAAGACATTTATATGGACCAACCCGAGGGTTTTGTTACTCCCGAAAAGAACACCTTGTTTGTAGATTAAAGAAATCTTTTATGGTTTGAAGCAATCTCCTAGGCAATGGTATAAGAGATTTGACTCCTTTATGCTCTCTCATGACTTTAAGCGGTCTCGATTATGATAGTCGTGTTTATTTAAAGACTGTTAATGGTTCACCATTTATTTACTTCTCTATGTTGATGATATGTTGATTGTCGCAAAAGATAAGTCGAGCTAGCAAACCGAAAGCACAATTGAGTAATGAATTTGAGATGAAGGACTTAGGTGCAAAGAAAGAAAATTCTTGGCATGGAGATTATTAGAGAGAGGCAATCCGCAAGTTATACCTTAGTCAAAAGGTTATATTGAGAAAGTTCTTCGTCGCTTTAATATGCATGATGCAAAACCGGTGAGTACTCCATTAGCTTCAAGATTTCAGATTATCTTCACCTTATGCCCCGAGTCGATTATGATATTGAGTACATGTCTAGAGTTCCATATTCCAAAGGCAGCTTGGTTCTCTTATGTATGCCATGGTTTGTTCTCGCCCGATTTATCTCATGCATTGAGTGTTGTCAGAGATACATGGCTAATCCTAGAAAAGAGCATTGAAAAGCGCTCAATGGATTTTCGATATTTATGGCACTTCTAATGCTTGTTTGCGCTTGGGAATTCTAGAGATGAACTTGTTGGTTATGTTGACTCGATTATGCCGGTGATTTGGACAAAAGGAGGTCTCTAACAGTTATATTTTCACCATTGGTGGTTGTGCCGTTAGTTGGAAGGCAAGTTTGCAAGCTCTTGTTGCCTTATCAACTCTCAAGCGTAATATATGGCTATTTCAAGCTTGTAAAGAAGCTATTTGGTTGAGAGGTTTGTACACCGAGCTTTGTGGAGATAATTCTTGCACTACTATATTTTGTGATAGTCAAAGTGCTATATACCTTACAAAGGATCAGATGTTCCATGAGAGAACAAAGCACATTGATGTGAGATATCACTTTATTCGAGGAGTTATTGCTCAAGGTGATGTCAAGGTGTGCAAGATAAGTACTCATGATAATCCAGCTGATATGATGACAAAGCCAGTTCCTGTTACTAAGTTTGAGCTTTGCTCAAGCTTAGTTGGTATTACAGTTTAGTCCTAGAGACTAGTTAGCGCACGGTGATTTTTATCTTATTGAGGAATCATTTCATGATTGATGATTCTTTATTTTGCTATAAGAGGAAATTCGTCTCAAGGTGGAGATTGTTGTATTCTGATCCGAATTTCTAATATGGAAGGATCCGGATTAGTTACCATATTAGCGGATTAGTTTCCTACTTGGACTCTAAATCCTTTTACCCCTTTATATACCTCTTGTAAGCCGCACGGGAGAGGGACGCCTCATTGTAATCCCCTGCGTTTTGTAATCGCTCCTCATATAGTGATCATCGCCAGTTGGCGCCCGTGGTTTTTTCCCGCAAGGGTTTTCCACGTAAAAATTCGTGTCTCGTTTTGCCCCTATTTTTCTAACAACTCTCATGACCATCTCAACCGCTGCATCGCCGTTCACTTCACCGCCACCGACTCTGCCGACCACGCCTTCCTCTTTCACCACTTCTATGAGGGCTTTCGTGGATGCGACCGCCTCCATGTCATCAACTTCAGCCTCATGTAGGTCCTCTAGTGGCCTGCCTTGATTCAGGCCCTCGCGGGGTCGCCGCGAACAGTCTCGACGAGGTTTACCGGTAGATGCTCCAGATCGTGCCCGGCGAGGCCGTCACGGTCAACTTCGTGCTCCAGCTCCATTGCCTCCTCGTTGACCCTGCCGATTAGGCGCCTATCGACGATGTTCTTGAATGTTTCGCCTCCCTGCAGCCCAAGATCTCCCTCGACGCTGTGAGCACCAGCGGAGCGGGCAACACGATAGCCGAGGCATACCTTTAGAGGGAGATCTGCGACATCGTGTGCAGCAAGGGCATCGCCTACATGGAGCGACATGAGCCGCTGTCTCGGTGGCGGACAGGCTGGGGCGCGCTGGGCTGAGCGCTGTGCCGCTCGGGTCGAGCGCGCTCCGGCAGGAGAGGATGATGGTTAGGTTGTTCTCCGGCGAGGGGCACTACGTCGAGGAGGTCGAGGGATGCCTCACGCTCGGGTGGCACGGCCGCCTGCTGTTCTTGGCTCGATTTGGGGATTTGGGGGACAAGAAGCACTGTAGCTCAATGACATGTGGCATCCACGTCAGTCAAAACCATTTTGTATTGGGTAACGTCAGCGCCATGTCATCCAAAACCACCCCAATTTGGGCCGAGGGGGGTAAAATGAACGGTTTTGATAGTTGAGGGTGTAGGATGTCCGGTTTTGTAGTTTAGGATTGATTTTCGGACTTTTCAAAAAGTTCAGGGTTGTAAAATAGACTTTTTCCTAACTAATAGGTGTCAAGTGACTATTAATTGTTGGTAACGTAACTTTTCGCGTCCTCTTACATTTAAGTATTTGAATTTAATATAGAAATCTCATCATGATGCAAGCTAGATAGCTTGTAAAACTATTTGATAAAAAATTGATGCTACAAGTTCTTTGATAATTTAATGAGCTTTGAATTTATCATCATCTCACTCTTAGTCATCTTCATGTGATCTGGATGGTTAGATTGTAACACCCTAGCTATGCGAAAGACAAGATGCAACCTAAACTACTATCACCAATCAACACTATAAATTTTTTCTCATCAATTCAACAACTAATGACAGTTAAACATCACCACAAAACAATTCTAATAATATAACTAAATAAATTTCAGCAAGGATCTAAGCACTAAAATTGCAATCATAACACCTCATTCATGTAGAACATTATCATGAATAGGTTTGGATAGTTTAAATCATCAACTAGCATGAATAAACTTTAAAAACGAATAATGGAAGTACCATAAATCCAATTATTACATTTAAAAGTTTCCAATTGAAGGATAGCAACAGAAATATTATTTAAGTGATGAAATATGTGATAAAGTGGATTTCTTCATGTGAACTACTCCTTCTCGACGCATGTCGTCCTCAACGATCACCTAAAACAAAATTGGCAAGAATGAGTCCAAAACTCAGCAAGTACAAAAGAACGACATAAGAAACATTGAATCGGAGACATCTCATTCTGAAGTTATCACATACATATGAATATACTATGAATGCGGTGCAAAATGCATATGACTCCACTTCTCTTATGCATATACTGGTATAGTTGAATGTAACATCTATCGGTGTTCACTCATGCCCGCATTCTTAAAATGCGGGGATCCATTGCCTGTGTGAAGAATCTTTCATACGGGGATCTAGTTGCCCATATTGAAAATAATTGTACTTATCTTTTGCATTGCGATAAGTTGAAATGTAGAGAAGGCGAAATCAAACCCAAATTCACTCTGCCTACAATAAATATTTTACTCAAAATAAGCTTTGACAAAATAGGACAACGCCTACTAACAATACTTTTATCCGCACCCCAAAATCTAACTTTTTATAAATTTTTACTCTACTCTAGCAAATCGATGAACTGGCAGTAACTTGATACTGGACAGCAACATTCTAAAATCCATAATTCTCATTATGTTCATCACAACAATGCATTCTTAGACTCTCTAGAAAGCGTACGAAATTGTCTACAAAAGTCTAGTTGGCAAGATTCTCAAATTTTGCGTTTAACTAATTTTAAAAAACAGAATAAAACAACTGTCAGAATCTGACAGACATTCTGGACAGTAAGATTGAAATATACATAGCTTTCGCTATGATGAACCAAAAATTGCATTCTTTAACATTATGGAAAGCTAATTGAATTATCTACGAAAGTATTTTTGTTCAGCATCCCTGATTCGGCCGTTATCTATTTTTAATCTATCAAATACTACGACTGCTGTAACCTGACAAAGATTATGGACAACAACAATTGAAATGACCATAACTCTAAAACTACTCATCCAAATATTGAGATTTAAGATTCTATGGAAAGCTACTAACATTACCCACAATTCTCTAGGAGATGATCAGACCTAATTTCGTAATTACAGACTTCAAAACTACAGTACAACTATCAGTTGGAAATACCCGATCTGCTACCCAAAATCAAATGTACAGAAAAGAATTACTCTAAATAATGGAAAAAATGAAAACATCCTTGAATACCTCGTTGAAACCCGCTGAAATCCCCGCAAGAACCCTCTCTCCCCTTCCTTCTCCCTCTTCCTCTTCCTTCGCAGCAAGGGGCAGCAAGGAGGGGTGACAGGCTTGGTGAAGGAGGGCGGCATGGAGGGGCGGCAGCAGGGGGAGGGTGAGCTACAGTGATGGTAGTGCTACAGTAACATGTGCTACAGTAAAAGGAGTCTAGGGTTTGGTTTCCCCCTTCTTAAATCAGCTTTCCACTTGGGCCAAATAACGTGGGTCGAAAGTCCACGACCCAGGTTCTCCAATAAAAGCGAAAACGCCCCTCTAAAAGCTCCAATTCCTTCACTAATTCTATTTAATTTCAGTACTAATAACTTATTTATCTTATGATTAAACGAGATATTACATAGACTACAAAGAGTGTCAAATAACGTGCTCATGTAGAAATATCAAAGGCACGGGATATATTCCACACCCTATTTCGCTAGCAACGGAGTTTCTTGTACATTCTTATACAACACGAGTAGAGATCTACACGTGCGCTCTTCTTGTTTTTTTCCTTATGGTGCATTATAAGATTTATTTCTCATCGACTACACAATGTCTAAGACTTTTATCTTCTACGTTTAGTCTATATGCTTATATTTCAATTGCAATAGTTGTCAAGCGGCTATCACCGGTAACATAATTCTTCGTATCCTCATACGTATAAGAATACTAATTTAATCTGAATATATCATCTTGACACAAGCTAGATGGCTTGTGAAATTGATTGATCGAATATTGACGCTCAAAGTTCTTTTATAATTTAATGCACTTTGAATATATCATCGTCGCAATCTTAGCCAATTTGTTGTGATTCAGATAGTTCAAACTTGACAAGGATCTAATAGTCCTCAATTATTTATTTATATGTAATTCTTATAACAATATCGTTATACTGCTCTTAAGCATACCCCTTAATGACCACAAGGGAGAAACTAAACTAGGTAGTCGTAAGATTTTCTACGACCGCACTATGGTCGTAAGTCTTTCTACGACCATATCATAGTCGTAAGCTTTTCCACGACCACTTTGTAGTCGTTGGACTTTCTACGATCAGGTCAGCTATGACCACCCTGTAAATGATAAAGCCTGCAGACATGTGACCCTAATTAATTGGGGAATCTCATGTGCTATGTTTAAGACATAGAGTAGTTAGCATACACTATTATTCTCCGAATAACTGCATTACGCCCCTGTCTCTAACGGTAACCGCCAGATGACATAGTGGTATCATAGCCCACAGTAACTACCATCACCGTGCGTGGTACACCAAATGACGAGACGCCTCTTGGCCTGGAGAAACTGCCGCCACTACATGCACTATATAAGGGCTAAAGTCAGCAGACAGAGTGGAGGATCAAGAGGAGAAGACATTACGCATAATTCTTCTTCTTCTTGATTGTAATCCAGATAGTCAATACAAGAACACATGAGTAGGATTTTCATTCTCCTTGGAGAAGGCCAGAACCTGTCTAAAATTTCTATGTTATTCTCTGTGTGGTTCTGATTCTAGGAGATCCCCGATTATTCATTCGTAAGATCGATACTAGATCATCGATAAGACTTCATAGATTCATAGTGTCAAATAGCATTCTTTGCAAAAGTAACAAAAGCATGAGACCTATTTAATACCCTATTTTGCTAACAGTGTAGTTTCTTCTACATCTTATAGAAGCACGAATAGAGATCTACATGCGGACTCTTATTTTTTCCTCGAGGTCCACAATTTAAGATTTACTTCTCATCCAATACGAAATCTCTCAAACTATTATCATCTAAGTTTAGTCTAAATACTCATATTTCAATTGCAATAGTTGTCAAGCGGTTGTCGCTAGTTACATAACTTTTCATGTCCACTTACATTTAAATATTAGAATTTAATCTAGAAATTTCATCATTATGCAAGCTAGATAGCTTGTAACACTGTTTGATCAAAAATTGACGCTTGAAGTTCTTTGAGAATTTATCATCGTCTCAAACTTAGCCATCTTGATGTGATCCACATGGTTAGACTTAAAAGAGTGCCAAATAACGTGCTCATGCAAACGTAGCAAAGGCATGTGATCTATTTCATGCCCTGTTTTGCTAACAATGGAGTTTCTTCTACATTCGTGTATATGCACAACTAGAGATCTACATGTCATAATACTATATTCTTTGTTTAGTCTAGATACTCATATTTCAACTGCAATAGTTGTCAAGTGGCTATCACCAGTAATTTTTCATATCATCTTACACACGAATAAGTAATTGAATTTAATATAAAAATCTCATCATGACACAAGCTAGATATATAGCTTGTAAAATTGTTTTATAAAAAAAACGATGCTTAATGTTCTTTGAGAATTTAATGCATTTGAATTTACCATCGTCGCAATCTTAGACATCTTGATGCGATCAATGATCAAGATGGTTCATACTTCATAGTGTGTCAAATAGTATGGTCATACAAAAGTAACAAATGCATGAGATATATTTGATACCCTACTTTGCTAACAGTGGAGTTTCCTCTACATCTCACAGAAGCATGACTATAGATCTACATGTGGACCCTTCTTTGTTGTAGTCAAAGTGGACAATTCAAGATTTACTTCTCATCCAATACACAAATGTCTCAAACTATTACCGTCCAAGTTTAGTCTAAATACTCATATTTCAATTGCAATAGTTGTCAAGCAGTTGTCGCCAGTTGCATAACTTTTCACGACCACTTACGTTTAAGTATTCGGATTTAATCTAGAAATTTCATCATGATGTAAGCTAGATAGCTTGTAACACTGTTTGGTCGAAAATTGATCTTTTGAATTTATCGTTGTCTCAATCTTAGCCATCTCCATCTTGATGTGATCCAGATGGTTCGACTTTAGAGAGTGTCAAATAACGTGCTCATGCGAAAGTAGCAAAGGCATGCGATCTGATCCATACTTTGTTTTGCTAACAATGGAGTTTCTTCTATATTCATGTACACGCATAGCTAGAGATCTACATGTCTGCCCTTCTTGTTTTTCCTTAAGGTGAATAGTTCAAGATTTATTCGCATTTCACTACGTGGTGTCATACTATTATATTCTTCGCTTTGTCTACATACTCATATTTCAATATCAATAGTTGTCAAATGGCGAAATTGGCTATATGATATATCAATTTAGTGTCATTAGTAGTAGGACATCTAAATTTCGTGTATTTGCTAGAACACACTATTAAAATATGGCTCTTTGCTATAGAACACTCTACTCATTAAAATAATATATCCGGCTTGAAAATGAGAGAGAGGGTGGATGAAAAGACTATTTTGCCTCTCTTAGTTGGTGAAGCCCACTGTCGTCGCCAATACCACCGAGCCTCAAACTCGCATGAGCTCAGCGGATGCAGTGGACCACGGGTCGATGGTGAAGAACCCGTGCTACTGCCCCTCGAACTCCCTTACCTCCACCAGCTTCCCCCTCGCCCTAAGCCGCACCACGTAGTACGCCTCACGACCATGGACGATGTCTCAGCCGCCGATCGACCACCATGAATGTCGGCGCAAAGGGTGTGAAGGTTATTTTGAACTGTTTATCTCTCTGAAACAACAAATAATATTATTATAATGGCCTCAGTATCATATAACAAAGAGCCATATTTTAGTAGTGTGTTCTGGCAAAGACACTAAATTTGGGTATCCTACAGCTAATGACACTAAATTGTGATGTCTTGTAGCTAATTTTTCATATAATATTACGCACATATAAGTATTCGAATTTAACCTAAAAATCTCATCCCGACGCAAGCTTGATAGCTTGTAAAATTGCTTGATAGAAAATTGATGCTCAATTTTCTTTGAAAATTTATAATGCACTTTGAATTTACTGTCGTCCCAAAATCTTAGACATCTTGATGTGATCAATGATCAAGATGGTTCATACTTCACAGATTTTCAAATAGTATGGTCATGCAAAAGTAGCAAAGGCACAATGTCTATTTAATACCCTATTTTGGCTAACAGTGGAGTTTCTTCCGCATCTTATACAAACACAACTAGAGGTCTAATTGTGGACTCTTCTTGTTTTCCCTTAAGGATTACAATTGAAGATTTATTTCTCATCCCCTACGCAATGTCATACTATTTTCTTGTACATTTAGTCTAAATACTCACTTTTTAATTGCAACAACCATGAAGTAATAACTATTGTTGGTAACATAATTTTTCATGCCATCTTGTGTATAAGTGTTCAGTTTTAATCTAAACATGTCATCATGACACAAGACCGAACTTATAAAATTGTTCGAGATGACTTGTAAAATTGTTGATTGAAAATTGACACGCAAAGTGTCAGAGTTCTCTTAGAATTCGATGAACTGCAAAGTTATCACGATCTAAATAAAAGGTGATGTGGGTAGTTTTGAGTGTGTCAAATAGCATGCTCGTACAAGAGTAGAAAAGACACAAATCTAGTTTATACCCTGATTCTCTAACGATATAGCTTCTTCTGCATCTTAGTTTTTCAGACACGGCACCAAGAGATCAATAAATTTAAACTCTTCCTATTTCCCCTTAAAGTGCACATGTAGTTGGAGTTTTTTTTCCACCGTCCACTTTTTAATGTCATACTATTGTCTTATACATTCAATCAACATAATCATTTTTTAATTGAGTAAATTACATCGCGGGTCATTAAACTTGTGCGGTATATTCACGTAGGTTGCGGTATTTTAGAATATAGATCACTAGAGTGCAATAAGTGACTGTTTGCAGTCACGACGCCACGATGCACAGATCATGCCCACGTGGCATGCCACCTCACCTCTCGCGAGCCGTTCAAGCCCCACCTCTTGCACGCACGTCGTGAGCTCGCTTTGCTTCCCAGGTCTTACCCAACCACTCGCTCGAGAACTAGCGGCCGTTGTCCTACCGCCGGCGGGTGCCCAAACCTCCCCTGTTTTCGCTCTTGCTGCACCGCCAGTCCATCGCCGCATTGGATGAGACACCGCTCGAGCTGCACAAGAGATGAGACAAGGAGAGAGAGAGATCCCGGGATAGACGAAGCAGATGGTGGAGGTTGGTGGCGCGGAGATGGACTGAGGCGGCCGGAACAGGGAGAAAACCGAGGCGACAGCCGAAAA
The DNA here is from genome assembly GCA_036346405.1 of Phyllostachys edulis. Lineage (NCBI taxonomy): Eukaryota > Viridiplantae > Streptophyta > Magnoliopsida > Poales > Poaceae > Phyllostachys > Phyllostachys edulis. Next base: position 48,294,565 of record CM070557.1, on the reverse strand, counting down.
GGGGCTGCTCAGCGGCGGCGAGCTACATCGACGAGGGCAGCCAGGGACGATGTTGGTGATGTTGGAACAGCTCGAACAAAAATTAAAAATCACGCTCGAAGCCGATCCTCTCTGGAGCACAGCACACGCACGCGAACTCACTGGAATTCCCCAACGAAGAAGCGAGGACGAAAACTTTGGTGCTGCATGCACTGCATGCAGCGTTTGCTTTATTGCTATGACTCAACTCACATGGCTTTTCTTCTCAATCTTACATTGCTTGCTCACGTTCTGTTACAAGCTGCTAGCTATATAGCCTCTAAGAATCATACTTCAACTCGAACTCGGCTTCAGCTGCACCTTCGTCTACGACTCAGACTGCATGCAAGCCGGCTCGAATACGGCCAGTATACGTATACGAACTCAGAAGCTAAATTTAGAAACTAATAAACAAAGATTACCTAACAGGTGAGGTTCAGCTCAACGAGGCACACCTCGTGACCAAAACGGCTTGGGAAAAGTCGGTCTAGGGCGGCGAGTCAGCGTGCGGGGTGGATGGTTCGGCTGCGCGGCTCAACGCCGGTGACACTCCGGCGATGAAAACCTCCGCGGCTTGGTTCGGGTGGATCGCAAGGTCCTGGAGAAGGTGGTGGCAGCACCAATTTTGGAAAGAGGACGGTGAATTTTATGGAATAATTTAATTCGGATTGAATTGTAGGCAGGGAAAACAATTTCGGTTTGATTTTTTTTTTCATTCGGGGGCGAAATGGGTGAAATTTCAGGTGAAATTTCGGTAATTTTTGGCTGAACAAATTTGAATTTTAAAATTCCAAAAAATACAAGGACTCCCATGCTCAGCCTGGGATTCAAACCCAGACGTCCAAGGCAACAAAAGGTGGCTATCTACATGTTTGTGGTTATGAATTGCTTTTACTCTCTTTAACCCTCAAAATTCAAACTAAACCAAAAAATTTGAATGAAACTAATTTCTTTTGGATGGGAACGAAATTTCAGATATTTTGGCGAAATTTCACCGAAATTATGAACCCTGATTGTAGGAGAGGAAGCATCTGCGGTGAATTTTAGATTTTTTTAGAATAATAATAATTTTTTTTAAAAATTACATAAATAAATAATAATAATAATTACAAAACTAGACATCTCTCGCCAATTGAAGTTGTCGCCATTTCTATTGGCAAGAGAGACTTCTCTGAGAGGGACTTCTCCAGTGGCATGTGCTCCTTTCAAATAAGAGCAATTCAGGGATTCAATTCTCCTTGTCGCCAATTGAAATAACTATAACTCCCTATCGCCAATTTAATTGACGATGAATTATCGACAGAGGTCTAGTTTTGTAAAAAAAAAAATCAATTATTTATTTCTGTAATTCTTTTTTTAAAATATATATTTTTAAAAAAATCGTGAATTTTATTGATTGATTTTATTCGGATTGAATATGTGCTTGGTGTAGCTGGAGCCGTGAGCATCGGCTGCTGTTGCGACAAGGAGCAGTACCAAGCAGCACCTGCGTCCAGCTATATGTTGGCGGCGGCGGCTCAAGCTCCTGACTGAGCGGCGGCGGCAATTTCACCCGCGAGTCCGAGCTCTTGTGGCGTCGTGAGCTCTAGCATGCCGCTCCTGGACGACGGCTCCTGGACGAGGCGGGTTGAGGCGAAGACTTGGGATCCAATGGTGACCACCGACCACCTGTCCTAGAAGAAGCAAGGGCGAAGGAGCCTTCGGCCATGGCGGCGCTCGAGTTGCACAAGAGAGGAGAGAGAAAGGGGCTGAGGTGGCATGCCACGTGGGCATGATCTGTCCGGTGTGGGTGGTAGCTTTTTTCACTCTAGTGATCTAAATAAATATGCAGTCATAAAGTATCGTGACCTAGATGAACAAAGCGTGCATGTTCAATGACCCACTACAAATGAGTCACTTATTGCACTTTAGTGACCTAAATATATAGTTGTAAAGTACCCTGACCTAGATGAACAAAGCGTGCCCACGCGCTGAGAGAAAAGGCCCTCGAACGCGTTTCCTCGATACCTTGCTTCCTTCGGTCTTCTCCCTCCACCGCCACTAAAATCGGTCGCCACCGTCGCTGGTTCGTCCTCCTCCCCGACGACTTGGCTTCCCTCCTCCTTCACTGCCGCCCCACCTCCTTCTCCTTCCCCACGACCACCCCCTCTTTCCTCCACAAACTCCGCACTCTCATGTGTTGGTTGCTCCAGCTAGCCATGTGGTGCCTCGCGCTCTCCCCACTCCTCCTCTGGATCTCCTCCACCGCCGTGGCGTCCAAGCCGCTCCTCGACACCCTCAACACCCCCCCGCGAGGTTTCCCAGATCTGTCGATGCTTTGCTCTCTTCTTTCCTCTCTCTTTCTCTTTCTTTGTCTTTGCTAGATGGATATGGTTCTTGATTTGGCGTTGCTGGGTGCAGATGAGGCGTACTACAGGGGCGGCATGAACAAGTGCAGGGATGAATCGGGCAAGTTCACCAGGGACCAGCTCAACAACAACTTCTACGACTGTCCCGACGGCACTGACGAGCCAGGTACTGCCTTCTTCTCGTGCTCTTGAATTCACATGAGCTTCCACTGTTGGCTCGTGCTCTCGAATATTTTGCTCGGATTTTCGATTTGGTTCACCGTGAGTTTGGCTAGGGTTCTATCCACTACTAGAGAGTAAAGATTTGGGGATTTTTATCTTGCTATTTTGCTCCTCCTCGTGGCCTCGCCCATGGATCCCATCATGAATTCGAGGTCCTTGTGGGACCCCGGGCTTTGAATACTTGAAGCCCTCGTGTGTATACCGTAGTAGTCTTATGATCAGTGGCTAGTACACACAACTCCAACATTGATAATCACATCTATACACATTTCATATATACAACAAGATTACAAAAGGACTTAACCTCAAACGACACATAACGAATTTTCATTACAAAGGCCGACCGGCCAAATAAAACTCAACTAGCATCAGAGTGCAGCGGAAAAACATAATAAATAAACCAAAATGGTCCAGCAGCATGCCCTAACCAATCCCACAGGCAACTGGCAAGGATTAAGCTCTAGAAAGACCTGTCACGCTCGTAGTCGGTCTCACATCGGCTAACCCCTTGGGGGTCAACCTCCTCTGAAACAAGTGGACAATCCGGTTGAGTACAAAATTGTACTCACAAGACTTGCAATAACAAAATAAAGTAGATGTATTCAAGTATCAAAGGAAGGCTACTACACTAGGCAATTTTCAGTATAAAGTCATTTTCTTTACAATAGAGTAATATGTTGTAAGGCAATTTATCAAATCGGTTTTTATTTGCTTAAATAACAGGGAGATTATAATGTAAATATCAACCAAATATCATAAATGTCTGCCCACCATGATAAACTAAAGCGCACGGATTAACCCATCCATCTCATGTTATAAGTTCCAAAAATTTACCAAATTTTAATTATGAGTCTAGCAAGGGTTTTTTTAATAATCCAAGCGGTACCCATATCCGAGGACGCGGCTATTCGAATAGATTTATCCCTACAGGGGAGTATATCTTTACCCACACGACTCGCCCAGCCTATAAGCCAAACACATTGCCTTTGGTGAGTCGGCCGGGGAGTTCAAGATGTAGTATTTTTCAGCGAGAAGACCCTAGTGATTTCAACCACCCATGAGATTGAATCCCACTTAGTACAATTTGCTTATAGAAATTGCTAAGAGGGCTCCTAAGTTGTATTGGAGATGCCAATGTAAGGTAGTTAGTATGTGAGTAACCCCCAACATAAGAAACAATGCTCACCCGCATATTATAGTATTACACTGGATTCCTACGAGCATATAATCAAACACATTATGCCCTCACACCACCCGTGGTTCAAACAGCTAAGACTCAATGCTTACTTGACCAAGCCAGCCCCAATACAGCGTGTGGAAGTACGGTTGTGCTTGGACCAACAACACAAATGCTCGGTCCTTGTTAACCCCAGTGAGACTACCATGGTAACCCAATTCTCGTGCATGAAGGCACCAAACCATACGAACACTCGCCCAAGTCCAAAACAGTTTTAGTTTGCAATACTAACCTCAAATACCAAAGGAGTAATAATCTAAACAATAATTATAAAAATGAATTGTATGTGTGTATCCCCGGTCAATGGACTAACTCCATTAACCCGTTGCTACCGAAACTACAAGCACAACTAAGCAATTTCGCATATACAAGTAAATGGCACATACATCATCCACCGTGAATCATCAAACATCGGGAATAAATAACTTAAGCAACAAATAACAGGGGGCAAGTATATCAAGGAAGGGAAATGTAGCAAATATGATGTAACTACTCTACCGCAAACATACTTCACAAATAGCACACACATACATATAGATTGCAAACAAAGTAATAGTTTTAAAGGTAGTAGGAGCAACATGGTCAAGGAAGGGTTCTTGCCTTGCTGGGAACAGTGCAGGTGCTGCTGAGGATCACTTTTGGGCATGTATTCACCCACTTCTGGTAACTCGGAATCTAGCGAGAAAGAACGATATAGAATAAACATCGAGAAAGCCGAAAAATTCCAAATGCTCAAACATGCATGAAATTTACATAGTAGTGATATTATGATTTTAGATGAATTTAGGTGAAAGAATTAGTTCGATCGGAGTTCGTATGGGGATGTTATAGCCTTCCGAAAATCTGTTGGGAAGAAAATACTAAAAAAATGGTTTTCACATCCTTTGTCTTAAATTAATTCTTTTTGCAAAAAATTCCAGAATAGTGGTGGAGACAAAAACTACATGGTCTTCTAGAGAATAAAATTTTATGAACAACCCAATTGGATTTATCTCATTTGGAGTTCATATGAATTTTCAGTATAAAAATAATTATTTTTTGAATTTTCTATCGCATTAAAAACTTTTTATACGCAGGCTGACCTAGCCTCTATCAATGATGGGTGGGGCCTTTGTATTTTATTTTATTTTTCATTTATTTTCTAAAGGAAAACATTTACTAGTCCAATTACATATGTGCCTCTATGATCAACTAATAATCATTTATCTACGAATCCAATAGAGGACACAATTCCATCAACTCGGCACACAGGACTTATTTACTAATTACATAGCAATCCAAATATTCAACCAAAATTAAATGATCCATTGCTACCTTCTCCCAATTCTAACATATATGACTCACATAACTATTACTAAAAACATCCGATCAATTTGCTCATGTTTAAATAAATCATCCGATTCAACCTCCATATCTCATTAAATATCATCACATAAGTTATCCATCAAGTAATAAATTATAAAATCCTTGTACATCCTATCTCCTAAAATTACTAATCCAATGTCAGGGGAAATCTGCAATTAATTTATCATCCAAAGATCACCACAAATTTCTATACAACTCCAAAATAATATCATCCAATCAAATAATCCAATAATATAATTAATTCAACATCCACCGAGCAACAATACACCTATTCGCTACCACGATACAATTATTCGTACGCACCGACATCACATCACATGATCATGCCTACGCACAAATAAGACCTACGCATGGAGTTACACCTTGGCATGAAGAAAATCGTACACTCTAGTGTGTCAGGATCGATGAAGTAGCTAAGGCATGAAGCAAATCGTACACTCCAGTGTGTCAGGATCGATGAAGTAGGCCGTGGTTCATTTGCACATTTAGGATGAACGGCCAAGCAGCGAGTTAGCTAGCTGAATTCAGGCATCGGTTAGCTGAATTCAGGCATTGGTATTCATGTGAACCGAGCTCCTCCTCCCTCTCGCCGCCAGCTCCCGCACCTCCGGATCAAGCTCCCTCCTCCCTGCGCCACCGAATCAAGCTCCCAGTCCTCCCTCGCTGCGCCGCCGAATCAAGCTCCCAGTCCTCCCTTGCTGCGCCGCTGGCCCTAGCTCCTCCTCCCTACACCGCAGCTCCAGCTCCTCCTCCCTCTCGCCGTCGGCTCATTGCGCTACCTCGGACCTCCCTCGTGCCTCCAACCTCTCCGGCTCTCCCACTAACGCGTAAGTCCCCTTCTTGTCTTCTTGATGTTGTCTGGTTGTTGGTTGATGTTGATGGTGATGGCCATTGGCCAAAGCCCAGATGCTAAATGTGTAATACATACATACATGAAGAGAAGTGCATCATTGCAGAGAAGTGTAAATGTGTAATACATACATGTAGAGAAATAGAGAAATCATAAATATAAATGAATGCAATGATTGTGCACTTATGCTGATTGCTGAATGAGAATTTAGAAGTGTAATTGTTGTCTGCTATTGAAGTATTGGGCTGTTGATATGTATGGGCTGTTGTCTGTTGATATGTTATATTGTTATGAGTTATGACTTATTCAGAAGTGTCAAGTGTTGTCTCTTCTATTGATATGTATGGGCTGTTGATATGTTATGACTTATTGGGTTGTTGATATGTATGGGGTGTTGATATGTTATATTGTTATGAGTTATGACTTATTCAGAAGTGTCAAGTGTTGTCTGCTATTGATAGTGGAAACTTTCTTGGTGAACCATGGGCTACTGATATGTATGATTGATGATTTGCAAAAATAGATATATAAAATGTGTGATATGTATGTTATGACTTATTGTTGATTTGTCATTTTGTCAAGATGTCATCCGTTGCTTCTCGCCATTCATTTCACTTTTGTCTGTGTAACTATGTTCATGCCAGTCAAGTTCTCCTACCTTGCGCCCTAGGTACGCCCTACCATTGCATTCCTAATCTCTTCTTTATAAAGTCTCCAAGCGTGGTACTTGTGCCTTTATATATATATATATATATATATATATATATATATATATATATATATATATATATATATATATATATATATATATATATATATATATATATATATATATATATATATATATATATATATATATATATATATATATAAGTCCCTCACCACTTTCGGGGGTTGTCCACGTAGCATGAGGAGGATGAGGCAATGACCACAAGCAATTTCATCGAGCCCATGCAAGTTTAAGAAGCACTACCGCCAGAGAGCGTCAGACATCTAATTACAGTTGTCGATCGTGATGCCACTTCGGTCCGAGTACCTGCGCGTCCATATTACTTTCTGAACATATGTGGTCGCCACCCTTAGGGTTTGGTGGGTTTTGATAGATTGATTTCAGCTTATGCTAGAAACACCATCGTTTGCTTGTACGGCTAGTGCAACCAGACGCTGTCGTTAGAACCCCCAATTATTCAATACATCCATCTTTGTTCTTCAGTTCCTATTCAACAAGTTCATTGCTTCATCTATTTTTCTTGATTGATTCTTGATTGCGTGCAGAAAAAGACCTTCGTGGTCAGGTCGATCTCACTGCCGGCAAGGTCAATAACGAACGTGAAGGTGGTTCAGCGATTGTGGGTGCAACGGTCGTCGCACGGTTGTAGCCTGAATCGTGAGAGTTAGCTTGCACCAATCAAGTTGTATCATCTTCATCGAAAGATCGGGACAACATCCCCATTAGGGCATTGTTTAGACATGTTTAATGGATATGAAGTCTGCTTCGTGTAATCATACTATCAAATATAATAATCCACTTGTCGTTTGGGAAAAAATTTGAGTTATAATGTGCTCCCAATTATTTCCATATGGCATATGTATCTCCTGGTCACCCCGGTACTTTTGGTATCCTAGATTCCTAATAGATGATGTTTGCCATCTCCAAACAAAAGGTAAATCCTTGGACTGGCTTGCCAAAAGTGAGAATACATAAACCTTTTTGTATACTGTTTATAGTACGTATAGTTTTTGGCTCACAACTAACTGGTCCATCGTCCTCGTGTGACAGCTAAAAGATTTGATAGCCCATATCGAGTTACATGCTGTGGCAGAAGCTCCTGACTCGATCTCAAGCGACATAAAGGGGGCATGATTCTTCTCAGAACATCTGCATCGTCCTCAAGCAACAGCGGCAGCAACAATAGCAGCAACCCTATCCGTGCCGCGAGGAACAGAAAGCGGAATCGAGGTCTGCTACCGTCAGCTACATTTGTATAAATGATCGAAGTTCGCCTTTTAGGATACATGCAATGGCAATGTACTTCTCTTCACCTTCATGATCTCTCTAATCCATCGTCATTTATTGATGTTAATGTGTTACCCATAGTGGTATTCTTTTGGCTTCTCAAATCCATGTGAAAGATTTCATGTCTCATCTACGTCTCATCTGAAATGGTTATTTTTAATTAGGATTAATGACACAATATATAAGCCCTGTGACTTTGGACTTTTGAAAAGGAAGTTGATAGCCCGTGCGCGGGGTGAACCTGCGCGCCTTGGCGCACAAGCAGGTTCTAGTATTTAATTAGTCCTAGCCAAGGTGCAGGGTCAAAGCTTGCTCTACGTCTAATTGTCGCATTCAGTCTAAAAATCGTTTTGAACTAATAAAGCAGGTTTGTGTTGGATTAATTGGGCTTGGTCCATTTTAATTTAGCAATTAATCAAATGAAATTCCTAGGCCCACTATTAATGCTAGGTGTAAAACTGTTTAGTCCCATATGGAGAATTGAATGGGAGTTACACCACTTTAAAAGGTGGAACGTGGTAACCCCTTGTGGAATTGGAGAGCCAATACATTCGCTGCTCGCTCGCTGCCGTCATTGCCGTCTTGGTCTTGCAGTCTTGATGTGTGGTCTTGATCGGTGCGTGCGTGTGTGTGTGTGTGTGTGTGTGTGTGTGTGTGTGTGTAGGCGTGTCGAATGCACGTAGCGTTTTCTTTATCTATTCAAAATCAAACGATCGACTCTGGCGATAGAATGCGATTACTAGTGACTAATGGCTGCAGTTACTCTGGCCTCTTCATTTTTGCTGTTACAAAAGAACTCTCCACTATATACGAGGGATTAGGGAGAAGAGTATTCTGGTTCTGAGTTGTTGCTGTTCTCTGTCATCTCCGGTCCAGAGCCTTGCGCGCACAAGTTTCTGGGCGAGTAGGCCTCCGGAACTTCGTCCGTTTGTGTACCTGCACGGGTAGGCGGGCGATCAAGTTTTTGGGGAGCGCATCAGCGCGACTACTCAATCTGCGACGTCTACTTCCTGGTGGTGAATCGTTCGCGGAACTGCACTGCGAACATCTTCCTGCATCAAGCTTCGTCCTGCATCACGCCTCGATCGACTACATCGAATAGGCCATCATGTCAACTGATGGTAACGGCGCCTCCGGTGTTTCTAACACTGGCCCCGCCCGAGGGTATAAATTGAAAACTTTTCTGGTGTATTTCTTTCTGTGCGCTATGAATATGTTAATAGATGTTTCTGTTAGCCTGTTCGTTAGCGAATATGAATACATCGTTGATAGATCACTCATGCATGTTTATGTCATGTTTTATATGCTGAATTTCTGGATTAAAATATACCGAAAATTGACTACATTTCCAACAATCCAAAAACTTGATAGGTCTTTTTCGGTAGTTGGCTTTGCTGCGTCGCTTAAGCCACACCCTCCGTTTGATGGTTCAAATTTTAAGAGATGGCGTGCACGCGCGATACTGTGGTTTACTGCCATGGAATGTTTTCATGTTGCACAAGGCAAGCCCGCTGAGCCTCTGTCTGATGAGGATGAACGCAAGTTCAATGCAGCGGATAACTTGTTTCGAGGTGCACTTGTCAACATACTGGCGGACAACATTGTGGATGTGTACATGCATTTGCCTACGGGCAAAGAGATGTGGGATGCACTTGAGGCCAAGTTCGGAGTTTCTGATGCTGGTAGTGAGCTATATGTCATGGAGCAGTTCTATGACTACAAGATGGTCGATGACCGTTCTGTAGTAGAGCAAGCTCATGAGATTCAGGCACTGGCAAAGGAGCTTGAGAACAATAAGTGCGAGTTACCGGACAAGTTTGTGGCTGGCGGTATTATCGCCAAGTTAGCGCCTTCTTGGTCGGATTTTGCTACCTCTCTAAAGCACAAGAGGCGTGGAGTTCGTTACCGATCTCATTGGCACTCTTGGTGTTGAAGAGAAGGCGATGGCAAAAGATACTCGTGGCAAGAAAGTTGTCACGAGGAGGTTCTAGCGCCAATTTGGTGCAGAAGAAGAATCCTCAGGCTTTCCACAACAAGAAGAAAAATAAGCCTTTTGTCAAGCCCAAGGCTACTACTGAGTTTAAGAAGAAAGGCAAAGGAAAGGGTGGTCGCTTTGTGTGCGCGTGATTACGCCATTGGGCTAAGGATTGTCCAGATCGCAAGGATAAGCGAAGAAGTCCGCAAACATGGTTATTAGTGACGCCGGAGGAACATCGGGTACTGTAATTATTTACCTCACAGCTCTTTCGCTTGTCAATCACCCGAGTGGTGGATTGACACCGGTGCTAATATTCATGTTTGTGCCGATATTTTCTTGTTTTCATCTTATCGGTCGGTCGAGGTTGCTCCTTATTGATGGGGAACGGATCGCATGCAAATTGTTCATGGTGTTGGTACGGTCGATCTGAAGTTTACTTGGAAAGACCGTGCAAATGAAGAACGTCTGACATGTCCCTCCATAAAGAAGAATCTGTCGGCGGATCTCTCTTGTGTAGAGATGGTTTTAGGCTTGCATTTGAGTCCAATAAATGTGTCGTGTCTAAGTATGGAACATTTGTTGGTAAAGGCTATGAGAACGGAGGTTTGTTCCGTTTTTCTTTGATGGATTCTTGTAATAAAGTTGTGAACCATGTGTAACGATGATGATAAGTCTAATATTTGGCATTCACGACTTTGTCATGTTAATTTTGGGTGTATGACGCGCTTAGCTAATATGAGTTTAATCCCGAAATTCACTTTGGTCAAAGGTTCTAAGTGCCATGCGTGTGTTCAATCGAAACAATCTCGCAAGCCTCACAAGGCAGCAAAAGAGGCGAGGAATTTGGCACCATTAGAACTCATTCATTCCGATTTGTGCGAGATGAATGGCGTGCTGACTAAAGGTGGAAAGAAATATTTCATGACGCTTATAGATGATTGCACTAGATTTTGCTACGTGTACTTATTAAAAACAAAAGATGAAGCGTTGGATTACTTTAAGATCTATAAAGCTGAGGTAGAAAACCAACTTGAGAGGAAGATCAAGCGGGTAAGGTCTGATCGTGGGGGAGAGTATTTTTCTAATGAGTTTACTTTATTCTGCGAGGAATATGGAATTATTCATGAGAGGACGCCTCCCTATTCTCCCGAATCAAACGGGGTTGCCGAAAGAAAGAATCGCACTCTAACTGATTTGGTTAACGCCATGTTAGACACTGCGGGACTTTCTAAGGAATGGTGGGGTGAGGCTATATTGACCGCGTGTCATGTCCTGAATAGAGTTCCTACAAAGAACAAAGAAGTAACACCATTCGAGGAATGGGAAAAGAAGAAGCTGACTCTCTCATATTTGCGCACATGGGGATGTTTGGCCAAAGTTAACGTGCCAATTATCAAGAAGCGCAAACTTGGACCAAAAACCGTAGATTGTATATTCCTTGGATATGCTATGCACAGCGTGGGTTATAGGTTCTTAATTATAAAATCTGGAGTACCTGACATGCGTGTTGGTATAATCATAGAATCCAGAGATGCTACATTTTTTGAGAATGAATTTCCTATGAATAGTGATGTACCTAGGTCATCTAGTCAAAAACCTATAATTTCCCTTGATTCTTTTCTGCCAATAGAACATGTTGAGCAAACGCTGTGGAAAATCTGAGGAGGATAACAATGAAGTTACTTGAAAGAGTAAGAGACAAAGGATCGCAAAGTCTTTTGGTGATGATTTCATTGTATACCTCGTGGATGACACTCCAAGAACCATTGAAGAGGCATATTCTTCTCCTGACGCTGACTATTGGAAGGAAGCGGTACGGAGTGAGATGGACTCTATTATGTCTAATGGAACTTGGGAGGTCGTTGATCGTCCTTATGGGTGTAAACACATGAGGATGTAAATGGGTTTTCAAGAAAAAGCTTAGGTCGATGGTACAATTGAAAAGTACAAGGCAAGGCTTGTGGCCAAGGGTTATACCGAGAAAGAAGGCGAGGACTTCTTTGATACTTATTCACCAAGTTGTCTGATTGACCACAATTCGAGTACTACTTGCCTGGTCGCTTCTCATGGTCTTCTCGCTCATCAAATGGACGTTAAGACAGCTTTCCTAAATGGAGAGTTGGAGGAGGAGATTTATATGGATCAGCCAGACGGGTTTGTGGTAAAAGGTCAAGAAGGAAAGGTGTGCAAGTTGTTAAAGTCTTTGTATGGCCTAAAGCAAGCACCTAAGCAATGGCATGAGAAGTTCGACAGAACTTTGACATCTGCTAGCTTTGTTGTGAATGAAGCCGATGGATGTGTGTACTATCGCTATGGTGGGGGAGAAGGAGTGATCTTGTGCTTGTATGTTGATGACATACTGATTTTTGGGACAAACCTCAATATGATTGAGGAGGTCAAGGACTTTCTGTCCAAGAGCTTTGAGATGAAAGATTTGGGAGTGGTGATGTGATTCTTAACATTAAGCTACCGAGAGGAGGTGATGGTGGGGTTACACTCAGCAATCCCACTATGTGGAGAAGGTCTTGAGTCGCTTTGGTTATAGTGATTGCAAGCCCGCTTCTACTCCTTATGATCCTAGTGTGTTGTTGAGGAAAAACCAAGAATAACAAGGATCAATTGAGATACTCCTGCATCATTGGCTCATTGATGTATTTAGCTAGTGCTACGAGGCCCGACATCTCGTTTGTCGTGAGCAAGCTAAGCGGTTTGTTTCAAATCCGGAGATGATCATTGGCGTGCTCTTGAGAGAGTAATGCACTATCTAAAGGCAATCGTGAGCTATGGCATTCACTATGCTTTGGGTACCCAAAGGTACCGGAGGGCTATAGTGATTCAAACCTGGATCTCGATCTTCGATGAGATAAAAGCCACGAGTGGATATGTGTTCACACTTGGAGGTGGTCTTTGTTTCTGGAAGTCTTGCAAGCGCACCATCTTAACGAGGTCAACAATGGAAGCGAACTCACAAGATTAGATACCGCTCTCGTTGTTGCCGAGTGGCCGTGAACTCCTTATGGATTTGCCGGTGGTTGAAAAACCGATACGGCTATCTGATTAATCGTGATAATCGGTCGTAATTATCAAGGTGAACAGTTCTAAGGACAACATGAAGTCATCTAGGCATGTTAAGAGGCGGTTGAAGTCTGTCAGAAAGCTGAAAAACTCCGGAGTGATAGCGCTGGACTATGTCCAGACAGCTAATAATCTGGCCGACCAATTTACAAAGGGTTTATCACGTAATGTGATAGATAGTGCATCGAGTGAGATGGGCCTGAGACCCACATGAGTCATACCACAGTGGTAACCTGTTCTACGTGATCGGAGATCCCGTGAAGTAGAATGGTGAAACAAGCTGTTGGTTGACTGGGAGGAGAGACCTTTACAAGGCTCATTTTTCTTAGTGATGCACTTCTCTCCTATTCTGTATGGCAGGTTGGTTTTTTACCTCAATGTGATCCGAGTGGCTTATTTAAAGCAGAGATGTCGGCCTACAAGACATCTTAGAAGGAACACACCTATATGAGTTCGATCTTTGGTCACAGCCTATGAGATTTGGGTGATTTCTAGATACTCATGAATAGGCATGGAGTATGACTTATATGCTCCAACCAGAGGGATGCTTCAGCACCTAGTACTAGTAAAGGAATTGGATAAAGCTTGTTCGCACAAACTGTCAATTCAAGGCATAGTCCATTGTTGATTGTGGATGAGTGTAACTCCTTTCCTAGATGGTTGTTCAACTTAACAGTCTCCATCGAAACACCGGTATATCAAACAACAATGAATCGAGAGCATTTCTCGTGTGCTTGAAATTTGGTGGGGATTGTTGGATTAATTGGGCTTGGTCCATTTTAATTTAGCAATTAATCAAATGAAATTCCTAGGCCCACTATTAATGCTAGGTGTAAAACTGCTTAGTCCCATATGGAGAATTGAATGGGAGTTACACCACTTTAAAAGGTGGAACGTGGTAACCCCTTGTGGAATTGGAGAGAGCTAATACACGCTTCTGCTGCCGCCTCGCCGTCTTGGTGCGGTGCTTGGTGTGTGTGTGTGTGTCTTGTAGCGTGTCGAATGCAGGCGCGTTTTTCTTTATCTATTCGAAAATCGAAACGCACTGACTCCTGGTGTATTATGGCTGCGGTTAATAATGGATGCAGTTACTAGTGACTAATGGCTGCAGTTACTCTGGCCTCTTCATTTTTGCTGTTACAAAAGAACTCTCCACTATATACGAGGATTAGGAGAAGAGTATTGAGTTACGAGTTGTTCTTTGTTCTCTGTCATCTCCGGTCCAGAGCCTTGCGCGCACAAGTTTCTGGGCGAGTAGGCCTCCGGAACTTCGTCCGTTTGTGTACCTGCACGGGTAGGCGGGCGATCAAGTTTTTGGGGAGCGCATCAGCGCGACTACTCAATCTGCGACGTCTACTTCCTGGTGGTGAATCGTTCGCGGAACTGCACTGCGAACATCTTCCTGCATCAAGCTTCGTCCTGCATCACGCCTCGATCGACTACATCGAATAGGCCATCATGTCAACTGATGGTAACGGCGCCTCCGGTGTTTCTAACACTGGCCCCGCCCGAGGGTATAAATTGAAAACTTTTCTGGTGTATTTCTTTCTGTGCGCTATGAATATGTTAATAGATGTTTACATTAGCTTGTTCGTTAGCGAATATGAATACATCGTTGATAGATCACTCATGCATGTTTATGTCATGTTTTATATGCTGAATTTCTGGATTAAAATATACCGAAAATTGACTACATTTTCAACAGTTTGTGTGCATGGGTTTAATTCCCAAAGTACATCTGCGAGTTTTGCATTCTAGAGACACAAACATGCACGCATACAGTTGTTCCTTTCTTAATCTCTGCTGGTCCTAGCCACCTAGATCATGTCAATCAATCCCAAATAATCTACATGGACTTCATGCATGTCGTCAAACCCGATTAGTTTTGGTTTTTCCCTCTTGACGTACGGTAAAATTTTCCTTTTTTCTTACAACGAAGGGTTGGACGAGTACGAGGCGTTGAACATATCAAAACCGCAGACAGCGAGGGAGTCCAACTTGCGTGACGTCAGCAGTTTGTGTCCTATCTCTCTCGCGCGCCCCCGATCCTGGAACCCTCGCGTTCGTCCCGTCGTCTTTGAAGGGGTCCTCTTCCTCTTGTTTCTCAAACATTTGAAAGAGTAGTATGCATCTATAATACTGCCACATGCGCGCCGTCTCCGGTCATTGGAACGGCTGATCGATCACGCAGGCAAGTGCGGACAAATCAACAACTTGGAATTCATTGCGGAAATTGGCCATGCAGCTAGCTTTCTTGGGAGAGGGCTGAGGGAATTGTTGGAACCCGTGTGCATTGATGCACAAGTAGCATATGTCCATGCAAAATTAAACAAGAGCGACCAATTTCTACGACGTACGTCGACCTAGCTAGACAGTGATTCCTGTCCCAATTTGCGGGCACCTTTGAATGCTCGGTAGCTAGCTATACGATATTGTGCGTGTAAATGTCTTCTTTCAAAGCTCTGATCTCGACTGGTGGATATTCATCCCCCATTTGTATATATATAAACCGCCAAGCTCCCAGGAGTCCTAGCCATCACCATATTCACCAAAGCAATATCCATCGATCCATTCGACCAATTCAGCTGCTGCTGCTCCGATCCTGAGCCATCTCAATCGCTTGCTAGCTAGACAGCCTAGACCACGTACGTACGTACGGTAGTAGCACTTGCACGGTGCACCACCACATTGCTTAATCCACGCGGGCGTGCAGCTGAACTACTGTAGCAAGGTATTCGTGCGCACATATATGGCGTCCGGGCTTTCGCGCAGCCGCATCGCGTCGCGGCTGAACGAGTCGGCGGAGGCGGCGGCGGTCGAGGGGATGGGGAAGGGGAAGAAGGCCGTGGTGGCGCGGGGGGTGGAGTACGAGGAGGAGGCGCATGTGGAGTACAACGAGGAGGCGCAGGGGCAGTACAACGAGGAGGCGCAGGGGCAGTACAACGAGGAGGCGCAGGGGCAACCCCAGTACGACGTGTTCATCAACCACCGCGGGGTGGACACCAAGCGGACAGTGGCGCGGCTGCTCTACGACCGGCTGGTGCAGTGCCGCGGCGAAGGCGCTCTGCGTGCGTTCCTGGACAACATGTCCATGCGCCCCGGCGACCGGCTGGAGGAGCGAATCGGCTCCGCCATCCGCGACTGCATCGTCGCCGTGACCATCTTCTCGCCCCGGTACTGCGACTCGGAGTACTGCCTCCGCGAGCTCGCCATGCTCGTCGAGGCCCGCAAGACCATCATCCCCATCTTCTACGACATCAAGCCCTCGGAGCTCGTGCTCCCGCAGGCCGTCATTGACTCCAACGACCACCTCCCCCGAGACATCGAGCGCTTCAAGTTCGCCCTCCGCGAGGCCAAGCGCACGGTCGGCCTCACCTACGACTCCACCACCGGGTACGTACGCGCGCCACTCTCTCCCTCTGCGCGTCGTGTTCGTCTACATCACGCACAAATGTCCATGCACACATGCATATGCATGCATGCATGCAACTAATGATGAGTACTAACTGTGTCTGCAATGGCGATCTATCTCTGCAGGGACTTGGCCGAGCTGGTGAAGACAGCAGCCAATGCCGTGCTTGAGAGCATTGACAAAATGGAGAGCGTGCAGAGAAACCAGATGATTGTCTCCAGGCTGTAACTTTGAATGGAAACCACTACTATTCAGAGCGGCGAATTGGCGTCATCTCAGAAAGGAAAATAATAGTACGATTGATTGGGGGCAAATTAGCAAGTATACATAATATTAACATGCAGGAGATTAGTTCGTTTTTTTCTTTAGTTCATTTTGAAATTAAATTGAGGATCGACATATCTGTCAGTGTAAAATAAGCTATATGACTGACCATGCAGCAGTCCTTGCATGAATTCGATTTTGCAAATAATGACACAGGCATATGTACATGTACTACAAAATAAAATTACGTACAGTGGATTTTTTTAACAGACTGCTCCGCGCTATTCTCTTCAAGATTCATTTCATGGATCGTTTGAAGTAGTAGTAGATTTCACATTTTCATTTCTTCTGTTTATTTTTCTTGCGCGTAACAATACTTATACCAGCTACCATCTCTGCTACCCTACCCCGCCTACATCGTGCTGCCATAGTACTGTTTTTTGGTTTTGCGAGGATAGTGATTTGATTTTTTTTTTGTGCCGATGTAATTGTATTTACGTGGGTAAACATGCAAATCTCTTGCATTGTTGGCAATGAGAATGTGTTAGTCCTTAGTAGTCCAGTTCAGTGGCATATGTTTCTGATGATCCGTCCTATATCATATGTATCCGTGTTTTACTCTTTTTTTTTGTATATTGTTCTTGGGCTAACACAACGAGATATACTTTGGCTAAGATCAATCGTAGTATCTATAGCCGCATATCTTATGAAAAAATTAATACTTAATTACCAGATACAACTAGCTACGCTTGGACAAAGCTCGTGGGTAGCTAATTAGCTTGTAATTTTTTACGGTTAAACTATCACTGTTCTTGCCTTGGCCATAAGAAATGTGAGTCTACTCAGCGAATGCATGCTTGTGTTTCTGAGCTTTCTTATACAGTCCTCTGATCGTCAGAATAATATTGAGTAAATTAGTGGATGTTCTTTAATTGGAATAAAATTGCTGAATGATGAGTCTACTCGATCGGTAATTGATTTTATCATTTGATTGTCTGACAACATTTACCTTAGAATCGCTTGTGCAACTAACACAGATGAACGTGGATAAGTCTTCATTTTGGAAGATGGCATTTACTTAGACAATTAATGTATTTCCGGATTAATGTTGCTCTCTCGCACTCCATTGAATTTACCTTTTCCATGGATGGAATATAATGTGTTCTTACAAATTTCTAAATGTACTCCTGTACATGCTCAAGGCTGTACGGCATGGGAGTTCAGCAATTTGGTCAAGGCACCCCGTGATATTCTGGGAATTTTTAACCACACGATCTTACACTTGACAAAGATTGAATTCACATTAATTGGGACTAGAATGTAAAGGTTGGGAATTTCAATTGTGGGTAAAGTGTAAACATGCATGGGGCTTGTGAGGATATGACATGACACATGTGATGCATTCTTGCAGTAAATTGACTACTACTTCTTGGATGCCAAGTTTTACCGTCGGAGTAGACCTTTCTTGCTCCATTTAATAGTTCAAGTTAGGGTTTTATGTGTGTGTGGGTGGGGGGTTGGGGGGGGGGGGGTTACTCGCCATCTAGATCCCTGACATCAATGATAAACCAAGCATTACAAGTTTAAAATCGACCCAAAGATATTCGGGCAGTCTAGATTTGTATGTACATTTCAAGTATCCTGATAATTAAAGTACAACGGACTCCATCTGTTCCATTTTACTGGATGTTTTTTTACTTGTTACGGTCTCTAAGATGCGACTTTGACTGTAACCTTTTACAACTTTACTTTAAGATGTACTAATATATTACAATATTAAGAAAGTATTTTTAACGACAAATGTAATGATATAATTTTCATATAACTAATTTAGATAGTTTTAAATCTATTAATGGTCAAACTTTTACAAGTTTGATGACACAGATTCTAGAACATCAAATTAAAAAGAACGGAGGGAGTATATACCCAAAGATATCTCGACAGCATATGAATCCATACACTTCTTCTTGGGGAAACCTCACCATCTAGATCCCTCACATCAATGGTGAACCCAGCATTAAAAGTTTTGTTATGGATTGACGAGGATTAAATTCCTAAATAGTACTTTAATATTTAATTAAAGACCACATAGCCCTTATGGTCGTAACCCCCGAGGTTGACGACCCATGTAGTCGTGAGAATCCCAGAGGATTGCTTTACAAGTACCTTGGTCGGAGAGGCACTGTACCTATTGCCCGACCATATGACTGCTCGAAGAAGCTTTGAACTGGTACTTGGATCCGATTCCAAATACATTCCTTCCGTGTGATGAATGGGACACGTGCTTTATCTGCTCCAAACCACACGATGCTTTTGAGCCCTAAGTCACTGACAATAACTACTATACAGTTTCGTCCCCATTTGATACCAACCGGCGGTCAGTTGGTGTTTCATTGATAATAGCTGCCTCTCCGACCAGACGCGTCGTTTCCAAAAGGTGTCTTCTTTAGGAGTAACTGGCGCCTCTTCGCCGGTATTTAAGGATGGACGAAGAAGCAAACAAAGAATAATTGAAGCACAACATCTGAAGCAAGTTGAAGGAATAGACAAGTGATTCCATATCACTATAGACAATCACTTTCTCCAAGCAAGATACCCAGTGTAATTAGGGCTAGTCTGTTGCCTTGCCAAAGGCATCCCTGTAATAGCCAGTTCATTGCAATAAAGAGCAACCCTATTCTCTTCCAAGGATTCTCAGAAATTTTTCTCATTTTATTTTGTAAGATCGGCGACTTGATTGTCGACAACTGGCGCCATACGTGGGGAAGAAGGCGCTGAGTTCTTGAAGATTTTTTGCTCAGCAATCCGCATTTTCCTTCTGTTTCGTTGTCGCTTATGCAATCATGGCAGGGACATGGGATGGGGAGAATTGGTTCAATTTAGCGGACTATTCCGACCTCGACATGGACGCTGCATCCGCACCATGGAACATGACACAATGTCGTTATCATCCTCTTCCGTCGCAGGCTCTCTGCTCGCTGAGACCGGCAAAATCAACCGAATGGAAAAAGATTCACCGTCACCATTAGTGGCACTCCCAGAGTCGTTCCGACCAGTTCGGAATGTACGAACGCCTCTGTAAGCTCAGTTTTTCTGACCGACAAGAACGGTGACAAAAGCTCAACACTACAGTTAAAGGGACAGAGTACTCTTGATACAGTCATGGGCAACTGATGTTCGCCAATGGCTCCTAGGTATTCCGGAGGCCAACCGACACCTGGTAACAGTGTTAATGAAGTTGCCACTAGTCGAAGGCCTGATGAAGATGATCAAACTCAATATACGATTGAGAATCCATCGGATCAGGCTGAGTCCACCACAAAGCCCACCGGAGGTGGTAATCTCAAACTGTTCCCCGTCATGGAGGCTCCTTGCCGAAGCAGTGGAAGGCTCTCCCTTAGTTACGATGGGAGCTCATCGAAAGACTACTGTTGGAGGCACGAGGTTATTGCAATTGGTGATACCAATCAAGATGCTATGCATGATTCTCCACAGCGTAACCCGTCAGCACCCGTTGGAGGAAATGGTGCAGACACTCAAACACCAACCCAAGATGGCAGAGGCAATGGAACTGGTGGACATCAATCAATTGATTCACCTATTTCTCCCCCATTGCGTATAATGGGTTGAATGGGACTTACAAGATGGTCGGAAGGGAATTCAAGTCTTCGAACACCTTCTGCCAACATGAATCCTTCAAGGCCCTCGGTTATAATCCAGAACCTGCAACAAGTTCATAACATTTTCAATAACCCGGACCCTGTTCTAGCAAAGACCCCAAGGTATGTTCAGCTTGCAAGGTAGGTATCGAAGATCCTTCAGCAGACCATGCAATGTACGGAGATGTCCAGGGGTCAACATGGTCGTACTGGAGACCATCCGGCATCTAGACCTCCTCAGAGATTCCGGCAAAGGAGTCACGAGGGAAGACGACTCTTCCATGAAGCCGTCTCCTCTCACTCATAAAGAGGAGCGACTAGCTTGGCTCGGGTGATCTTCGACATCACCTAAACCAGGCAGTTGATCGAAGGTGTCATACCAACGTCCACGGCCAAATTGGGACACCAGATACTTGGTATGACAACCGGAGGAACCGGTCCCCAACCGACTATAATCCAGCTCCTTTCCAAAGAAGGCACCATGATTCAATTATGGGCTATCGAGCATTCTCGGTAGGGCTCCAAGCAGTGCACTGGCCAGACAAGTTCCGACCAGCAAACCTGGAGAAACTCAATGGAACCCAAAATCCATTAGAATTCCTCCAAATCTACACTACCGCCATCAAAGCAGCTAGTGATGATGACAATGTGAAGAGGTGGAGTATCAGGAGCCACAACACACCGTCGACATGATCTTAGGCGGGTCCTCCTCATACGAGTCCAAGCACCATATGAAGGTTGTGGAGTGGGAAGTGAACCTCACCGAATCTCCGATCACTGTCAAACCATCCAGATGGTCAGAGACGATCATCTCCTTCAGCTGGGAAGACTACCCTATCCCCTCAACTCGACTAGGTAAGTTTCCTATTGTCGCAGAACCTACTATAAATAATTGCAAAGTCAATCGAGTTTTAGTAGATGGTGGTAGGTCTTTCAATATTCTATTTACGGGAGCTTTGGAAGAAATACAAATTCCCAAGTCTAAAGTAAATCATGTGACGTATGCCTTCCATGGTATAGTTACAGGATCTACTACTAAACTGATAGGGCAACTTTCCCTGTCGGCTACGTTCGGAAGACCAGATAACTTCCGAACAGAGAGGATTTCATTTGATGTGGTGAACTTTGAAACTACATACAATGGGATTCTTGGTCATCCGACATTAGCAAAATTCTTGATAGCTACGCATTACAGCTATCAGAGTTTAAAAATGTCAGGACCAAAAGGGGTCATTACGGTTTGAGAGGATAGAAAGATGACATATGCATGCGATCGTAAATCCCTAAAACTGGTCGATGAACTTCCGACCAGGAATACTAATCTGCCTTCCACGCAGGTTAAACACTCAAGACCAAAGGTGGCCCCAAAGCCCTCTGACCAGATCAAGGAAGTTCCACTCGACAAGGATGCTTTTCCAAAAAGCTTCAAAGCATCGTTTGGACTTGAAAATGCTAGCGCAACCTTCCAAAAGGTACTGGTCAGGGGCAGGACTTGATCCTAAATAGGAAGAGTCGCTTGTCTCCTTCCTCCGAGCCAATTCAGAATGCTTGGCAAGCATTCGATATGCCCAGAGTCCCCAAGGAGGTGATCGAGCACAGGCTAGCTCTCTGGCCTGACAAGAAACCGGCTAAGCAAAAGCTATGGCGTTTTGTGTTGGAAATATGCCCTAGAGGCAATCATAGAGATTATTATATTTCATTATGTTCATAATATTTGATAATATATTGTCTTGTTCCTGGAATAACATCATTAATATTTATTATCAAGTATGTGACTTGATTGTGAAACTCTATATTTCTGCGATGATTATTCTTAAACGTTCCCTGGTCGGAAACATATGAGGACACATATGAATAGACTAGCATATATATTGGTTGATGACTATGTTTCACATGTCATGGATATGGAGATATAAAACCAATAATATGGACACATGTTAGAGAACATGGTGTTGGATAAGACCCACCTTGAGACACTATTGAGATTGTTATGATTCTATGTGTCGTTAATTGGTCTCAAGCAATGATGATGTATATGTTGGGTCACGGGTAGGCTACGATAGCAACAAATCAAAAATTTCTACCACGTAAACCAGAAAGCCAAACAAGTAGATGATCACAGATCATTTCCACCAGACGCGTAGAGCAACGGAAGAAGGGTTGGAGCAGCCTGGTCCAACGAAGATCGCGTCGATGCAGTGGTCGTAGTCGATCGTCTCCTCTAGCGACCTCTACAGTTCCTTGTGAAGATCGCAGATCGTCCTCAAGCGCAACAGCAACTGCAGTAGCACCTCTACGGTATCCACATGTCTAGGGAAGGAACAACCATGCGCCGGTGTGCTAGCACCAAGTCGCACGGTAGAGCTATCTGGAAGATGGCGGCTAGGGTTTCGGTGGAACAACTCAACTCACGACTTTCATGTGTCTCATCTGTTACGTTCACGCCCTTTCCCAACAGCCTCATGCATCTCCTTATATAGTGCTTGTGATGGATTATATCCGAACAAGTTTGACGAATCATATCCATACTGGTTTGTTCCAACCCGTTAAGTGTGTGACCCTATAGGTTCATGCGTAATCGGTTGTGACTTGGAAACCCTTTTCGATCACAAGTCGTTAGCGGTTCCTAGCAAGACATAACGATTTTCGAATACACACAAATTATATCGGACGAACCTTAGTGCAATATGATCTATGACCATGTCCCCATCACTTACGACTAGGTCCTATCTCTATACGACCAGTTCGTATTTGGTCACGACCAGTTCGTAACCCCTTACGACCAGGTTTTGACCACTCTGTGATTTCGTTCGATCAGTCTACGACCAGCTCGTATCTCCATATGACCAGTCCATAACTGATCGAACTAAGCAACCTACTCGTGTATTCTCCCTTTGCCTCACGATGTCTGGTTGAACTCCAGGTGAGATGTTGTGTCATCTATGGACTGTTCAATACTTTCTCGATCGAGTGTCGGATAACTTCACGTGGTCAAACACTTCGACCACTAGTGGCATGGCCATGCACTTTCTTTATCCGACCACAACGAGAGGCCCAAAGACATCTCTCCTGTTATGTAAGGAGGGGCAAATCCCATATCCGACCAGTCACATTCCTTCGCATGTTTCATAGCATACCCAAAGCTACCTTTATAACTACCCGATTCTAGTAGCGATTGGCAACCCCTAAGAGTGCTATTACACATGTAGGAAACCATGTCGATCTCAGGTCTAAGGATTATACATCATCATTGCTTGATACCAACTAACGACACATAGAATCATAACAATCTCAATAGTGTCTCAAGGTGGGTCAATCCAACCCCATGTTCTCTAACATGTGTTCACATTATTGATTCGATATTCCTATATCCATGACCGGTGAAACATGGTCATCAATCAATACAATATGCTGGTCGATAGAGTCAATAGTGTTCCGACCATTGACATCCGACCAAGGATCCATTTAGAACAACATCATATAAGTTAAGAGTTTCACCAACAAGTCACATACTTGTTAATCTTCATAACCAATGATTCATTCAAGGAACAGGATAACACATTATCCAATATTATGAACATAATGAAATACAATCATCTCTATGATTGCCTCTAGGGCATATTTCCAACAGTATAATCCTTAGACCTAAGATCAGTATGGTTTCCTACATGTGTAATAGCACTCTTAGGGGTTGCCAATCGCTACTCGTAACTGGGTAGTTATAAAGGTAACTTTCAGGTATGCTATGAAACATGCAAAGGAATATAACTAGTCGGATATGGGATTTGCCCCCCCTAACATAACAGAAGAGATGTCTCTAGGCCCCTCGTTGTGGTCGGATAAAGTAAGTGTATGGCCATGCCACTGGTGGTCGAAGTGTTCAACCATGTAAAGTTATCTGACACTCGATCGAGAAAGTATTGAATACCCATGGTTGACACAACATGTCACAGAGTTCAACCATATATTGTGAGGCAAAGGGAGAATACGAGAAGGTCTTTCGATTCGATCGAGATCGGACTAGTCGTGTGGAATCTGAGCTGGTCGTAGGGTTGGTCGAACATGGTCACTAAGTGGTGAAACACAGTCGTGGGAGTTCTGAATTGGTCGAGACCAAATATGAACTGGTCGTATAGAGATACGAGCTAGTTGTTAGTGATATGGACTTGGTCGTAGATCATATTGCATTATTAAGGTTCGTTCGATATATTCTATGTGTGTTTGGGAATCGTTATGTGCTGCTAGGTACCGCTAACGACTCGTGGTCAGAAAAGAGTTTCCGAGTCACAACCGATTACACATGAAACTATAGGGTTGCACACTTAAAGGGCTAGGATTTGGTTTGGATGGTGATCCGAATTCTTGTAGGCCACGAGTTCCTAATGGGCCTCAAGTTCGAGACCCATTATGGATGCCTATATATAGAGGGGCTGTGGCATGGGGTGTAAGAATGATCTTTTGGAAGAACTCCCAAAACCCTAATAGCCACGCCTTCCTCAATCACGCCACCGGCACTAGCACTCCAGCGTGTGGTGTCCCTACCCTGTATATGTGGATACCTTAGAGGTGTTGTTGCAAAGTATCAGCACTAGGATGATCTGCAACTCGTGATGATCACAGGAGCAGGAGGAGAAGACGTGCGGCGCGTACGACCACTACTGCATCAACTCGAAG
Source organism: Phyllostachys edulis (assembly GCA_036346405.1). Classification (NCBI taxonomy): domain Eukaryota; kingdom Viridiplantae; phylum Streptophyta; class Magnoliopsida; order Poales; family Poaceae; genus Phyllostachys; species Phyllostachys edulis. Next base: position 48,269,446 of record CM070557.1, on the reverse strand, counting down.
ACGTGCGGCGAGTACGACTATGACTACATCAACTCGCTACATCGACTCTACTTCCGCTACGAGTCGGCGTATCTAGTGGTAATCTCGTGATCTATTACTAGTTCCTTGGTTGCGCGGTAGAAATTTTTGTTTTGTGCTATCGTAGCCTTCCCGTGACCCAACATTTCGCAATTCCCGTGATCATGGAGGGAGCTTCACCCATGCGCAAGTTGCTTGCAATCGCTTTGTCAGTCTTCGGAGAGCGTTTGACACCAACACTAGTTGTCAGTCACCACTTGTTTTGCTTGGTGAGAACTAGTAAGAACTTGGTATAAGCTTGAGTGTGAGTGACTTTTGAACCTTCAGCACCTAGTGGTTGATAGGGACATATACACTGTGATTTGTTCTTTGTTTTCTACTAACAATGGCAGGGTCACGTGGATCTACACATGGTGGGAACAACAACGACCACTCTTTGGAGCATGAGAGCGAAGGTCCTCTCACACCTCGTACGAGAGGGATCGTGCGGCGCTTTGAGCTCTTGCTCGGTGAGAGCATCCACAATGCCTTGGATCAGATCAACAACAACCTCGCGGTACTCCGCACACACGTTGAGCACCTCGAACGTTGGCCACTTGCTGCAACCACGACCCATGATCATGAGCCAAGGGTGGAGGATCCTCCTGCTCGTCGCACACCACCTACTACTTGCTCTTGGGCAAATAAGGTGGAAAAAAAGACATGAACAAATACACTGCTGATACAAAAATAGATGGATTCAATGTTCACAGTGATTATAACCATCGTTGGCTTCGTCACAATCGTCAAGGTATGGGAAGAAATCAGTGAGAGGTACATGATCATAATGATACATTAGGTAAAATTAAATTCACCTTGCCTTCTTTTGCTGGAAAATATGATCTTGATGCTTGTCTCACATGGGAGTTAATCGTAGAACAAAAAATTTCTTGTCATGAATTCCCTGAAGAGAAGAAAGTTAGGGCTGCTACTAGTGAGTTTGTTGATTTTGCCTCTATTTGGTGGAGTGAGTACTATCGTACTAATTAGAACATACCTAGAATATGGAATGCTTTGAAAAGAGAGATGAGACATGGATTTGTACCTTTATATTTTCTCATGATTTGCTTAATAAATTGCAATGCTTAAGACAAAGTAGTAGTTCTGTAGAGGACTATTATCAAGAATTGTAAACTGGTTTATTGCGTTGTGGTTTAGCAGAAACTGAAGATGCTAAGATGGCTAGATTTTTGGGAGGTTTAAACGTGAAATTCAGGACATACTTGATTATAAATAATATAATTCTATCACCCGTTTGTTCCATCTTACTTGCAAAGCTGAAAGAGAAGTGCAGGATCGACAACTTGCTCTAGGGGCAATTTTGGAGGATCTTTTGCAGGTCGGCCAATTCAGCAACAACACATGGCACCTTCCCCTACTTCTGGTCATAATGCACCCTCCTCCAGTTGTGCGCCCCCTCCTGCTCCTTCCACTCTTGCACATGTTCCTGATGCAAGCAAATCAACAAAGGTACAAGTCCCCACACAAAGTATTTCTTCTGTTGCTTCTACAGGGAGATCTAGAGATGTACAATATCACCGATGCAAAGGATTTGGACACTTGATACGCGATTGTCCAAGTCAGCGAGCTTTACTTATCAAGGACAATGGCGAGTATACTTCAGCTAGCGATATTGAGGAAGAACATGTTTTGGTTGCAGCTAACAATGCAGGTGATGAAATTGAGGAAAAACAATTAGGCCATGAGACATCTCACAGGTACCAAAGCCTAGTTTTCTAGCGTGTGCTAAGTTCTCAAATGGAGCATGCTAAACAAAATCAACACCACACCTTGTTTCTATCAAGTTCGTCATCAAGAAACGTTCATATAGAGTCATCATCAATGGCAGAAGTTGCAACAACCTTACTAGCATAGACATGGTCGAGAAGTTTGGCTTGACCACAACTCAACACCCTCATCCTTACTACATTCAATAGCTGAATTCTTGTGGTAAGTTGAAGGTGACTAAACTTGTGCGAGTACATTTTTCTATTGGATCATATCATGATTATATTGATTGTGATGTCGTACCTACGTAAGCATGGTTGTTATTGTTAGGTAGACCTTGGCAATATGATAGATATACTGAACATCATGGTAGATCTAATCATTATACTTTCACATACAAATAAAAGAAAATCACTTTGCTTCCAATGTCCCCTGCTGCCATATTAAATGATGATTTAAAAAGAAATGAGAGAACAAGTCAGGAGAAGAGAAACGATGATCATAAGATTATAGCTACAAGTGAAATTAAATTGAAAGCTCATGTTATGTTAGCTACAAAATCTGATTGCATTGACTTAGGAAAACATGAATTTGAATGCTATACTATGATTTGCAAAGAATGTTTGTGTCCGTTAGAAGATATGTGTGTTTCTTTGCCTCTTGTTGCTACTAACCTTTTACAGGAAAGTGATGACTTAGAGAAAATGATTAAGTTGAAGACGACTCAAATTCAAGAAGGGGAGGATGATAAGGACATGAACCCTAAGGTTGCAACCACTACTTCGACATGCTGCACTGCATCCTCTACTTTAATCACATCTTCTCCAATTGGACTTTTGGCTACTTCAATTCCACATTTCCCAATTGGACCTCCGGCTGATCCAACTCCTACTCCTCCAATTGGGCCGAGCTACTTGAGGCCATTATAGCCTCACTTGAGGAGAGATGCCAAGAAAAAGACCGGTCGATCGAAGACTGGATGACCAGGTTCAATGAAGCCTCCCTCAAGCACAAAGAAGCCATCGAGGATTCTGAGAAGAAAACTCAAGGTAACTAGTGGTAAATCCGACTAGACTTATCATGTGTTGCAATTATATTACTATAACTTTTGAACCACTCGTGCAGAGGAAGTTCAAAAATTAAAGAAAGCTCTTGAGTTCGAGCATAACAAGGAGGTAGAACTTGGTCGTAGTCTTAAAGAGAAGGTCAAGGCTCTTAATAAAATACTCTTTGACATGGGATCGGCATCAAGTTTGCCCCTTTTAAGAGATCCGGTGGAGAGTATAAATTACCTTGGCCAACAACTTGAAGACCTCAAAAGTCTGCTCAAAACTACTCGAAAGAACCATGCAAAGACCATGAAGGACACCGTTGCTAGCGGAGTCAGCCTTGCTTTGGCAAAGCTGAAAGCTTCCGACCCCTCTGTTCACCTCCAAGTTGTTGAAGTGGACTTCAACTGCTCGGAGGATGAAGCAGCCAAGTTATTCGTGGAAGTAATGCCTCTTGGAAACAATGTTGCAAAGGAAATAGTGGTTGGATCTCCGTCTCGTAGCGACTAGTCTGGTGGTCTCAAAGAGTAGATTGATGTAATATTAGCATTTACAAATGTAAAAACTTACCTTTTATCATCAGTAAAGTTCGTGTTTATCTTTTTAACTTATTGAGTACTCTTGTGTAGTAGAAGAACTTACTAAAGAAGTAGTAGACTAAGAAAAAAGAGCAAAAGTCATGACCATTGTATAAAGTATGTGTTGATCATAGGGTAAAATTGATCGTATTAATACTAGAAAATCAATTTTGTCAGAACCAGTGCATGACTTCAACTAGTTGTAGATCTGTTTCCATAATCAAAATACCATATAATACATTGTATGGTCGGAAGATATTATAAGACTTGCCTTGATGAGAAGAAATTATGCAAGGATGTACGCAGAAAAAACAATAAGTGCTTCTATTTATATATGTATTATCCAAGCTGGTTGTAAAGGTTGCTAAGAATCAAAGACATAAGTGACATTTCACGAAACATGTTCGTTCTCATGTCTGACTGGTAGCAAATATCATAAAAAAAGGACCGTCGCTAGGAAATTCCTTCAAGTGGGCAGGACAACATGCAGAGAGAAGAAATTTCGACTAGGAGGCTTTCTGTGTCCCGACCAGTAGCGAAACAGAAGAACGGAATGTTGAAATGAAGAAAGAAAGTCTTTCTAATCTTTAATAATGGTAGCAACTATATCTAATCGTCTGTGTGATACTCTTTTTACTTGTTTCCTTCTTTAAGAAAAGAGTGTGTGGTCGCTCGTGAGAAACATCACTGTGATGATCACGATATGGACCTTTACGGTGTTTGACAACTATGTCGGAGCCAAAAGGTAAAAAAGTATCCTTAATAAGGATGTCGGAGAGCAAATGATATTCTCCGATGATCGTAGACAATAATAGTATTTGACCAAACAATGGATAAGTAAATATAAATAACAGCACTCATCGGAAAGGAAATGCATCTTTATTGAAATTGAAAGGAACAACTATACATAAAACTTATGCAATTGATCAATGTTCTAAGAATTAGACAAAACTTGCCCGTTTGACATGGCTAGTCGTACCAATTCTGGTATGGTGATTTCGACTACAGTGTATGGACCTTCTCATTTGGAAGAAAGTTTGTTGCGATTTGCCTAGCTCTGAATTTTTCTAAGAACCAGATCACCTATAGCTAGGCTACGAGGTTGCACCTTATGACTGTGGTACCTTCTTATGGCTTGTTGGTAAACTGCCGATCGTATCAAGGCTTGGTTTTGCCGTTCTTCGAGAAAATTGAAGTCGTCGAATAGTCGTTCATTCTGATCATTCTCATTAAAACAATCAGTTAGAGCAGAGCCAAGTTTCAGTTCCGAAGGAAGCATGGCTTCGGCACTGTAAACCAAAAAAATAGCATTTCACCGATCGCACAACTAGTAGTGGTTCGAACGGCCCATAATACAAAGGGAAGTTCTTGCACCCAAGCTCCTGACTATTTTATTAACTGGTCGAATACTCGGCGTTTTACTCCTTGTATGATGATACCATTAGCTCTCTTGACTGGCCCGTTGCTCTGTGGGCGAGCAACAAAAGCGAAATGCACCTTGATACCTAAATCCTCGCAGAATTCTTAAAAATTCTTGCTCGAGAACTGGGTACCGTTATCTTTGATTATACGACTCGGTATACCAAATCGTGTGATCACGTTTTTTATGATGAACTTCTTGGTAGCTTCAGTTGTTACTTTAATAACTAGCACAGCTTCTATCCATTTTGTGAATGTATCAATCATTACAAAAAGGAATTCAAAACCCCCGGGTGCTCTTGGGAAAGGTCCCAGAATGTCCAGTGCCCAGGTCGTAAAAGGCAAAGAAAGTGGTATTGTTTGTAAAGCTTGTGCTAGTTGGTGTAGTTGTTGACTATAAAATTTACATTGCAAACATTTTGTCACAAGTTCCTTTGCATCATGAAGGACAGTTGGCCAGTAGTATCCTTGTCTGAAGGCTTTACTTACCAAAGTTTTGTAGGAATGATGTGCTCCACAGACTCCTCCATGTATGTCGGATAGTAATCTTTTACCATCTGATTGAGATATGCATCTCATCAACACTCCGTGAGCTGCCCGTTTGTAAAGGGTACTTTCAATCAGAGTGTATGATTTGGCTTTTCGACCTGTATGATCGGTCTCTACGTCAACTTCAGGAATTGTGCCATGTAGAAGAAAATTGTAGATTGATGTCATCCAATCATGACTGGGATCGATCTGTACGACCTCCAGTAAAGTATGTGTGTCTTCAGAATGCTCGACCACTGAGGGATGATCGAGTTGCTCGAGAAAAACTCTAGGCGGGACAGGTGACCTTGATGAGGCCATCCGTGCCAACTGGTCTGCCAGAAAGTTGTGCTTTCTAGGAATATGTTGGATCTGGAAACCGAGGAAATGCCTTTCGAGTTTTCGTACATCCGCCAAATAAGATGACATTTTGGTACTTGAGCATTGATACTCTTTCCCGACTTGATTAGCCACTAGTTGAGAATCGTCTTTTGCTAGTAATCTGTGAATCCCGAGCGCTCGAGTTGCTCAGAGTCCTGCCAGTATACCTACGTACTCTGTCATGTTATTGGTAGCAGGAAAGCTTAACTGAACAGTGTATTTTATGTGTTCTCTAGTAGGAGATATCAAAACAACACCAGGCCCCGAGCCTTTAAGCATCAAGGAACCGTCAAAGTATATTGTCCACTCTTCGTGGTGTTCGTACTTGGGCCCTTGGGTGGGTTCAGGGTTCGTCCATTTGGCAATGAATTCTGCCAAAGCCTGGGACTTGATTGATGTCCGTGAGATGAAATGGAGGTCGAACGCCCCAAGCTCGACCGCCCAGTTTGCTATTCGTCCTGATGATTCCTTATTTTTGAGAACCTGTCTAAGAGGATATCCAGTCGGTACGACCACTCTGTGGGCCTGATAGTAATGCCTTTGTTTCCTTGAAGCCATAAGGAGACCGTATAGCAAATTTTGAACTTGTGAATATCGTTCTTTGGGTCCGTGTAAGACTTCGCTTACGTAATATACTGGTCGTTGGATGTTGTCACGCTCAACAACCAGTACTGCGCTGACTGCTTGTGGCATTGCTGCCAAGTAGATCAGCAATGTTTCTCCCGATCTTGGAGATACTAAGATCGGGGCATTCATAAGGTACCTTTTGAGCTTTTCAAAAGCATCGTTTGCATCTTTAGTCCATTCAAAACTTCCAAGTTTCCGAAGAAGTTTAAAGAAAGGTAATCATTTTTCTCCTAATAGTGCTATGAAATGACTTAGCGCTGCCATATAGCTGGTTAGGTTTTGGACTTCTTTCTTTGTGGTCGGAGGGCGCATCTGGTCAATGGCCGATATTTTTACTGTATTTGCTTCAATTCCTCTAGCCGAAACTAGGGATCCAATAAGTTTTTCAGAGGAGACTCCGAACACACACTTTTCTAGATTTAACTGTAATGACCCCTTTTGGTCCTGACATCTTTAAACTATCATAGTCGTAATGCGTAGCTATCAGGAATTTTACCAACGACGGATGACCAAGGATTCCATTATACATAGTTTCAAAATCCACTACATCAAATAAACTATTTTCCGTTCGGAAGTTTTCTGGCCTTTCGAACATAATCGATAGGGAGAGTTGCCCTATCGATTTTATAGTAGATCCCGGAACTATGCTATGGAAGGCATACTTCACAGGTTTTACTTTTGACTTGGGAATTTGCATTTCTTTCAATGCTCCCGTAAATAAAATATTTAAAGAATTACCACCATCAACTAAAACTCAATTAACTTTACAATTGTTAATAATAGGTTCTACAACGATAGGGAACCTTCCTGGTAGAGTCGAAGGGATGATGCAGTCTTCTTTGCTGAAGGATATAACTATTTCCGACCACTTGGCTGGATTGATGGTGATCGGAGACTCGGCTAGGTTCACTCCCCCCTCCACGGCCTTCAGATGGCGCCTTGATTTGTACAAAGAGGACTCATCGAAGATCATTATCGACGGTGTGCTGCGGCTCCTAGTACTCTATTTCTTCATCGCCATCTTTGTCCTTTTTAGAGCTAGGTTCTCCGAGCTCCTGTATAGAAGGGAAATGACCTTTACCTGAGTAATAGTCCTCCAGTTTTTTCTGCCAAGCTCGGCAGGTGTGCAGATCATGCCATGCTGCCTTATGAAGTGGACACCACTTCTTGTTCTTTTTGTATTCATCGGTCGGAGCCTTTGCCTTGCCACGACCGGTATAATCCTTTTTTCCCTTGGTAAACTTTTCGGGGATCGCAAGAACCTCTTTGTTGTTAGACTTGCAATTCTTTTTACTCTTGAGAGTTGTCTTTTTCTTCTCCGGCTTAGGTTGAGGAATTTTTTCTTTTTGAACGATGGCCTTGCTCCATTCAACCGCCTCATTGGCGGCTACATACTTATCGGCCAAGTCAAAAAGTTCAGTGATTGTTCGTGGAGAGTTCATAGCGATGTCCTCCGTAAACCGTCGACTTCTCAATCCTGCTTTAATAGCCAGAATGATGGAGGAATCTGTGACCTCGGGGATATAGTTAAGGACCTGGATGAACCTCTTAATGTATTGACGAAGGGTTTCATTTGGTTCTTGTCAGATTCAATGAAGATCATCCTCCTTCCTGGGACGGTCGTATGTCCCCTGGAAATTTGCGACCAGGAGATCGTAAAGCTCCTTCCAAGTGTAAATTGATCCGACCAGTAGGTTGAGCAACCATGACCGGGTAGACCCATCAAGTACCATGGGTAGGTAGTTCGCCATCACGTTTCGTCACCGCCAACAGCTCTAATGGCGGTGGTATAGATCTGGAGAAATTCCAACGAGTTTTGAGTCCCATTGAACTTCTCCATGTTGGCTGGTCAGAACCTGTCCGTCCAACGTACAGCTTGGAGCCCTGCCGAGAATGCTCGACAGCCCGTGATTGAGTCATGGCGCCTTCTTTGAAAAGGTGCCAGATTGTAATCAGTTGGGGACCGATTCCTCATATTAGCATATTGAGGATTTGGCGTCCCTGTTTGGTCGTGGACGTTGGTATGATGCCTTCACCTAGTTTAGGTGATGTCGAAGATCACCCGAGCCAAGCAGTTGCTCCTCTTGTCGAGGAGGAGTAGCGGTTGTATGAAAAGGCTGCCTTCTCTCGTGACTCCCTTGTCAGAATCTTCGAGGAGGTCTAGGTATTAAACGCTCTCCAGTTCGACCAGGCAGACCCTTGCTAAGGAAGGAATGCTAAGACGAAGTTAGCGTATGACTTTGGGAGTTCCTTTGTTCTCTGTACATTTCAGTACGCTGCATGGTTTGCTGGAGGATTTTCGATACCTATCCTACAAGTTGAGCATACCCCAGAGTCCCCACCAGAGCAGGATCCGGGTTTTTTAAAATGTCACAAACTCATTGTAGGTTTTGAATAGTTACCAAAGGTCTTGGAGGATTCCCGCTGGCAGGGGGTGTTTGATTACTTGAGTTTCCCCCCGACCTTCTGGTTTCACCTGTTCGACCCGTTATGTGTTGTGGGGTAGAAAAAGATGAATTAACTGATCGATGTCCATCAGTTCGATTACCTCCGCCATTTGGTGCTTGAGTGATCGTACCATTTCCACTAGTAAGTGGTGGCGGGTTAAGCTATGAAGGATTGTGCACTGCATCTTGATTGGTATCTCCGATTGCCTTAACCTAGTGCCTCCAACAGTAGTCTTCCGATCAGCTCTCGTCGTAGCAAAGGGAGAGCCTTTCAACGCTTCCACAAGGAGACTCCACGATGGGGAGCGATCGGAAATTACCACCTCTGGTAGGCTTTGTAGTGGACTCAGCATGATCCACCGAATTACCGACCGTATGCTGAGTTTTATCATTCCTACTTGGCCTTCGACTGGTGGTAACTTCATCGAAACCCTCACCAGGTGTCGGTTGGTCCCCGAAATACGTAGAATCCGTTGGCGAATACTGGTCGCCCATGACCGTATCGAGAGTACATTGATCCCTCGATTGCAGCGTTGGGCTTTTCACATCATTCTTGCCAGTCGGAAGGACCAGGCTTGCAGAGGTTTGGATGTTCCGAACTGGTCGAAAGAACCGATTCCTCTGGTTGCGCCACAGATGGTGGCGGCGAATCCTCCTCTATTCGGTCGATCTCGCTAGTCTTAGCGAGTGGCGAGTCGATGGTGGAAGAGGATGATGATGACATTACGCCATGTTCTATCGCATAGATGTATGCGTCCATGTCGAGGTTGGAATAGTCCGCCAAGTCGAACCAGTTTTCCTCATCCCACGTCCATGCCATGATCGCATGAACGACGATGGAGCGAAGGAAAGTAAATGAGGATTGCTGAGCGAAGGAATCTTCAGGAACTCAACACCTTCTTCCCCACGGACGGCGCCAGCTGTCGACGATCGAGTCGCTGATCTTACGAAATAAATAGAGGAAAATGGCAAAGAGCTCTTAGAAGAGAATGAGATTGCTCTTTATTGTAATGAACTGGATCTTTACAGGAGGTGCCTTAGATAAGGCGACAGACTAGCACTAATTACACTTGGTGTGTTGACTATTATGCTTGAATTTTCTGCAGATCATCGGGTCTTGTATGCCTCTGGTTTGTTGTTCGATCATCCCTCTTCTGCCGTTTGTATTCTCCTTTAAATAACTGACAAAGTGGTGGCAATTACTTCTGGAAGAGGCACCCTTTGGAAGTGTCGCGTCCTGTCGGACAAATGGTGGCAGTTGGTAAAAAACCAACTGACCATTGTTTGATGTCAGTGGGAGATAAAATCATATAATGGTTATTGTCAGTGACTTAGGGTTGTAAACGTCGTGTGGATTGGAGCAAATATGGCATGTGTTCCATTCATCACACGGTAAGGAATATACTTGAAATCGAATCCAAGTGTCGGTTCATTGCTTCTACGAGCAGTCATCTGGTCGGAGATAAGGTATATGACATCATCCAACCAGGGTACCCATAATATAACATTTGGAATCCTTACGACCACAGGGGTCGTTAGCCTTAGGGGTTACGACCACGAAGGACGTGCGGTCTTTAATTAAATAAAGTAATATTTAGAGATTTAATCCTCGTTACTACTCCTACAAGCTAAGCTACTTCTACTTCACCAGGTCGTACTACGTCCACATGCTATGGTGCTGCGTCACCTATTATTGGCCCATGGGCTATGTAATGTATTGACCAATTTGGCCCATATGGCGCCAGCCACCATAGGCAGCCCTTACTATTCACGTGATTACTATTCACACATGAACAGTACCCTAGCCCTCCTCTCTGTGGCCGCACCCCCTATCTCCTAGCTATGTGCGGTTGCCCCCCTCTATTTAAGGTGGCCGCACGCCTTTAGTCACCTCAGGTTTTATTAGATTGAAGTTTAGCCTTTGCTACTTTATACATTGTCCTCTTGTTCGATGAGTACAATAGCGAAATTGTCTTCGAAACCCCACTAATCAATAAAAAACTATTTCCTATTCGCAATTTCAGATTGCTTATTATCTTGCTCTTGCTTGTTCTTCGATTGTATACCGGAATAGACCTTCGTGGTCAAGTCGATCATACTTCTAGCAAGGTTGATAACAATCACGAATCGTGAGATTTGCCTCCGCAAAATCGAGTTATCCTTCTCATCGAAAGATCGGGACACCCTTTGTCGCATCAAATTTCCTTAAAGAAAGACGAAACAAAGCCTTAATACGATCAACAGTGTACCAACAAGTCATGAGAAGGTATCACAGTCGTAAAGTGCAACCTTGCAGTATAGCTATAGGTGATCTGGTTCTCAGAAAAATTCAGAGCCAAGCAAACTGCAACAAACTTTCTCCTAAATAAGAAGGTTCATACACTGTAGTCGAAGTAACCAGACCAGGTTTGGTATGACTTGCCATGTCAGATGGGTGTGTTCTGTCTAATTCTTGGAATATTGATCAATTATGTAAGTTTTATGTATAAATGTTCTTTTCATTTACAAATTCAATAAAGTTGCATTATTTCTTTTCGATGAGTGATGTTATTTATATTTCGATTATCATTGTCTGGTCACATACTATTGTTGTCTAATATCATCAGAGAGGATCCATTTCTCTCTGGCATCCTTTTAAAGGATATCTTTTACTTTTTTGGCTTTGATATGTTTGTCAAATACCATGAGGGTCCTTCTCATGATGATTACATAGATAGTTTTCACAAATGACCGCACACTCTTTTCTCAAAGAAAAAAAAACAAGTAAAAGAAGCATAACACAGACAACTAGATATAGTTACTTACATGCTTAAGGACTTAAAGACTTTCTTTCTTCATTTCAACATTATGTTCTTCTCTTATTTTGCAACTGGTCAAAACACAGAAAAACTCCTAGTCAAAATCTCTCCTCTCTGTATATGGTCCTGCCCACTAGAATGAATTTCCTAGCAACAGTCTTTTTTCTACGATCTTTGCTACCAATCGGAACTTGAGAACGAAAAAGTTTCGTGAAGTGTCAATCATATCTTTGGTTCTTATCACCTTTTATGACCAACTTGGATAATATATATAAATAAAAACACTTATCATTTTTTGCATACATTTGTGGATAATTTCTTATCATTCATATCATCAAAATAAGTCTTATGACATCGTCCGACCATGCAATGTACTATATGGTATTTCGATTATAGAAATAGATCTAAAACTAGTCGAAATCATACATTGGTTCCGACCATATTGGTTTCCTAGTGCTAGCTAGATCATTTTTACGACATAATCATCATACACTTTGTACGTTGGTCGCAACATGCGCTCTTTTTCTTGATCTACTGCTTCCTTAGTAAGTTTTTCTACTACACAAGCAGTAGGAGGCTAGGAAATATATGAGTACTCAACAAGTTGAAAGACAAATATAAACTTTATTGATGACCATAGGTAAGTTTTTACGTTATAATTTTTCACATCTATTTACTCTTCGGAGCCACTAGACTGGTCGCGGTGAGATGGGGATCCGACCTTCATCTCCTCTGCAACAGATAGTTTTCGAAGGGTTTTACCCCCTCGAAGATATTGGCTGCATCCTTCTTCGAGCAGTTGAAGTCTGCTTCAAGTGCTTGGAGATTGAGGGAAGGGTCGGAGGCTTTAAGCTTTGCCAAAGCAAAGCTAACTCCATCCGCAACAACGTCCTTCATGGTCTTCGTGTGGTTTCTCTGAGACGTCACGAGCAGGCCTTTGAGAGTCTCAAGCTATCAACCAAATCAGTTCGCTTTCTCAGTTGGCTCCCTTGAAGATGACAAAAATGATTATGCACCCATGTCAGAAAGCATCTTGTTGAAGACAATAATCTTCTCTTGAAGATTCCTCTCAAGCTCTTTTTCCCTGTTTTGCTCGAACTCAAGAGCTTTTTCTGTTCGTTCTAGCTTTTGAACTTGCTTTTCACAAGTTAATCAAAGTTAAATAAATAAACTAAAAACACATAGTAAACTGGTCAGGTTTACGACCAGTTACCTTAAGTTTTCTTCTCAAAAGCTTCAATAGCTTCCTTATGCTTGAGGAAGGACACATTGAATTTGGTCGACCAGTCTTCAATCAACCGATCTTTTGCTTTGCACCTCTCTTGAAGTGAAGCTATGATAGCTCCCTTAGCCTTAACTTCCTTTTCAAAATTCTCCAATTCTGTCAATTATGATATAAGGAGAGTTAAGAAACAACAAAGAACAAAATAGCAGAAAAGGAAAAAGACAAGAAGAAATACTTACTTTTCAATTAGAAATTTTCTTTTTCTAAAGAAGTTATTCGCTGGGTCAACTCTCTGACCACAGCGATATTCTCCATCATATGCTACAAAAAGCAAAAAACAGTAAACTTCTTTAAGTTTCAGATAAACTTCACAAAAACAATGCCATAAGAGTGGTCGTAGGTATTCACCTGGACTACCTTGTCTACATAAGTGGAGTAAATAATCTCAGAATCTGCCTTTGATTGACAGCCCGAGATCTTCCTCCACCAAGCCTACTCAAGCCTTTTATTATCAAAGACTCGAGATCGGTTGGGGATATTGTTTGGATGAGAAAACCTCCTAACTAAGGAAGAACTCCTCTCCATGTTGTCACTGAAGAAAGAAGGAAGCAGTCTTGCTCCCTCCTCTTTGGCCACTTCAGTCCCAACAGCGGGCAGAACTTGCTGCTAGGACTCTTCTTCAGTCTCTGTCTCCTTAGACGGGGTTGGAGCCGCCAATGATTCCTGAGCAGCAGGAGCAGGCACTGGCGCTTCCACTTGCTCGGGAGCTAGCTCTACCATTCCTTCTTTAGAAGTTTCCTCCTAAGAAGTACCCTGATCAGAATACCAAAGGATCCATGAAAATAGAAGAAAGTAAGGTCAAGACTTCATAATACAAGAAATCCTAAAGGTACGAGTTTATGTAAAAAAATTATTAAACATACCTGGTCTTCTTGGCTTTAAAATTGAAACGCCCTGGAGCGAAGTCTAGAGCGCTTGCTTTCTTCTTCTTCTTTTCGACTGATTTTACCGGTTCTGCTCCGGTAGGGCTGGTCGAACCCCTCACATCCTCTGACCGGAGATCGAAAGAAATTTCTCTGACCACCTGCTTGGAAGTCGTGGTTTCACTGACCACTAGAACAGTTGCTTCGGGAGCAATTGTCTGGTCGCTTACAGTCGCTTCGGAGCTCATGACCGCCGTAGTTCCGATCACCAGATTTTTTTCTCTCCCACCTAAATTGTTAATTAAGATTAGTTTGGTGATGAAATTCTTCATCTAGAATATGTACTCCCTGCGGTGCTCTTTTTTCTCATAAAATAAAGAGTTGGCTTAAAACCTTTAAGGTTATAATAAAAGCCTACCGCCAAGGAGCCATCCTCTTGAATGGTCGTTGGAGAAGAAGTGGTCGGGACAGCGACAGGACTCAAGCTCTGACCCGACCGACTACACATTAAAAGAGTGTTATGGTATACCGATCGGAAAATACATAAACAGTGAAAAGAGGTTGTTATTTTTTTTTTACCTTAAGTCTCTCTATCCTCTCTTTTGGAGAGATAATAGCCAAAATCTGGAGAACATTAGCTTTATCATCAGGTTCCCTGGCACAGATCATCTTGATTCGGTCCCTGACATCTTTAGGGGAAAGGGTTGTAAGAAAAAAAAGAAAGAGGAAAGGCTTTAAGGTTACAAAATAATCAACTAAAATAAACAAGACTCGTCAGAATTTTCAGGACTTACATTCCAAGAATCCCTAGTCGAATCGTCCCGATACATGCAACGTTGTTGTGGAGGACTACGTTGATGACGCGGTAAACTCACCGAAAGTGGGAGATCACCCGGAAGACGCAGCGGAGGAGGATGTCAAGACGACGGAAGGTGGCTATCACCTGCTCCGGTAAATCCTCGGACGGAGGTGAAGACCTTGTTGAAACAGTGTTCTTCTGTGACATCATGCGTCTGTGGGAGAGGTGCTCGTCTGATCTGACGAGTAGGCCATCGGTCTGGCGACAAGGAAATAGAAGAGGTAGCCATTTCTGCTTTTTTAGAAGCAGTAGAGTTATATGTAGGGATGATCATCTTCGATGGCGGATGATTCTTTTTATAAAACAAGGAATAAATTCGGAGGGTGAGACGAAGAGACGCATCGAGGCGAGCGGCATTGATGCGATGAAGAGACGACGGTGACGAAAAACTCATCGAGCTTCAACGAGGACTGTGGCGATATTATCACGAGCGGTTATAATTAAAAAGCTGCGTGAAGTATCAATTATCACGAGCGATTATAACTAAAAATTATGCATGATATGTAATAATATCACGGACGGTTATTGTTAGAACCATCTGTGAGGTTTCACGAGCGGTTGAAAACCTATCGTGATATGTAGAATTATCACGAGCGGTTATTGTTAATAACCATCAGTGATACTTCCTGAATGGTTTTAATTATGAACCGTCGTGATATTACCTCTTCATAGACTGTTTTTAGCGCGGCCCGATACAAAGCGGTCTCTAAACCAAAATCATATGTGATTGCATATGTCTGAGCAGTTTTTGGTCAACCGTGCGTGATGATCGTCGATATTAGTCTTTTTGTAGTAGTGGAAGGGGAGAGAAATAGGCGGGCGCGAGGTAAATGAGGAGGAGAACGACAAGATGCACGAGGAGGCAGAGTTGGCTTGTGCGTGGCAGCAAGGAGGAGAAGAGGAGGAGGTGGATTCTGATCAAGTGAGTGAAGGCGTCGGTCGCGATAGACTGAGTGAGGAAGAAGATTGGGTAGAAGGCGACGTCGGGGAGATAGACTGAGGAAGAAAAAGGGATAGAAGCTGACATGTGGGCCTCGTAATATTATAATTTTGATTTGCTAAGTCATCGTCACGTCGCAGCCGAGTCAGCGGCCGACCTAGCGAAACCGGGCCGAACGGAAGCCACGTGCGCAAAACCACCGCACGAAACAGCCTCAGGGGGTAAGTTGTCCGGTTTTACAACTTCGGAGTATCAAAAGTCCAATTTTTTAATACAGTGGGTTACTTGTCCGCACATCGATACTTGAAGGGGTAGAGTAGACTTCTTCCTAAATACATTGATTTATGGGAAAATACCTAAGTTTGAAACAGCGATACTCTCACATGGTTTCATAATACCTTTGCAACTTCAAAAGAACAAGTGTTAAATCTTTGTAGATCATCCTTACTTTCTTTAGACTTGAAGGAGTTAAGACCCAAACTTTGAATCTCTCGAGGAATTCTTGCCCACTTGGTTGTGAGATAGGTAGTTGTTTCTCACCTACATAACTGAGTCATCCTATATAAGTCTTTTGAATGTTAGAACAAAAGACTGCTGAATTTCTGACCCTGGATTGGAATTTGGAGTAGTCCATGTATGCCACTATTCCTGTCTCTCTACTGGTGGGTGGTGGATATTGGTGATCTACCATGTGAACGTCATCCATTCCAATTAGAACATGCATTGAAAAGATAATTAGTTTGGCTGAACAAAGAAAGTGGCTGTGAGTAATAGATGAAGCATAGAATGAAGCCGGCACAGGTGCAGCAATAGATGAAGCGCCGGCACAGGTCGTATCCTGAAGGCACGCGTGGCACTCCGTCCAAGGTAGCATTGCGAAGCGACAAAGACAACACACGGCACCACATCAGTTTGCCACCTTTGTCACGGTCCACATACGTACTTCTCCATGGACCATGGACAACACAATCGTGAGCGAGCAGCGTTCACGGCGGCGTGGGTGGTCTGGCGGTGGCGAGCGTATTTCCACGACTGCTTGAGTGCGATCTGAAGTACGTACAGATGCATTCCAAAGCACAGAGCCGCAAGAAACTTAAGAATATATACTCGATTGATCAGTCACGATGCTTACGTAGTTGAAAATTATTAGTCCTATGTCCGTCCATGTCCAAAATATGATAGTACTAGACTGCTAGTACGTAATGACAGTGTCGACCGTAAGACAGGTGTGGCACTCTCGCTTTGGCTCTCTGGCTGATGCCTTAGTTCGATTTCCATCGATCTCGGGTTGGATGGATTATTTGTGCAGATTTTTCATTCATTAGTATTGTATGTGATTTGAACCTGTGAGATGTTGGTTGTGAGCCTTACGGTGATTGTACAAGCCAGTTATTTCCACCGTCTAAACAAAGCATGTAACAACTAACAACGGCTCTTAGTCATCTCACTGTTCTTACCGTTTACCATCGAAGGAGGATGCAAAGAATATTACACTGCTTAACATGTTTTTCCTCTGCAATGACACAAGTGAAAAAAAATCTATGCAATGACATACTCACGTGAAGAAATAGTCTCAAAACGTAACTGTAGCATTAATCTATCTATTATCTTATTAAATCAAAGTCAAAATAAGCTACCACGTTCACTCTCAAGGGCTAGAAATTCTCACATTAATTGGTGAAAAAAGAGAAAGATCTAGATTATAACAGTCTAGATTATAAGAAAAAGTTCATGTCAAGTAAAATAAAATAAAATCAAAAATTTGATTTCCATACAATTCTAAGTAAAATAGTCCATATCGGTACAATAAGGCGTAGTTCGAATAAAAATAAAATAAAATCAGCAATTTGATTTCCATACAATTTCTAAGTAAAATCACTAAATAATTATAATTTGGAATAATGATAATAATAATAATAATAATAATAATAATAATAATAATAATAATAATAAGGAAATTAGATTTGTATACGAAATCAACCAAAAATAACTAAAATTTGGAATAGAAATAAAATAAAATTAGAAATTTGATTTCGATACTAATTCCAATAATTATAATTTAGAATAAAAATTAAACAATAGTTGGCAATTAGATTTGTATACTAAATACAACAAAAATAATTGAAATTCCAAACAAACATAAAATCAAATTAGCAATTTGATTTTAGTACTGAATTCCAAAATAAAATCCTAAATAATTGTAATTTAGAATAAAAGTTAGCAATGAAAAAAAAACTGAAATTGGAATAAAAAAATAAAAGAAAATTTGCAATTTGATTTCCACACGTATTCCAAAATAAAATCCCCAAGTAACAAAAATTCCAAATAAATTAAATAAATTTAGCAATTTGATTTGTATACGAACTCCAATAAAAATAACTGAAAATATTGAATAAAAGTTATAATGAGGATGACCCTATGGAATAAAAATAAAAAATAACTGAAATTTTTATTAAAAAATACAAGTTATAATGAGGACGGTACAAATGGTGTCGGAGAAGACCACAAAAGAGTGTAATGGCATCGATATGTCCTACAAGAAGACACTGATCAACAGGGAAACTAAGAGACGAGGCGGCGGCGACGGAGATGAGAACAATGTCGTGTTGCTCGCCAGAGCCATTGAAGAAAAAGACCAATGTTGAATGAGCCAAGGGCTATGATGACAAGTGGTAAGTGTCAGCGTTGTTGAATAAGTTATTGACCAAAGAAGCTCGATCATAGAGAAGTCCTACCAAAGAGGAGATGAAGCTTTGGATTGAAGACGAGCTATAGACGATATGGGGCTATCGAGTAGCTAGGAGCATGCCATCACTGGTAAGTGGCACGTTGTCACCGGCGATAGTGATAAGATTCTCCATATAGTTAGACAACGACTAAAGCAGACATGCCGACATTAGTGAAGATGGGAAATCGTCACGGTTAGTGACGAAGCCACAAAATTGAGTTGGCCAAAGTTGAAGAAGAGGAGCGACTAATATGAGAGAAGAGGATGCCGAGCATGTATAACAGCATGCATACGTATGTACATGCATGCATCCATACGAATAAAAGCGCAAGTGTACAGAGGCAGATAAATAAAAAGCTTGGAGTAGAGATGGCGTAGCCATTGGGAATATGCTCGGGGTCACCGGAGAGAGCATAACATGTGTCCCCAGCTGGGATCGACAACTGTTGTATGTGTATGTGCGTTGATGTCGCAATGGTTAGCATTAAGCAATAATTAGGGAGAAGTAAAAGATAACTATGTGGTAAAATATTGCATTGGAAGGGGGTAACAGCTGAGAGGGGTCGATCAAAATTTGAACTTACTATTGGAAGTTGAAGCAAAAAAATTGTGACAACAAGAAGAGATAGAAGCCACATGGTTTGGTGGGGTAGCCGGTGTGTAAGGGAAGATAAGTTTGAGGTAGGTCGTCCATGGTGCATCGGTGTATGTGTGAGCAAGATACTCTAATACACTATATCATGTAAACTAATAAGATAATTTGCCATACACATAATGAATGAACGTATTGCTTGAGATTAAATAGAGGTATATGTGCATGCATACAATTTAGAAAAAAAATAACTAATAGAGTAAGAATATATGCATGCAACTACATGATCTATGTATGATGAAGAGTGGTTAGTTTCTAAGAACCCCAACAATTTATTATGCTCAATTATTTTCTTACATCAAAACACATACTTCAATTACGTTCCCCATGTTGCAATTTTGTTCCAATCTTTTTTATCGTTTCTAATGCTTATGATATCTTAAAAGTCTAAATAGCATACAATATACGTAAATATATTATTAAGCATTTATACAAACTTTAAAACTAATCTAGTCGCATGAATGCATAGAGCACCATGCTAGTTATGACAATTACACAGTCAATTGGTTACTCCCTACATAAAAACCGTCAAAACCACCCAACTCTCCCTGTTTCAAAGGCAACCAACTAAGTAGTAAATAATTTCTAGCACCGCCTTAGTTTTAAATTTCCGTAAACAAATCTTGCAAAATTCCTACTAGGTCTATTGGAATCCTGGATTCTGTAGTTCGGATTCGCGCAACTCGTCGTTGCCCTTCCCCAATTTAACATTTCCCACAGTACACAAACCCTCGTGCTAGTATGTAAACGTAATCCACTGTTACACGCGTTTAACTCGTGCTCGACATGGACACGCCTTCCCGGCCATGCTGGCTAACCCAGTCAGCGTCTGCGGCGTCGCCGATCGTACACGTCTACAGCAGTGTTTCGCCTCGACCACAAATCACCAAGATTTATCTGGATGCTGCCGTGTTTTTCTCTCGGTTACAACACACGAATTCCATCTTTATGCAAATTAGCCGAGTGTCTGTACGTTACATCGAATCTCAAATAAACATATATAAGTTCTAAAATTAGAAAACCAATATACATAAAGTTATTATCCCTACATCTAAAAGTTGCATACGTAATTCACATTCTATCAACAAGCTACAAAGTCTTATCACAAACCACATGCTCATATGATCTAATTATCCTCCAAAGATTACTATAGTAACACATACATGTATACACATATCTATCCACAAAAGATATCACCAAATCAAGAGGTGGAAAGGTAGATGACAACTCACCACCTGTCGACGATCGAGTTGCCGATCTTACGAAATAAATTAGAAAATTGTCAAAGAGTTCTTGGATGAGAATGACGTTGTTCTTTATTGCAACGAACTGGCGATTACAAAGATGACTTAGGAAAGGCAAAAGACCATCCCTAGTTACACTGAATGTGTTGATTGCTATACTATTGCTTCAATTGGCTTCTAATGGTCCCAATTGGCCCTGTCTTGGCTGTTCGTCGTCCACCTTTTAGTAATTGGCGAAGAGATGGCAATTACTCCTGGAGAAGACACCCCTTAGAAGTGACGCGACTGGTCGGAGAGGCAGTTTAAGTCAATGGGACAGTAACTGATCGCCAGTTACTGTTGACAGGAGATGAAATAACTGTGATATAGTTGTTGTCAGTGACTTAGGGCTGTAAATGTCGTGTGCTTTGGAGCAAGTATGGCACGTGTCCCATTCTTCACACGGAAAGAACATACTTGGAATCGAGTTCAAGTGTCAGTTCAAAACTTCTACAAGCAGTCATCCGATCGAGCAGTAGGTACAGGGCCTCCTCCGATCAGGTTACTCGTAGAGCAACCTTTGGTATTCTAACGACCACAGAGGCCGTTAGACTCGAGATTCACGAAACGCATTGCTTTAGGGTTTTTACGCTCCCAGATTTTCCTTGAATCCCATTTTATCTTCTCGCCAAGAATCTCCTTCAACTTCCTTTCATCCTCTCGCCAAAAATCTCCTTCAACTTCTTTTCATCCTCTTCGCCAAAACCGAATAATGTCAGACTCAATCACCAACTAACTGGTCTCTGATCTGAGCAAGAGGAAGCTTGAAGCTTTGGAGAAGAATGGGATGCTTCCCGACAAGAATCTGATTCTTAGAGATCAGCGGTTGAGGAGCATTTTCCGAGCGGTAACGAGAGGGGAATTCCCTATTTTCCTCGCGTATATCGAGTGCGGATTTAGGTTGCCAGCTCACTCGTTCCTCTCCAAGGTTCTTAAGTACTATGGAATCGAACTGGTGAACCTGGCCCCCAACTCGATCGCCAACCTCAGCATCTTCATCTACATATGTGAAGCGTACCTGGGATCCCGCCGAATCTGAAGGTCTTCAGGTACTTCTACAAGATGGCGAGGTCGGGGAAGTCGACGGCGTCACCTGGGGAGTGCTCATTGCGTCTTCACGATGGAAAGGCTGATGAATACATTCGCATGTATTCTAAGTCCTCGGGGTCGCCAAGGAAGAAAAGTTGGTTCTACATGACGGTCACAAAGGGGGACAGCCTCTGCTTCGCCGGCAAGGTGGCGGTCAAGAACCCAAGGTGGACATCCTCCGCGGAGAAGAAGGGAAAGGTCGAAAGATGGATTGAGGCTATCCAAGACCATAGCATCAGAGACCTGACTTCTTGGCACATGGTGAAAGATTTCACCACGCGCCGAATAAATCCCATGAAGCTTCGAGAACGTACCATGCTTTGGCACCTTGTCGTGACAATACGACCAGGGATTCTTTGAAATGTAAGTCTGAAAAATCCCGACCAGTGTGGTTTATTTTAGTTGATTATTTTGTAACTTTAAAATCTTTTTTTCTCTTTTGAAGCCCTTTCCTTTGATAATATCAGAGATCGGATCAAAATGATCTGCGCTGGGGAGCATGGTGAGAAGGTTGATGTTCCCCAGATTTTGGCGGTTATCTCTCCAGAAGAGATAATAGAAAGACTTAAGGTAAATAACAACATTTCTTCATCTTTTATGTAATCTTCGATCGGCATGCTTTAACGCTGCTTTAATATGTAGTCAGTCGGGTTAAAGATCAATGAGTCTGGCAAGGGCTCCACTTCCATTACTTCTCCAACCAATTCCTCCCCGACGACCACACATGATGGTTGCCCCTCGGAGGTAAAAAAGCATCGAAAATAAATATACATTTTAGATGGAAAATTTTATCACCTAATTAAACTTAATTTATAACTTAGGCGGGAGAGAAGGAGAATCTGCAGACCGAAGCTATGGAGGTCGTAGGAGCAACTGTTCCAGACGTTGATGAAGCCACAATCTCCTACCAGATGATCAAGGAACTTCTCTCCGACCAAGTGGTCGGAGAGATTTCTTCCGACCTCTGGTAGGAAGATGGGAGGGGTCTAACCAGCCCTATCGGTTCGGAACTGGTGAAATCGGTTGAAAAGAAAAAGAGAAAGGCAAGCGCTCTAGACTTTGCTCTAGGGTGTTTCAAGATCAAGACCAAGATGACCAGATATGTATACATGAAAGAAACTTATGTAAATACATACCTCTAATGTTTCTAATATTCTAAAATCTTGACTTTCCTTTCAACTGTTTTTATAGATCCTCTGGTGTTCCGATCGCTTCCGATCAGAGCACCCCTCAAAAAGAAACTCCTGAGGAAAGGATGGTCGAGCCAGCCCCCGAGCAGGTGGAAACACCAATGCCTACTCAGGAACCTTTGGTGGCTCCGACCCTGCCTATGGAGGCAGCGGCCGAGAAGGAGTCCCAACAGGCTCTGCCCACTGCTGGGACCGAAATGGTCAAAGTCACCGAAATGGTTATTTCATTCCATGTTATTTCTCAATTTCTTCTTTTGTCATATTTTACAGAATTGGAAAACTTTGAAAAAGAGGCTAAGGCTAAGGAAGCCATTATAGCCTCACTTGAGGAAAGATGCTAGGTCAAGGACCGGTTGATCGAAAACTGGTCGACCAGGTTTAACGAGGCCTCCCTTAAGCACAAGGAAGCCATTGAGACTTCTGAGAAGAAAACTCAAGGTAAGTGATTGTAAACTTGACCAGTTTATTATGTGTTTTAATTATATTTCCTTAACTCTGATTTACTCATGCAGAGCAAGCTCAAAAGCTAAAACAAATAGAAAAAGATCTTAAGAGCAAGATAAGGAGAAAGAACTCGAGCGGAGTCTTGAAGAGAAGATCATTGCTCTCAACAAAATACTTGCCGACATGGGATCACAAGTATTTCTGTCTTTTTCAAGAGATCCAATGGAGAAGGCAAATTGCCTTGGTCAACAACTCGAGTGTCTCCAAAATCTGCTCACAACAACTCGGAGAAACCATGCACAGACCATGAAAAACACTATTGCGGACGAAGTTAGCTTTGCTTTGGCAAAGCTTAAGGCCTTCGACCCCTCCATCAACCTCTGAGCTCTTGAAACGGACTTCGACTACTCGGAGGAGGAAGCAGTCAAGTCCTTCGAAGGAGTAATACCCTTCGGAAACAAGGTTACAGAGGAGATGAAAGTTGAGTCTCTGCCCCATAGCGACCAGTCTGGTGGTCCCAAAAAGTAGATGAATGTAACATTAGAATTGTAAATGTAAAAACTTACCTTTTATCATCAATAAAGTCTATGTTTATCCTTTCAACTTTGCTGAGCACTTATATATTTCCTAGCCCCCAACTGCTTGTGTTAGTAAAAAACTTACTAAAGAAGCAGTAGACCAAGAAAAAAGAGTATAAGTCACGACCATTGTACAAAGTATGTGTTGATTATGTAAAAATGATCTAATTAACACTAGGAAATCAATTCGGTCGGAACCAGTGTATGAGTTCAACTAGTTTAAGATATATTCCATAATCGACATACTACATTATACATTGCTTGGTCGGAAGATGTTATAAGACTTGTACCGATGATAAGAAATTATGCAAACATATATGCAAAAAAAGGTAAGTGTTCTTATTTATGCACAGTATCCAAGTTGGTCTTATAGGTTGCTAAGAACCAAAGACATGATTGATATTTCGCAAAACGTATTCATTCTCAAGTTCCGATTGGTAGCAAAGATCGTAAGAAAACTCCTTCAGTGGGCAGGACCACATGCAGAGAGGGGGAGATTTCGACTAGGGGATTTTCCATGTCCCGACTAGTTGCAAAAACAAGAGAAGAACAGGATGTTGAAGTAAAGAAAGAAAGTCTTTTAATCCTTAAGCATGTAAATAATTATATCTAGTTCTCTATGTGATGTTTATTTTACTTGTTTCCTTCTTTCAGAAAAGAGTGTATGTTCACTTGTGAGAACCATCTCTGTGACGGTCACGATACGGACCCTTATGGTGTTTCACAGCTATGTCGAAGCCAATAAGTGAAAGATATCCTTTTAGAAGGATGTCGGAGAGTAATGAACCTTCTCCGATGATCTAGACAACAATAGTATTTAACCCAGCAATGGATATCCGAAATATAAGTAACAGCACTCATCGGAAAGGAAATAAATAATGCATCTTTATTGAAATTAAAAATGAACAATTACACATAGAACTTACGCAATTGATTAATGTTCCAAAAATTAGACAAAACACGTCCGTCTGACATGGCAAGTTGTACCGAACCAGGTCTGGTGACTTCGACCACAGTGTATGGACATTACCATTTGAGAGAAAATTTGTTGCTATTTTCTTGGCTCTGAATTTTTCTAAGAATCAGATCACCTACCGCTAGGCTGCGAGGTTGTAACTTATGACTATGGTACCTTCTCATGGCTTGTTGGTAAACTGCCGATAGTATCAAATCATGGTTTTGTCTTTCTTCAAGAAAATTGATATCGTCGAGTCGTCGTTCTATTTGATTGTTCTCATTAAAACAATCAGTTCGAGCAGAGTCAATTTTCAGTTCCGAAGGAAGCATGGCTTCAGCACCGAAAACCAGAAAAAATGGTGTTTCACTGGTCGCACGGCTGGTTGTGGTTCGAACGGCCCATAATACAGAGGAAATTTCTTGAACCCAAGCTTCTGACCATTTTATTAACTGGTCAAATACTCGGCGTTTTATTCCTTGCATTATTATGTCATTAGCTCGCTCGACTGCCCCGTTACTTTGTGGATGAGCCACAAAAGCGTAATGTATCTTGATACCTAGATCCTCGCAGAATTTCTAAAAATTCCCGCTGGAGAACTGGGTACTGTTATCTGTGATAATACGACTAGGTATACCAAATCGTGTGATCACATTTTTTGTGAGAAATTTCTTGGCAGCTTCAGTTATTACTTTAACAACTGGCTCAGCTTCTATTTATTTTGTAAATGTATCAATCATGACAAAAAGGAATTCAAAGCCCCCGGGTGCTCTTAGGAAACGTCCCAGAATGTCTAGTCCCCAGGTTGCAAAAGGCTAAGAAAGATGTATTATTTGCAAAGCTTGTGCAGGTTGATGTATTTGTCAACTATGAAATTGACATTGTACACACTTTGTCATAAGTTCCTTTTCATCATGGAGAGCAGTTGGCCAGTAGTATTCTTGCCTAAAGGCTTTATCAATCAAAGTTCTGTAGGAATGATGTGCTCCACAGACTCCTCCCGTATGTCGGATAATAACTTAATACCATCCGATTGAGATATGCATCTCATCAACACTCCTTGAGCCCCCCCCCCGTTTGTAAAGGGTACATTCGATCAAAGTGTATGATTTGGCTTTTTGAGCTGTACGATCGGTCTCTATATCATCTTCAGGAAGTGTGTCATGCTGAAGATAATCGTATATTGATGTCCTCCAATCACGACTGGATCGATCTGTACGACCTCCAGTAGAGTATGTGTGTCGTCAGAATGCTCGACCACCGAGGGTGTATCAAGTTGCTCAAGAAAAACTCCGGGCAGGACAGCTGACCTTGATGAGGCCATCTGTGCCAACTAATCTGCCAGAAATTTGTCCTTTCTAGGAATATGTTGGATCTGAAAACCGAAGAAGTGCTTTTCGAGTTTTCGTACATCCGCCAAATAAGATGACATCTTGGGACTGGAACATTGATACTCCTTCCCAACTTGATTCACTACTAGTTGAGAATCGTCTTTCAGTAGTAATGTGTGAATCCCGAGCGCTCTGGCTGTTCGGAGTCTTGCTAGTAAACCTTCATACTCTGCCACATTATTTATAGCAGGAAAGTTTAACTGAATGACATATTTAATGTGTTCTCTAGTAGGAGATACCAGGACAACTCTAGCCACCCGAGCCTTTGAGCATTAAGGAACCATCAAAGTACATTGTCCACTCTTCGTGGTGCTCGTACTCGGGCCCTTGCGTGGGATCAGAGTTAGTCCATTCGGCAATGAATTCTGCTAAAGCCTGGGACTTAATTGTTGTTCGTGAAATAAAATGCAGGTCGAACGCCCTAACCTCGACCGCCCATTTTGCTATTCGTCCTGATGATTCTCTATTTTCGAGAACTTGACCAAGAGGATATCCAGTTGGTACAACCACTTTGTGGGCCTAAAAGTAATGTCTTAGTTTCCTTGAAGCTATAAGGAGACTGTACAACAACTTTTGTACCTGTGGATATCGTTCTTTTGGTCCATGTAAGACTTCGCTTACGTAATATACTAGTCGTTAGATGTTGTCCCGCTCAACGACCAGTACAACACTGACTGCCTGTGACGTCGTTGCCAAGTATATCAGCAATGTTTCTCCCGATCTTAGAGATACTAAGATCGGGACATTCGTAAGGTACCTTTTGAGCTTTTCAAAAGTATCGTTTGCATCTTTAGTCCATTCAAAACTTCCATGTATCCAAAAAAGTTGAAAGAAAGGTAATCATTTTTCTCCTAACCATGCTATGAAATGACTTAGCGCTGTCATATAGCTGATTAGCTTTTGGACTTCTTTCTTTGTGGTCGGAGGGCGCATTTGGTTGAAGGCCAATATTTTTACTGGATTTGCTTCAATTCCTCTAGCCGAAACTAGGAATCCAAGAATTTTTCCAGAGGAGACTCCGAACACACACTTTTCCAGATTTAATTTAAGGTTATGCCTTCTTAAGTTATTCAAAGTTTCGTGTAGGTCGAAAATATGATCACCAGCATTGATGTTTTTCACGACCAAATCATCAACGTAGGCTTCTAAATTTTGACCTATCTGTGGACTAAAGGTTTTTTGCATTAACCTCTGAAAAGTAGCACCAGCATTTTTTAGACCAAACGACATCTTAACATAACAGTAAGTATCATATGGTGTGATGAAGGAAGTTTTCTCCTCATCATCTTTACTCATATTAATCTGGTGGTACCTTGAGTATGCATTTAAAAAACTTAACAACTCATACCCGGAGGTAGAATCAACAAGTTGATTGATACGTGAAAGGGGAAAATCGTCCTTCGGACAAGCTTTATTGAGATCTATGAAATCAATACACATTCGCAATTTCCCATTACCTTTTCTAACCATTATAGGATTGGCGAGCTACTCTGAGTGGTCGACTTCAGAAATAAATCCAGCATTAAGAAGCTTATCAATTACTGATTGGATTGCCTCCTTCCGATCTAGTGCAAAGCACCTAAGCTTCTACTTGACCGATTTCTTATCAAACCGGAGAGCTGGCCTGTACTCGATCACCTCCCTGGGGACTCCGAGCATGTCGGATGTCTGCCAGGTGAATACCTCCAAATTGGCTCGGAGGAAGGACACGAGCGACTCTTCCTATTTAGGATCGATTCCTGCCTCGACCAGTACCTTTTGGGTGCTTGCACTAGCACTTCCGAGTCTCGACGACATTTTGACGTTTCTCGGAGAAGCGCCCTTGTCGAGTGGAACCTCTTTGGTCTGGTCGGGAGGTTTTGGGGCCATCTTTGGTCTCGATCGAGTGCTTGACCTACGTGGAAGATGGATTAGTTTTCCTGATCAAAAGTTCAGCGACCAGTTCTAGGAATTTACAATTGCATGTGTATGCCATCTTTCTATCCCCTCTAACCATAATGACCCATTTTGGTCCTGGCATTTTTAAACTCTGATAGCAGTAATGCGTAGCTATTAGGAACTTTGCCAATGTCGGACGATCAAGGATTCCATTGTATACAGCCTCAAAATCTACTATATCAAATGGAATCTTTTCTTTTCGGAAGTTATCTAGTCTTCCGAACATTACCGGTAGGGAGAGTTGCCCTATCGGCACTGCAGTAGACCCTGGAACTATGCTATGAAGGCATATTTCACATGCTTTACTTTTAACATGGAAATTTGTATTTCTTCTAATGCTCCCATAAACAGAATATTTAAAGAACTACCACCATTTATCAAAACTTGATTAACTTTGCAATTATTAATAGTAGGTTCTACAACGATCGGGAACCTACCTGGTCGAGTCGAAGGGATGAGGCAGTCTTCTTTGCTGAAGGAGATAACTGTCTCCGACCACCTGGATGGCTTGATTGTGATCGGAGACTCAGCAAAGTTCATTTCCTGCTCCACAGCCTTTAGATGACGTTTTGATTCGTACGAAGAGGATCCGCTGAAGATCATATCAACGCCGTGCTGCAGCTCCAGGTACTCTATTTCTTCATCGCCATGCTTGTCCTTCTTGGAGCTTGGCTCACCAAGCTCCTGAATGGAGGATTCCCGCTAGCAAAAGGTGTTCGATGGCTCGAATTCCCCTCTGACCATCTAGCTTGCCCCGTTCGACCCCTTAAGCATGATGGGGTAGAAACAGGTGAATTAACTGATTGATGTCCACCAGTTCCAGTACCTCCGACATCTCGGGTTGGTACTTGAGTATCCACGCCATTTCTACCAACGGATGCTGGCGGGTTACGCTGTGAAGGACTGTGCACGACATCTTAATTGGTATCACGGATTGCATTAACCTTGTGCCTCCAACAGTAGTCTTTCGATGAGCTCCTATCGTAACTAAGGGGGAGCCTTCCACTGCCTCGGCAAGGAACCTCCATGATGGGGAGCGGTCAGAGATTAACACCTCTGGTGAGCTTTGTGGTGGACTCAGCCTAATTCGGCAGATGCCTGATCGTAGACTGAGTTTGATCATCCTTACCTAGCCTTCGACCGGTAACAACTTCATTGTCACCATTACCAGGTGTCGGTTGGCCCCCGGAATAGCTAGGAGCTATCGGCGAATATCGGTCGCCTATGATCGTATCGAGAGTACATTGACCCTCCAATCGCAGCGCTAGACTTTTGTCACTGTTCTTGCCGATTGGAAGATCCGGGCTTGTAGAGGCATTCGGACATTTCGAACTGGTCGGAAGAACCGATTCCTCTGGGGGCACCATCGGTGGCGAGTCTTA
This sequence comes from Phyllostachys edulis, assembly GCA_036346405.1. NCBI lineage: Eukaryota > Viridiplantae > Streptophyta > Magnoliopsida > Poales > Poaceae > Phyllostachys > Phyllostachys edulis. The sequence continues at coordinate 48,240,257 of CM070557.1, read as the reverse complement.
TTCCATCCGATCAATCTCGTCAGTCTCGGCGAGGGGAGAACATGTGACGGAAGAGGATGATGATGACATTGCATCATGTTCCATGGCGTGGATGCATTCGTCCATATTGAGATCAAAGTAGTCCGCCAAGTCGAACCAATTCTCCTCATACCAAGTCCCTGCCATGATCGCATAAGCGATAGCGGAACGAAGGGATAATGAGGATTGCTAAGCGAAGAAATCTTCAAGAATTCAAATGCCTTCCTCCCCCACAGACGGTGCTAGTGTCGACGATCGAGTCGCCGATCTTACGAAATAAAATGAGGAAATTGGCAAAGAGTTCTTGGATGAGAATGGGGCTGCTCTTTATTGCAATGAACTGGTGATTACAAAGATGCCTTAGGAAAGGCAAAAGACTATCCCTAATTACATTGAATGTGTTGATTGTTATACTATTGCTTCAATTGGCTTTTGAGGGTCCTAATTGGCCCTGTCTTGGCTGTTCGTCGTCCACCTTTAAGTAACTGACGAAGAGGTAGCAGTTACTCCTGAAGAAGACACCCCTTAGAAGTGACGCGACTGGTCGAAGAGGCAGTTTCAGCCAATGAGATAGTAACTGATCGCCAATTACTGTTAGCAGGAGATGAAATAACTGTGATATAGTTGTTGTCAGTGACTTAGGGCTGTAAACGTCATGTGATTTGGAGCAAATATGGCACGTGTCCCATTCTTTACACGGAAAGAATATACTTGGAATTGGGTCCAAGTGTCAGTTCAAAGTTTCTACGAGCAGTTATCCGGTCGAGCAATAGGTATAGGGCCCCCTCCAACCAGGTTACTCGCAGAGCAACCTCTTGTATTCTAACGACCACAGAGGTCGTTAGAGTCAAGGTTCACGACCACATATGTGGCTTTTAATTAAATGTGAAACCAATAATTAGGAATTTAATCCTCATCACCACCACTACAAAATGCTTCTTAATATCGTTATACATGATATGGTCAACTCAACCCGTGCATGTGGCAGCAGCTGCTGCCATGATGCAATCATGCAATTTTTTGAAGTTTGAAATCTCTACTAGTTAAAAATTGGAGTTGGTGGTCGTTCGTCCTCTCCACCCTCCCAGTCCTATACCTATCTACTGACATGTGGGTTACGTTATCAGCAAACTATCTCCTCGCATCGTGCGCTTTCTATTTCTCTCTCGTCATCGCCTGCGCTTCCTCCTCCTCTTTGCCCTCACCTCCACCCCCACTCTTCTGCTCTACTCTGCTCTGCGCACCTCCACCCCTTCCCCGTCGCCGCTTCCATCGGCTGGATCTAGATGGGCCTCCTTCCTCCTCTCCTCCCCTGCTCTTCTGCTCTGCGTGCCTTGACGAATTTAGATATATTATATCTACTTTAATTGATAAACTATTATATTCATATGATGTTTCGTAGCAACGCAATACGCCGGTGTTTACGCATCTTACTGTACAGCTTCCTGAATCCATGCGTGCATGCCAGCTTGACTTTTGATTTTTTTTTTCCTTCGTTTAAAATTTTTGGTCAGTGATCGACTGATGGGGATCGTATGCGTTGTCCAAGCGAGCTCCCGACCAAACGGGTCGTAAGTTCACACTGTTTTGGAACTTGTAAGGCAGCTTCTGTCAAGCTAGATTGTCAGAATGACGAGGTAGTTGTAGTAGTTGTTTTGATTTTCAAAAGATACAGTGTCGGGTATTCTCGAGAGAAAAGAGGAAGAAGATGCTTGGAAATGCAGTAGAAAAGAGTGTCGGGTATTCTCGAGAGAAAAGAAGAAGAAGATGCTTGGAAATGCAGTAGAAAAGAATGAAACGCGGTTCCAAAAGGCTTGTTCGTAATTTTCCATGATCAATTCCACAAAGGTTTGTGCTGAACTGCCGAAACCTAGCCTTTGCAGTCGTCTGGTAGTATAACTCATCCTAGTTGGTATAAGAAAACATAAGGTTAATCTTAACCGGCAAGGTAACACGCATTCATACCAATGTTGCTTCTTGGAGTTTTTTTTTAAAAAAAAAATACTCGCAATTGAAGTCTGAATAATAGTCATAGCTTAGTGTGGCCTAATTTTCAATTGAGCGAGATTTGAACTAGCTAAGATAAATATGACATTAAGATGTGTGAACGCACGCACGAATCCAAAAGCAATAACTAAAAATTAAAGACTGACAAAAGGGATGGAAGAGAAGCCACAAAAATAAGAGAGAAGAACATCCATTTCCGACCACGTTGTCTGACAACGACAAACTGCTACGATATCAGCTGATCTGCCTCCGACAAAGCCTCCATTTTTTCCAACGACTCCGTGTCTCGTTTTTTGTCTGCTCGCGACTGAATCGAGCAGATCCAACGAAAGAGAAAGGTAACAGAAAACTGAAACCCGATCGATCTTTATTATACTATCTGATACTTGCTCGGATGCTCCAGTTCCCCGTTGAAAGGGTAACTGAAGAAGCCTGAACTTTCTCTGCTTCTTCTGCCCTCTGTTGTTTCTATTTTCCCATGCCGCCACAGAAATCGCAGGGAGCCAGGGACTGGCTGCGTTGTCTGACCTGACTAATCAAATAATTTATAATCCAGATAATACTACACTGTTCCGTACTACCCATCGCTGCGTGTCTGTGGGAGACAATTCGTTTGACAGGACAGCCAGAGCCATCTCCGTTCGTGGGTCAGACATGGCTAGTGCGTCGGTTTGACCTGCAAAGCGCAGCACGCATGCAGCCACAGCATTAAGGGGGCCATTTGACTAGCCTTGAGACATATCACTAAACATGTCAGTATTGATCGTCCGGTCAGAGGCTCAAAATTTTCAGAATTGACAGAATCAAGGTCAACCAAAGGGACTGGACAGACGCAGCTGTAGCAGTCCCAAACGGAACGCCTGCTGCAGCGAGCGATGCGTCAGCTCACTCGTTTCACTGTGTACAGCAGAGAGAGAATGGAAACTATTCAACCAGGGTTTTTTTTTCCTTCTATAGCTCTACTCTACCCGTGCAACCAATGATTCTAGCGGTTCATGTAGTTGCGAGTGGCGACTGATACATTAAAAATTGATGTGTCTAGTCAACTACTGGCCGGTCGGCGATCCTTGGAGTTTAATGAAGCTCTAGATGATGACGGTTCTTGCATCTAGAATTGGTCCGATCCAGCAATCAGTGACTCAAAGCTGTAGGGCTGCCATAACAATTAAATAGTAGCCCAACTGACTCGTTTCTTTGAAGGACCAAGCGGAAATGGACGCAGGTAATTCCATTGGAATACCCGTCAAACTAATCATATGATATAGTGCTATATGAACTTACTCTGAAGCCTGCTTTAGAAAAAGGGAGGAGCTAGGAGCCCAGAACGGAGTTATGAACATACGTCTAGAAGTGTACGTTAAACAAGTTGTATATTGGCGGTTTCGCTTCGCACCGTTTGAACCGGAGCTCAGTTCGTGTTCTTTCCTTCGTTTCTTATCTTGAATCCAGAAACAGCTACCCCCCACACACACACACACACACACACCACCATTTGCAGGAAAGTTAAGTAAGTGCCGTACCATCTCAAAAAACACATTGGAATGCCCCAAGGTAAACAGAGATGCCCTCTTGAAAATACCAAATTACCTTAGAAAATTTTCATGTTAATAAAGGTTCCAAGAACCAGTACCGAGAAAGAACCTGCCACTAACATTATCCTGCGGACAACTGAAAGGCCCATTGGATTAACGGCTTCGTCTCGCCAAGTACCGAGTTAAGAGTTACAAACGGGCTGACACAAAAAGGATGTGCAAACTCGGGCCCGAATGATGGGACGCGGGGCTTTGCTGGGTCAGTCGAGCGTGGAAGAGGCAGCCCAGCCGGTCGGCCCGCGCGCGCGCATAGGCGTAGTGGCCTAGAGGGAACGGAACGGGTAGAGGTGGTGGGCTCACGGCCTCACGGGGCCCGCGGCCGGTGGCGAGCTGACACGCGGTACGAGCGGCGGGCGGCATACGTGTCCAGCGGCGACGGGCCCGTGGCCCCCGGTTCGGTACAACGGAGCCGTATTTCTCGGGCCAATACCTTCGGCACCTCTCCCACACCGCCCCTGCCTGCCTGCCTGCTTCTCCCGGCTCTCCTCGCCACGGCTCCACGGCCCCGAAACCACCCAAAATTCCAGCGCAGATCACTCGCCTGCCTGCTCTGCTCCTCCTAACCGCCACCGTAACAAACCCCAGCTTAGCTAGCTAGCTCTCATTATCCCAGCCATTCCACCACACTAGAAGCTTCCATCCGTCGGTGAGCGCTGCTCGGCAGTTAGGTAGGTAGCACAAGGGCAGCGCGCCCTATGTATATGTACTCCGGTGGATCGATCTGGTGTGTTTGTTGGTAGGGCGTGATGAGGTCCATAGAGAGCCCGGACTCGTCGTCCGGCTCGGTGCCACCGCAGAAGCAGCAGCAGCTGCAGCTGTGGCCGGGCTCGGCACCGGAGCTCCCGCCGGGGTTCCGGTTCCACCCGACGGACGAAGAGCTGGTCGTCCACTACCTCAAGAAGAAGGCCGCCTCCGTGCCCCTCCCCGTCACCATCATCGCCGAAGTCGACCTCTACAAGTTCGACCCATGGGAACTCCCCGGTACGTATGCCAGTACCCTAATTGAACATGCACCATAAATCCGTACCAGTTATTTCATCTAATTAAACATGGGTTATACTATGCAGAATTATTATTATATATTTTTAAGCACACATGTAGATATATTGCTCCATGCGTGTATATATGTGATTCTTCTTGTTTGTTTGTTTGTTTTTTGAAACGAAGTATGTATGTGATTCTCTCATGCTTGTGCGATTCATGTGCTCGGTTGGATCAGAGAAGGCGACCTTCGGGGAGCACGAGTGGTACTTCTTCAGCCCGAGGGACCGCAAGTACCCGAACGGCACGCGGCCGAACCGGGCGGCGACGTCGGGCTACTGGAAGGCCACCGGCACCGACAAGCCCATCATGGTGTCGGGGGGCAGCCGCGAGAAGGTCGGGGTGAAGAAGGCCCTCGTGTTCTACCGCGGGAAGCCGCCCAAGGGCCTCAAGACCAATTGGATCATGCACGAGTACCGCCTCATCGACACATCTAGCTCCACCGCCGCCGCCAGCCGACCACAGCCGGGCACCGGCGGAAGCAGGGCAGCCTCTCTCAGGGTACGTGTGTAACAGTCTAGGACTAATTAATCCGATTTACTCGAGTCTTTAATTGCGTATCTTCATCGTCGTGCATGCATCGTAATAATCCATCCATGCATATAGACACTACGGTGTGGTTGATGAACATAATTAGTGTCTCAGCTGGACGACTGGGTGCTGTGCCGCATATACAAGAAGATCAACAAGGCCGGAGCGGGGGGTCAGCAGAGGAGCATGGAGTGCGAGGATTCCGTGGAGGACGCCGTCACCGCATACCCGCCGCATGCCATGGCGGGCATGGCCAGCTCTGGCGCCGGAGGGGCGCATGGCGGCAGAAACTACACTTCACTGCTCCATCACGACAGCCACGAGGACAACTTCCTGGACGGCCTGCTCACAACAGAGGACGCCGGCCTCTCGGCGGGCGCCAGCTCTCTGAGCCAGCTAACCGCGGCGGCGAGGGCGACCCCAGCTGCCACCAAGCAGCTTCTCGCTCCGTCTTCAACCCCATTCAACTGGCTCGACGCATCAACGATTGAGATCCTTCCACAGGCGAAGATTTTTTCTGGGTTTAATGGAAGCAGAAACGTCGGCAATATGTCGCTGTCGTCGACGGCGGAGAGGAGCATGGCTGGCGCTGCAGGCACCGGTGCAGTCGACAACGGCACCGCCGTCAATGGCGCAGACGCCATGCCTGCATTTATCAATCCGATTTCCGTGAAGGGTGCAACCTACCATCAACACCATGCCATCCTCGGCGCCTCGCTGCCGCCGGAAGCCACAGCGACCGCCGCCTGTGTTTTCCAGCATCCCTTCCAAATCTCCGGAGTGAACTGGACAATCCCCGAATAAGTGATACCGACATTACATATGCGCATGCATACATGCATAACTTTACAAGTAGTAGAACATTACTAGCTAGTAGTAGTTGTTAGTGGCAGTCCCCTTCAGTGAGCAACTGAGCACTGAGTAGGAGCATGCACAGCACGAAATTGCATGCCTATATATGGCAGCATTGCTCCATGGGCACGTACTGGTACGAACCTAGCTATACCTAGCTAGGAATATTTGGAAGAAAAAAAAACCAGCCAATGCATTGATATCTATGATATTAGCCTCATGCATTTATAGTAGTATAGCGCATATAATAACTACGCGGTTAGTCTTCAAAAATAAAATGCAGTTCATGACGATCCCAGTCAGATACTTTGGCTGGGTTTACTCGTCACATGTAGGCACGTATATGTAAATAGGGCATGGTAATTGCATGCACACATATGCTTGATGTACATGCATGTACAATGTTTATCCTAGCTTGTACGCATATACATATATAATTTCCTAATTGCACCGAAGCTGTTTAAACTATCTCGACAGTGGATTAATTACTAGCTAGCCTAGCTGCCACAGCATCGTCGACCATTACTAGTACATCATACACATGCATGAGCTAGCTAGCTTGCTAGTAGTTACATGTGTATTATATATATATATATATATATATATATATATATATATATATATATATATATATATATATATATATATATATATATATATATATATATATGTGTGTGTGTGTGTGTGTGTGTGTGTGTGTGTGTGTGTGTGTGTGTGTGTGTGTGTGTGTGTGTGATGGATTGAAATGTATATATAGATAAGTTTTAAATAGCTAGACCAGCTACCCAATCCTGTGGTGCCATGTCAGTTACACCCACAAATACGTGAGAACATGATATGGTTCGCCCCGGTCGTAACAGAATATCAACGAGCTCCATCTGCTCGATCGCTGTCCACGAATTAATCAACCAGACTTCCTTTTTCGAGGGGCTAATCAACCAGCTAGCTAACTGCTGTTTCACTCACTCACGGTACGGGCGACAACCGCCAGTCAATTTCCCGGACAGCCGTCGCGCTCGCCCCGCTGAAAAGGGGAAAAAAAGCATGCGCGCGCGCGGTGGCATATGCTGGCACTGCGATGCGATACGACCCGGCCGGCGTGGCTCGCTCGTCGCGCTGCAGAGAGGAGAGGAGGGAAGGAAAGTTGGGCGGCTTAACCGAAAAGGTATTAACTGAGGGCGGCACAGCCTTTTCCGTGTGCCGAGCGAGCGAGAGGCTCCCGAACGCGCGCCGCGCGCGCGCGCGTACGGGCGATCGAAACGTCGGCGCGCGGGTGGCTATGCGCCTCGACGCCCTTCGGCCTTGTCGCCTCTTGGGTTCCCCGATTTGGATAGTTTGCTGATGGCACACCGACAGGGGGGGGGGGGTGATGGGCTAGCTAGCGATCGAGCAAGCTAATCGACGGATCACCATTCGTCTTTGACGCGTAATTAGCCCGCTGCGTCGATCCTAATCTTATCTCCAGGGCTGTAGAATTGACCGCACCTTTTGCTCCTAGCTTGTTTCTACATGCCCCGGATGGCCCGGTCGATCGTCCACGCGTCCACGCGTCGCCCAGCGATTCGCGGTGGGACAATATAATGCGCGGTTTTTACCTCGCCCTCGTGCCTTTTGATGGGTTCCGCGCGGGCGCGTGCTACGTGTTGCGCTGTGATTGCAGTAAATCACTACCAGAAACACGGTTTTTCCCGAGTGCCAAAAACACTCGGGAAATAAGACAAAACACTCTGGAGAGATTTTCCCGAAGGCCAACACTCGGGAAACAGCACTCGGGATAGATTACTCGGGGTAAAAACATTTTCCCGAGTGTTACACTCGGGAACTATTACTTTCCTGAGTGTACACATATACACTCGGAAAAGGAAAACACTCGGGAGAAAACCCTCCTCAACGGTTTCTCCATCCGTAGCGGAAATCTTTACCGAGTGTGGACACTCGGGAATACGCTGAAGAAACACTCGGGAATGTTTCCAACGTTTGACGGACGAAACCAGGGAGAATTGATGACGCGTGTCGATTTTTCCCGAGTGCATGGCAAAAATGACACTCGGAAAGCTTAAATGAAGCCCAAAGAAAATTGCCACGGGGCACATTTTCCCGAGTGTCGACACTCGGGAAAGTTTTGACACTTGGGAAACAATCCGAACAGCACAAACCCATTTTTCACAAATTCAAGAAAAATCCATTCCACAGCAATCAAATAATCCATCCATCCATCCATCCATTCCACAGCAATCAAATAATCCATACATCCATCCATTCCACAATATATGTATATATATGTATAGATCGAACAAAAGACATAATACATATAACAGTTCCCGAGCTCACAACATTCAAGTTCAAGTTCGAAAATGTAAGCATAAGGCATGATACATATAATAGTTCCAAATAGTAATTTCATAGTCTTATATACATCAAACAAAAGCACATATCACTGCTACCATTTGCATGCACAGAATTTCCTGCTTCAATCTTCTGTGCACAAAAGCATCATTTTGCGAGTTCTGCAGATACAACAAAACTTAATATTAGTGTCATCTTACAACAAAAGTAAGGAATTGATATTACATGAAAAGATAATTAACCAAACTATTGACAAAGCAAAAAAAATCCTTTAAATCATGATGAGCAACATAATAACATGGCAAATCGATTAAGGGCATGCACAGGGTGTGGGCCAGCTAGCTTGTGGCCTAATTGATCATTTACTTATGTCATCTACAGCACATGCAAGAGAAATTTTAGTATAATGATGTACTACTATAAAAAGGAATGAGCTGAAACTATATATGGGCTTAATTAAGAGGTGCGAGGAGTGATATTTTGTTAAATATATAATTGCATGCATGGTATCCACTTGTATTATGTACCTTTCAAAAGCTCTGGCAAATTCATATGTTGACGTGATTATTAGCACCTAACAATATAGAACATGAAAAGCACTTATCATCAAATTCATAGATGTTTTTTTTCTTTTTTTAGAAGTTGACTGTTCAACATTTATGTCTCAAGCACTTATCATCAAATTCATAGAAAGGAGTGTACATACAAATTATTATATGTTGGCACATTTCAAAAGAATTTATGATATAGATATAGTGAATTAGTTATATATGTAGCCATTTTAATCCATTTTATAGCAAGCACCTGATTGTGAATGTTTTCTAATATTGGTACCCTTTTAGTAGATCATGAAAATAGCAAGCACCTGGTGGTGGCCTCTCGGCAATGGACACATTCACATGATCTTCAACATTAGCACCAGCATCTTCAGCATTAGCAGTAGAAGCAACTGATCCCGCCGTTCCCTACATTTTCATAAGAAATCGCATTATAAGAAATTTGCAGTAGCGACCAATAATTACATTGCATGTCATTTCAATGTCTTCTGAATCAAGCACTCATAAGAGACTAACAATATAATAATCAGTATGCAGTTACTAACCGGAGCAGATAAGTTAGGCGTTGGTTCCCCAGTGTAGGGCCATTAAGTCGAGTCCGGTCCCGAGTGCTGCATATTTGTTTGCACATTGCCATACATTAGCCAAATACGAATATATATATATATATATATATATATATATATATATATATATATATGCATATTACTTTGTTATTGTACTACCACGCTCCAACTAACTCGCAGGAGCATTTGCTCCAACCGCTAGCCTTAATTTCCTCTTGCGCTTTCGCTTTGAAGCTCGAAACCCGAGAATATATCCCATGTGATGGTCGCGATCGACTTTGAAGGTGTACTTCATCCGTTGATGGAGTACTCGTGGTTCGGACCTCCGAGAGGGCTGTTGGTGTGCTAATGTAGCCGGCACCCATGAAGAAACGACCATGTTTCTTCCCCTTTCCAACCTTGTACGCAGCAGTCACGTCTAGTGGTGAATTCATTACGTCGTAGTCCGGGCCATGAATCTCCTTAGCAGCGTCAGTATATGCAGCCTGTTGGACAAAATCATCAGGGAGCGAAAATCATCAGGGACAAAAATCATCAGAAATCGTACCAAGTTCTCGGTTCTTGTATTTGGTGCACAAGGTGCCCTCCTGATCACCCCTCCTAGCTTCTACATATGCCTCCATATCGGAGACAGGCCTCTGCTTCTTCTTTTCCTACACCCAAAAAAACCACGGCGGTCAATAAATATGTATCTGCAACATACAATCAATATGAACATGTTTACCTACCAGGTTCTTCTTGTAACGAGCCATGGAGGAGCTGTCTTGACGATGTGCTACCCCGTCCATCAACAATCTCCGCTCCCTAGCAGCACGGGAGTCCTCTAACCATCGTTCGTTGCACCACCTCTCTTGGGCAATCTGTTGCCATACATCTTCACACTTAAGGGCCCACCAAGGTATTGCCTAAATTAACCAAGTGTTAAATATGAATAAACTAGAATCGATTGTAATCAAGGACATCGTTTGTACAGTTGGTTACCTGCATGTACTCGTCCAAAGTGATATGCGTTTGGCAAGCCTCGGCCCTACGAATTTGCTGTCCAAGGACTTGTGTGTAGTAATAGATCACCGCTTGGATGCATGCTTCGTAGATCATCTGTGGGATCAACTTCTTAACACAATTACGCAGCACTCTCCTAGAATCGACTTCTGTCCCTCAAATTTCATCTAAACCACCACTACAATCCAAAGATATATTGGAAACAAATAAATGTGTAAGATTAGCCTTTGTGCATACCAATGTAGTAAAATACCAAAGATCCAAGTAATTAATAATGCTCGGACATACATTTTGTTCACAATATAATAAAGTTACAGGGAAGTTACTTGTAGTAGTCAAATCAAATTCAAAGATGTCAAGGAGACTCTTGGTATTTTTGTTATTAGACCAAATGCTATGTTTAGGAGTCAGTACACATCTTGGTATGAAAATTGTTCATAAAATTGATCAAATGTTATACAAAATCTAGAGATACACACAATGACCGTGGAGCTGACAATATCTTCATGATTTCTAACAATAATACTATGCAAGAGAGTGCATTAACACATTACGGAGGTATGGTAATTGCAAATCATATGTTGGCAAAAAGAATATGTGATTGTGCATGGATTTGAAGTTAAACAAAATATAAACAAGTTTAGCATTGGCTTAAGTAGTTCTCATCATTTTCTTTGGAAATACATTGTTAGTTTCCTTAGTTAATTGTACTCAGGTTTAGTGACTATCTATGTCTTTGTTAAAGTTCCTTTAATTATATATCTTGAGTTTGTCATTTTCATTGTTTTGGAGCGGAACATTTTCTAGTACATGGAGAAACATTATCATCGTGATTGTGTGGTGCATGTGATCACATATATGTTAGGGACATATATAGTTGCAATACTGCAAACATTATTTATCTAGGTGCTACCTTGCAAATTACTTTGGCTTAAGCATCAAATCAATATTGAAAATCCAAAACAAAAATGTGAAGACAGCTCTTAATTTACTATGCCTACAGTTAACATTGTAGATATTTAGATTTTTTTTGACAGAATACAGCTGAGGTAATCGCTTTTTATGTACAAAGAGATAGCTAGGGCCCATGATTATAGATGTATATATATAATAAAGAGTAACAGGCGGTCATTTCAATAATATCACAAACAACATACATGATCAGTTGCTAGTGGTATCGCCCAAAATCTGATATTCACTAAAGATCGGCTGCTAATGTATCATTGAAAATGATTAGAAAGACTGAAAGCAATTGACATTGAGATGTGGTTTTGCCCTCAAATGCTTTTGGTTCATGTTTTAAATCTGTTTGTTGCTTTCTTTCTATTTACTTGGAGAAATAGCTTCATAAACTCTAGAAAATTATTCAAGAATATCATGTTCAATTTTTTCCTTTAAATCCTAAGCACTTGTAATACAATCGGAAAAATCGAAATGAACAATTTTGTAGACCATATTTTAATCTTGACATGAGAAATGAACAAAACTATAGGAAAATCTTGATTAACCCAACTAAATGTGGAATATATGGAGTGATGGTGGTAGTAGTCTATCTATACATCTGGAAGCAATTTTGTAGAACATAGAAGCAGATTTGAATATTCAACACTTACCCAAAAACTTTCCTCCACCCGCCGCAAGCAGGTTGTCAAATTGTATTTCTCCTTCAACAAGCATGCGGTATCTTCAATGACCTTGTAGTGGCACCATGTCCATGCAGGCTCCGCCTTCCTCAGTGAGGTGACCAAGCCAGGAAGTGCCATCGAATCAACATGCCAATTATGCCGCTTCGAAGTCTACATTTCTCACCCCGCCTTCTTCTCGCCATTGCTCGCATATTAGCTTTTTGAGGCATGCAAGTAAGTGGGCTAAATTAGTGAAAGTGTAAATTACTTACATGTCGCCAACAGAGAGCGATGATGATCTTCTCCTCCTCTCGGGTTGGTCGTCGTGGCGAGTTCGCAGTCCTCGCAACCAAAATTCTTGTGTTGTAGTCTTGCCTCCACCTCATGGTGCTCATCCTCCTCACCTCCGCCTCGGGGTGCTCTTCCTCCTCACCCTCCACCTCGGGGTGCTCATCCTCCACATCATCGGCCTGAGGGTCAGGGGTCTGAGCCTGATCTACTAGAGGTAGACCCCAGCGCCCCTCGAGGGCAGCTGCCCTCTGCCTCCTCGAGTGGCATGGTGCCCTCTCCGCCTCCATCACATGTTGCTGCCACTTTGGAAAACAAGTGTCTGTCTCGACTAGAGTATGCTGCCTCTTTGACGCCACTCATTTTTTGGTGTCCTGAAATGAAATGAAATTAAATAAATCAATTAATATAGCGCAATGAAGTAAGCTCATAGAAAGACGTAATATTGCGTAATCAAGTAAGCTCATAGAAAAATGTAATATAACGTAATCAAGTAAGCTCATACAAAAAATTAAAAACATGCAGCAAATAGATGGAAGACGTACAAGATCATGCTTAGAAGTAGTCATCTACAATGGGATCCTCCACAGATGGGCCCTCTAAAAAGTCATCGTCACTATCATGAGGTGTTGACTCAACCTCATCCCCTTCGGTGCCATCAATGTCTAAGCGATTAAATAGTTCCAAGTCCTCTTGGTTTACAACCTCATCGGCATCAATTTGAATATCATCTATGTGATCGTCCTCTTCCCCAATTATTATTTGAAAAGTCCCTGGTAGCCCATCTTCTTGAAAGAATAGGTCAACACCATTGTTGGTCTCCATGTTGTAGTCCTGCTCACTAGGGGTAGGTAGTTTACCATATGGTTGCACCTTATGTACTACCCACCAATCCACTAGACTACTCATAGTTTTGCATGGAGTGCGGATGTAGTATACTTGGATGACTTGTTGAGCCACAATAAATGGGTCATTGCTGGTAGGATTGATTGATGTGCAACTTCAACCACCCAAGTGATGTATCCCGTCTGACTTCCCTAAACGGATGGAACCAATGACATTTGAATAACATAAGTTTGAGAGGTTTGCTACCATGGAAATATAGTTCAATTATTTCTTCAATTACTCTATAGTATTCAACAGGTGTATTGCTCCCATCTTGTCCTATAGTCACCAATCCACTATTAATTGTTGTTGCATTAGGTCGTTCTCTCTCATGTGTCGATGTTCGGAAGCGGTACCCATTTACATCGTAGGTACTATAGGATAGCACCCGAGTGTGGCATCCTTGAGCAACTTGCCTCAATTCGCTGCTCATAGACTTGTCCTTCAAACTCTACAGTATAAATAGAATGGGTTTCATGTATTACTTCCTCTTTACTTAGTAAATATTATGTGCAAGGGGGACTAGCTAATAGAGAAGTTACTTTCTGATAGAACCAAGTCGGAAAATTCGGTTTGCAATTCTCAGCACCCTTCCTAAGAAGTTTCTCAATTTGTTTTTCGGATGGGTCTCGATGTTGCTTCCACTCGCTCCTAACAAATTCCCTATAGGCAACAAGACAAGTAGATTAAAACACTCATGCATCAATTATTGGGAAAAAATAATTGTTGCATACCTAATGTAATCATCCACTTCGGAGATGTTGGTAAAGACATACAATATCACAGTCAACCACTCATCCCGCGATAAAACTTTGGGAGTACCACCGCTTGAAGTGTCACCTCTTCCGGTGAAGAGGCTAAGTTGGCAATTATTTTGAGGGATGCCAATATTGTATCGTGAGGTTTGATTGTGTACCGTGCGAACATTGTCAGCAAAGTATATTGATGTGAAATGAGAAATTTCCTCAATTATGTACGCCTCCGCTATGGATACTTCAACACGCGATCGATTTTTTGCTTTGCCTCGTAGTTCCTTTTGTTCCCTCTCAATTGGATACATCCACCGGTTTTGCACTTGTCCCCCCATCCTAGCTTCATAGGGGAGATGGAGAATCAAATGTTGCATTGGATTGAATAAACCAGGTGGAAAGATCTTTTCCAACTTGCAAAGCAACACAGGTACTTCATGCTCTATAGTTGGCATTACCATGGGATCTATCTCTTTCGCACATAGCTATCGATAAAAGAAGCTCAACTCCGCCATCACTTGCCAAACACACTCAGGGACGTAACCACGAATCATCACAGGCAAAAGACGTTCCATGAATATGTGGTAGTCATGGCTCTTTAGGCCATTGATGCGCATGGTAGCTAAATTCACTCCTCTCCTTAGATTTGCTGCATACCCATCAGGAAACTTTAGGGTCTGAAACCATTCCAAAATCTCCTTCCTCTGAACCCTAGTTAGGCAATAACTAGCTCTTGGCTTCTCCCACTTGCCAGTAGCTGGCTTATGGATCATATTCAGAGAGAGCCTGTTGCAAAGCTCCTCCTGATCAAGGCGAGCCTTCATATTGTCCTTCGTCTTGTCTGGAATGTCAAAGAATGTGCTAAATATGGCCTCTGCAACATTCTTCTCATTATGCACTACATCTATGTTATGGGGAAGAATGAGCTTATGGAAGTATGGTAGCCGTCACAAACTTGGAATGTGAGTCCAATTGTGCTCCTCGCCATATTTCTCGAACCCATCACCATCATCAAGAGGCTTCAAAGCATCTAGCGGGTACCTAACCTCCTCACTGCCAGACGATGTGGTGGTCCATCATGCGGACAAGCAATATTGGCCCTAAATCCGGTTGTGTCACTTCAATTCGTGGTCAATTGGAAGGAATTGACGATGACAGTCGAAGAAGTAGTGCTTGCGACCATGCTTTAGCCAACAGTCATGCAACGTCTCCCTACAGATTGGGCATGGTATCTTCCCATGTACACACCACTCGCAGAATATCCCGTACGCCGGGAAGTCATGCATAGATGTGTGGTACGCGACCCGCATGGTGAAGTTCTGTTTCAATGCCCGATCATATGTCACTATGCCTTGTTCCCAAGCATGTAACAATTCATCCACCACCGGCTCCATGAATACACTCATATTCTTCCCTAGGTATTCAGGACCAGGGATTATCAAGGAAAGGAATATGTACTGCTTCTGCATGCAAATGCCGGGTGGGAGGTTAAGGGGAATGACAAACACAAACCAACAGCTGTATGGCGCAGCCCCCATACCAAATGGGTTAAACCCATCAGTTGCAATTGCAATTGAGCGTTCGAGGCTCATGGCAAACTCTACATAGTCTCGGTCAAATTGCTTCCATACTTCACCATCGGATGGGTGGACCATCTTGTCATTATGGTGCAAGACGACCATACTTGTGCCATATCATTTGTTTGGCGAAACCTCGGACATGTATAACCGTTGGATTAAGTGGCACAAATGGTAGATAGCAAAGTATTTTTACGCCAATAGGAAGTCGCCTCTTGACCATCACCGAGTCAACCTCAACAAACCTAGACTCACCACACTTATTACAGTAATCTTTGTCCACATTCTCATTCCTAAATAGCATGCAATGATTTGGATAAACATCTATCTTCTCATATGGCATATTTAGTGCGCTTATCAATTTCTTGGCCTCATACAAGTTAGCGGGCAGTTTGTGACCATCTGGGAGAAGGGTGCTAAACACGCTTAAGAATGCATCAAAGCAAGCAATGCTTGTGCTAAACTGAGACTTGACAGCAAGTAGTCGTGTGATGGCATCTAGTTGGGACACCTGTGTTTGCCCATGAAGTGGTTGACTCGCTGCGGACAACATATCAAGAAAGCCCTTATTGCAGGCTCCGGTTCTTCCTCAGCAGGTGGCCCATATGCATGACGCACATCATCTAGCATGTCTTCTATCCTACTCTCATTGTGGTCGCCATCATCCGTTTCTTCCCTTAGCACATCTGATCTGCTACGTTGTGACTCGTCGTGATAGACCCACATGGTATAGCCTGCCCTAAATCCGTACTTGCACAAGTGTGCGATCATTATTGCCCTCCTTTGTGGCCGTGTGTTCGAACAACGAGAACAAGGGCACAACACACCCCGTCCATTACTCCTAGCAAATGCTCGATCCACAAATTCTGTCGACTTTTCCATCCATTCTTAGCTACAGTCACCCATCGCTCTACGCCCAGTGTACATCCAACTACGATCCTCAGCCATCTTAGTGTGCAAAACACAATGCATATTTTAATCCGACTTTTATTTATGTCAAAAATTACAACTACAGAGCTAGCCACAAGCTACCATAGGATGCATGCCCTATATATGTACACTAAAACAGATTGACATGAAGACAATATACATGATCAACGGAGCATAAAAACACTTTCTTTCAATATATATGAATGCCATTATAAATGAATATCATTATTTATTAACACGTTAATGTAGCATTGTAATGACAGCATATCAATCCACCATAAATGGATAACACAAAAGAAAATAAGCAAACTTTATTTCTTTTTCCACTTATCCACTACCTTACATGACTTCTTGGGCCGAGGAGCCAAGGGAGCTGCGGTGGGGAAGATGGTCGCATTGTGTGTCCGTGGAGGCGTCGGCGAGGGAGGCGGCAAGATCAGAGAGCAAGTACCAAAACAATCAAGCCTCGTGAATCTGTAGTATCTACTGACTAGGGACTGTATTGAAAACCATGAGCTATATTAGGACAGAATCGGCACTTAAGCATCGAAATTTAGACAAAACAAAAAAATCCTTTAAAATGGACAATATCTATAGCACTGCCACAAATTTTCTGTAGCTTGATAGACTAGTTGACTTCTGTTACGAGAGAAGTAAATAAAACACATCTCTTTCTATAAGGAGTTTTTGTTCCTCTGACAGAAACTTCAAATAAATAGAACATATTCTTAGTGAAGTATTTTCTTTCTACCGGTTAGAAGTAAAGGAAAATGCTTGTCATAGAAGCACTAACCATGAAATAGCAGTACAGAGTGTCAACTGAAAATAAATAACAAACTTGCATGCATGAGGTTTCTCAGAGAAGAACCAAGACATAAGAGATATTCAGCCTACACAATCCACTCCTAGAAACAAGAAATGACATCTTTCGCTGCTTAAAATGGACAATATCTATAGCACTGCCACAGATTTTCTAGTTAAAGATTGACAACAGAACTGGCACAAAAAAGGTATATAAGAATAAAGTCAAAACAATGGACTAATGTAGGTATCTACACATGGTATCTAAGGGATGTATATATAGCTTTTACTACTAAAAACACTAGACTATGATATACATTTAATCATTTCCATGTATTTTGCCAGTGTTGACACTTGACAGTGATAACCATTAATCACACAGGTGGAGCAAAAAGGAAAAATAGGCATTACTATAGTTACCCAATTGGGTAACCCCCTACTCAAATTTCAAGGAAGACAAGGATGCTACCAAACGTGCATTGGACTTCATGTATGGATGGTGAGTTTTCATTAAATCCAATACGAGATAGACTTCAGGTTCATCCATCAAGTTTCAAGCTATTACCATTGGAAAAATTCTTGTTAATTTTTTTAGACATAGCTCAGTAACAAATTGAACAGGTTCATGGATCCTTTAACCAAGGGAGACTATCCACTCAGCATGAGGACACTGGTTGGTAATAGATTACCAAGATTCACAAAAGAGTAGGCAAAAGCTGTAAATGGATCATTCGACTTCATTGGCCTCAATTACTATATAGCAAGATATGCTCATAATACTAAACACAATAGCAATAGTAACAAAAGCTACAATACTGATTCACTAACCAATTAGAGAGGTAATCATGTAAGCTATCTGATTTGTGTTCTATATTTGAATAACTTGGGTGAACTAATAGTTTTCTCTACATGCAACAACAGTGGAAAGAAATGGAACATATATTGGTCGAAAGGTATGACTTGCTCACAGTGAGATCATCTTGCTACATGTTTGATAGTAGAAAGCGGGTAGATAATTAAAGACCCATTTTATAGTTAATTTAGCATAGAAAGAGATTCCAAAAGCATCTGAAAATAACACCGATTTACATTTGTATCCAGTGGTTCTTCTTGTCTCTACATCTATCCAAAAGGAATAGAAGAACTCTTGCTATACACCAAGAAGACATACAACAACCCTACTATCTACATCATATAAAATGGTACAACACCTAAGCGCAAAGTATGACAATGTATTCCACTCTCATTCGTTGAGATTTCCCACAAGTTTGAAATCAATTACCTTTTTAAAAGTTAGAAAGCGAAAGATATCGGATGCATGAGCAATGAATAAAGAGCATCAACCAACAACGAGCACACACCATCGTCATCACCAGGCTGTACATGGAATGTGCATACCGTCTGAAACCAGCACCTGGTGTTGCCATCTTTGCTACTTTATCAAGAGTTTAGTTGTCTACATTATGTCTCTTGAATAGTTCACAACCAAGCATCTATTTACAAGGCATTGGGTCTAAAATGGAATCAATGACACCATGCGTGACAAACAAACCAATGCAAATCCTATATTTGCGAACTTCACAAGCTAGAAGCTAGTATCTTCACAAGCTAGAAGCTAGTATCTTTGCTAATAATAACAGCAACACAATATGATAGTATTTGTAAGGCACACATCACACAGCCACTCCACGGCACATACATACGACCAACATACTATTGGCACTAATTCTATAAATATTCATCGATAAAATCATCTTGCAACCTAATAACGAGCGGATGACTGATGCAATCATTCATGCACACCTTAAGGGCAAAAGACTAGTTCACTAACGAAAGATACTACTGCTGAATGGGAGCGGGAGGCAGCAACACCAGAGCGATGGAGGAGTGGGAGGCGGCGGATCTGATGGATCGGCGAGGAGAAGGAGGATGAGGACGGGAGGCGGCGGGATCTGCAGCAGTGAGGAGGAGGCGGCGGGTCGGGTGTGGTGGTAGGAGACAAGGGAGGCGTCGAGTCTTGGCGCAGCGAGCAGGCAACAGTAGAGGCGGTGGAGGAGGGGGAGACAAGCAAGGAGGCGGTGGAGGAAGAGGAGGATGGGGAGGCAACGCCGATTCTGAGGAGGTCGAGGAGACGAGGGGCGTCGGGTCTGCGGCAGAGAGAGGCGGCGGCGATTCAAGTGCTGAGACGGCAGGCTGCAGGCAAGTGGAGGAGGAGAGGAGACGAGGGAGGGCGCATGTCGCGGAGGTGGGGAGGAGATGAGGGAGGCGGCGTCGGTCGCGGAGGTGGGGAGAGACAAGGGGAGGCGTCGGGTCGGCGGCAGACAAGGAGGCGGCGGCGATTTGGTCGTCAAGCAGCTGCAGAGGCGCGAGAGGGGAGACGGCGGCGAGGAGGACGGGAGCGCCGCGTGGGGGAGGATAGGGAGCAGCAAGTGGAGCGCCACGAGGATTGGGAGAGAGGAGCAGCGGTGGGGAGAAGAACGGGGTTAGGAGTTAGGAAAAAAACGAGCGAAAAAACGGGCGCGCGGTGTGGAGAAAAAATGGCGCGGCCTATTTTTCGCTCCCGAGTGTCTGTAACGAACGACACTCGGGAAATCAGTTCTCCCCGTCGAGAACGCTTCGGCTCGCCTGCTCTCGTCAAAGTTTCTTGAGTGTCCGATCGGACACTGGGAAATGTTAATTTCCCGAGTGTTTTATTCGCGCCCCGAGTGTTTCATAAGACACTTGGGAATTTACCGAGTGTATTATTCAAAACACTCAGAAAACTTTTGAGCACTCGAGAAAATAGACGATTCTGATAGTGAATATGCACCGGCTGCGATTGATTGGCGATGGTTAGTGAAGGTAGATCGGTACATGCATGCGCGCATAAGTATTACGCTGTCGCTGTCCGGCGATAATGCGTGTATAGCTAGCTTAGGCTAGCGACCTATCAACGTCAATGGCAGCAAGAGAGTAGAGTCTAGACAAGCAGATCAAGGGAATTGATGCCGAGATTTTTATTGCAGGATACGCCGGGACTAAGACATAGGGGCAAACAATTTTTACTTTGTACCTCTGGTCTAAAGCCCGTTGTTTAGCTAAAAATACAGCCGGAAATACTTGTTTGTTGCTTACCTGAAAGTACAGCCTAGAATACATTATATCTGTATAGTTTTTGTTGATACTTGTCTAACTCCCTACTAAATACTCCCATGCGCTACCTTCTGTGCCATTTAAAATCAAATTTTTGGAGGGTGCATTTTTTGTTAAACAAAAACTACTTGTGTTAGTATATGCAATCTATATATGTCGCAAAACAATAACGAGAATTGTCATTTCTAAGTCACCTAAAAATTACCTATGCATAAGTCACTTTTCTAAGATTCGTGCTCGAATACAGCGTCCTCACCTGCAGCGGCACGGGGAGTGTGGCAAGGCGTTTGTGGCGTTGCTGTGTATAATCGAGGGATGGTGATGGCAGGCGGCATGTCCGAGGAGTTGATTTAGGGTATTGGCCGGCAGGAGCGATGGGTGGAGGTGGAACCAGGAAGAAGGCCAAAGCGGCTGGTGGAGGCACTGCCCTTGACGCTAGCAGCTACTGTGGGAGGCGGTAGCGACGCGGGTGCCAACAGGCCTTGTAGGCTGCGGGAGGCGGCGCGTGAGAGGAGGTAAGGATTGGGTTTTGGGGATGGGGTGTGAAATATATGAAGTGAGGGCCGGGGTGACGAGTACGGCCAATTACAATTCTACTTTTCTCAAAAATCTACTATTTATATTACCAGGTGTGATATAATTAAATCATAACTAATTTGAAACATTGGATTAAAAAAGGACGATATGTATGAAATTGAGTATATCGTAAAAGAGCTCACAAGAAAACCTTCAGACGCCTAACATAGACAAGACATGCGCATAAATCACTGTTTATATAGCGATCGCATTACAGCGGATTATCCGGATATGGTAAAGGTCGGATGAAACAAAAGGGGAAAGGCGAGCAACGGAGTCCGATGTGATTCATGTTTGGGGCCTTGCGGGCGCAGAAGGCAGCGGTTAGCAGTACTGCAGGCGTGTGACACCGAGCCATGGCATCGGCCAGCAATGTCTACCTCTAAGACATCTAAGGCGAACTCTAATGGTAAGTTGATCAAATGATTTGCTGTTTTATTTTCTAGGAATTGATTTAAATTAAACGATTGTTTGTTGTGATTTTGAATGGTTGATTATTTGATTTGCTACAAATGGATTTGAAGACATATTCTAGCACCTCGTCGATTTCAAGCCGAGAACAAGTGCAAGCGAAACCACTGCCATACAAGCACGAGATTTAATATTGGATAGTAGTAGTTGTACATGGCTACACGCCGTTATAGCTAATATTTAGTGATGCGCCCGCCACCTATAGAGAACTGGGGGGACCCCTTCTTTAATGTCTAGTTTAGTTTATAGCTACAACAACAATTCCGCCCACGCCAAGTTGGACCCGAGCTATACCTCAGGCCCCAGCATCCACAAAGATGCAGCAGCCATGCAAGGCGAGGGAGGAGGTTGTCGAACCGAAGAGTCTTGAGCGGAGGTTGAAAAGGAGGTTGCTTCATGGTCATGGCCTCGTGGGCTTTGTTCAATTGGGTCTAGTCTGGCCAACCGGCCCATTAGAAGGCACTGCTCAGAACCCACGGCTGCACCGCATTTTCCTCACAGGCTTTATGGTTTTTCTCACAGGCTTATGGCTTCCTCTGCTTCTCACTAATTCACGCCTTCTCAGTCCCCTCCTCCACTAACCCTAACCAAGCAGCCAGGGGTGGCGGACGAGGCGAGGCACGATGAGGGCTTGGGCGCGCGGTGGCTAGGGGGCGAGGCGGGGCTACAACGGCGCACGGCGACAACCAACAAGGGCTCGGGCCATCAGGCGCACGGTGAGCTGACGAAGCAAGGCAACCAAGGGTAAGACTTCGTCCTATCTAAAATTTAGTCTTAGATCCGCCGCTGTAATGTCTGGATCTAACAGTGTGCAAATGAGCAGATGGCATCACCTAAGATAGGCAGGCCCTAACAAACACCAGTCTAGACCGGACAAAATATATTCAGAATCATTTCGTCCAAACAAATGTGAACTTTGTCAAAGCGATAAAAAAAATCTACTCCATACTCCACTGCAGATTCTATCTCGCTTCCATGCACTGACATGACGGGTTGATATAATTTCTAGGCCTAATTGTAAGTTTCGTGCTCTATATTCCAAGTTAATTTCCCACTCGTGAGCCAGCCTTGAACCAATGGCCTGTACATAAAAAATCACGGTGGTCCTCTCAAAAGGAAAAAAAAAATAACAGCGGTGCGGTAACAAACGTCGCTTTTCGATCGCAGCTAGCAGGGGGCTAATAGTACACTGCTCCTAATCGGGACGGCCCTGAGGGTTACTTCACGGTATAATCTGTGTCCCGTGCATGGCGCGAGTTGAAGGCAGATCGATCTATAGAGGGCTAATTATAACGCGCGGCTCGTCGTAGCATGGCCAAAAGCCTTCCTTAATTTACAGGCGCTTCCACTCTAGCTTGATAACTAGCTTCTTAGTTCTGGGTTCTGAATGTGTGGATATTATGGAAATATACTCACAAGCTTAAGATAATGATACAATTAACAATGGTGTTGAAGGTTTGTCGAAACACTCGTTTTCGGCGAAATTCAAGTTATATTAGGCAGGCGGTGGTCAGACCGGCCTATGTGGCGGTCTGACCGGCCAGAGCTTTGGCCAAGAGGCTGGTGGTCAAACCGGCCAAGAGGCGACGGTTTGACTGGCGAAAAGGTGTTGTTGAATTTTGGATCGGGCCAAAAATAAAGGGTGTAGGCAAGAGAGAGGTTTCTTCTGCACTGGTCTCATAATTTTTGGAGATTCGAATAAAAAGTTCTATTCATTTGAAATTTTCAGAGGGGTTTCGGATTTTCAGTGAGAAAATTTGGCTAAGTCCCCTTGCTGAGCAGTCAGACCGGTCAGGTGGCGGTCAGACCGGCCATGGGTGGCAGTCTAACCGGTTTTGCCCTGTTTCACTAGCTACCTTGACGGCGATGATTGTAAGTTAAATCAAATTTATGGGTTTCAGCGCATATGTGTTGCATAATGCATGTTTTGACTGATGTGGTCAAGCTGCGAAGAACTTGTTTCTGGAATTGATTTCTTGGTCTATTGTTGTGCACGAGGCTTGGAGGTCAACGACGGTCAACGGCGAGGATGATCAGAACTAGGCTTGGAGAGTTAAAGTTTAGAACGATCGAGGATGTTGGGTAAAGTCAGAAGACTCAAGCATAGCGCAAAATAGACAAGGATGACCGAACGGGAAGTTCGGTGCGACGGGTTGCATCAAGCGGTGCGGGGGTCAGTTCAAGTGTCATGGTGGTTTCAGTGGGAGCCGGATAGGAGAGACTTACCGACATGAAGAGAGCCGTTGATCAACCTACACGTGGCGAAGCATACAATTGCTTCATGAAGATTGGACTCGGTCTTTGAAGAAGGACCGAGAAGGGGTATTTTGGTAACTTCACCAAAAAACCGCCTTGATGGCTTTTGGTTAAACCACGGCGCAAGACGACGCGAGGAAAGACGGTTTAGGTCAAGAGAAGATAAATATGGCGCTTTGAGAAGCGTGCGTGAGTAAAACCCGCTTGTGTGCGGGCTTAACGGATGCCTATTAGGGTTGTCTCTCTAGAAGTTAGCCTCTACTATAAAAGGGGAGGGTGTTGGTTGTATACCTCCCAACCCTTGTAGCCTAGAAACCATAATTTGTATTTTAGAGATAGGAGAGGAAAGTAGAGGAGCTAGGGTTCTTTGAGAGTTGGATTGATTGTGTGCTCAAATGTTGAGCTTTTCTTCTCCATGCTGGAGTGGTTGTAAACCAACATCAATCTCGAATCAATCCAAGCAAGATTTCATTAAGATAAATCTATTCTTGTTTTTGCTATCTCTTTTGTGATTTTTGGGTTTTCGTTGATCCTTTGGTTTCTGTCCGTGATTTTGCTTGCTCTAGGATCATCTTCTACTCACGAGCAAGTTTTGTGATCAATCTTCGGTTTGGCTCGGCTCTTGTGTCCTTCTTCCCTCATCCTTGAAATTTGTGGAGCCTTGGCTTTGATCTTCCCGATCGTTGATTAGAATAGATTTCTAACCTTCTTTACGAGTTATGGTTGAAATTTAAGAGGATTTGGATCACTGAATCAAAAGTTGAGCAGATTTATGTTTTTGAATTCGTGCTGATTTTACTGTTCATCGGACTAGATGTCAAACCGCCTCTTAGAGAGGTCAAACCACCCATATTGAGAGGTCTGACCGTCTAACTCATTGCGAATTGAGTGTTTGGTGTTTTTGATTGTTTTGCTTCGGGGTTTCGATTGGATTCAATACAAGTCTTCTGCTATGCTTGTACATTGATATTTATAGTTTTCATAGCTATTGCAGTGAAAAACATGTTAAATCTTATCAAGATAAAAAAATAGATCGTACTTTTATTTACACTCTCGTTGTTACGGTCCAACATAATGACTAGTAATGAGCTATATTCCATGCGCTCGCAGAGTCAAGATCGAAAAGCGCCGTCTTCTACTCTTACATTTGATGCAAAACGCATAAGCGAGCTAATCAAGCACGCACTAACACAAACTTGTCTAATCCGATTAACAATCCAGTATTAGCTTGTGTCAAGTACGATTACTATTAAGAGGCAGGCGAATCCATCGAAGCAACCGCGATACCCTGGGGGAATCGGCGCCGGGGGTGTGGGGCCGGGCTTGCCATCTCCGGCGGCGGCCGCGGGAAAGCAGAGTGCAACGGCTCGGTCACCAAGTTTAGCGTTTTTCTCCGTGTCAGCCTAGCTCGCTCTTGGCCTCTGCCCGGTGCCCGGTACGTAGCTGGTGCTGACCGACGCGGTGATATCTCTCTCTCTCGGAGATATACACGCCATAGGACAAAAAAGAGGGGGATCGATCAAGGAGGAGATGTGTGAGAGGTAGGACGCGCCGCGCGCGCGGTTCAATGGATCTGGCGCCGGATCGACAGTACGAAACAACCGGTTGGCCGGGTGCCGCCGTATGTGGTGAAATCGTCGTACCGGGACGGATGTGACCGTCTCATTGCCGAGATCGTCTGATGTGGAGATGGAACCCAGCCATGGGGCAGGTGAGAGCGAAAGCTGCCGCAGTAGTTTTTGATCGTTGGTGGGTTAGCTATGACGGGTGAGAAGCGTTGCGATTCGCCATTAACGTACGATACGTGTCGATTACAACTCACAACCAGCGGTTACAGCTTGTGCGAGGGGAAAAAAAGATGGAAGGCCTTACTCTGAACAACTGATTGGGCCTAATTGTTTCCTTTGTTTTACTGTTGGATTTCAGGTAACTTTACTTGTCCCCCTCTCAAGAAATGAATGGGCGTAATCCTTATACAGTAAATGGGTCCATTGGGGAGTTGGACCTGGTAGCAAGGTATAGACGCCATAGGAGGCTCAGATCTCGCCCATTATTTTCAGCCTGTTCCCGTTGTGGAAATAGATGAGTTGTGACTGTGATCTACAGAATGCCACACCCCGCAGAACAGAGACATCCATCGAAGTTTTTCCTCGTGTTTACAAGATATCAACACACCGTGATAGAGATAGGTAGGGGTGTTGGTTCGGTATTTTGGGTTATCGTAGCGGAAAAGACTAGACAGTAGAGAAAAGAAGACCCTCGGTATCTGAGTGGTCGGAGGATCCTCGGAGAGGGGACTGGTGTCAGGAAAAGTATATTGTATTGAATGCCTCAAAAAAGTCTATCTTTCTTACATGGGGGAGAGAGCTATTTATAGCCAACTAACATGGTACATGAAGTTATTGTTCTACCCCTAGGAAGGTACTGCCCGTACAGGAACTGCAGGGTATTTTTCTACCCCTATGCATAGCTTCCGATCCATGGTGGGCTTCTGTGGACATGGCTCACCCAGTTGGTGTGCCTAGTCCACTTGTCTTCTCCCTTCGCTCCTGACAGGGCGGCTTCGGGCCCGAGGGGGCCTCAAGCGTCCTTGGTGCCTATGAGGGGCTAAGTGCTGGTGGACACCCCCTGTAGCCTTCGGGCTTGCTCCGGGCCACCTTCGGACCCCCATCAGGCCTCTCTTGCGGCCTTCGGGCCACCTTCACTCCCCCTTTGGGGACTTCGGGGCCCCTTCGGGCCCCCCCTGTGGCCTCCGAGCGCCCCCTGTAGGGGCTTCTATCTTGTTCGTTGGGTCGTTGGAGCCGGTGCGCTGCCCCTACGACAGGCCCCTCGCGGTCAAGATCCTGCTTTATCATGGCTGAAACCGCACCTCTCCCGGAGGGTCCAGGCACACCGTCCCCTTTGGCCTGGCAATGCGTTGCTTGTACGGATTCTGGTTTTGTGGGGGTTGGTCTCGGAGTCATCCTCGGGGGGTGCGCGCCGTGTAGTTGATGGCGCTGGCGTCTTCTCAGGCGTTGCGCGCCGCAATAATGGTGTCCCTTTGGGGGCGTGCGTAGTGGGTGGTGGTTGTGTATCATAATGGTGCTAGTGGGGTTGTTTTATGGCTGCCACGCGTCACAGTGGGCTTGGCGCGTGGTTCTTCAGTGCCCTCCCCCCCATTTGTTCATTTGCGTCGCTGCTGGGTATAAATAGAGGGTGACCCCCCTGTCGCTATCTTACTTTCTTGTTTTCGCTCGCTGAACCTCCCAGCTCTGTTTCTTTGCGGTGCTAGCGAGTTACAAGGGTTCAGGCTGGGATCTTCGGATATGACGAAGCGTAGCAAAGAAGGAGGTGGTGACCCCGTGTACACGAGCGATCTGGGGAGGTCCAACGCGATGAGCCTTGTTCTTCAAACCCTCGTGGATGAGGGCAAGCTAGAGAATTTGACGAAGATCCGTGCTCCTGGATCGGAGACGGTGCCTGCACCCCGTGCTGACGAGGCTGTTGTTTTTGTTGCCTTCCTTGATGCTGGGCTTCGGATTCCCTACATCGAGCTAGTCTCCAAGGTGCTCTGGCTTTACAGAGTGGAGTTGGCACAATTGATGCCGAACTCCATCGTAAAGCTAGGGGTCTTCGAGTAGATGCTAAGATTCACTGGAGCTAGCGGCGAGGGGTGCCTGTTCGCCTATCTTCACGATGGGTGGTGTCAACCGAAGAAGAAGAAAAGCACCGGCGAGACGCTCAACTTTGGCAGCGTCAATTTCCAACCGAAGGAGCGGTGCCAAATGTATGTTCCTGCCCCAGTGACGTGCAACCGCTGGGAGTCGGATTGGACGCGGAGGTGGATCTACCATACATTTTCGATGAAGGACGGTCTGCAATCTCGGGGTGGGCTAATACAACTTACCGCCACTCCCGAGATTGTTCACACCTCGAGGGAGGAGGCCCTCCTCCATGTGCTACTGGATGCGCTGAAGCGCCTCTCCACGTGGGATCTGGTGGAGGATTTGGCCCTTGGCCAAGGAGTGGAGGGTGGAGCTCAGGGCTCCGAAGTCTAGGCTCCCCGCCCTCACTGTGGAGAGTCGTGAAGGTACGGTTTCTCTTCTCTGGCCTGTTACCCTGTTTTGCGTGGGGTTTAGACTAATTCGAGCTTGGTTACTCTGGCGTACGCCCATTGCCGGCAAAGACGCATCATGAGTCGCTCTTGGGTCCTTAGACGGACAAAGAGCATGCGAAGCGTCGCTTGGTTGTGAGGAAGACACGGTTGAATCGCGCGTATTACGCGTCGGTTCGTCTTTTTGAGCGCCAGACCACGATGCGGGAAAAAAGCGTGCCGCGTGCGAGGTCGGCGGCGCCCCGACAGGCGGCTCCCCTTGTGCTATCGCGCCGAGATGGTGGTGGTCCTTCACGTAGTGTGGAGGACTTCAGAGAGCGACTGGCAAAGAGGGTGGCCGAAGGCATCCCGGAGCGGATTGAGTGTTCTGCGTCTAGCAGCTCTTCATCTGATGAGCACGCCGTTTCACCCGTGGAGGGTGCTGAAGCAGAGGGCGTCGGTCGCACTATGTTGGAGGTGGATAGGGTGATAGGCACGTTCGACGTAATGTGCCTTGTCGTGGAGGAGTCCTCCAGCACTAACACCCCATCACATGTTTATGGAGGGGACGCCGAAGTTATCGAAGAGGCCCCTGCCACCCCGCGTTTAGTTACCGGTAAGCATTTTGTTGTTACTTTACTGTTTGTGGAGTACTAGTTTGACTTTTGCTGGTAGTGCAGTGATAAGTGATGAGGGTGGCAAGGGGGCGGTCTTGACTCCGCTTCGGCGGGTTCCAGGGTGGCGCCCTTGCTAGTGCCCGCCCTGGCTGCGATGGGAGCGGTGAACTTGGGTCCCTTGTGCTGCGCCGACTTTAAGGTGAGCGAGGGTGCTACCAGTATTTACGGGGTGGTTGCTAACTTTATCGCCCCGCCCCTTGTTCAGGAGCTCTTTCGAAAGACATCGCTGAGGGATATGTTTCGAAGCATCGAGGCGAATGCCGCGAAGGTCTATTTTACCTGGTACACCTGCTCTTCGTGTTTTTTTTTCTAATGTTCTGCTGCGTGTGCAGACCTTGATGCTGTCGCAGGCCATTGATGCTGACATCTCTCACGGCTTCACCGAGATTCAGCAGAGGGTCGATGCAGAGCATACCCGGAGTGAGGCCCTGAGCGCCGAACGCGACTCTCTTTCCAAGAGGGTTAAGACCTTGGAGGCTCAGGTGGCGGAGCTAGAAGCAGAGCGTACCGCACTTCGAGGTGACGTGTGGGATTTGCGGGGCGTCCGGGCAGCCCTTGAGGAGGAGATCCAGGCGGAACGGGAGCTGTCGACCATCGTTGGTCTCTCCGCTTAGAAGGTAATGGAGGCTCTTATGGAAGCTGTGACGGAGCTCGGCGCCGTTCCTCCTGCGAGGCGTCACTGTTCGCCCGAGATGGACATAACGCTGGAGCATCTCCGGCGTGCCGGCGAAGTGTGCCTGCCTGCGGCTGGCGCATATGGTGATCATTGCACGAAGGTCGCTTGGCTGACGACCCTTGCCTCCCTTGACAAGGCGGGGTGTGCTTACCTCGATGTTCTTGCCGCCTGGTCCGTTGCAGTGGCCACTGCCGAGGAGGTTGCCGTCGCGCAGCGTTAGACGCGGAAGGCTAGCAAAGTCCTTCAGTAGGACTTCTGGGAGCTCTGCGGCCATGAGACTGCGACGAAATCCTTCCGGGCAGTTCATGCCCAGCAGGCGAAGGGGAAGGCTCCATCGGGGGCTTCGGCGGAGGATCTGGAGGCTAGCAAGCGGGGGTCCACCCACAGAGATAAGGTGTGACCCTCCTCCCCCCTTGCTACTAGAAAGCTAGGGTCTGAATTTTTTTTTTGTAGTTGTATGCTCCTTTTTTGTTTGTTGCTCCTCGGAGCTTTTTTTTTTGAGAGGTTAACCTCTTTTTGTGTAATGGCCTCTCCTGAATGAAAATAAGATTTTTCAGATGGTGGTTGCATCCCTGGCTCTAGTTATTTATACTTTTTAGCGACTTACGCAGGGCGAACAGCGCCTATTTAAACGTCCAGCCCGACGGGGGCCCCAACCCCAAAGGGCGGAGGAGTAAGGCTATGGCCCCGACACGGGGGTCAAAGGACGAGTGCAGTCTCTTGTCCGTCTGGCCCCTGCGGGTGTGTTACCGGGGCGTAGAGTATCATGGCACCAAGTGGCAGCGATGAAAGAAGGCAAATCCAAGTGGCTCCATGGAGGAATTCTGCCTGTTTCGGGAGCGTAAGGCGGCGAGGGTGCGCGAGGAGATACGAGCTTTTTGGGGGTTGCCAAGTTGTGAGGCCGACAAGGCCCTTGGATGAGGATTTGCTGAAGTGGGTGACGCGTGCGGAGGTGTGGGACTTTGTCTCATGGTTGTGTCGCGGTGTGTTTATGTTGTGCTGTGTGCAGCTGTGTAGTGAGGTTGGGTTGTAACCGTTGGTAGTGATGTGCCTCATATGTTGCGGGGCTGAGTGTATTTGTAACGTGTGT
Source organism: Phyllostachys edulis (assembly GCA_036346405.1). Classification (NCBI taxonomy): domain Eukaryota; kingdom Viridiplantae; phylum Streptophyta; class Magnoliopsida; order Poales; family Poaceae; genus Phyllostachys; species Phyllostachys edulis. The sequence continues at coordinate 48,209,940 of CM070557.1, read as the reverse complement.
CCATTGTCCGGGCCATGCTGCTCGATGCTTGTGTACTTTCTATGTGATTAATGCTTTGATGTGTATTGTCTTTCTTGTTTTTATGTGTGTGGCCTCGTGTCGATCCCCATACTTTGTTAGATAGGACTCCGGGGAGCCCTTGATTTTTTTAGCGAGGGGGAGGCGAAGCCTCGCGCCGTCCTCCATGATTTTTTAGATAGGGTTCCGGGGAGCCCTTAATTTTTTAGCGAGGGGGAGGTGAAGCCTCGCGCCGTCTCCTATAATTTTTTAGATAGGGCTCTGGGGAGCCCTTAATTTTTTAGCGAGGGGGAGGTGAAGCCTCGCGCTGTCTCCTATAATTTTTTAGATAGGGCTCCGGGAAGCCCCTAATTGTTTAGCGAGGGGGAGGCGAAGCCTCGCGCCATCCCCCATACTTTTTTAGATAGGGCTCCGGGGAGCCCTAATTCTTTAGCGAGGGGGAGGCGAAGCCTCGCCGCTGCCCCCGCATTTTTTTTAGATAGGCTCAGGGAGCCCTAATTCTTTAGCGAGGGGGAGGCGAATCCTCGCGCTGTCCCTCATACTTTTTTAGATAGGGCTCCAAGGAGCCCTTAATTTTTTAGCGAGGGGGAGGCGAAGCCTCGCGCTGTCCCCCATACTTTTTTAGATAGTGCTTCGGGGAGCCTTTAATTTTTTTTAGCGAGGGGGAGGCGAAGCCTCGCGCCATCCCCCATACTTTTTTAGATAGGGCTCCGGGGAGCCCTTAATTTTTTAGCGAGGGGGAGGCGAAGCGTCGCGCTGTCCCCCTTGGCGCGTTTTGGTCCTTGGACCAAGTGCCATGCGGGGTTAGCCTTGCGCAGTGCTTTCATCTATAACCTCGTGCTTGCGGAGGGCATCTATTTTAGATAGGGATCTAGGGAGCCCTAACTTTTATACATAGATGCTTGCAGAGGGCATCGGTGTGCACCGGGGTCGAAGGCCATGCGCGGTGTTTGCTTATACACAGATGCCTGCGGAGGGCATCGGTGTGCACGGGGGCCGAAGGCCATGCGCGGTGTCTTTGTTTATACACTCATGCCTACGGAGGGCATCAGTATGCATGGGGGTCGAAGGCCATACGCGGTGTCTTTGTTTATACACTCGTGCCTGCGAAGGGCATCGGTGTGCACCGGAGCCGAAGGCCATACGCAGTGTCTTTGTTTATACACTGATGCATTGTAAAGGTCTTGTCACATACTCTAGACTGCTTACCTAAGGTAGTGAGCGGTGGTATCGACGGATGCCAAACAAACTAGAGAAGTCGTGTCATGTGGGTAAAGCTGTACAACCTCTGCAGAGTGTAAAACTATTCGAATAGCCGTGTCCATGGTCATAGACATGCTAGCAAATCCACTTCAATTTAAGTTTTAGTTTTGATTTCAAAAGACTTTATCAAATGGTTTGGATTTCTATCCAAATGGGAATTGGGCGGATAGCCTTGTGATAGGAGGGTATCCTTCACCACTCGTTGATGAATGTTATCTGACTATAAAACTTGAGATTTAGAAAATGAATTTTAGTTATAGAATAACTACTTTGGAACTTAGTACAAGTATTTGGAAAGAAACATTGCTTTACGCAAAAAGCAACTCTATAAGCCTTCCTTTGATATACCTCTGCATGCATTATAATTCTTTTATTGGGTGTAACTTGCTGGGCACGGTTGTTTGTGCTCATTCTTGCTTAATAAAATGTTGTTAAGAGGAGAAGGACTGTGCAGCTGCTGAAGATCTCGACGACTAGGCCGCTACCCCAGTCGATTGCCTGTGGCAGATTAGCTGGGCTCTACTTCTTCTTGTTTCGACTTCCACTATGTTCTGTTCTGTTGGCTCGAAAGCCTATCTTGTAATCAACTATGTTGTTTATTATTAAATTTTTGCGATTATGGTTGTGGTACCATGTTTGTTTACTGTGTGAGCTAGCCACTGATCATGGGACTAGTTCAGGAGGATTTGGCGTGTTAATCTCGGGTCCTTACAGTGCCATAACCCGCAGGTCAACCGACTGGGATTAAAGCCGTTGCATCTGCCGTTCTCAGCTGAACAAGTGGACAATCCGGTTAAGTATAAAGTTGTACTCGCAAGTCTTACAAGGAAAAAAATATAGTAGATGCATTAAAGTGTCAAAGGAAAGCTAAAAGGGTTCATTTTCAGCATAAAACAAAATTGATCGATGAGATAACTGGTATAGATTTAATTTGCCATTTGACAAACATTTAGAAACAATATATAACAGTAGGTACTCTAATTCATGATCAGTATTTCCACAATTTCACAATCACAAAATCATACCCAAAGTGACTGCCCCACCCAGGTAAACTAAAATCAACACATGAACTCCCCGTTCGTGACAACATGTTATTCCAGAACATACCCTGATCCTATTCCCATAATCTAACTGTGCATGGTTTCCTACAAGCAATGTCCATGACCGAGGACACGTCTATTCGAATAGATTTATGACTCTGCAAAGTTTGTACAGCTTTACCCACACAATATAAATATCTCTCAATGTCGGCCAATGCACTCTTCCGTAGGAGTGTGACTAAGTTACCATAACGAGGCCATTACAATGCCATGTCCTAACTATCAAACCGCCCGAGGATACACACCATGGCAGGCTATCGTTCGCTTGAACCACGGTTACACCTCATTGTGTAAGTAAATCCCTTGCGCAGCTACCCGTAAACGCAAAAGACCCTTAAGGGCAGTCACATGCCCCCACTAGATTGACAATACAACAGTAACAACAACAACAATACTTGTCAATCTAGATGTGGTTTGAAAGCTAACAAACGATAAATTAATAAGCCAAGCCTTCGCCATTATCCCAACATGTGGTTGCACATGAGACTTGGTTTAACACCACACACAGTCCTTAATCACTCAGATGGGGCTACACGAATCCGGGACCACCTCCCATCATCACCCTACCACTCGTCCAAGTCAAATACATAGTACCCAATGCCCAAAGTGTCCACAAAAACCAGATTTGAAGATCTGATTACAATCCTCAAGTTCTGACAAAATTTGATTCATCTCGACCGACGGACTAGCTCCATCAACCACTTTCGACTACAACTACTAGCAGGGCCAAGCATCGTTCTAAAAATCACCAAACACCCTCATATAACATATAACCTTAAGCATCAATGGTAACCGGGTATTCAACTTTCAAAGGAATGGAAATGCAGCAAGAAGGATATAACTAAATCTACCCATTTGACATGCAAGTATTTGAATTTAAAGCAATGCATAGAATACTTAAAGTTAACATAATTGCTATTTGAAACTAATAGGAGCAAAATGATCAAAGGGGGTGGGATTGCTTGCCTTTAATGGTACCACACTTTATTACTCTCTGGTCACACTCACGAATATGTCCGGATCGTCGAAAATATAACGAAAGAGCGATACAAGCAATAAATACCAAATAAAACTGAAAAAAATCAACATATTAAAAAATGCATGAAATTTATACAATGGGTAGAATATGATTTTAGATGAATTTAGAGATAATAATTATTTGATTTGGAGTTTGTATGTGAGAGTTATAGCCCTTTGAAAATCAACTAGGAATAAAATGCTGGAAAATGCATCTTCTATTACTTTTGTCCGAAATTATTTACAATAGCAAAAATTTATGGAGTTGTGGTGGAGATGAATTTTACATGACATGGAAGAGAATAAAATATCATGAACAACAAAATTTGAATCACTCCAATTGGAGTTCATATGAATTTCTTATGGATTTTTGAAGTTAAATCAATTTTTAGTGTGAAAACGGTTCATTTTAGACATTAATTTGACTTCCGAAATTTTCTGGGACAGAAACACATTTTAAACCTATTTCATTTAAAATTTCATAAAAAATGAGAACCAACAAAATTGGTTTCACTCAATTTGGAGTTGATTTGAATTAGTTATGAATTTTCAAAGTTATTTGAATTTTCAGTGCAAGTTTAATTCATTTCGAAAATTCTAAATGTACTAAATACTTTTTATACACGCGTTCAGCTATCCATAGTGAATGACAGGTGGGGTCCAAGGTGAGGGCTGACCAGGTCAACTTTGACCCGGGTTAAAAGCCACGGGGCCCACGTGTCAATGGCTAGGTCCATGCGAATAGTGCATGGACCATAGTCCACGCTCGGTCTACCGAAGCTGGTTACTATGCACTTAAGCAATTGGGCCCACATATCAATCACTCAATTACTAAAACGAGTTTTAATTAGATTTCTAATCGCGTTCATTACAAGTGGGGCCTACACGTCATACACATAGTAAAAGAATTAATTAGAGCTAATGACGGGATTAGCACCTTAATGCGATGACGGCTCGACGGAGCTCGCTGTGCGCGCACTAGAATGGTCGTGTGCGGAAACTCGTCACAGTAGTGGCGTCCAAGACTCACGAACGGCTCGGTCGGGTGTGGGGCGACGTCGCGAACTTGTTGGTGGCGACATTGGGTCCGATGGTCGACAGCGTCGAGCTCGTGGTTGCTGGAGGCGGAGACAAATGGGCAGCACTTGAGGAGAAGATGCTACGGACGTCGAGAGGGCTCGGGGAGGGTTGCATCGGGATCGCCTTATCATCAGGAACGCGCGTACCCGATGACGCCGACGAAGAATGACGGTGGCGATTGGAACGTGAATGGCGGCAGTTCGTCGAAGCCGGGGAAGATGGGACCGTTCTCCCTCGGTCTTGCTCTAAAACTAAATTAAACTCACCAGTATACTCCACGGAATGACGCGATCACAATGGACAAGACGGCATGGAGGATAACTCACCGGAGTGCCTGCGCACTACGTAGCCGTGGCCAACGGAGGCGAGGACGGCGATGTCGTTCTCGACGATTCAGTGGACGACGAGGGCTCGGATCGGCAAAAACGAGTGCGGCATCGAGAGTGGAGTCCGGCAGTGGTGTTGCGGGCTCGCGCGAGGCACTGAGGTAGATTCCCTCCCTCCATCTTCCTCCTCGGTGGAAACGAAAGAGAGGTCGGAGAGAGCGAAAGAGAGGGAAAGGGAGAGAGTGGGTTGACTAAGGGGCTTGGTGAGGCCCAGGCGATGCTTCGTAAGCGGTCGTGGAAGGAGGAGGTGGCGTTGGTGAGCATTGGTGGCGAGCATGCGTGGTGCCAGCGCTGCACAGAAGCATCGCGGTGAGGAAGACGACGGGTTTGACAAGCGGGCCCAGCTCGTTAGCGATAGAAGAAAAGTGACACGACTGAGCGGGTTGAGTCAGAATAGTTGGTTCGGGTCCGGTCGGACCTGAGTTTGAGTTTTGATTCGATTTTGACCGAAATACAACAACTTTGACCGAACGATATAAAATAGTAATATTCTAAATTTTTTGTGAGCACTTTTAGATTCAAATGGAACCTAAGAAAATTTGTTGCAGGTACTGTTAATGCTCCAATTGTTAAATTTAATTCATTTTCAGATCTGTCTTATGGATCTGATTTGGATTTTGATGAGGTCAATTTGACTTCTAAAAAATTTGGAAAAAATATATTAATTCATGATAAATAATATAGTATTTTAATAAATTAATTCCAACAAATTTTATACACACATTTTTCTCGCATTCATTTAGAAGCTTGAGTTCAAATAAAAAGTTTTAAATTGTAAAAGAACTTTATTACAACAACAAAAGTTTAACATTGTTCCAGAATTTACACACATGATCATGAGATACTTAGCTATACCAACTTAGAGATTTTGGGGACGTTACAAGTAATCGAGGGGCGTGCTCGTGTGGAGCCGGCTTGATTTGTTCAAGCTTTCTCAACGTGGATTAGTGGAGATCGGCCAGTTTCCGAGACCATGGAAAAACATCGATTGTCTCCATAGTGTGGTTTATCTTTCTTACTCTTCTCCTTGTGCATTTACTTATATAAGCACTAGTATATCTTGATTAGATTGTTTTGCTTAATCTAGTGTGAGTAATGCACTTAGAAAGACTTAGATTATTTAGGCTTTGAATTGTAAAATTGTGTTCTATAGCTTAAAACTGCTAAAAATCTGTTTTTAGCCTAAAAGTTTTAAAAACCGCCTATTCACCCCTGCTCTAGTCGGTTATCCTTGGTCCTACACGTGGGTCAAGCTCTCCTCCACCCGAGGCGGAGATAAGGCGAGAAATTTCAGAGGAGGAGCGGGTGAGAAAAGTGACGCGCTCGGTCACAGCTTAAATAGAGAGGAGAAGGGGAGACGAGCGTGGCAACATGGCTCGGCTCGTGCACAAGATCTCGCCAGCGATACACGAACTGGACGCGTTTGTGACGTGACAAAGTTGTGACGGGGTGCACTCGAGGTGGCAGACGATGGTGGCGCAGCGTCAGCACTGTGCGGTGCGGCACGTGTGCGTACGACGTGACGGGCGATCGAGAACAAGCGAGCTGGCGTGAGGGAGAAGAGAAACAATGCCTCTCTCCGTCTTGGCAATTGGTAGGTATATTCTCCATCTAGCGCGCGAGAAAGGAGAGGGAGTAGGGTTGGCAGCCACGATGATTTGGTGGGCTTGGCTGGGTTGCGGGCCAACTGGGCCATGGCAGGAGAGGAGAAGGAGGAAGGAAGGCGACGCATAGCAGACTGGCCCGGGCCACAGGCGAGATGGGGAAGGAAGAAAGGAGTGATAGTTTGGCCGGCTCAGCGGGTTTTGGGCCTGATAGGGAGAGAGAGAAAGGAAATGGTTTGAAAATTTTGTTGATTTGCAGACTTTGATTTGGATTTTGAAAAAAAAAATTCAACTACCAGGTTTGAATTATTTTGGGTTTCACACTAATAAACTTTTTGTTTTCGCAAATTCGATTTTTGAGACAAGGAAGTTGTTTTTTTAAAAAATAAATTGTAAGGCAAAGCTTTTAGGAATTTTAATTGCAGGCCCAACTTGCCGCTGCCCTATCCAAAACCGGCGCCGCACGGTGTCGTCAGCCGTGCGTGACTGCGTGACGCGCCGTGCGAGTGGGTTGGGGCCTGGAGATGGAGCCCCATCACTAGTAGCACTACTGTTTACTGAAAAATCGTGTCCGAGCCACCCCCGATCGCGTCAGAATCTTCCGCCGCTGCGCTTAGTGGCTAATTAAGATACTAATCAATCACAGCCCGTGTGCGTCCCCCGCCCTAATGATCCGTTCCAGTCCATGCTAATGATCCATGCGTGTAGATCGCAGGCGTGGTGGTAGTTGGCTATTAAACAACGGAGGAGGAGGAGGTTGCTCAAGTGGACGCGATCATGGGATCGTCGTAGCCGCTAGGTCCCCCCTGATCTGAAAGGAACACACACACACACATTGGCTGGCTCGATCGGCCGGCAATATCGATCGAGCACTCGAGTGTAAATGGGCAGATGGGATCGTATCCCCCACCATAAAGACGCAGAAACAGACTTGCGGTCTTGCAGGCAGCCGCGCGCTTTCCGCGCGCGCACGCCGGCGGAAGCCTCTCCACCCGATCGGATTTGTTTACACGCTTTTAAAAATCTTGTGGTAGACTCCGCTGCCCAATTGGAGTCGAGTAGTAGACTACTTTTGGATTCAGATACGTTTCCTTTCGTAAAAGTCACGGGTCATTGGCATAGCCAATTAGCCATGCCTTTGTTCTTAGCGCTCGGCCGTTGGGTCGAAGCTTGGACATCCGGACCACTGATTTGCGATGGAACAGTTGACAGTTCTCACCGCGGTTACTGTCAGAGAGAGTGAACAGAGGCTTGAGATTCGTATAGCTCATTGGTTCAGCCGTTTACACTTGCCCGCTCTGACCGTTGCCGCCACGGCGACCCGGTTGGCGGTCGCCCCCGGCTCGCCGCTTGTTTATTATCGCAGTGTGCGACCCGTCTGTTAGCAGTACGGCTACTTCAGTAAACAAATTACTCCTAGCTATCCACCGCTGCCTATAATTAATCAGGAAAGGTAGGAGTGAAACAACCGCAGCAGCAGCAGCAACGACAACCGGAGTACGACCGCGAGGTCGTGGCAGCGGCAGCGGCAGCGCGTTTGGAGCTGAGCCACGCCCACACCCCTCCCACGCCATCGACCGAGAGCCTCTCCTCCGTGACTCGGAGCTGTCTGCCTCTGCGTGCGTGTGCGTCAGTGCGTGTGTGTGTCACTGCCCGGCGGCCTGGCCTGCGCTGTGTAATAAATAAGCCACCTCCGTTCCCACCTCTTTCCTGGCCTCATCCATGGGTCCGGCTCGACTTTTTAGCGCCCATTGAGTGCTGCATCTGCAACTCCTCCCTCTCCCCCCCGAGAGAATCGGAGAAAGAATCCTCTTTCTTGCACGGGGCGGCGGCAATCTTTGTTTTGCTTTGCTTGCGGTGTTCTTGTTCTTTGGCGCGTGTGGCATTGGTGGTGGTGGTTTCTTGGTGTTGACCGATGGGGAACTGCGTGGCGAGCGGCGGCACGACGGTGACGGCAGCCGGTGGGGGTGGGGGTGGAGGGGAGGATGGGAAGAGGCGGCGGAGGAGGTGGAAGGCGCCGCGGGAGGACCAGCTGGGGATGGTCCCAGGCCGGATCTTCTCCAACGACGGCCGCAGCCGCACCGCCTCCGTGTTCACGCAGCAGGGGCGCAAGGGGATCAACCAGGACGCCATGCTCATCTGGGATGTAAGCGAACTACTCCCTCTCCCTCCTCTCCTATCTTTCCCGGCGCGATTGGCTGACTCCTCGTTGATTGATTCGGCCGTGGTGGTAATGGTGATGCGGTATTTGCTGTGGCAGGGGTTCGGCGGGGAGGAGGACGGCGTGCTGTGCGGGGTGTTCGACGGGCACGGGCCGCACGGGCACCTGGTGGCGCGCAGGGTGCGGGACGCTCTGCCGCTGAAGCTCATGTCCGCCGCACGCGCGTCGTCCAAGAACGGCCTGGACATGCCGGTCGCCGCGTGGAGGAAGGCCTTCGCGCGCGCCTACAAGGCCATGGACAAGGACCTCCGCTCCCACCCCTCCCTCGACTGCTTCTGCAGTGGCAGCACCGCCGTCACCGTCCTCAAGCTCGTACGTGGCACCGGACATGACATACATCTCTTTCCTGTCTCCCGTCCATCAATCCGTCCTCGCACAAATGTCAAATCACTTCCGCCTCCCTGTTGCGTGCGCGCGCGCACTCACGAGCGATTTCTGCATGCAGGGCTCGGATCTTTACATGGCCAACATTGGGGATTCGCGCGCCGTGCTCGGCTCCATGGAAGGCGCCGGCGCCAGCGCCAGCATGGTGGCCGTTCAGCTCACCGTTGACCTCAAACCCGATGTCCCCAGTATGCCACTCTGCTGCTACCCACCGTCAATTCAGCTTTCTTGGTGTGGATTTATTTTAGGAGCTCGTGTGTTAATTGCACTGGATGTGATTGCAGGCGAGGCGGAGCGGATCAAGAAGTGCAGGGGCAGGGTGTTCGCGCTGCAGGACGAACCGGAGGTGCCGAGGGTCTGGCTGCCGTTCGACGACGCGCCGGGCCTGGCAATGGCACGGGCGTTCGGTGACTTCTGCCTGAAGGATTACGGCGTCATCTCTGTGCCGGACTTCTTCCACTGGTCTCTCGCGGAGAAGGACCAGTTCGTCATCCTTGCATCGGACGGGGTAATTTGCTCTACCCAGCACTCCACAGTTCATTTCATTGTTCTTCCATTGCGTTGCTCTCTGTTTGGTTGTTCACTGTTTACCCGTGCAAAGATATGAATATCTCTGTCCCAGCAAAATCTTGCCTCTTTCTTTTCGTCGGGATTAAATTAGTTGCGATGTAGTGTCAATCTGTCACGCCTTCGCATTCGTGATGTAATTAGTTGCACATGGCGGGCCTTGTGCTTCCAGGACGTCTCGTGCACTTCATAGAAGCTAAAAGAGGCTTAATGATCAATACCTATGAATGATCCGAGTCTTTTGACTCCGAAATGCTATAGCTTTCGGGGTTGGTTGCTAAACTGTCATGATGGCAGGTGCAATAATATTAATTTCCGACATCTGCACCTTTTGTGACTACTGCATAAATAATGATTAGCCAGCTTAGAGCATCTACAACAGTCTACGTCAGCTGTTACTAAGGGGTTGCCATATCAGCATTTAGGTGATGTGGAGGAGAGAAGGTGGGGTTGTTTCTAGATGAAGAAACTAGCAAATTGTTAATACCAAGACACAAGAAACAACCAAATACTCTATTGGAGACTTACTTGTTACCTAAAAACGCGTTTTGTGGGTCCCGCTGTCTTAAAGCAAAATATCTACTAGATCATTTGTGCAGCCCGACTTCATTATTGATATGATAAATGAGCTAAAACATGTAGGCTACAAAGTTGTACTTTATTATTGATCATCAAGAATCATGCATATTTGTAGCAACTAAAGTCTTAGACACAAGCTCAAAAAACAATCTATTGGAAGACTTGTTTCTTTTTATTAGATTGAGTATTCTCTCTCCTCTTAGTAACAAGTTAATAAACAAACTATTGTAGATGCTCTTAGCGCCCTTCTTCGCTGCATTGTCACCCACCTGTTGCTATCTGCTGTACCTAAACTGTTAAATCTTATCCAAGTTCAACTTGACACGACAGATGTATTTCCGAAAGAAAAAACTTGACACGACACTGATTGATTTAATCGTCGTGATGAGATCATATGCACCTTCTAACATGACCTGTTAGAACATTCAGCTAGTGGCAATATGGCATAGGGACTCAGTCATTGCATTTGGTAACATTAAAATTCTGATCATCGATAACTTTTTTTTCCTTGTGAATGGTCTATGCATCTGAGTAACGTGGATTTCCAACAGACCAGCCCAAATTCCTAAAATTTTGTTGGCCAATAACTCCCTGTTTGAACGTTTCACTAGCAAACCTCTGCCTTTGCAATTGGCTGGCTTGACACATTTGTCAGTCACTGAGATGGATAATTTGCCTTTTATAGTGTTAGGGGGGATTAGGTGTGTTCTTTTTTTAGTGTTTGTGGGATTTGGGATTTACTTGCACTCATTTGGTTCAACAAAATTAAGGGCCATATGTCAAGCTGTACTAATTCTGTGAACTAGCATTACCTTAAATGATCTAGGCATCTAACACGAAGGCCAATTTATGTGTCATAAAGGTCACTGCTATAATGTGTGGGCGACCCATCAATATTTAAGGTGCAATATGGATTATTCCGTTGTGGTTAAACAAAGTAGCAGTACTCATCTCATCACATGGGGGTGCTTCTGCATATAATTTAGTTTATTAGTGATTTCTTGTTTTTCCCCCCTGTGCTGAGTACTTCAAATGACAATAAAAATGTGTTCACTGTGCATGTCAAGTTATGTTTCATTTTCTATGTCAATTTCAACACTGCTATGCATGTTATGTACTCAGCATGGTGCGTTGTATTCTCAGAAACTAGATCATTAGTAATCCACTATTCAAAAATTTTCCTTTTGATCCGTACACCTTCTGTTAATCACGCTTCTCATTAATTTTCTTCAGGGTTTAAGGTGTTAACATCAAAATAAACAATGTACACTACCAAAAGCGAGATTTTGTCCTCTGTGAACTACCCTTTGTTGAAATGACTAATTAAAGAAGAGCAGTCCATTTTACCCATGCAATGGATCTGTTTATCGCTTGAAATGTTTTTCTAACAGACAAATAGTTAGGTCGATTTTCAGTCATTGTCTGCCTAATTGTTTTTGCAGCTGTTGCTAATTGTAAACCATGCTTCTTTAGTTCCCTTTTGGTAATGAATGTAGTTTGAAAAGTTGAACCACATTAGTTTGGAATCAGCAAAAGAACTGATGGTTACTTGGTCTGCTCATCGATGCCTTTTAGAAGCTTTCCATTTGTCCTTTCGTCTTTTCTTGTGTGGCACATCTCCTTGATTCCATATAGTTGTGCTAAACGAAACTATACAAGATATGCATATACTTGGCTGGCTTTATATTTCTGTACAGCTTGCACTAATGGAAATCATGCAGGTGTGGGATGTCCTTAGCAACCAAGAAGCTGTTGACATAGTGTCCTCATCACCAAGCAGATCAAAGGCAGCGAAATCCCTTGTCGAGGCAGCTACTCGTGAATGGAAAACCAAGTATCCGACATCAAAAAATGATGACTGTGCAGTCGTTTGCTTATATTTGGATGGCAAGATGGACCATGAGCGGGACTCGACAGCCTCTTTGGACAACATCAGCCTTGATGAGGGTTCAGTTGCTGATCCTAACGAAGCGCAGGAACAGGAGCCCACCTTAACTCGGAATTTCACAGTTAGGACAGTTGCGGGGAGCGCTCAAGAGAAGGCTTTGGCTGGGGCAGATGCCAGGATTGCCGGTGCCGCCGACGATCATAACTGGTCAGGCCTCGATGGAGTGACGCGGGTCAACTCGCTTGTTCAGCTTCCTAGGTTTTCCCAGGAGAAGGCAATTGGCTGAGGAGCTGTCCCGCCATTCATATATTCTTTTCCCCTTGTTTTCACCTGTTGTTGTTCTGAGTTTGACTTAGTTGTCAGTTGTTTCAGAGAAAAAAGGTAGAAGTGAAACGATCTTTGTGATTTGGTGCGGTGCTTGGCAAGCGTTCCAGCCACTATGCTTAGAATTTGAGTTGTACTTTTTAGCCCAACAAAATTGTACATTTCGAAGGACAAAGGTTCACCTTTTGTTCATCTTCAGGTACACATACCTTGAAGATCCAACAAAAAGCACGCCTTTGTTCGAAATGTGTTCCAAATGTGCAATTTTGTTGGGTTAAAACGAACAACCTGTAATCCTAAGCACAGTGGTCACGATGCACGCTTGGCCCCCGTCAACTGGGATGATATTGTCGGGTGATTTGTAAATTTTCTTCCCACCGGCACTTTGGCTTTGTAGAGAGATGTGATATTCAGAACTTTTTTCGGTGTAGCTTTTGTTGACGAAGCGCAGTGCGCTGTGTCGGATTGCCGATTTGCCGTGACAGCCTGACTTAACTTCGACTGCCGTTTTTGCCCTTCTTTTACTCTCTTGCAGCTGTCATCGTGCCTTTGAGGAACTGGTGACATCACCGTGGTCAGATGACTGATAGTACGTGACACGTTGCTGCATCTTGTCTGCGATCTAACTAGCCGGCCGGGTGTAGTGTACAGGTATCCGACCGTGCTGGCCTCACGGGCCTCATCAGTCCGACCTGATTTGTCGTTTCCTCACTCCCATTTGTGGTCTTCTCTGTACGATTCGCGGATCCGGTTTAGTGCAGATCGCAAAGATGAACAGATCAGAGATAGCTGAGCACGTGAGAAGGCAACATGACTAGTGCTTCTGAATCAAGCAAGACCTGCTGCATAGACATGTTCTGAATGCTCATTGTATAGTCTTGTTCTTTGTCAACCATGACCTGCTGCGTACATGGAAGCTTTTGCCTCCTTCCTTCCTCCCCTTCCGCTTCTCTGTTTCACGACTTCATGTGCGCTGTGGCGTTTGCAGTGCAGGGCTAGGCCCTGGCGTCCTGCAGGCTGCAGCGCGGCTCTGTAGGCGACGACACTGGCACTGGTGCGACGCAATGATTGTCCGGACGGTGGACGGCCGTCCGCAGGTGGGTGCACCGTGCGCGTGGGGCATGCATGGAGGACGGCGACCCTTCCATGATCGATGAGAGCAAGGAAGGACAGGCATCCGGCACCGTACCGCTACCGACGGGCACCTGTCACGTGGTGCAGATTTTGCATCCCTTCTGTCGCTGACCAAATGGCACCGAAAGAATCCACAGTCCACACACACTGACACACTGTTCAGGCAGTTGGTTCAATTCGTCTCCATGAGAAATTACTCTCCGCCCGGGGATGTGAACTCGGAACGGGTTACGTATATGCAGCTCATGCTCGATACCACTATATTGTACGTACAGAGTGGCAGATGGATCCAAGACGAGACGCGTACGGTACAAGGATGGAGATTGGAGACCGAGAGAGTTTTGAAAAGTTGCGCTGCGTGGTTACGGCGTTCAAGCACGCAACAGCGGTCGGTAACTTCGTTTTCTTGCCTTTTTGTTTTTCCCATGTGAAGTCGAGCGCACTAGTTTGGAAAAGATGCTTGGCGCGGACTTGGGCGTGGAACAAAATATCTTGGTACGGCTTCGCGTCACCAGTCACCACAGAATAAAAGTAGTGCAGCAGGCCGGTAAGGATTTTTAATTAGAAGCCTGATGGGATATTTCGGTGTTCCTGGATCAACGCATTGGAGTGCTGCAGGCTACGGTCGCGTTGTCAGCTTCCTTCACGGTCTAACGGTACATCATATTCGTTCTTACACCGGTCGATGCGCCAGGGCAAATCTTCACAATTTTTTACCTTCTCGAGGGCTTCTCGCTCACCTTTTCAAGGAGTACTCTAACCCAGATTTTTTTTAAAAAAAATTACAAAATTAGGTAGCCGTAAAAAAAAAAACAAAACTAGGTCTCTATTGCTATTTGAAATGGTGATAGTGACACTGTTTACTCCATCAGAATACAATATTGTTTCTAGAAATTTTTAACTATATCAAATGAGCTAAAAAAATTGCGAATTTTTTTGTGGAACCTCCCACATAGTTTACTTGCTTTTGTAATTTTTCCATAATTTTATCCATTATGAATTTTTCTCCAAAATTCATTTAAGTATATTATTTGTAGGAATTTGTAAATATATAAAATGAGTTCAAAAATTATGATTTTTTAAGGATCCTCACAAAGTGTAATTGATCGTGTAATATTTTCGGAATTTTAAATGTTATGAAATTGTCTTGAAAAAACACCATGACATACTCATACGTGGGAGTATGTCATGGTGTTTTTTCGAGACAATTTCAGAACATATAAAATTATGAAAACATTACTCAATCAAGTCCACTATTGATGAGGATTATTGACTAGTTAAATTATTCGAATATACCTTTATTTATAAATAACCCAGATCCTCTACTGGGCCCAAGTTAGCTTGTTGGGTACATGATTAATTAAGCAGTCAGAAGGTGGGTCCGATAATATTCTCTTCAGACCACTCTAGGACCTCTCCCTTGGAGGTATTTTTAGACCACTCCAAGACCTCTCCCCAACAGAGGAGGTTCTCAAAGGTAGTTGTCCACGTGTGGTTAATGACAACCCACATGGGGAGAAGGTATTGGTCGTTACATTCGGAGGCATAACGGTCGCCATGAAGGGATGCAATGACTGGCTTAAAGGGACGCGACTATTAGCATGAAGAGGTACCACTGCAACCAACTGCCGACGTTAACTTAGCATATGAGCCTTTGTAATTATCCGAGATCTTGTACATTGACCCTAATCCACGTTTATTCACAGTCATTCTCCCTGTAATCAGAGTATATCCTTTGCAATATACATAACCATTTGAGTCTTTAGGTGAATAGACAACACTCTCCATTTTCTTTATATAAGTTTGTTTGTCCGTTCTGTGACGAAAGTCCCAGACGTCGACAGCTGGCGCCGACCGTGGGGATCATCGTCATTATCTTCGCCAACTCAGTTCTGGTGATGCACCCATTGCCTTGCACATGAATCGAAGCTTACTGACAAGGAGAGAAGAAAGCATCATCGATGTCTCCGAATACGATGAACACATGGAGGAATGTTTCATTCTCATCTCTAGCAATACCGACGGTTTCCTCGAGACCGTTACCAAAGAACTGTCACCGCCGAGTCCACACCCGTTGGCTCTGCACCGGCCGTGCCTTCGTCCACAAGTGTTACCATGGACGAATACTATCCCGAGCCTATTTCCCTTGGAGCAGGAGATTCGATAAGTGCCTGGAGCCCAACGCGTTATGATGATCTCACTGGCAGCCTCCACGTTGAGGGCCTGGAGAGAACATCTGGGGAGAATCTTCTCTCCACCTTACAATACACCTTATCATCCTCTTCAGAGGACGACGGAATGTTCACCCCTTCTGCCTATTCCGGAGTCCATCGGGTCGCCACCCTTGGTGACAACCAATCCAACGCCGGTGACGAACCTAAAACATCAGGACATCGCTAGGAACGGGAAGAGCGGGAATGCCTCCAACAAGAGGAATAGGCCCGACAAGCCGAGATATGTGCCGCTACACAAGCGCACATCTCACATATTCGCAACAACTACTACCGAGATGCCCTTGGTTCCTCAGCGAGGACGCCACAATAGGCGATGCATACGCCACCGCCGTGGCCAACAATGGTAAGTGATCTAAATGCCTTACCAACCCCCATGCAGGAGGACTCCCCTGCGGAGCGCATTCGCTCTATAGCGAGCGCCATTGCACGCCCTCCGAAAGGATTACCACTGGAACAGGGAGTACAAGTAATGCGTGCTATTACACAGGAGCTACAAAATGCCACAGAGAATATCTCCACCCGATCACATACTGTGCTTTCCCAGACGGACTCTCATTTAGAAGGGTCCTCACTTGGACGACAAAGGCAAGGCCAAAGTGACGGTGCTCTTGGCTATCACGCCCAAGGCCAAGGTGAGTACAACACTCGTTTTTTAGGACGTGGTAGACGTCCTAGATCTCCTGCTGATCATAACAATCA
Organism: Phyllostachys edulis; assembly: GCA_036346405.1. NCBI lineage: Eukaryota > Viridiplantae > Streptophyta > Magnoliopsida > Poales > Poaceae > Phyllostachys > Phyllostachys edulis. Next base: position 48,193,442 of record CM070557.1, on the reverse strand, counting down.
TCGCAGTGTATGATAATGTGTTGGTCCTTATACAGGTTGCAAAGCCTTTTCTCGCGGTTTAAGAGATGTTACTTGGCCGGAGAAGTTCAAACAAGAAAGTATAGAAAATTTTGATGGGACACAGAACCCATAAGAGTTTCTCCAAGTCTACACTACCTCCATTCAGGTTGTTGGAGGCGATGATAAGGTAATGGCTAATTATTTGCCTACAGTTCTAAAGGGCTCCACTAGGATCTAGTTGTTCAACCAGCCCGAGGGATCCATATATAACTCGGAGATGCTTTGTAATGCACCACAAAACAACTTTAAAAGTTGTTATGCAAAACCAGAGAAGGAGGATGATTTGCATCGGCTCCGCCAAACCCTTAACGAAAATTTATGTTAGTTATAAAATGTTTCATAGAAGTCTGTAATACTATACCAAATGTTTCTGATGACTCTGTGATTCGAGCTTTTAAACAGGCACTAAGGTATCGAAGGTTCATGGAGGACCTCAATATCAACCCGTCTAGGACCGTGTCAGAACTCTTTGACATGGCTGATCGGTACTTTGATGCCAATGAGGCAGTGGAGTAGAACCGTATGGTGGACAGGGGAACCACCCTTCCTCAGCCAGACCTCGAGGACACCAAAGAAAAGAAATCCAAGAGGTCCAAAGACTCTACGAATAGCAAGGGTAAACCAAAGATGAAGGGGAAGGGGAGGTCCAAACAATATACCTGGGAGGTCGCCGCCATTGATCAGCGACCACCCTATGACAAAAGCAAAAGTGTTGGATCAAAAAGGCGACTAGAGGGGGGGTGAATAGGAGAACGACCTCCTTTTCTCCTTAATTGAATTCAATATTAATTTCACTCCAATAGCTATGAAATCTATGAAGATCAATATACAAGCACAGTAGAAGACTTGTATTGAATCCAATCAAAACCCCGAAGCAAATAGACCAAAATCACAAAAACTCAAAACCTAAAAAGTTGGGCGGTCAGACCTCCATGTAGTTGGTGGTCTCACCTTTGGCAATCGGTCTGACCACTAGGTACATGGCGGTTTGACCTCCAGGTCAATGAACAGTAAAATCAGCCCGAACTCAAAATCACAAATTGGTCTAACTTTTGATCCGCAACTCCAAACCTTATCAAACTTGAGACATACCTTCTCTAGGATGTCAGGAACCTATTCCAATCAAGGATCGCGAAGATCCTTAGCAAAGTTTTGACCTTTTTCCGTTTGAGTGAAGGTTGCTCCAAAACCGAGTCAAAACCAAAATATGATCCAAACACTTGCTCGTGGGTGATTGATGATCAAGATGATCCTAGATGTATTCCCACATGTCACAGCAAGCTAGATATAGGCCAGAAACCAAAGGAAAACTCACGAATCAAAGAAAGCCCCAAAATTGCAAAATAGAGAGTAAGAACAAAAGGAGACTCATCTTGAAAAATCTTGCTTGGATTGATTTGTAATTGATGTTGGTTTACAGCAACTCCAATCAGGAGGACAAAGACTCAACACATGAGCACACAATCAATCCATCTGCCTAGAACCCTAACCTCTCCTAACTAGGGGTGAAAATGGATCGGATAGTTTCCGACCGATCCAGACGAAAACGGATTCGGATTATCTCGGATCGGATTTTTCTCGGATAATTTTCGGATCGGAAATGAATTCGGATTTTTTTGTCGGAAACAGAAACGAATACGGTAGGCACGCTATCCGGCAGATATGGATACGAATACGGATTATACGGATAAGATGATGTTCGGATATCCGGATTTTGGCCCAAAAAAGAAAATGAGATTTTAAATGATTTCTGAATTTCAGAAAATGTAACAAATCAAATAGCCTTTTAGAAAATAGCAAATAGAGTTAAAAAAATTCTAAAAAAATCACAGAAATTCCTTGAATTATTTTGAACTTAATAAAATTAATTCCAACTAAAAGTTAGTTTTTATTTTTGCACATAAATTATTTTTAATTTCTAAAAAATAGGAAAAACCTTTTAAAATCCGAGAAAATTCAAGAAATTAATTTTAAAAATCCTTTTCACATTAAATTCAATAAATCCCAAAAATTCAATAAATTTTACTTTTGACATTAAAAACAAGGAAATTAAATAATTGACTTTATTTTATTATTTTTCTTTTAATCGAGAAAACTCTTTTAAATATCATAAAATCCAATAAAATAATAACTTTATTAATTTTATTTTTGGTAACATACGTTGGGATGTTATAGTCATTTGTGTATAGATTAACCATCCAACCTGATCAATGTTAGTGTGAACTAAGTTTTATATATGTATGTGATGAACTAAGTGTGAATGCGTGATGACTTGTGACTTTGTGAGTTATGACTTATGAGCTAAATATGGTAAACTAAGTGTTATGTTTGTGATGAACTAGTTAATGCAGCTTGTTAGTGCCAATATTATGTGTGGTTACTGAAAATATAAACAATTCATAAATGTTTGCATCAAATAAACTAGTTATATGTTTTCGTTAATTTATGGCATACAATTTAAGGGGTTTTCATGTTCCGAAAAATATCTACGACCGTATTTGTTTCGATTTGTATTTGCTCCGTATTCGTATTCGATATTATTTGTATCCGTATTTGTATCCAGGGTATTCGTATTCGTATCCGGATCCGAGAAAAAAATATGAAAACAAATATGGCAGAGCCATTATCCGTTCGTATCCGACCCGTTTCACCCCTACTCCTAACCCTAAAACACAAACTAGGGCTTTAGATATGAGGGTTGGGAGGTGCTAAACCAGCACCCTCCCCTATTTATAGTAGAGGCTTGCTTCTAGAAGGATATTCCTAATGGACACCCGTTAAGCCCACACACAATCGGATTTCACTTATACATGCATTTTAAAGCGCCGTCTTCATCTTCTCTTGACCTAAACCGCTTCACCTTGCGCTGTCTTACGCCGTGGGTTAGCAAAAGGTCACCAATGCGGTATTTAGGTGAAGTTACCAAAATACCCCTTCGCGATCCTTCTCCAAAGACTAAGTCCAATCTTCACGAAGCAATCCCATGCTTCGCCACGTGTAGGTTGATCAATAGCTCTCTTCATGTCGGCAAGTCTCTCTCATCCGACTCCCACCAAAACCACCATGGCATTTGCACCGACCCCCGCGCTGCTTGATCCAACTCGTCACACTGAACTGCCAGTTCGGTCATCCTTGTCCATTTTGTACCATGCTTGAGTTCATTGACTTCATTCGGCTTCCTCGATCGTTCTGAACCTCAACTCTCCAAGCCTAGTCCCGATCAACCTCGTCGTTGACCTCCAAGCTTTCTGCACAACAATAGACAAAAAAATCGATTCCGGGAACAAGTTCTTCACAATTGGACCCACGTTAGTCAAAACATGCATCATGCAACACATATGCACTGAAACCCATGAACTTGACCTAACCAAACAATCATCGCCGCCAAGATAGCCGACGAATAAGTCAAAACCGGTCAGACCGCCACCCATGGCCGGTGTGACCGCCCAGCTGGGACTTAGCCAAAATTTCAGCTTAGAAATCCGAGACTATTCTGGAAATTTCGAATGAATAGATCTTTTGACTCAAAACTCCAAAAATTATGAGACCAAGTGTAGAAGAAACCCCTCTCTTGCCTACACCCTCTATTTTTGGTCCAGCTCCAAACTCAAAAACTTTTAATGGCCGGTCTGACTGCCAACCACTTGACCCAAGGCTTAGCCGGTCTGACCGCTAGAGGTGGCCAGTCAGACCGCCACACAGATCGGTCTAACCTTCACCTTGGCCGGTCTGACCGCCCATTGCCTGACAGCCTTTTGAACTTTGCCGAAAACACGTGTTTTGACAAACCTTCAACGCCATTGACAATTGTATCATCATCCTAAGATCATGAGCATATCCCCATGATATCCACAATCTCCCCCTTGATGAACACATTGGCAATTTCTCAAAAATGTAAGTTTGAGGTTTGAAAATGAAAATACTCAACATTTTCGCGCAAAGGCACAACTTGGTCCAAATGCAAGAGAAACCAATGGAAATAACCAAGTTTGCTTCAGATTAGCATAGGCAAGTGAGATCGAGTAAAAGAAAGCAAGAAAGCTTCAATTTCCAGAGAATAGTCAAAAATCTCACTTAAGGTCCATATGAAAGAACAATTGTTCAATTTGAGCTTTGATCATTGTGAGGTTCCAAGAATTACAATTCAGGTTCAGAAATGGCAATAAGACCGTAAGAATGCAAGTTAAATGCTCCCCCTCACTATGATCATCATTTTTTAGAGAATTTCAATTTCTCTTTTTTTATCCAAATGGCTTCCCCTTTTTAACATTTTTGTTACATCTTCTCCCCCTTTGACAATGGAGTCATCAAGGAATCACGCCTTCCTCTCGTCCAGAGATGACAAATGCAGAAATGAGGAAAAAACATAAGAAAGAGCATGCATGAAATGCAATGTAGTGGCTTCATTTTTTTTGTAATTTTTCAATTTTTTAGTACAAGAAGCTTTGGAGATTACCCAAAAGAACAAGTGAGTATTTCTACTATTACTCAATACATATCAAGCCTGAAGGCGCTAGCAAGATCATGTTAAGACATATATATGAAAGCTAAGCTTGAAGGCTCGAGATAAAGCGAAGAATTGTAACAATTTAAGCAAAGCTTCAAAATTAGCAAGTTTATCAACAGGGATCCTAAAGTGATAATAGCCATGTCAGAATGTCAATGTGAGATCAAGAAGTTAACAACGACCATCCCAGAGACAAAAAGTCCCAAATTGAATCATTTTGCTCAAAATACCTCAATCACCCAATTTTTACAATAATTTTTTATTTGCAATGAATATTGAAGTTGATTAAAGGTCTATCTTAGTGAAGAAGGTCCTGGACTAGGAGTCATCCATAAACTCTTCCTAAGCTTCAACCAGGGCGACAAATCTTAAGGTTCATATCAATTTGACAAGCTGTCCCCATGAGATCATTTGGATCATCAAACTATCTCTAAGTTCATGTCTTTGACATGCAGTCTCGTGAGAATAGTTTGGCACAATTTAACCACATGAGAACTTTGAAATTTGATTTTTTTATTTGCATAAGAGCAGTTTTAGATTCACACAGGAACAAGAAGCTCAAGAGATGTTCAATCCTAGATTTAAGAGCTAACAAAGCAATTTTGACAGGGTCAATGTCACAAAAGGAGCACTAATTACGCAACTAGCTAAAAGATCCACAAATTACAATTTTTAGTTCAAGTTGTTTTAAAGTTCTAGCTCAGTTAGCAAAGGCTTAGAACTAGAGAAGATATTTAGCAAGAATTGAAAAACTAAAGCTCAAGAGGAAAATAAGCAAAGCTTCATCAATTTAAAAGACAACCAGTAAAGCTTATATTACAATGCATCTTTTTGTGATTTTTATATGAATGCAATATGATACAATGAGATGCAATAAAAACTTAAAAGTCTAAAAAGATCAAAAAGATCAACAAGTTCAAAAGAAGATCAAGAAAAGATCAGATGAACAAGGAAAGATCAGAAAAGAACCAACCCCCTCTCAAACCAATCCATAGGGATAAATTACCCCTAACTCACTCCTCAAGGTGGCAAACCTTGTTGGGTCTAAAGGCTTGGTGAGGATATCAGCTAACTGAGCCTCAGACTCCACAAAATGTAGCACAATATCACCCTTCTCTACATGGTCTCTAAGGAAGTGAAAGCGAATGTATATGTGCTTGGTTCTAGAATATTGCACAGGGTTCTTAGCAATATTAACGGCAGAAGTGTTATCACAGAGAAGAGGAACACTAGCAAAATTTAACCCAAAATCCTTAAGAGTGGACACCATTCACAAGATCTGACTATAGCAACTAGCGGCAGCTACGTATTCAACTTCTGTAGTGGATTGTGCAACAGAGGACAGCTTCCTAGATGACCAAGAGACAAGAGAAGTGCCTAAGAAGTGACAAGTGCCTGAGGTACTCTTCCTGTCTAGCCGACTGTTGGGCCACGGGGTAGGCTACGATAGCTACAAATCAAAATTTCTACCATGCAAACCAGGAAGCCAAGCAAGTAGATGATTACAGATCGTTACCACCAGACGCGCAGAGCAGCAAAAGAAGGGTTGGAGCAGCCTGGTCCAACGTAGAGCGCGTCGATGTAGTGGTCATACTCGATCATCCAGCGTCGAGCAAGTCGATACAGTGGTCATAGTCAATCGTCCAGCGTCCTCGCGAGTCGATCGTCTCCTCCAACAACTTCTGCAGTTCCTTGTGAAGATCGCGGATCGTCCTCAAGCGCAACAGTCGCAGTAGCGCCTCTACGGTATCAACACGTCCAGGGAAGGAACAACCATGCGCAGGTGTGCTAGCACCAAGTCGTACGGTAGAGCTCTCAGGAAGATGGCGGCTAGGGTTTTGGTGGTGATTCACGCGTTCCTCCCAACAGCCTCATGCATCTCCTTATATAGTGCTCGTGACAGATCCTATCCGAACACATTTGTCGAATCGTATTCGTACTGATTTTTTCCAACCCGTTAAGTGTGTGACCAGAGGTTCATGCGTGTCGGTTGTGACTCGAAACCCTTTCCGATCACGAGTCGAAGCGGCTCCTAGCGTAACATAGCGATTCCCTAATACACACAAATTATATCGGACGAATCTTAATGCAATATGATCTCGATCGGTCCTCATCACTTACGACTGTGTCCTATCTCTATACGACCGTTCAGATTTGGTCACGACTATTCGTAATTCCTTATGACCGAGTTACAACCACCACAGTGACTACGTTCGACCATCATGAATCGTTCAACTAAGCGACCTACTCGTGTATACTCCCTTTGCCTCACGATGTCTGGTTGAACTCCAGGTGAGATGTTGTGTCATCCATGGACTGTTTCATAATAATTATTGTAGAAATATAGAGTTTCACAATCAAGTCACATACTTGATAATCAATATTAACAATATTATTCTTGGAACAAGATAACATTTTATCCAATATTATGAACATAAGGAAATATATTCATCTCTATGATTGCCTCTAAGGCATATTTCCAACAGTCTCCCACTTGCACTAGAGTCAATCATTTAGGTATCTAATACCGATAGCTCTTGTGTGTGCCTCATGCTTTGGCTGTGTGAGAGGCTTTGTCAACGGATCAGCAATATTCAAATCCGTATGCACTTTGCATATCTTAACATCTCCTATATCCACCAATTCGTGAATAAGATGATAGCGCCTGATTATATGCTTGGACTTCTGATGGGATCTAGGCTCCTTAGCCTGCGCAATGGCTCCATTGTTGTCACAATAGAGATCCATTGGGCTCGAGGCACTCGGAACCACACCCAACTCAGCAATGAAGTTTCTTATCCAAACACCTTCTTTCGTAGCTTCGGAAGCCGCAATGTACTCGGCCTCTGTCGTGGAATCAGCAACCGTCTCTTGCTTAGAACTTTTCCAGCTCACTGCTCCTCCATTGAAAATGAATACAAAACCAGATTGCGAACGATAATCATTTTTTTCGGTTTGAAAGCTTGCATCGGTGTAACCATTTACAACGAGCTCTTCATCACCGCCATAAACTAGAAACACATCCTTAGTCCTTCGTAAGTACTTAAGAATGTTTTTCACAGCTGTCTAGTGACCTTCACTGGGATCAGTTTGGTATCTGCTCGTAACACTTAGAGCATATGATACATCTGGTCGTGTACATAGCATGGCGTACATGATAGATCCAATGGCTGAAGCATATGGAATATCACTCATTTTCTCTCACTCATCAGTGGTCGTAGGACACTGATTCTTGCTAAGATTAATGCTATGTGCCATGGGCAAGAATCCTCTCTTGGAATCTTGCATGTTGAACCGATTCAACACTTTATCTATGTACTTATTTTGGCCAAATCCAATTAGCCTCTTAGATCTATCTCTATAGATCCTTATTCCCAAGATATATGCTGCCTCCCCTAGGTCCTTCATGAAAAAACTATTTTTCAATGATGACTTAATGGATTCTAGCATAGGAATGTCATTTTCGACTAGTAGTATGTCATCTACATACAAGATCAGAATAGTAAGTGCGCTCCCACTAACCTTCATGTAAACACAAGGTTCTTTGTTCTTGACAAAACCAAACCTTTTGATCTCCTCATCAAAACGTAAATTCCAACTCCGAGATGCTTGCTTCAACCCATAAATGGACTTTTGAAGTTTGCATACTTTACTAGTATTCTTTGGATCGACAAAACCTTCAAGTTGTGTCATGTACACATCCTCGTTTAGGTTTCCATTAAGGAAAGCCGTTTTGATATCCATTTGCCATATCTCATAGTCGAAATATGCAGCAATTGCTAGAATGATCCGAATAGATTTAAGCATCGCTACCGGTGAGAAAGTCTCATCGTAGTCAACTCCTTGAACTTGTCAAAACCCTTTTGCGACTAGTTGAGCCTTATGAATGTGAACATTTCCCTCCATATCAATCTTTTTCTTATAGATCCATTTGCACTCAATGGTTTTAACACCATCAAGTGGATCGACCAGGTTCCAAACCTGATTTTCTCTCATAGAGTCTATCTCGGATTTCATGGCTCCAAGCCATTTCTCAGAGTCTTGGTCCATCATCGCTTCCTCATAAGTCTTAGGCTCATCATTATTCAATAATAATACATCATGCCTATACCTTGTAGGCAATTGACGCGGTCTTTTAGATCTACGTGGAGCTGCTGCCTTATCTACAGGTTCAACAACATTTTGTTCATCCAGTAGAGGTTCAGTAGGAGTTGAAACACTTTCAGATGTTTCCCAAATTTCTTCGAGTTGCACCTTTCTCCCACTGACTCCTTTTGAAAGAAACTCTTTCTCCAAAAAGACACCATTTCGGGCAACAAAAACTTTGCCTTCTTCCCGGTTGTAGAAATAATATCCTTTGGTTTCCCAAGATATCCTATAAAGAAGCATTTATCTGATTTGGGTGTGAGTTTGTCAGACGTCAAACGTTTAACATAGACATCACATCCCCAAATCCTTAGAAAAGATAAACTAGGACTTTTCCCAGTCCACATCTCATATGATGTCTTATCTACTGATTTAGATGGTACCTTATTTAAAATGAAAGCGGCAGTTTCTAGAGCGTAACCCCAAAAATACAATGGCAGATCTGATTGTCTCATCATTGATCGAACCATATCCAACAAGGTCCTATTACGCCGCTCGGACACACCATTCCATTGTGAAGTGCCCGGTGGTATAAGCTGTGGAACAATTATACATTGTTTCAAATGATTACCAAACTCATTGCTCAAAAACTCACCTCCACGATGAGATCGTAAAGATTTAATTGTCTTGCCAAGTTGATTATGTACCTCATTCTGGAACTCCTTGAACTTTTCAAAGGATTCCGACTTGTGCCTCATTAAGTAGATATATCCATATCTACTATAGTCATCGATGAAAGTAATGAAGTATCTCGAAAACCACCTCTTCTCATCATGCTCATTGGTCCACACACATCGGTATGTATGAGTGCGAACTGGTTGGACTCCCTTTCACTCCGACCAGTGAAAGGTGTCTTGGTCATATTTCCGACCAGGCAAGACTCGCATGTTTCAAATGATTCCAAATCAAATGAATTTAGAGTTCCATCATTATGGAGCTTTTTCATGTGTTTCTCACTTATGTGACCCAAACGACAATGCCAAATGAAAGTGGAATTCATTTCATTAGACCGAAGCCTTTTCGTATTAATATTATAGCTGGTCGAGGGCAGCGCTCTCGGAAACTTTTTCCGAAGCACGAATCTTATTCACGTATCCAAGCCTTGAAAATCATCGGATTAATCATATTAACCCTATTCCGAACCTTCCGATCATTGCCTTGATACGACCACACACTGCGGCATACTCCGACCGGTAGGAGTGTTATGCAGAGTGGTCGTGAACTAGCGCAATAAACTATCTGGTTCTTATAGCTCATACCTCCTCGTAAACCCATCTACTGCCACCGAGAAACCGATCGATCATATCGACCAGGGCCTAGATCGTTCCATTTATATGAACCGATCTAGGTTACCAGACCCGACCAGTAATAGATCCAATCTACTACTACCATATATCAAGTATATGCGATCGATCCAGATCAAAAACTATGCAGAATGGCTCTAATACCACTGTTGGGCCATAGGGTAGGCTACGATAGCTACAAATCAAAATTTCTACCACGCAAACCAGGAAGCCAAGCAAGTAGATGGTCACAGATCGTTACCACCAGACGCGCAGAGTAGCAGAAGAAGGGTTGGAGTAGCCTGGTCCAACGTAGAGCGCGTCGATGTAGTGATCGTAGTCGATCGTCCAGCGTCGAGCAAGTCGAAGCAGTGGTCGTAGTCGATCGTCCAGCGTCCTCGCAAGTCGATTGTCTCCTTCAGCAACTTCTGCAGTTCCTTGTGAAGATCGTGGATCGTCCTCAAACGCAACAATCGTAGTAGCGCCTCTACGGTATCCACACGTCTAGGGAAGGAACAACCATGCGCAGGTGTGCTAGCACCAAGTCGCACGGTAGAGCTCTCAGGAAGATGGCGGCTAGGGTTTCGGTGGTGATTCACGCGTTCCTCCCAACAGCCTCATGCATCTCCTTATATAGTGCTCGTGGCGGATCCTATCCAACACGCTTTGTCGAATCGTATTCGTCTTGGTTTGTTCCAACCCGTTAAGTGTGTGACCACAGGGGTCATGCGTGTCGGTTGTGACTCTAAACCCTTTCCGATCACGAGTTGTAGTGGCTCCTAGCAGAACATAGCGATTCCCGAATACACACAAATTATATCGGACGAACCTTAATGCAATATGATCTACGACCAGATCCTCATCACTTACGACCAGGTCCTATATCTATACGAATAGTTCGTAATTGGTCACGACCAGTTCGTAATTTCTTACGACCAGGTTAGGATCACCTTGTGACTACGTTCGACCAGTCTACGACCAGCTCGTATCTCCATGCGACTAGTTCGTAACTGTTCGAACTAAGTGACCTACTCGTGTATACTCCCTTTGCCTCACGATATCTGGTTGAACTCCAGGTGAGATGTTGTGTCATCCATGGACTGTTCAATACTTTCTCGATCGAGTATCGGATTACTTCACGTGGTCGAACACTTCGACTACTAGTGGCATGGCCATGCACTTTCTTTATCCAACCACAACGAGGGGACCAGAGACATCTCTCCTGTTATGTTAGGAGGGGCAAATCCTATATCCGACCAGTCACATTCCTCTGCATGTTTCATAGCATACCCGAAAGCTACCTTTATAACTACCTAGTTACGGTGTAGCGTTTGGCAACCCCTAAGAGTGCTATTACATATGTAGGAAACCATGCTGATCTCAGGTCTAAGGATTATACATCAACATTACTTGAGACCAACTAACAACACATAGAATCATAACAATCTCAATAGTTTCTCAAGGTGGGTCTAATCCAACATCATGTTCTCTAACATGTGTCTATATTATTGGTTTGATATCTCCATATCCATGATCCGTGAAACATAGTCATCAACCAATACATATGCTAGTCTATTCATATGTGTCCTCATATGTTTCCGACCAGGGATCGTATAAGAATAATTATCGTAGAAATATAGAGTTTCACAATCAAGTTACATACTTGATAATAAATATTAACAATATTATTCTTGGAACAAGATAAAATTTTATCCAATATTATGAACATAAGGAAACATATTCATCTCTATGATTGCCTCTAGGACATATTTCCAACACCGACAGCCCGCAAAATCAGAATCAGGAAACCCCTGAATGGACAAGGAAGAAGAGCAGGAATACCAAATGCCATACTAGAGGGTAGAGTGAAGGTACCTGAAAATGCGCTTGACGGCTTGGCAATGGGAAGTCCTTGGAGAAGCCTGAAACCTCGCACAAAGGCAGACCGCAAAGTGGATGTCCGGTCTTTAGGCCGTCAGGTAGAGGAGAGAGCCAATCATGCTGTGGTACTCACATTGATCCACGGCTTCTCCTTCCTCATCTGGATCCAAAACAGTCGAAGTCGCCACGAGAGTAGCGATCAGCTTGCAGTCACCCATCTCGAAGCGCTTGAGCAAATCCTTGGTGTACTTCGTTTGATGGATGAAGATCCCTTCCTTGCATTGCTTGATTTGAAGACCCAGAAAGTAGTTGAGCTCTTCCATCATACTCATCTCAAATTCCCTAGACATGGTCTCAGAAAAACTGAAAACAAGAGCATGAGAAGAACCACCAAAGATAATATCATCTACCTAAATCTGAACAAGCAAGAAGTCATTGTCATGCCTAAGAATGAATAGAGTCTTGTCTACCTTACCCATCTCAAAATTATTCTTAAGCAAGAAGGTCTTAAGTTTATCATACCAGGCTTTAGGGGCTTGCTTAATACCATACAAGGCTTTGGATAGCTTGAAGACATGATGTGGATGCTTGGGATTATCAAAGCCTAGGGTTGCCTAACATACACTTCCTCCTCTATATAACCATTCAGAAATGCACTCTTGACATCCATCTGTTGCAGCCTAAAACCCTTAGATGCACAAATGCAAGCAGAATACGAATGGCTTCTAATCTAGCAACAAGAACAAATGTTTCATCAAAGTCTAACCCCTCAACTTGGCTAAAACCCTAAGCTTCCAACTTAGCCTTGTTTCTAAGTACAAAACCATCCTCACTTTGTTTTTGAACACCCAACAGGTTTTTATCACATTATGACCACTAGGAGGCACTACTAGGTTCTAGACCTTATTCCTCTCAAAGTTCTCTAACTCCTCATGCATGACATTAACCCAGCTAGAATCAAATAAAGCATGTGATATATCGCGGGGTTCGAAAGAAGCAACAAATGCAGAATGAGAGTAGAGACTCGGATCATGATACCTGGAGCGAGTGACTCGCTCATAAAGATGACCAATAATCTGATCCAGAGGATGATGCCTCTGAATGTGAAGTGGAGCGCCCGGGGGAGATAGCATCTCCTCGATCTCTGTAGGTACTGCTGATGATGAAGATATAGCAGGAGCCTCAATTGGAGGTGAAGTAGTCGAAGCAAGTTCCTGAGCTGGAATAGGAGCGTCAGCGGCAGGTGGGAGAGCATCATCGACTCCATCATCATCTTTCTCTACAAAAATGCTCTCCGTCGCCTGTGTATCACCTGAAATGTCTAATCTAGCACTAGGACTAGTCTCATCAAAAGTGACATTGCATGTCTCTTGGACAACGTTAGTCTTAAGATTAAAAACCCGAAAACCCCTCGAATGTACTAAATAACCCAGAAATAAACCATAAGAAGTTCTTGATTCAAATTTATCTAGGTTTTCTGTCTTGAGAATCAAACACTTGTCTCCAAAAACTCGAAAATAAGAAACATAGGGTTTTCTACCAAACCGAAGCTCATATGATGTCTTGCCTAAAGACGGTCTCAAGAAGACACGATTGGCAATATGGTAAGCTGTAGCAATAGCTTCAGCCCAAAACCTCATCGGAGTGCTATACTCATCTAGCATCGTCCTAGCCATCTCGACTAAGGTTCTGTTCTTCCTTTCCACCACGCCATTTTGTTGAAGGATGTGTGGAGAAGAGAACTGATGCTCAATACCACACTCAACACAGAAAGAGGCAAATGAGGCATTCTTGAACTCCGTGCCATTGTCATTGCAAATTGCTCTCAAAGCACCGGGGAGTTCAGAAGCCAAGCGAAGAACAAGATCATGAAAATGATCAATAGCTTCATCCTTCGAAGCAAGAAAGAACACCCAAGAGTATCTCGAAAAATCATCAACTATGATAAGAATATACCATTTGCCACCGACTGACCGAACCCTAGTAGGACCAACAGTATCCATATGAAGCAGGACCAACAGTATCCATATGAAGCAACTGTCCCGGTCCATCAGTCATGACCATAGTCAATGAAGGGTGTGAGGCGATAACTTACTTGCTATGCCTACAGGGCGCATATACAGCATCGACTTTGGGCAAACCTCTCATGAGATCAAGGCTGCTAACTCACGTCAGATGATCACAACCAATGTGCCCTAAACGTCGGTGCCAAAGCCAGAACTCAGAAGAAGATGCAATTAAACACTTGAGAGATCCAACAAGAGATTCAGAAAAGTCAGCTCCAAAGATCCTACCAACTCTAGAAATCCCAAAAACAAGCTCACCAGCTGAATCAAGCACACGACAAGCATTTTTCTTAAATCTAGTCTCATAGCCATCATCAAGAAGCTACGAGACAGAAAGTAGGTTGTACCTTAGCTTGTCCACAAGAGCGACATCTTTTAGGATGAATTTGTCGTTCACCCTGATCGATCTCGTTTCTTCAATTCACCCTTGTGTATCATCTCCAAAGGTGATGAAGTCATCACCCGTCGACCGCGTGAAGGAGGTGAACCATCTTGAGTCTCCGGTCATGTGACGTGAATAGCCGGAGTCGACGAACCACGTATTCTTCTCCCTTCCGCGGTGATCCTGAAAATTAAGGCACAGAAAATCGATGTGTCTCAATACTGGGGTTAGTTAAACATGCCTTGGGAACCCAGTACTGAGACACACGTCTGCGACTAGTATATAAAGCAGAACTGCTATCTTTGATCCTACTTGAGGTTCTATCATGAGCAATGGTTACACGAACATGAGAAGCATCCTATCTAGGAACATGATGATGATGAACATGTGAAACAAATCCTAGTCCAGGTTTCTTTTCTGGATGACCATGTCTCATGAAGGCTCTAGGTTGATGAGATAAAATTCTAGCAAGATTTCTGGTAGCATTTTTCAACCTACGCCAACAGACTCAAGCAAATGTCCATCCTTCTTGCAATAGGTGCAATGGTACTTGGTACCACTGGGAGAAACACTTTTTGGCTCAAAAGATGGTTAGGCAAAATCTGCAAATTTGAAAATGGTTTTTGCAGGTTGGGTTTTGAACTCAACTAAGCCATTTTCCAAGACTTGAATAACATTTGGCTTGGACTTGTTTTGGGCGAAGTTTTATCCTAACCCTTGCTTCTTATAAGGAGTTTTTGACTTATCAAGAATCATATTTAACTGTTTCTTACCCTTAGAGAATTTTTCTAATGTATCCTTAAGATAAGCATTCTCTATTCCAAGGTTAACACATGATTCACAAGTTTTAGCCTTAATGGCTCTAGCATGCTTCTCCTTATGAATGGCAACTTCAAGATTAAGGGCTTCACATGAAGCACAAGAAACAGAATCAATTTTGTCCTTAAGCCTGACATACCTAGCTCTAATTGCATCTAATATGTCTTTTACTTCATGTTCACGTTCTAAGCAGAAAGAGCAAAATTTAGACTTAGCCTTATCAGAAGCGACCAACTTGCTAGATTCTAAGCATTTTTCACATAGAGCAGATTTAACTTCAATTAACTCAGTCCTAGCATTTTCTATGAGCAGTTTGCAATTTAGCAAGTTCAGAGTGTAAAGCATGGCAAGATGAACATTCATCAACATCAAGATTTTTAGCATTCATAAGTTCTAGTGTGAGAATATCAACTTGTGACTCTAAATCCTTGTTCGTAGCCATGGTGAACTCTAATGCCTTATCCTGGCTAAGCAGTTGCTCAAAGATGGTATCGCATTTAGCAGAGAGAATATCATAGGATGGAGGTACCTCATCAGTGTCATCGATGTCGACGGAGTGGGCCATGAAGCGCATGCCGGTGAAGTCTTTTGCCTTCGCTTTCTTCTTCTCTTGAGGGAGCTCCTCCTCCTTGTCCTCCTCGCTCCCGGAGTCCACATCGCTCATGGATTGCTCTCCTAAAGTGGCAAGGACCCGGTGAGCAACCTTCATGAACTTGGTAGCATCAAACTTGGACTTGTTCCCTTGAGGCTTCCTCCAAGATGCCTTTTCATCCTTGTGGTTGCCCTTCCCTTTTAACTTGGGGCAATTCACCTGGATATGGTAGAGCTCTCCACACTCATAGCATGTCACAGGGCCGCCTATCTTCTTGTTTCTCACATTGTTGTAGGCCCGTGTGAATTTTTTTGGCTAGAAGGGCTTACTCAGCCTTAGGAATACTCTCAAATTCCTCTTCATGGATTGTAGATAAACAGACAAGTGAAAATCCAGAGGAAGACTCAGAAGAATCATCAAAAGTTTTTGTAAGTGGGTCAGCCACCAAAGCCATGTTCTCTTTCTTAGGATAACTACCTCTCTTGATCTCATGAGTCTTGAGCTTGCTATAGAGTAGCTCCAAAGAGAGATTAGAGAGATCGACATTCTTCTCAATGACAGTAGCCTTCATCCCCCATTCCTTGGTGTTGATTGCAGCCAAGAGGTGGGTGGCATTCTCAGATTGAGAAAACTCGATGTCTACTGCTCTCATCTGATTAATCATCTTGTTAAAGCGAGTGAATACATCATCGATGCTCTCTCCAGGACGCATCTCGAACTTGTTGTATTCTCGCTTGTAGACCGTCTGGCGTACTTGTTTAATTTGGGACGAACCCTCATGGTAGGTTTCGAGGGTGTGCCAAATCTTGTGCGCGGTCTCAAGATTGCAAATTCTATCATACTCCTGTCTACCAAGCCCAGCATACAGGAGGTTCTTTGCCTTATGGTTGTTAGCCAAGAGGGCTGCTGAAGTCGGCGAAGCAACCTGAGGCAAAACGAGCGGAGCTCGAACAACCTCCCATATAGCTTGACCTTCGCTCTGAAGGAAGACACGCATGCGATTCTTCCAATAGGCATAGTCGAGCCCATCGAAAATATACGGCTTAGTAAGGTACTTCTCCATCGCCAAGTTCAGTGACCGGTTAAGATCAAGATTGAACTAACCGGGCTCTAATACCACTTGTTGGACCAAAAAGATGACTAGAGGGGGGTGAATAGGAGAACGACCTCCAGGCCAATGAACAGTAAAATCAGCCCGAACTCAAAATCACAAATTGGTCTAACTTTTGATCCGCAACTCCAAACCTTACCAAACTTGAGACATACCTTCTCTAGGATGTTAGGAACCTATTCCAATCAAGGATCGTGAAGATCCTTACCAAAGTTCCGACCTTTTTCCGTTTGAGTGAAGGTTGCTTCAAAACTGAGTCAAAATCAAAATATGATCCAAACACTTGCTTGTGGGTGATTGATGATCAAGATGATCCTAGATGTATTCCCACATGTTACAGCAAGCTAGATCTAGGCCAGAAACCAAAGGAAAACTCACGAATCAAAGAAAGCCCCAAAATCACAAAATAGAGAGTATGAACAAAAAGAGACTCATCTTGAGGAATCTTGCTTGGATTGATTTGTGATTGATGTTGGTTTACAGCCACTCCAATCAGGAGGACAGAGACTCAACACATGAGCACACAATCAATCCATCCCCCTAGAACCCTAACCTCTCCACTATTCTCTCCCAACCCTAAAACACAAATTAGGGTTTTAGATATGAGGGTTGGGAGGTGCTAAACTAGCATTCTCTCCTATTTATAGTAGAGGCTAGCTTCTAGAAGGATATTCCTAATGGGCACCCGTTAAGCCCACACACAAACGGGTTTCACTTACGCACGCATTTTAAAGCGCCGTCCTCATCTCTTCTTGACCTAAATCGCTTCACCTTGCGCCGTCTTGCACTGCAGGTTAGCAAAATATCACCAAGGTGGTATTTAGGTGAAGTTACCAAAATACCTCTTCTCGATCCTTTTTCGAAGACCGAGTCCAATCTTCACGAGGCAATCCCATGTTTCGCCACGTGTAGGTTGATCAACAGCTCTCTTTATGTCGGCAAGTCTCTCCCATCTGGCTCCCACCAAAACCACCATGGCACTTGTACCGACCCCCGCGCCGCTTGATCCAACCCGTCACACCTAACTGCCCGTTCGGTCATCCTTGTCCATTTTGTGCCAAGCTTGAGTTCATTGAGTTCATTGACTTCATTCGGCTTCCTCGATCGTTCTGAACCTCAGCTCTCCAAGCCTAGTCCCGATCATCCTTGCTGTTGATCGTCATTAACCTCCAAGCTTCCTGCACAACAATAGACAAAGAAATTGATTCTGGGAACAAGTTCTTCGCAACTTGATCCACGTTAGCCAAAACATGCATCATGCAACATATATGCACTGAAACCCATGAACTTGACCTAAACAAACAATCATCGCCGTCAGGATAGTCGACGAACAAGTTAAAACCGATCAAACCGCCACCCATGGCTGTTCTGACCGCCCCCTGGCCGGTCTGACCGCGACCTGTTGGCCGGTCTGACCGCCCAGCTAGGACTTAGCCAAAATTTCAGCTTAGAAATCCGAGACTTCTCTGGAAATTTCAAACGAATAGATATTTTAACTCGAAGCTCCAAAAATTATGAGACCAAGTGTAGAAGAAACCCCTCTCTTGCCTACACCCTCTATTTTTGGCCTAACTCCAAACTGAAAAACTTTTAATGGCCGGTCAGACCGCCGCCCAATGGCCGGTCTGACCCACTTTACCCGAGGCTTGGCCGGTCTGACTGCCACCTTGGCCGCTCTGACCACACATTGCGTGACAGCCTTTTGAACTTTGCCGAAAACGCGTGTTTCGACAAAACTTCAATGACATTGCCAATTGTATCATCATCCTAAGATCGTGAGCATATCCCCATGATATCCACAAAAGGTCCTTGGAGCAAAAGGAGGCAAGGAGGTCATTTGAACGACCGTACTACCACACATACTACAAACACATCCAGGAGCAATGAGCATTGGTGCCCATTGCACAAGGCTCCTGGCCATGACCTCCGCAACTGTCGTACTTGGCAGAAGCAGATAGAGGAGTATTACGATGGGAAAGGTCCAATGCATGTCCCGCCAGAAGATAGTGGACCACCAGCGGTCCGAATCAACGACAAAGACACAGAGATGTTGTTTTAAAAGACGGATCACCACATTAATGTCATCTACGGGGGTTTTGCTGCTTACATCTCCAAGCGGCAGTACAAGGCGGCATGGAGAGACGTCAATAATATTGAGGTTTCACTTGGCCGTCTAAAATACCCCAAGTTAGGGGTAAAAACAGATCGGATAGTTTCCGTCTGATCTAGACGGAAACGGATTAGGATGGTCTCGGATCAGATTTTTTTCCGAATAATTTTTGGATCGGAAACGGATTCAGATTTTTTTCTAGAAACAGAAACGAATATGGTATGCATGATATCCGGCGGATACGAATACGGATTCGGATTATCCGGATAAGAACACATTCGGATATCCAGGATTTTCTTAACAGCCTGAGCCCAGCCCACTCACCAGCCGACCCACCACGGTCCAGTGAAGGCCGAGCCGGCAGAGGCGAGGCACGGGAGAAAGGCGCAGGAGAGGCACAGGTGGGCCAGGACATGGGGACGGCCCAAGCTGGGGGCACGGGCGCCAGCCGAGAGGGCTCACACGGGCAGATGAACCAGGGGTAGGCGCTGGTCGCGGGTGCAGGTCAGCGGCATCAAGGGGTAGGGGCGTGGCTGAGCTGGGGAGGCGGTCGGGGAGGCGCAGGGCGCGGCGTAGACCGGGGGTGCGAGGAGGAACCGTGGCGGGTAGAGCCATGAAGCGAAGGCGCTTGAGGCGAAGTCGGCGCCATGGAGCCGGCCGAGCTGAGAGAGCAAGCGTCGGTCGGTAGCGCGTGCAGTGGCGTGGTCGAGCTGGGAAGCCAGGGTAGTTGGCGGTGCCATGGAGAAACACCAAGGGGAGCAATGGAGAACTAGAGAAGTGAGAGGAAGAAGCTTGGGGAAAAGGAGGCAAAGAAGAAGAAATAAGAAGCCTGGGTGTGTTCGGCTGGGGAAGGGATAAGGAGAGAGAAGGAATAGGAAAGTAGGGGATTAGGTGAGAAGGGGATTAGATTAGGAAAAAGAGAAAAATATTAAGATAGAAGTGAGAAATTAAGTAAATAGATAAATTTTAGTGATGTTTAATCATAGAAGATTTAGCAATAAAAATAAGCACCCATAAAATTAATTATCGGCGCTGTAAAATTATTAGACAGATCAGTAGAAATTAAACATACGAACCCCGATTCCGTCGATTCTAGTTTCTAAGTTCTTATAAATTCATAATCTTTCTTTTGGTTCTCTTTTTATAAGTTTTGGATTTTATTTGATTTTCTATTATTTATTTGTTGCGTTTCGCACGTGTAGAGTCCGACGCCGCCGACACCAGTTTGGACCACCCAGTCGTAGCAACCTCAACCTTCGACGAAGGCGAGTCTCCTTTGAACATTCTGTACCTATTCCGACCAAATTACGTGAGTTTTCAAGGATTTCCAGTGTGCGCACGTGGAGTTTTTGGTGGTTTTTAGGTTTTGGCGCGTGAATTTCTAATGTTAAAAACCGGATGGTAGAGCGAGAGCAACAACACGCACGGTGCTGCTACTGTTTGACAAAGGACACAGTTTATGAAACAACCTCTCTCTCTCTTTTACAATTTCAAATGGATATCATAAAATATTAAGATGTACACGTACTTGACGAAAATAGTTTAACTAGTGCACAAATATAGCTTCTTAAATGGATATCATCAAGTGGTAGACATCTTTTCATTCTTTTTAAACATATGCACATAATCATATGTTATCTAAGGAATTGGAGGCCAGACTTACCATGGATATTTAGGATCTCCATTGATGTACCTTTTGGCCTTTGCTTATTGCCATTTTTGTAAAGATTACCTTCAACCCCATCCAAGTAACAGAGTAGTTTTACAGATGCAGAAATACGAGCTAACTCTGATGAACTATGTATGTCATGAATGAACTAGGTGTGATGAGCAAAGTGTGAACTACGTTTTATGTATGTGATGAACTAAGTTTTATGTATGCTGACTTGTGAATTATGACTTATGAGCTAAATGTGGTACACTAAGTGTTATGTTTGTGATGAACTAATTAATGCACCTTGCTAGTGCCAATGTTATGTGTGGTTGGCTAGTTGCTGAAAATATGAACAATTCATGAATGTTTGCATCAAGCAAACTAGTTATATGTTTTCGTTAATTTCTGGCATGCAATTTAAGGGGTTTTCATGTTCCGAATAAATATCCGTGACCATATTCGTTTCTATTTGTATTCACTCCGTATTCGATATTATTTGCATCCGTATTCGTATCCGGGGTATCCGTATTCGTATCTGCATCTGGGAAAAAAATGAAAACAAATATGGCAGAGCCATTATCCGTCCGTATCTGATCCGTTTTCACCCCTACCCCAAGTGGTCAGAGACCTCCCTACCTTCACTAAGGAAAACGTCCCTAAAGTTATGTCTACCTCTCGTAAGTTACCTTAGTAGTTTCCCCTACCATAAGTAATTATAGAGTAGGAAGAATATTGATAGATAGCGGAAGTTCTTTAGATCTAATATTTATCAATACTTTAGATGAGATGCAAATTCCTCGTTCTAAGATTAAACCAATGACAAGTCCCTTCTATGGGGATAGTGCTAGGTATATCTGTTACACCAATAGAGCAAGTAGTATTACCAGTAACATTCGGTACTGCTACCAACTTTCGAACTGAATTAATCACTTTTGAAGTGGTTGATTTTGAGTATGCCTATAATGCAATTTTGGGTAGACCGTCTCTAACAAAGTTAACAGAAGCCACGCACCATGCCTACCAGAAGATCAAGATCCCTAGGCCAAAAGGTGTAATTATGGTGCAAAGTGACCAGGCTGTCGCACTTTCATGTGATCATAAATCACTAGAACTTGTCGACCAATTACCTCTGAAAGATCTCACTTTAGAGGGTAAAACAGGAAAGACCACGAAAATCACGGCTACTCCTCAGCCCAATGAGGAGGTAAAGATAATATTGCTCAGCCCTGATGACCAATCCAAGACGGTCAGGATTGGCGCGGGATTAAGTAATTAAGTGAGAAATAGGAAGACGAGCTCCTCACCTTCCTCTGGGTTAACTCAGATGTCTTCGCGTGGAAGCCATCTGACATGCCTGGGGTCCCAAGGCAGGTGATTGAGAACACGCTAGTCATTCAGTCTGAGAAAAAACTAGTCAAGCAAAGACTGAGACGCTTCCTCCAGGATCGTCAAGAGGCCATCAGATCAGAGCTCGATAAGCTCCTTGAAGCTGGCTTCATTCGTGATGTAGATCACCTTGAGTGGCTTGCGAATCCAGTCCTAGTCAAGAAATCCAATGGTAAGTGGCGCATGTGCATTAATTTTACAAGTTTAAATGATGCTTGCCCAAAGGATGACTTCTATTTGCCTTGCATTGATCAGTTAGTTGATTCTACTATGGATTGTGAACTGATGAGTTTTCTTGATGCTTATTCTGGATACCATCAGATCAATATGGCGAAAGAAGAGGAAGAGAAGATTGCCTTCATCACACCATTCGATGTCTACTGCTATGTTAAGATGTCGTTCGGGTTTAAAAAAACTCTGGAGCCACGTACCAGCGTTTAATGCAGAAAACCTTCAGCAGTCAGCTGGGGCGTAATTTAGAGGCTTATGTAAATGACCTCGTTATAAAAATTAGTACTAGATGTGACCATCTGAAGGACATCACAGAGACCTTTGAACATGTAAATAAGCATGGAATAAAACTTAATCCCAAAAAGTGTACTTTCGGGGTTAATTCTGGCAAATTGCTTGGTTTCCTTGTTTGTTCTCGTGGGATTGAAGTTAATCAAGATAAAATTCGTGCCATTAAACAACTACGACCACCTTCCACTGTGAAGGAGGTCCAAGCCTTAACTGATCGGATGACGGCTCTTAGTCGTTTCATTTCCCAATCAGGAGAATATGGTTTACCTTTTTTCAAGGTGATCCGTAAGAGTAACAAAAAGTTCCAATGGTCCGAGGAAGCTAACAAAGCCTTAGAAGGCTTAAAGCTTATCTTTCAAATTCTCCAGTATTGGTTTCAACCTTAGAAGGTGAACCTTTGTTGGTCTACTTGGCAGCAACACCAAATGTGGTCAGTGCAGTACTCATTGCAGAAAGAGAAGGGTCTCAACGACCCATTTACTATGTAAGTGAAGTCTTACATGGACCAAAGGAAAGATATCCTGAGGTCCCAAAGCTAATTTACGCTCTTCTGATGAGTTCCAGAAAACTAAGACATTATTTTTAGTCTCATAAAATTACAGTACCTTCATCTTTTACTTTTGGAAATATTCTTTATAACCAAGAAGTAACGGGTCGCTTAGCCAAGTGGACAGTAGAACTCAGAGAATTTGATTTTCATTTCACTACCAGAACAGCAATAAAAAGGCAAGTTTTGGCTAATTTTGTGGCTGAATGGACTAACATTGAGGATCGACCTCAAATTAGTCTAGTACCAGATGGCCATTGGACACTGTATTTTGATGGCTCCCGCGAACTTAAAGGCTCAGGGCCGGGATTTTGTTGATAACACCACAGGGTGATCAACTCCAGTATGTCATACAGTTTTTGTTCCCTGACACCAACAATATGGCAGAGTTTGAAGGACTTCTAGCTGAGCTTCGAGCAGCTAAATCCCTCGGAGTCTGTCGGCTTTTAGTGAAGGGAGATTCGCAATTAGTCGTAAACCAGGTAGAAAAAGAATATCAATGTTCTGACGAGACAATGGCTCGATACCTTGGTGAAGTGAGGAAGTTAGAAAATACTTCAGAAATTTCGAAGTCGAACATATATCGCGAAAGGACAACTCCATAGCGGACCAATTATCGAAACTGGGTTCCTCACGAACACCTGTTCCAACAGGTGTCTTCTTCGAATACCTTACAAACCTTCAATAGAAACAGGTTCAACAACCTCAGAGGTCAGAGTCATTGAGCAAGATGCAGGGTGGATCCAACCATTGACCACTTATTTTGCATCAGGGACATTACCCAATGACCCTCAACAGAAGGATATGCTAATTTGAAGAGCACGCATGTACAAACTAGTCGAAGGATCATTGTATAGGAAGGGAGCACATGCTGTTCTCGTGCGTTGTATAGCCCAAGACTCCGGGATAAAATTACTAAAAGAGATCCATGGGGGCTTGTGCGGAGCACATGCATCCTATAGGACCCTAGTTGTCAAAGCTTTTAGGCAAGAATATTACTGGCCCACCGCTCTACAAGATGCCATGCACCTTGTTAAGACGTGTGAGCAATGTCAATTACATGCTCGACAAGTGCACCAACCATCTTACCAATTACAGACTATTCCTTTATCATGGCCTTTTTCGACTTGGAGTATTGATATGGTTGGACCACTACCGCAAGCACCCAATGGGTATAAATTCTTGTTTGTGGCCATTGATACATTCACTAAGTGGATAGAAAATTTGAGCGATCGTTAGATAATGGTCATGCGGCGAGAAAAAATTCTTCATACTGAACGTTATCACAAGATTTGGAGTACCCAATCGTCTTATCACAGACAACAGGAGCCAATTTGTTAGTAACGTATTCCAAGATTACTGTGATGAAATTGGCACCAAGATCTGCTTTGCTTCAGTGGCACATCCACAGAGTAATGGAGCAGTAGAAAGGGCCAATGGTCAGATTATACAAGGCATAAAAAAGAGAGTCTTTAATCGTCTTAAGGTGTGCTAAAAAACTTGGATGGAGGAGCTCTTCTCTATCCTATGGGTATTGCACACTATTACCAGTAAGGCAACAAGAGAAACACCATTCGTACTAGTCTACGGTGCAGAAGTAGTGCTACCTAATGAGATTCAGTTAAGTTCAGCGTGTACAGACCTCCAAGGTCAAGTAAATCAAGGAGAATTGCGTGAAGACGATGTCAATCTGCTAGAAAAAAGACGTGATCGAGCACTATTAAAATTAGCTGCTTATCTACAAGGGTTGAGACGCTACTACAATTGAAGGGTTCGTCCAAGAACACTTCACGTGGGTGACTTGGTCCTGAGGCGAATCCAGAACCAAGCCAGCTTGAACAAGTTGTCCTCTAAATGGGAGGGTCCATAAATAGTAGTCTCTATCACTAGGCCAGGCTCAGTTAGATTAGCCATGGAGGATGGTCGTGTTCTATCTAACACATGGAACATCGAACATCTTCGAAGATTATATGTATAAGTATCTTTTAAATATACAATTAGACTATATTTTATTGTTAAACATCTTTTTTTCCATCTTTTTAATTTTTTTCGTATCATTTCACATACATGATCGCTATCTTTATTGCTATCAAATCTGCTAATGGGTCATAGTGTCTACTTTGTAAAGATATATTGGTCCTAAAGCATTTGTTCGTCCGAAACACTTCTCCCATTGCTGGACAAAGTGTTCTAGGGGGGGGGGTCTACACATAACAAGATAGATAAGAAATTTAAACTTACAAAAGAAATTCAACTTCCAACACATAGTTAGAATCATCATACATCAAATGTTTTCATCATTCTACATATTAAAAATATTGCATTGTCATTGTCAAACATTTGAGCTAGGAGCACTTGGAGGAGTCGTAGGAGCACTAGATTCAATACTCTTTATGATCTCTGCCACAACTGGTGTGATCTTGGCCTGAGCTGCAATACACGCTTCTTTTGTTTCAAATTTAGGCGCAGAAACAAGCTTCTGGAGATTAACGGAGTCTCCGTAAATAAGATCAATCTTCAACAAAACTCGATTTAAAGCTTGACCCATTGCTCTCATTAAAGAGTGATACACAATATTCTTCATATCAGGTATATGTTTCTGAATGTATGTAATTTGAGTATATATCATTCCTAAGGTCATCTAAGATCATTTTGGTTGCAAGAGGAGTTACCAGAGCTTTTAGATACTCTGCGATTTCTCGTAGAGAAGCTAAGATTCGAGAAAAACTATTTCTTGTGGTTTTCCTCAGACTGCTTGCTTAGGATCTCCTACAATTTTTTATTTCTTTGAGTTAATGAGTGGATCTCTTTAGCTTTTTCTGTCATGGCCACTGCACTCCTTTCAAATCCTTTCTCCGCCTCAGACAATTTCACTCTAAGGGTGTGAAGTGTAGCTTCAGCATCTTCTTTTTTGGCTTTCGCCAGCAAGCACTCCCTATAGTATAAACAAAAGCATAAGTTACTTATTCAATTATAATGTTACAATTGAATAATAACTTTTACACGCTTACTTCTCTTTCTCCTCTGCAAAAGTTTTATCTCCCCTATCATGTCAATGTTAACTTTATAGCACTGTTTGACAGACGACATTAAGTCCTGGAGGTCTTTCTTTTCAGCTCTGGGAGGAGAACTATTAAGGGGAACTTCATCTTCGAATTGATCTAATTCAACCAGACGAAAAGCCCTTTTGGTAGGATCAGTTCCGATATCTTGTGACTCCTAATATATTCTACAAGCTAGAACTGTACTGGCATACTTAAAAATAAAATTACCAAACTAAAAACCAAGATATGGTCGTCTTCGTCTTGGGTTTCAATGGTCTCATGGACCACCTCCTCTGACCTTGTGGTCCCACGGTTCATTCCTGTTGCAACGGGCCCATGGACCACTTCCTCTATTTGATCTTCTTCGTAGGTCCTCTCCATTTGGACCTCCATGTCTTGTGACATTTTCACAGATGTCCTGACAGTTGTTACTAGAATATCTTGGACTACCTCCTCAGTGGTCCTAGGAGCTATCTCTATTTGCAGGATCTCTTCTGCCGGGGACTCTTTTGTCGCTAGTACAGTTGGTGGCGAAGTTTGTTCTTGTGCTACCAACTGTCCCTTTTTCGGATCCGATGGTAAGGAAATGCTAAAAAGAGAAGATTGTTTATCACAAGTAAAAATCATGAGGTTATTATCGAAGAACTTACTCGATCTCAAATCCGCTCTCGTTGAAGACCGCCATGGAGTCCTCGTTCACAGTGAAAGTAGGTTGTCTTGTTTGCTCTAATGAAGAGGGAACTAAGGCCATAGAGGTCCGTGACCTTGGAACCCGTTGGAAAGGAACTTTCTCCTCAGACTCTTCTAATGATCCTTCACTCCGGATCACCCCAACCATGAAAGTTGGTATAGTTGACATTGGCTGGGGGTTAGAGGCATATCGAGAAATTGAAGTCTTGGCTTTGGTTTTCAATACCTCGTGGGTAGATGGCCTCGAAGGAGCTGGGACCAGAGTCGGAAGTGAAGCAGGAGGTTTTGCTGGAACTAAAACCGAAACCGGTGCGGGTTTCATCTTCTTTGGCGCAACAGGATGTCTGGAGGTTATCATTGCACTCTTTGCCAGAGGAGGGGAAGAGCTCATACCGACATATGAGATGGGACGTTTTTTTGATGTCATCTGTTCAGAAACACACAAATTAGACATGGACAAATTTACTTCTTATGTCTAGCTATTCCTACGAATACTTACCGCTGCGCGATCTCTCATAAGTGATAGGGTAGCCCCAATCAAGCCTGGGGGCTGCGCTTCTAAGTCAATCGGTTCCTTTTCTAGGATCCGATTCTTCAACAGGACTGAGGCCCTAGCTAGGACCTCGTCATTCGGAAGAGCTACAATATGGTAAGAAATTATTTTACTTCAACTATGAAATTCAGTTCAAGTAAAAGAAAATATAGATTATTACCATTTTCTGGGATGTCATGATTACAGGACAATACTTCTCTCTTTTGGAGGGAGAAGATCTTGTTAATGAGGAAATCGTGGACGACCTTTCATCCAGTCAGACCTCTCCTCACCAAGTCATTGATCACTACGACCACATTCTTCTCATCATTAGTGACGAGGATATAACAATTCTCATTTAAATCATTTATCTATAATTCATATTATGGATAATAATGACGTCATATAACTCTTGAGTATACCCCTTAATAGTCATAAGGGAGAAGCTGGAGGTCGTAAGGTCTTCTACGACCACTCCATAGTCGTAAGTCTTCCTACGACTACCCCATGGTCGTAAGTCCTTCTACGACCATACCATGATCGTAAGTTCTGCTACGATCAGTCCGTGGTCGTAAGCTCTTCTACGACCACCACTACCACCAGGTCATAAGTTCTTCTACAACCAATCCCTAGTCGATAAGACTCACAGACATGTGGGTCTAAGTCGATCTGGGAATCTTCTGTACCGTATCCAAGGATATGAGCAATCAATTACACTACTATTCTCTAGAATAATGGTCCGTTTTAAACTCCCTGTTATGATGATAATTGCCTGGTAATGTGGGAACATTACTACTCCTATAATAACCTCCAGTAATGGCTCCACGATCTGGAAACATTAAGATGGCCTTTTAACTGGAGATACAACGGCGCACTCCAAGGACTCTATAAAAGGCAGAATCATCAGGACGGAGGGGGGATCGAAGAGCAATCAAAGACATAATACTCTAGTCTTTCTTTTGATATTGTAATCCAGCATACTCAATACATACACACAGGAGTAGGGTTGTTATTCTCTCGGGAGAAGGCCTGAACCTGTATAAAAATCCTCGTGTCTCCATTTCTGTGTGATTTTGAGCCTAGAGGAACCTCCGAATCAAACAATCTTTACGTGAGTTCGGTCCTAAAACACCGACAATTAGTGAGTTTGATTTCCTTGTCAGCGATTCGGTTTTTTGTTTACCATTCTGGTGGTGCATCACGATTATAAGTGATCCTACTCTCTCTGGGGACAGCGGAATAAAACCAATCCCTAGTCTATGTTTGGCTAGCATCCCTGGTAGCTAGGAAGGGGAAAGTCCTCTTGTTGGCATCTTGAGACTTAAAATAAAAGGAACCCAAGACACCAGCAGCCTTCTTGTTGCGAATGATTTGGTAATAAAACCTAAACAGACGTAGACTAGGGGCTATTCCTAAAAATACCTTAAACATGTGGACAAAAACACTAAGTACTAGGATTGAGTTTGGTACAAGGTGAACTAGTTCTATTCCATAGTGATTAAGAACTCCTACCAAGAAATCGCTCTCAGGCAAGCGAAATCCTGCCCGGAGATAAGGCACAAAAGAGTACCGTAAACTTGGCCAGTGGGTTCGGTTGAATCTCATCCTCCGGCGCACACCATTCAATGATGGACTTCTCCGGTAGATGCCCATCTTGCTCAATCCTTTGAGGTCCTCTGTGGACAATATCGATGACTTCCATCCTGCCGTTGCCCTAGTTCACTGGGAGATTGGAGGACTTTGTTCTTTGAAAGCTTGAGGAGGGCGAAGGGCTCTCCGTGCAATAGGGAAAGTGAAAACGACTGGAGTAAAATATGCCTAAGGAGGGGTAAAAACCCATATGTACCCTCGGCGCATTTAAAACCCACTACCTCAAGGATGCAACAACTGCACCTCGGTTAGTGGTGATATGACAATTCATATTCGATCAAGGAAGTTAGTCCTTGCGTCAGAGACATGCAGGATGAAACGGTTGAAAGTTTTTTCATTTTCACCAAAGTTTTCTTTACACCGTAGTCCTTACATGTATAAAACCTTTAAAAGCATAAACTACCTCGATATACGCTTTAAGAAGTGCTCACCTGATCATCGGGATTGTTTTTCTACCAATTTCTTGAAGACTTTAATCCATAGAGCAAACTGACTTTTTGACCACCATGAACAAAGACAAGATCCATGGATCATGACTTTAAGGTGGTCAAAAAGTCAATTTGGTCCATTAATATTGTATGTTTCATGCTCTCACTCTAGGTGGAAGAATACCAAAGCAATGTGAAGGTAGAAAGCTTTGAGGACATAAACGTCCAGAGACGAGAACTTTAAGAAAAAGCGAAGGTGAGAAAGATAGAAAGTTTCTGAAGGCATTCTCCTTATTTTTTCTCTTCTGGTGGTTATTTATAGACCAATAATTTGCAGTAAAATAAAGACAGAAGTCCAAAGGATAAGGTTTTATCAGAATCAGTTCCTAATAAATCATTTAAAGCCAAAGCATGATCGTCTCTTCAAGAATTGTTTTCATAAATAAAAATGGTTGATGCTTCTCTTCTTATCTTCTCAGAAAAAGTAGTTATGTTTCTTACAACTCAAGTAAAATTACCTTCTTGACTAAGTCTATTTCTAGTCCAATAGAGTATGAGTCGGAAAGGATTTACTTCTGACTACGATTTTACGACCTCCTTCTCAAGTAAGTCATTTTTTACTTGAGGTAGGGCTAGCTGACGAGGATTGTTTACTAGTCAAATTATCTGGATATACCTTTATTTATAAATAACCCAGATCCTCTATTGGGCCCAAGTTAGCTTATTGGGTCCATGATTAATTAAGCAGTCAGAAGGTGGGTTCGATAATCTTCTCTTCAGACCATCCAGGACCTCTCCCCTGTAGGTCTCTTCAGACCACTCTAGAACCTCAAAGGTAGTTGTCCACGTGTGGTTAATGAGAACCCACATGGAGAGAAGGTATTGACCGTTACATCCGGAAGCATAACAGACGACATGAAGAGACACAATGATTGGCTTAAAGGAACACGACTATTGGCGTGAAGAGGCACCACTGCAACCAACTGTCGACGTTTGTCGGAATGTAAAAACCTAGCATATGTGCCTTTGTAATAATCCGAGATCTTGTACATTGACCATAATCCACGTTTCTTCACAGTCATTCTCCCTATAATCAGAGTATATCCTTTGCAATATAAATCATCATTTGAGTCCTTAGGCGAATAAACAATAATCTCTATTTTCTTTATATACTTTTGTTTGTCCGTTCTGTGATAAAAGTCCCAGACGTCAACAACTATGTGAGGAGCATTAAAAAATCATAATTTTTTCAGCTAATTTTATATATTTATGAATTCCTACAAATAATATACTTAAATAAATTTTGGAGAATAATTCAGAATGGATGAAATTATGGAAAAATTACACAAGCAAGTAAACTATGTTGGGAGGTCCATAAAAAAATTACGTAATTTTTTGAGCTTATTTGCTATAGTAAACAATTCCTAGAAATAGTACTGCATTCTAAGGGGGTGAATAGTGTCCATGTCGCTAGTTGCATTGGCGATAGGAGCGTATCGCCAGTTCAAATGGCGACAGGAGCCTATCGCCAGTTCAAATGGCGACATGGACCTAGTTTTGTAATTGTTTTTTTTACTATTTATTTGTGTAATTATCTTTTAAAATAATATTATTAAAAAAAAAATTTCCTCTAACCCATCGACGTGTATGAACGTACCTTTCCGCACCAGAAAGATGTTTACCACGTAACGTTCGCACATAGAGGAGACACTCTTGCACCACAGATTAACAAAATTAGTCGTCTGTTTGAATCAAACACAAAAATGTCACCGTGGAGTCACGCGGATTCGCCACGTTGCAATTCCGGCCCAGGGGCACAGGATCCTTCTCGTCCGCCCCAAGGGCACTACACCCTCGTCCGGCCCCCAGGGACACAGATTCAACCATGTTTGGCCCCAGGGGCACTTTAGCCCCCCCTCGTTTGTGCCCCAGGGGCACAATTGAGCCTCGGCAGCCCCCCTCCGCGGTATTTGTTTTTCTATCATTTCATGTGAAGTTAGGGTTTTGGGAATGAAATTTGAAAAATGAAATTGTCAAAATTCCGCAGTAAAATTTGAGAGACATCGCAACGAAATTTGCAAATTACATTACATGACGTGCAACAGTTTGTTACATGTACTAGAAACGACATCATGCACGAATAAAAAAAAACTAGAAAACACCTACGATACAAGCGTGACTTTTATGGAATAAAAAAAAAGGAGGATTGAAATAAGTCTTGGTGGCACATCGGTCCCTTCCTTGTCTCTCGATTTGCATGGCAATGTCGATCTCGAAGGAAGCCCTGCTTTGCGGCGAAATTTGGGCGATTGAATGACGTTAGCAGAATGTAGGGCCAAATAAATAATCAGGATGCGAATTGTACATAACTCACCTATTCGATGTATGGAGCCCCTCCGCCCGGACCACATTGTATTGGCACAACGACAAGTCCAACCTATCAGGTCCACCTCGTACGGGACCTTCGTCATAAAACACAACCAAGTTTGCATGTTAGGTATTTCCTAAAGCCTTAACAACCCAATTTACTGTACACCAAATAACCACACTACCCATAAAACATAGGCAAGTCACAACAACCCAACTTACTGTACAAAAATAACCACATTACCAAATCTAAGCAAAATAACGACTTCAGGGTATTGGGTGCAATGAAACTATGCAAAGAAACTATAGGACTCATTAATTACGACTAACTAACAACAACTAATTAATTACAACTACGTAATTACGACTAATTAGTTATGGTTAATTATTGATGACTAATTAATTTATACTATTTACTTAAGTCCCGACTACTAACAGCTAATTATTGATGCCTAATTAATTAGTACTATTTACTTAGGCCTAACTAATTAGGACTAATTAATTATAGTCAATTATTAAATACTAATTAAAAAATATTATGTACTCAACTAATTATGATTAATTAATTACAATTAATTATTGATGAATGTTTAATTATGAGTATTTAATTGCCTATTTAGTTACGACTAAAAATTACTTAATAACTAACTTAGCACTATTTAAGTAATTAAATACAACAAACTAACAATGACTACTTTAATGAAGCCTAATTAATTATGACTAAATTATTATGTTAATTAAATACGACTATTTTTGTTACTTAATTTTAATTACGACTAGTGAACCGCGATAAATTAATTATGACTAACTAACCACGACTAATTAATTACGACTTCATTAAATACAACTAACTAATTTGCAAAATAAAATTCGATTAATTAATTACAACTATTTCAATCACGACTAAATATTTACGGCTAACTAACTACGACTAAATACTTCAACACTAACTACATAGTTCATAACTACGAGAGAAATTACTTCATCTAGAAGATCTTCAATTGATGTTGTTGGACCGAAAAGGCGACTAGAGAGGGGGTGAATAGGTGCACGCTCACTTTTTCACTTTGAATAGATTCAACACCAATTTCACTTCAGTGGCTATAGAAGCTATGAAAATCAATCTACAAGTACAGCGAAAGACTTGTATTAAATCCAAACCAAAACCTCCAAAGCAAAAGACCAGCACGGAGCTCAAACCCTAGAGGGGCGGTCAGACTGGCGTTGATTGCGCTGTCGATCGACAATGGCGGTCGACCAAAGGAAAAAACACCGATCAAGTCCGGCTCGAGAGCGGTTTGACCGCTACCGACACGTAACAGATGAAGAATGTTTCATGTTCAAAACACAAATCGATCTAACTTTTGATTCACACGGCCAAACTCCACGAAATTTGAACCACACCTTCTAAAAGATATTAGGAACCTATTCCAATCAAGGATCGCAGAGATCCATGCCAAAGTTCCTATCTTTTTTAGTTTGAACTAAGTGTGCTCCAAAATCGAGCCAAATATGAAATATGATCTAAAGACTTGCTCGTGAATGATTGATGATCAAGATGATCCTAGATGGGTTCCCACATATCACTACAAGTTAGATCACAGCAAGAAACCAAGCAAAAACTCGCAGATCAAAGAAAGACCCCAAATCACCAAATAGAGATAAGGAAAGCAAAGAGACACATCTTTGAGGAACTTTCCTTGGATTGATTTGATATGGTATTGGTTTACAACCACTCCATCAATGGAGGACAAAGACTCAATATATGAGCACCAAATCAAATCCAACTTTCTAGAACCCTAACCTCCAACCATCTTCTCCCTAAGCACAAAGCAAAAATAGGGTTTTCAATAATGAAAGGGTTGAAGGGGGTGCAGCCACCTCCCTCCTCTATTTATAGTGGATGCTTAGACCTTCTAGAAGAGTAAACCCTAATGGGCCCCCGTTAAGCCCACACACAAACAGGTCACACACGCAGGCATTTTAAAGCGCCGTCTTTATCTCCTCTTGACCTAATCCGCTTCTCCTTACCAAGGCGGTATTTGGTAAAATTACCAAAAATACCCCTTCTCGATCTTTTTGCAAAGACCAAGTCCCATCTTCGTGAAGCACCTCCCATGTTTCGCCACGTGTAGGTTGATCTAGCGGCTCTCTTCATGTTGGCAAGTCTCTCCTATTCAGCTCCCATCGAAACCACCATGGCACTTGCACCGACCCCCGCGCCGCTTGATCCAACCCGTTGCACCGAACTGCCCGTTCGGTCACCTTTGTCCCTTTTGCTCCATGCTTTACTCCATTGACCTCACCCGGCGTCCCCGATTGTTCTGGACATCAGCTCTCCAAACTTAGTCCCAATCATCCTCGCCGTTGATCGTTATTGACTTCCAAGCAACCTGCACAACAATAGACAAAGAAATCGATTCCGGGAACAAGTTCTTCACAACTTGACCCACGTTAGTCAAAACATGCATCATGCAACACATATGCACTGAAACCCATGAACTTGACCTACCCAAACCTCATCGCCACTTTTGGCCGATGATCAGCACAAAATCGGTCAGACCGCCATTTAATGGCCGGTCTAACCGCTGGCCGGTCTGATTGCCATTTACAAGATGGTCTTACCGCTGGTTGGTGTGACCGTGCGCCCAACGCCGGTTTGACCGCACTCGACCTGACAGCATTCCAAACATCGACGAAAACGTGTGTTTCGATAAACCGTTAACGACATTGCCAATTGTAACATCATCCAAAAATCATGAGCATATCCCCATGATATCCACAGATGTCGAAATAACTCTACTAAATCGATC
Organism: Phyllostachys edulis; assembly: GCA_036346405.1. Lineage (NCBI taxonomy): Eukaryota > Viridiplantae > Streptophyta > Magnoliopsida > Poales > Poaceae > Phyllostachys > Phyllostachys edulis. The sequence goes on along the minus strand of CM070557.1, from coordinate 48,158,852 downwards.
GCTAAACACTTCTCTAAACACCCTCAAATCGGCAAAGAAATAGGAACTCATTTCGGCTGATCGTGCTGTCTCTCGCTCGATCAATCCTCTCTCTACGCAGAGCGGAATGATTCTGGTGTGGGGGATGAGAGCACGTCGCTCGGTTTTATAGTCGCGCGCGAAGCGAAGGGACAGAATTGTTGGGTTTTTCACGTATGCAGGGGCAGCACGAATCCGGACGTCGAAAGCAGCAATTAGGTTTAAAAAAACAAAAAAAAATTAAGTTGGAGGTGCCCTGCCCAGAGAGAGGGTGCGGCTGAGGCTCAACCGTGCGACAGGGCACAGACGAGAGGGCTGAGCCCCTGGAGGCCAGATGAGGTGCTACGTGACATTGAAGTACCCTAGTGCCGGACGAGGTTGAATGCGTGGCCCAGACGAGAGGGATTCTATGCCCTGAGTGCCGGAATTACGATGTGACTGAGTCCGCACGATGCCACGACGACATTTTTTCATTTGATTCGGAAGGAACGGCTACTTTTGTTTTAGTACCAGTCTACCTTGCAGACCGGTCAAATCATGAAACAATGACGATACCGAAGGCACGACGGAATGGTCAAGTCTGAAAAGCTACCACTACAAGTCTGGAATAATTTAACTGCTAGTTGCGCCCAGCTGTCGGGAGCAGTTCTCCACGAGGGAATCGGCGAATCCACACCTCGGAAACGGACAGGCAGGGCGCCAGGGCCAGCCGAGTCAGCACGCACTGACACGTAACAAGAAGCCCCTCGCCGAAACCTCTGACCGCGTTGCTTGCATTGCAGCTTACGACCACGACACGATCGACCAACCAACCGAACCCGTGAAAAGGTCAGGAAAACTCGGCACGGCTGACAGTCAACACGAATGCGCGAGCGCGAGCTGTAAAGTTCTCTGCTGCTTCGACTTCAGCTCATGGCGTGTGTGACCCATGCATATAAGAGGCGCGGCGACGACGAGAGGAGAATGGGAGAAGCAGCAGCAGCGGTAGCCAACGTGCGATGAGTTCTTGTTCAGCGGTGGTGGCAGTTGGGGAGCAGCGCCCCGCGCGGCGCGTGGTGGGCTGCCGCGGCCGAGACGGCCCAGCAGGCCGGCGCCGGGCTCGGCAGGCTCACCACGGCCCGGCACGCCGAGGCCGGGAAGCGGCGGGAGCGCGTCGGGGCGAGCGGAGATCAGCTGGTGGGGTGCGGGCGGGCAGGCCGCGGCGACGCCGAGGCGGCAGACGTGCGGCAGAGCGGTGTCGGCGCGGGTGCCGACAGGGAACAGGGAGCTGGTGCGGCGGGCGCTGTCGCCGCCCGCCACGCGCGGCCGCGGCGCTGGGGCGCTGAGGAGGTGGAGCTTCCGGCCGATGCCGAGCCGGCTGCGCAACGTGTCGTCCTTCACCTCCTCGTCGTCCCCTGCCTCCCCACGGTCATCGTGATTTCCTCTGCATGCGGTGGTTCCGGCCGGATTCTTTTATTTGTGTAGGCGGTACATGTAGATTCTTGTGCTTGTTGAGTTTTTGGTTGTTTTTGCCAATGTTGGGCAACAAAATTGGAGCGAATTAAGGAAGGTCTAAAGAAACTGCACGCACGTGTACATATGTTCATGCGTCTATTTCAAATTTTCAATTAGCACGGTAAATATGCATGGAGTACATTCTAAGAGATTTTTATTTTTACCACTTGTTGGCGTATTCATATGATTTTTGCCATTTTGCACCGTTTGGCTACCTTCAACCTCTAATAACATGGAGGCCCTAAAAGACTGATGATGCCCTTACGGCGAACCAGTCGGTCAACAAGTAGGAGATGACGCCCTTTTCTCAGGACTCTGGCATACGTCTAGCGGGCATAAAGAGGTAAGTAGGTAACGGCGCCCACCAACTATAGTTTCATTCGGCGTCAAGGCTACCTCAAGACCACATTCATCTTCCCTGATGAGGCACCTCCAAGCAGAAGAATCCAAGGATTTAGTTGTAATCTTTGTTTTGGTTAGGGTTATTTCTGCAATATGCTGAAAGATGTACACAATTTTTATATGCACTGCATAATGCCAGAGTTCTAGGTAGTAGATCGATGACTAATTACATGCTTAATTATGATTTCAACTTCCCACCACTTTAGTAATGTATGGACAATAGGAAGGTTGATAGAGTTTATCTCATGTTCGACAACCTTTTTGACTCATATGTCGATGCGCCCCCGTAGATGTGGTCGATCGTATGCTCAGGGTCTTGATATGACATCTCATCATCGTCCTCTAACTGCTTCCTACCACTTGTCTGTCCCACCTCTTCGATAGACAAAAGTGGACCCTTGCCAAAATAGTTGTTCTCGAGCTTTCGTTGGAAAACTTGGCAATTGTGGAGGTCGCGCCCTTCGTTTTTATGGAAAGGTCACCACCTCGGCTTGTCTGATTTCCGTTTGGGATGTTTTCCTTTACCCTGGTCGGAGTACTATTTGGAGCCATGAGGCTCCTTGTTGCTAACGACTAGCACTTCCTTCGAGCTTTTAGTTTGTGGCTTCTTGCCTTTAGATTTGCTCTTGAATTTTCTAGCCCCCTTTTCTTTCTTTTTACCACTGTCGCTCACCCCTCAAACATCTTTGTGATCACGATCAATAGTCTGGTTCCATTCGACTTCCTCAGCAGCGGTTGTCCATCTCAAAGAGTTCAACAACAGTGGTAGGAGGGATCAGGGCAATATCCTTTGTGAACCTTCGGTTCCAGGCTCCCTGCTTAAAAGCTCGATGACACATGAGTTTGAGACTTCAGGAATAATGTTTCGAACCTGGCTAAAGCGTCGTATGAATTGACATATATATATAGTCTCTTGTGCATCCTGTCTCATGCGATGTAGGTCGTTCTCCTTTTTAGGACGATTGTAGGTGCCCTGAAAATTTTCTAGCAGCAAATGTAGAGATGCTGCCACGACTAGATTGAATCGAGTAACTGGTTGGGTAGCCATGATCGAGTAGAACCTTTGAGCACCGTCGGAAGATAGTTGGCCACTACATGCTCAGCTCCTCTCACGGCTCGGATTACAGAAGTATATATTTGGAGAAATTTAAGGGGGCTTTGATTCCCGTCGAACTTCTCCATATTTGCTGGTCGAAATCTTTTTGGACAACGAACCGCTCAGAGGTCAAGTGAGAATGCCCAACAACTGATAATAGGATCATAGTGCCTTCTTTGTAGAAAAGAAGGGTTAACATCATCAGGTAATTGTACTCGACGATACACAGTGGTAAAAAGACACGATCTATCATAGATGTCAGTCATGCGAGGGTAATCCTCATCGCGTTCCATCTGCTAATGCAAATTTCTCTAAGTGAGTCGTGAATGTCCACTTCTCCGATGAATTTGTCGACCACTGGTCGTGGGGGGGTGTATGTTGGTCCCTCCTCCACCTGCCATCGTGGTCAGGAGATCAACCAAGGTATGAATTAGGTCGAGTGTAATACCCCATTTAAATATAAAACAAATAAGTGATTAGTACTAAAATTAAATAGAATTAGAAAGAAAAAATCAGATATTTTGGGAGAGCAATGGGACGCCAACCCATTTTCAAGTGGAGGGAAAACCGGTCATAGTGGCCCAAGGCCCATGGCTACCCACTAGAAGGCAAGGGGGGACACCAAACCCTAGTAGCCCCTGCTACTGTAGCATCGCCCCTTCTACAGTTCCACTACCCCTACTACTCCTTGCCCCACCCTGCCTCCCGGTGCGAGAGCTGCCGCTCCTTGAGCTTCCTGACTCTTCTGATGGTCAAGATTTGTTTCAGCCACCTCAAGAGTAGTACTTCCCTCGACCATAGGCTCTACCGACGCAGCGATATCCTTTATAAAAGATGCAAAGCTTTTCTAGTTGCTTAACAAAGTCTTGAGAAGGTGAGACTGATAAAGTCTTGTCATCATAGTAGAATGGTACCTTGATCTTGGGGGCTTTGTGTTTAATGGTTTCGACCGCTTCAACCACCTTTGCTTTCTCTGCAACAACTAGTTCTGCAAATAATTTCTCAAAGGGCCTGATCATATCGAAACTTGAGCTTGCCTCTTGCTTGTCAACGGCCTTTACAAGTTGACGTTTTTTGGCCAGAAGGGCTTTGACTTCCTCCGCCTCCATGCCGATGACCATCAGTTCGACCTCTTGGTCGTCTCGACGATCTGCCATGCCTACTTTCTGCAAAGGTTAGAAAAAGAAACATTATTTAGTGATTGTTTCCTATGACTATGAGGGCCCAAAGAAGGAATCAATCCTTGATTACCTATAGGTGTTCCACCTTCACCTTTGTCGATACGACCGCCAGGATTCGAGGAGCCACCGCATCAGGTGGCAGAGCTTTTTCACAAACGAGTTTCACTCGGATGTCAATATCTGTTTGTAAGAGATCTGCGCAAGCAGATAAAACATTCAGTGGTTAGGCTCGAGATTAACCAAAATAAAACTAAGTTGAAAGATTACTTACCTTTCTTGTAATATCTGGTCGAATCCTTAGCCCCCAAGTACCTCCACATGGGATGTGCTCGTTTGTTCAAAGGGTTGATGCGGCGCGTGATGAAATCCTTCACCACGTGCCATCCGGTAAGCCCATCTTCTTTCAAGTCTTTTATGGCTTAAATGTAGGGGGCGATCAGGCCAAGATCCTTAGGTGTCGAATCCCAGGAAGAAATCTTCTCAACAACCTTCCCTACGAAGGAGAGGCTGTCTCCACTGGTCATTTCTCAGTAGGACCACTTCTTCTTCCATCCCGGCCATGATGACCGGGTAAACATCTGAATGTACTCCTTGGTCTTCCCATCATGGAGCTTCAGATCGCAGCTCCTGGCGATTCTAGACTGTCTGCTCATTCCATAGCAGTATTGAAAGAGCTCCAGGTTTGGAAGGATCCTAACGTAAGCCTCACACAAGTACACGAATACACTTAACATTGCGATGGAATTAGGAACAAGGTTCACCAACTCCACGCCAAAGTGCTCGAGTACGAGTGTAAGGCAGTCAGAGGCCACACTCACAATACACCAGAAAGACGGGGATCTAACTGATCTCCCCCGACAGCCAATGTTGCTCAGCAGCCTCAATACACTTCACAAATTCCTTCTTCGGAATCTTTTCGGTAGCAACCAAAGCTTTAATCTTCGCTGAATCCATCTCCGATTCCACCCACTTAGAAGCAGTTCTAGCCATCTTCTATAAGTACGAGTGATTTGGGTTTGGAAAGATTTGAAGAGAGTGTACGATTTGGTTGGCGGCGGAGAGCGCAAGAGCTCGACGAAGAGTTGAAGCAAATGGCAAAAAGTAAAAACCCTAAGCTACACCTGCGGTGACTTTTTATAGCCTCGCACTTGAGTTAAGAGATCGTGGGAACTCAACAGTTAACACCTCTTCGGGAATCGCTACAACAGACAGGTTTGTGAGAGTCGATTGAGATTCTTTAATTTTTTTGTTCAAGAAAATCGAGTCTGTCTTTACACCTCAAGCGAAATTACCTTCTTGACTAAGTCTATTTCTGGTCAAATGAAATACCAGTTGAAAAGGCTTTACTTCGACCATCATTCTACGACCACTTTATGGTCGTAAGATCTTCTACTACTCATTTTTGAAGTAAGTTACTTTCACTTGAAGCTGGGGGTCTAGATGACGAGGATCTAATAATCCTCATTTATTTATTTATCTATAATTCTCATTATAGATGGTAATATCTTTATATTAGTCACAAGTATACCCCTTATTGTTCATAAGGAAAAAGCTTTACGGAGTAGCCGTAAGTCTTACTACAACCACTCCCTGGTCGTAAGTTTTCTACGACCAGTCTCTAGTTGTAAGCCCTTCTATGACTAATCCTTTGTTGTGAGTCTTATCTACACTTCTCTACAACTTGGTCAGCCATGACCATCCTATAATCTATGGAGCCTAAAGGCATGTGGGCCTAGTCAGTTAGGGAGTCTTATACGCCATGTTTTGCACATGGGGTATTTAATATACACTATTATTCTCTGTGAGTAACCGCATGAATCACCTCTGTTTCTGACAACAACTGCCTGACGACGTGGGGATGCCACGTCCTTGACGACAACCACCATCCAGCGGTTCATCATCTGGAACATTGAGGTGCCTCTTCACTAGGAGAAACTGCCATCTCTTCATACGCTATATAAAGACTGAAGTCAGAAGGCAGAAGGAGAGGAGAATCTGGAGCACAAGCCTTAGTCTTTCTCTTGATTGTAATCAGCACACTCAATACAACCACACATGAGTAAGGTTCATTCTCTCCGGAGAAGGCATGAACCTATATTAAATCCCTATGTCATTCTCTGTGTAGCTTTAGTCTAGGAGACCCCCCTCCCCCCCGAATCAAACAATTATACGTAAGATCGGTTCTAGATCACCGACACTGGGTTATAACCGTCTCTGGTCGAAGACGAATTCTCTGGGTGTGTAGTCGGACTTGCAAGTGCAAAGTGTTTGACCATGCCTCAGGCAGTGGTAACCGCACAGTGACGGTTAGCAGATTGTGATTGAGCCCATAATTGTGTGTTTCATGACTTGCCAAAGGTAGTTGGCCATCCTCGGATGGGCTTGAGCACTCGGAGACTGGGGCCTCACCGCGTTCAAAACACGTCGCTAGGTGGCCTTGGTTGTGGTCGATTAGACCCTTGCCCTATGAGGATTTTGACTCCCCATGTGGGTGTAATGGTGCTGGTAGAGCGTCAAAGATAGCGCGCCCTCCTGCAACGTCAGAGATAACACATCCTCCTACAACATGTCTGTGGCACGATCTCCTGGACCTAGTGAAGGATCCTTGGAGTAAGCATTGCCCTTGGACGAATAGATGCTCGACTCGTAGTCGTAGCAGACTTCCATGTCAATTCATGCGTAATTTGAGAGATCGAACCAATTCTCCTCGTTCCACTCGTTTGCAATGGAGGCATCTGAGTAGAAACAATGAAGATTACAGCTCTGCCCACGGCCGGTGCCAGTTGTCGATGAATTATTATCGATATTTGTGAGTTAAATGCTGGGGACACTGCTCTCGAGATCACACAAGAAGAGGCAATGTTGTTTAGATAGGTTTCAGACTTTCTCTGAAGAGAATAACAACCATACTCCTGTGTCCTTTTATTAAATAAGGTTACAAAGCACAACAAGCCACAAAACTAAGAAGTATTGCTAATGGCTTCTATCTTTGTGTTCGTCTCTTGGTCTCCTTTCCTCTCGCTTGCCAAGACCGCCTTATAAAGCGTTGAAGGATGGCGCTTGTCGTAAGGCCAAGAGGCGCCTTTAGCAATTGACTAATCAGACGTTGATATCGGTTGTTGTCTGGGAGACATTATGCTTGCACGTTCACCAAGCGGTTATTGCTAGAGAGAGAGAGGTGCATGCAGTTATATCAGAAACAGATACATGCACGTGTTATATTAACTACCACGTATAGTGAAGCTTAGTGTATAGGATCCCTAGTCGATAAGATAGAACCCACATATCTGTAAGATTTATCGACCACAGGGTGCTCTAATTTGACCTGATCGTAACAGACTTTCCGACCATAGGATGATCGTAACCTTCTCTGGTCGTGGCAAATATCACCGACCAGGGATATCTTCGAGGGCTATTTAGAATACTATTATCCATAATAAATTTTATATATAAATAACTTTATTAATTAAGGATTAGTCACAAGTAACGAGCAAAAATTCCATTTGAAATTTCACCTCACTTAATGTAACAGTTGATGATGCAAATTGCCAAATTCCCAATCCAATACGTACATGGTGCAAATTAAGCAACCCACGACGCGGATGGTCCCCTTGCAAGAAATCACGATCATTGGAAGGTACATGCACCCGATACACCAAGCAGGCAGTGGCAGAACCAGGAATTAAAAAGACCCAGGGCGAATTTGTACTTAAAAAAATACTGAGACACAATGTGGTTCAATAGTCAATATAACTAATGATGTCAAATACATTCAAATTATCAAATTATCATCTACTATTGCGGTTTTAAAATAAGTCTGTATTGATTTTATTTTGTTATAGAATTCCTACAAGACAACATTTAAATGGAAACAAATCATTTGTCATTTGGTCTTGGAAGTTAAAATTCCTACAAGACAACATTCAAGATTTCAAGTGGAGAGTGCACTGCCCACAACTCCACAAGACCACAGAGAACACCATGCAACAAAGCATCTGTCATTTCATTTGGTATTTTGGTCATAGAATTTACAAACATGCTCCTCACCTGATACCTCACTGGCTCACTTCCTCTGTTCCTTATCTCAGACTCTGCCTCAGTGCCTCTGCGGCTCTGCTAGCGCCCGCCTCGGCTCGGACGGTCGGACCTGGCGAGGGTCATGTCACATGACCCTAGCATCATCGGCGCTGCACATACCACACGCCCACTCCCAGCCTTCCCTTCTGTGCCACCTGCATCACATCCCTTCCCCTCACACCCTGCATTGCATACAAGGCAATATGTATCACATCGCCCATCGCCTTGCGCACTAACACCAAGAGACGGCCAGACCCTGACCCACGGTTGCCCCTCACCAGACGCTGCGACGCCACAGCCTGTAAGAAGATCTCAAGAAGAGAGGAGGAATGACCGAATGGGGATTCAATTTGGGGAAGAAATTGAAGAGAGGAGGAATGGGGATTGGATTTGGGGAAGAAATCGAATTTAGTGTTGTCACCTGGGAGCTGGCTTGGGCCTTGGGCTTAATGGGCTGCTGCCGGCTGCCTCGGATGCCCACCACCGACCCACGGCCATGGATTCTCTCGTTCTCCGTGCTCCTCCCGACACTTCTTTGAAGGCTAAGCGCCCGACGGACCGGGCGGGGACAGCGAGGGGGGGGGCCCCGGGAGGTTCGGGCAGCCGTCCCGGCTTGCCTCGGAGGTGGCTCCACCACTGCAGGCAGGATACACCGGCCCAAGAGCTCAAACTTTCAGGGCAGTTCGATCGATCTCTAGCCAGCCTTCTAACTTCACCTGAACACCGGCCGGGTTTAATTCCTCACCAATTTTCCCAAGCATGCAGATGTCGTAGCAGCGTAAGTATCAGGTACCTGCCCTGCCCTGCCCTGCGATTTCGTGTGGCTGGCATGTGTTGGAGGCCGGGTTGGACGCGAGCCACCCGTCGTTATTGCTGGCCCTCGCAGACAGGCGGTAACGATAGACCAATCATGATTCTGTTTGGTGCATGTTGATGGTGTGCCGTGTGCATGTGTCTGTAGAACTGTATATATGCAATGTAGCAACCAGCACGTACGCACGTAGCAGTAAAAGTTCCGGTTTGATTCGGCAGCAGCAACTACCTTTAGCTGCCATTAAAACTGTACTCACGTGCATACGCGCGCGCGGATAGCGTAGCCGCCGTAGCTCCCTAGGTCACAACTAAACTAGTAGCATCCAATCCAACAGTAACCACCTCTCTTATAAGTAGATATAGATTTGTTAGCAGTACACTCATTGTTTCGCAATATAATTAAGTCTTGGAAAGTGTAGTTTCACAGGGTAAGACTAATGAGAAAATCAATAATGTAATTATCGCAATTTTCCCATTATTCACCCTTGCTTATTTGATGCTGTAAAAAATATCGGGTAGTCATAACTATGGTATTAAAACATGGGTATATTTGGTCCGATGCCATTAAGTATTTCTTAGATTTTGTGCTACAATCATTTGTCTGTATGCATGGTGACTTTGGATTTATATTGTGAAACAGAAGGAGCCAACAAAATTTTGCATCAATAAAAAACTAGTGCATCGCGTAGTATATACATGGGGTTCGATCATATATGTAGTGTATATGTTCATGCATGAGGTTCTTGTACAATTCGGGTAATAAGCTGCCGGGATCCGGATTTTTGAATCCGAACCTTTTGTGTACTTCTGTACTAGTCTCATGATCAGTAACTAGTGCAATGGTGCTGGTAGAGCGTCAGAGATAGCGCGCTCTCGTTGTCGTAGCAGACTTCCATGTCAATTCATGCGTAATTTGCAAGATCGAACCAATTCTCCTCGTTCCACTCGTTTGCAATGGAGGCATCTGAGTAGAAACAATGAAGATCACAGCTCTGCCCACGGCCGGTGCCAGTTGTTGATGAATTATTATCGACATTTGTGAGTTAAATGCTGGGGACACTGCTCTCGAGATCACACAAGAAGAGGCAATGTTTTTTAGACAGGTTTCAGACCTTCTCTGAAGAGAATAACAACCATACTCCTGTGTTCTTGTATTGAATAAGGTTACAAAGCACAACCAGCCACAACACTAAGAAGTATTGCTAATGGCTTCTATCTTTGTGTTCGTCTCTTGGTCTCCTTTCCCTCTGTCTGCCAGTACCGCCCTTATAAAGCGTCGAAGGGGTGGCAGTTGCTGTGCGTCAAGAGGCGCCTTGGCAATTGATGGAATCTGCACGTTGATATCGGTTGTTGTCTAGGTGACATTATGCTTGCACGTTCACCAAGTGGTTATTGCCAGAGAGAGAGAGGTGCGTGCAGTTATATCAGAAACAGATACATGCACGTGTTATATTAACTACCACGTATAGTGAAGCGTAGTGTATAGGATCCCTAGTCGATAAGATAGAACCCACATATCTGTAAGATTTATCGACCACAGGGTGGTCTGATTTGACCTGGTCGTAACAGACTTTCCGACCATAGGATGATCGTAACCTAAACTGGTCGTAACCTTCTCTGGTCGTGGCAAATATCACCGACCAGGGATATATTCGAGGGCTATTTAGAATACTATTATCCATAATAAATGTTATATATAAATAACTTTATTAATTAAGGATTAGTCACAAGTAACGTAGCAGTAACTTCCATTTGAAATTTCACCTCACGAATGTAACAGTGATGATGCAAATTGCCAAATTCCCAATCCAATACGTACATGGTGCAAATTAAGCAACCTACGTACGCGGATGGCCCCCCCTGCAGTAAATCACGCACCGCTGGGAAGGTACATGCACCCGATACACCAGGCAGGATACACTGGTCCAAGAGCTCAAACTTTCAGGGCAGTTCGATCGATCTCTAGCCAGCCTTCTAACTTCACCTGAACACCGGCCGGGTTTAATTCCTCACCAATTTTCCCAAGCATGCAGATGTCGTAGCAACGTAAGTATCAGGTACCTGCCCTGACCAATCATGATTCTGTTGTCCATCTCTTCCTGCTTTCCGTTTCAAATCAATGCATAAATAGTGCCGCATTTCTTGTTTAGCCTTGTACGTACCGTCAAGTCATAGAACTAGGTAACCAGCAGCCTTGCTAGTTTAGCCACTTCCTTCGGTTCCTTACGTTGTTGGTAATTGCAGTTTGGACGTTTCTATGGACCGATCGTTCGATCAATAACTATGGAACGAACAGCCACGTTTCCTCTTATCCCTTCGCAGCACAACCCATCGAGATCAACGCGTCGTCTCCCCTCCATCGATTCGTCGTCTCCGCCCCGAACACGTCTCCCCCGGCGAGCTCCTCCACCACTCCTGCTCTACCCCCTCTTCTTCCTCCACCCGGCGACGTCTCTCCTCAGGCTCTGCCGTCACTACTTCCTCTCCAACGACAAGCTCCATGTGCCTCCACCACTACCCCCACCCTCTAAACCACAGGTACCAGTGAACCCTTCCCAATCCCGGTGAATCCTAACTCTAACCCTAACGTTGTTCAACTGTCACCAAAGATCCTGCAGCCACCATTGCTCGCCATTGCCGGAGAATAACCCAGTACTGTCCTTTGTTGCCTGAATTTGATCTCATACTCGATAGCGAGCAAACACCTTGCAGTTTAGCCCGATTAGATTTGGAGAGCAGAAGCACTTGGGACCGTTTCAAAGAGCTTCATCTGAGCCGTCCGTTGAACGATCCGACGGCCCATGACGTCATGACCCGATCGATGGCGGTGCTGACTGCAGAAGTATTCTTTCCTACTGGACTGTAGACCTGTGGTACTTTGTAAATCCTTAGGTATGCATGTACCGGTCAGTAAACGTAGAGCAACCTCCAACTACCGCCTTAATTCGCAGTTCGTACGTTGGAGATCGAATTGCGTGGCATGGACCGATGGACGAAACCGAAAGGACCATACTCCGTAGGGTTACGAATCTTCCAATTTTAACTTGTGGGCGCGCAGATCTGCGGAGTATAATCACTATATGTAAGTACCCCTCAATTGATCTTTGGTCATTGTTTGGTGCATGTTGATGGTGTGCCGTGTGCATGTGTCTGTATAGTTACTGTATATATGCAATGTAGCAACCAGCACGTACGCACGTACGTTGCAGTAAAAGTTCCGGTTTGATTCGGCAGCAGCAACTACCTTTAGCTGCCATTAAAACTGTACTCACGTGCATACGCGCGCGGGGATAGCGTAGCCGCCGTAGCTCCCTAGGCCACAACTAAGCATCCAATCCAACAGTAGCCACCTCTCTTATAAGTAGATATAGATTAGTTAGCAGTACACTCATTGTTTCGCAATATAATTAAGTCTTGGAAAGTGTAGTTTCACAGGGTAAGACTAATGAGAAAATCAATAATGTAATTATCGCAATTTTCCCATTATTCACCCTTGCTTATTTGATGCTGTAAAAAACATCGTGGTATTAAAATATGGGTATATATTTGGTCCGATGCCATTAAGTATTTCTTAGATTTTTTGCTACAATCATTTGTCTGTATGCATGGTGACTTTGGATTTATATTGTGAAACAGAAGGAGCCAACAAAATTTTGCATCAATAAAAAACTAGTGCATCGCGTACTACATACATGGGGTTCGACTATATATGTAGTGTATATGTTCATGCATGAGGTTCTTGTACAATTCGGTATTAAGTCACGGATCCGGATTTTGAATCAACCTCTCAGGTACTTCAGACTAATCTTATGATCAGTAACTAGTGCACACAGTAGAAACATCATTGATAACAAGCTCAAATCTTGAAATAACATTAATAAATAACTGAGTACCGACCTTATGAACACTTATTACAAAAGGGGTCCAAAGACCTTTAGTCTCATAGCAGCGGAAATAAAATGATAAACTCTGTGGATGACCCATCGAATTGCCCACCGGCATTCAACTAGGGGAACGCAGCCTAGTACTCTGGGAAGCCTTCGTCGATGCCACAAGCGAAGTAGTCGTAGTCGTTCTCGGCATCTTCAAAGACTTCTAAGATTTGTTTTGAGTGTAGCATGTGAGTACATGAAGTACTCCGCGAGTCTTGGGAAATTATGCATATGTATAGCTTTAACAATTGGGCATATATGGTTCATTTGCACAAAGCAATATTTTGAATTTAAACATCTTTTATAAAGCTCATTTGACAAATGATGATTAAATAGTTAAAGTAATTTAAATCAGTCTCTAGTGCTGGTTTCAACTGTCATACACTAGTAAAGAGGCTCTATCCGTCAAGTTTTCATGAATTGAGCTCTAGCTGTCCAACTGGCTTTAACTGCCAGAACAACAATCCAAGAGTTCCAACTACTCTTGGATTCCCAAAATATTTCTTTTAAAACCAAAACTGAAATCTACCATGTGTCACTACTACAAAACAAGCTATAGAAGACGCCTCATCATAGACGGTTCCTTTGGAACCGCTCAGGATAATTATCACTGAGCGGTTCTTTTGGAACCGCTCGTGATATAACTATCACAAACGGTTTTAAATAGAACCGCTCAGGATAATCTCGACCATCACAGATGGTTATTGTTAAGAACCGTCAGGAAGTATCACTGACGGTTCTATTTACAAACCGTCTGTGATGTCTTCAGATATCATAGACAGCTTTATATTAAAAACCGCTTAGACTTGATTTTACCATGGCTTCAAATTTTCCATGATAAAATCAAAGAGTAAGGAAAATTTGAAGCCATGGTAAAATCAGAGAGTAAGGAAAATTTGAAGCCATGGTAAAATTAGAGAGTAAGAAAAATTTTAAGCTATGGTAAAATTAGAGAGTAAGAAAAAATTTAAGCCATGGTAAAATCAGAGTCACAAACGGTTTTTAATACAAACCGTCTGTAATGAGATACTTATCACAGACGGTTTGTATCAAAAACCGTCTGTGAAGTATCACAGACGGTTTTTGCCTGAAACCGTCCGTGATTCGCAGCGCGGGAGTTCAAAAAAATTTGAACGCTTGTGCGGGAGGCAAAATATTTTGGCGCTGTACTTATATATTGTAGCTGAGTCGAGGCGGGATGCGCTGGGGCGAGCTAGGCTCTCGTGATGTCGTCATGGGTCGCCAAATTTCTACGGAGGTGGAGCTCTTCATGAGGGATGCATAACATGTGTAATGATCAATGGGGGCAGAGGGTGTGGCTGGAGAAGGAGAACGGCGCCAAGTGCTACGCGCTGTCGGTGAGGAAGCTGAGCCTGCCATGGGAGGACGGCGAGTTCAGCTAGAGATGGACACCTCACCCTCTCTCGAGGTTCTTTCTCTTCTTCCCTTGCTTTCCTCTGATTTCCTGCATACATATCACGCACCAGGCCGGATCTCCATGTACTCCTTGGAGAAGATTAGGCTCATGGGCTCCGACTCCAACTCGGCTAGGTCGGCGAAGAAGTCGTCATGGTGTTTGACCTCCGGATCATCGGCCAGTAGCTCGGGTGAACATCTCACAGATCGATCATTGTGATCATCTCATCAGAATCGAGGTATCATCTACGCCTTTCTCCATTTCTAACCCTACCACTGCCTCCTCTTTCACAGCCATCGGAGGAGTCCTACTGGTGCTCGTGGTGGTCGTGCTTGTGGTCATGGTGGTAGTGGTCGTGGCAGCGGCGGCTTGATCCTTTAGTTCTGCTTTAACAATTGGTTTCTGTTGGTTGTGTGAGGAGTTGTTCTTAGAAGCTGCTGCTGAGCCGTTGCTGCTGTTCTTGACATGGTGAGACCGTGTTGAGCTGGCGAGCGTGCTACGATTTTTTTTTCAATACGAAAAAGCTATCACAGACGGTTTTGAACAAGAACCATCTATGAAAATTACTATGACAGACGGTTCTTATTCAGAACCGTCTGTGAAAATATACTATCACAGACGGTTCTGAAAAAGAACCATCTGTGATAGTAATTATCACAGACGGTTCTTGTTAAGAACCGTCTGTGATAGCTATTTTCACAGACGGTTTGAAAATTGTCTTTGATGACCGCCTGTTATCACAGACACATAAATACAGATGGTTCACAAAACCGTCTATGATGACGTTTTGTGTAGTAGTGTGTATACGCACCTTGCCCGCCCTTGACCGTGGGCACGACTATTCGAATAGTTTTTAACACTCTGCAGAGATTGTACAGCGTGACCCACACGGGATAATCAGCTTATACTGTCCGCTCACACACTTCCGGAGGTGTGCGACTAAGCGATTATCACAAGGCTTTTACAATACTTTATCCTAACATTAGCCCGCCAGATGAGCTTAACCCCAGGTCATGGACGTCATTTACCATCGACCTAGATCTCACCATTCTGGGGGATAATTTGCTTGGGCTTGGACGTCTTTTACCAATGTCCGGCGCAAGCCTCGACAGACATGGACGTCATTTACCATCGTTTACACTATCCAGGTAACACCTACCATCTACAACTTGCGGGCTAAATGTTCGGACTTAGTAAATTACTCAGCCAGGTCCTTCCCATTTAGGACGTGTGATTGCACAGCAATGCTTGGATTGAATAAACACAAGAGTCGGTACTTAATCAATCAGGGTAAGACAAACCAAACTCATGCCACTCACCCTAGTCTAAAATATTTTCCACCATTTTTATTTTATTTCCAAATATTGATATTACCTAATGTCAAATATTTTTCAAAATTTAAAGCATAACAAGTATTAAAGGTTTTGCTCCCCCAAAGGTTAAACAGGACCGAAAGGCACGTCTAAGCAATTCTACCGAATCAACTATTCTGCAAAATTGTATTCAATAATGTGGAATTTCTACGCTAAGGTTACAAAGGTACAGGATAACAAATATCAAGAATGATAATAACAAACTTTAAGTTTTTAACTAACAACCTATAGTTTAAACTTATCATTTAAATAAAATAGCAATGCATAACTTTAAAACTGAAAACATAATTTACAAATCATAGGTTCAAAGTGGCCAAAGGAGACTTGCCTTCGGTGACATTGGAGGTAAGTGTTTCCTGTTGATCCAAACTCGCATCAGCGACGTCGGATTCTACTAGCACGAATCGAACCAAATAAATAACAGAAATTAAATAAAAACTAAAAATTATAAATAAATACTGGAAGGTGGAGAATGAATTTAGAAAAAAAGAATCGATGGATTCGGAGTTCGTACGAAGGAGAACAGACATCCGGAAGATTGACATCATTTGAAATGATGGAAAAAGTGAAATGCACTATTCTGAAAAACATTGATTCGGTTTGCTGATTTTAGAACAACAGCAACGAGTAAAGTGTGCATGAATTAGAGAGACTGACAACAATGGTTCACATGCTAGTGTAATGGCTAGAGAAGAAAAGAGAGGAAATATGGGTCAATGGATGGTGGGACCAAGGAGTCATGGACTCAAAGGCATTTTCAGAACCGAAAACAGAAATAGAACAGAAGCAATGAGTGATGGGTGTAAGAATTGAGAGGTAACAGAAAGAAAAGAAGTGTATGAATTGAGATATAATGGAAAGAAAAGAAAGGTTGGGAGAGGTCAAAGATCAGTGAGCCCTAGAGGTCATAGACTCAAAGGAAAGCTCAACACATAGACATGCTAAGCACAGAATGAACAGTGCAGCTTGTAGAGCTCACTGCCATGGTGGTGGTGCCGGAGAGGGAAGGGACGGCGGCGGCTGGGAACCACCAAAATGGAACCCCGTGGAGTTCCTCTACCACTAGAAAGCGGCAGTTCAGCTGGGTAAGCCCTACGGCGGCAGCGGAGGCTCTGTGGGCGGCGGCGGGGCACAGTCGTGTGTGGCGCCGGTGAGCAAACAACACGGAGGGGCAGGGAGTGTGCGCACTAGCTATGCGCATGCACGAGGGTGGTGTGGCGCAGCTCTGGGAGGCCGGAGTTGGCCCGGAGAAGCGGCGCGACGATGGCCGGCGGCCGGAATAAGGGCAGCACGGTGGCGGCATTGCTCGATAGGAATTTGGACAAACAGAGGTAAGCACTAGGTAGAGTAGATGATGGAGATTGTGTAGTAGAGAAGAATTGAATTTTGGCTCACCGGAGGCGACGAATCCAAGTGAGGAGAACGGGGAAGAATTGCAATTACAGAAGAGCTTCTGTTACTTTCGGATGAACAGTACACAGCAATCGGGAGGTAGAAGATGAATAGCAGAGAGAGAAAATAAGTAAAAGGAAATCATTTAAAATCCTTGGATCCTTAATAGATTGAATAAAATAAATTTAAATTTAATTGATGTTTATTTTAATCATTTAAAGTGTTTTTATTTTCTAAAATTTCAAATTAAGTTTTAAATTAATCCAATATATTTCAAATGATTCATTTTATTTTTAAAGCTTCAAAAGACTCTTGAATTACTAAGAACTCCAATTTCAAATCCAAATCTTTGAATTAATTGTTTTGAAATAAATTTTTGAAAAGGTTAAAATTTGGGATGTTACATAAGCATGCATAATTAAGCTTGTCGGGATAAATTAAGTAATGGTTCAATCATTAGTTTTATTTTAGTACCAAGCCACCAAAATTAGTTGGAGGCGGGACTAGTCTCTAGTGTCTAGATTACTCTATAGCCTGCTTGATCTGCAACCGGCCAAATACCATAATTTGGGGCCAGCATATCCTAGTACTTCTTTTTTTCAAGACAAATAATGGTGTTACGGACCTCTTCCGATTCCTTACATTTCACTCAACAACATTGTCTGGAACAAGTTTTTTGATGGAGTCTCGAGAAGTTGAGAGTTGGAGAGGTTCAGAAATTACATCAATCGTAATCTTCCAGATTCGGATCCTTTCCTTTTATACCCCAGCTCCTTAGGTCTGCTAGGGATGCGCTAGGGGAACAAAATGAGCATAACGTGAAATTTTATCCACAACGACCATGATGCTACTGAAGCGTGCCGACTGAGGTAGACTTTCAATAAAATCCAATGAGACCATTTGCTGAGCTTGCTCTGGGATTGGTAAAGGTTGGAGAACACTCGGATATTTGACATGCTCTGACTTAGCCTGCTTGCACACCGAACAACATGCCACAAAAACTTGAATTCCTTTTTCATACCTGGCCACGCAAAGAGTTTACACACTTGATTGTATGTAACTTGGAATCCAGAATGCCCTCCAATCACACTGTTATGCATGGCTTGAATGATCTTCTACTGCATGTGGGAATTGTGCCCGACCCAAACCCACCCTTCATAACGGAGAATACCATTTGTTAGCTGATATTTCGGATGTTTAGAGCCCTCAACACTCAACTTGGTGATCGGACGTTTTGTCAATACATCCGCTTCATATCCAGTAGCGACCTCAGCTAACAATGCCGGTACACATTGTGATATTGCCAGTAAGTCTCCCGACAAAACAAATGGCCAGCGAGATAATGCATCGACCGCTTTATTTTCCACACCCTTCTTGTAAATCAGCCGGTATTGCAAACCCAAAAGTTTTTTCAGAGCCTTTTGTTTCCATGGCATCGTCAAACGTTGATCATTGAGATGCCCTAAACTCCGTTGATCAGTTCGAATCAGGAATTCCCCATTCTGCAAATATTGACTCCAGTGGTCCACTGCCAAGATGATAGCCAAACTTTCTTTCTCATAAGTGGAGAGAGTCTGATTGCGCGGTCCTAGTGACTTACTAAGGTATGCCAAAGGATGTCCTCCTTGCACTCCTTGCATCAACATAGCTCCGATGCCTTTGTCAGACACGTCAATCTCAATTTCAAACTTCTTTGTGAAATCAGGTAGTGCCAATACAGGAGCAGTGACCAAAGCTATTTTAAGTGCTTGAAAAGCATATTCTTTGTCTGGTGTCCACACAAGGACCGCATGCTTCTTGAGCATATCAGTAAGAGGCCGACGGAGTAATCCAAAACTGCGCATGAACTTGCGGTAATAACCTGCTAGCCCTAAGAAACCCTGAATTTCTTTGGTGTTGGTAGGTGAAGACCAGCCGCGCACTGCTTCAATGTTTTTTGGATCGGTTGCTACCCCTTCCTTGATGATAATGTCCCAAATAAGAAAATTGTTGCTATGCAAAGGAACACTTGGATCTTTTTATCTTTAGTTGATGCTTCCCCAGAATTTCCAACAGTTGCCGCATGGTGACCACATGTTCTTGTAGTGTTTGATTGTAGACTAATATATCATCAATGAAGACCAAGACTCCTTTCCTTAACAAAGGAGCTAGAATGGTATTCATGAGCCCTTGAAAAGTGGTTGGGGCACTGGTGAGGCCATATGGCATCACCCGAAACTCATAATGCCCGTGATGAGTTTTAAACGTCATTTTATACTCATCCTCCGGCTTCATGTGTATCTGATGATACCCCGCTCGTAAATCCAAACTAGTGAATCATTGAGAACCGAACAATTCATCTAGTAGTTCATCTATGATTGGCAATGTATATCAGTTCTTGATAGTTGTAGCATTCAAATGGCAATAATCAACACAAAAGCGCCACGCATGGTCTTTCTTTTGAACCAACAAAATTGGGGATGAAAACAGACTGCAACTGGGTTGAATCACCCCTTGAGATAACATCTTGGCCACTTATTTCTCAATTTCGTCTTTCTATGTTGGACTGTATCGATACGGTCTGAGATTGACCGATTGAACCCCTACTAGCAATGGTATAGTATGGTCAAAAGGTTGACATGGTGGGAGCCCTTGTGGATCAGCAAATAAGTAATCGAATTCGATCAACAAAGATTGGATAGGTTGAGGCATGGCGAACTCCACAGTCTTTGTTAGACATATTGACAGGTATTGGCCAGAACATTGAATATCCCCATAATCATGCAGTTGACATAGCCAAACCATACAACATTATAGCTGTGGAAATTTGATGCCCTGCAAACACATTTTCTTGCCTTGACACCAAAATGAGAGAGTCTTCTTCAACCAATTCACATTCATGGGACTATACTGCTTAAGCCAATCCATGCCCAGGATTATGTCATAACACTCTAAGGGTAGCATGCGAAAATTAGTGTGGAAAGTCTGACCTTGAATACTCCACTGACATTGGGGGAAATTCCTGGATACACTGCAACACACTGTCATTGGCGAGACGTACTCTAACCGGAACCCGAGCTGTTTTAGCACCCTGCAACAGATGTGCAAATTTGTCACTGACAAAATACTGAGAATTGTCAGAATCAACCAACATTGTAACCAGATAGCCTTGAACTTCTCCTTGCAATTTGATAGTTCTAGAAATTTCACCACTCAGCATGGCTTCTTTTGAGTTAGTCATCACGTCTACATCCACCTTTGAGCTTGCATCATCATCAGGGTGGGAACCACTATCATTGCTGTGCAACAGTTCCCATTATTCTTCCACAACATGTAATTGAACTGTTGGTCCACATTTGTGCTCCTGAGGCATCGTTCTCCACAAGTATAACATAGTCCTTTGGCTCTTCTATAGGCACGAAGGGCGACAAGTTTTTCATCTGCAGGAGTTGTTCTGGTCCCTTCGATGCTCCTCCGGTCATCTGCCTTGACAAGAGAGGTTGTTCTTCCTAGTGGTACTGGTAGAGGTAGAGCCGTGCATAACACTGAGTGAGTTCCTGACAATGACTCCCCTCGGCAGGACTCCTTGCGCAAGGATTCAAGTACCTCTTCCTGCAAGCCAACTAAAGCCACTGTAGTATCCAAATCCGATGGTCGGTGTAGAACAACCACTGACCATATATCCTCCCAGAAACCATCCACAAATTGAGTAACAAAAAAGACCAGATTCCAAGATGCATGATGTGCTAACAGATTATGCATGAGTTCATTGAATTTGTCCGCATACTCAGCTACAGAGGTTGTTTGGCGCAAATGATTGAATTGCTGAACAAGTTGTTGCAATTCCTCCCGGCCGAACCGACTACAGACTGCCTCAGCAAAAGGTTCCCAACTGTTGAATCGAAGATGGGCTTTGGAAGATTGCAACCAAAGTAAAGCTCCTCCCAGAAAATACGTAGTTGCAATATTCACCATGTAATCCGGATGCACATAAAAAATTCTAAAATAATTCTTACATTTGAGTTACCAGGCTTTCACCGTCAAATGGAGGAAAATCTAATTTCGGTGATAGAGGGTGACGATGATAAGACCCCTGCTGTCTACCAGATGCAGCAAATCCATCACGCGACTGCGAAAAGAACTCAGAGCGATTAGACATACCATTGTTCGGAGACGATCGCTGAGAAAAATGTTCACCGAAGACTTTTCCCCGATCCATGAGTTCATCACGGCGACTAATCAGCCCATCGGCTTGCTCTCCTCTGGTACAAGGTGATTCCCCTTTCCATATGGGCAATAAGTCCCCCACTGTTGTTGGTCCATGCTTGACATCCGGTGATGGAAGGATCAGTGGTAAATCTCCCAATCTAACCGCTAGCCCTGAATGACGGGTGATCTGAACTACTTGCGATCGAAGCTCGACCACTTCCGCACTCAACCCATCAACCGATTGCTCCATCTCGGGTTTCCACTTTTGCAACTCGAGCACCGCCGGTTTCATCTCTTCCACCGTAGCTTGGATGGCCTCGCTCCGTGCTTCCAGTTTTTTGAGTGATTCACCTTGCGCCATGATCGCCTTGGTCAGTTCCGCAAGCTGATGATCCATTTCTTATGATCGGATCTATGCGCGGGTTAGGTAGCGTGGAGGATCTAGGGCTAGAAAATGGCTCTGATACCCATTGTTACCGACCTCTTTTGATTCCTTGCATTTCACTCAACAACAATGTCTAGAACAAATTTTCCGATAGAGTCTCGAGAAGAGCAGTAGAGAAGAGGGATGAGATATTCAGAGAAGTTCAAAGTTGGAGAGGTTCCGAAATTACACCAACCGTAATCTTCCAGATTCGCGGTCCTTTCCTTTTATAACCCCAGCTCCTTAAGTCTGCTAGGTCAGCCTTCCTACCGCTATTGACCTGGTTGTCGCCCAAGCATCTTCTGGAAATCGATTGCTGGGCTTCCGTTATCGCCTTCCCTTTTGATTTGCTAACCTGTGCTCGGTGTTGTCCTGTAGCTCATCCGGCAACATGACAAATAGCCTAAATTAATTTATAATGGACGTCCCTGTTGTGAGCAATTCAGGGAGAGACACTTCGCTTTCGATGGAATCAATGATCACGTGCGATGTATGAGGTTTTCTTTATTTTTATTTTCCCGCTGTAAATCCTCATGCATTACAGTTATTTTGACTCTCACGACCCACAGCATGTTATGGGTCAAAAACTTTAAATCCCGAACAGACATAGTAAAAAATACACACGAATAACTCACTTAACCAGCGAGCGAAATGTGCATGTTGAGGATTGAAATGGTGAAATATAGACAACCAAGTTAATTATCATCGACCTCCATCGCAAAAAAAAAAAAGTTAATTGTCATCGGCCTTTCACCTCAAATATCCAATCTTAACAAGTTTAAGTGACTAGTTAGAGGACTAATCAACAGGAGAGTAGACAAGACGTGATCGCAGCCGGTGCTATAAAGAGCAGGGTAGAGTTGTTAGAACCTGGGCATAACTACCAGATCAATAACTTCGCCGGGCCCCCACGGCCCAACCCCATCGAACGGTAACTGCCCGACGACGTCGACATCCCACACACGGCCACACCAATAGGCGACGCACGGCACCCCGTCCATGAATCCAACCTTTTTCACTTGCGCGCACGATAGCAAACGCAGGTCTAGCCCAGGAGGCGTGGCAGCAACGTACCGCACGATCCACGAATTAAACGCACCGCCTTTTCCCGCCCGACCCTGCTCCCACCATCCCCTTAGCGCGCGCGCGGGACGTCCTCGCGTCCGATCCTTACGTGCTCTATATAAGCTCGCCGCGGCGTCACCAACCTCCACGCAGCAGCAGCAACCGCGACAGGACAAGCCTTTCTTGCGATCGCCCAGAAGCTTAATTAGCTAGTACTAGTAGCGATCAAGTCATTGACGACATGGCCAGGTCGACAGCTCTGCTGATCCTTGCGGTTCTGGTGGCCGCAGCGTGCGTCGCCCATCTGGGCTCGGCGGCGCGGAACGTCCCTGCCGAGCAGTCGGCGGAGGCGGTGGAGTGGCCGGAGAGGGTGCAGGAGGGGACGGTGCTGATCCCAGGAATCGGGCGGTACGAGCTCGGCAGCCACTACATGCCGGACATCCTCGACGTCGACCACAGCATCTCCGCGGCCGCCAACGGGCAGTTCCTCCCCGGCGCCGACGACACCTGGATCCCCAACCCCGGCTTCGAGGTGCCCAATCCCTTCCAGCCCGACTTGTCCACTCCCTAAGCCGCCCGCATCCACATCATCAGTCGCGGGTCATCACATCCACGTTACATCGATCGGTAGCCTTCCGTATATTTTAGCCAATTAACTAGCCGTGCATGCATGTACTCGTGGCGTCTCTACTTGATTTTAAGTGTGTGTATGGATGCGTAGGAAGCATCAGATATCTCGCTTGATTTGTTTCTGTAGCTTGCTTCGATCCAATCAATCAATGAATGATGTAGTTTGCTTGATACATATAGCTATCGTGCACCAGTGCACCGTGTCATACTGTCATGTACTCACGTTGACTCGTTTCTGCCAAGAGATCGATGAATTACCGTGCATTGCACATGCGTGCTGCGTTTGAGCATGCAATGGCCCGTGCATCACCGACAGTCCAGAGGAGCTCTGGAACAGATAGTACACGCAGATTAAAAAAAAAGTGGCACCAGAAAAGAAAGGTGGATACTTGCCTTGTCCCTGTTGTACTCATCATGCACAGTCTGTGAGGGGACCCCTTCTTTAGCTTTCTTGGTGTTAAAAGGCGGTGAATACAGAGAGAGGAGGCCCCATGAGGCCATGACAACGTACAGGGAATCAGATACGCTGGTTCAAAAGGGGGTAGGCATGGTTTACGATCAACTGATCGTTCACCTGATTCTACTGGAGATCAAATGAGATCTCTGTGTGTGGCCGTTCTTGATCATCCGACTACGAGTGGAATGATTCGCGAGTTTTGATCTGCAATGTGCGAGAAAGAGAGACCAACCCGAGATATCTGGCATTCTGGCCTAAGCATGAGTTTGTAAGAGTAACACGAATAATCCAGGCCCAACGATCAATGTTAACTGGGCCTTTGTGTATCATGTATCGGCCTGTGCCTACAGTTACAGGTACATAACTGTGCAAATTTTACCACTCCACACCACGGTTTTTGTTTGGCTAAATCTGTAAGAAAAAAGAATGTTAGGCTAAATGCTAATCCTCCCGGGTAAAGGAGGCCGATAGGGAGGATTTTTAGGGTGGTCACGTAGCCATTTTTTTTTTGGGTGCCCTCCTATGCGCGGCGGTACTTTTTCGAATTTTTTTTTAAATAATCTATTTTTTATTCGAAATATCAAAACTATTCCAATAATTTTTTTTCCGTAAATATACTGTCGCTTCAATGGTTGGGCGACAGCTCCTATCGCCCAACCGTTGGGCGATTGAAAGCTCGTCGCCCAACCTTGGGCTTTAAAAGCACAGAGACGGCGGTTGGCGACATCATTGCGATCGCCGCACTGTTGGCGATAGGGTCCATCGCCCTAACCGCATAACGATCGCATGTTCCATCCGCTTCAACTTGCGGGCGACTGGTGGCCTATATAGGCACATGCATGTCCCCGACGCCATTTCGCCTTAGAAAGGTAAACGGTTCGCCGCTACGGAGAGGAAAAGAGAGGAGAGAGAAGAAAAAAGAGAGGAAAAGAGAGGGAGAGGAAGAGGCAAGAGAGGAGGAAAATTTTACTACGAGGTAAGTTTGTTTTATTTTGTAGTGTATTTTTTTGTAGGTAAATAGTTTGGTTAGATAAAATAATAGTGTAAGTAGCGCCAGAGGAAATCAGAAGTTAGAGAAAACAGTAGAAAATCGAGTTGATTTGTATGTAAGTAGAAGCGATAAAAACTTTAGAAAATCCTCAAACACCGAAAGCGCATAGTAATAAGATAAAATAAATAGATGCGCGGACATTCAACTAAGGTGTTTGATAGGATACTTCAAAGGAATCGAGATTCGTGATACTTTTGCAAACATACGGAATGTAGAAATGTTATTTGCATATAGTCAAACCCTTCGACAACTATTAAAATGGCATACAAACCGTATTCCTTTGTGTACAAGAATTGAAGCATCGAGGGCGTTCTCGCCCGCCATGTGACTAACCAAAGGCAAAGGTCATAATGTAGTGTATTTTTGTAGCCGCAAAGGTCGCAGTAATGTAGTTGATTTGTCGAGGAAACTTTATTTTGTAGTATACTTTTTTGGGTACGTAAATAGTTTATTTAGTTAAATGAGTAGTATAAAAGCACCCGTAGGAAATTGTAATTAGAGAAAAAAAAATAGAAAATCGAAATGTTGTTAATTTGTATGTAAGTAGTAGCGATAAAAACTTTAGTTAGAGAAAAAATAGCATGTGAGGGAGTATTATTAGTTTGTTAGATGTATTGTAGTAGTGTAGGTGTGTGCGTGGCCGACTATTCTTGGGTCAATAATGCGTGACCGAGCACATAAGGAGGATGAATTATTTGTATAAATTAATTAGTAGAAGTAAATTAGTATGAACTAACTGACTTAGGTAATTGGTATAAGACCGGAATGCAACTTGTAGCATTTCGGGTTGCAAGTTAGCGTCCGAATCGGATAATGCCTACTATGGAATAGCTCGGTTTTTAGGTTGAATCTAAGTATCGCATCACCGTGCATTGCGGCCTCTCGCTTTAGGGAATGAATGATGTCTTGATCATGTTTGTCGTGTAGTTGTCGATTTATAGACGAAGGGCCTTACAAATGTAAATTACAATGTAGCAAGATTTGCATGTCGTGCGCTATGCTACCGACTAATTGCAATGTTGGAAATATTTGCGTACCATACAATAAGTCATGCTCAGACGCACTACATTGAAAGTGCATTACGGTGTTGGCACCATTCGTGAAGATCCGTGTGGTGTTGACTTGAGCAGCTTTGCAAGCCACTCTGTACACTTGACGGCGAGAATGCACGAATCGAAGATGTGAAGCATCGGTCACCAGCGCAGCTTCTCTTTGAACCTCGAGATGTGCAAATGCGTCGACATACAAGGGCTTTGGAGCCGGTCTTCCACTTAACATCACCGCGAAGTTGAGAAGACCGATGCGCACGGCAAGGTGGAAGGGCTTTATAGAAGGATGTCGGCTACCGTGGATATGAGTATGTGATACTTGTGCAACTATGCCCAAAAGAAGTCAGCAGGCCCCCACGGATATCATCCGGTGTTATGAGCGACTCGGTGCGGCATGTTGGTGAAGAAGAGGACCCGAGGGTCAGGTTACTTAAGAGTTCAGAGAATATTGCTTGTGATGAGCCCGACGCAGACATACAGAGAGGAAGATCGGCCATCGCATGGTGAGCCTCTGAGACGGCCGATGAAGGAGAGCATAGGGATTACATATTGCATCAACTTACATACGCTACGAGATTGAACGTAAATGCGACACATCGATACAACATGTCAACTCGATAAAAGGCAACCGCAATAACGCTGCTCACCATTTAGTTACATGCTTCATGAGATTCAACATAAGTGCATACGTAGGGGACACTAGCGACGCACGAGCCCGCCTCCCTAATTGTAGAAGGTGCCTCGCAACCCACATAGAGTGTTCCCGGTTAGGCGCCTCGACGTGGTCGGGTCATTGTAGTAGTGGCACGCACATATGCAATTTTGGGTTCGACAAAGAAGATGCGGATCATAGGAACTTCCTATGTTGACGACCTCCTCATTGCCTCTCTCACACAGATCTCATATGAGGTCGCCATTTTGCTCGCTCAGATCGTCAATTTGTGCCTACAAATCAAATATTCGGTTCCACAATACATCCACGTACCGCACAACAGGTCGGTCATGGGGAGGATCGATCCAGCGGGTGAAGTTGCATTTAGCCATCTGCTACAAGGGACGGTTAGTAAGGACGATGTATTTCCAGTAACATAAACAAAACTACTTACCCCAGAGTATGGGCATCGGAAGAAACGCCATCCACCATCGAAAGGGCCGTCTATGGCCTGCACGATAGCGTCCTCCCCGTGTCCGCATTTCGGCCACTTAGGTTGAGCACGCTTGTTCGGCATCAACCGGTGGTTAGGGCCGAAGTCCTCCATCCTTTCGGGGAGAAGGTCCGACTTCGGTGACCTCGGTTGGACTGGTCCCTGGGCGTCTGCCATCGTATGTTACTGTAAAACGGAGAAGGTTCTTCCTCCTACGGTTTCAACGGTCGAGTGGTCGCATTTTATAGGCCCGCGAGGCAGCTTTGCGCAGTGATAAGACCGAAGGAGACAGCTTTCTGCAGTGACAAGACTACATGGGCCAGCTTTGCGCAGTGATAAGACCAAAGGAGACAGCTTTACGCAGTTTATGGTTTAGGTTTAGGGTTAGGCTTTTCAGATCGACTTGACAACCCTGACCACCTTGCCAGCTTTTAAGACCGAAAAGACAAGACTCTGCAAAGAAAGACGTGACAACACTCTGCCTCGCCATTTTTCGCATCGATAAGACAAAGACTCTGCAGCAAAAGACATTACTTCTCCCTGCAAAGTGAGACGTGACAACACTATGCCTTGCCAGCTTTCCAAATCGACATGACAACACTCTACCTCCTCATCTTTTCAGAATTCAAAGACATGACTCTATACTCTATACTCTAATGTAGTTCTGGTTCCGGAAACCCATCAAAGCAAGACTATATTGCAAGTATGCCTCTTCTAGTGGAATCCCAGAAAGAACCATTCGCACCGACATTGAATCCTCCATGTTTTAGGCCATCTTCATAATCACAATGATCGTTCTCACTCTTCACTCATATTCTCAGATAAGCTTCACAAAGTACGACATCGACTATGTGCCTACATACGATATATCGCTCAGACGACTTCATCGAGGAGAGACTCCTCGCGCATCGTAATATCACTTACCTTTGTACTTACATATCATTATCGTCTCAATCGTCCTCACAAAATTCAAATGTAAATTTACCGACTACAACAATATACAACGATCACAAAATGTTATTATGAGTCGACAAATTTCGTACCCATGATATTCTACTTAAAATAACAAATGCACCAACCAACATCACACAAAGACTATTATTTTCAAAATAAATAACATGATATAATCAGATTTCCTAAATTTAATTAACCTACAAAATATAATATTCATTACAACTCAATTAAACAATAATTAAAGGGAAAAAGGATGAGGAGCTCCTATCGCCATAGGGTTGGGCGATCGCCTCCCGCCGCCATGGGGTTGGGCGATCGGTTCTGCCGCCATAGGGTTGGGCGACTAGTTCCTATCGCCTCATTTGTTAGCGATCGCAGCGTAATGCCGCAGAGTTGGGCGATCGTTTCATCGCCCAACCTCATGGCTATTAAATCGCCACGCCAACCGATAGATAGAGCTTGTCGCCCAACCATTGGGCGACAGAGGTATATTTCTGTAAAAAAAAATTGGCTGCAATTGTTTTGATATTTCGAATAAAAAATAGATTATTTAAAAAAAATTCGTACTTTTTCCGCCAGTCCTATTGTTCCTTCCATTGCGAGCCGTCGTATGCGTGCTTGCTTTGCTCAGCCGTCCGATCATTTTTCTGGCGTTGCGTTCGCATGCTACACGTTCGGTTCTCCGCGTGTGCCTGGTGCCTCGGTTGGTGTGCGCCTGCTGGGAACCGGCGGATGCGGATGCGCTTTCCTCGCCCGTTCGATCGTTTCCAGGCGTCGCGTTCGCACGCTGGGCCTCCGGTTTTCTTCCTGTTCCCGATGCCTCAATTGGCGTGTGCATGATGTGTCTTTAATCCCCCATCGTGGCCCGAATTTTTATTATTAATTAACTTTTTTAAAATTTTATTTTAAAGTTAACACATGACGAACTTTATTTCCAATTCTGACCCCCTTTGGTCATGTCACTGGTGGTAACGTGACAAAATAACACTGTCACGCCAGCCCGTATCTGAATAAGCTCTTATCACACCACGACCAATAGTGTGACAGTGTTGTTTGGTCACGCCACGACAAGTGGCGTGACAAAAAGTGCTATTTAGCAGATTTAGCTTATGGCGTGACAATGTTGTTT
Organism: Phyllostachys edulis; assembly: GCA_036346405.1. Lineage (NCBI taxonomy): Eukaryota > Viridiplantae > Streptophyta > Magnoliopsida > Poales > Poaceae > Phyllostachys > Phyllostachys edulis. The sequence goes on along the minus strand of CM070557.1, from coordinate 48,129,565 downwards.
TGTCACATCACGAGTGCTGGCGTAACCAAAGGAGTCATAATTAGAAGAAAAAAACTTTGCCGGGTGTTAACTTTAAAATAAAATCTAAAAAAGGATTAATTAATAAAAAAAAGTTCTCGTGCCCCTGGATCTTCTTTCTTGTGTGTGCCGCTATCGCCTCTTCCTGCTTGGTTTTGTCACCCATTTGCCTGCCCCGCGTCGGTTGACACCGCTTGTCGCATGTTCGTCTTCCCCGCTTTGGTTGCCACCGCTCATTGTCCGCTTCCTCTCTCCTGGCTCCCGGTGGCTCGGTTGTTGTGTACATGTTTGTGCATTTATTCCCCCACCGTGCTTCCTCTGGTTTTTCTTCATTGTTTGACTCGGCGTTGTCTTTTCCTCTTCCCTTTCACCTACATGCGGTTCGCTGCGGTTGCCGACACTCATCGTCCGCCTTCTCTCTTGCTCTTGTTTTTACCCAGTTTTGCATGTTCTTGGGGATGATTTGCCATGGATCCATGCTTATTTTGTGTGTTGTTTCTTATCCGCGTCCAAGGGTTCCTCAGTGAGGATACCCCTACTACTAGCACATCTTCAGGTACTGCTTAAGATGATTCTAGTACTCCAAAACAACCATTCGGTCCGATTACACGAGTAAGGGCTAAATTAATTAACCGACAGATGAAATCGCTCTTGAATGATTTTAATCTTGATTCCAATGAGAGTATGTTACTATCTAATAGTTATGTGTTATGTGTGTGCAGTTTTACACATTAAGAAACATGGTAGGCCGTGAGCAATGGAGAAGCTGTTGTACAAGAATTATCTTTATGTGCGCATAATGCAAGATGCTGAGACCAAGAGGGAGACGAAGGAGTACACAGGCAGCATCCAAGAGAAGGATCTCAGGCGTTGCATGCCGTGTGAATCGGTGCATGAGGAAATTAGGCAAGAATATGCCCACTCAAGTGCATGGGGTACACACAAGAAATGTCCAACTGCTAGTAAAGAAATTAGGGGAAATTAGCTCAATTATATCGTGTTAGAGCGTAATCGGAGGAACGACACTCCGTTTATGTCGCATTGGAAAATAACATCGCAAACACAAAAAAATTAGACGAATGACATCGCCGCCAGTTACTTCCGTTTGCAGATTTTTTTTAATATAGAAACTTAGCTTAAAAAAATTTTCTGTGGAATCTCCCAACACAGTTTAATTGCTTGCGTATTTTTTTCAAAACTTTATACGTTCTGATTTTATCTCTAAAATTCATTTAAGTATACTATTTTTAGGAATTTTTTAATATAGATAATGAGGTCCAAACATTATGAATTTTTTTTCAGGCTCCTTACATAATGGATTTGATTATGTAATTTTTTCATAATTTTACAAAATTAAGTAATGCAATTTCATAATGTCCACTGTATGAGAAGTCTAATATTTCATAATGTAAGGATATTATAAAATTATATTAATTAATTTTTGTAACAATTCTAGAAAAATTACAAAATCAAGTCCACTATGTAAGGAGTCCTAATTTTTTTATAATGTTTGGACCTCATTTTCTATATTAGAAAACTCCTACAAATCGTATATTTAAATGAATTTTAGAGACAAAATCAAAATATATAAAGTTTTATTTAAAAAAAACTGTGTCGGGAGGCTCCACAAAAAAATTGATAACTTTTTGAGCTTAGTTTCTATATTTAAAAAATTCTGAAAATGGAAGTAATTGGCGGTGATGTCATTCGTCTAATTTTTTGGTGTTCGCGATGTTATTTTTCAGTGCGTCACGAACAGAGTGTCGTTCCACCGATTACGCTCTAACACAATGTCACTGAGTTAATTTCCCCAAGAAATTAGGGAGCGTTGCTTTGCTTGGAAACGAAGCTATATGCAATGTAATTCAGGAGGATCTACATACATTGGTTTTTCTTGTTTCTTTCGAGAACTAACCGGTTTAAGGATGTAATTCAGGAGGATCTACATACATTGGTTTTTCTTGTTTCTTTCAAGAACCAACCTGTTTAAGGAGGGACCTCAAGAAAACCAATCTGATGCTTCTCTATGCACACGTGAGAACCGAATCAAGGGCCGGCGTGCTCATGGTATGGTCGAACCAGTAAGGTTGGCATTTTAATTTCCAGTTGAGTCCGAACTCAAGTCATGGCATTAGATCGAGTTCTCTTCAGAGTCGTGGGCCCTTATGGTCGAACCCAAAGGGGTTGTGTCCTATATAACTTGTGTACGCACCTTTTGTTTGGGGGCACCCTGAATATCAATCTGTTATTTTTAGAGACCTATATACTTGTTCTTTTCCTACGTGTGACACAGTTGCAACTAGAGATGGGGAATCAGGTGTTATTTACCCTATTGTTCGTGTGATTCCTTGTGTTTTGCAGGAGCAACAACACGTCTACTTTGCATGGTCGAGTAGATGAGGATCGAAGCGTGTAGTTAGGAGAATTTGAGTGTCACAGGTTACTGTAATCAAGACAGTGGTTGGCGACGTCGTTCGTCGGGTTGCACGGATCCAAGTTATCACAATCCTACGCCGTGAAGATCGGACATCCCCGTATCATCTTGGTATCAGAGTGTGATTGACATGGTAAGATTATTTATCCTTAGATTAGTTCTATTTTTTTATGTCCTATAGACAAAAAATCCAAAAAAATAATTCTTGAGCCCATAATTCAATCTGAATTTTTTTAGTGCATTTGGTTTCACTACTACAGGAACCGACATCACAGCATTTGTTCGAATCGTCATCACGCGGTTTCCGAACCGTCTATGTTTGTTGGTCTGTGATAACGAGATATTAAAACCGCTCAGGATACGAAATATCACTGAGCGGTTTTATTAAAAACCGCTCAGGAAGTCAAGTATCACGAGCGGTTTCAACCGAAACCGCTCAGGATTCGAGAATATCACGCACGGTTCTAAAGAAAACCGCTCGTGATAGGAGAATATCACGACGGTTCTAAATAAAACCGCTCAGGATTTGTGAATATCACAGCACGGCTTTTGTGTAGAACCGCTCGTGATATTGTCCTATCACGCATTTATTTGCAAAAAACCGCCTATGATATTTGCCTTCACGCACGGTTTTAACAAAACCGTCTGTGATAGCTCATACCCCGCCCACAATTTGTTGTTTTCTGGCTAGCCTCAGAATTGCTAGCCATGCCCTCTCGAAAACAAGCATTCACATAAATGATTCAAGCATTCACATAAACAGATTCAAGCATTCACAAAAACATATTCAAGCGACCATGACAACTCAAAGTGATCATTACTCAAAATAAATTACAAAAGATCGTGATTTGTTCAAGTATTGTCGCTATAGTTACAACTAGATTATAATTGTTTTGCGCGGAGAGGTTTTAGTGGGGTGATGCTCGGGTTGGCGACAGAGTGAAACTCTCCGTTGTCGCAATGATTTCGAGTTGATAAAGGCGCAGAGCTTCCTCGAATGTCCTTGATCTCTTCCGCAACGAGTCCATCACATTGTAAATTCAAGGCCCGCCGCTAGCAAGAGTAAAGTGGTAAGATATATATATTTAAATTTATAATTAGGAAATAATTATTTCGAGATTGACAAACCTCGTGATCCTTCTTCCTAGTCAGAAGGATTAGTCGATATGATAGCGACGAGATTGCACATAACTCATCATCTTTTTGTCAAGCCTTTGCAAAAATAGAATTACATATATAGGTATAGTCGGTTTGAGACGCGTTATTATGAAGTATGATATAGGATTATTGTGTTGTAGCGCCTTTCGAAAATCCATCCTGTGTTAGTTAGGCGCTTTTTCCATCGTATATTCCTTTGTTGGCAACATAATTGATGAACGACCTACATGATTCAAAAAGTTATCCTCGCCATTTCAAACGAATGAAGACTACAATAGAGTTATGTAAGGAGGAAATGAGCATACCTCTCGAGTATTCCTCTTAGAGTGTCAAGTCGTGCTTGTTGCGGTTTAAGGAATCAAGGTATATCACATGGTTCCTCTTGGGTATAATAACTAAAAGGATCCAATGGTACCTACTCATGTATGTCGCTATAGTCATTAAACCTAAGTTCGTGGTTTGCGATAAAGTACAAATAAAATTTGTATAGCAAGTAGTGACACTTACCCCGGGTTGTAGGGCACCACTATGTACTTCATGTTCCTCTCAGAGAAGCAATGACCTCGTTATGTATTTCTCGGCGAAGGACTAGTCTTCTTGGATGGTTTGCAATGATACCACGTGTGGGTCGAGGAAACCCACCGTTCTTTCCATTCCGGACATTTTGCAAAGATGTATCTATACATAAGCAATGAGTTGTGATATTTATCGGTATTAGATGAATGTAGAACTTGATTGTACGCACTTACAATGGTCCAACATCGTAGAAGCGAGACGCCGAGGCCAACGAGGTTGAATAGTTCAAATAAATCATTGAAGCCCACGACGAAGTACCTTGTCCCGCTGAAGAAATGCTTGTCCTCAGATCGGACGGTGATTCCATGATCGCACCCTTCTTTTGGGTCTTGTCCAAGTACCGTGCATGCAAAGCGACAAGCATATCCAATGTGCATTAATATCGCTACGAGCACAACGGTTTTCGATGATGTATTTCCTGTATCACGGACTTCCGGTATCGCGGACTTCCGGACTTCTCGACTTCCGGACTTGGGAGGCGCCTTTAACGTTCGTTGATTTCGATGTGGCCTTAGCGATTGGCGTCTTTTTGTGAGACGACTTCGGGAACCGACACGCCAAGACGCTTTTTGTCGTTCCTTCTGCGTCTTCTCCACGGAATCAAGAGGTGGCCTTTTGAGGCTAAACATGAGGTGGAGTCATCGAGGGTCCCGTTGGAGAGGAATGGTCGTGTCCAGATCGCAAGCACTTCTTTGGTCCAGTATGATGTTCTTCTTGGGCCATCGGATAAAAGAGAGGATGGCATCCCCTAGTGTTGTGATCTCTTCGTTCGGGCAAATGTCCAAATGGATGGCTCAAAATTGACATGTACTATATCCACTTGACCTTGGCGTAACTGCACCACCACCGGGCACCGTCTCGCGTTGCCCCTTCCTCGTATGGATACACCATCCTCGCAGCAGCCTCAATACAAAGGACCCATCCATCATCACTTGGAGCTTACAGGCATCGGCTCCTACAAAACGACACGCAATTAGCTAAGGCGTCGTTAGGGTCTATCTTTGGTGCATTCCATAGATGTACGCTACCTTGATGTCGCCTATCGGTGTCGGACGTCGTCATGTTCACAATTATGCGCGACGCGACGCCACTCCGACGCCGAGGAGGACTGCTTCCCAAATTAGCGGGGCGGCTTATGCATCACCGCTCATGAGTATATCCATTTGACTCGCAATGCTTGCCATCTCTACTTGAAATTGGTTAGTAATCATCTGCACTAACCGGTTGTCGTGCTCGGCCTTGGATCTCTTCCTAGTCCTATACGCAGCGATGTCGTCCGCGAATCCATGACTCCAAGGCACGTTAACCCCAAGGCCTCGCATGCGACCCGGGTGCTCCTTGTTTCCCAAGGCATTCCAGCATAAATATGAAACAATTAATCTCAGGAAGAAGTATAGAGGTTGACTATAGAGATCAAGATGGAAAATGAAAAGTTGAATGAGCTCATACAGACTACTAACATTCCTAACACTCCTTAATCCACGAGCTTCTATTCTAACACTCCTAACACTCCTTAATCCACCACTTTCTCTTGTGATCTTTGTATAGATAGAAACTAGTGATACAAATCTTTTGCTCGAAAGTTTACTTCATCGAGCCTCGACACCTTTGAGTGTACCATCCGCTTCATGCCGTGGAGGATTGGCATGAAGCGAGGTACACTCAAGTGTGTCAGATCGACGAAGAAAATGCTAAGCAAAGGTTTAATGCTTCATGTACGTAAGACTAGCCTTTAATGAAGACATAGAACTAGAATCAAGTAAAATGATCGATTTAAGGAAATGCTAAGCAAAGGTTTAATCCCAACATAGAAACAAAATAGAATCAAGTAAAACTTTCTTTTTGGATTGTTGTAAAAATGCGCTTTTAGAAAAATTTCAGAATTAATCCCAACAAAATTAATTAGCATTAAAGCATAATTCCTAAAGAATTTAACACTCCTTAATCCACCAGCTTCTCTAAGGAAATGCGAAGAAGTCACTGCATTTGGTTCTTAATAAGAACCGCTCGATTAAACTCTCACCAATAAAAGGTCTAGAGATTAACAAAGGCACGCACACTATTCCAACATATTGATTGATGATATTATGTGTTTGTCGGAAGGAGAGTAGCTAAAGAACAAGTCTTTGCCATCTCAATCCTATTGTCTATACTCTTCATGAAATGAATATGATAATATAAATTCAAACTATGAGCTCTAAACAATACTTTGCTTAACTCACAAATGATCTCAATCATTAATCTAAAACATATTAAACTTCCAACAAACAGAGGTTGACTACAGAGATCAAGATGGCAAATGAAAAGTTGAATGAGCTCATACAGACTACTAGAAGAATCACAAACTAGTCAATACAACCGATCAATTTGCAATAGAACTATGAGCTCAACCGAAAGTAACCAATTAACAAGACAACATATTGACAAGAGCAAGTAATACAATAGAGCTCAAGTATGAACTAACTATCACATTCAATCTCAAGATAAGATGAGTTCATCACAGAGCATGTCAACAAAGCCCATCGATCAATTTGCAACTAGCATATATATATATATATATATATATATATATATATATATATATATATATATATATATATATATATATATATATATATATATATATATATATATATATATGCAAAGATCAACCGAACTGCCACAGAGGAGCAATACTCACAGAGAGGATGCCGCACAAGAACTCACGGTGCAAGGAGGAGGCCAGTGCAGGGGAGGAGGCCGCGGGAGGAGGAGGAGGCTGGGAGGAGGTCGACACGGGGAGGAGGACTGCGGGGAGAAGGCCGGTGCAGAGGGAGAAGGCCGGTGCAGAGGGAGGAGGCCGACACGGGGAGGAGGACGGCGGCGTCGAGGTCGGAGGCGCCAATGTCGGGCGGCAAGACTCGAGGTCAAAAGCGGCGACGCCGGGCTTACTACTGGGAGGTGAACAGGCGCCGAGGTCGGGGCGGCGGCACCGAGGTCGGCGGCGCCGAGGTCGGGGCGCCGAGGTTTGGGCGGCGGCAGAGGTCGGGGCACCAATGTCGGGCGGCGCCAAGGTCGTAGTCGGCGGTGAAGGCGAGCCCTAAACCCTAGAGGAGGCGAACGAGCGCGCGAGAGCGTAAGGGGCGCAGGAGAGGAAGTGAGAAGTGAGAGGAAAACCCTAGCGTTTCCCGCCTTATAAAAAGTATATCACAGACGGTTCGAAATGAGAACCGCTCAGGATATTATCACGAGCATTTCCATAATAGAACCGCTCGTGATATGAATATCACGACGGTTCTATTATGGAACCGCTCAGTGATATTATTACCACGCATTTGGTTGTATAATAAAATCGCTCGTGATAGCCCAAAACCCGAGGCCAATTTATGATATCCCCGACAAAACATAATGAACTCGGTGAGACATAAATATCCCGAGAAAACATAGTGAACTCGCTTTGAGACAAGTATGATGACAATTATGACAAGTCCATATGAATTCTAACCCGTGACAAGTATGATGACAAGTTCATAACACATTTGACTTCAAAATTTCATATCTAATTCAACTCAACTCCAAATCAAGTGAAACCAATTTTGATACTCCACATTACAATGTACGTCCACACATTGACATTAATATCAAATATGACAAGTCCATAACAAGTTCATAACACATTTGACTTCAAAATTTCATATCTAATTCAACTCAACTCCAAATCAAGTATGATGACAATTTTGATACTCCACATTACAATGTACGCCCACATTGACATCAATATCAAATATGACAAGTCCATAACACATCAACACATGACAATTTCACGCTGACATCAAAATATATGAGAGATTACAAGTCCATAACACATGATGTTATGGAATAAATTAATTACATTGGAGTAAATTCTTAATTAAGATATAGGCCTTCATGATGATCGACGCATATAGCTATCTTCCTCACTGGGTTCTTCCTCGAGCCTAATGCCATTTTCGAAAGGAGGCAACTCGTCAAGTTGATTGTATTCTTCCTCGTCCACTACATTCTCAACTCCGACAATCCTCCTTTTTCCATAAAGAACTACGTGGCGCTTCTTATTTGCCGGCCTGGTTACATAGAAGACTTGAACAACTTAGTTAGCCAAGACGAATGGTTCGCCTTTATATCCGACACGCTCGAGGTCCACAGAGTGACACCGCATTTGTCGACCTTCACCGTGGGAGATGGACCCAACGGCACCAAATAGGGGAATCTTGAAAAGCACGAGTCGAGCTCCCATATCTCGCCTATTTGCCCATAGTAGGAGCTCCTCATCCCATCGGATCAATGCATCTATGCGACACCGCTGTTTCGGATCAGGCTCTTCCTATCCCGAGTCAGCCAGATAAAATGTGTACCCATTGATGTCGATCCTTGCTATGTGACAATTGTAAATTGTGGCCCTCGTACAAACATAGCAACAGATCATCACTTGATGACCTCCCAAAGATTCACACATTTAACCATTCGCTGAACCGACGGTTGTGCTCTCTCGTGATCCAAACCTCCGACCGGTCTCGATTCTGCTTGGCGCACCATGTCTTTGTGCTCGCCGATATACGGGACACTTGGGTCATGTGTTGCAAGACCATGAAATGGGCTTGAGCGTATGTATCCAGATCGGAGTTATTGATTTCTTCCGATGGTCCCGATACCATCCAGCTCCCCTCATGGCGAGATAGAGGCACACCTATCGGTTCCACTCGAGCCATGTAGTCGACGCAGAACTCAATGACCTCTTCGGTTGCATAACCTTCGATGATGCCGCCCTCCTGTCGAGATCGATTCCGACGAGGACTTGAGAATTCCCAAGTACCTCTCGACAGTACATATGACGAAGAACACAGTCAGATATCTTTATCTCTCTCACAAGGTGAACAATGAGATGGACCATGATATCGAAAAATGACGGAGGGAAATACATCTCAAGATGACATAGAGTGGTCACCACCTCGACTGCAGAGCATCTAGTCCTTGGGGATCAATGATCTTCCGAGCAATTGAGTTGAAAAAATAACACACCTCAAGATTGCCACTCGGACCTTGTTCGCAAGATACTTCTAATTGCAACAGAAGCATTTGTGTCATCAAGACATGACAATCATGAGACTTCATACCAATTAATTTCAAATCTTGCATAAGGTTCTTAATGTTAGCGGAGTAACCAGATGGGACTTTCACTCCATGCAAGCTCGCACGCTCATTTCTCTCGGCCTTGGATAGAGTGTAGCAAGTCGGGAAGGTACGCGTTAAATCAGTATCGGTCTCTACCGGTGCTAACTCATCCTTATGTTCATATCAACCAAGTCACGCCGTGCGCTAACACCATCCTTTGTTTTGCCACTAATGTTCAAAGAAGAGACCAATCAAGCTATCACATACATTCTTCTCTCGCATGACGTCGATGCGATGGCTAACTTCTAAGTGCTCCCAATAAGGCAAGTCCCAAAAATTGACCGCTTCTTCCAGATGTTCTTCTCACGGGTTCTTAATTTACGCCCCTTCCCAAGCACAACATCGATATCCTTAACCATATCATAGACCTCTTTCCTCTAAAAGCCCTTGAGCCAATCGCTCTCCTTATTTCCGTCGATTGTTTTTTTCATCTTGCGGTATGGGTGACTCGAAGGAACCTACGGTGACGATATACACGCTTATGCGAGTTGTTCAAATTATACACTCTCAGAGCATCTAGCAAAGGCGACAAAGCTTTGGCTCCTTTTGTATCGGGTCTGACAGTTACCAAGGGCGGAAAATCATTGATGGTGCGTAACAACATGGCGCCAGAAGTGAAGTTCTCTCGCTTGTACGCGCATCCCATCCTCGCACCCTTCGCTCCACAAAGGTCACAAGATCTTCCAAAGAATGGTGCTAGGTACACATCAATATCATTCCTGTGTTGCTTTGGCCCTTGGATAAGTAGTGACATCAAAATGTACTTCCACTTCATACACGTACCAAGGAGGAAGGTTGTACATACATAGATTCACGGGCCAAAAGCTATGTCGGTTGCTCATGTTACCAAAAGATTCATTCCATCTGTACTCAACCCTAACCTTATGTTCCTCGCTCAAGACCGAACTCTTGAAGCTCCGATCGAAGTTTCTCCACCGGGCGTAATCGGCAGGTGTCTTAGCTTTCCATCTCTTACGCCTCCTCGAGTGCCAACGCAGCAATCTTATGCCCTTTGCGTTCGCAAATAAACGCTTCAAACGTGGGATCACAGTGCGGATACCACAACATCTTAGCAGAGATCCTTGCTTCACCTTAGCAATGATTCTCGACGCTTGTATCGGGATGCTTTGCACACGGACATACATGCATGTCTGCATACTTTTACTAGAGAGGATACAATCATTCTGGACATGCATGTATTCTTTCTACTTCCATTCCCAATGGACAAATAACCTTCTTTGCTTGATAGGTGGTGTTTGGGCAACACGCTTCTCCTAAGGATGTCCGCTAGGAAACCTAACAACGCCGTGAAACTCTTATCGACCAACCATTGCTTGTCTTCAATTTCAGCAGCTCAAGCACTGTTGACAACCTTGTATATTCCGCTTGCAACCAGGAACAAAGGTCTCACCGAGTCCTCCCTTAAGCCCTCGAATTTACAAAACTCTCTCTCATCAGTAGTTCTTCTTCGATCACGTAGCATCCGATCCAGATTGTCATCGTGTGACATATCCTCATCAAAAGCAAGATACCACATCCCGCATATCGTTGACTTCCTCGGCGATGCCGCCATTACTAACTTCATGTGTAATAATCGCTCTTCACCGTGGTCGGTCCAACATGTATACCCTTTTGTGAAACCCTTCAATCAAGTGCGCTTCTATTTGCGCCGTTGTTAAACATCTTCAAATTACCACAATCAATGCATGGACAAGACATAAAATTTATCTCCTTCTTCAACATATCCCCTTTCACCGCTCTTCTAAAAGCAACCACGCCATTAATGTACTCTTGACTCACACGGTTCACACTGTACATCCAGCCGATCCATCTACACTACACATGTAACAAATTAGTGTCAAAATTGATTAGCGATTAATTTATAGCAAACATAAAGGGTTATAGATCGTTACCCTCGAGCTCACGAAGAAAATACGATTCCTCTCCTTTCCTTCTCCTCTTTAAGGTGGCGCAATGGGGAGGAGGCGGCGGTGTTGGAGGCGCTTAGGGCAAGGGTCCAACCTTCTCTCTCTAGGTCAAGAACGGATAATTATTGATTATCTGCATGATTGTTGATTAGATACGAGACAAAAGACAAGAGGAAGATCCTAATAACTAGCAAGTTGGTCCGCGATTAACATGTATCCGCTTTCATATAATTGAAACAATAAACCACTTGTGATGACGCTTTCTTCATGGATATAAATGGAGGAAATATAAAATAGATCATTGCACATGTGACTTATCTTGGTGTGTCATAAATTCTTCTTTTTAATCTGTTCTAGAAAACTACTCATGAAATTAGTTACGATTAAGACTTTCACTTCTTTGCACGCATTTACTGCTTTTGTCTCATCGTTGCACAAAGGAATTACACCGATTAATTAAAGGCTACATGTTCTCGCTTTTCATTTTCTAGAATTAGGGTCCATCAAATTGAGAGCTAGATTTACGACGCTTTTGCCTTTTCCCATCAAGTAGTATTAATTGAAACCTAAACCCTATGCTTCCGATTAAGGAATACAACAAAGAAAATAAAACATTAGGGTCTACGTACAGAGTAGCAAAATCAGGAAATTCATTAATCAATAGAGTGAAAAAGGATAATCAAGATACTTCATCTGCTTAATTAGGGAGGAGCCGCAGTTGGAGGAGCTAGGGAGGAAGTAGCCTCGCACTGGGAGGAGAAGCTAGCTAGCAGATCTAAGTGGAGCCCAAAGCAATAGGGGGCGGTTGATTATTATCCAAACCGCAGCAGAGGGAGTGGCAGAGGCACAAAGGCAAAGGCGGCAGAGGATGTGTCGCGCTCAATTTATATGTGATAGCATATCACGAGCGGTTCTTAATAAAACCGCTCAGGATAGTCATCTATCACATACGGTTCTAAAAAATACCGTCTGTGATAGGCTTCCCGCGCCACCCGCAGGTTCGGCAATGCTCAACACAGACGGTTCCAAAGGAACCGTCTGTAATGGGACGTCTACTATAGCCTGTTTTGTAGTAGTATTTGGCCTCGAGCCGTTAAAACTTTGTTTAGTCGCTAATCTTCGTATTTCCTTAGCGTAGCCTTGATCTGTCTATGTGCTGCTGCTACTCGTGATCTTTTGAGTCCTTGCGCCTCTCGGGTTTTTGCATAAGGTCGTGAGTTATATATCCACTTCCGCGCCAAATTCTAGGGTCCCTAATCCAGCCAACCGAAAGTGCATCAGCTGTTGTGCAAATACTGTCGCATAGCCTAGTTGTGCCCATATGTTTGCTCTAGTGCATTAATTTGGAACGTCATCTTTAACCCTAGCTTTTTGTGTACAAGTTTTCCTAGATGTACACATGCAAAAACTCCATCTGGTTCTATGCTCCAGTAAGAAGGTGCTGCCCTAATTAAGGAGTAGTGCATAAGGTAGAAGCCACGTGAATCTAGCCAAGATCACTCTTTGCTTCTTTGCGTAGTCTAGAAGTTGGGTGTCACTTGAATTTTATATATTATCTCTCCAGTGCATCGCTTTATATATTATCTCTCCAGTGCGTCGCTTTATATCTTTTGCGAACCAAGTCGACCCTTTTGCGAAAAAAAACACTTTGAGCCTGGTGAGACTAGCTATTTGATTTTGTCCTAGGGATATACATTTTGTCTTTGATTGTGTGATCTTTTGTGATAAACTTGGCTGAGAGTGCCAGGTTTTGCTTGAGCTGCTCATTATGTTTGTCGGTGATTTAGAACCGATCTTACGTATGATTGATTTTACGTATGATTGTTTGATCCGAGGGAAACTTCTAGAAATAAAACCACACAGAGGATGACACATGGATTTTATACAGGTTTGTGCCTTCTTCGGAGAGAATAACAACCCTACTTATGTACTAGTGTATTGAGTGTACTGATTACAATCAAGAGGAATACTAAAGCCTAATATCTTGTGCTCCAGATTGCTCTGCTCCTTTGCCTACTGACTTCAGCCTTTATATAACGTATGAAGAGGTGGCAGTTCCAAATGATGAACCGCTTGATGGAGGTTGTCATTAGGGATACGGCACGCCCACGTCGCCAGGTAGTTATTGTCAGATACAGAGGTGATTCATGTGGTTATTCACATAGAGTAACAGCGTATATTAAATACCCAATGTGTTAAAGACGGCGCATACGACTCCCTAACTGGCTGGGCCCACATGTCTGTAGACTTTATTGATATAGGGTAGTCGTAACCGACTAGGTTGTGGGGGATACTTACAACCACAAGGTGCTCGTAGAGGAGACTTACAACTTAATGCTAGTCGTAGGAAAGCTTACGACTATAGACTAGTCGTAGAAAAAGGCTTACGACTAGGGGGTGGTCGTAGCAAGACTTACGACAACCTGGTTAAGCTTCTCCCTTATGAATGGTAAGGGGTGTACTTGCGAGTAATATAAAGATATTGATATCTATATTATGAATTACAGATAAATAATTAAATGATGATTATTAGATCCTCGTCATCTAGCTCCCAGCCTCAAGTGAAAATAACTTACCTGGCAAAGGAGTCGTAGAATAGTGGTCAGAAGCATAATATTTCCGACTAGTATTTCATTTAACCAGAAATTAACTTGGTTAAGCATGTAATTTCGCTTGAGTTCTAAAGACATAATTGGTTTTCTCGAATAGACACATTAAAGAATCCCAAACGACTCTCGCAGACCTGTCTGTTGGAGCAGTTCCCGAAGAGGTGGTAACCGTTGAGTTCCCACGATCTCTAACTAAAGTGTGCGACTACAAAAACTTATCGTAGGTGTGATTTTAGGGTTCTTACTTTTTCCCATTCGCTTCAACTGTTCCTCGAGCCCTTGCTTTCTCCACCGCCAAGCAAATCAAACTCTTTCCTAATCCAAATCACTCGTAATCAAAGAAGATGGCCGGAACCACTTCTAAGTAGGCGGTGTCAGAGATGGATAAATCAAAGATGAAGGCTTTGTTGCGGTTGAGAAGATCCTGAAGAAGGAATTCGTGAAGTGGATTGAAGCTGCCAGACAACATTGGACGTTAGGAAAAATCTGCCAGATCCCAGTCTTCCAAGCATACTATGAGTGTAGCCTCCGATTGCCTGCTCACCCCTTTCTCACACTTGTACTCGAACACTTTGTGGTGGAGTTGATGAACCTTGTTCCTAATTCCATCACAATGCTAAGCTTGTTCATGTACTTGTGTGAGGCTTATCTAGGGATTCTACCAAACTTGGAACTCTTCCAATACTACTACGGGATGAGCAGACAGGCTGGGATCACGGGGAGTTGCAGTCTGAAGCTCCACGACGAGAAGACAAAGGAATACATCTAGATGTTTACCTGATCGTCATGGACGGGATGGAAAAAGAAGTGGTTCTACTGGGAGACGACTAGCGAAGACAACCTCTCCTTTGTGGGAAAAGCCGCAGAGAAGAGCTCTTCCTGGGATTCAACTCCCAAAGATCTCGATCAGATCGCCCCCTACATTCAAGCCATCAAAGACTTGAAGGAAGAGGGGCTGACCGGTTGGTACGTGGTGAAAGATTTCATCACGTGCCACATCAGACCCCTGAAGAAACGAGCACATCCCATGTGGAGGTACTTAGGGGATAAGGATTCGACCAGAGATTTTGAGGAAGGTAAATAATTTTTCAACTCGGCTCTTCTTGGTTAAATTTGAGCTTGATTGTTGAACATTTTATTTACCCGTACAGGCCTCTCACGAACGGAGATTGACACTCAAGTCAAACTCGTTTGTGAAAAAGTGCCGCCACTTGACGTAGTGGCTCCTCGAATCCTAGCGGTTGTGTTCGCAAAGGAAAAGGAGGAACGCCTAAATGTAATCGAAGATTGATTCTGTCTTTAGGGTCTCGTAGTCGTAGAAAACAACCACTTAGTAATGTTTCTTTTTCTAATCTTTGTAGAAAGTAGGCATGGCAGACCATCAAGACGACCAAGAGGTTGGATTGATGGTCGTCAGAAAAAGGGTGGAGGAAAGCAAAGCTCCTTCGGCCAAAAGGCGTTGCCTTGTGAAGGCTGCTGACAAGACAGTCAGAAGCTCAAGCTCGACTCCTCCTCCGACCAACCCCATCAAGAAATTCTTTATAGATATGATCACTGCAAAGAAAAGGAGACCTATCGAATTGTCTACTCCTAAAGCCCCCAAGACCAAGGTACCATTTTACTACGACAACAAGACCTTTTCAATTTTCGCTTCTCATGGCTTTGCCAAGTAGTTAGAAAGGAAAAACTGAAAGAGTATTGTGTCTTTTGTGAAGGAGACTGTTGCATCAGCAGAAACCATGGTCGAGGCAAGTGCTGCCCCTAAGGTGATTGAAACAGGCTTCGACCACCAATAGGGACGGGAAGCTTCGGGAGCTTTGGCTCTCGTTTAAGACCTACGACTAGACGTGGTCGTAGAGGTCCCTCAATAAGATATTCGACTAGACGTGGTCAAAGAAACCCTAACCACTCAATCTCGTGGCACCGAAAGCCCCCCAAGGGTTGAAAGTGCCGCAGGAGTTGAGGTGGTCACGGAGAAGAAGAGAAAGAGGCCTTCCTTAGGGAAGGTCTCTTATGTATTCACAATTAAGGCCAGAAAACCAAGGTATGTAAAATTCAAAGCATAATAGCAACATTTACCTTTTGTTTTCTACAATTTTGACGCATTTTACTTTATTTGTTTTTAGCCTGACTCCTCCAGCCTCCAAGGATACTATAGCCATAGAGACAACTGGAGTTTCTCCTGTAGTCAAAGAGGTGGCAGCGGAGGTGGTGGAAGAGGTCATTGCCGCTGAAGCTACTACGGCCACTGAGGTGGTCTTGGAGGCAGAGGCGAAGACAGTGAATGATGCGGCAGAGGCATCTGGCAAAGTTGTGGGAGAGGCCTCCGAACACCACGCCAGGAAGGAGACCGTCGAGGACATTCCTTCTAGTCCTCAAGGAGGACTGGCTGGAGCTGCCATCACCGAAGAAGAAGAAGAAGAAGAAGAAGAAGAAGAAGAGTACTTCAACTTTTTCTCTGAATTCTTTGGCACTGCATCCATTGTGGGATCTTCTTCAATCAGATCTCGCAACCGAGTCCCTCACCCTAAGGACATTCCTAACAGGGGGATTGTCTTTGATGATGAGCGTCATCAAAAGGTGTGGTGGGACAAAATTGAAGAAATCGATGAACTCAAAGACCCCCAGAGGGTATTCGCCAACTTTGCTCGATCGAGCATTAATGTAAGCATCTAATACCAAGCATTTTTATATTTGGTTTTTCTTGCCTCTCACTGTCCTTCTTCATTCAGAGAGCGTTGGAACAAATTATCACTGTTGGTGAATACAACCGATAACTTGTGCTGCCAAGACAGCAAAAAGCTGAACTCTGCAAGCAGGCAGAGAGATGGTAAGTCACTGTCGCATGTAGTCTTTTGAATTTCGACTACTCGTACAGTTCTTACGTCGACTTTAACCCCTGCAGGTTTAAAAGCGATGAAAAATCCTTGGCTGATTCACTCAATTATGAAAAAGTCGAGACGAAGAAGCTAAGAGAAGAAAAGAGGTCCTTCTAGAGAAACTTCAGAAGGTAAATTCTGTAACTCAAAAGATGCTGAATGAAATAAACAGTAAGTTCTGAACTTAAAACTGCTTATGATAATGATTTTCTGTTCTTTTTCTAACTCTTAATTCTTTTCAGAAGAAGAGGTCGAAATGGTTAAGCTCGAAACCGAGGCCAAAGAAAAGGTCTTGGTTGTCAATGAGATGTGTCATATCGCCAAATAAAAAGACCAGAAGATAAAGTCGTGGGAAGAGTAGTCTGCGAAGAAAGATGCCTCCCACGACAATGAAATCAAGCAACTTGACTCTCGACTAGCAGGTAAGTAACTTTTTACCCACGACTAGTGTTGCTTACTAGTCGTTAAGGAATATGCTTCTGACTAGTTGTACTCTATTTCAGAGCAAGCAGTCAAAATCAAACGACTCCACGAAATTTCGACTCGCAGTTAGGAGGAGATGAAATTGATGAAGATCAACCTTCAACACAACATATCTCTCCTGAACAATGTACTCGGAGGACTTGGTGCTAAGGAGGTGACTCCTCTTGAAGGCACCATGATTGCCCATATGAGTACCATTGGAGAGCAAGTTGGAGTTGTAGAGGAGCTAATAGCCACTATGAGGACCAACCAGGCTAACTTGATAAGAGAGGCGGTCGAAAGTGCAATAAGCTATGCCTTGGCAAAGCTTAAGGCAAATGACTATAATCTTAACCTTCAACCAATCAAAGCCGATTTCGACTGCTTTGAAGTAGAAGCAACTCGGTTGATTGAAGAAGTGAAGCTAGTCAACCAGAAGGTCGCGGAGGGATGCAAATTGGATTTCCTTCGTCAGAGTAGTTCGTAATAGGAATCTTGTAAATACAATCATTTGTTTACGAATATATATTTGCTTTTTCCTACAAATTATCTTGTCGAGTAGTTAGTAACTCATAAGAAGAAAAAAAGGAAATTGAATTTAAAACTAAGAATTGAAGTCATATTAATAACTTTATCTTAGCCACCGACTATTTACCTAGTTTATTTAGATAAACTAAATAAATAATGTACATAAGGGTTTCTTAAAAAGCAATTTGTCCAACTTTTGTTGTCGATCTCGACTGTCATGTTCTGGTCGCAAGAGTGAGTAACAGATGGACACTAGAAAATTCCTTCTAGTGGGCAGGACAACGTGCAAAGAGGAAAGACTTCAACTAGTGAAGCTACGCTTTCGGACCATAGTAATCGAATCAAGAGCGTCAACATTAGTTGGATAAACTTTTTGAAGTGCCTTAAAAAATTCGTTCGACCTTTTCTAGTATACTCAATAGGTTTGTACTGATTGCAAGAGTTAGAAATAGTACGACGCTAGGAAGTTCCATCTAGTGGGCAAAACCACATGCAGAGAGGAAAAACTTCGACTAGGTGTTTTGCCTTTCTCTGACCAGTTTCAACGTATTGAGTGTACTAAAAGTGATCAAACAAACTATAAAAGTATACTCCACTTAGAGAATTTTTCAAAAGAAATGAAGAAATAAACTAAGGTTAAAAGAGCTGACTTGAGAATTTTTTTGACCAAATTTATTGAACACAGTCTCTTTGTATTGGCCGCAAAAGTTAGGAACGAGTCAACACTAGGAAGTTCCTTCTAGTGGGCAGGACCACGTGCAGAAAGAAAAGACTTCGACTAGGTGATGTTACCTTTGTTCGACCAGTGTAAAGAAACACTTAGTGTGTAAAAAATGATAAAAAAACCATCGAAACGCTACTCAATATAATACAATAAAGATCGAAGAAAAATAAAACTTTATTGAGAGAATAAGAAGTTACACATAAAATTTGTGTAATTAGTCGATGTTCCAAGAATTAGAGAGGATTCTGCCGTGTTCTATTGCTAGTCGTACCAAACCTGGTTGCGTAACATTGACCACGGTGTAAGGACCTTCCCACTTGGGGGAAAGTTTGTTCCTATTAGACTGGGATTGAATCTTTTTCAATATCAAGTCACCTATAGTAAGGCTACGAGGTTGGACCTTACGATCGTAGTATTTGTGGAAGGCTTGTTGATAGACCGCTAAACGGATCAATACTTGATTCCTTTTCTCTTCGAATAGGTTAATGTCATCCGCTCGAAGTTGTTCTTGGGTAGATTCGTTGAAGTTTTTGACCCTTGTCGGCCTGATCTTTAGATCTGGTGGAAGCAAGGCTTCGGCTCCAAAAACTAGAAAAAAAGTGTCCCACCTGTAAAAAGACTAGCAATCGTACAAACTGCCTATAATACTGAGGGTAATTCTTGTACCCAAGCCCCCGAGCGCTTTACAAGTTGGTCGAAGACTCAAGTTTTGATTCTTTGCATAATTTGGTCATTCACTCATTTGACTGTTGCATTGCTTTGTGGATGGGCAACAGAGCCATAACACAACTTGGTACCTAATTCGTCGCAAAATTCTTGAATTTTTGCGCTCAAAAATTGCTTACCGTTGTCTGTAATTATTCGATTTGGAACACCAACTCGAGTAATCACGCTTTTCATGTTGAACCTTTTAGCGACTTCCGTTGTTATCTCAGTCACAGGTTCGGCTTCGATCCATTTTGTGAACGTATCAATAGCCACAAAAAGGAACTCGAAGCCTCCTAATGCTTTTGGGAACGGTCCTAAGATATTAAGACCCTAGGTCACAAAAGGACAAGATAGATATATAGTTTGTAATACCTGGGCCAGTTGATATATTTGGCTGTTGTGAAACTAGTATTGTACACTCTTTTTAACCAACTCTTTGGCATCATGAAAGACGGTTGGCCAGTAAAAACCTTGTCAAAAGGCTTTACAGACCAGCGATCTGTAAGAAATATGAGTTCCACAGATGCCCCCGTGTATGTCGTGAAGAAGATTTAATCCTTCTTTCTACGATATGCATCGCATGAGTACCTCTTTTATAGAGGATTCTTTCGACCAAAGTATACATTTTGGCCTTACGGGATAAACGATCTGCCTCAAGATCATCGTCGGGTACTGTACCCTTCTAAAGATACTCGTAGATGGTATTCATCTAGGTATCCTCGTATTCTAGAGAGGTTGTCTCAATAGAAGATGTCTCTAGTGTTTCGACCAGAGATTGCTTCTGGAGCTGCTCCAAAAAGACTCCTTTTGGTACTTGAGATCAGGAAGAAGCCATTTGAGCTAACTAGTTAGCTACAAAATTATCCTTTTGAGGGATATATTGTAACTCGAAACCAAAAAAATGCTTTTCAAGCTTTCTGACTTCCGATAAGTACCAAGACATGGTCGGATTAGAGCACTGGTACTCTTCTCCGACCAGATTCACGACTAGTTGAGAGTCTCCCTTCACGAGTAGTCAGCGAATCCTGAGCGCTTTTGCTGCTCATATGCTAGCCAATAAACCTATGTATTCTGCCACGTTATTAGTGGCAGGAAAGTGTAATTAAATAGCATACTTTAAGGTCTCTCTTGTAGAAAATTCCAGGACCACCCTAGCCCCTGAGCCAGTTAGCATAAGTGAGCCATCAAAGTACATCGTCCACTGGTCGTGGATATCGTACTGAGGATCCTGAACAGGTTCAGGATTTGTCCATTCAGCAACAAAGTCTGCCAAGATCTGAGATTGAATGGCCATTCGGGACACGAAATGGAGGTCGAACTCCCTAAGTTCTACTGACCATTTTGCCATGCGTCCCGCTGCTTCCCTGTTCTAGAGTACCTCTCCTAAGGGAAACTCAGACGACACAATTATCTTGTGCACCTGAAAATAATACTACAGTTTTCTCGAAGACATGAGGGCATATAAAAGTTTTTGGACCTGAGGATAGCGCTTCTTAGGCCCGTGTAAAACTTCACTTACGTAGTAAACTGGTCGTTGAACGTTTTCACGTTCGGCAACCAGTACTACGCTTAGTGCCTATGGCGTGGAAGCTAGATATATTAAGAATGTCTGTTCTGGTTTCGGAGAAACCAGAACAAGAGCATTTGTAAGATACCACACAACATCCTCAAAGGCAGTGTTTGCCTCTTCTGACTACTCGAAACCCTCGTGCTTCCTAAGAAGCTAGAAGAAAGGAAGTCATTTTTCTCCCAGTCGTGCAATGAAACAACTGAAAGCCACCATGCACCCTGTGAGTTTCTAGACCTCTTTTTTCGTGGTCGAAGGGTGCATTTGTTCAATGGCCTTTATCTTTTTAGGATTTGCTTCGATACCTTGTGCACAGACAAGGAATCTAAGCAATTTTTCTAACGAGACTCCGAACACACACTTCTCAAGATTGAGTTTCAAACAGTGTTTTTTTAGGTTGTTGAGTGTTTCTTACAAGTGGGAAATATGATTAAGTCGCTTGATGCTTTTTACGACAAGATCGTCAATATAGGCTTCCAAATTTTGGCCTAGTTGAGGTGAAAAAGTCATTTGCATCAAGCATTGAAAAGAAGCACCAACATTTTTTAGACCAAACGACATTTTGACATAGCAAAATATTCCAAATGTTGTAATAAATGCTGCCCTTTCTTCATCATCTAAACACATACTAATCTACTTCACAACCAGCAGTAGAGTCAACCAACTGACCGATACGAGGGAGTGGAAAATCATCTTTTGGACAAGCTTTATTAAGATCAGTAAAGTCTACACACATACACCACTTACCATTAGACCTTCTAACCATTACAGGGTTAGCCAACTACTCTGGGTGGTCAACCTCCCTTATAAAGCCTAGTCTAAGTAGCTTGCCCAATTGTGATCTAATAGCCTCCCGTCGATCAGGTGCAACTCTCTGTAATTTCTGTTTTATGGGTTTCTTATCAGGCCGTAGAGCTAGCATGTGCTCGATCACCTCCCTAGGGACTCCAGGCATGTCGGATGCTTGCCACACAAAGACATCTGTGTTAGCTCGAAGGAAGGTGACAAGGGCGTCTTCCTATTTGGGGTCGGAGGTATCCCCACTGCGAATAGTCTTCGAAGGCTCCTCGGGATCCAACGGAACTTCTTTGACTTGATCGTTCAGCTTTGGCGTAGCTTTAGGCTTCGACTGTTTGGTCAAAGGCTACCCCTTGTTTGCTTCTCGACTTGGTATCTGGCCAACCATCTCAAGGGATCGACGGTCGCATGTAAGCACCATCTTTTTATCACAACGGACAATGATCACTCCTTTGGGACCTAGCATCTTAAGACGTTGATAACCATAATGAGCATCCATTAGGAATCGTGCTAAAGTTGGTCATCCGAGTATGCATTGTATGCCGTGTCGAAATCAACCACATCAAAAGAGATTTTTTTTCTGGCCTGAAATTGCTTGGAGAACCAAACGTTACAGGAAAAGAAACTTGGCCAATTGGTTTGGCCAAAGAATCTGGTACGATCCCATGAAATGAGTATTGTATAGGTTTTATTCTGGTCTGGGGTACTTGCATCTCGTCGAGGGTACTTGTAAATAAAAAATTTAATGAACTGTCACCATCAACTAACATTCGATTTACTCGACAGTTGTTGATGGTGGGCTCGATCACGATCAGAAACCGACCTAGTCGAGTAGAAGGGATCGGGCAGACACCTCTCTCGAAAGAGATGGTGACTTCTGACCACTTCGGCAATTTATTGACAAGAGTAGGGTCAATGGAGTTTACCTCGCATTGTGTTCGATGGTGTGCTTTGGATCCTGAAACGGCATCTCCTCAGCGTCATCCGACTGCTTTCGAGCACTTGTTTGTCCTACCTCCTCGAGTGTAGGAAGTGGTCCCTTGCCGGTGTAATAGTCCTCGAGCTTTCATTGGAAAACTTAGCAATTGCGAAGGCCATGTCCTGCCTTTTTATGAAAAGGACACCACCTCGGCTTGTCATTCTTCCACTCGGGGCATTTGTGTCGAACCTGGGAACGAAGGATCCCAAATTCTCTACGTTTCATACACTAGTCCAGGATAGCTAGTGTACACAGTCAAACAAAAGTGACATCACAATCATATCACACATTTATTTAATATAAATCAGAGTTTATTACAAAATCGGCTCAAGGCCAAATAAAATAACACAGCGAAAACAAAATAGTAGGTGAGCCACACGATGCGCCACAAGCAATCGTTTGGGGGCGTAGGCCTAGTCGTCAAGATCCTCACTGTCCTGATAAAGCTCTTCACCTGAATAAATATTATTCAGCAAGAGTGAGCACAACTTCCGTGCTTGCGAGTTACACCCAATAAAAGAATATGATGCATGCATAAGTAAACAAGTGACGTTGATAGGGTTCATTTTGCATAAAGTAGCATTTTTAAGTTTAAATATTCATACTAAGTTTCAAGGCAATTTTTAATCTATAATTAAAATTAGATTTTTAAAATGACAGTTTTACAGTGGATAACGTCCATGAATGAACGGTAAAGGATACCCTCCTATCACATGGCTAACCGCCCAATTTTTACCACAAGGATTTACCATCCTTAAATCATTTGCTAAAATCATTTTAAAACCAAAAACAAATTCTAACTTGGAGTGGCTTTACTCAGCATGTCCATGACCGTGGACATGGTTATTCGAATAGTTTTACACTCTACAGAGGTTGTACAACATTACCCATATGACACGACTTCTCTAGTTTGTTTGGCATCTGTTGATACCACCACTCACTACCTTAGGTAAGCAGTCTAGAGCATGTGTCAAGGCCTTTACAATGCGTCATCCCACCGTAGTCCCGCCTCGCTAAGGTTTCTCTTCCATTGGGTTAACCACCCGCCGGATTCAAGCCCCCTCTTGCGCCATGTGAGAATACATAAAAGTACGTTATTCTGACACCCACGCAACCAGGCACAACCACAGTGGAATATTATAAATTATTTAGCCAGGTCCTGCCCACTCAGGACATGTGGTAGTACAATGTGGCTTATCAATATGTGGCTTGAAGATCGGTCCTTAACTAGCTTGGACGACTTCCAAAATAACCCATGGGCCTCAACCCTACCCAGATTGAGCCCGTGCATAGGCTTGCACCCACCAATCATCCATTTCACCCAAGTACAAACCAACTTTTCCTTTTTTGCCTTTCAAAATCATTTGCAAAATCTTTCATGACAAACCAATGCCATAGACTTTTAAATAACATTTGATTATTGGCTGTAAATCCCCAAATCAATTATTTCAGGTCTAAGCATGATTTAAGCATATAATTAATTTTCAATTTTATTTTGACTATGGTGACAAGGAAATGATAATCCAACCACAACATTGGCTATACAAAGGAATTGGAGTAACTAGGAATTTAAAATAATTGAACAGAATTATGCATACAATAGTAATTTAAAACAGAATTAAGTAAATTTAAAATAGTGAGATCAACATGATCAATGGTATAACTTGCCTTGCTCGAAGTCTTGATAATCTAACTCCTCAGAAGGATCAAGCTCTCTGGAGTCGTCGAAATCTAAATGCGAAAATGCGACAGAATCAAATAATACTCAAATAAATTCAAATAACAATTTAATTAACTCCAAATTAAATCATTTTAGTTTAGTTAGCTAGATATTGAATTTATACAAATTTAGAAATTTGAATCACCTAAATCGGAGTTCATATGAAGAAATACGAGCTCTTGGAAGTTTAAATCTAAAGAAAACCTTAAATTCAGATTTTATTGACTTTCCCGAATTATTTTTCTAAAGGAAATTTGATTTACTGCGCAAGGTGATGTCAACACTCGGAAATCAATTTCCGGCCGAATTCTTTTTCAATTGGAAAAGATTTTCTCTCTATGACATGTGGGCCCCTAGTCAATTGACTAGGTCCACGAGCGGTCAAAGGTCCATGGCGGACTCGGTGTACACTACAGCAAACGGGGCTGCACACGTGCTGGCGCAAGCGCCACACGGCAACCACCTAGCGATAACTCAGTGTAAAGCGCTGATGTGGCGCTTGTGTGTCACTAACGTGGCCTTGCCACGTAGGACCGACGAGTGGCGGCGCTACGGAGTTGGGCTCGCCGGCACTTTGCGCCACGGCGAGCCATGCGGTTATGCGCAAAAGAAAGAGGGAGTGCCATTGAACTTGATGCTCACCGAGGATGTGAGAGGGCGTGGCGGAAAGGCTGCCGGAGACGAGGTTTTGCAGCGGTGGTTTTAGGGCAACGACGGCGAAGACGTTCCCAAGGGTCTCTGGTGAAGTGGGTGCGTGCACGGGGTAGGCGGCGTCGAGGTGATGCCGAAGATGCGGTCAGAGCAGTCGGAGGACCTTGGACGACACTGGAATTGAGGAAGAACTAAGCTCCAATGGTTGAAGAAGAACTTCAAAATTCGGGCGCTAGAGAGTGATTGGGGAGAGGGGAGTTTGGGCGTTGGAACGAGTGTCTCCAGGAGATCCTGAGGCACCCTTTTATAGTGGATGGGGAGATCCAAATCGCCATAGGCCTCAAGTTGGTTGCGCGGCATCGTCGACGGTTTTAAGGAATTGATGGCGAGGTAACGAAAGGTGAAGGCCGTAACGGATGCAGATTGATTCGGTGATGTAATTGCGCGCGGAATCAAGGGAATTGATTTGCGTTTTGATGTTTTTGGAAAGCTCCGACGCGGTCGTCAATGGCGGAGCCGATAGAAATCGCATGGAGAAGAAAGGAAAGGAAGGAGATGAGCTGACGTGGTGTTGTGGGCCCCACATGTAAGCGCCGCTTTGAGGTGGCTTTTGGGCCGTTCGATTTTGATCGGACGGCCCACACTGATTGGGACGTTCAGACCGTCTGAATGTGAAATCTCAATCGGACTGTTCAATCTCGATCGGGCGGTCCACAATGATTGGGACGTTCGGACCGTCCCAACGTGCCAACTCGATCGGGCCGTCTAATTTCAATCGAAGGGTCCACAAAGGTTGAAGTGAAGACACGCGGGAGAAGCGGGTCGAGTGGGCTGCATGCGCAGAAAGAATAGGGTTGGGCTGAGATAGATTTGGCCCAAAGACTATTTTGGGATTTTAAATGATTTAGTTATTTAATTAATTATGGTTAAGTCAAAAAAAAAAGGCTTTAGAAAAGAGCAAATAAAATCCAAAAATTATGAGAAAATTCACAGAAATTCTCTGAGACATTTTGGACTTAAATAAAATATTTCCAACTTATAATTGGTATTTAATTTTGTAAATAAATTTGTTTTGGCTTTGAAATAAGTAGGAAAAAGCTTTTAAATTTTCAGAAAATTCCACAAAAATAATTAAATTTTATTTCCAACTGGAAATTGAAATTTGGGTTGTTACAGTTTGCCCTTGCCCCGATTGGAGTATGGCTTGGAATTCCGAGGCTCCTTATCACTTACGACCGAGACTTCCTTCGAACTATTGGTTTGAGGCTTCTGGCCTTTGGTCTTTTTCTTGAACTTCTTGGTATTTTCGTCCTTTTTCTTGCTACTTTCGCCAGCTTCTTGAGGAATGTTGTCATCTCGATCGATGGTTTTATTCCACTCAACTGCTTCAACAACAGTCACATATCGGTCGACCATCTCGAAAAGCTCGACAACAGTAGCCGAAGGATTTCAAGCGATGTCCTCTGTGATCCTTCTACTTCGGACTCCCTACTTAAACACTTTGATAATAGAAGAATCAAGAACCTCATGTACGGAATTGCAAACCTGACTGAAACGTGTGATGAACTGGTGTAGGGTCTCGTGGTCATTTTGTCTCATCCTATGCAGGTCGTCCTCCTCCCCCGGATGAGATAAGTGCCTTAAAAGTTGGCCAGTAGAAGATCACAGAGGTGTTGCCACAAATAGATCGACTCGAGTGGTTGATTTAACAACCACAACCGAGTAGATCCTTCGAGTACGGTAGGAAGGTAATTTGCCATCACGTGCTCTCCTCCTCCTGCTGCTCGAACAGTGGTCATGCAGATCTGGAGAAATTCTATGAGATTCTGAGACCCATCAAATTTCTCCATGTTGACAGGTCGAAACCGCAACGGTCAGCGAACTGCTCAGAGATTGGATGAAAATGCCCGACATGCGGTAATGACATCGTGACGCCTTCTTTGTAGGAAAGAAGGGTTGATGTCCCCAGACGATCATACACGACGATACCCGGTTGTAGGCGAACCCGACCTATGGTAGGTCTTAGTCCTATAAGGGTAATACTCCTCGTATTCCATCTGCTGTTGCAGATTTTTGGGTTAGAGTGGTGAACGATCACCTCCCCTGAGAGCTTGTCGATCATCAAATGTCCGAAGAACTCTTCTCTGACTGGAGTTATGGTTAGGAGAACGACACGACCTGTTGTCGTTCCGGTCTCCAAGAGGTGAGTTGTTCGAACAGCTAGTGTTCGATGTAGTCATCCCAGTACGACTTCTAGAATGATGTCGGTGAGATTGCTCGAGTCTGACCACCGTGCTCCGAAGCCTTCGTGTGATTTCCTCCGTGAAGAGGTCGTATCCCAATGCTCGAGCGAGCTCTTGAGTTGGATTATCGAGCAGGTCATTTATATGTTGAAGCTCTCGAGCCTCCTCGGACCGATAATGAATGCGCCCAGGCAGGGTTCTCTGGGTGGCAATTCTCCTCCTCCAGGCAGTCTCAAGATCTTTCACATCTAAAGTCGCTTGAGCTCGCCTTAATCACGAGTGGTCATTTCTAGGATTTCTCCCACGCTCATCAGAGTGTTGATCCTGTTCATCACCGGAGGACTCCTCGCCATTGCCATGAGAGGTCGGAGTGTGTGATCGGCGGAGAGCATCCTCAGTCCTGCCTCTAGGAGAGCGACTATGATCTGAGGGGAGGACGAAGACCTCCTGGTTAGGACCTCCACTTGAGCCTGAGGCCTCCTGGCTTGAGGAATAGTCAAATGACAGCGCCTCGTGACTTGGAATAATCCCCTCCAAGAAGAGGAATTCTGGGTTATAACTGTCTCCGTCCGCAGGTGAGCTCTGCGAGGGTGTGGTCGAACTCACAAGAAAAGTGTGCCCCCCATACCCTTTGCGGGGTTAACTGAAGAGTTATAACCACCAGATGCTGATGGAGTCCCATAATGATGACTTCTAGGACTTGTCGCGCCAAGTCAGACTGCCTTAGGCGGACTTGAACATTTGGAGGGGGAACCCTCACTATGTTCTATGTCTGCCTTGTTGTAGTCCTGATTGTGGTTGGATAGACCCTTGCCCTCTGAGGAAACTGGTCCCTCATTTGGACGTACTGTTGTGGGGGAAAAGGATCCCTCCTCAACTCCATCAGTGGCATGATCTCCTGGATCTAGCGAATGATCTCTAGAGGTGGCATTACCATGGGATGAAATGATACTCTGCTTATAGTCGTAGTAGGCATCCATATCGAGTTCTACGTAGTTGGCCAGGTCGAACCAATTCTCCTCATTCCATTCTCCTGCTATGGAAGCATTAGAGTTGAAAGAATAAAGAGAACCTATCGACAAGGAATCACCGAAAAATCCCCACGGACGGTGCCAACTGTCAGTGATCTAAAACCGATATTCTTAAGTATGATTATTTGATTCGGGGGAACTCCTGGAAATAAAACCACATAGAGGATGACACAGAGATTTTATACAGGTTCGGGCCTTCTCCGGAGAGAATAACAACCCTACTCATGTGCTAGTGTAATGAGTGTACTGATTACAATCAAGAGGAAGATTAAAGCCTAATGTCTTGTGCTCCAGATTGCTCTGCCCCTTTGCCTATTGACTTTAGCCTTTATATAACGTATGAAGAGGTGGCAGTTCCGCCAGGTGAAGAGGTGCCTCAATGTTCCAAATGATGAACCGTTTGATGGAGGTTGTCATTAGGGACGTGGCACCCCCACGTCGTCAGGCAGTTATTGTTAGAGACAGAGATGATTCATGCGGTTATTCACAAAGAGTAACAGTGTATATTAAATATCCCATGTGTTAAACACGGCGCATATGACTCCCTAACTGACTGGGCCCACATGTTTGTAGAATCTATTGATATAGGATAGTCGTAACCGACTAGGTTGTGGGGATACTTACGACCACAAGGTGGTCGTAGAGGAGACTCGCAACCTAATGCTAGTCGTATGAAAGCTTACGACTAGAGACTAATTGTAGAAAAAAGGCTTACGACTAGGGGTGGTCGTAGCAAGACTTACAACCACCTAGTTAAGCTCCTCCCTTATGAATGGTAAGGGATATACTTGCGAGTAATATAAAGATATTGCTATCTATAATATAAATTATAGATAAATAATTAAATGAGGATTATTAGATCCTCGTCAGTGTTGTTTTTATTGGCCAAGTAAAAAGAAAAAAAGAGAGTAAAAACACATAAAAAAGAATTAAAACAGTGCTTGGCTAACATTATTTGTGAGCACACTTGGCTGATATTTATTTTTAGAATTGTGCAATTGTTTCTTGTGACCAATCTTGTGCCCTATTCATCTATTGAGCAATTAGCTAGCGTCTCTCTATAACTTGTGCGATACGAGCTATCGATTTTGTTCACATATATTCTTGTTAGCTCATTCCTTTGATTGCATCAAGTTACATCATTTTTGCACGTGACTTGCTTTGTTCCTCGCTTATATCAAAAGATCAGCAACTAGGCATTAGAATTCTAGTTTGGATTATTACCTAGCTTTATAATATCTAGAATTTCATATTTCATAGGATAACCACATTTCCTCCAAGCTCCACATAAAACCATTGGTTCATACGATACTTGGACATTGAATTCATTCAATCTATCACCTTTTGATTGTCTACCATCACCATAGTGCATGCAACTCCTCAATTTGTTCAAGGAAGCATAAGAACTTTGGCTGGTAATAGAGCGTGAGATTAAGTGATTTTCACAAAATTTCCACATACATATATATAGTTTTTGTTTGTCGTTGCACTAACCATGGCAGGACAAGAAGAACAACCACCGTATGTTACACAAGCTAACCTTGAGAAGCTCACAAATGATTTCAACACTTAGTTGAATAACAACATGAGCATCTTGAGGAGGGAGATGCTAGAGGAGCTTCGCAAACAGTGGAGTCAAGCTATTGTCCATGGAGAAGGCGACGAGCTCGACGAGATTGATGAGGAGATCGTTGCACGTCTCACTAGAGAGGATCAAGCGAGGTGAGATCGAGCCGCTGCCAACATGGTTCGACTATACTTTCCCGGGCGTGGGGGAGGTGTTCTTGGTACTAACCATAGCCTATGGAGAGGTCATGGACGTGGCGGTGGTGCTGCCCACATTGGCGACTTCGATTATGACTTCATGTTGCACCGCAATGACGGCTATCAATGCCTTGGGCGCCGTCATGATGACCGGCCCATGGAGGAGAAATTTGGGAAACTCAAGTTCACTATTCCCAAATTTGAAGGCACTTCATATTCAGATGCATATCTCACGTGGGAACTCAAGGTGGAAAAGTTCTTTCAGATGCACAATTATTTGTGTTTCTATATTTGCATTTTTCTTGTTTTTCATTATTCTCGTGTCCTTTGGCTGTATTGCTTTTGGTTGCTTTTCCCCCTTTCTTGCCGCGTCCTTTTCTGTCGTCTTGTCTTCCTTGTCTTCTTCTTTTTCCTTTCAAGCGCTTCTCTCTTCTATTGTCTTTTTTGATTTCGTGCATCCTTTCTTTGCAGCGTCCGAGCGATGGTTCTCCTCAGCGATCTATGCTTGTTTCGTGCATTCTTCCTTTTGTTGCTTGCAGAAGTAGAGCTCGAATTCTTCCACTACGTTGTCCTTTCTTTTTCCTTTTGTTGGTCTTTGCGTTCCATACATTCTTCCACAATAATTTGGTTTATTAGCTTTCCCATTCTTCAGTTACATGGGTGCTCACTGGTTTGTGTTGCCTTCTAGATTCATCCGTCCGTGTTCATCCTGTCTGCATTGCCTCTTTTGTTCGTCCATTCTACAGTTCCTTGCCTACCTTATCTCATATGGATGGTTTCGATTGAGGTGAGCCCTCTTTTTTTAGGTCCTTTGCATGTTGCATATTCGTTATTCACCTTTTTTTGCTATCATCTTTGCCTTACGTGTGGTCCTTTTTTCCTTCAAGTAGCCTTCCGCTTCGTAGTCTTAAATTGTTCTTCTATTTCACCCATTGGTGCTATACAGGTTTGTCTATAATATCTGCTTGTTGTCAGATGTGTTGGTTCACCATGTCGCGCCGTTCAACCTCCTTCATTTCCTTCTGTTCTCTTGTTTTTGCAGACTTTGTGGCTATTTAACGAGCTGTTCCAAAGGGTTGTTGCTATTCTGCGTTGTTCTCCCTGCCGCCGACAATGTACACTTCTCTTTGCTTCTGCCTTTCATATATTCACCCTTTTTGTGCTTTGCAAGCAATACATGCCTAAGATTATTTCTTTATTCTTATTGTCTCATGTAGCGCCTGTCTTGTTACCATGCGACTGCTTCCCATGCTTTTATTAGTTCGTCTTGAAATGTGGATTGGTCGTTTTAGTCATGTTTATTGTTTGCGCTTTTCAGGAGACATGTAATTGTTGTTTCATTTTAGTCATGTTGGTGTGCTACGCCCATTATTGTCGTATAGGTTTGTTCCATCGTCTTCATCTTGCTAGGCTCCCTTCCGTAGCCATGCTTGTCAAGTTTTGGCCATAAGCAAGGAAATAAGGTTAGCCATGTGCTACAGCCATTGTTGCCGTATAGTTTTGTGTCCTGGTCTTTTGTTGGTGGTCGTCGCCTTTGTGTTCCACAGTACCTTAGGTTCACTGCTTATTCCCACAGATTTTATACTTACTTGCCTTTCGTCTAGGAGCCTCTGCGAAGTTGCTGACCTTAGAACCCAGTTTGCACACTTCAATATTATCTCCACATTGTTTTGCTTGAGCTTACGATTTTCTTACTTTGTGTAGAGTTATATCCTGCCCCGTCCCTTTTTTTGCCCCTATCTACCTACTGATCTTTGTTCTCTTGTAGTTGCTCTTGCCGACGTTCCTGTCTTATTATGTTCGCTTGTTCATTCAGTTGGTTCTTCTCTAAAGGTGAATTTTCTGTGCCTTATTGGTGCGGTTCATTATGTTTCCTACATAGAGTTTCCATACCCGCATCGTTGCCATGATCCCTCCTCGGCCTACTCCTCCCTCGCTTCATAGCCTCTCTTCGCCATCGTCTGTTTCAAGTATTAGGCATACTTGCGCGCCCGTGGCTATATTTTAAGCTTTCACGTTCCTTACTTAACGTGTCTTCTTTGTTTCTGATTTACAACTATTTGTTTTGCTCGACTGTCGTCATCGTTTTTCCTTCCTTGCTTTCTTTAGCTGATTAGGACGATGTAGAGCCGTCTCAGAGTAGTGCTTCCTGTAGGAGGCCGAGTATGTGCATCTTAGTATTCTTATTTCTCTTTGTTTTGTGTTATGTAAGCTGCAATTAGGGTGTTCATTATCTTGTTTTTTGTTTAGGGCCCATCCTTTGCCATGTTGTCCCGGGTGACGATGCAAAGCAGATTAGACAGAAGCGTTGAAAAGTTCTTGCTCAATGGCAGTTGGCCTAGTAAGGTGCTTGTTTGTGTTCCTTTCGTCCATCTGTTATTCCATCGGCTTTGATAGGTTGCTTTTAGCCTGCTCTTACATGTAATCATTTTGTGTGCGCTTCTAGAGATGTTTAGTCAGGTGTTTGCTGCGTTGTACCTAATAGATCCAGGTATATCATTTTTATCCACATGTTCAATCATTCATGGCTATTTCCAGTTCCACACAATTTAGCTGGTCCCTTCTTTGTTTGTTCATCTAATTCCATAGCTGATGTACCTGTATTTTCTTCTTCCTATAGCAAGACCTGGCAACTGTAATGCTGTACCCCGTCCATTTTGCTTCAGACTTACCCAGCTATAATATGCTCTGCCTACTAATAGTAGCAACATATCTTATTTATATATGTCTGTGTGTTGCTATTTGCTCTAAGACATTACGTAACTTCTGGTCTCACCGATCCTCCTATCACAGAATTTTTGGCAGTATTAGCACTTTTTGGCATCGTATGTAAAGAAATGGCGGTGGGCGAATTTTTTTTGGCAAAAATAGCGTCGCGTCCGCAAGACGCCGCCTTTATGAGACGCCTCGCTACCGCCATGTCACATTGCCAAGATGACCGCCATGCGGTGTGGCTGGCCAGACGCCACCGTCTTGATGTACACACCACGATCTGGCGATTAGGGTTAGGATTTCGACCCATAATCCGCAAATTTCGTACCATTTTTAAAATATAGCAAGTTAGTTCAAAAAATTATGAAATTTTACGTGAATGCTCCTAACACGGTGTACTTTCTTATGTAATTTTTTCCCATAATTTTTCTCGTTCTGATTTTACCTCGCAATTCCAATTAAGTGTACTCATTTTATCCCGTCACGTGCTACCCCTTCCCCCTCCCACACTCATGGCCCCCCTCCCGTCAGCCCTGCTCTCCCCCCTCCCGCACGGCCCCCCTCCAGTGGCCATATTTTGAACCATCCATCCTCCTCCTCCACTTTGTCTGTTAACTCTCATGGTGTCCCCCCCTACTGCAGTCTTTGCTTGCGTAGACAATGCATCTGAAATTCTCAGCACCAACGTAGTTGCTCCTCCTTCACTCGGCTATAAATACTGAGATGTCACAGTCGCTGTTTGCTCATCCCAATTGTGTTTCGCTTCTCATTCTGGCGCTCGTCGCTGAGAACTCAGAGAACTTAACATAATTAATTTTTTTAGAGATCAAGTATTTGCATGCTGCTCATCGCTTATCGCTCGATTTTTTTTATAGCTTACCCCGAAGGCTAGGTAATTTGTCGGATGCTTTTGTCATTATTACCATAATTAGTTAGTGTACTGGTTATTAATTAGTTATGAATTAGTTAGGTTATTGGTAATTAATTAGTTAGTTTGTTTGGTAATTAATTAATTAGTCGTAATTAGTTTAGTGGTTATTCATAATTAGTTTAGTGGTTATCAATCCGAATATTAAATTAGTGTGAATTAACTACTTATAATTTATTTAGTGGTAATTAATCAGTTGCAATTAGTTAGTTTAGTGGTAATTAAATAGTCGTAATTAGTTAGTTTAGTCTCTGTTAATTAGTTTAGTGGTAAATAATTAGTTGTAATTAGTCATATCTAATTACACAAATGTAATCCATCACTTGCATGCAATTTGTCGTATCTAACTACAAATATGCACCACGGATGGGGTTGTTGTGGCTTTAGGTAATATCGAACACGCAAGACTTGTATGTGTTTTATGGTAATGGTCTCGTACAGGCCGGACCCGGCGGGTTGGACCTGTCGAGATGTCAGTACAAGGTGGTCCGGGCAAAGGGGCTCGACGCGATGAATATTCACGAGCTTCAGAGTTGCATCCAGAGGGAGTTCATCACAGAGGCAATGAGGAAGAAAGTTGTGATCGAGGGGATCACCTGCACAAATGATGTGTGGGAGCTCGTCAAGGTGGCTGGAAGCGTAGCATAGAGCCAATATATGCAGGTTGCCTCCTAGCCCGAGGCGGCCATTTACGGGAGGCCGATGGTGTACGTGAATTTCGTACCCAAGGTGTCGGGCCACCTTGATCATGCTAGGGCCTCTACAAGCAGGCAAGCGCAGCCTGAGCCTGAAGACGGCAGCACGGAATGTGCTGCTTCAGAGGATTGTCCCGCGCATAATTTTGTGCAAAATGAGGGGGCGAAATCGTGGTGGTCGGCCCGCATTGAATGAAATGAGTATATACCATACCAGGCTCTCGGGTTGGAGTCCGACAAGGACGTCGACCCACGCTCGGATGGTAGTGACGATGACGCACACCGGGCCAGTGGTCCAACCATGGGAATTGTGTCATCGGAGGTGCCTTACGCGGCATCGAGACTTGATGATATCGCAGTGCGTTCGCACATACTGCCACAAGAAGAATGCTCCCACTGGGGTTTGATGCCAAGACCCTCTTAGTAGGGCAGTGCTTCCCTAGCAAGGATGATGTGCAACAAGCTATAGCATGGTATGCCTTGTCCATCAGCCATGTGTACCGAGTGCATCAATCTAACCCTAGAAATTACGTAGTGAGGTGCATAGTGGAAGGCTACCTTGGCAAGGTCAGCACTCACTGAGCGAAGATCTTCGGCTCGATTTTCGCGGTCAAGGCGGTGATCGACCACACTTGCGAGCTTAGCGAGCCCTACGACAGCATCGGAATGTGACTTCCGCATATGTGGCGAACCTCATCCAGCACCTAGTTGCGATGGACGTGTCCGTCTCCCCCAAGCTGCTGATGTCAGAATTCGCCAATCAGGTTGGCTATCCAGTCAGCTACGACAAGGTCCGACGAGCCAAGTAGAAGGTCAACGAGTCCATGTACGGGACATACGAAGAGGCGTACAACCTTGTGTCGAGATTGCTTCACCAGATTGCTGAATCAAACCCCGGCACGTACATAAACAAGCTTGAGCATGAAGATGCTGAGAAAGGGCCCAAACGCTTCATACCGGACCACTTCATAAGGTCCCGTGATGACGATGGATGGCACTTTCCTCACGGGGAGGTACAAGGGCACGATCCTCACCGTGGTGTTGGCCGACTCGAATGATCAGCTTCTCCCTGTGGCATTTGCCATTGTGGAGAGCGAGAATACATCCAGTTGGCTGTGGTTCCTGTCAAACGTGAAGACGGTGGTGGTGGGAGACCGGCCAGTGTATGCCTTATCACAGACCACAATGCTAGGTTGTTGGCCGCCATCAACACCATGCAGCACGAGATGGCCCCCCCTTACCAGTGGAACGACGTGCAATCCAGGTGGTGCATGAGGAATCTTCCATCTAACTTGTTCAAGCGGTTCCACAGTCAGGATGTCATGAAGACATTCAAGGCATTGTGTCTGCAGAACCAGAGGTGGAAGTTTGATTCCATCTGGGGAGACCTCGAAAGCCGGACTACGAGGAATACAAGGGAGTCCACTTTGGAGGTACTGGAGGGAGAGCAACCCCATAGTGCCACAAGTTTCTCGAAGTGGATTAATGGCCACGCTCCTGAATTAGAGAAATGGTCCCTTCTGTAAGACACAAACGGTGTAAGGTATGGGATTATGACAACCAACATGTCCGGGGTATACAACAGCGTCCTCAAAGGTGTGCGGTGCCTACCTATCACTGCGATCGTCGAGGAGACATGGACTCGCACTATTGGTTATTTCGTCAATAGAGCCACCGCAGCCAAGCGACAGATGGAGGAAGGCAAGCAGTGGTCCGAAAATATGCAGAGGCACATGGACAAGAAGATGGAGAAGGCCCGGATGCACAACATCCGCATGATCGATGGCCTCAGGAGGAAATACGAGATCAGGCTTTGGCAGAAACACGTCAACAGTCATGCTAGGGGGGAAAGTAAACAAGCATGCACCCTGGGTTATGTGGCAATATGCATCTGTAACAAGCCGAAGCTCCTGCACAAGCCATGCTCGCACGTGTACAAGGAGTGTTCTCAAATGAGGCAGATGTGTACGCTGTACATCTCCGAGTACTACGACACGCAGCACCTTTTCGGTACATGGAGTGCGAAGTTTCACTCGTATGGCCTGAAAATGAATTACAAGGATCTTTGGCCGGACAAGGTGCAATGGGGCCTGAACAAGGACTTGAAGACAACAGCGAAGGGGCGACGGCAGACGCGACGCTTCCAGAATGACATAGATGCCAGCCAACGTACCAGTATTAGTCGCACAAGTAAGTGCAGGATATTCAAGACCCCTGGGCACTCAACGAAGGATTGTCCCAATAGAACGAGCTCGTCTGGTCGTTATTCAGTGTTATAATGTAATGTTTTCTCAACCTTGTTTTCTTATTTACAGCGAAACTTGTACGAGTTATGCATAATTTGCATCCGTGCTACGTTCTTCACTATACGGTGCATTAACATTCTTGCTACGTTTTTGTTATGTCACAGGAAGACAACGACGGTGCTGCTTGCTTGAAGACGGCTGACCCCTAGCTATACTGAGGCATTGGCCCAGCCCCCGTGTCAACCAATGACTCGGCGAGGCGGACGTAGCTAGGGTAGCACCAATCGCCCTGTGTGGTTGGAAACAGGACTCAACCAAAGAGCTGAAGAAGGTAAGCTACGAGGTGTGTCCTAACGCCCTTGTCAGATGCACCCTACGGGCAATCATCGAACTGTCTCAACCAAACCTAGGGAACACCACGTGCACCCTTTGTGAGAGGTTGGCCGAACCGCTGCTCCAGCATGGCCTTCCAATGCGTTGGCGGAGGGCCCGGAACAAGTGGCTCACCCCGGATCGGGAGACCAGTCAAGAGCAATACGTCCTGCAGGGTGACCGTCATCTCACCCTACCGAATTTGAAAGCTGTGCGTCTCGGGCCTCCACCTGTCAACAAGTGCCGACAGCAGGCTGGCATCTAGGATGAACCGGCGTCTGAGGGACACTAGCCTCGTAAGGGGCAATAAGCCCGTATCCCGGAGGATCGGGACGTAGCGACCGTCTAACTCCCAAGAATCCCTCCCCGCCCGAACCTACAGGGGCAAAGGGCCATCGGTGTCACCAGTGATCCACAGCTTGCACCGATGGTCCTTATCGTAGAAGTGTTCTAGAAACACTGGTAGAGACATGGCTTGCAACACATTAAATAGACGGAATATTAGTGAGAAGATTGATAATGATCATAAAATAACTAGCACGAAATAATTAGTTGCATGAATAACTAGCAATGCACGCTGTCGTTATTTTTATATTTTTCTAATTGTTTAAAACTAATTAATTAAGACAAACTAATTATTTTATAACTAATTAACATCGCCTCAATAATTACACACATTAACCCTTGTTCTTTCCCTTTGCTAAAAAATATTAATTGCATATGTGTGTGTTCATTGCATGGTGCATGTATACTTGAGTACGTAGCAACTAATTGCTTGTATGGTAACTAGCAAGTGCATGTTGTCGCTATTTTGGCCAGCATGTGCATGCATACTAGAATAACTTTCATGTCATTATGAACTACCACGAAACAGTTAGTTACATGAATAACTAGCAGTGCATGCTTTTATTATTTTTTTCTATTTTCTAATTGTTTAAAACTAATTAATTAAGACAAACTAATTGTTTCATAACTAATTAACATCGCTAGCAGTAAGTGCATCGCATGACATTTTCCTAACTACAAATTACGGATTTAGAACTAATTATTTATGTAACATTAGGTAAATTGGCTTCTAACGAAGAATTTATAAACAATAAAAAAATTCTATGCAGTCAATAAATAATTTACGAACGATCAAGTATGTGGCCAAAAAATTGGCTTCTTGGTACATTGCTAAACCTAGCAAACCTAACTACTTAAGTACGCTTCTTGGTAAATTAGTAAACCTAGCAAACCTAACACCTAACTACTTAAGTACGTAATTAATAAATAATTTACGAACAACAAAAAACCGACGGAGATAAAAATTACCTGCTAAATTGGCTTATAATGACGGCTGCAGTTAACAAGGCTAAAATGCCCCCGGAAATATAATCAACACAGAGAGCAACCGAAAGAGAGAGCGAGCGAAAGAGCGAGCGAAGGATCGCGAAATGTCATGAAATGAAATCGCCGCATGCTTCACTAATTTATAGCCGAGAGGGAATCCTTCCTCGCGCGTGATCGGTTTTAATTTGCATGCGGCAGACAAGGATCAGACGGGGAGACATGGAATAGAAAGATGTGACAGGATGACAAGATTGCTTGATGGAGCTTTCTGTGAAAAAGAAAAACAGATTGATTGATGGAGCTTTACGTGGAAAAGAAAGGTGAGAAAAATTTAATCGGCACTAAGCTTATATAAAATTGCGATAAAAATTCTGGATGAATAAAATTATGGCAAATTTACACAAGTAAGTACACTGTGTCGGGAGGCTCCACATAAAATTTCATAATTTTTTGAAGTCATTTGCTATATTTTAAAATTCAAACGAAAATCACCGAAACTGGACAACACCCTAACCCTAATTCCGGCCTAACCTAAAGGGGACACGTGGCGGCCCGTGGGCTCTACCACACGGTGGCCATGCGGCAGCGTCACCGTACGGCGGCCGTACGATAACGGCGACATGGCAGGGCACCTCCGCGTGACAACAGTGCGGATGCGATATTATTTTTGTAAAATAATTTCCAACACCATTATTTCTGCCGACACTACGCTAAAAAGTGTTAATACTGCCTATGTTTCTCGGCTAACGCACGGTAGTTCTATGCCGTACGTGCCAACTGCCAACCACGAACACAAATAGAAGTACTCCGATGTTGGACTTTCGCTAACATGATGGACTGCCGTACAGGCATTAATTCCTGGTAAAAGCATGGAAAAGCCTTTGAGAGGGGAACTGAAAAGAGAGAGAAAATAGTACCAAACGCTGCACACATCACGTACAATACACTGGCCGTATTTGCACCGGCGCATGGGCGGACTGGTGGACCGGCGGCACGCACAATTCCACCCACCCCCGAAACGCCCCCAAACCAATAGAATCCCCGCACCCCAAGCGACCTCCCCTGCCGCTACGCAACAGCCAGCAACCACTCGCAGGCCAACAGCTCCCCCATCCAAAGTTCCAAACTCTGATCCCCACCATGGCGGAGGGCGCGCAGGCGGCGCCCCTGAACTTCTGGGGCGAGCACCCGGCCACGGAGGCGGAGTACTACGCGGCCCACGGCGCGGAGGGCGAGTCGTCTTACTTCACCGCGCCGGGCGGCGCGGCGGCGCGGCGCTCCTCTTCACGCGCGCGTGGCGCCCGGCGGAGCCGCGCGGCCGAGGGCGCTCGTCTTCATGGTCCACGGCTACGGCAACGACATCAGCTGGACGTTCCAGTCCACCGCCGTCTTCCTGTCCCGCTCCGGCTTCGCCTGCTTCGCCGCCGACCTCCCCGGCCACGGCCGCTCCCACGGCCTCCGCGCCTTCGTCCCGGACCTCGACGCCGCCGTCGCCGACCTCCTCGCCTTCTTCCGCTCCGTCAGGCGCCGGGAGGAGCACGCCGGGCTGCCGTGCTTCCTCTTTGGGGAGTCCATGGGCGGGGCCATCTGCCTGCTCATCCACCTCCGCACGCCGCCGGACGAGTGGGCGGGCGCCGTGCTGGTCGCGCCCATGTGCAAGATCTCCGACCGGATCCGCCCACCCTGGCCGCTGCCGGAGATCCTCACCTTCGCCGCGCAGTTCGCGCCCACGCTCCCCATCGTGCCTACCGCCGACCTCATCGAGAAGTCCGTCAAGGTGCCCGCCAAACGCCTCATCGCCGCGCGCAACCCCATGCGCTACAACGGCCGGCCCAGGCTCGGCACCGTCATGGAGCTGCTGCGCGCCACCGACGAGCTCGGCGCGCGCCTCGGCGAGGTCACCATCCCGTTCCTCGTCGTGCACGGCAGCACCGACGAGGTGACCGACCCCGCCGTCAGCCGCGCGCTGTACGAGGCCGCCGCAAGCAAGGACAAGACCATCAAGATATACGACGGGATGTTCCACTCCATGCTCTTTGGAGAGCCGGACGAGGACATCGAGCGCGTCCGCGCCGACATTCTCGCCTGGCTCAACGAGAGATGCACCCCGACGGCAACCCTGACACCGTACGATAGCACTGTCACAAGAAACATTCCAATATATTCAGATTGTGAAGTGACCAACAGTCCAGCACACGAAAAATGATTTCATGTGCAAATGTGCAATGATTCTATATATGATTGATAAGCTGCTTGATTTCATGTGCAAATGTGCAATGATTCTATATATGATTGATAAGCTGCTTGGTCAAGTTTACATGATCTCGATATACAAAATGTTTGTCTCCTGATCAATGAAAGTATGTTTCCGGTTTGTGACGCTTGCGGTTGATTGTATCAGCTCTCTGCAGGCGCTGCAGGTGGCAATACAAGGCGTTCCCTGCCTTGTACCAGCTTGGCAGAACGAATTATATCTCCAGTCTTAATCTGTCATAGGGCTTCTCTTCCATCTGTGGTATACCTGCAGATGTTTGGTTCGACACGAAAGTTCTTGTTCATCCGCAAAAGTGATCAATTTTGCTATCTAGTGGTCAACAGAAATGTGTAATGGTGAATCACTACTTACCCGAAAACTGAAAATTGTCATTCATCAAAAGATATTCCTCCCAAACCAGACTGCAGAAAAATAAAGGAAATCACCACAAATCAAAATATTTACACAATTGATGCTTCTACAGAATACCTGATGGCAGATGATAGAGCAGGTTGGACATTCGTGTACCTTTTGTATTACGTGCTGGTCAGTGCCTTATTTACATATACCTTTCTAACTGGTATTCAGAAATTGTATTAATTTTTCATGCATGGCACAAAATAACAGTTCAAAGATATTGGCAAATATGGTTCACAACAGGAGAGGAAAATTGGTACACTGTCGAGCCACATGCGCTTATGCAATCTGATCTAAAAAAAAAGCAGAGAGCACATATGTATTTGGGTGATTGGGTCTATCCTATTGTTTATGTTGGTGCGTTCTAAAGATGCAGCCTTTTACTCACATTTCTCTTATCATAAAGATAGAAGAAGAACTGGGTTGGTGACGAGTATTCATCGGAATCCACACTATGCGCCATGGCAACAGCACCATACACAGACAATGGAAGGACTGGCAATTCTCCATCCTAGATTAGATGAAGCAAAAGAAATAAGCAATGAGAGGATATGAGCTCAAATTTCTTTCACCATTTTAAGTAGTGTGAGTGACTGACCTGAATACTTAGCGGCGTTCTGTACAACGGTTCAAATTGTCCAGCAGGCATGACCTCTAATGGAACAGTGTACCCTTTCTTCCCAGTCTCGTTATCTGCAATGATTGCCTGACTTGGACATTTCAGTGTTACCCCATCATATTTCATTGAATTAGACGTCAAATTAACTGCTTGTAAAGATAAATTTCGAACAATACCGCACAATGCAGTTAGATTGAAGTTCTGGCAAATGCCTC
The DNA here is from genome assembly GCA_036346405.1 of Phyllostachys edulis. Classification (NCBI taxonomy): domain Eukaryota; kingdom Viridiplantae; phylum Streptophyta; class Magnoliopsida; order Poales; family Poaceae; genus Phyllostachys; species Phyllostachys edulis. The sequence continues at coordinate 48,087,808 of CM070557.1, read as the reverse complement.
TTCAATAAAGACAATATGGTCGATGCCATTTATTTTACATTTTATAAATTTCACCAGAACTATTGGCAGGGAATAATGAGAGGGGGTCGGAGTTAAGCTACCTTACCAATTTTCCAAAGTTTCCAGCAGTCAGTGGGGCAGAATATCCATCAATTACGACCTGTATATATAATATACAAATCAACAAAATAAATATGGCCATGATGACATTTTTTATGGGAACAGTAGGGGGAACCATACTGTTGCACATCATGACAAGACAAAGGATAGTAACTAAGGCTATGGTTCTTATTTATAGTTGTCAAAAGAGTGCAGTTTATGATACCCAACTACTACAAAGCAATCAAAACAGCTATGGATTATAATGTTTATGATACCACTATCAGCTACCTGAATTGTAGCAGCATTTCTGTGTTCACCGCCAGCAGTTGGAAAGAATGTTGAACCATCACCTTTCTCAACTGTGAATTCAACCACTCTTCCTGTTAGCCTATTAATAGCAAGCTATTTAAATGAAATTTCATATAAATCTTTTGTTAGAGATTGGAGGAAGAACCATACGCTTAATGTAAGTGCCCCCCAAGGAACGGAAAATTCAAACCACTTACAGAATCTGTTATTTCTATGCTACACATATTGAGTAGCCTGTTCATTAACTAATCAAAAGCCAAGGATTTTTTTACTCTTTCTCAGGAATCTCACAAGAACAATGCTTGTGTGATGTTGTTAGCACCTAGCACCAACCTGAACTTTAATCACTTTAGAATATTAAACGACGGCAAGGTGTTCTTTGTTTTTGTGATTGTAAAAAAAAGGTTGAATGGGCATGTGTCAAAATTAACTAGTAAGTGCTTTGTATCTGACAGTTTCACTCGACAATGATAAATACGTAAGGCAGCAGACCCGATAACCAATCAGTGTGCAAATATTGATGAACTGGTATTTTTTCTAGTAAATTCTTCGGCACTACAATCTAAAAGTATATGTAGTTTCCCAAGCAACACGTGTGAATTTGAGATGAACCTACTAAAGGCAGACCTGAATCCCTGATTACTACCATTAAGCAGCTCAGGCAAAGAAGTGCCTAAATTGGTTCTCTAATGCTTAACTCTTACCCTAACGACATGCATGGTTTTCCTATGTCATGTAAGATCAAGCTCCATACCAGCGTCAATCTTCAGAACTATCTCTCTCTTTTTTTACTAGGGAAAACCTAGCTTTTATAGAAAGCAAATAAAGGTTCTTACAAAGGAAACCGAGAGTTAACATGCTGGGATTACCAGCTTACAAGACTGGAACACAATAGCAGGAGCAACAAACCACAATAGCTAATACAAACAAGAGTTAAACAAAAACTGATGAACAAAAGCATTTAGCCCAATCTTCAAAAGTCGCCAAGAAGCATTCTAGATTACTTCGATCAACGCCTTTGATGAGAACTCGCCAATGCTGCAAACAAGACAGAAATTTAAAAATCACTTCTATAAGTTGATTAGGAAAATTCTTCTCAATCGTCATTCTGTTCCTAAATTTCTAGAGATTCCAGGCCAAAGCTGCAAAACTAAACAAAGCAATATTTTAGTTATTAGCCCCCTTCCTCTCCAGCCAATTAAGTTGGAAATCATCTAATGATTTTGGAATACACTCCCAACTTAGCACCTCTTTCACACAAAACCAAACAAATTTTGCTAGCACACAAGAGAACAAAATATGATCAATGCTTTCTTCACTGCCACAAAGGATACAACTAACATCCCCTTTCCACCCTTTTTTCCTGAGTTGATCAGCTGTTTGTACTCGGTCAAGATAGCTTTGCCACACAAAAATCTTGACTTTTAAAGGAATCTTACTCTTCCACGGTTTTTGCAATTTCCTGCAAATAACACCCCCCCCCACCCCAAAAAAAAAACAATTGCCTATACAAAGATTTGACAGAAAATAAACCTGTTTTCTCAAAACACCAAATAACGTTGTCTACATCCCCCTTCATATCAATATCCATGATAGAATTTTTCAAAAGATTCCATTGAAATACCTCCTCTTCACCAAAATTTCTAAGGAACTTGATCTTCCACACATTCTCAGTAATACAATTAGCCACACTAATATTAGGGGATTGACAAATACTAAAAAGTTTGTCAAATTGAACCTTTCAAAGGACAGTTACCAATCCACACATCACCCTAGAAAAAGATATTGCAACCATTGCCAATCTGAAATCTGGCACCCCAATGAAACAAATATTTCACTCTATGCAAACCTTTCCAAAATTGAGATCCTCTCAAGGGATTAGCATCTCTGAAAAAGAAAACCCATGGAAGTATTTAGCTTTAATGATTCTAAACCAGAACTCTCTCTCTTTTACCCTCATAGAAATGGTAGGATCTAGAACCGTGCCAATTGCCAAATGAAATAAGAACAGACATTTACAGAAAATAAAAAATTGACCTAAAGACCACAGCAAAGGCATCTGGAGCTTAGAGAAATCAACAAAAACAGTCACCTTGGATATTGTAAATACTGTTCAGTTAAGAGAAAGGACAAGCCTGCAGTCTGTTGAAAGAAAAAAATTCCTCAATCCAACTATCACTGGAGCAGAATCAGCCTGCTCTAAGCATCTCGAAACTTCTGTCCAATGGATTGTAAGTTTACTAGAGTTACCTGCAACAGCTCCAATTCAGCAATGGTATCAAGAGACGAAGCAAGCGCTATGGAAAGTCTGTCAGGGTTATTATCCTTTATATATATTTCAAGAGAGTTTGCAAACCACCCTGCAAAAGATGCGAAAGTAGCTCAGTTATCATGTAACACAGTAACAGTAATGATCATCCCTGGCAAAGTACAGATGAAAAACTGAATTAGTTGTTGTTTCACGAACCGCATTTCACCCTCTTAGCATAGCTTACTTACCTTCTCTTCAAGCAAGGAAGTGTACAGCTTGGAGCCCTTTTCCTTGATTTCTGCAGATATACTTCCCAAGATTGCCTCCTTGTTGCCCATTGCTATCTGCATCCAGAGCACATGGGTTCTATATATCATGATTCAGGGCGACAAGCTCGGCAAGTTCAATAAGAAGGTTACAACACACAGAAGAAGCATATGCTATCACCAATATGAATAGTTCCTCAAATCAGGTACTTATTAGAAAGGCGTAGGAAGACAGCAAGGAGTGAATTTACTTTCATGGCCTTCTTGACATTCCCCTCCATGGTGCCATATGGCTTCCTCTGCGGTATCCTCAGCAAGTACGAGATGTCCTCCAGCGATTCCTAGCAAATGCGCGCACAGAACCTGAGACGACGCCCGGTCGTGCTAAACTCCAAGCACGAACGCCGATTCGGACGAGCGTTACCTGTATGGCCTTCATGTTGTTGGGGCTCGCGGGGACGGCCCTCCTCAGCGCCAGCTCCCCCGTCCTCGGCACCTTCGTGTCCGGCGAGTAGAGGACCGCATTCGCCGGCAGCGACACGGAGACCTGGGCGATGATGGCGAGCGCCGCGATCGCGCCCTTGAGCCGCTCTAGAACCCCCTCCTGCACCAAACCAACCACACAAATAAGCGCTGCAGCTTGGAGGAAGCTGTTCGGATAAGGACGGTGTCACGGGCTCACGGCACCAGTACGCACGCTCACCTCGGCTGCGCCGGACGGATGGTGCGGCGGTGGTGGGAGGCGCGGGCGATCCGGCCGCGAATGCCGCGGCAGTGGAGGCAAAGCTGCTTCCTCCACGTGCAGCGCTTGGTGGTGGTAACCGCGGCCGTGCGAGGGTGGGGGGATATAGGGGGTGTGCTCCGGCTAGCGCCATCGTGGCCACGCACGAGGCCATGGCGTGCGGGGATTGGGAAGGGAGTGGGTGGGGTCTTTTTGAATGGATTTCGGGTCGAAACGAGGAGGAAAGGAATGGAATGGAAGGGTGGCGCCATTGCTGCCGTCATCGTCGTGGTCGCCGTCTATCCCCAGCCAGGAAGCTGCGTCCGGTTCCGAACGGGCGCTGCTGTTGTTAGGCCGCAGGACGACACAAATGTGATATCTGGTTAGGGAATTGGAGCCTAAGGCCTGTCTTCTCAGGCCCAACAGCGTACACGATATCAACACTTTCCCCAACACGTTGACGGTTGACCTATCTTTAGTTAGGGTCATCGGCCTCTTCTTCACCAGCAGAACCTCTGCAGTTTATGATCACGGTCTGAACCGCGCTACGGGCGGAGACGCAGAGTATTTGCCCTCTCCACGCAGCCCATGTGCCTCGCACTCGCTCGAGCCGAAGTCTCACGGCAAAGCGGCCCACGCAGCATAGCCTAGCGTTCGCTTGATTTTTTAAAATAATATATTTTAGAAGTATAATTACAAAAATAAATGGACGTTTAACAAAATTACAAAATGGGCTTAAATAATATATTTTAGAAGATAAATGCACGTTTAACAAAATGGGCTTTTGTCGCCAATTCCATTGGCAACAGACCTCTGTCGCCATTCCCCTGCCACTAGCAATACAGTGGCAAAGGTCTATATCGCCATTTCAAATGGCAATTTGGGACCCTTAGGTTATAAAAGGTCAAAAATCAGGTCTAAATTCACTTTTAATTCGAAAAAAGAGGGGAAGGAGGGTATTGATGATCAAGTCGCCGGTCTTACGAAATGAAATTAGGAAAATCGCTGAGAATTCTTGGAGGAGAATAGGGTTGCTCTGTATTGCAATGAACTAGTTTTTACAGGGGTGCCTTTGACAAGACGACAGACTAGGCCTAATTACACTGAGTATATTGCTTGGAGAAATTGTGTTGTCTAAAGTGATCACTACTACAGAAAAAGGCCGTCACAGACGGTTCAAAAACATCATCACGGACGGTTTCGTGAACCGTCTGAGTTTATGGGTTAGTAATAACATGAGATCATCACAGACGATTTTCGAACCGTTTGTGATGCAGACTATCACAGATGGTTATTAACTCAAAACCGCATGTGATAGTATGTCCTAAGGAACCGTCTGTGATATTCTTTTGTATTGCTAAATCTATTTCTGTTTATTGGCTAGCCTCAGGAAATGCTAGTCATGCCCTCTAAACAAGCTGAAACACAACAAGTACATGTATACATCCAATTTACATTCATTTCAAAAACAAGCACATCCAATTCACATTCATTTCATAAACAAACACATGATCCAATTCACATTCATTTCATAAACAAGTACATCCAATTCACAAATCAATTAACTAAAATTAACCATTCATGTATGTTTACACATATATACCATTAAGTTCAATCTTATCTCAATCAAGTTCAATCTACATTGTGGAACTTCTCATCTGGATTTATGATCTCACAGTTCAAGAATACCGCAAACTGTCCTCGAATGTTTATGAGCTGGCCATGTTCCAACGCAGTTGTATCGATGCCCGCAACCTGTCGCTAGGAAGATTAAATTCATGCATATATAAATTGATAAGTATGAAATAATTATTGCAAGATTGACAAACCGGAGGATCATTGGTCATCGCGAAACTGACGAGTAGTTTCATGTTGTGGCAAACATAGTATCCACAGATGTTGTAGGCCAATAGCTGCTGGTGGCACTAAGAAAAATAGAATTGGTTAGTTCGAGAGGCGTTACTACGAAGTGTTATATAGGATTAATGTGTAGTAGCGAATACCGGGAAATTTAGATCGTATCGCAAAATCCTTCCCTTGCAATTCCCTCCTTTAGTAAAGTACACGACGAATGACCTACGTAATTCCAAGAAGTTAGCCTTAGCTATTGCAAAGGAAGGAAAGGCTACAATAGAGTTATCTATGGAGGAAATGTGTTTACCCGTCGATTAATTGTTGGGCAATTGTGAAGTCGTGTGCGGCCCTCTTTAGAGAATCTAGGTATATTACCCTGTTCTGTTTTGGTATAATTATAATTAGAATCCAGTGGAACCTACACAGGTATGTCACCATAGTCATTAAATCTAAGTTCGTGTTGCTCATAAAGTACAAATCAACAAGTATAGCCACTAGTACAGCACTTACTCCTGGTTGTAGGGCAAAAGTATGAATTCCTTGTCGCGATGAGCCAGCAATGACTCCGTCATGTAATCCTTAACGAATTTTGCATTCTCCTTGATGGCTTGCAAGGAGACCAATTGTGGGTCAAGGAAATCTACCGGTGAATTCCTTAATTCGGCTTCAGAAATCGTGTGTGTGTGTGTATACACACACACACAAAAGCAAGGAGTTATATATAACATTTATTGGTATTACACGAACGTTGACCGTGATTGTACACACTTATAGTGTCCAGCATCGCATGAGTGAGGTGTCGAGGTTGAAGAGAAAGAACAAATCCTTAAAGGTCACCATGAAGACACAGTCTTGAACCACGTGGTTAAGATGATTCTTCTTGAACTTGACGTTGACACTCGAGTGTCATTTTCCATCCGTCTTGTTGGCCTGTTTCATGTACCATGTATGCAATCTTGTGCAAGAGAATCATAGGGTACGGTCGGGCTCTACCGTCTCGACCAACGGCTGGCCTAGCACGAATTTCTGGGCCAACGACAAGAAGAGGATATCAGAACAAGAGTCGACCGTCTTCGATTTGCCCTTGCTGCCTCACTTTTTAGAGGTCAACTTCATGAGAGTCGACCAAGCACGAGGTGTAGATGCATCTGATGCACCAGGCCCTTGCTGCTTCAGTGCAGGTAGCTCTTGTGGACTTGACACCACCACAGGACATTCCCGTGAAGTTGACACCAGAGCAGGTAGCTCCAGGGAGATATCCCTCTTGGGCCATTGGATGAATGTTCCAATGGCTTGCCCTAGAGTCATGACCTCGTTGTCTGGGGGAATCTACAGCGGGACGACTGCGAAATTGGCATAAACACCGTCCATATTCACTTCTGCGAAACCCAGCATTGGATTTACACCGTGCACCAAAGCCTCGACACCAGATGGATACACCTGGCCCCGAGCAGCACCTAGGGCAACGAAGTCATATCTCACCTGGAGCTTGCACTTCATAGCCACCGACATACAATTACAAAATTAGCTACTCCAACAGGTCTATCAATTGATCGAGAATTCCGGATATAATAATTATTACCAGGATGTCATCGACAGGAAATCTGTCGTCACCTTTTGGGGTAGGGTTAGAGTTGGACGCGCAGCTACTCGGAAATTTGGGGGGGGGGCGAGCTATCACAGTAGGGCCAGGGGCTTGCAACTAATTTTTCTTAAGCCTTTCCTCAAGGCTCTCCATATACCGTCGTGTCTCATCTCTGACATGACCATTGATCTCATCTCTGATGGATTCAGTGATCTCATCTCCGAGGGATTCATGAATCTCCTCTCGTAGCTTTGAATCGCGCTCGGCTTTAGCTCACATCCTACTCCGGTACGCTTCAGAGTCCTATGGGAATCCATGTTTCCATGGAACATAAAGACCAAAGCCTCTCGTGTGACCCGGGTGCTCATTATTTCCTAAGGCCGAGGAGAGTATATATCTCTCTCTGACTGCCTGGAATGAGCCTTGGGAAGATTGTGCACTCATTGTTTCCTGCAATAGCCCAACATATCATTTTACATCCTATGAAGTTATGGAGTAATTACAAACTATAGGTAGTTCGATATCTTACCAGGCGTTGGGACACTTCCTCGTCGGTGGGGTTTGGAAAGGAGATGGCCCCCGAAGACAAAGTAGAAAACCTCGCTCTTAACCAGTTTCAGACGCGCTCATCAGGGATCCCGTCAAATGGTGGGGAGGCATTCGAACGATTTACCTACTAGTCCTGATCCCTCTATTGCGGGATTTTACCCGCATACCCAGCGGTGCTGAGTCTGTGGGGGTGCGTATTTTTTGCCTGGAGGGCCCTGTACGCCGCACTTTCACTCCTAAAATCATCTGTCATCATCTTCACCACAAAGTCTTTCCAGTACTCTTCCAAGAACAAATACTTGTGGAAGGGTCTCAGATCCTTCTCCATGTAGTTCTTGACAAGCGTATTCTTGAAGTTCTTCCACACTTTGCACGCCTGTAGCAATGCGTGTCATCGCACGGAGTCTTGGTGTTGTTTTGGGATCTCGAACGATTGGAAAATATTTGTCAGCAGCTCACCTTTCTGAGCTTTGGTCAACTCCTTCCACGAATCGTAGGTGATGTTGACTCGTTCTCTTGCAACTATTTTGACCATTCTTTGGAATACGGACGTTGCTCGGTGAGGATTGATAGGGGTCCTAGATTCATCGACCTCCGTGATGGTAAATCGGCCCCTGGTCCTTTTCGATATTCCTCTACCACGCTTGGATATTCCAGAGGATGGTGCATCAGACACATGAGGTGATGATGACGAAGAATGAGCGGAAGACATCTTCATAAGAAATAGAAGTTCTGACATGCATGAACATATTATCATAAGATTTGATCTTTATGTGTATGGGTATACACACCAATTAATAAATAATTAGGATATGTAGGGAAGAAATTAGGACCAATACAATGACATAATTGACATGTAAACATGTAAATCATCCAAGTCATTTAAAAGGAACAATATGCTCAACACAAACATCATGTGAACAAATGAAATCAGCATAAAGCTGAGATTTAGGGCCTGTTTGGTTTACGACCCCAGGTACCATACCAAAATTTTGGTAATGCCAAAACGCGGGCAATACCAAAACTTGGGCAAAAAAATGGTGTTTGGATCGTAGCCATACCAATTCACAGGCAATGCCGAAATTGAAGTGTTTAGATTGCAACCATGCCCAAATTTGCCAAAATTGTGAGTATGACACGTGGGTCCCGCATGAAATCTATTTTTTTGCCCCAAAATATACCAATATGGATCTTGTTTTGTTGATAAAATGACAAGGAACACAACGGTCTAAACGGATCACAAATCAGATACTCGGTTTAAGAAATACAGTCATTTTAAGCTTGTAAATCAAAATAATCTTGCATTTAATGCTCCACCCATAGCCAAAGAAATTGTGACACCTGTCGGACTGACTGATTCTTGCCTTGCCAATTTTTTGCGTAGAGGCTGTCACGGCTATTGGGCTAGAGTTTTGGCGAAACAATTTGAGCATCGGCCAAACTTTCCTAGGCACGCCAAAATTCGGTAACGATCCAAATGCTAGCCAAATCTTGAAGGTATTACCAAATTTTGGTAAGGAGTTTGTTGGCTATAAACCAAACAGCCCCTTAACATTTTGATATTGCTCTTAGATGTACAGTAAGCATTCCAATTAGAGCTCAAGTTTAAACCTAATTATCAAAACAATTTCAGTACAAGACTATTATCATCACAGAGCATTCATCTCAAGCCCACCACATCACACTGCAATATATTCTAGTAGCAGTATCAAAACAAATACCATATAAATCACTGACTAGAACAAATACAAATTCCTAAAATGAGTACAACACCTCATACTACTCATTGTTTGAACTAGATACCAGTGCAATTATCATGAGTCCACGAGGACCATGACAGCATGATAGATTATTGATAGAAAGAGTGAGGGAAAGGGGCGTCGGGGTCGACAACTCGGCATCGGTTACCTTTGGGCATCGAGGAGAAGGATGAGCAGGGAGTAGTATCGGAGCAGCAGGGCGGCGTCGAAGGGGAGGCGCGTCGGGCTCAGGGGAGGAGGAGACGACGTGTGCTCATGCTCGGGGAGGAGGCGGCGGGCTCGGGGGAGGAGGCGCGCCGGGCTCGAGGAGGAAGCGGCGTCAAGGATGACGACGACAGGCTCAGGGGAGAAGGGAGAGTTGAGAAACTTAATCATTTGAGTGGGGGAAGCAGGCAAACCCTAGAGTCCAAATATAAATAGGGTTGAACATCACAGACAGTTCTATAGTAGAATCGTCTGTGATAAATAATATCACAGACGTTTCTAATAAATAACCGTCTGTGATAGATTGTGTATCACAGACGGTTCCAATAAATAACCGTCTGTGATAGATTGTGTATCACAGACGGTTTGTAGATGAAACCAGCTGTGATATTCTTTTGTATTAGTAAATCTAGTTCTGTTTATTAGCTAGCCTCAATAAATGCTAGCCATGCCCTCTGAAATAAGCAGAAACACAACAAGTACATGTATACATTCAATTCACATTCATTTCAGAAACAAGCACATCCATTTCACAGTACAAATCAATTAACTCAAATGAACTAAAATAAACCATTCAGAACACATATACACACATTGTTCAATCTTTAAAAAATAGCCCTTCATGATAATCAACGCGTATGTAGCTAGTTTCGTCACGTTGTTCTTCCTTGACCCATATGCCATTTCCAAAAGGAGCCAACTCATTGAATTGATTGTATTCTTCCTCGTCTACTACATTCTCAACTCCGACAATCCTCCTTTTTTCATGAAGAACTACGCAATGCTACTTATTTGTCTAGTCGGTTACATAGAAAACTTGGACAACTTGGTTAGCGAGTACGAATGGTTTGTCTTTGTATCCGACATGTTCGAGGTCCACGGTAGTGACACTGTACTTGTCGACCTTCACCTGTGGGAGATGGACCCAACGGCACAGAAATAGGGGGATCTTGAAAAGCACGTACTCGAGCTCCCATATCTCCTCTATGATCCCATAGTAGGAGCTCCTCAGCCCATCGATACTGAATGCATCTATGCGGACACCGCTATTCTGGTTAGTGCTCTTTATATCATGAGCCTGTGTATAGAATGTGTACCCATTTATGTCGTATTCTTGCCAGGTCACAACTGTAAATGTTGGCCCTTTTGCCAATCATGTCAGCATATCACTTGACGAGCTCCTAGCGAGTCACTCCTTCAACCATTGGTTGAACAGACTGTTGTGCTGTCTTGTGATCCAAACATCCGGTCGCTCCAGATTATGTTGCCAAAGCATGTCCTTGTGTTGGTCGATATGTAAGGACACTTCAGTCATGTGTTGCAAAACCATGAAATGGGCTTGAGCATATGCATCCATATCTGGAGTAATTGCTTTTCTTCCGATGGTCCCGATACCCTCGAGCCTCCCCTCATGGCGAGATCGAGGTACACCTATCGGTTCGACCTAAGCCATGTAATCGACGCAGAACTCAATGACCTCTTCGGTTGCATAACCTTCGACGATGCTGCCCTCCGGCCGAGATCGATTCCATACATAGGACTTGAGAATTCCCATTAACCTCTCGAATGGGTACATGCTACGTAGGAACCCGGACCCGCACATCTTTATCTCCCTCACAATGTGAACAATGAGATGGACCATGATATCAAAAAATGATGGAGGGAAATACATCTCAAGATTACATAGAGTTGTCACCACCTCGTCCTGCAGAGCATCTAGTCCTTCGGGATCGATGACCTTCTAGGCAATTGTGTTAAAGAAATAACACAGTCTTATAATTGTCTCTAGGACTTTGATAGGAAAAATACTTCTAATTGCAACAAAGAGCATATGTGTCATCAGCACATGACTATAATAAGACTTCATGCCAATTAAGTTCAAATCTTCCATCGAAACAAGTTTCTTCATGTTGGCGGAGTAACCGGACGAAACTTTCACACCATACAAGCACTGGCACAGTTCAGTTCTCTCAGCCTTGGACAGAGTGTAACAAGCAGGGAGAAGATACGTTCGTCCTTTATCGGTCTTTGTTGGTGCTAACTCAGGTCTGATGCCCATATCAACTAAGTTAAGCCGTGCATTAACACCATTCTTTGTTTTGTCACGAATATTCAGTAAGAGACCAGTCAAGCTATCAAATACATTCTTCTCTATGTGCATGACGTCGATGCAATGGCGAACTTATAGGTGCTCTCAATAAGGTAAGTCTCAAAATATTGATCTCTTCTTCCAGATGTTCTTCTCATGGGTCCTCGATTTATGTCTCTTTCTGAGCACAACATCTAAATTCTTAACCATATCATAGACCTCTTTTCCGCTTAAATGCCTTAGAGCTGAACTGTCCTCCTTCTCTTCGTCGAATTGTTTCTTCATCCTGCAGTATAGGTGAGCCCTCCGAAGGAACCGACGGTGACGCATGTACACGGTTTTGCACGAGTGCTTCAGCCACACACTCTCGGTATCATCTAAGCAGTGAGTACAGGCGTTGGCCCCTTTTGTACTATGGCCGGACAGGTTAGCAAGGGTAGAATAATCATTTATGGTGTAGAACAACAAGGAGCGTAAAGTGAAGTTCTCTCATTTGTACGCATCTCATACCTGTACCCCTTCAATCCACAATATTTTTAGATCTTCCATCAATGGTGCTAGGTACATGTCAATATCATTCCCAAGTTGCTTCGGCCCTTGGATAAGTATCGATAGCAAAATATACTTCCGCTTCATACACAACCAAGGAAGAAGGTTATAGATACAGAGAGTCATGGGTTAAGTGCTATGTCGGCTGCTCATGTTACCGAAAGGATTCATTCCATCTGTACTCAATCCAAACCTTATATTCCTTGGTTCCACAACAAAGTCTGCAAACCTCCTATCGATGTTTCTCCACTGGGTGGAATCAGCAGAGTGTCTTAGCTTTCTATCATTCTTATGCTCCTCCGAGTGCCAATGCAGCAATTTTGCATCCTTTGGGTTCGCAAAAAACCGCTTGAAACGGGGAATTACAGGAAGATACCATGCCACCTTAGCAGGAGGTCCTTTCTTCATCTCGATTAGCAGTATTTAATAATTTAATAATCGTTAGCTAGCCCCCGAACTTTTAAGTGGATTTGTAATGTGAACTTTCTCCGATGGGATCTACATCGAAAAATCCTTCATTTAATGCTGAGAATAACGAAGTGGTTTGTATTCACTTTAAAGTTGAGAAACTGCCTAGGAAACCGAAGAGATTTGTGCCCTTTGGGCAACTCCCTTTTTGCAGTTAAAGGGAAGCCCTTGTAAAATCCCCACAGTGCGCTGCCTTAGGATTTTACGCTCTCAGAATCACCTTTGATTTTCTTCCATCTTCTTACCACAAAACCAACAATGTCGGGTCCCATGTCCAGCTGGCTGGCTTCTGAGTTGACCGATAAGAAACTTGGGGCTATAGAGAAGAGCGGGATGCTTCTCGACAAGGCCTCGATTTCTTGGAGATCGGTAGTCAGGGAGAGCTTTCCCAGCGGTAACAAAGGAGAAATCCATATTTTTCTCGCATATGTCGAGTACGGGTTTAGGTTACCAGTGCACCCATTCCTCTCCCAAGTTCTAGAGTACTATGAAGTTGAGCTGGTGAATCTTGCTCTCAATTCGATCGTCAATCTTAGCATCTTCATCTACCTCTGTGAAGTGGGGATTCTGCTAGATCTGGAGATCCTTAGATACTTCTACAAGATTACAAAGTCAGGGAAATCGACGGCGTCGCCCAGGAGTGCGCTTTGCGCCTCCATGATGGGAAAGTCGATAAGTACATTCGTATGTATTCCAAGTCCTCGTGGTCATCATAGAAGAAGTCTTGGTACTATATGACGCTCAAAAAGGACGACAGCCTTTGCTTCACCGGTCGGGTGGCTATTGAGAACCCTCGGTGGCGATCCTCCTCGAAGAAGGAGAGAAAGGTGAGGAGATGGATTGAGGCCATCCACCGCCTTAGCATCAGAGGTCTGACTTCTTGGCATGTGGTGAAAGATTTCTCCACGCGTCGAATAAGACCTCTGAAGTTTCAGGAACGTGCCATGCTTTGGTACATTGGTCGGGATAATACGACCATGGATTCTACAGAGTCGACCAAAGCCTGGATTCTGGTCGCATCCATCTCCGATTTGGCCCACTGGGAAGCGGCTCCGGCCATTTCTCCCAAAAGTCGAAGATTTGGATGTGGAAAGATTGAAGAAGAAAGCTTGATTTGGTCGGCGGCGAAGAACTCGGGAGTTCGAATAGCAAGAACAACTTGGGGAAGGTAAAGGGCTTTATCCTCACCCACGGTGAAGATTTATAACCGCACACCCGAAGTCCAAAAGACGTGGCTACCCCAATGGTTGCCAACGCTTCGGGAACTGCTCCAACAGACAAGGGTAAGGGAGTCGATTGAGACTCTTAAATTTGTCTGCTCGAGGAAGTCAGGTCTGTTTTTATACCACAAGCGAAATTACCTCCTTGACCAAGTCTTTTTACGGTCAAAAGCATAGCAATGATCGAAAGATCCCGCTTCGACCACAAGATCTGCGACCACTCGGTGACCGTTAGATCTCCCACGACCACCTTGTAAGTCGTAAGATTATTTCACAACTTTCTTGACCAAGTAAATTTCTGCTCAAATGAAACACCAGCCGAAGAGTTCTTCCTTTGATCATCTCCCTACGACCACTTACTGGTCGTAAGACCAACTACTGCTCATTTTTCCAAGTAAGTTATTTTCGCTTAAGCTGGGGGGCTAGATGACGAGGATATAACAATCCTTATTTTATTATATATCTATAATTCATATTATGGATAATAATGACGGTATATAACTCTTGAGTATACCCCTTAATATTCATAAGGGAGAAGCTGGAAGTCGTAAGTTCTCCTACGACCACCCTGTAGTCGTAGGTCTTCCTACAACTACCCCATAGTCGTAAGCCCTTCTACGACTATCCTGTGATCGTAAGCTCTACTACGATCAATCTGTGATTGTAGGCTCTCCTACGACCACCACCTGGTCGTAAGCTCTTCTATGACCAGTCCTCAGTCGACAAGACTCACAGACATGTGGGCCTAGTCGATCAGGGAATCTCATGTACCGTATCCAAGGATATGAGCAATCAATTACGATGTTATTCCCTGAAATAATAGCACAACTTAACTCTCTGTTATGGTGATAATTGTCTGGCAACGTGGGAACGTTACAACTCCTGTAATGACCTCCGGTAACGGCTCCACGATCTGGTGCGTCAATGAGACCTTTATACTGAAGATCCAACGACGCACCCCGGGGACAGTATAAAAGGCAAGGATCATCAGAAAGAGAGAGGGAGGCGAAAGAAGATTAGAAAACAATACTCTAGTCTCTGATTCCATCTTGTAATCCAGTATACTCAATACATACACACAGGAGTAGGGTTGTTATTCCCCCAGGAGAAGACCCGAACCTGTATAAAAATCCCTATGTCTCCATCTCTGTGTGATCTTGAGCCTAGAGGAACCCTCAAATTAAATAATCTTTACGTAAGTTCGGTTCTAAAACACCGACAAACGTCTTACCGGTTTTCGCGTTCGTTACACACGAACAGTGAATGGAAAATTGAACAAGAACAACCCCTTAAAGGCATGTACAATAGTTTGTCTCTTAGGTTGTCTCTAAAGTCTCTAACTCATTTACAGACAACCTTAAAGACAACATCTCCAACAAGTTATCTATAAAATCATTCATTTTTAACACAACTTCTCTCCTTACACACTCACAATTTGCGATGATTTGCGTGTCCAGCTTGTCTCTTATATAAGGGCATCTCTAATAGTTAGAGATAATATTGTCTCTAGCATATGCTACATCATCTTTAGAGATAACATCTCTAATAGATAGTCTCTATAGCACACTCTCCAACATTTATATTTTATACTTTTTCTTTGAAATGGGTCTACATGTTAACTAGAGTAGATTAATGTATCATATCTTGTTTTATTTGTACAACAGTCTCTTCAGGAAGAGACAACCTGTGCTCCCCTCTCCTCCACGTAGGATTTTATTGACGTGACATAACTAAGAGACAACAATAAATACACTATTGGAGATACCGATGACACATTGTCTCTCCTCCAACTAGACTTTTAAGTGGCATTACAACTAAGAGGCAGTTGAGGTAACCACTATTGAAGATGTGCTAACACGGTGTATCATATGCCATATGGTTATGCGGAAGCGTAAATCGGTCGCGACCTGAACATAGGGCATGTTTGGTTCGAGGCCTGAGAGTCGTGTCTGAGAAAAAGTAGTGCCTGAGAACCAGATGAATTTTGTTTGGTCAGGCAAACCTGGAGATATGGTATTTGGTTGATAATACATGTCTGGATATAGAAAGGAGAGAGAAAGAACTAAAGAGATAGCTGTCTGGGAGATAGCTGCCTGCCAGACATTCAATTTATACGCTTAGTTGCTAGGCTTCAACCAAACGACGTCCAGTTGGTTCATCCGGTTTTTCACCTGACCAAGCCTGCACTCGTCAGGTCTCAAAGCAAACAAACTCCTAGTAGTGCCGAACGGCAGATGCCAACTCCGAAATCTAGAGTCCGGCCGGGCAGAAGGAGAAACTTGTCACGTGTCGCCGGTCGCACAAGCGTAAACATACCATACTATGTTCCGGTCGGCAGCCGAGCAGCCCACACGAGCTGGCCACACCCACGAGATTAGTTTCCCGGGCCCCGTGGACTGGGACTGGGAGGTACACGGCACGACCACGTGCACGCACGGCGGAAACTGCAGTTCAGCTAGCGGCAGGCAACGCGCCAAAGCCCGCGCTGCCCATCGAACCACCGGCACGGCGTTCCTCCTCGACACCTCGGTCCGCACGGCTGCCTCCCTCCCGCCGTCCCGCCTCGCAGCGCGCCATGCACCCCACACTGGCCCAGTGTCCCTCTTGCCGCTTAACCCCCTGACCCGCCACGCCGTCTGGACCTTGCACCGGAAGGGGCTCAGAGGCTCACACAAGACACATGGCTCTCGCACGCGTCACGGCATCAACTCAACTCGAGTAATCCAATCGCTGTTGTGTTATACCGGCATATTGGTTGCTTGATTAAGCAGTGATTGCGGCTGTCATGTACTCATGTAACTATTATCCACTTCCATGCATCTACGCCTGCCTCCCTATCCCCATGTTAGTACAAATGATATAGCACTAGCAGACGATAACGTGGTGTTCTTTGTTCCAACCCATGATCGATGATGATTACACGGAGCTGTAGTAGCGTGTAATCTCGCTTGGAACTTGCGTGATTTCCAGGACAGTTTGTGCTGTCGAATCTTTGGTTGATTTAGTAGTTTTTTTATTTGTTTTGGCAAAACTAGCAGCCTGTCGATCAAAATTTCAAAAATGAGCAGCCACATGATCAAAATTTCAAAAATGAGCAGCCACATGTAATGCTCTGAAAGCACGGCAAAATGTTCGCATCACGACAGGAGTGGTCTGGAAGCGCTACGGGGTTGGTGCCACGGTCTAAAAGTACGATAGGTCTACAGTGGCATATACTTGTAGCCGTTTGAGAGCGCAATAGTTATCTACAGTGATCCTAAAGCACGATAGGTACTTGCGGTGGTTTAGGAGTGCGGCATCAACCTACTACGGTACCAATGCTGCATGTGCCACGCGGCACTATTTTTGCAATTTCGGTCGATAGTTTTGCTAAAACAAATCAAAAGCCGCCAAATCAGCCAAAAAAAAAACTCGGTGATCCGCCTACTGGGACATACTGTTAGCACGGGATAGCAGACTAGCAGTCGGGGATGCGTGTATTAGGTGCGCGCGATTCCTGGAGCCTGGCGCTGATCGGCACGAGGGGTGCTCCCCGTTCTGCATGCCGCCTCCCTTAAATTACTGCTCAGCGCGAACGATTTTCCTTTGGATGAGTACTTCCTCGCACTCAGTCATAGGTTCGATTGGTCTGGTTAAAGAAAGGCGACACTCGATTGAGGGAAGCTTGTGCACAAAGTTTAAGTATGTGATGGTCTGTAAGAGCGCCTATAAGGCTGGTCCTAATGCTCCACCTTGACAAGTTTTTTAAGGCTGTCACATAGGCAAAAATCTGATGTGGCACTGTAATTAAAGAAGAGAGAGAGCAGACTGGTATCTTATTTAGATACCACTCATACACAGTATCCTAGGTAGAAATACTAGTAAATACTCTATATCAAAGGCCTAAGATACCACACTCTAGGATACTATGCATTGGGAAGGTGGTATCTAAATACTTTTCATGCAATAAGAAACTGTAGTAAGAAACCACCCATTGGGACCAGCCTAATAGTTTGTTTCTTACCTTGTTATCTAATAAAAAGAAATAAGTATTTTAATGCATTGTTTTTTAAGTTTGTATCTAAGACTTTAATTATTACTCACAAAACAAGTTTTTAGATAACAAGCAACTCTCCAATAGCTATTTTGTTGTTTCATTGTCTTGGTATTAACACCTTGCTTGTTTGTTCATCTAGAAACAATACATCTTCTTTCCTCATCATCTTTCTTTCACATCATATAAATACTGATGTATTCATCCTTTAGTAACAAATGACTCGTACTACAATAATCTTCGGCGATTCACGTTCGATGAACGAAGACAAATCATGCACAGGGCACTAACATTTGTCTTGACGAGGACTGGTGACTAATCCATTTGTTGACTTCAAAATGGTGGTAACTTGTGCACGCGTGGCGACGCTGCTGCGATCGAGAGGAACAAACAGAAACTGACAAAGTTAATTAGATGATATGCTAACTTCCTCGAGCCCTCCTCCAGTTGTTTACGAGTGCTCCTGTTTCTATGTAAACAAAAGCATGTGTTAGGACTTAGGACTGAATTAGGAGTACAAACACACAAGTTAACATCATGACATGTACCAAAATCTTACGTGTGTCTTCAACTTGTAATCGTTAGAAGTAACAAGGTATGCTGGGTAGAAAAGGGTCATTTTCCAACTGTACGTAACCGTTTAGGCATGTTTGGAATGTGAAATTTTCCTAGATTTATAAGGGAATTAAACCGTCTCACCTGAAATGCCGTGAAATTCCTACGGATTTTATGCATTTCAAATAGGCTCTTACTAGTTTTCTATAGAGCGATTGGCCGACCTACTACTAAGGCAACAAAATGACAAATTACAAACTTATACATTTGAATGGTTTTAGAACTGACCTCAAGGAACGCAATGTTATAGAGTCGTCATCTCTTCATGATGATAGGAACGCATGGACGGAGTTCTCCTACTTGACAGCAAGGAGGCAAATGCATAGAGAAAGGACAGTTATACTCCCTCCTCCCAAGGGATGGCAATTGTGCCCGATTACCCACATGTCCTCGGATAAATACCCTAATAGAGCTGGGTATGAGCTGTTTTCTTTGTCCATGGGCATGATAATGGGAGAAACTCTCTGCCTGTCGGGTAAACGGACGCGGGCATGGGTAAACTCCACCCATACCTGTTTCGTCCGTTTACCCGCGACATACACTGACAGGTGGGCCAGCAATCAACACTAGTCAAGTCAGTGTTAGGGCTAAGTAACTCAGTCACTCACTACTTCACTCACTCCCCGATCCTTCCCCAACACGCGAAGGAGCGGCTCCTCACACCCGGCCGCGCCGCCACCTCTAGATCCAGATCCTCTCGACCGCCGCTCCTCCTCCTGCTGGTCGCCTCCTCACGCTCGGCCGTCCTCCTCCCGGCCGCCTCCCCTCCTCCCTCCCGGCTGCCTCCTCCCGCCCGGTCGTTCCTCTACCCGGTCGCCTCCTCCCGCTCGGTGAAGTTCCTCTACCAGTCGCCTCCTCCTTGGTGAAGTTCCTTTGCCCGGTCGCCTCCTCCCGCTCGGTGAAGTTCCTCGGTGAGTTTTGGTTGATTTCAAGTATGCGTGAACTTTCTCAGAAAGAAAGCTACTGTGTTCCTTCGGCAAAAATGCAGAGACCAGATCCAATCCAAGAACGTTTTGTGAACGGTATGCAGAGATCAGATCCAACTTGTACTGATTTCAAGTATGCAGAGATCATATCCAATCCCAGAACGTTTTGTGAATCGGTCGGCAAGAATTCCGTTGTCCCGTGCAATGCAAGATCATAAATTGTTCGATGAACGAATCAGAAAAGAAAAGGAGGGCTTGTAATTACATAAATTTATCTGATTTTGAGTTATTGAACCTTGTACTGAGCAAGATCATGGATTTTGAGTTTGGCAACTTGTACTGATTCAATTTTCTGTGATGTTCGAGTACATTAGTTTTATAAATGCTAAAACAGCAAGGCTCTAGATCAAAATTTATCCAAGCATATATTTTTGAGTTACTGGACATTCTCATATTTGTCATATTTGTCAAATACTCCAGATGACGACCCCAGAGCTACTCCAGAGCATATTAGTTGTTCAATTTATCCAAGCATATTAGTTGTCATTTTTTTTTAATTTATCCAAGCATATTAGTTGTTCAATTCTCATATTTTATGATGTGTGCATTTTTTATGTGTGATTTAGTATGTTCAAGAAGTGTGGGTACCAGCAAGTGGTGCATTGTTCATGGGTAAACGGGCATGCCCGCGGGCGATGGGTGCCGCGGGCGATGGGCATGGGCAAGGTTTTTCGCCCGTCGTCCTTCGCGGGCATGCCCGTAGAGGGAAATCGAGGTCGCGGGTATGGGTATGGACGAGCACTACCTGTACCCACCACGCCTGATTGCCATCTATACTCCTCCTCTCTACCCTAATTAGCCTAAGCTAATTAATGAAAGAGAAAAACTATGAAATACTATACCGTTGGAAGGCAAACCGACAGTCTGCCGTTTGATCGGATCCGATCCAACAGTCCTTATCCCCACATTCCACCTCCCCCACATCTCTCTCTCCCCCAAATCCCCATCTCTCCTCTCTCGCACAGGAAAGAGGGGTGTGCAAGCGCGATGGACAACAACGCTCGCGTCTCCCCGACCCCATGGACGGCTACGGCGACCCGACCCCGAGCCTCCCTATCCTCGAGCGCAGCACCCAACCGACGACCAAGGCGATCGAAGGAGGCAGCGCGACCAGAGCCAGGAAGATCCTGCGGCAGCTTGGCCAGTTACGGTTGGATCCAGTGGCTACAGGCCAAAGGAGGCCAGATCAAGAAGAGCCGACAGATGTCAGTGAAGAGAGAGATGGGATAGAAAAGGGATAGAGAGGTTTGAAAATTGTTCCAATTTGTGGCGGTGACGGTAGTTGGGGCCGGAGCCGGAGAAGATGGTGCATTGGCGGCAGACGATGTCGAGCGGCTCCATGGCAATGTAGTAGTGCTGTCGTAGCCAAGTGTGTTGGTCGAAACTCGTTTTCTTGAAACTTTTGTTTTGAAACTTGTGAAACATATTGAAACTATCTAGCTGAAATTTGTTAAAACTTGTGTTCCAAAATTAAAACTCGTCGAAACTTGGTTTGAAACTTTTCTTCGAATCTTCTGGAAACTTTTAGAAACATGTGAAATTCGTTGAAACATGATACTTTTAAAATATTCTCACGAAACTTCTTAAAATATCATAAAACTTACTATTATACCGTTGCAACGCTATAACGTTCCCTAATCGCTTCCTTAATGAAAAGGAGTTGTCAGGTAGTATGATCGAAACAACAATTACAGGCAACGAGTACCGCTCCACTGGGTGTCATTGAACACAAATACATGGAATGGACTTGCGAGATCTAAAGGCAATTTAAAAAAACAGTGTGCAATAGGACATTTTATCCTTTCGCATATTCTGATCGAACGAGCATGGGTCCTCTCTGGATATGGTGGGGCCTCTACCCTTGTCACAAAGCTTCCTACTTGGCCCATTGACGTAGCGAAGATGCAAATTTTTTACGCCATGCACGAGCCTGCAACCACTCGATGAGTCTAGGTGGACGCAAACCGTGCTCACCATTGCTAGTTTGCTACAAAGTGTCAGTAGGTCAGTAGGACAAGCTTGTCGTCACTCCCAGAGCGCTCTCTGGGCACTGTGCTTCTCCTTTCTTCCTACAGTAACTGGGCACTGGGCAGACGTTCTTTCTTTATTATGCTTACGATAAGATTAATTAAATCTAGTGGTTCAGTAGGGATAATCGAGGGCCGTTATCTGCCAAGTGGACTCCAGATCCGAATTCCTGCAGTTCCACGCTTGATTTGTTGATTGTGTGCCACTTGGGCCAGTGTTATGGGTTAGATGGTTTGTGCGGTGACTTGGAACCTAGTTTGTTAGGGCGGTGACTTGGAACCTAGTTTGTTAGGGTATCTCTAATAGTTAGAGATAATATTATCTCTAACATATGTTATATCATTTTTAGAGACAACATCTTCAATAGATAGTCTCTAGCACATTCTTTAACATTTATATTTTATAATTTTTCTTTGAAATAAGCCTACATGTCAACTATAGTAGATTAACATATCATGTCTTGTTTTACGTGCACGACAGTCTCTTTAGGAAGAGACAAGTTATGCTCTCTCTCTTCTCTACGTAGAATTTTATTAACATGATATAATTAAAATATGATAATAAACACACTATTGAAAAACCTTTATAAAAAGTTGCTAGTTACATAGAGCAAGTCGGAACCGATCCTACACATGGTAGAGGATGTTGTCAGCGGTGTGACGAGGACTACATAATCTATATTTAATATTATGTTATGAACAGGGCTTGTCAGAATCAGTGTTGTTCGATATCCTCCGAGTAGACCCCCTACTCAAGCACTCGACTTGGTCTATGAGGTTTACTATGGACAATAAGGTACTCTAGTCTATGGTATATCTTGGATCAGCCTCGGTTTGTTATGGACCCAATTTTTTTGTTCGAGTTGGCACGTGGATGATTTTTTAAAATAATATATTTTAAATAGAATTACAGAAATAAATGTCTACTTAATAAAATTACAAAAATAAGCTTTTGTCAACGTTTCAAATGAAGACATCACTTTCGCCAGTTGGATTTGCGACATGAGCCTTATCACCAACCAAACAATATTAAGTATCTTGTAGTGCTTAAAGAAGCTGGAGTTTGTTAACTGTGTAGATGAACCCCCTTATATGTTAATCGCACTCGTGTTGTTGTTACCGAGTGTATTGTTCGCACAACTGATTATTTTTTAAAAAGAGAATGAAATGTTAGATAGAGAATAACTGGGAATTAAATTTAAAAGATGAGATTTCAACTGCGATAATTCGTAATCTAGATGCGAATTACATGGCGCGG
Organism: Phyllostachys edulis; assembly: GCA_036346405.1. Classification (NCBI taxonomy): domain Eukaryota; kingdom Viridiplantae; phylum Streptophyta; class Magnoliopsida; order Poales; family Poaceae; genus Phyllostachys; species Phyllostachys edulis. The sequence goes on along the minus strand of CM070557.1, from coordinate 48,064,962 downwards.
ATGGTTTGGTTACATGCGTATGCTTCTCCCACTACTCTTACGGTCGAAATGATAACATGCACGAATCATCAACCCGATCTACACGTAGGATACATGCGTGCCTTTTGAGATTGAAAAAAACTGATGGATCGAGAAGAAATTAGTCTGGAGGTCCCATCAGTGACTTGCCTGTGTCTGATGCAAACCTGCGGGCGTGGCCAGTCCCGAAGGCCTTGTACTAGGCTTTCATTAGCTCCTCGGGAGTAACCACCCGCTTAGCAGGAGCATTAGGAGCTCGGCTAGTCCCCAATGGGACCATGGGTGCCTTCCCCTTGTTCGTCGCACGCTCAGCCCAGTCATCCTCGGCGTGTTGTCCAGGGGGTCTTCCACCACCACCCTAGTTTCTTAGGTTCCATTGATGCATTTTCCTTGTCTTCCCCGCTCTCGGATACTTAAGGTTTCCTGCTGTGGAAGACCTCGGGTGGCAGCATGTAGTTCAGTTGTACTTCTACTCGATGAATGCTCTATCGTACCTGTCCGATCCGTCGATCCATTGAAAGAAAAAGCAACGCCCCTCGATTGTCATTATGCGCAAACGAAGTTAGCGATATGTGAAATACAACGTACAATGTAAAAAATCCATTTGTGTGTGAGTTTCTCTTACACTGATATCCGAGCATGTGTAGTACACCCGGGCGATGGTCGCCAGGTGTGTGGACTGAATGATATGCGCCATGTTACTGCAGAAGCATTGGGAACGTGGAAACTTCGGTGGTGCAGGCGCATCCTTCATCGAACGATCCAGGTAGTTTCCCGCCTTCCCTGCAAACCACTTCCGCTTTCGCATCATCTCCACATAGCCTGACATCTCCAAGCCCGACATACTAATCTCCTCTAGCTCTCTTCTCTCTCCTTTCTCTCTATTGTGTGAAACTAGTTGGAGTGGAGTGTTGGTTGTGGTGGTGGAGTGTACCCCACTTTTATAAGCAACTAGGGTGTAGTGTTGAGGGGGTAAATAATGGCGAATGACACGGTGTGGTCATTTCGGTCTGAAAAGGTGGCGTGACAGGGTGTGGTCATTTCTGTCTGAAAAGGTGGGATGGGTGGTGAGTGATGTCTACTTGCTGAGAAAAGCTAGTTTGGGTTATCTTTTCGGTATGAAAAGGTGGCATGGCAGGGGTGATCATTTCGGTATGAAAAAGGTGGCGTGACAAGGTGTGGTCATTTATGTCTGAAAAGGTGGGATGGGTGGTGAATGATGTATATTCACTAAGAAAAGCTGATTCAGGTTGTCCTTTCGGTCTAAAAATGTGGCATGACAAGTGTGGTCATTTTGGTCTAAAAATGTGGCGTTGCAGGGTGTGGCAATTTCTATCTGAAAAGGTGGTACGGTTGGTGAGTGATGTCTACTCATTGAGAAAAGTTGGTCTGAGCTGTCCTTTTCTCTAAAAAGGTGGAATGGCACGATGTGGTTATTTCGGTCTAAAAAGGTGGCGTAATAGGGTGTGGTCAATTCAGTCTGAAAATGTGCTAAAGGCTAGAGCGAAAGTGGGGTGTAATGTTATGGTATTTTAATGTGCATTGAAGCTGGCTTGATAGCTTAATTTTATTTTGGTATTGTAATGTTCTGGCATTGTAATGTGAATTGAACATGACTTCAAAACTTAGTTTCATTTTGGTATTGTAATGTTATACAACATATAGTACTTATACTTTTGATGTTTCCTTACTGCATTACTGTAATGTTATGGATCTACGATGAATACTGTAATGCAATTGTCCCTTGTCATGTTCATACAAATCTAGTTGCTAAAAGTTAAATACCTCTTACAATTCATACAAATCTGGTACAACATAAGCAAACAACATCCTGGATACATGACTTCCCTTCTGCAAACGATGAAAACTACTTCATACTAAACTATATATACACACCTACAAAGATGTACTACAACGAACAACACTACATAACCATACACTAAAACTATTTAATCCATTTAGTTACAGACCTCTAGTTTTATTTGCTAACCTACCAGAGTTTCGAAATTAAATACAAAGTTACAAAAAAAAAGTTGCATGCAAGGTGGGCGACCGGATATTCTACTCCCTCTCTCTCCCTCCTCCGCTACAGACAGACAACGCTTCATTAGCTCCTCCCCTCTTCCCTTTCTCTTTTTTTGGATTAAAAGTGAATCCTGGCCAATTTTTTGGGCTTTTTATAGGGGAGATTATGTCATCATTCCAAATAGCGACAGGAAGCTGTGGGGTCTCTGTCGCCATTTGGAATGATGATTTTCTTCTATTTCGAAGCAAATCGTCATTCCAAATGGCGAGAGAGGCATTTAATACTGTTTGGTGGGCCACAGAGCTCTTGTCGCCAGTCCAAATAGTGATAGGGGCATGTCGCCATTTGAAACGGCATCGGAAATCCATTTGTGTAATTTTATTAAACAGATATTTATTTCTATAATTCTGTTAAAAATATACATTATTTTAAAAAAAATCCTAAAATCTACACGTGCTAAGGATCCAAGTTACATACTCCATCCGTTCTTTTTACTCGACATTTTTAATTAGATGCAACCTTTACCATTACTTTTATAAGTTTACATTAATATTTACTAATAAAATTATACAACCGCTCAGTTTTTCTTCATGATCATTGAGCACCCTTGTAATAGATTCAAAGCAATAAAGACACTTTGTCATTTTCTGTGTAGTGTCGATCGTAGTCTTCACTCACTACTTCGTAAAATCAACTATTAGATTATCGACGCGGTGCTAAGCAAGAACTATTGCCAAGCTTTTACCCCCGTATCCTATGAACGAAGAAAAAGGAATACGGTTAGTGTTGTCCCTGTCGCTCATTGTCAGGAGTCCAGCCCACCGCTGTTGCTCGTAACTCGAGTTTGGAAGCCACCTTTTGCAACCAACGTTGTTGCCTTTGTGGTAGCAGCCATTGTTACCACCGTCGCAGCTACCGCCGTCGTCGCCTTTCAACGCTAAAAGCTTATAATCATCATTACTATCGCTACAGTTTGCCGGCCTCGCCACCTCCATGCGTGCCATTGCCATCCAGATTTGTATGATCTCACTACGGTCGACAAACTACCACTGTCAAAATCTAGAGGTCATCGATAGTAAGATCGGCCAACGGCGGCAACAGGACGCGAGCAGCAACTTGACAATATGGAGCGGGAGGGCAATAGTGTGGACAAGGGAAAGGAAACTGCAACAATATTCTTTATCTGAGTGGGTTTCCGTCTTTAGAGTAAAGTACTCAAGTACCACGGGTAAACGGCAAAACGCGCCGAGCGCGGGCGTCAGGCGCGTGCCCGTCACGACGGAATGCCCGTCCTGCCCCTGCCCCGCCCTGTACTCGCCCGCCCTGTAGGCCTGTGCCCGTGTACTCTCTATCCTCAAACCCTCTCGGAGAAAAGGGCCCTTGTCTTGTCGCGCACCGGAAAAGGATCGCGTAGACCGTGACCCCCTTCCTCGGTTGCTCCTACCCTGCCTGCGCCCCCTCTCCTCCTCCTCCCTCTCGCTCACGGCTCGCTCGCTCGCTCATCGCACGCGACGCAGCACAGCACAGCACGCGCTCAGAGGAGAAGGCGACAATGGCGCCGCGTGTGCCGTGAGACTGGGGCGGTGGTGGTGGAGAGGGCGAGAAGGGGGGTTGGGTGGTGCCATGGTGGGCCGGCCGGCGATGGCTCCGGCGGAGGGGCCGGGGGCGGTGGCGGGGTCGGCGGCGGAGGAGATGCGGTGGCGGCAGCTGGACAGCGGCGTGAGCGCGGTGTCATTCGGGTTCGTGGCCACCGCCATCCTCGTCTCCATGTTCCTTGCCATGGCCATCCTCGAGCACTTCCTCCGCGCTCCGGCCCGCGTCCCCGGGATGGGCGGCATGGGGGAGCCGCCCGCGCCGTCGCGAGGAGGGATCCTTTCCCGCCTCCGCATCCTCCTCCGTCGCGGTGGCGGCGGCGGCGAGGCCGGCGGCCACGGCGCGGATCTCGAGGCGGCCAGGAAGCTCGACGGCCGCGCGTCCCCCGAGGTATGGCACCGGCGCACTGCTCCCGCATGCTCCCCCTCCATCCCATCCATCCATCCGCGCGTCGCTTTAATGATTCCGTCGTCTCGCCCTTTTCGCAGCTTTCCTTTTTCGCATCGCCTCGCTTTTTCGCACTGTGTGTCTGAGCATTTGATGGACCCAATTGCCCATCTTGTCGCCCCCCTCCCCCTTTCCTTCCCCGTCTTCCACTCTACTCGACCATGATGCAGGGCGATGCCTAGGACTGCCAGCTGCCTAGGAGGAATCTGACGAGGAAAACGAAAATGGAAAGGAGAAGCAAAAGCTCTGATCTTTTGATTTTCTTGCCTCGGTTGTTTATAGGCGGTGAAAGAATTCGTACAATCTCTTTGGGTTAGGACGCTCTAGAAAGATTTGATGTGGATAGTAGGTGTTGGGGTAGATGGGTCATGGGGAATTGGGGATAAGCATCTTACCATACACATCAAAAGAAAAGGAGCACCTCTTAATCTGAAATGTTAACTTAGATCTTTCTAATGTTGTTCATGATAGCTCTCGCTCATAGATGCACAGGCATTCTAATGGAACTGATGTAAGTAAAATTGTTCCAAAACAACTCTTTAATTAGTTTGGTCGGCATGTCCTGCTAGTTCAACCCCACAAGTCTATGCTAAGCTTAATACCATACCCATATCTCCTGTAAGATGAGCCCCACCAGCTACCGCTGCCTCGACAGTAAATATTCGGCATTCGCCTGAATGTTACATTACCCTTTTAAGTTGTCTGTTCTTCCTTTTTTGAGTTTCGGTATCTCCAAATTTTACATTGTTTTGTGGTAAGAGGGTGGGACATAGTGCTTGTTCAGGCAAGAGATTAGATTAGATGGCACGAGTGGATCTCATATTATAAGGATCGATTCCCGGAATGTAATTCCGCCTGTCTTTCCCAAATTCCATGTTTTGGATAAGTGCATTTAACATACATATGGTTTCTTGCAACAATCTTGTACAGTTTGTGTGAGGGATACGTGTCGTGAAAGGTGGGGAGGGGGGGGGGGTTCTATTTTCCTTCAGAAAGAAGATAAAGGGTTATGGAATCGAGAGGGGAATTTGGCAGACAGTGGCAAACAGACAAGGGCCCATCCCTGTCTGCAGCCACACCAAGGTCTGATTCCACAGCCACCGGTCCCAGGTGTGGTGATTATTGATTGCAGCTTGAGAATTATTAGCAATGTGGATCATCTTGTTATTAAGATGGATCAGCAGCAGAATTTAGTTCGAGTTGTAATGGGTCACATCGTAGGGATCAAAAGCGTTGAGTTAGATGTGAGAGGAGTATTGAAGTACAAGTATAAATGTTGTCCTTCAGCAGCAGAAACTGGTTGCTCCAACTGCTGGCGCATCATTATCAACTTACTGCAAGAAACTGGCCAGAAGATGGATCAATTAACCTTATTTTAAAGTCTGTTGATTGCTTATGCCAGGTACACACCATGCAATGATTATGAGTAGTGTCGAGTATGCACTATGCAGCATGCTCAATAACACCAGTACGGTGTCTACTTTCAGTTGATCTTTTTCTTCATCATAGGAAAATTTCACGGTGATTCCGTGCTGGCACCAGTTTCTGTTTCTGGTAGTCTAATCGTGGAAAAGGCATTAAATGTAAGGAAATTAGTGCACTGAAAGTTGGCAATCTGTCCTCTAAAGTGGATGGCTCAACTACTTCTTGTCTTCTACGTATGATCAGTGTTAGTTGCTGCTTATTAAGATGCACATGGTTCAAGTTTGAATTGTTGATTGGGAGGAGTATGGAGTAACTAAAAGTCTTAACCATGTTGGAAGAGATTGTAAAAGAGGATAAGGTTTACTATATAACTGAAAGAGAATCGCCAAAGTAAAAAATTCAGTATTGTTCTTTAGTCTTTAGTAACGTTCCAAAAATAATCTTGGCCACTATACGGAAAAAAATCATGTATCACTGTTACCCAGTCTGTCTAGCTGTGTAAACTGCTAGTTCAAGCCACCACATACATGTAGGATCAATGTCTTTCTATGCCTATAGCCTATAGGTCCACTCAACCTGGCTTGTGTTACAGCGTCATAGGAAAGCTTCTTCTATAGTAGGCTACTACGATTGAATTTTCAGAATGTGTTTGTAGAGAACAACATTGCTATATGCTTATACAACACAAATATCATTATTGAACTTTTTTTGTCAACATTTGCGTGAAAGGTCATCATCCAGCTATTATATAGTTCCCTTCTCAATAACAAGTCATTCACGATTGTTCCTAAATTTTGACAATTGGTTCCAACTTCCACCCAAATCAGGATAATTTTCTGATTAGCTTTTGCATAGTAGGGGTTCCAAATTTCACTCGTGACTGTTGACATCAAACAATTTTAGATTGCTTGCTTGTGCTGAGATATTATCTAGGAATAAGGAAATTTATATGCTCATTATGTTCTTTCAACGGTTTGTACTTTGGCAATTAGGCTGCAGGCCTTATACTGTGCAAATGAAAACTCTCTGGGCTTGGTTTTTTAGCTTCTATAGTGACTAACATCCTTAAACCATAATAGTATGCTAGACAAGCCATCTGCTAGGCCTGACATTCATGGGAATTCCTGCACTGATCATTTCAAAATTAAAAACTGTTGGAAACTCATCTTCTGTTGTGCCATTTGTGAAACTTATTTACCTGAAAATTACCATTCCATACACCCAGTGGTTTGTCATGATGTGTGTCAATTTTATAGTTGGATTGGGTTAATTCAATTCGATTGGTTCCTGGGGCATTCTAGCATATAATGTTTTTGTGTGTTTTTCCCCTTTTCCTTCGTACCAGTATATAGAAATGGAGAAAAAAAATGTTACTGTTCCGTATTATGAAGCTAAGACATTACCGTTTGTGGTTTGTGCTTACATCGAGACATCTCACAATTTTTGGCATCGGATTGGCAGCGGTGAGTTCAGTCGGTACATTCTTATTGACCAATTTGTTCTGGGATGGCTTGCAGATGCCTGTTTATGCCAAAGGTGTCTCAGTACTGATGCCAGGACATGATGTACCAACATTCATCGCGCATCCTGCCCCAGCACCCTGCCCCCCGGAGAGGATCCGATGGCCATCGCATCAGCCCACTCCTTTTGCTGGTTCCTCGTCAAATCCATGCTAGCGTGGCATTATAAACATCATCTCACCGTTGAAGGGAAAGCGTAAACTGCCGTCAGAATCTCCGCAATCCGTAGAGGGAGCACTTCTGTTTTCTGTGGCTGTATCACTGGTTCTCAGGCGGAAGTCTGGAGCATAACAGTTAAGACAGGTCCTCTCCACTTCTGTACAGGTTTAGATGTCTGTTCTGAAGCAAGTTTTGCTGCCCCATGCTGTATTGTGGCGGGAGAGCGGTGGCTAGTGGATCCATGGAGTTTTTGCCGATCCCACTTGCTCTGCTAATGTTAGATGCTGTTATTTTCCCTTGATCACTTTCTTGTTAGATGCCTGATGGATGGATGGATATACGCAGTGTAAGCTCGGTCGGCGAATACGAAACTAGCTGTTAATTCACAAAGCCATTTCCTTGTTCTTCTGTCTGATTGGTTTCTGAGCCCTTGCCACCTTTGATGCTGAAGGAATGACTGCACATTTGTTAAGTGCGGGCTTGATTGAATACACACTTGTTAAGTGACTTAACCAGGGCAGCCTTGATTGAATGATTTCTTAGCTGATCGAAGATGGGAAGGGCCACCTGGCCTCGTTTCCCTTTCGGTAACTCTAGTCGCTTTCCTTTCCTTGACGCCCTGAAAATGGTCAAAAGTCATGGTGCAGAATGGCAGGATATTTGAGGCCGTTAAGCTTGCCTTGTCAGGTGATACCGACTGGATGCTGACAGCTTTGGTGGTGACCGGCGACCTCGCATGCAGACAGCGAAACGATGCTATCAAGTTCCTTGGACCTGAAGTACCTCGACATGTCATCTCATGATCTACAGCCTTTGCATTCTGATTTCACCAAAGAGGTGGCTTAGGAGGCGATTAAGTGCATGCCCCCCGAGAAGGTGTCAGGACCTGATGGATTCTTGGGTCTCTTCTATCAATGTTGTTAGTCGATCACCACGTCAAACATAATAGCGGCCTTTCACGCCGTTGGTTGCTTAGTGGGATCGAACTTTCACCTGCTAAACAAGGCATTGTTAACTCTTTTGCCTAAGAAGCATGCACCGCAAGAAGCTCATGATTACCGACCTATAAGCCTCCTTCACAACTTTGTCGAGATCTTTTCAAAAGTCCTTGCTCGAAGACTATCTCCAGAGCTACCCAATTTAGTGGCATCGAACCAGTCTACTTTCATCAAGGCTTGTTGCATTCAAGATAATTTCTTCTTGGTTAGACAATCCGCCCGCATGCTCCACCAGCAAAAACAAGCGGCATTCCTACTCAAACTAGACATTGCTCAAGCATTTGACTCGTTGTCATGGCCTTTCCTGCTGGAGATTTTTCAACACAAAGGTTTCGGCCCAAGATGGTGTTCCTAGCTGAGTATTATGTTAATGTCCTCGTCCACCAGAATTCTAGTCAATGGACAACCAGGGCAAACGGTTTGGCACAGTCGTGGTTTGCGCCAAGGAGACCCCTTATCCCCAATGTTGTTCATCATTGCGATGGATGCTCTCCACTTCCTAATCCTCAAGGCAGAGAAGGAGGCGTTGTTTCATCCAATCAGAGGGCGGCGAGGTTTGCCGCATCGTCTCTCTTTGTATGCGGACGATGCGATTGTGTTTTTCACTCCGGTCAATAAAGATCTTCTAGCCATCAAGGATATCCTACAACTCTATGGTGAGGCTTCTGGTCTGCGTACCAACATGTCTAAAAGCTCCTTCACACCAATTAGATGCAATGGCCAACAGACTCAACTCATCTTTGACAGTCTGCAATGCAACATCGCCAATTTCCCGTGCAAATACATGGGTTTACCTCTCTCTTTACCGAAACCATCACGATCAGATTTTCAGCCTCTCTTGGAGAAAGTTGCTAAACGCCTTCAGGCTTGGCAAACCGGATTGCTATCTCAAGGAGGCCGCCTTATATTGGTTAAGGCTGTGCTACCTATCATGTCAATTTATAATTTTATGGCCCTGGAACCACCTCTTTCAGTAGTTAAAGAGGTCGATAAAGGCGTCGAGCATTCTTATGGAAAGGATCGCAAAACATTTTAGGAGGCAATTGCTTGGTGGCTTGGTCGGCGGTTTGTCGTCCTCTCGAGTTGGGAGGGCTCGAGCTGCACATTTTGGTCGTTCAAGGGCAGGCCATGCACATCCGCTGGCAATGGATGCAGTGCACTTGGTTGTCTCGGCCTTGGGGGCATTTACACACCCAGACCAGCCGAGAGGAGATCGACATATTTCATGCTTCCATTTTGGTTAAAGTTGGGAACATAAAGGATGTGTTGTTCTGGGAGGATCATTAGCTCAATGATAGTTCAATTCAACGACTCGCACCGTCCATCATCCAGATGGTCAAGCCGTCGATTCGGAGGAAAAGAATAGTGGCTCAAGCTCTAGCCAATGATGCTTGGGTTTTGGATCTACAAGGTCAGCCAGGCGATCAAACAGTTGTAGAACTCCTTCGGCTTTGGAATAGATTGCAAGGAATCCATCTTTCTCAGGGAGAGGTCGATTGATTTTGTTGGTGTTGGGAGTCGTCGGGATGCTACTCTGCTCGGTCAACGTACAGGGTCTTCTTCGCAGGATCGATTAGGTTCCCATGTGCTGAGGCCATTTGGAAAGCTCAGGCGCCACTGAAATGCAGAATTTTCATTTGGTTAGCAATTAAGCGGCGGTGTTGGACAACTGATCGCCTCAAGCGCTGAGGATTACAAAATCACAGAGCTTGCGTTTTCTGCAGACATCAGGAAGAGACCAGTGACAATCTTCTTGTAGGATGCGCTGTGACAGCGCAAGTCTGGGCTCGCTTCTTAGCACAGACCAGTTCACCTTGTTCCCTACCTGGTGGCCAGCCCTCCCTTCAAGATTACTGGTTGGCAGCTAGGAACTCAACACCTAAGCACCAAAGAAAGGAAATAGATTCGTGTATCATTCTAGTATCATGGATGAACTGGAAGAAGCGCAACCAAAGGGTCTTCAATAACAGCACCGGGTCGATCGATCAACTTCTGAGTCTTATTATACAGGAGCACTAGCAATGGCAGCTACTCATCGTCTAGAGGCGGTCACGTAGTAGCAGTAGTTCCTTCTTTTGTCGGTCGCGCACTCTGTACTCCGTAATTAGTTGTTGTCTGTTCGGCTTCGCCTTTTCTTTTTCCTTTGAGCGTCGGCTTCGGTGCAAGGCTCTAGCAGAACCGTCGTTCAGATAGCTTGTACCATTTCTCTCTAACCGTTGTTGTTTCTTTGCTTCGTCTAATAAAATGATGTGCAAAGCTTTTGAGAAAAAAAACGACGATAACACTCGCATGATTAAAAAAAAACCACGCAATGCAACCCAACGCACCGCTCGGTTAACGAATAGATCTCGTGGCTTTCAAGCATATGATAAAATCCACTTAGAGCACGTTTGGAACACATAAATTTTGTAGTATTAAAAAAACAGTTTACTCCTCGCAATATTTAAGAAAAAATCATGTATTTTAAACAAGGATAATCTTAGGGCCCGCTTGAAAGACTAGTTTTAGTCCTAAAACCGGTGTAAAATACAGGCCCCAAAAAAATTCGAGGTTGGGCTCTAAAAATATGCTTGGATAGGCTGGTAACCAGTAAAATTAAAGCTGGTTTGGGCATTTGCAACCGAAATAAAAAACTAGTGAGGGGCAACTTTTTTTTTTAAAAAAAAAGTTGGTTTAAATGATACTGTTTTGAAGCGAAATAGCAAAAATAGCCCCCTCCTCTCTGAACGAATTAACAAAAATGGTACCCGTGTCGTGTTCAAAACCCACGGCACGTGATGGGCGCACAGAGCCGGTAGGCCACTGCCGCGTGCGTGCAGTAAATACCTACACCGGTGGCCAGCACACGTCACCTATCGCGTGTTCAATTTGTGACAGGTGACACGCCGTAGACCCTTTATCTTGAATTTTGAGCGCCGCATGGGTATCATTTGAGCGGTAAACTCGCGTTTTTTCTACGAGGAAAGTCTAGCCGTTCAGGCTCAGTCGCCCGCGATCGCGATCGATCGAGCTCATCGGCGGCGACGGCCACGGCGATCACCGCGAGCAAGCTCATCAGTCTTATCGGCGGCGACGGCGACCGCGAGCGACCTCATCGGCAGCGTCGACGGCAAGCTCCCCTACGTCGGGAGCGCGGAGCTCGCAAGTCGCGACTGCTTCGGCGACGGGGCGAGAAGGTATTTTGGAGATCGATCCCACCCTATCACGAGATGCTTCGCCGGAGCTCCGCCTCCACTACCACTTCGGTCGCTACTTACAGATCTACAACCACCATGGCCGCCGCTGGCTTCAGCTTCCCCATCACGAGTTCCTCCTCCATTGCTTCTTCGAATCGAAGCTCTACCTTGGCTGCTGTGAGCAGCGAGCCGCTGCAATGCTGCATGGTCCACTTTAATCACAAGATCCAGCCTATCCAGGATTCCGGGTAGTGTAGAGAAGACATGGGTGTAGTTCGAGATTACAAGAGATGGATGTAATTCGATTTTTTTTTTAATAATCTGTTTTTTATTAGAAATTACAAATTTATTCTTGCGACTTTTTTTTTGACAGAATTATACTCCTGTCGCCTAACGATTGGGCGACTGGCTGCAGTCGCCCAACAGTAAAGTGATTGAATTGTTGTCGCCGAACCGTTCGGCATTTATACTGCAGGTGTTGAACTGTTGGGCGATATTATTGCAGTTGCCCAATAGTTGGGCGATAACGTCCAGTCGCCGAACCGTCGGGCGACTGGATGGCTTATATAAGGACCCCTCCTCCCCGAGTGACAGGAGAGAGAAAAGAGAGAGTGAGCGCGCGTGAGGAGAAGAAAGAGGAAGGGAGAGGAGAGGAAAAAAGAAGAGGGAGAAGAAGAAGATGAGAGGGAGATGGAGAGGGAGAAGAAGAAGAAGACTTCGTATGTGAGGTAAGTTTTATTTTATTTTGTAGTGTATTCTTTTTAGTAAGTAAATAGTTTATGTAGTTAAAATAGTAGTATAAGTAAATAGTTTATGTAGTTAAAATCGAAATATTGTTAATTTGTATGTAAGTAGCAGCGATAGAAAACTTTAGTTAGAGAAAAAAAAATAGTCCGTGAGAAAGTATTAGTGCTATTTGTGAGAAGTATTGTAGTTGTTTCGGTGTATGCGTGACCGACTATTATTGGGTGAATAATGCGTGACCGAGCGCATGAGGAGGATGAATTATTTGTATGAACTAATTAGTAGAGGTTAATTAGTATGAACTAATTGACTTAGGTAATTGCTGTAGAATACTGGAATGCCACTTGTAGCATTTCTGATTGCAAGTTAGCGTCAGAATCGGATAATGCCTGCTATGGAATAGCCTGATTTTAAGGTTGAATCTGAATATTGTACTGCACGTTCATTGTGGCCTCTGCCTTAGGGAATGAATGATGTCTTGATCATGCTGTAGTGTAGTTGTTGACGATAGGCGAAGGGCCTTACAAATATAAATTACAATGTAGCAGTATTTGCATGTCGTGCGTTGCGATCTAACTAGTTGTAATATTGAAAATATTTGCAGGCATACAATAAGTCATGCCTGTACCCACTACATTGAAAGCGCATTACGGTGTTGGCACCGTTCGTGAAGGTCCGTGTAGTATTGATTTTAGTAGTTTTCGGCAAGCCACTCTAGTACACCCGGATGGCGAGAATGCACGAATCGCGGATGTGATGCACTGGCTCACCTGCAGCTTCTCCTTGGACCCTGAGGTGTGCAGCGTCTTCATACAAGGGCTTTGGAGCCGGTCTCCCACGGACATCAGATGGGAGTTGAGAACACTGATATGCACGGCTGTGCGGAAGGGCTTTATAGAAGACTGTCGGCGTCGTGGATATGAGTGTGTGCTGCTTATGCAACTATGCCCAAAAGAAGCTGTGCAGGGCCCCGCCGCCGGATATCATCCGCGTGGTGGGAGCAGCTCGGGTGCCTAGCAGGTTGGTGAAGAAGAGGACCCGGAGGGCGGTGTTACGAAGGTTTCGGAGGATGTTGCTTGTGATGAGCCCGACGCGGTAGATACTTCTCTCCGGACGCCTTTACGCGCGTCATGGCGCTAGCCGAGGGTACGTCACGTCTCTGTTTGTCAGCACGCATCGCGTTTTTTTATTAGCTAACAATATTTTGCTGTGCAGATCCATTTCCCTATTACGGAGGGGCCTCCCCAGGCTACGCGGAAGAGCACGACTTCTTGGTAGACGAGGACCCGGCACCTCAGCCCACACCCGCTGAGGTTCTCTCCGGGTCACAGTTCGCCGGTGCGCCAGTACTCACACAGCAGCTAGTTCTATCCACCCCTTCGCCTCTCGGTCCTCGTCAGACCAGGACTCCAGACCGTCTTTCCCTCTTGGGGCCGAGGTCCCGACACCCAGCGCAGAGGAGGGGGCCCAAGCGAGCCCGTAGGGGAGGACATGGAGGTGGAGTGGGCGGTGGCGACTAGGGAGGGGATGATGGGGTGCGGTTGGAGGGGGCTAGTAGGGTGTGTCCACCTACACTGGCTGTACATCTGTTCGTTATGTCATACTTAAATTTTGCACTTAATATGTGATGCCTGTAATACTTTTGTGTTCTTATATGTACTCGTTCATACGATGCATGTTTGTTCAATGCATATCGACGCCTATAGCTTAAAGCACGCGACACATCGATGCAACATGTCAACTCGATAAAAGGCAAACGCAATGACACGTCCTCCATTTAGTTACATGCTTTAGGAGATTGAACATAAATACGTACAGAAGGGGAGACTACCGAGGTACAAGCTTCTCCGCTCGTGCCTAATGGTAGAAGGTGCCTCTCGCTACCCACATAGAGTGTTCTACAGGGGGGCGCCTTGGACGTGGCTGGCCGTCATTGTAGTGGCATGCACATATGCAGCTAGGGTTCACGCAGCAGCATGTGGGATCATAGGAACTTCCTATGTTCACGACCTCCTCGTTTCCCCTCTCGCGTTGCATCTGTTGCCAGAGTCATCATTTTCTTCATTGAGATTGTCAATCCGCGCCTCCAACTCAAAGATTCGGTTCCACAATCTATCCACGTACATCACAACATATCGTTCACGGGGAGGATCGATCCAGTGGACAAAGTTGTATTTTGCCATTTGCTGCAAGGGATGGTTAGTATGGAGGATGTATTAGCAGTAACATGAACAAAACTATTTACCCTAGAGTGTGGGCATCGGAAGAAATGTCGTCCGCCATCGAAAAGGTCGTCCAAGACCTACACAACAGCATCCTCTCTGTGTCCGCATTTCGGCCATACCGGTTGAGCACGCTTGTTCGGCATCAACCGGTAGTTAGGGCCGAAGTCCTCCCTCCTTTCCAAGGGAAGGTCTTGCTTTGGCGACCCCAGTTGGACTGGTCCCTGGGTGTTTGCCATCGTATGTTACTGTAAGACGGAGAAGATTCTTCTTCCTACGGTTTCAAGGGTCGAGTGGTCCTACTTTCAGAGCGTCGGGCGTGCATTTTATAGCCCACGAGGGGAGGCTAACAAAGTGGGTAATGTAATAGCTTGCAGATGACAAGACAAGACGGGGCTAGCTGCTTGGCGCAGAGACAAGACCACACGAGGCAGCTTTGCGCAGTGACAAGACCACACGAGACAGCTTTGCGCAGTGATAAGACCAAAGGAGACAGCTTTGTGCAGTGACAAGACTACACGGGGCAGCTTTGCACAGTGATAAGACCACACGGGCCAGCTTTGCATAGTGATAAGACCAAAGGAGACAGTTTTGCGCAGTTTAAGGTTTAGGTTTAGGGTTAGGCTTTTCAGATCGACTAGACAACCCTAACCGCCTTGCCAGCTTTTAAGACCGAAAAGACAAGACTCTGCAAAGAAAGACTTGACAACACTCTGCCTCGCCAGCTTTTCAGACCGATAAGACAACACTCTGCAAAGCAAGACATGACTTCTTTTTGCAAAGTAAGACATGACAACACTATGACTCGCCAGCTTTTTAGATCGACATGACAACACTCTACCTCCTCAGCTTTTTAGAACTAAAAGACAGTTTTGCGCAATTTAAGGTTTAGGTTTAGGGTTAGGCTTTTTAGATCGACTAGACAATCCTGACCGCCTTGCCAGCTTTTAAGACCGAAAAGACAAGACTCTGCAAAGAAAGACTTGAAAACACTCTGCCTCGCCAGCTTTTTAGACCGATAAGACAACACTCTGCAAAGCAAGACATGACTTCTGTTTGCAAAGTAAGACGTGACAACACTATGCCTCGCCAGCTTTTCAGATCGACATGACAACACTCTACCTCCTTAGCTTTTCAGAACTAAAAGACATGACTCTGCATGAAATTAATCACACCATACTAACCCTAGGGCTTATAAAAGGGGCTTGAACCAAACCCAACACTACACAATCCTACACAACCAAACCCAACACTACACAACCAAACCCAACACTACACTAGAGCTTCCTTCACCACGCCGGGATGGACGACAAGCAGAGGCAATGTGACCGAATCCGCGAACTAGCAAGGGATGCTCGGGAGGAGGACGACCGAGCAAGGGCTACTAGGGCCCGGTTCAAACAAGAGATGCGTGCCTACATGGCACGCCTTCATAATGAAGCCTCCCGTAGCAGCAACCTCACCCCCCGTAGCAGAAACCCCATGCCGAACATTCCAACCGAGCGTTCACCACAACACCTGCCCGAGGGGGAGACACAGTCTCTCTGTTGGTGCAGGGATGGATGCAAGTTCTTCAAGTCCAAGCACCCGCTCAGCCTAGGCATGCGTTACTAGGGTTACGCGAACTACTCCAATGACTATCCCGACCGACGTCGGGACGACGCAAATATTTATCGGCGGCAGGTGAGGACCCGATTCTGATGTGTTCTGTACTATTTCTCTTTCAAAGTACACACTAACAACCTCTCCCGTCTACCTGTAGTCCCTGAATCCGCTATTTGGCTACTGCAAGTGGATCAACCAAGAGATCCACCTATATGACCAGTGGTCTCTCGACATGGACGAGTGGCATGAACAAAGAGACCGCGAGATCCTAGAGGAGCGATGCCGCCACGACGAGCACAATGAGCGCATACGTCGGGAGATCGCAAGCTCATCTCGAGGCATGCAGGCGTAGGGAGCGCGAGAGAAAGAGGGAAATTGTGGTCAAGGCCAAAGAGGTCGGTGAGGAGTTCAACGCCATGCTAGCAAGGAAGGAAAAATGGCCCCGGTCCATGCAGTAGGTTAGGTCATTACGTAATAGTCCTCCGTCCTACCCGCCATGTTTTTTACTATCCCCTAAAGGCATGTATACTTACATGGTCCGGATGCTTGTGTCGCAGTGTACCGTAGTAGTAGCGAGCGTGACTAAAGCAATTAGCCGAACCATTATGCCATGTGACTACGTGTAACGTGCTTCTGTCCGTGGACTTTAATGCAGTTCTGGTTCTGTGTCTCCGCTAAGCCATCAAAGCAAGCTTATATTGTAAGAATGCCTCTTCTAGTGGAATCCCAGAAAGAACCATTCACACCGACATCGAATAATTTGTAAAAAATGATTACAAAATAAAAAATGGTACCTCCAGCCACTTGTCACCCCGTGTTATTCCCTAGCGCATCTTAATATCACCTACCTTGCTACTTACAACTCATTACTATCTCAATCGTCCTCACAAAATTCTATAGAAATTTAGAGCACTACAATAATATATGACGATGACAAAATGTTATTGCGAGTCTGAAAAATTTCGTACCCTTCATATTTTACGAAAACAACAAACAAACCAACCAATCTCGTCACAACACTTTTTTTTCAAAATAAATAACATCATAAAATCAGATTTGCTAAATGTAATTAACCTACAAAATGTAATATTAATTACAACACAAAACAAGAATTAAATAATAAAAAACAGCCAGCAGCCCCTTGTCGCCTAACTGTTAGGCGATAGGACCTTAGTCTCCTAGCGGTTGGGCGAAAACCCCTTGTCGCCGAACCGTTGGGCGTCCAACGGTACGTCTAGTATATCCCTATCGCTGTTCAGTTGGCCGACTGGGATCTAGTCGTCCAACCGTTAGACGACAGACGTATACTTCTGTAAAAAAAAAGATCGCAAGAATAAATTTGTAATTTCGAATAAAAATAGATTATTAAAAAAACGATGTAATTCTATTCTGATTATTTAGTCCTGTTTTTCCCAAAAGATACAGGTGTTTTTTTTTACCATTTCCAAAAGATTCTGGTTCAGTAGAATTTCACGTGAACTTCACGTGAGACTGTTCGATTTTGAACTGGGGAAATTGATGATTTTTGGTGGTTCAAATTTTTGGGCCCAGCGTAGCTGATGATTTTTGGGTAGCTACAGTTTCATGTCATGTTTGGTATGGTCAGTAGTTTTTAAAAATCGACTTACTAGATGAAGAGTCAATAGTCAATTTGAAGACATTTGTGTTTTGTAGTTTGACTTTAGGTAAGCTGACTGAGGCTTCTAAGTTAGGAAATGTCTTAAATACCGATGAGGCAAATGGCGGCAATTAACGACAACTAATGATAGCGTCGAGGGAGGAGGAGGGAAGCCAGGGTGACGGCGGTGCGAGAGGAAGAGGTCGGGGGTGGCAGCATAGGAGGAGCTGGGTGGGGAACGATTGGAATGGGGTTGGGAGAGGGGAAAAAAGAATTTATGTATGTGGTATGAGGTGAGTAATTCTACCAAAGTTTCAAGGGTAAACTTGTAACCCGGCCCCACAGAGGCCCTCAAATCCATGGGTTTCATCCTAGACCGACTTCCCATTTCCTACTTCCCCATGTTGAAGGTGTCTTCCGTTTTTTTTCTTTCCAAAAACGACTACCGAAAACTGCTCATTTAAGATAACTTCCGACTTTCCCTAACAAAAAGGTAAAATCGAAGTTGTTCCAAACGGTTCCTCAACGTCATGCCATGCCATTAACCGTCGGACTAACGGGGCGCATCGCTTGCTTGACGGCGTCGTTAATTAGTTAATTAGATTAGACATGTCGTGCTGTTGTCTGAGCACGAGCTCGAGGTAGATCGAGACTGACACAACGGTAGCTACAACTGCTACTTAGACCCTATTAATTGTTTAGTTTCAAAAGGGGCGGATCGTTTAGTAGCTGTTACCGCCAGCCATGGACAAATATACGAGTTTTTGGAATAAATGGCCTTGCAGCCGCAATTACAAAAATGGTGCTCTCCACCGCTGTAACATCCCATTTTCAGGCCTTTTTGAAAAATTTTAAAATAAAAATAATCATTTGGTTTTGTTGAAATTCTAAAGCTTAACTTGAGATTTTGGAATTAAAAGTGATTTAAATGACTAGATCAAACTTCAACTAATCCAAAAGTTTGGTTTATTTTGAGTTTGTTGGAGTTCTCTAGTGTTGAAATTCCCTTTCTCTATTCGTTCTGTTTTCCCCTCGGCCCAGCTCTTTTTCCTCCAGACCTCCCTCTCGTTTGGACCTCCCCCTCAGTCCAGACCCCCCTCTCGTTTGGACCTCCCTCTCAGTCTAGACATCCCTCTCGTTTGGACCTCCCCCTCTGTCCAGACCTTCCTCTCGTTTGGACCTCCCTCTCAGTTCAAGACCTCCGAGTGGTTCTAGGAGACCTCTCGGGTGGTCCTGAAAGACCTCCGGGTAGTCCTAGAGACCGGTCACGACCACCACTTTGGTCACAACCTCCCCTTTGGTCACGACCACCCCATTGGTTGGACCACACTCCCGAGTTTTGACTAGCCCCACCTGTCAGCCCTGCTCACCTTCTTCTTCCTCCATGGCGTCCTCTTGGACTTAAAAGTCTTCGCGCATTAAATGTCATTGTGTCACATTAAATGCTGTTGCTTCTGTAGTACCCGTTCCCCCTCTTGTCTCCTCCCCTACCTGCTCCCATCTCCTCCTTCACCTACCCTTGAACGCGTGCACCTCCGAGTCTTTCAGCGACTCTCTCCGTCTCTCCTGGCTATAAAAGTCTGAGCAGCCCTCTTTTATCGTCTTTTTCCGCACCCAACTCTCCTGCTCTCGCCCAAGTTCCTTCGTGCTTCGAGTTTTGCCACACCACCGGAGCTCAAGGCTCGTCGCCTCCTGTCACCAAGGAGTCCGCTGGCTTTGTCTTGCCGCCTCCTGTCGCCTCCCTGTCGCCAAGAGAGTCCCTCCACGTTGAGTAGTCGTATCCTTCTTGTATTCTTCGTACGATCGCGTTGAGTAGTCGTACCCCTTCTGTATTCTTCGCACGACCACGTTGAGTAGTTGTATCCTTCATTGGACCTCTCTTGACCTCCTTAGGACCTCCAAGATCTCCCTAGGACCCCCCTTGACCTCCTCAGGACCTCTAAGATCTCCTTAGGACCTCCCTTGACCTCCTCAGGACCTCCTCCCCAGGATCTCCTCAGGACCTCCCTTGACCTCCTCCTCAGGATCTCCTTAGGACCCCCCTTAACCTCCTCAGGACCCTCGACCACCCTCTCAGTTGGACCTCCTCCCAACCAGTCGAACCTCTTTCGACTAGGTCGTTGGACCTCCTCCCGACCAGTCGAACCTCTTTCGACTAGGTCGTTGGACCTCCTCCCGACGAGTCAAGCCTCCTCCCGAGAGCCCGTTCCTAATTTATCTAATTCAGTACCTTGCTGTTGGTTCTAATTCGGTTTGTTTTGGAGTTCATTTGGATTTTATTTGGTCTTTATTTGAATTTGCTTCGTTCTCACATGTAGATTTTGACGACTCCGAAGAGCCCGAGTACTCCGAAGAAGTAGACCCTCAAGCTTTCGAGCAAGGCAAGTTACACCCTTGATCATATTGAATTCCAATATCTCAAATTATTTAAGTTCTGTTTCAAATTATTATTGCATGCTTATTTAAATTCAAGTAATTTAAATCCCTATTTTAACTTTATAGTTATTCCTAATTCCTTTGTACATCCAAACTTGATTATTGATTCAACCACCCCTTGTCAACTTAGTAAAGAGCTAGTTGGTACATTAGTATGAACTAGCACATGTTGCAAAACTTTATGCTTAGTCAAAGCTTAGACCCAAAAATCTTGATTTGGAGAATTTACTACCAAAGACTAATGTTGTCGAAATGTTTTAACCATGACATTGGGTTGTCATGGAAGTTTGCAAATGTTTTTGAAAAGCAAAGCAAAAGGAAAATTGGTTTGGACTTGGACGAATTGGTTGTTTGGAAGGGTACATGTTCATGCACGGGATCGATTCATTTCTATGATCGAGGCCCAGAGTTCTGTTGGAAGTAGGGATGGCAATCGGGCACGGGTAGTACTCGCCCATACCCATGCCCGCGACCCCGATTTCCCCCCACGGGCATGCCCGCGAAAGACGACGGGCGAAAAATCTTGCCCATATCCGTCACCCGTGGGTACCGTCGCCATGCATGCATGCCGTTACCATGCGAATAATGCACCACCACCAGAGGTACCCATCATGTGGCATGTACTTCACATATTCACATATAAACAATGCACACATCAAGTTCATCACAAATCCACAATTCACAAATCAATAATACATCACACATTCAACAAACACAAAGACATAGCTCTGGAACACAAGCGCAAAGATATAACTCGGAGTAGCTCGGAACACGAAGACATAGCTCGAACGAAAAGATAAGAAGACACAAAGACAAAGACCTGCTAAAAGTACGTACATAGCAATACATTCACAATCTTCTGGAACTGGAAGCAATACATTCACAAGAAGCTTCCTAGAAGCAATACATTCACAACATAGCAATACATTGAAATGATTGAGGAAGCCAATGAGAGCTGCTCTGCGGAAGCGTTATTCTTGCCACCACCATGGTAGCTCCATTTCTCCATGACAATTAGTAGCACTAGCACCCACATCCGAATGCATCCTTCATGCATCAACCACTTGTCATCAAAAGTTAAAAAATAAACAACATCAGTAAAGCCAAAGCATAACAAGAATTAATTAGAGAAAGAAAGGGAAGGGGGAACCGAATAACGATGGGCGTGAGCGAAAAGGGGGGCCCCAGGGCCAAAGCGGCATAAGCGGTGCGGCGGGCGGCGAAGGCCAAGGCTGTTACGTCTTGACCACAGAGGATAGGCAAAGGAGAGCCCAAAGACCGGTGCATCACCATGGGGCCATGCGAGCACGGAAGGAGAGGCCGTTAGGGTCTGGCCGGTGGCGTCGGACGCAGAGGAGCCGGAGGAGGCGGCCAAGAAGCTAAGCGGCCGTGGCGCCTGCGTAACAGAGAACATGGGCAGAGCGTCAGGATGAGGAGGAGCCGAGGGGAGGCCAGGCCAGGCAAGACGGGAGAGCTACCAGAGGAGATCTGGAGCGGGGGGCGGGGAGCAGATCTGGAGTGGCGTGAGGAAGAGAGTTGGCCTGGCGGCTGGGAAGAAGTGGGAGGCTGGGAGTTGAGTTGTTAGGGTTTTAGAGAGTGGAGTGTCTCATGGTCCTACCTGTCAGTATAGATTGCGGGTAATCGGGCGAAGCGGGTATGGGTGGAGCTTACCCGTGCTCACGCTCGTTTACCCGATGGGCAAGGAATTGTGCTCGTTTCTATGCCTGTGGGTAAAGAAAGACTCCCATACCCACATCCATTAGGGTATTCGCCCGCGGGCATACGGGTAATCGGGCACAATTGCCATCCCTAGTTGGAAGTCGCCCAAGTCAGTTAAGGACCGGTCTTCAAGTGTATTTTGCTACGCCCTACCGTACTACCACATGTTTTGAATGGGCAAAACCTGGCTAACTAATTTGCAACGTTTCACCGTGGTCGTTCCATCTGGTTGTGTGGGTGTCTTGACGACCTACTTTTATGTATTCCCACCTGGCGCAAGAGGGGGCCTGAACCTGATAGATGGTTAGTTCAAAGGGGGTGAAACCTTAGCGAGGAGGGGGGGCTGCGGTGGAATGGCGCTTTGTAAAGGCCTTGTCACGTGCTCTAGACCGCTTACCTATGGTAGTGAGCAGTGGTATCAACGGATGCCAAACAAACTAGAGAAGTCGTGTCGTGTGGGTAAAGTTGTACACTTCTACAGAGTGTAAAACTATTTGAATAGCCATGTCCACGGTCATGGACATGCTAGCAAAGCTGCTCCAAGTTAGATTTTGGTTTTGTTTTCAAAAGACTTTATGAAATGGTTTTGGATGTCTATCCAAATGGGTTTTGGGCGGGAAGTCCTGTGATAGGAGTGTATCCTTCACCACTTGTTGATGAATGTTATTCTACTATAAAATTGAGATTTAGAAAATGGATTTTAGTTATTGTATAACTACTTTGGAACTTAGTACAAGTATTTAGAAAGAAACATGGCTTTATGCAAATCAACTCCATAAGCCTTCCTTTGAGATATCCTTGCATGCATAACAATCTGTTACTTGACGGTTGTGACTTGCGAGCGCGATTGTTGTGCTCACTCTTGCTTAATTCAATAATTGAGCAGGAGAAGAGGTCTACGAGGAGCCTGAGGACCAGGACGACTAGGCTACGCCCTCCAGACAATTGTCTGTGGCGAATCGTGTGGTCTACTTGCTTTTGTCTTCCGCTGTGTTTGGTTTTGTCAGCCCATAAGCCGTTCTTGTAATCAACTATGTTGTTTATTAATAAAGTTTGCGTTTATGGTTGTTACCACATTTGTTTACTGTGCGAGCTAGCCGCTGATCTTGGGACTAGTTCAGTTTGCACAGAGGATTTGAGGTAATCCCAGGTCTGATCCCCGACAAAAGTGGTATCAAAGCCATCTCGACTGCAAGTCGTAACCTAGTAGAATGGCCATTAGTTAAAAATTTCAGAACTTATTTTATACAACAAGAAAAATAATTTGTTCTCTCCTCATCTTGGTCATCTTTCTATCCATACCTCCTTCTTGGTATTCTTCCTTACCTTACTCTCTCCTCACCATTTTAGAATGTCAAATGGATCCTCTTTCCCTTGCAATTTCTATAGGTGGTCTCGCGATTAGCTAACCTAGTATTCAAGACCTCAAGACTTGAAGCTGTCAAAAGAGCATCGTCGCGCAGGAACCACTGAGGCCCGCGAGCGTCGAGTAGAACGTTGTAAAACTATTAAAGTATTTAGAAAAGCTTTTTGTGTTGGTTGTTTTGCTTGGGTGGGTTGTTTCGCCCTGTCCCCCTTAGTTTCTCCTCTTTCTTCATTAGTCTGTGGAGTTCTAGCAGATGGTGACTACTCACAACGGTAGTGGCAGCACCAGCAATCAGAACAAAGAGAATATGCAAGAGACCCTACAGAATGCCAGCAAATGAGTTAGCAGAATTGAAGAAACAAATCGAAGAATTACAAGACAAGAGTTTTATTCAACCAAGCTCATCACCATGGGGAGCACCGGTACTATTTGCCAAGAAAAAAGATAACAGTATGAGGATGTGTGCGGATTACAGATCATTCAATGAAGTCACAATCAAGAACAAGTATCCGTTACCCAGGATCGACGATCTCTTTGATCAATTGAAAGGAGCAAGTGTTTTCTCTAAGATTGATTTAAGATCCGGTTACCATCAGTTGAAGATCAGATCAGAAGACATTCCCAAAACCGCTTTCACCACAAGATATGGACTATACGAGTTTACAGTAATGTCATTCAGTTTGACGAATGCACCAAATTATTTCATAAATATGATGAATAAAGTATTCATGGAGTTCTTGGATAAGTTTGTGGTTATATTCATTGACGACATTCTCATCTACTCGAAGGATGAAGAAGTGCATGAGAAGCATCTCAGGGCAGTTTTGGAAAGACTCAGGGAGCAACAGCTCTATGCCAAATTCAGTAAAAGTGAATTTTGGCTAAGCCAAGTAGCTTTTTTTGGGCATATCGTGTCAGCAAGAAGAGTTGCAATAGATCCCGCAAAGGTTGAAGCCGTGTTGGATTGGAGGCAACCCAAGTCTGTCACCAAAGTTAGGAGTTTCCTTGGATTAGCTGGATATTACCGAAGATTCATAGAAGGTTTCTCCAAGACCGTCAGACCTATGACTCAGCTTTTGAAGAAAGAAAGGAAGTTTGAATGCACTGAAGCCTGTGAGCAAAGTTTCCAGGAATTGAAGAAGAGACTAGTTTCTACTCTTGTGCTAGTCTTACCAGACATCCGCAAGGACTTTGAAGTTTTCTGTGACGCCTCTCGTCAATCCGAGGCATAGATTGTGAGATATGAATTTTATAGTTCTGCTGTCCGGTGGAGTTTGTCGTGTGTTGACATTTTGTAATAATTAGTAGATTAAAAATAGTAGGTTAGTTAATCTAGGAATTTGGTCAACATGAATGTTTCCGATAAGTTCTTAAGGTTTCCATAAAGTCTAAGAACACAATTTTTAGATTAGTAGATTAAAATATAGGTTGTTTAGTGAGGATTCTAGAAAGTCTTGGTTAGTTGAATTTGGAGTTCGGATGAATAAGTTAGAGCCATTTTACTACTGGGACAACGAGTAGTGCGTCCTGTAGATTTGGGTTAATTTGGTCGGTTTGGCGTAAACATGCGAGGTCGATTAGTGT
This sequence comes from Phyllostachys edulis, assembly GCA_036346405.1. Classification (NCBI taxonomy): domain Eukaryota; kingdom Viridiplantae; phylum Streptophyta; class Magnoliopsida; order Poales; family Poaceae; genus Phyllostachys; species Phyllostachys edulis. The sequence continues at coordinate 48,040,306 of CM070557.1, read as the reverse complement.
GACGGGTTGGTACTGTGATGATGTGATTTTGACGATGTTTTTGAGTGTGTGTGTGTGTGTTATTACTTGCTTGTTCAAGGACTGTGGCCTCATGCGTTGTGCCACAATTTCGTCATCCGGCTTCGAAGGGCTAAGAGGCAAGTACATGGTAGTTAGAGTGGTGAATAACGGGTTGTTAGCCACTGTCATTGATATTACTTATTATGCTTTCGTTAAGCTTATTCTTATACATGATATTGTTGACATTGAGTGAATGAGATTATGATATTGAGTTAATGAGATGAATTATGTTGATGAATAATTAAAGATGTTGCATCATTTATATTCATCATGAAAGGAGTTGCACGAGCCAGGTCGGTGAGAAAGTCATGTAACTATTCTAGTGAGAAAGATAAATGACTAGTCCAGAGTGCTCTAGATAAAATCCTACTTCGGTGGAGACTTCACGGGAGTGAAGGATAGAGTGTGCCATTGATGGATGAACACTCCGCTATACCGATATCAACGGATGAGATGCATATGAGCATGAGCATGATGGTGCATTCGCATATATGAGTAAATTGTTAAATTGTGCAACTTTATCTATATGGAATATGGCTTATTTATTTGAGTATGAGAATGACATTAAATAGATAGATGATGATGATAACCTTGATTATGGTTGATAAACTGTTGTTTATGGTTTTATTATGTATTTACTGAGTCTTGGACTCATTCTTGCTCTATTGTTGCTTTTAGGTGATCGTTGATGACGTTTTATTCGGGAAGGGTTAGCGCACTTAGAATCACAACCTACACCCAATTATTTGATTCATTGTACATGACAAATTTTTATTATAGCATGATGAATTATATTTAGGACATGATGGTGTTGAATAACCTTAGATAACATGTTGGAGTTGATTATTCATTCAATAGACTTTATTCGTTTGGTTTTGCATTGTTCTTGAATTATTATCTTGCTATGCTTCCTAGAGATCAATTATCTATGATTTTTATATCATTATACTTGTTTTCATGTGACCCGTGGATGGGTCTTATCGTTGAGATGTTTGCTGTAATTCATTATAAAATGATATTAAAATTGATAGTTAGTGTAGTTAGTGGCATTCTGGGCTCCGTGTTGGGCCGTGGTGTTACATCTGTTTCCCTATAACCCTCTGTGCGTGTATGTGTTTACATGTATGGCCTGACAGTGGACTCCACCCTTTAATAGTTAATTAGATCATGTTAAAAGGTTAGTTAAGCAATAGAAATCTAATTGACAGTATTGTTGGTTAATTGCCGGGACCCAAAAATACGATTCAGGAACCCTCTGTGTATTCTGAACTAGTCTCAGATCAGTAGCTAGCTCACACAGGAAACAATGATGAAATACCATCCATTTATTCGATTTAACTAAAACGATATCAAAATAACAAATAGTAATAATAACTGGACCTTATGGTCAATAATTACTTAACTTGCCACGCAAGGCTGAAGAAACAAATAATCTCTTGCAGCGGAATGAGAAAACTTGGAAAACCCAATCAACATACCCACAGGTAATCGAGTGGATAACGCATCCTAATCCGCAAGACCTTCATGGTACTCCTGGACGAAGAACTCTTGAGCAGCTTGATATTCTTCAACTGAGCAACAATGGCGTAAAGTCGTGAGTACATAAAGCACTCAGTAAGTCGTGGGGAAATGTATGCAAATAGTATTCATGCAAAGCTTGAACAAAGGTTAGCTATATGGTTCTTTTGCATAAAACAACATTGACGATAAATACAATAAATAATTTGAAATGCATAATTAAAAAGAATAATAAATAAGTAAGCAATTTCTTTGAAACAACCAGTGAACTCATCATTCACTTCCCAAGACAAAACACCAAGTGAATTACCCATTCACCAAATGAACATTATATTCACCAAGTGAACTTCCCATTGACACTCCGACTCATTTTATAAAGAAACTCTACCTCTCGTGTGAAATCCCCGAGCACGTCCATAACCACAAACACAGCTATTTGAATAGTTTTTAACACTCTGCAGAGATTGTACAACTTTTTCCATAAGAGATTAATCAACTCAAAGAGTGTGACCACATTTCCTTAGGTGTGCGACAAGTGATCATGACAAGGCTTTTACAAAGCCCCTTCTTAAGCCAATTCTGCCCACTAAGGTTTCAACACTGAATGTCTTTTCGACCAGACAGGGCCTCCTCTTGCGCCATCGTGAGTATACGTCTATCCCGCAACTCACGCTTCCAAGACAGAACCGAAATTAAGACATTATTAATTAGTTAGCCAGGTTTGTCCAATACCGGCCATGTGCTTGTACGGTTAAGGCCCAGTTCAATGTCTCACAAGATTAAGTCCTTGACAAGTTACTCAGGCGAGTCTACCACAAACCCATAACGTGTTAAATCCACACCCTCACTGCACAACCGCTCGCCCAATCGAAAATCATTTTGTTTAACCAAGACTAATGACATACCCTATTATGATACACAAATTTTAACAACAGTGGCTAACCACCATGATCTCATATTTCATTAAGTCAAGATTAACCATTATGACACATGTGATAATGAACCCATCGTAACTAAGCTGAACTAAGCATCTGTACGACACCCATGTTGGTGATATAAATATGTCCAACTAAAATTATCCATGCTAATGTGACAAAGGATTTATGGCATTCAAATAATCAATGAAGGCATAATGACAACAGGTAATAGCTAATCCTAAAACAATTGATATAAAGATAGCATGCAATTGTATAAAATAATATACCTTTGAAATGATAGGTTCAATATGATCAAACGACCACGACTTGCCTTGGAATAAATCCTGGGATTGATCTTGATCTTGGTGCACTCCTCCTTGCTCAAAATTCTACGAAGTATCAACGTCTACTCACAAACAAAGCAAATAAAACAAATGAATATAAAACAGAGATAAAACAAACTCCAAAAATTAAATACAAATCTCAGATAAATAGATCTTGAATTTAGATGAATTTAGAAATTCGAATGAGCTCAATCGGAGTTTGGATGAAGAAGATATGACTTTTGGAAGATCTAATCTAGAGAAAAAGGCAAAATTAGAATTTCTAGAATATTCTGAATTATTTTTCTATTGAAAAATCTAGAATATGATGCAAGCTGATGTCAGCAAAGGAATTTTGATTGAAAGAAAAAAGAAAATTAGAAACTCCTCTGACATGTGGGACCCACACGTCATTGAGATGGCTCATCGTGGACCACGTCCACTAGGGTTTGGATCTGGATGGGGTTTTGAGTTGGCGCGCCAGCGTTGAGGTGGCCGACACGGGGATGACACGTTAGCACAAAGGCTGACGTGGCTGGTGAGCTGGCTAGACACGGATGACAGCGAGGTGGCAACGCTCGGGTTCCGAGGGATCCGGCGATGGGCGGCTCCTCGCTGACGGTGAGTGGTACCCATGGGTAGAGGTTGCGATGGTGAACTCAATGGGGGGCTCACCGATGCATGGGGACAACTAGAACGGCTGGCGGCGAGGTTTAGGCGATGGCTAAGTTTCGACCCTCGATGAATCTAGGGTTCCGGCGGAGCTCCGGCATTGTGAAGGGGTGTTGGAGATAGCTCTTTGTCTTGCGAACTCGATGGAGGCAGAGGCGAGGCATGAGCGCCTTCAAGGGCGATGAACGAGCTCATTGGAGTTGCGGTGGTGCCCTTGCTTTCTGAGCTTTTTTCGGCTGCTAGGGTTGCGCGCTCGGGCTTTGGCGGCTAGGTATGGGACGCGGAGGTTGAGTGCTCCCGATCCCCTTATATACATGCGGCTAGGGGGAGTCCATGGCGGCTACGGTGAAGGAGGTCCACGCGGCGGCACGGAGATGGAAAGAGGGAGAGTCCTGGTTGAAGACGAAGGTGACGTGGCCAGGTGGGCCCGATCGTCAGCGAGAGAGGCTCGGATGCGGTCACATGACCAACAATGCGGTAGAGACCGACAGGTGGGACTGGGTGTGGCCGCGTGGAAGAGAGAGGAAGGAGCGGGTTGCACAGGAATGGGCCGGAAGCAAATAGGATTAGATCGGAGGCTTAGGGTTTCGGCCCAAAGACCTTTCTGAGATTTTATTTAGATTTTCCTTGTTAGAAAATGCTAAAAATTCAAATAGAAATTAGAAAATAGCAAATGCACTAGGAAAAATTCTAGACAAATCTAGAAAATATATCCAAGCACATAAAACCCAAATAAAATAATTTTGACAATTGTTGAAGTTGGAATTAATCGTATTAAATTGTTTTACTTTTGAAAGTCTATATTAAGCTTTATTTTAATTCCAGTAAAACTTTGGTGAATTTTTATACAGAGCTAAGGTACTCAAAAAGATTTTTTAACTTCTAAAAATTGGGATGTTACATTAACAGACAAATTAAGTTGTGTTTAAGTTTTCAGTGAACGATTTTGGGTGGCTAAGTTAGATAACTAGATGTCAGATAATTGTCATTTTCAGTAAGACTCAAGGAACAAACATAACTGTAAGTAGCATCCTCGTTATAGCCAATATATTAACTGGTTAATTAAATTAATTAATAGGTAGTTACTAGCTAATTTAAGGAGGATAGTTTAATTTACACCACAATATAATTCTTGTGTGTGTAAAATATCGATGTAATCAAAGGGCCCAACCTAGTCAAGTGATTAGCTCAAGTTGCTTAGTAAGTTAGGGGTCAATAGGTATTCAGTCAGCAACCTTCCTTCTCAAATAGTGTTAGTTAGTAAATGAGGAGATTAGGGGATTGATAGAAATGGTTAGGGTTTAGTAAAGTGGTTGGTTCAGTTAAAATAATAGTGGGACGCTTTGTAGCTAAAGAATTGCATTAAGTCGATAAGCGATTAGTTAAACTAATACAATCGTGTCTAGGCATATGCATAAACCCCAATGCAATGTAAGCTCTTAGCTGATACAAATGATAATAGCCATGGGTTAATCAAATGGTTAGTTTAAACTGATTAGTGTACGTAATTAGATGTCAAGTAGCTGTCATTGCCGGTGTACTCAGATAACACATCTAATCATGAGCCATACATCTGATATAGTGGTCTCGGCGACGTGTAAGCCCTAGGCCATATATGTAATGTTGATAACAATGAGATCAAGTCGATAATGCAGTCAGGTTTAGACATGCACGCACATGCGTGATCCAACATCAGTGAACCCTGGGCCACTACATTAATGAAATCTATAATCCAAGTAATATCATAGCCAGTAGCTGGCCCTATGCCATTGTCATAAAATAATGCATCATAGAAACATGCACTTACAAGTAAACCCTTACTAAGTATCAATTAGGCAAAATGATTACTTTCGTTAAAACCTAGCTGGGGTTATACTACATCACCAGCTTTTAGGTTTATACATTAAAAGGAGTAGGCTAATATCCGGCCAATGCTTAGAAATTCCAGCTAAGGCTCATGGAATTTTTTTGATAAATATGAAATCATAAAGGAAACCATTAAATGAGCTAGGTCCCATGTGTCGGTGAGACGTATGTCCCCTATGCGAACCCCGCACTAATGCATAGGTCTCACCTAACTTTCATGGAACTTTCTCGATAAATAGGAAATAATAATTAAAATAATCATTAGAGTAGCTAGGCGTCGCGTGAGCAGCGATGGTATGCTCTCATATAGATGATAGAAGTTTATCCACCAAACAACATCGTCTAAACCCTAGCTATCACCCATCGCTATGCGTTCCCAGTAATCGAACAATTCGCGATCCGAGAGCAGATATGAGAGTATTACCTAACCAGGTAATCTCCCCTATCTAGGTAATCGATGCGGAATATTCATATGAATATTCTCTTCGTCCTGTTGGAGTCCTAATCTCTTGCACCAACGGACTTTCTGAGAGCTCGATCCCTCTCGCCCCTACTCCGGATCAAAAAGTTGCCCAACCTTGAGTCTGACTAAATCTGACTATCACCCAAAACCCTACTACTAGACCAAACAAATAGAGTTTGGATTTATCTACTTTCGTTTGTAGTATTTATTTCATCAAATCCTTGGTTATACTTTGGTCTGAAGTATTTCCTTCATCAACTTCCTTTGATTATAATTCGTCTGCAGTATTTCTTTCATCAACTCCTTTGGATATACTTCATCTGAAGTATTTCCTTCATCAACTCCATAGGTATGATTAGTTTCGCCTGGAGTACTTCGTCCTTCCAAATTATCGTTAGATACGTTTCCTTTCATTCGAAGTATTTCCTTTCTGTTTGTATGTATTTGGACTTATTTGATTCCATTTGGTTGCTTTCAGTCGCTCTTGGATTTAATCGAATTCTGCATAGTTAGAATCTGAAGATATAATGGAACAGCAACCCCAACAAGGACGAGGTCCAGATCAAGATTGTCAGAACATTGAACAGGATGATTATCAGCACATTGAGCGAGATTATTATCAGAATATCGAGAAAGGCAAATATCATAATATTGAGCCTTATCAGAACATCGAGCAAGGCGAGTCAATACTTTGATCATTTTGCACCTAATTTTTGCAATTATATTGTTTTAAAATTTTAAAATTGCATTGCTATGATTTATACAACTATTATGGTCTAGCTCATAGTTAATGCCTTAATAATAATTGTATATAAACTTCCAATCCTTGAACTTGGACATTATCATTTGTCACCCTAGAATTAATGGTTTACATACTAGTTAATAAGTCTGTATCTAAGTGTCATGCTTAGTCTTTCTTAGATACATTGTCGTGTGGGCAATGATTTGCCCAAAACATCATTAAAAATATTTGAAAATAAATTTGGGCAGTCGAGGCCGGAAGCCTGGCCAGTATGTTGGACTAAAGGTTATTTTAAAAACAAAGGAAAACCTAAAAAACAGATTTAGACTCGGGTGGCTAGAAAGAGTGGCTGGTGCCGGGTGCACGAGAGAATGTTGGTATATGGATGTACCGCCCGAGTCAACTAAGGACCAAATCTTGTAATGATCTCTCATGTAAAAACAGTGCAACCACAAGTCTATAATGGGTACGACCTAGCTAACTAATTTGTTCACCTCGATGTGACTTCGCCATTGGGGGAATGCGATGTGGGTAGTCAGGAGAGAACGAAGCCACAGGAGCTGCACGACGCAAATGGGAGACCTGTTGGCGGGCAACGGGAGTGCCCTAAGGAGGTGGTGCCTAGCGGTGCGAAGTTGCGTCGAGGTGAGACATTGTAAATGCCTTGTGATAATCAGCTTAGTCGCACACCTATGGAAGTGTGTATGAGACATTATAAGTTGAATATCGCTTGTGGGTAAAGTGTACAAACTCTGCAGGGTAAAAAAACTATCTGGATAGCTGTGCTCACGGTCAAGAGCAGTGCTGAGAACTTGTTTGATCTAGCTTTCCTTTTTATAAAAATAATTTGTGGATGGAATGAAAAAGATAGGGTGAGACCCTCGGGATTTGTGATGGTCTGGTCGGGGACCAGTAGTAAATACGGGATACCCTGAGCATTGTGTGGACGGAGCCACTCAATGATATAGGAGATGGAATCTCCACTAGTACTTTACAAACAAAAACTCAGTTTATAAAATTTGTGTTGGTTAAATGCTAAGTCTCAGGATTTGCTATTACTAAATCTATTTCAATAAATGGCTTTGTGCAAAATAAAAGAACCAAGAGCCTTCCCTTTGATTAGCCCTGTATGTATAATAATTGTATTGTGTGTTGGCTCACAAGTACAGTTGTGTACTCATACTCGCTATTTATATTCTTTTAGTCAGTAAGCACAAAAGAAGACTACAGGGACAAATATGAGTATTGGACAAGACTAAATATCAAGAAGGCCAAGAATTAGGTCGCGAACCCACAGTCGATTGTCGGTGGGCATATCGTGAGGGTTCTACACGTTATACTTTGATTCTACTTCCACTGCTAATATATGAAAGTATTTGATCTATCCGGCCATTCTGCAATTCGCCGTAAGGTATATTTACGCTTTGTTTAATATTATGCAATAACTTTACATTTTCGTGATATGTGTTTGAACCAACAATATTATTGTGTGTGCTATCTATTGATCTAGGAAATGTCACAAATATACACAGTGAGTCCCAAGTTACAAATTTGGGGTCCGACAGGCTTGGTAAAACTATAAAGAATCCTTAGGCTTATACAATACCTTTGCTTTGAGCCACGTCAATCTTTAGTCATTATTGCATTGCCAAAGTCTTGTCATCAACTAAACTTCGAGACTAAGCCTTTAAACATCTTAACACATATGTTAATCTCTTAATACATTGTTATCATTAATTACCAAAAACACTTTTAGGGGCCTAGATACTTTCAGCGGACAAGGTCGAGCCTCACCACGTGGCGCGGCTGGGGAGGAGAACGTGGCGTCTGGGCCACCAGCGACCGGACAGCGTGACACGCAGCGTGTCAAGGGCAAGGGCGTGAGGACAAGGCGATGTCCGGACGAGGAGCGCACAAACAAGCTTATCCTGGCCACGGACGAGCGAAGACAAACACGTGTCTACATGAGGGATGTCCAGACTTGAGAGTTACGGTGGAGATTAAATCTGAACGTGAGAGACCCTGTTATTGCACAGGTATCAAGTACCGTGGTGATATTTGCGGTGATACCCCGCTGCAGCCGCTATTTCTGTGGAAAAACCGTCGCCAACTGTGCTATTTAAAGCAAAAACTCCGCCTTTTCCTGCCCCCAGCTGTTCCTCCTGCGCTTTTTGGTGTGCTCGTCCTTTTCCTGCCGCCAGCTGTTCCTCCTGCGCGCACAAACGCTCTCGTCTCTCATCACTCGCCACTCGCGCTGCGCTTGTCCCCGTCCGGCCGTCCCCCCGTTCCCAATCCCCTTTCTCGTGGTGGATTTGCAGTAGTAGTAGATCTATATCGATCCATCCCTTCCTCCCTCCCTTTTCTCCTCCCGCGGTCTAATCCCTTCTTCTCCCAGGTCCCACCGGACGAATCCTTCGCGGCCAAGGCTCCGCCCGAGCTCGGGAGGGTTTTAAACGCATTCCGAGGGGGACTCGCAAGAAAGGAGGAAGCACTCGCTGCTAGGCGCTGATAGCTTTCGGTGGCAAGCGTCTCCATAAAGCGGCAAAGATAGGGGTCTCGTAGGTGGTGCTGCCGTAGAGACAATAATCTGCAGGTATCGGGCACTTCTTTTTTGCTTTCGTTCTTCTCTCTTTTGTTCTTGTTCTCGTTCTGCGCTTGTATCTGTATCTCTTCCCGGCTTTCCTTTCCCTTTCGTGCTCTGTTTCTTGGAAAAAGAAAGTGGTTCTTGTATATACTTGGTATGCTGGGCGGATTTCTTTTGGGAAGTGTACAGCTTGCGAGAGGCGAAAGGGGGAAAATTTCTTGGTGTGGTGGGTTTCTCGCCGAATTTTAGCCCGTTTTTCCGTCGCAAGAATCTTCCGGCATCAGCATTGCTTGGCTTTCTCGTGCAACTTTTTTTCTTTATCTTTGTGTTCCATCTTTTTGACCAGGCTGTAATCCTAAGAGATTCATTGTTCATCTGAGCGCCCAGAGATTAAAGCAACGTTGGTGATTTCTTCCTTCGTTTCGTGGAATTGCTCGTCAGGTGATGCCCGCATCGGAGGATTCTTCATGGATGTGTATGTGGTGACGAGCAACTCCGTGCGCGTGTCGCCGCCGCCCCTAATTGCTTCCGCCGCCGTCTTGCTGCTGCTACTCTCCGCGCTGCCGCTCACGCAGCCCTACACTTATGAGCAAGACGGTATAGACTGCCCTTCTTGATAGTTGATACTGTTGCCTAAGATTCAGTATTCATGAGTACACATGATTGTGGGTTGATAAGATCAGTCAGGGCCACAGATTCATTATTTATGTTTTGCTGACCGCGCTGTCTTGTACTATCCCATTTACTTAGATTATTGTGTGTGGGATACTGCAAAGATTTATCCTTTGGTACCTTATGCTGCGTGTTTTTTAAAATGTTTAATAGTTTTTGCGATAAATGGCTTGTACACGGCACTTGGATCGCCAATGGTGCCTGGATGGATTACAAACGGTGGCGACCCCTGCAATGAAGGCTGGCAGGGTGTTCTATGTGTGGCCTCGAATATTACCTCCATGTATGATCAGTGATTATGTATTGTTCCTTAATATGCATTATTTGATGACCTCTTTATTTTGTGATCCGAACAATGTACCATGTTTTTGGTAGAGTTCTCAATGGTGAAAATTTGGGTGGACAGCTGGGTAACACTTTGGTGAATTTCACGTCGATAATCACCTTGTAAGCTGATCATGTCTGTTTGGTTCTAAATTGACATTTGCTATTGACTCGGTGCTTGACACTTCTTGATTTACCCCATGTAGAGATCTTAGTGACAATAATATTGGTGGAACCATACCGGATAATCTACCAGTCACAATGCAGCGTTTGTATGTTTATTTGAAAATTCTATTGCTCTTTCAATCCAACTGTTACAGCTATCATTTCACTAAGCCTTCTCTTGTCAATCGCAGTTTTCTTTCAGCAAACCAGCTAACTGGTAGCATTCCAAGTACATTGTCATCACTCACACTTTTGACAAGCATGTAAGTATATTTTTGCCTGTAAATCGTACACATTCACGGGCCTTCAGCAAGTTAGGACTTTCAATGATAGTTTCTCAAACTGTCTCACTATGTGTTCTTGCATATGCAGGTCCCTCGATAACAATCAATTGGTTGGAGAGATACCGGATGCATTCTCAAGTCTAACAGGACTTGCAAATTTGTAAGAGTAATTTGACTTTACTTACAGTGTTATTCTATACTAGCATTAGTTTATAGTTTGCAATTTCTTAGCAATGATAATCAACCTTCTTGATTAGAGATTTTTCTTCCAACAACTTGACCGGTCCGTTGCCACCTTCAATGGGAAACATGACAGCTTTGACTAGCCTGTGAGTATTGAAGGCTATTGCACTGTCTTCCGGCATAGTTTTTCACTAGTGTCAATTACTTAATGTTCAACTATCATTGCAGGCATATTCAGAATAATCAGGTATCTGGGACCCTTAATGTGCTGCAAGATCTCCCTCTCCAAGATTTGTATGCCCACTTGACTATAGATTTTCTTCCCTTTTTTTTTGAAAAGAGCGAGCAATCTGCTATTTCAACAAAGGGAATTTCTGCCTTATTTTTTACATGCCTTGCTTTCTTTGTGGTAATTGCTTTAATTCAACAGGAACATAGCAAACAATCTTTTCTCTGGTCCCATACCTGTGAAGTTATCGAACATACCAAACTTTAAGTAAGTAACTTCTTGACTGAGTTATTGATGTCGATCATTGCTCTACCTTTAATGTTTGAAGACAAATCCATCTTTCATATTATACTCTTAAGAATTCAACTACTTTATGTGTGACTTTCTTCCCACAAAATGCTCATATAAATTAATGTACCACACAGGAAGGATGGGAATCCATTCAATACCAGCATAGCCCCATCAGCATCGCCTCTTGCTGCACCAACGCCATTACCACCAGTGTCACCTTCAACAGGGCATGTTCCCTCAAAAGAACCTGCAAATTCTTCTAATGCACCAGAAGGGAATACTCCATCATCAAGAAAAAACACTGTTTCTGCTGTCAAATTTGTCGGATACATTCTTATTGGGGTGGTATCTGCAGCAGTTATCGTGCTAATGGTAATGTTTTGTTTATCCAAGTACAAAGAAAGAAAGTCAAGGGGTGACATGTATACAAAAAGTCAGACAGGAAGGGTGCCTCAGAGGCTCGGAGAACCTAAAATCAAGGAAGTGCCAGAAATCAAGGAGCCGTCAGGAAATCTTAAGAATAATGTTGGGAAAGGTATTAAATCTTTTCGCTTGGCAAAGAAAGGAAGTCCTGTTCATTTCTTTTTTTATTATCCCCCCTGACTTTGACAACTGACATTTTTTGTAGTAGCTTCAAATGTGGTTTCTGATGGAAGGGAGGTGCAGAAGTTGAACATGTCAACAGCAGGTGAATGACTTTAAACCTAAAAAGAAATATACATATCTGTTATGATTTACTGCCTTGCAAGTTTGAGTATAGGAAATCTTAACTGAAACACTGGCATAGCAGTTGCCTGTTTTTCCTTGATTTTTGACATTTGAATATTGTTTTGCTGCAGCTTCAAATGCGGTTTATAATTCAAGGGAGGAGCGGAAGTTAGATTCATCGATGATAGGTAAATGACTTGAAACTAAATGATACGCAGAAGTACCAGTATATGAAAGATAAGTAGTTAACACAAAAACTTACATGGCAGCTGCTCCTGGGATGGTTACAATGAAACAAAAAGAGCATGTGATTGATATGGAAAAAACTGATAATTTTGTGGAGGAACCACTGCATCATCCACAGCCTGTTGCACTGTGTACTGAAAAAGTCATTGTCAATCCCAGTGTTCGTACTAAAAAGGGTAGAGTACCTTCGGTTGGAAAGATGGACCTAACAACTACTGTCAAGTCCTTCTCTATTGCATCCCTTCAGCAATATACCAACAATTTCAGTGAAGAAAATTTGATAAGAGACAGCAGGTTTGGTAAGATATATCTGGCAGAGCTTCCTGATGGAGAGGTACAAAATGGTTCAACAAAATTTCTAGTTACTTTAGTAAGATTGCATTGCTGGTCAGCGACTCATGGCGGAGCTAGGATTTTGATAATGCTTGTGCGAACTTAAGTGACACATCCATTCTAACGCAAAAGTTCAAATGACATAGTACGGAAGTTCAAATGAAATAAATTACATGTTTGCACTACAACCGACATCACAAAATATATATTTTTTAAATTACAACTTGATACGGCGTTCCTTCATGCTTTGAAAGCGTTTGATTACAATATCGTCACTAACTTGTAGAAAAAACTCAGGCTCAATGAATGTAACTAAGCGATGGGTTGGGTGCGAGACACCAGACAGCTAGGGCAAACGTACGATGCGATGGGGATTGGATTTGGGGATCGATCCTGAGCCAGGCTGCCAGGTAGGTGTTGACCTTGTGGCTTGGTGGGCTTTGGGCAGCAGGGCCATTACACCTGTTGGCTATTGGGGCTGTTGGGTTTGTGGGCTGTAGGCTGCCAAGACAAATTGAGGAAGGAGTGTGTATTAATTAGTGTATACCTTGTGTATTAGAGGTGTATATACTAGGTATTTTGGCAAATTTTCTGGGGGTATAGCTGTACCCCCATGCACCTTCATCAGCTCCGTCACTGTTGCTTGTGATAATAATTCTGAACTTGTGATATTACTTGCTTACTGGTACGATCGTCAATTCTGAACTTGCGATATTACTCACTTAGCAGCTACTGGAAGTTTTGAAGATCGATGCTGTTAACTCAAGAATACCAGTAGATACCTTTCTAGAGATAGTTGCGAACATTTCTGAACTGAGGCATTCTAACATACTTGGGCTTGTCGGATACTGTGCGGAGTTTGAGCAACGACTACTTGTCTATGAGCATTGCAGTAAGATGACTCTGCATGATGAACTCCATTATGTAGATGACTCAAGCAACGCATTATCATGGAATGCTCGCCTCCAAGTTGCTGTGGGGGCAGCAAAAGCATTACAGTAAGCATAAAGAATTTTGCTCTGTTTTTTTCCCTTCTGAATTATGTGCAGTGATTCAAAATGATTTCTTAAAATGCCATGTATATCTTTGTTTGCAGATATCTTCATGATGGCTGCCAACCACCAATTGCACATCAGAATTTTGAACCATCTATTGTTCTTCTCAACAGCACTTTAGTCGTGCATATTTCCGAATGTGGCCTTGCAGCACTGTTATCGAAATCAGTATCTCAGGTACAAAATGTCAATGAAAATAATTTAGCATTAGATTTTCTGGAGCTCTTAAGGATGTTCAGAACTTCATATGTTGTCATACACTGCTATCTGTCTATCTATCCTGAGTTCTGACATAGAGGGGGTGGGGCCGATCATTGTCTTATATCAACTTTTCCCCTTTTCTTTGCAGGCCATGCACCTGTTGTATAATTTTAGTCTCGACATCATCTTAAATTCTTAATTGGCATCCATGTATTTTTTTATATAGATTATTATTTGTAGCAAATGAAACGTTGCAGTAATGGCATCTTTTTTAAATTCACCATCAAACTGAGTATCTCTACCAGCGTATTCTAGTCATTTGAAAGAAAATAGAAGCACTACTCAAATATATGATGTAAACACAATGACTGCGTATGTCAATTGCCATCGCTAACTTGTGAGGATGTACATGTTTTCAGATACTTCAAAATAATAGTAGTGTTTCCTATCCACATAATGACATGTTTAGGTATTTTGATGCAAGTAATGTAAGGTTGCGTCACTCAATGAATTGGGATTTGGGTCATCATACATTGATTTCATAAAAGGTTTCTAATTTATTTAAAACTAGTGTATAATCAGCAATAGTTAATTAATTTTTCTTGAGAAGGGAATGGCTCTTATTATTTCCTCATTCATAAACCTTGTGCTCTTTTGGATGTCAGTTGTCCAGACGTATGCACACCTTATTCCATTATGAAGCCCCTGAAGTGCATGAATCTGGATCATTAAGTGATCGAAGTGATGTCTACAGCTTTGGAGTTGTTATGTTGGAACTTCTTACAGGGCGTAAACCTTATGACAGGTAACATTCTAAAGTCTAAACAAAACAGCACTGCAGCCGTTTTTCCACACTCATCAGGCATGCTTATATTGCTTGAATATGCTTATATTCCCCATGGAAATGGAATTGCAGTTCACGTCCACGTGCTGAGCAACATCTGGTGCGATGGGCCACTTCCCAGCTTTATGATATTGATGCCATATCAAAGATGGTAGATCCTTCTATTCAAGGGCAATGTTCTGAAAAAGCATTGTCACGTTTTGCTGACATTATTAGCCGCTGTATTCAGGTAAAATATTCGAACTTTCATCTGAGATCATCATGACACCAATATGGATGGTGTGACTGACCTGAATCTTCTTGCGCAGCATGAGCCAGAATTTAGGCCACCAATGTCTGAAGTTGTCCAAGACCTGACTCGTATGGTAAGTGATGGAAGAAAGGCTTCCATGTAGGAGCTTTCTAAAGGAGGAAAAATGTGGAAGCCTTGATTAGCTAGATGCCGAAATTGGCTGAAGGTACTTCATCTTGGGATGTCGTGAGGGGTTTCTCACAAAAATGGCGTTGATCATCGATGCAGTAGCAGGATGAAGGATGATTCAGCCAGGGAACTTGTCGGATGGTGTTGTGCAGATTCCTGCATCCTTTTCATTTTTCTCTAGAGGCTGTTTGCCCTTGATACTTGTGAAACAACCTATCCCATTGTCTGTAATTCTGTGGTCTGTGGTTCCAGATCACTTGACGTGATCTGCATGGTTCTCTAGACCATTTGTAAATACCGAGAAGTGAAAAACCTGGTAGTAGCGTTTCTTGGATACTCCCATCTATTCTTTTTATAAATGATGTTTTAGACTTGTGTAGACATATTAAGAAAAGCCATAAGATTACCGGCATACCAATAATGATTATGCGTCTTACTGCCTCGTTAAATTTATTTAGTGCGTGCGCTGAAGCACGATCTTTTGATGCATTTCAGCAATTTAGTCAGGCCAGGCAATTCTCTGAAATCATCTCTGCTTTGTTAGCCGTGGGTTTTGCTTGTCGTAACTTACAATGCAAAAGCCCTCATATTTCGTATGGCAGACAAAGCAGGGCCAAGATCATACTGTTTAATGCACCTTTTTTCTTTCGTAAATGTGAAATTCAAATTTAAACTTCAATGCAAAACTCCATATTCCTCAACTAAAGCTGAAAAATAAAAATGTTTGGCTCAAAAAAGAGGGATAATGCATTGCTAAAAAAGGGATTTTGAAAGTACAAACCCCAAATTTCAAATTCATACTCATTTCAAATTTTCAATCCTCATCCAGCTCCAATGCCCACTCTGCACAATTTTATCTTTTCCGTAAAAGGTAAACGTGCGAAACGAGCAAAAGCCTTGCGTGGCGCGGCGTGGGCCCGCACAACCGCACGTTCCCGTCCGAGATTAGCACGAACCCAGAATAGAATCCAAACCCAAAACCACGCGAGCAAATAAAGAAAGGAAAAAAAGGCGAAACAAGAAACCGGCCAGAAACAACGACGACCCGACCACACCACCACATCCTCCTCCCTCTCCTCCCTTTCCGTCTCCTTCCTATTGGTTACCTATCGACCTCGCGATCGCTCGCCAAAACCTAAACCAAAACGACCAAAAAAAAAGGCAAAAATACCAGACGTATGGTGGTAGTGGTGGTGGGAACTGGAGGGAAGGAGGAAGGGGAGGAGGCGGGCTGCCGCGGCGTGAGGTGGGGGACGTGGGAGGAGCTGGTTCTGGGCAGCGCCGTCCTCCGCCACGGGGGCGCCGCCCACGGCGTCGCCTGGGGCGCCGTCGCCGCCGAGCTCCGTTCCCGCTCCCCGTGCTCCTTCTCAGCCGAGGTCCGCCCCCGTCAAACCCTAGCTTGGTGTTTACAGAGTCGTGCCTGTAATGTCGCTAGGAGATGAATTAGGGCATGGGTTGTTTTGGGGCTGGAATAATTATCCTTTGGAGAAATTGGTGCTAGCTTGGGTTTCTTGATCCTTGGTGAACATGATTTCGTACTTGTAGGTATATGATTTGACCATGTCCATCGGGGATTATTAAGCTGTGATTTTAGAGGTGCCGAGCATGGATGGTTGGGTTGATTGGATGATCACGAGCATGACTACACGCGCTCTATATTCCAAAAATAAAGCAAATGATAAGGAGCATGCTGCAATTTTAACTTGAACCAAGGGAATTGAATAAACATGTAACTGTTGAGTTGTTGACCAATTGATTGCTAGTAATTTCTAACGGTCCTATAATAATTACAGTATAATAACACCTGTTGCAAGGTTTGTGCTTGCTTTGGTACCAAATTTGTGCAATGCCACGGGGTGATTTGTCCAGCACATGTCAGACATTAACTTGTTAGCATGCTATTATTAGCTTACCTTTTTTCAACAGTTAGGATATGTGGGAAGTGGGAACTTTGAGCCTGTTAGCTTAAACATTTTGGACCCTGGCACATTTGGTTTTACAGTTAAAGTTATTTCTAGTTTTAAATATGTGTGGGGAGCAGGGAGCTTGCATTTTAGCTGCCTGTCTTGTCTAATGTTTGGAAGAACCGAAGAAGTTTTAGTAGACAGATTGGCTGCTTGATATTAGAGTTGTGTACTAATTCCGGACTCAATGTTGTTCTTGTTTTGCAGGAATGTGAAGCAAAATTTTCAGAGATACAAGCACGCTACTCTGCCTGCGAGTAAGTAACTAAGTATCACCCATCCGTGCGATGTTCGTACTAGCTCGCCGACTTGAGTGATCTTGCCATTTAGTTTGAGTGGTGTAGATTGCATATACTACATATCATTATGTATATCAAGAACTAACTTTGAATTCTTGGTAGATGAATTTTCAACCTTAATCTGGTCTGTTATCTTGCCTACAGTTTGTGTAGGAGCCGGATAAAAACTTGCATAAAATTATGAGCATACAACATGTGTCTCTTCCTCATAGTACATTTTTCCATAGATAATATCTCAAAGACAAGATATGTACCTTACGTTATTTGCCATTTTTTTGTTAGTTCATTAATTGTAATAACGATAACTAGAATTCTGGCAGTGAACTTTTCTTATTTGGGGGCAGAGTTGTTCTCCCATTGTAACAAGTTTGGGTAGTACGTTGGTGTTTTGCCAATTCTAGCAGCAAACTGGTTTAGGCACTGTTGTATGTGAGTGTGAGCTCTGGGCGGGGCTGGGAAGGAGATAGATAGGAGATGGAGGATAAAGAAGAAAGATACCAAATTATGGTTTATGTGGGACTGATTGCAAAGTGCACAGTCTTAAATCAACTTTGGAAAGGTGTGCCGAGGCCCGAGGTTAAGGTTATTTTTCACATGTGCTGCTTCTAGTACCTAGAGCCAATATATGCTAGACATTTCAACTTGCTGCAGTCCAGTACAGATATATATTTTTTTCATGTTAAAGTAAAATTCCCATTGATATAGTATTTTTATGAACATTCATTTTGCTTCATTGCAGTGCTTGGTTTGACGTGCTCCGCAAGCAGAGAGTTGCTGAATTGAAAAGGGAACTGCAAAAGTCAGAAAGTTTTATCGGGTTAGTGTTGATGTGGTTACCCTTCAATGTATGCAATGTTCTTGAACTTTTCTAGCGTTTCACCTGTAATTTGTTCATAATATATTTTGAATATAAGGCCTATCATTTTAAATATATGTTGGTATTATTGTATGCCATCTTGAAGCTAAGTGAAAGTTATCTTAAACAATGGTTATGCCATCTGGCTGGAATTTTCGCTACACTTCAATAATGTGCAATCTGGCTTTTCCCTGTTCCAGATCCCTGCAGTCCATGATCGAAAGCCTCAGCAATAGCAAACATGATGATGGCAACTCTCAATGTCGTACTAGTCATACTGAATCATGTTCACACACTGAAAACACAGCTGATACTAATTCGTCAAGCAAAGAATTGTCCAAAGACAGATCATCTGCTGCTAGTTTTACAGAGGAAGCAAGCAACAATCAGAAATGTCAACAAGTACAACACTGCGATTCTGATTCAATTCAGGTGAACAATACATCAGCAGAGGCATTGTTAAAGCCCCAGGTTGAAAAGAAGGCATGTGCCGAAGATAGTTTGCTTTGGGGTTCTAGAAAGAAAAGGGGGGTGAGGGATAGAAGGATTCTTCTGATGGCTGATGATAGTAGCAGAGATGGCGATACTACATCTACATCATGCATACAGAGGGAGGGTTCCTCTGAAGGCTGCACGAAGAAGGGCTTGAAAACACCAAATGTAGAATCTGGTGTCTCTGTGCATGAAAGAGCAAAACCAAACTTGACAGAGATTTTGAAAACTATATCCACTCAAGGTGACTGTCTGATGTTGCAGCGCCAACTTGATATCCAGGTACGATGGATCTGAATTCCCAGCCTTTGTATCACCAGTGTTTCAATAGGTGGTCTAAATTATTAGAATCTGATATTTTTTGAAAATTTGATTAGAGTTGCCACAGACTTCCGTGTTTATACTCTATCTTATTACTGAGCTTTTTTTTTTGATAAAAGGACTTCATCCCAGCTTTTATAGAAAGCCAAATAACAAGTTCTTACAACTCAAGTCACAAAGCAAACAAGCTGGGGATACCAGCTAACTATAACAGCTAAATCCACTAACTCCCAGATATTACTGAGCTTCTTTCCATCTACAGCGGAAGAGAGCTAGATACAAGAAGATGATTCGCCGGCATATGGACTTTCGCATCCTTCATTCAAAGATCAAGAGTGGTGCAATCTCTTCTACCAAGGAGCTCCTAAGAGACATGCTCGTATTTGTGAATAATGTCCTTGCCTTCTATCCAGAGGCTACACTGGAGCACATGGCCGCCATTGAACTTCGAGATCTTGTATGCAAAACTGTGCAACAGAGTTCATGCATTCTCTCCAAGAGTTGTGGAGTGACAGGGACAGCTAGTGCCCCTGTAGTCAAGAAGAATGCTCGAACCTTGCAGCCTGGACGTCATGGGCCTCGTGATGCAAAGAGCAGCAAGGTTTCTTCACGTGAGGCTGGAAGTACTGTCAAGAAGGGTGAGGTCAAGGACTCTCGTGGTGATGCACCACCGACTGCTAATGTAAGAACTATCAGGAAAAGTGCACCGGCCAAGAAGAGAGGTGTCGGGCGGCCTCCAAAGAGTGGGCAGAAGCGTGCTGGGGCGCAGCAAGATAGTCGTAACAAAGGCATGAAGAAGAGCCGAGGGTGAAGCTAACATCGGCCCAACGCCTCGAATAGGCAAAACTGTGTACAGCCTATAAGCAGATCATAGACTAGCCCCTTTCAATGTTGTTTACCTGGCAAAGACTAGGTCAGAAATAAGTATGTTGTAACAGGAAGGAGCTGTTTTTCCTGTTGTTTTTATAAGAACAGCCAGAAAGGAACCCTCTTTTTCCTAGAGTTTACGTCAAGTTAGGCTGTGTCTTCGGAAATGTGTGTAATGCTTATAATTTCTTGACCAAATATATGGCAGCGCAGAATTGCACCAACGGGTCGGGCTGTGTACTTGTACTAAAAGTTAACCCACGCCAAATGGCATGGATGCTATTGTTTTATGTGGATGGACTAATTTTTGTTTTCTTTTCGGTAGCCACCAACGTGGGCCGATGGCAGGCGTAATGTCGCAGATAAGTTTATATTTATATATTTGTCCCTCTTCACATGATTATAATACCAACAATAGATAACATAACCGTATATAAGTATTTAAACCTGAATGTACAATATGTATAAATCAGCAATAGATAAGTATAATAAATAGAAATATTAATAAAATGAACGCTAAAGAAATTAGAGAAATGAGCACCTAAGCCTGTACATCTATCACTATGCAATCTTGTATTCTTGTGCAAAGGCAAATTCCAATATATCCAATAAAAAAAACATCCTACAATAAGGAAAACAGATAGTTAGGTAATATTCATCTTACAATGGGAGGAGGATTAAAGATGTTCACATTGAAATCTTCGGATATCTGAACACTATGAAGCCGCACCTCCAGTCACAATCAACAAACTCATCATTTATCGTTCATTCAGCCCAATAAAAAGACCACCAACATGATCTTTTTTGTTCACATTTGTTGCTTGCAGTTTTAGTAAAACATCTAGCAATAAATACTGTAAAGAAAAGAAAAAAAAACAGTATATCTCTTCAACATCCCTTGTCAGACATCCTATTGGTTACCTCGGTACGATCTATGAGAAGAGAGCACAAGCTGAGAGCACGAAGACCCATGATATCATATTGAATCCGGTTCTTGTAAACAAAATTAGTAGTACTACTACTACATATTGAATCCCCAATCCTCACACAACATGAATGGATGCTAACATCATGACTATGTGTTGTGACTGTGAATGCTATGCCAATGGAAAATTGGAAATAGGAAAAACCAGAGAAGCGTGCAGATTGTACAAAGGCGAAAAAAATATATGCAATGTATCCTCTAGAAACTTAGCCAGGTTGTATATAGGAGCAAAAATAACAAAACATATTTGTGGGAAAGGATCTACAAAACAAACCAACTAATGTGGTTATTTCATAGAAGAAACACATATTTTCCTAATTAAAGCATCCTACCACGTCAGTAATACTATGCAACAAACAATTATTGACTGAAGAGGTAGGAGGTAAAGAGATTCGGAATGGAATAACAGAAATCGTACTTACCTAGGCTTTGCATACGCGGGTGTTCATGCTGGAATTGTTCTTCTTTGTGCCCTCATGTATGCACTCCACGTCAACTGGAACTATGTCGATAAAAAAACATTTGTAGGGATCAAAAAGCTTCATAACAATAAGCGAAAGGAAATCTGGAATCTATGAGTTTACCATTATACATGAGAGCAAGCTATTCATAATTTTGTATAGACAGTTCATCTAGTTCCACAAAGGAAAAGATCATCATACGTGGTGAAAAGCTCTAAGAAAGAAGATAGAAATTTAAGAAATTCTCATTAAAAAAACACCCGGCCCTTCATTAGGTGGTCCTTAATTACCATCTTTTCATGATTCCGAATACCACTGTCCCCGAGTTCTACATAATCTAAACATGTTATTAGAAAAATTAGAGAAAGCTTGGCATATATCTACTCTTATTATAGGGGAGTTTATTGCCGGCCTCTCACAGCGTCCACGTCGGCCAGAAATTGGCGGCCCTCCGATCAGCGTCAGACGCTGCTTTGCTGGGTTGCTCGATCGAGCTCGGCCAGATCCAGACGTAGAAGCCTCCCGAGTATACTCGCGTCGCCGCCTCTCTTCTCCTCCCGCCCCTCCGCTTCCTCCATGCCGCACCGCCTCTCTTCTCCTCCTGTTCCTCCGCTCCACTCCACGCCGGTTCCCCTTCCGCACCGCCATCTCCGTCCCGTGTCGACCGCGCCGAGTCGTCCTCTCTTCC
The DNA here is from genome assembly GCA_036346405.1 of Phyllostachys edulis. NCBI lineage: Eukaryota > Viridiplantae > Streptophyta > Magnoliopsida > Poales > Poaceae > Phyllostachys > Phyllostachys edulis. Next base: position 48,018,272 of record CM070557.1, on the reverse strand, counting down.
TTCCTCGCACCGCCATCCCGTCCGTGTCGGCCGCTGAGCCGCCCTCTCTTCTCCTCCCGTCCGTCCGCTCCTCCACGCCGCTTCTTCCCGCACGCCATCCTGCGCAGACGCCGCTTTCCCTCCTCCGCCGACGCTATCTCCTCCTCCCCAGCGCCCATCTCTCCGCGCCCACGCTGTCGCATCCTCCTCACACGACTCGCCTCACCCAATCACCCGTGGCCGCTGCTCTCATCGCCGATCCGGGGATCTAGGACTTGCCTCACCCAATCACCCGTGGCCGCTCTCATCGCCGATCCGGCCGAATCTAGGGCTCAGAGTGCTCGTGACGACGTTGCCTCTCGCCGGCGGCTATTCTTCGCTCTTATCCCTTTTGCGCCGCCGTCTCTTCTTCGCCCCTCTGCTTTCTCACGTCGCCTTGCTTAAAAGCCCAGCGGCGCGTGTGGCCGCTGCTCTCCTCTCTAGTCTCACCACGCCACCGTGGCGACATCTTCTGCTTTCTCGCGCTCGCTGCTTGCGATCCCAATGCCGGCCTTCCCTCCTCCTCTGCCACCGGCGCCATCTCCTCCTCCCCAGCCCCATCTCCTCCTCCTCCCACGCCCACACCGCCAAGATCCTCCTCACGCGACTCCGTCACCCACCCACCGACGCCAGAATCGCTGTAATTTTAAGAATTGTGTTTTTGCTCGGTTGGTCATCTCTTCCATTCTATGCATTGGGTTATCAGTAATTTTAGCTTTGTGTTGTTGCAACCAAAGCATATGATAGCAATACTTCCTTATCTAATATCTATAGAGACATGAATATCAAGTCCTTAATATTTAGCAACATCCCGCCAATTTTAGAGAAAACGTCTGATCACTAACTTGCTCTCTTTTGTCACTTGATCCATCGAGTCGCCATTTGTTGCACGGGCATCCAATATCTATTTGAAGCATTGGCGGCAGATGGGTGGTGTCAAGATTGATGAAAACATGCTAATAGACAAAACAATTCATAATGCAATCAACACTAAATCTACTGTCTTAAAGGTTTGTAATGTTCTTGGAACTACTTGCACTATTTGTCCATTTCTCTGGCTCAAAGGAAAATTTAAAAAGAAATATACTCGGCTTATCCCACATGTTTGCCCATGTGTTAAATGAAAAGCATAATTTTGTTCTTTGGTGGTAAACATTTTTCCTGCAAGATAGTACACAACATTAGATGTTCCTTCGATTCTTATCATCCGGACAAGGAAATGCTATCAGCACATGAGATGAATATTCAGACCATTAATTGTTCTTTGTTAGATTGGATTTGTGAGATATTCACATGCTTCTTGTCGATATGTAGATTCTTAGAACTAAGAACTTATTGTTTTCTTTTTTTTTAAAAAAAGTGATATATGCTTTTTTTTCTCACATTTTTGCAGAGATATGTTGCAGATATTGGGAAGTCCTGGCCTATGTTAATCATTTGTGGAGGATTACTCCCACTTTTCCTATCGATGATCTGGTTACTAATGATTCGTTATTTTGTTGCTGGGATGCCATGGATAACAGTGATCCTCTTCAATGCCCTTGTAATATCTGTTATGATGTTTGTCTATATAAAAGGTAAGATGTTCTGCCCTACTTCTAACTAATAAGTACTTCTATGGACACAAAGTAACATCATATTTTATCTATGTGTTCGACATACTCAGCTGGCTGGATTGGCAATGATCCCTTAACTGTTGTAATCGGTGAAATTGATCCATATGTCAAAGATAAGTGGTAGGGTATCTTATGTACCTCTTCTTGATATCATTTTTAGCAATATCCCGCTAAGTTTCTTGTCATCTCACAATTCATATTTTCATCGAAGTAAATCACCTTCATGTCAGCTGCAGATTAATGACAATAATGATGGTCATTGCTTTTCGACTTCCATAGCTATTGTTCGGTGTATAACGATAGCTTACATTCGTCTTTGAAGGTATGTATGGTGTCAATCCACTTGCTTCACACCCATTGCTTCCCTCGATGAGTCGTGATAGGTTACTGACTTACATTTGCAATAGCATGGGGTGCCACATCCACAATTAGCTTTTATGCCTTGCTTATTTTAGTTGTACTTTCGAGCATTCATCGGGGTAAATTGAATGTAGGTTGTCAAGAAGGTCATTGATGAAGTTCGTGCACTAATTAATTTTCCAATTGTGCCATACTTCATCCTTGCTATCTTCTATATGTTACGGTTTTCGCCACGCTTCATCTTTTCACTCTGGTCAAGTTCTACTGAAATGATTGCAATGCGAATTGTCGTTCGCTCGATCTCAAGTGGGAAAAGTAAATTGTGACAACTGCTAGGGTACAAGATCCATTACACCCTCATATTGGCATTGCCATTCTTTTCCACTTATTTGGCTCTTCTTGGGCAACACAATTCTTCATCACATGCTCTTCAATTGTAATTGCCGGATCGGTTGCTTCAGACTCTTCGGCACATCGGTGAAATATCGGTGAGCACCTCGAAACATTACCCCGTAAATAATTATAATTGTGGAATAGATGTCAAGGTTCCAAGGACTTTTATCACCTCAAATTCAGCTTATTTTTGTTTTTGTTTGTACATTAGAAAGGTACTGCTTTCATCCGACCGATTTTTGGTGTAATATTGTTGTGCAAAGAAGATATACCATTTCTTCTCAGTAATCTCTTCCTCAAGCGCTTCATCGCGCTTATAGTCTTGGATCTGTGACTGGGGTTCACCGATTGTATCCATCGTAGAGTGGGTGCGATTTATACTTGAATCACTTCGCCGTAGGTTGAAATTAGTTGATTCAGCTCGTGAAAGTTCCTTCAGGAAGACAATGTCATCCTCATCTCAGTACTGCTTAGCCTGCATAAATTGGACAATCAGATCAGTGAACCAGAATGCTTTTATCATGGTAAGTATCAACATTTCTTGTATATTTTAGTGATTCACTTGCAAGCTTTTATCTATGAGGTTTGCTAACTATTTAAAATTATGGATTTTGTAATATATCAATAATTCTTAGGAATGCTTGTGATATATCAGTATTGCATATACTTCTGATTTGATTGCTAATTTCTGAATATTTTTTTTGGGTCCCAATTAAAATATATGTTTTTAAAATATACTACGTGGATCAACCACTGATACCAATTAAAATATATGTTATTAAAATATACTACTTGGATCAACCACTGATATCAATTAAAATATATGTTATTAAGATATGCTACGTGGATCAGCCACTAATAGCTGCAAAATATTTTTGTCAATCTAGGCTTATTTATAGACTAAAGGAACTCATTTTCCAAGGGGATCTACCACCTCTCCCAGCAAATGTTTCACATTTCCCTATACTTTCCGGTCTCAATCTCTCGGGCAGCCCTTCCCTTGGCTCATGCAGTTAACCTTTAGAAACACGTGAGAGTGAAAATATACAGAAGATAGTCAGAGAGGACTTTGTAATACTCAATGAACAGGTAATCTCTTTTCATATCCTTTTTTTAAACGCGGTTAAGAATGTTCTAGCCATAGCTTCTTGCAGACATTAAAGGTATCATTTCCATTTCCTTTAGTAATTGTGCTATTATATATGGTTAGTGATTCGCTTGCAAGCTTTTATTTATGATGTTTGTTAACTGTTTAGAATTGTGGATTTCGTAATATATTGATAATTTCCAAGAATACTTAAATGTATCATTTTCATTTTATTTAGTAATTGTGCTATTATATATATTTAGTGATTCGCTTGCAAGCTTTTATCTATGCTGCTAGTGCTCATGTCCTCATTTCATATGCGTTTGATATGGATTTCCTACTCTCTTGTATGGAAAACCTGAAAAATGGCAAAGTTGTTGCCATTCCTAATTACGACTTGAAAACATATAAGAGTGTCTCACGTGCAAGGAAGGTATCGCTTGCCGTTTATTCATATTTGTATAACCTTATTCTTAAGAGTGGCCCTAATTTTATGACTGTCGTCAAGTCAATCCTTAAGATGTAATTATTTTGGAAGGAATTAAGGTTTTCCAGAATTCGCATGTCCGGGATTTGATGAACATGAGGACCTTTGACTATACAGGTATTAATAGTTGCATTGTAAGCTCATGATATCTTCTTGTTTCTCACGCTTGCCTATTCTTCCTGACCACTGGTTGTGGCTTATTGCTAGGACATTTAATTTCACATCCATGTTTTTACATGTGCTCAGTGTCAAAGTTTCAGAAACTGATATTGTACAAGCATTTCTTTCTCTCCTCTTCCATTTGCATTAAAAGTATATTACACAACGTTATTAATATTTTTCCCTCCTTTCTTGAATTAAACTTACTCTCTATGAATTGTTTTCATTTACAAACCCATGTTCTTTTAAAAGTATATGTTATTGCAAAATCACAAGTGCATATGCACATGTTTATTGTGTTGTTGCCTTTTGCTAGTCATATGCTTATGAATGAGCTTCCTTATCAGATGGTTGGAGCTGATGATAGTGTTTTCTTACAGATTCATGTTTTCCTAAAAAAAAGGATAGGATAGCAAAATTTCGTACAAAATTCCTTTGAGTTGATCCTTCAATCTAAACAACCGTCAAAGGAACTTGCCTTTAGAACTGAGTTTAGCTGTTCCTATCACTATACTTTAGTTGGTTCCATTGTTACTATCATTATTACCTTAAACAATCTTAACGTCTTCAGGGCTAAATAGATATACCGTGTTGCCTGACAAATACAATAGCGGAATACATAAATAATTCTTCATTTCACTATAACACTATCTATACGGGCGCGGCGTAGCGCGCCTTGCTGCCTAGTTATATTAAAATACCAGTGACTCATGGTGGTTCAGCAGCTAGATGGTATTAACCAAGGCAAATCACAAATGGCACAAGCTTCTTTTCCAATCCTTTTTGCACCCCTTAACTATCAATCCTTTTTGCACCCCTTAACTATCAAACACCTATAGGATATGAGTAGGCGTTCAATATCTGGACAAAGTTACATGCATAATAGGTTGTTTTCCTGCTAAAAGTGGTGTGGTCTAAGGTTGGTCATCATCTTACTGATCTGATAGATAAGAGCAAAGCAAACGAATTAAAATAGCAAAGGCAAAACCAAAACAGATGTATGAAATGTTGGCGCTGTAGTACATTGGCTATAGCGACAGAAAACACAAGAGATAGTAATTTAAATACAGGCAGCTCAATAGCTTTTGCCATCAGTCCTCTTTATGTCCTCTTCTGCCTGACAACCGGGAGTGCTAAGAGAATAAGGAAAAGTCAACAGTAAGAAGAAGGTACATAAACCGAAAGGTACAATAACGACGGTAATGGTAAGAGGTAGCGGTGCCGAAAATACATAGCCATGATAGGAACCTAGATGGTATACCATAAATCAAATAAATCAAGCTTTTATCAGACAAATAATTCTGTAAGGTTTCATAGACCAGGGAAAAAAAGAGCCAACAGTTGAACACACTAAATAAACTATGTTTCTATAGTTTGCTCATAGGGGAAAAAAAGCGAGAATGTAGTAGCATGTGCAATTAAGACCCAAAAAAGTAGGAGGCACGATAATAAGTAAGGACATAAGAATTATCAAAAGATTAGGAGATATATAATTAGAGTAATTGGTAACCTTAAGAGTAGTCAACCCAGAATAGGGCATGGAAGCAGTATCACAATCGGTAACCTTAAGAGCAGTAAACTCAAAATAGGGCATGGAAGCAGTATCAGAACAGTCGAGGTTTGTTGGACCCATTTTTCTACTATCGGTTTCATCTTGCGTGGAAGCAGTATAACAATCACAAAATCAATATTTTAGCTATATCAGAATTCTATCGGCATTAGAAAAGGGGCGACAATAAAAACAGATCTGAGAACTAAATGTGCTTGGTAAGAAAGTACCTACCAGCATCTCCAAAAGGGACAACATTTCAAAAAGGGACCTCCAGCTTCATAAATGGTCCAACGAACTGCTGAAATCCCTTCTTAGTTACTAATGATTCAGAAAAAAAACACATGCCAATTACCAAAAAAAGTATGAAAAAACGTACCTCCATAGGATCACCTGCTTGGACCATTGGATACACATACTTAATAGGCGCGCAATACAATCCCAACCCTGTGGCAGATCATTGTTTTTATAAACATGGAACACATTCCTATCTCACCTCAACTAAATTCCATCAGGAAGATCCCAATCGGCATGCCGAAGAGGGGAAAGCGAACAATGACACATGTGTGTGCCTGAGACCTGCCAGCGAAGCGAGGAGGAGGTTGCGTCGCTTCCCCGCTGTCGTAAGCCCTCATAGTCCAAATCGGCAAGTGCGCCCTGTCGTCATAAGCCCTCGTAGTCCAAATCGGCAAGTGCGAACGTTGGCCGCGGCGTGGTACGTAGCCCACGGTGTCACTAGTCCTGTGGGGCACCAAGACCGCTGTGGACGCTGCTGCTTTGAGGGGAGGGGTGAAGGGCGACCAGCGACCGCGTGGGGGCGAGAGCTCAGGAGAGGAAGAGGGAAGGGAACAGGGCCTCCAAGGACCAATACACTATAGGGCCTAGACGCAACTCCGCCCTCGACTCGCTCCTCTTCCTTCCTTCTAGCTCTTGAGGAGGAGGAGACTGAGGGCCATAGACAGAGAACAGAGCGAGGGGGCCAGAGGCGTGTGGGAGAGAGGAGGCGAAGAGGAGGTCAGAGGCCAGGTGGGCGGTGATACCGACGGCGGTGACCTAGGTGGGCGCAAGGTGAGGGGATGGAAGGGGGAGGCACCAAGGCGGCAGCTGGGGAGGGAGACCGAGGGGGTGGGAGGGAGGAGGAGGGAGGGAGCTGTGGCGGCGGTGGGAGAGGGAGGCCGAGGGGGCGATGGGGGAGGAAGAGGGAAGCGCCGGCGGAGAGGGGAGGTGGAGGAGGGATAGGGAAGGGCCATAAGGCGTAGGGGAAAGTAGCTAGGAGAGAAGCGGCGGTGCATGATCTAGGGTAGGAAACTACGTTGGGGATGGGCGCAAGAGAGCGGAAGGCAAGACGAAACCATGGCGGTGCAAAAGGGGATCCGGAGGGGAGGAGGCCACATGCGCGAGTGGCCCTAGGGCTCAAGCAGGCGGAGTGCGCAGCGCGGCCCCGATCAGACGGCTCGAAAACGGCCAGGCGCGATCAGACATCGCACCAACCAACGCGCGCGAGCGGACCCAATCGAATGGTCCGAAACCGATCAGGCGCGATCTCATGGTGGGCCTTTTTGGGGTGACATAGAGGGCGCGGGAGGGCACCCTTTCGTTCATGCTTTAAGGTAAGTAATGTTTCATACGTGATTTGTTGGGGCAAATCCGTTGCTAATGATCGCCACCAGGCCCAGTCCAAGGACCTGCATATGGTTTGTAATGACCCTATTTCTGGGACCATCAAACTCTTTACAACCGTCCAGGATGTGCAGTTGGAAAGTAAGAAATTACTTCACAAGCAAGCTTGCGTTTACAATAAGAGGCAGACCTTTATTATATCAGTTAAGGTTTAGCAGCCAGTTTGGACACATACGCAGGCATCCAAGCCCGAATATAATATATTACAATAAAAAAGCACACTAGAACCACAGGTACGCTTGGGCGCGGTCGAGACCTAATACCAGTAGTTGTCACCGTCTAGTGGCTCCTCCTGATCATAAAGATCACCTGCTTCCTCCCAGGGTTCTTCTAACGATGTTTAGCAAGTATGAGCACGACAATACTCAGCAAGTTGTATGAGATTCTAATTAACTACTTGCCAGGATTATCAAAGGAATGGAACAGTTTTACCATAACTGGTATATGTGGGATGCAATATTTGAGTTGAAAGCAATGTAGCATTTAAAGTAGTAAAACAATAATAAATATAACAACAGGGTCTTCAACATCTGCAATTACCAACTTAACATCTGTAAAACTCTACTTATGCCTCATGTATTGGAATCACCCATGAACACAACTTCATTAACTGGAAGCACAACGTATTCAAATACTATTAATTGTACTTTGCAAAGTTGCCCAACTTTACCCACAAGATATCTCAAACTCGTATTGTTAAGCTATATACACACAACCTGATAGCGTGCGACTGAGTTGAGATAACAAGGCATTTTCCACTGCTTAACTTTTTTAGTCTCTATCCGGTAAGTTCAAGGTCAATACAGCCATCGGGAAACCACTGGTAAATGGTGGAGTACGCGATCCGATGCTGACTGGTCCATACCATTGTGTAGTTCAGCAAGTGCCCTAACCGGCCCACTCCTGACTCACCCCCATTCCGCAGCTCCACTATCACACAAGAGCAGTTGATATCATGTAGATATTCAATCGGAAGAGCAGTGTACTAAGCCAAGTTGGATAAACCACACCCGTGGTTGAGCGAGATCTGTGTCTATTATTTGGCACAAGGCTCTTATCCTTACTTATCATCTAGTGAGGTGATGGACCATTTACCAACTCGCGGCTGTCCACCTCTTGATCTCACCTTTGACTCACTTTTATCAAGTATATTAGGTTCTCCATCCTTCTGGTCTCAACCCTCAACTCCCCACCAAAACCTATTGGCGCTTAGCCAACCTTCCTTATCAGTATCTAGAAATACTTTGCATGACATTGCCGAATATTTGCTATCATTTTATGTGACCTAAAATTATCAAGGTGAATATGGCCAACAAAGAATAGGAGGGCTTGTATGTGGGGTGATGGGATTTATCTACTCATCATGGCATTCCAAAGTATTATTTCATTATTGAAATAATGGGCTCAAATACAATAATAAAATTAATAATGTAAGTACATAAAATATAGGCTCAAAATGATCAAATGAATGCGACTTGCCTCCTTTCTCGAAGTCTTCAAAATTCCATATTTCTCTGGTGTCTTGTCGGGTGCTTTCCGGAGCTTGATCATCGAAGTCGAAACCTAGCGCAAAAGAAAATAATCCAAATAAATTATCTAGGCCTAACAAGGAATGAGCTAGGAACAACATGCAAGTAAAATAAAATATAGAAAAGAATTAAAAGAGAACGGTGGTGTGGTGAATAGGATTTATTAGGTGTTTGATCGAGTTGAAAATGGGATTTACGGGCTCGGAACGGTCGAGACGGGAATAGTACTAGGCTCGATGAATAGCGTATGAACAGTAACGGGCTAGCTTGGAACAGTGTTGGGCTAAGCCCAACACCTAGGTGCCTATAGGCCCATTGGGCCAGGCCTTAAAGGCCCAGCGATTGCAACGAGCTGTGCACGGCTTGAAGCCAGTGCATGCTCCTATACACCTGAGCCGAGGGAGAAGGAGTCGACGACGATTCTGACGGCTCCGATGGCGAACGGCGGCACTGGGTGGTGCGGTGAGCTAGACTGTGGCCTGAGCAACCCATTTTTGGGTTTTCTTGGGCCAAGGTGGCTCAGGAAAGAGGTGGCGGTGGTGGTGGCGCACGGCTGGAGCAGAGGAAGATGGTGGCAGTGGTTCGGTAGTGCTCCGGCCAAATTGGCCAGCGTGTGAGCATCAGTGCGCGAAGGGGGTTTCAAGGGTAGTGAAGGTGAGGTGGGGGAGGCTCTGTGGTGGCTTGGTGATGGTGGTCGTGGATGGCACGACGATGGAGCTCGGTGCCGGCAAGCTGGTGGCGAGGATAGGGGCGGGAAGGTTGGGGGAAATGTTCAGGGTGGTGAGGCGGTGCTAGTGACGAGGTTGGGAGGGAAAGGGAGGGATAGTAGCGACGAATTTGCCTTTGGTCTCGTCAGGGAAGAAAGGAGGCGACGGTGAAATCGAAGAAGATGATCGACGCTGGAGGGGAAAGGAGGTTGTCGACGATCAAGTCAGTGATCTTACGAAATAAAAATAGAAAAATGGCAAAGAGTTCTTGGGAGAGAATGGGACTGCTCTTTTATTGCTATGAACTAGCTATTAGAGGGGGTGCCTTCGACGAGGCAGTAGACTAATCCTAATTACACCGAGCGTAATGCTTGCTATCTTGCAGAATCCGACTTGAAACATGAATCTAATGCCGATTGTTGTGCTTCAATCTGATGCCCATTGTCTTCTGCGCTTCATCTTTAAGTAACCGTCGAAGAGGTGGCAGTTGCTCCTTGAAGAGGCATCTGTTGGAAGTGCCGCGATTGGTCGGAGCGAGGCAACGGTTGATAAAGTACCAACCATTCGGTGGTTTGTGTGTCTGTGAGACACACAACCGTAGGGTGGTTGTTGTCAGTGTCTTTGGATTATGAAACATCGCGTGGTATGGACCAAATATGGTATGTGCTCCATTCATCATACGATAAGGAATATACTTGGAGTTAGATCTAAATGCTAGTTTATTACTTCTACGAGCGGTCATCTAGTCGGGGACTAGGTTCAAGGCCTCATCCGACCAGGGTACCCATTATGTGACCTCTGGAATCCTCACTATCGCAGTGGTCGTTAGCCTTAGGGGTTACGACCATGAAGACATATGGTCCTTTATTATGTATTAAAGTAATACACAGAGATTTTAATCATCATCAGCTAGCCCCCGAACTTTAAATGAATTGATTGTGTGAACACTTTTTCCCGATGAAGTCGTATTGGGCAGACACTCATTTAATCCTGTGATATACGAGATGGTCTGTATTCACTTTAAAGTTGAGAAACTGCCTTGGGACCCGAAGAGTTTTTTTGTCCGTTCGACTTTGGTTCGTGTCCATTAGACTCTAGGTAACTCCTCGATGCAGTTAAAGAATTGCGGCTATAAAACCCCTTTAGCGCAGGGCTTTAGAATTTTACGTCTCTTGCTTTCCCTTGTCATCTCCTGAGAGAAAAATCACCTCCGACCTCCTTTTGTCCACAACCTTCTACGACCTCCTTTCTTCCTTTATCCAAAACTCCACCATGTCGGATCGTATCTCCAACTAGTCGGCTTCTGATCTGAGCAAGAAGAAGCTTGAGAGCTTGGAGAAGATCGGGTTGCTTCCTGACAAGAACCTGATTTCTTGGAGATCAGCAGCCGGAGAGCATTCTTCGAGCGGCAAAGATGGAGAAATTCCTGTTTTCCTCGCATATATCGAATGCAAATTCAGGTTTCCAGTCCACTCCTTTCTTCCCAAGGTTTTGGAGTATTATGGAGTTGAACTAATGAATCTTGCCTCCAATACCATCGCCAACCTCAACGTCTTCGTTTATCTCTGTGAAGCATACTTGGGGATTGCCGCAAATCTGGATCTCTTCAAGTACTACTACAGGATTGTAACATCCCAATTTTCTGGGCTTTTTGAAAATTTTCAAAATTTTAAAATAACCATTTGATTTTTATCAAGTTGCTAAAGCTTAACTTGAAATTTAGAAATCAAAAACAGTTTAATTTGAATTAACCAAACTTCTATTAATTAAAAGTTGGTTTATTTAAGTTTGCTGGATTTTACTTGGAGTTAAAGTCAAAAATATTATTTAAGTATTTCCTTGGATTTTTTAAAAAAGGGGTTTTCTTTTTTTCCCTGAAATTAAAAATAATTTGTTTGCAAAATTAAAAGCTAAAGTTAAGTTAAAAGTATTTTTATTAAGTTCCAAATGGTTCAAGAAAATTTATGTACATTTTTCTAGAATTTTTGGACTATTTTAACTATTTTCTAAAAAGCCTTTTTGTTTTCTGGTATTTATTTATTCAAAAATCCCTTTCTATTTCTCTCTCCGGCTTTAGGACGAATTCCTTCCTTTGGCCCACTTCTTTCCTGGCTGCATGGCCCAGCTCCCCAGCCCGCTTTGCCATCGAACAGACCGCACTCGTCTCCTACCACCCCTCCCTGCTTTTTCTTCCCCACTCACTTCGCTTCAACAAGACGCCATCGCTTTGCCCCTTGCATGCGCGCCATGTTTCTTAACGCCCATGCCGCTGCTACTATTGAATGCATCACCTAGCCCTACTAAAGCCGCGTGCCGGAGCTCCTTCCTCTGGCTTTCTTCTCCCCCTTGCTGCTTCCCCCACACCAACACACCCGCTGAAGCCCCGAGCTCCAAGCACGTCATTGCCGCGTGGCCACGCCGCTCGTCCCCACTCTGGCCCCCGCCGGTGAGCCCCAACGCCGGCCTCGCCCCGGATGCTGTCGTCACCAAGCCACCGAGCCTCTCCATGTCATTTTCTTCCCTCCCCCCTCACTCCATCTTCCTTCCCCATGCCGGCCGCCGTGTTGTCCTCGTCCCCCCCGGCCGCTTCTCCTTGCACGGTGAGCTACTTGTCGATTCAACCCCAAGGGAGCACCCCCGCGTCTCCCTCTATCATTCCCCACCGCCGTATCCGGATTTCCCCCTCCCCAACGCCACCGCCACGTGGAACCACCACGCCGCCACCGGGCTTGCACCGCCAGCCCTCCTCGGCACCTCCCCGCCGCCACCGTTGGCACCGGTGAGACCCCCTTCGTCCCCTTGTGCCCATGCGCGCCTCCTTTGCCTTCATCTTCCTTTCGACGCCGCCGCTCTTCTCTCTTCCCTTTTGCCGCCAAGACGCCGCTTCTAACCCGCACTCAAGATCTGCCGCCAGAGTGCGCCTCCATCGCCTCTGTGTCGCCTCCCTAGCCGGTCCCGTTTATGCCCTCTGTGGCCGCCTCTGTCACTGCCTCTGCCGGCGATGGGCGTCGCATGAACCACCGGTGGCCTTCCCCTGTCCCTCTCTATGTTGCTCAATGTCTCTGTGGATGTAGTGACTGACTAGTAGGGTCCATCAGTGGTGTTTAGGACCCCTAAGTAATTGACTGACAGTAATTAGATTCTGTTAAATGGTAAGCTAGATCATTTGAGTAAGATTGCTGTTAGTAGACAGATTAAGTACACATATATTTTTACTAAGTTGAGTATTAGATAAGTAGTTAGTGAATGTTCACTTAGCCATAGGAAATTGTACTGACATGGAACTTGTTCGAATTAGTCAGTTAAATAGTTGAACAACTAGCTTAGTTAAGTATCACAGTGTATTTTCATTGATTAATTTTTGGTGACTAATTTAGTTAACTAAGTGCCACAGAGTTTGTCACTGACAATAGGAGCCTCCTGAAAGAGGATTAGAACATTTAGCTAAGTACTGTGATTAGCCAACTGGTCACTCAAATGATTTAACCACTTTGAAGTTGAGCATTGAAGGAAGTTTAGATGTTAACGTTTCAGTTCAGAGAAGATGCTTTGTTCTGTTGATCAAAGTAGGTTAAATGGTTAATTGAACAGAGGTTAGTTAGTTTGTATATAATCAATTGTCAGATTATACTTTTTAGACAATAACCGTTAGTGGACAAATCAATTGATTAAAAGGATAATTAAGTGAAAGGTTAGACTAGAATAGTTAAGTAACTAGAACCTATCTGTAGATAATAGATGTGCACACAATCATCATCAAGTCGATCTGCCGAAAGAGGAGAGCATATAAGATGATTGATTGACTGTATGATCATCATGGATGTATACATAGAATGCTTGGAGAGAGAGTGCTTATGAGTGCTAGGTGGTCTGTCAAGGAAAACAACATCACCATCAGCTATCCACAACACTCACTATCAAGAGTGACCCAGAAGTCAGCCTTCATTCATCCTAGCCCCTGAAATGGAATATTTCAGCATGTTCCATTTTCTATATCTCCTATCATTTCATGTGATCGCCATCTTTCAGACGTTCGTTCACCCTCATATGAACTTCGATTCTGTCGATTCTCATTTCTATATTCTTATAAAATTAGTACATTTCTTTTGGTTCTAATTTTATAATTTTTGAATTTTATTTGGAATTATTGTATTTATTTGGCTCTTTTCGCTCGTGTAGATTCCGGCGTTACCGAAGAATTCTCGGACCCGTTGACCGAAGCATATCAAACCTTCAACGAAGGCAAATCGTAGACCTTTGATCATATTGAACTCATTTTATAAAATTATATTGTTTTATATCAACATGCATTGCTAAGTTTATAATAAATGCTTTCGGGAATAATTAAATGCCTAATTGTCATTATGCCTCCTTGTATAATTGCTATTGACATGTACCCTTGAGTGACATAAATCCTTGGACACCATAGGATGGTAAATTATTAGTTGGACACTATTGCAATACCAACATGAGTGCGAATTATGCTTAGTCATGCTTTAGTTATGCGATGGTCCATGATCACATGATTCAATAATGGTAAAATTGACTTGATGATACATGGAATTATGGTGTAATACCACTGTTATGCAACTGTGGTGCGAAGTCACAGTTGTGTCCATCGTGGTGCGATGCCACAGTTATTAAAATTTGTTGTGCCATAACAAGGGTTGTCATGTGGCTGGGTTCAACGAAAATGATTTATGCTTGGGCGAGTGATCGTGCAGTAAAGGGGGTGCGCGAAGCACAGTGCGGGAAGTACTTGGTTGGGTGCGGGAAGCACTTAGGTGCACGAAGCACATAGATTGAGGTAGTCTCGCCTGAGCAATCACTAAGGACTTAACTTTGTGCGCTATTGATCTGGGCCATACCGTACAACCACATGTCCAAGGTGGGGTGGACCTGGCCAACTAATTAGCAATGTTTTGATTAGGTTCTGTTTTGGTTGTTGAATTGGCACAAGAGGGGGCCCAGAGTGGCGAATCCTTAGCGAGCAGAACCGAGTCAAAACAGAACTTTGTAAAGGTCTTGTGATAATCGTTTAGTCACACACCTTCGGAAGTGTGTCAGACGGACAGTATAAACTGATTATCTCTTGTGGGTCAAGCTGTATAACCTCTGCAGAGTGTAAAACTATTCGAATAACCGTATCCCCGGTTATGGACAATGCCCGGTGATTTCACACGAGGGGTAGACTTTTCTAAAAATGTTGGAACGATTTGGTTGTGAAGCGATTCGGGTGTTGGTCATTGGTAGGGAAGTGAATAGGGTTATTCACTAGTTGTTTCAAATAAACTTGTTTACTTATGTATTAATCTTTTAAATTATGCTTTTCAATCTAGTGTATTTACTGTCAACACTGCTTTCTGCAAAATAGCCATAAAGTTATCCTTGTCAAGCCTTGCATAAATACTATTTGCATACATTTCCCTACAACTTGCTGAGTACTTTATGTACTCACAGCTATACGCCATTTGTTGATCAGTCACCGAAGAAGAACTAGGGAATACAGAACTCTTTAAGGAGGAGTACTTCGAATACTATGCGAACTAGGTCGTGTTCTCCATTCGATTGCTTGTGGGCATGTCGGATGGCTACCACGAGTTGTTTTATTCTGCTGCAGGTTTACTCTTTTGTCTTAAGCCCTGCATGGCAAACTCTGTAAAACTTTGACCATAAGGTCTGTTGCCACTAAATAATATTAATTTGTCGGCTTCTTAGATAGTTTGTTGCATGGATATGATTTCATTAATGATGTCACTGTGTGCACTAGCTACTGATCCAAGGACTAGCGTATATACACAGAGGGTTCCGGATCCGAAGGCCCGAGGTCCCGACAAGGATGGCGAAGATAGGGAAGACGATTAGGACGCCTGGAGAGTGCACTTTGCGCCTCCACGATGGAAAGGCCGATGAGTACATTTGTATGTACTCAAAGTCTTCATGGTCGTCATGGAAGAAAAGCTGGTTCTACATGATGGACACTAAAAAGGACAACCTTTACTATGTTGGTAGGAAGGCGACCGAGAATCCAGAGTGACGCTCATCCGTGAAGAAGGAGGGAAAAATAAGGAGATGGGTTGAAGCCATCCAACTCCTTAGTGTCTGGGGTTTGACCTCCTGGCACGTGGTAAAAGATTTCTTTATGCATCGGATTAGTCCCCTGAAGGCCCGATCACATCCGATGCTCTGGTACATTGGTCGTGACGATGCGACCAAAGACTCCAAGGATGGTAAATTCTGAAAGATTCCGACCAGTTTGCTTACATTGGTTGATAACTTATGTGATCTTAAAGCCTCTTGTTCATCCTTACAGCTCTGTCTCCCGATGAGATCAGGAGCCGGATCAAAATGATCTGCGCCGGAGAGCCTAGCGAGAAGACTGATTTTCCTCGGATCTTAGCAGTTGTTTTCGCAGAAGCAAGGACTAAGAGACTTAAGGTAAAAAAAATATCAACCACTTTTCATCACTTATATATTTTCCGTTTGGTTTTACCGTAAATCCTCTTTGATGTGCAGTCGGTCGAACTGAGGATCAATGAGGCCACTGAAAGTTGTGAGCTGATTGACGCTCTGACCACTCCTATGACCATCCAAGATATTGGTCTTACAAAGGTAGGTTACCGAACAAAAATGTACATTCTAGATGAATGATTTTTATCACCTAATTAACTTTAATTGTTAACTAGACGGTTGTCGTGGACCCCATTGTGGTTGCTCAGAACCCGCCAGTTGTTACTGAAGCAACTGTTTTGGAGGTTGACGAATCCACACCCTCTAACCAGATGGCCAGGGATCTTATTCTCGATCAACTGGTCGAGAATATTTCTTCTGACCTCCAGTTGGAGGATATGAGGGGTCTTACCAGCCCTACCGGTTTAGGACCGGTGAAGTTGGTCGAACAGAAGAAAAGAAAGGCGAGCACGACTGATTTTGCTTTAGCGGGCTTCACGCTAAAGACAACGAAAACGACCAGGTATATATACACGAAAATAAGGACTTATGTAAGTACTTACTTCTGGTGTGTTTTTTCTTTTTTTGAGTCTTGAGCTTTTTTTTCTTCTTGTCATTGTAGATCCTTTGGAATTCTGGTTGATTCCGACTAGAGCGCCCCTTAGGAGAAAGATCCTGAGGAAGAGGTCGAGTCAGGCCCCGAGCAGGTGGCAACGCTAGTGCTTGCTCAAGAACTCGTGGTGGCTCCAACCCCACCTGCGGAGGTGGTGGTTCCTGAGGAATCTCAGCAGGTTCCGACCCCTGCTGAGAGTTCTTCTCGCGGAGTTATCTTTCCTCATCGCTTTCGAATCTTCAAAGATGATGATCTTAATGAAGCTTGGGGAAGAATTTCGGACCATCAAGCAAAAATGAGTCCTGACTCCATTTTTGTCGAATATAATAACATGGCAATTTAGGTAATCTTCCACGACCACTTTTACTAGTCTTTCCCTTAAGAAAAATACTTAAAAGGAGTTTGTCATTTTTTGTAGCATATGGTGGAGAATTTCGTTGTGGTCAGAGGAATGACCGAGTGAATAAAGCTCTTGGAGAAAAAGAACTCCGAATTAGCAAGTAAGCACCCTTTTAGTGTCTTCTCTCCTTCTTTACCATTTGACTCTTTTTCTTTTAACTAATTCTCCCTTTATCGTGTTCGCTAGATTCGGAGAAGCTTAAAGAAGAAATTATGGCTAAAGAAGCCATAATTACCAAGCTTAAAGAATAATGTCAGAACAAGGACCGGTCGATCGAATACCTAACGACCAGACACAAGGAGGTCCCTAAGGCTATTGAGAAGAAGTGCGAAGGTAACTGGTCGTAAACTCAACCAGTCTGCCTCCTTCTAGTCGTATGTACTTATCCTTTGGTTTACTCGTACAGAGCAAACTCAAGAGTTAAAGAGAACATAAAAAGCTCTTGAGTTCGAGCGCGGCAAGGAAGCAGCCTTTGGGCAAAATCTTAAATAAAAGGTCAAAGTTTTTAACAAGATGCTCTTCGATATGGGATCAGAAACGCAACTGCCCAATTTAGGAGATCTCACATAGAAGATCAACTACATTGGCCAACAGCTCGAAGACCATAGGAGTGTCCTCAAGACAACTCAGGAGAACCATGCGTAGACCATGTTCGAAGCTGTCAAGAATGGAGTTAGTTTTGCTTTAGCAAAACTAAAAGTCTCCGACCCCTTCATAAATCTCCAAGCTATTGAGGAAGACTTCAATTGCTCGGGAGAGGAAGCAACCAAAGTATTCGAGGAAATGACACATCTCGGACACAAGGTTGTGGAGGAAATGGAGGTCGGGTCTCCAACACGCAGCGACCAGTCTAGTGGCTCCAAGAAGTAAAATATTAGAATATTTTTACAATTGTAAATAAAACTTACCTTTCATCATCAATGAAGTCTTTGTTTTGTCTTCCTAAATTTGCTGAATGCTCATATACTTCCTAGCCCTCGACTGCTTGTGTTAGTAGAAGAACTTTACTAAAGAAGCAGTAGACCAAGAAAATGAGCAATAGCTGCGACCATGGTACATAGCATATGCTGATTAGGTTATAAAAATGATCTTAGTATCACTAGGAAATCAATGTGG
The DNA here is from genome assembly GCA_036346405.1 of Phyllostachys edulis. NCBI lineage: Eukaryota > Viridiplantae > Streptophyta > Magnoliopsida > Poales > Poaceae > Phyllostachys > Phyllostachys edulis. The sequence goes on along the minus strand of CM070557.1, from coordinate 48,000,108 downwards.
TCAGAACCAGCGTGTAATTTCGACTAGTTTTAGGTTATTTCTATAATCGAAATACTGTGAAGCAAGGTTATTAAGTCGGCAAGTCGACACTACTCTCGTAGTGACCGACTTGCCGACTAGTCGACTAGTCGGCCGACTAGTCGACGGGTACTGTTCATATGACAGTGATGTGTCTGTAACTATGTACACATGTATATATTATATACCTTGTATTATTGCAATGATTGAAATGTACATATATAGCTTGAATTAAAGAGAGGATTGATGACTTACATGTTTCGAGTCCAAACCCCTTTCATTTGACTTGTTGAAGTATGATTTGAGAGTTGAGACCTTCGTGCTACAAAATTAAAAAAGAAGAATGAGCATGAGCATATGATGAAGATAAACTGTGATGAACTCATACAATATGACAATACCTTCAAGGGAGAGCAATATAGCACCATGAATTAAAGAGAACAATACAAATCATACAATACAACATAACAACAAATAAATGAGCAGTTGTAAAATTAAGCATCTAAAACATCAAGTTCTCAATGACAATAGCATTCTACACGATAGTTAAGTACTTAAGTAACACGGCAACAAGGTCATAAGTCTCAAATAGCAAAAGTAAAGCATAATCATCACAATCCATCAACATGGCTTAACACAAGCCTCAAATCAAATGTCATCCAACTCAATATCATCGAAATGCCCTGCGTTTGCACTCGGTTCACCACTGTCATGAGTAGGACTAGGTGGAGATTCGCCAAAATCATCAACGTCCTCATCATCAAGCACAAAGTTATCGTCATCACCATCATCTTCATTGTCGGGCTCCGACTCATCATCAACCACCCTTGTTGTACGAGCAACACGACGAGTGTAAGCTATCGTCTCACCATGAGCCCTCCTAGGAAAATTGCGACCTCGAAGTGCATTTGATGCACCAATGGCATCATCAACATGAGCCCATGTAAGATCATCGTTCCCATGATGAACTTCTTCGGCACCAACATCAACCCACTCATTGTCCCATTGAAAATCATCTAGGATCAAGGGGTTGAAACTGCGCCCTTCCTCTTGCATCCTTTGAAACCGATTTGTAATCTTTCGGTTGTATTGAATGTAGACCAAATCATTCAACCTCTTGTGCTCTAATCGGTTTCTCTTCTTGGTATGAATCTACAAATAACAAACAAAATAATTGAAGTATTGAACTATTGTCATGCACTCATACTAAAGGCTCCAAAATGAACACTTGAGTAATTGAATACTTAGTTACTTACAAACTCAAAGGTGCTCCAATTGCGCTCACAACCAGAGGCTGAACAACAAAGACCAATAATACGCCTTGCAAATGCTTGGAGCTCTAGAGCAATGCCACCAAATGCACCCCACCAAAGAACTAGAAAGACAAGAATCATAGGCTATGTTAGGTCTTGGAAAGAATGGAAGCTTAAAATTAAATTGAAGTAGTGATACTTACTAGGTGACTTATCCTTTTGTTGCTTGATTGCCAATTGACTTGAAAAGCCTCTTTGCATGTTCTCATAATCATCGGCTTGGTTGCTTATCTTGGATTGCTTGTCGTCCTCAATGATCATCTTCTCAAGCACATCATTAAACATGGTACGAAGCCTAGAAGCATATCCAATTTCGGTCCTTCTAATCTCAAAAAATCTATTTGGATTCAAGAACAATGCAGCCCCGTACAACTTCTGCTCCATTTGGTCTTCCCACCTCCGATCTATGATTGCTATCACCTTCCTGAGTAGCGATGACTTGTTTTCCAAAGAGTCATTGATCTTCTTCTTTGCAAGATCCATGGCTGCGGTAACCTCTGGCATTGCCGGCTTCTCATCGCCGTCGACGATCCTCAGCACAACGATAAGTGGTTGCGACGCTCTAATGCAATTTTCCACTGCATTCCAGAATCTATTAGCAATAACTATTTCGCACACCTTTTTGCCTACCTCTGTGCTAGACAATTTAGATCTATTCCAATCATCAAGAATAAAGAGACCTTTCAACGATGTCTTATGCCTCCACAAGCTCGCAAAGTGAGGAAAGTCAGAGCAAATCGAGTAGTCAGCAGGTCTCACAAGGTCCCTCCCACTGCCATCTCCCTCATCTTGTCAAGAACCCTTCCATGTCTCAGAGATAAATGTGGTCACACGCTTGGCTTGTACAATGCACTTCTTGAACTCTGTTATCTTCCCAATGTCCTCCAACATGAGGTCCAAGCAATGAGCTGCGCAAGGGGTCCAAAATAGAGTAGGAATCCTCTCCATTAGAAGTCTGCCTGCCGCCTTGAAGTTAGCACCATTATCTGTGACCACTTGAACAACATTTTCCCGGCCAATCTCATTGATCTTCGTCTCCAATAAATTTGCTAACATGTGGGCATCGGCTGACTGACTGGAGGCATCAAAAGACTCCAAGAAGAAAGTCCCTTGTGGACTATTGACAAGGAAATTAATCAAGTGTCGTCCCCTCTTATCTGTCCAACCATCTGACATAAGTGAGCAACCAAACTGTGCCCAAGCATACTCATGCTGCATCCTCAACTTGTTAGTGTTCTTTTTGGCCTTCTCAAGCAAGGGTAGCCTCAAGTCATGGAAAGTAGGCGGCCTAAGCCCAGGACCATACTGCCCGATGGACTCGACCATAATCTCATAGCTTCTTTTGTTGGCGGCATTGAATGGTATGCCACACTCATAGAAGAAATCAGCAATGTGTTCAGCCACCCTCTCCTTTTCTTCCTTGGTCCTCGTAGTTTGCTCAATGGTAGTTTGACCCTTACCCTTATGTCTTTCCTCAACAACCACTTCAGGTGACTTCCGAATCATAGAAGCAACTGATTTAGTTACCTTCGGTGCAGCTTGCTTCAAAAGCGCCAACGCCGATTGCTTCCTTTTGGTGGCAGTCCCGGAGCTTGCAACTGTTTTAGCAGAGGAGCCTCTTGTGCTCCCTCTAGATGATGCCACTTGTGCTTGGATTTCTTGAACTTCATCACCTTCGCCTTCACCTTCACCACCATCACCATCACCTTCATCATCTAGCTCAAAGGGTTTATTTCTGGCATTCTTCAACAAGTACTCACGCATCTCTTTCATGATAGGTGTGGTTGTGTTCGGACATTTCTCTACATCTCCAAAGCCTCCCGCTAGGTGTTGCTTCAATCTTCGTACTCCGGCATGCATTTGCTTGCCGCAGCGTATGCATTGGACGATATCTTTGTTTGTCAAGTCCGGCCAAAACCCGTATTGCCATGCCGGGTCTTTGGACTTAGCCTTCCGCTTAGGATCATTAGCTGGATCATAACCTTCGGTGCCCGCTGTCGGATTTAGAGTTGAAGTTGGAGTTGGAGTTGAAGATTGCTCTGCCATGATGCCTACATATACACAAAACAAAGAACTATCTTTAGTTTGTAAAATCACAAATTCACAATCACACAACAAAATCACAATCACTCGGTTCACTCCTCGGTACCTCCCTTCCCATTGCGCTCGGCCACTGGCCAGTGGCCAGTCCACCGAGCTCCCTGCCTCCCTCCCTCTCCCACCGAGCTCCGCCTCCCTCCCTTACTTCCCCCCCCCCAGTGCGTCGGCCACCTCCCTCCCTCCCAGTCTCCCACCGAGCTCCTCCCTTACTTCCCTCCCTTCCCCAGTGCGCCGGCCACCTCCCTCCATCCCTGACCTCCCTCCCTTACTCCAGCAGAACAGAGGAGAGGAAGAGGACTAGAGGACTAGAGGAGAGGACTGAGGAGCATACCTGGGGTCCTGGGCGCTGGGCGACGGGAGCGGCGGAGCTGCTGACAGCGGCGCGGAGGAGGAGAGGCGGGCGTGGCGGTAGCCGAGCCCCTGGATCTGGAGCTCTGGCTGCAAGGAGACGGATCTGGAGCTCACAAGGCGGGAGGAAGGACCAAGGCAGGGCGAGGAGGTGGGAGGCTGGCCGGCGGCGTGGCGCCGGATCTGCATGGCGGCGCTGGCGCGCGCCTCTCCGAGCTCGGAGGTTAGGCACTTAGGCCCGCCTGACCGCCTCGCCTCACTCACTCCTCACTCCCTCTTGCCTCTTCTTTGCCATCGCCTCGAAGTCGTCGACACCCGCCCACGCCCCATCGCCCGATCGTTTCTCGATCGTCGACTAGTCGACCGAAGAAGTCGACGACCACGACCGATCGCCCGACTTGCCGGCCAAGAAGTCGAGTCGACGCCCAATCGAGAGTCCTCCGTGACTTGTCGACTAGTCGACGACTAGTCGTCGACTAGTCGACGACTTGATAACCATGCTGTGAAGTACCTTGTGTGGTTGGAAGATGATAAGACTTGTATTGATTAATAAAAAAAAATGCAAACATGTATGCAAAAAATGACAAGTAAGCTTGTTTATATATCTTATCTAAAACTGGTCGTAAGGGTTACTAAGGACTAGAGACTAAAAGAAACACTTCGTGAAACGTGTTCTTGCTCAAGTTCCGACTGGCAGCGAGGATCGTAAGAAATGGACCGTCGCTAGGAAGCTCCTTCCAGTGGGCAGGACCACGTGCGAAGAAGGAGAGACTTCGACTAGGAGGCTTTCCGTGTCCCGACCAGTAGCCCAAACAAGAGTAGAACAGATTACTGAAGGTAAAAATGTAGTCCCCGAAATTTATAGCATGTAAAGTACTATATGTAATTGCCTGTATGATGCTCTTGTTACTCGTATATTTCTTTAAGAAAAAAGTGTTGGTCGCGCGTGAGAACCATTGTCTCAATGGTCACGACTAGGACCCTTACGGCATTTGACTCGTATGGCGTAGCCATAGAGTAATAGATATCGTTTAGAAAGGATATCGGAGGGAATTTGGTCTTCTCCGACCAATTAGGTAACAATAGTATGCAAACCAGATGAAAAGATAGATATATAGACAACATCATTCATCAGAAAGTAAAAGAAATGCATCTTTATTAATAAGTTAAAATAATGAAAAATACAATTATACAAAGAACTTACGCAATTGGTCAATATTCCAAGAGTTGGGAAAAATACGTCCGTCTGACATAGCTAGTCGTACTGAACCAGGTCGGGTGACTTCGATCACAGTGTATAGACCTTACCATTTGGGAGAAAGTTTATTGCGATTAGCCTGATTTTGAATTCGTCGTAGAACCAGATCACCTACAGCTAGACTGCGAGGTTGCACCTTACGACTATGGTACCTTCGCATGGCTTATTGGTAAACTGCCAATCGTATGAGGGATTGATTTCGTCGCTCTTCTAGGAAATTGATGTCATCGAGTCTTCGTTGAATCTGATCATTCTCATTGAAACAATCGCCGAAAGCAGAGCCGATTTTCGCCTCGAGAAAGCATTGCTTCAAAGACCGTAAACCGTAAAAATGGCGTTTCACGGACGCACGATCGTCGTGGGTTCAATGGCCCATAATACGTAAGAAAGTTCTTGAACCCAAGCTCCTGACCGTTTGATTAACTGGTCGAACACTCGTCGTTTCACTCCTTACATTATGATACCATTGGCCCGCTCAACTGCTCCATTGCTCTGTGGATGAGCGACAGAAGTGAAATGTATCTTGATTCTGAGATCCTCATAGAATTCCTGAAAATTTCTGCTAGAGAATTGGGTACCGTTATCTGTAATTATACGACTGGGTATACTAAATCGTGTGATCACGTTTTTTGTGAGGAACCTCTTAGCAGCTTCAGTTGTTGTTTTAACAACTGGCTCGGCTTCTATATATTTTGTAAATGTGCCAATCATGACGAAAAGAAATTCAAAGCCCCTGGGTGCTCTTGGAAAAGGTCCCAGAATGTCTAGTCCCCAGGTTGCAAAAGACCAAGAAAAAGGTATGGTTTGCAAAGCTTGTGCCGGCTGATGTACTTGTCGACTATGAAATTGACACTGTACCCACTTTGTCACGAGCTCTTTTGCATCATGAAGGGCAGTTGGCCAGTAGTATCATTACCTGAAGGCTTTCCTGACCAACGTTCTGTAGGAATGATGTGCTCCACAGGCTCCTCCATGAATGTCGGATAGCAGCTTAATGTTATCCGTTTGAGATATGCATCTCATGAACACTCCATAAGATCCTCATTTATACAAGGCACTTTCGATCAGAGTGTATGATTTGGCCTTTCAAGCTATACAATCAGCCTCTACATCATCTTCATGAATAATGCCATGCTGAAAATAATTGTAGATCGACATCATCCAATCTCTACCGTGATCATGCTGTACGACCTGTGGAGAATTCATGTTCTCAGGATCGATTTGTATGACCTCTAGTGGAACATTTATGTCCTCGAAAAGTTCGACCAACGAGGGTGAATCGAGTTGCTCGAGAAAAACTCCAAGCAGGACAGGTGACCTGGTGGAGGCCATCCGTGCCAACTGGTTTGCTAGAAAGTTTTTCTTTCTAGGAATGTGTTGGATCTGGAAACCGAAGAAGTGCTTTTCAAGTTTTTGTACTTCCGCCAGAAAAGATGACATCTTCGTACTTGAGCATTGATACTCTTTCTCGACTTGATTTGCTACTAGTTGAGAATTGTCTTTCACTAGTAATCTGTGAATCCCGAGCGAACGAGTTGCTCGGAGTCCTGCCAGTAAACCTTCATATTCTGCCACATTGTTTGTAGCAGGAAAGTTTAGCTGAATGACGTACTTGATGTATTCGCCAGTAGGGGATATTAAGACAACTCCAGCTTCGGAGCCTTTGAGCATCAAGGAACCGTCAAAATACATTGTCTACTCGTTGTGGTGTTCGTACTTGGGCCCTTGGGTGGGTTCAGTGTTTGTCCATTCGGTAATGAATTCTGCTATTGCCTGAGACTTGATTGTGTTCGTGAGATGAAATGGAGGTCGAACGCCCTAAGCTCGACCGCCCATTTTGCTATTCGTCCTGATGATTCCCTGTTTTCAAGGACTTGACCCAAGGGATATCCGGTTGGTACGACCACTTTGTGGGCCTGAAAGTAATGTCTTAGTTTCCTTGAAGCCATAAGGAGACCATAGAGCAGCTTTTGTACCTGTGGATATCGTTCCTTTGGTTCATGTAAGACTTCGTTTATGTAATATACCGGTCGTTGGATGTTTTCACGTTCAACGACCAGCACATCACTGACTGTTTGTGGCGTTGCAGCCACATAAATCAACAATGTTTCTCCCGATCTTGGAGAAACTAAGATCGGGACACTCGTAAGGTACTTCTTAAGTTCTTCAAAGACATTGTCTGCCTCTTTAGTCCATTCGAAACTTCCGTGTTTCCGAAGAGGTTTGAAAAAAGGGAGCCCTTTTCACCTAACCGTGCTATGAAACGACTGAGCGCTGCCATACAGTTGGTTAGTTTTTGGACTTCTTTCTTCGTGGTTGGAGGGTGCATCTGGTCTATGGCCAAAATTTTTGTTGGATTTGCTTCAATCCCTCTAGCCGAAACTAGAAACCCAAGAAGCTTTCCAGAAGAAACTCTGAATACACACTTCTCTGGATTTAACTTAAGGTTACGCCTTCTTAAGTTATTGAAAGTCTCGTGTAGGTTGGAAATATGGTCGCCAATGTTGATGCTTTTTACGACTAAGTCATCAACGTAGGCTTCTAGATTTCGACCTATATGAGGATTAAAGGTTTTATGCATCAATCTTTCAAAAGTCGCACCAGCGTTTTTGAGACCAAATGGCATCTTAACATAGCAGTAAGTGCCATATGGAGTGATGAAGGAAGTTTTCTCTTCATCTTCTTTACTCATGTTAATCTGGTAGTACCCTGAGTATGCATCTAAAAAACTTAACAACTCACACCCGGAAGTGGAGTCTACAAGTTGATCAATGCGTGGAAGGGAAAAGTCATCCTTCGGACAAGCTTTATTAAGGTCTGTGAAGTCAATACACATTCGCCATTTCCCATTGTTTTTTTTCTAACCATTACAGGGTTGGCAAGCTACTCCGAGTGGTCGACTTCATGAATAAACCTAGCTTTGATGAGCTAGTCGATCTTCGACTGGATTGCCTCCTTCCGATCAGGTGCAAAATGCCTGAGCTTTTTCTTGACCGGTTTCTTGTTAGGCTGGAAAGCTAGCCTGTGCTCGATCACCTCCCTAGGGACTCCGGGCATGTCGTATGCCTGCCAAGCGAATACGTCCTGATTTGCTCAGAGGAAGGAGACGAGCAACTCTTCCTATTTGAGGTTGAGTCCTACCCGATCAGTACCTTTTGGTCAGACACATCAGCATTTCTTGACCTAGATAGAGTGTTGGCGCTTTCCAAAGGAGCGCCTTTACCGAGTGGTACCTCCTTGGTCTGGTCGGAAGGTTTTGGCGCCATCTTTGGCCTCGAGTGCTTGACCTGCATGGGAGGCGGATTAGTTTTCTTGGTCAGAAGCTTGTCGACCAGTTCTAAGGACTTCCGATCACATACATAAGCTATTTTCGGTCTCCTCGAACCGTGATGACACCTTTCGGTCCTGGCATCTTTAGACTCTGATAACCGTAATGCATGGCTATCAGGAATTTTGCTAGAGCCGGACGACCGAGGATACCATTGTATGCGGTTTCAAAATCAACTACATCAAATAGAATCTTCTCTGTGCGGAAGTTGTCGGGTCTTCCGAATGTAACTGGTAGGGACAGCCGTTCTATCGGTTTAGCGGTAGAACCAGGAACTATATCGTGGAAGGCATATTTCACAGGTTTTACCTTATTTCTGGGGATCTTCATATCTTCCAATGCTCCCGCAAACAAAATATTTAAAGAACTACCTCCATCTATTAAGACTCGATTAACTTTACAATTGTTAATAGTAGATTCAACAACGATAGGAAACCTACCTGGTCGAGTCGACAGGATAGAGCAGTCGTTTTTTGTTGAAGGAGATTACAGTTTCCGACCACCTGGATGATTGACATCCCGCTCCACGGCCTTCAAATAACGTCTCGAATCATATGAGGATGATCCTCCGAAGATCATATCCACCGTATGTTGCGGCTCCTGGTAGTCCATCTCTTCGTCGCCATCTTTGTCTTTCTTGGAGTTTGATTCTCTGAGCTCTGTTATGGAGGGGAAGGGTCCTTTGCCTGAGTAGTAATCCTCGAGTTTACTTTGCCAGGCTTGGCAGGTGCGCAGATCATGCCCTGCCACTTTGTGAAGTGGACACCACTTTTTGGTTTTCTTGAAGTCACTGGTCGGAGCCTTAGCTTTGTTTTGACCAGTAAAATCTTTCTTACCCTTGGTATACTTCTTTGGAATCGCAAGGACTTCCTTGTTGTCGGGCTTGCGATTCTTCTTGTTCTTGAGAGACTTATTGCTTTTCTTCTCCTGCTTCTCTAGACCCGACTAGGAATTTTTGTCCATACGATCAATAGCTTCATACCATTCGACCGCTTCACTGGCGGTTGCGTACTTGTATGCCATGTCGAAAAGTTCGACGGTTGTTCGTGGAGGATATATTGCAATATCCTCCGTAAACCGACGAATCCTCAACCTGTTTTGAAGGCCTGGATGACAGAAGATTCTACGATCTCTAGGATGGAATTCCAGACCTGACTGAATCTCTTGATATACTGTCGAAGAGTTTCCTTGGTCTTCTGCTTCATCCAATGAAGATCATTCTCCTTTCCGGGGCGGTCATACGTCCCTTGAAAGTTGGTGATTAGAGTATCGTAGAGCTGCTCCCAAGTATAGATAGATCCGACCGGTAGGTTAAGCAACCACGACCGGGCAGACCCTTCAATGACCGTGGGCAAATAATTTGCCATCACGTTATCGTTACCACCAGCAGCCTTGATGGCGGTAGAATAAATTTGAAGAAATTCTAATAGGTTCTGAGTCCCATTGAACTTCTCTATGTTGGTCGGCCTGGCTATCCGACCAACCATCGATTTTAGAGACTCACCAAAATGCTCGGCACTGTAAGGAGTCATGGCGCTCAAAAAGGAGCCGGATTATAGTCAATCGGGGATCGGTTCCTTAGATTTGCATATCCAGGATCCAGTGTCCTAACCCGGTCGTGGACGCTATGATAACGCCTTTGACCACCTACCTGGTTTAGATGATGCCTGAGATCGCCTGAATCAAGTGGTCGTTCCTCTTGGCAAGGAGAAGTGGCTGATGTGAAGAGCCGTCTCCCCTCGTGATTTCCTGGTCGAAACCTACGAGGGGGTCTTGGTGTTGATCGATCCTCTGCTCGACCATATTGTCCTCTATTGAGAGAGGAGCGCTGGAACGAGGTCATCGTATGACTTTGTGAATTCCTCTGCTCCCGGTACATTTCTGTATGTTGCATGGTTTGTTGGAGGATCTCTGACACCTGACCTGCAAGCTGAACATAACCTGGAGTTCCTGCTAAAGCAGGGTCTGGATTATTCAAGATATCTTGGACTCGTTGTAGGTTTTGTATCGTTACCGAAGGTCGTGGCAGATTTCCGCTTGCAGTGGGCGTCCGATGAGTCAAGTTTTCCCTCGACCTTTCGGTTGGCCCTACCTGATTCCTTACTCGCGATGGGGTAGGAACAGGTGAATTAACTGATGCACGTCCATCAACTCAGTTTGCCTCCGGTAGCTGGTGCTTGAACGTCGTACCATCTCTACCAACAAGTGGTGGCGATTTAACCCGTGGAGGATCGTGCATGGCATCCGGATTGGTATATCTGATTGTGTTAACTTTGTGGCGCCAATAGTGATCTTCCGAGGAACTCCTGTCGTAGCTAAGGGAGTGCCTTCCAGTGCTTCCGCAAGGAGTCTCCATGACGGGGAGCGGTCGGAGATTACCGCCTCTAGTGGGTTTTGTGGTGGACTTAGCCTGATCCGGTGGATGGCCGATCGTATGCTGAGTTTCATCATGCCCACTTGGCCTATGATCAGTGATAACTTCATTGATACCCTTACCAGATGTCGGTTGGCTTTCGGAATACGTAGGAGCTATTGGCGAATACTGGTCGCCCATGACAATATCGAGAATACATGGACTCTCTGATTGCCGCGCTGGGCTTCCATTGCTGCTTCCACCGATCAGATCGACCGGGCTTGCAGAGGTGTTCAGATGTTTCGAACTGGTCAGAACGAGCGGTTCCTCTGAGAGTGCCATTGTTGATAGCGGTGTATCCTCATCCATCCAGTCGATTTCGTCAATCTCTACAACTGGCGAGCCGACGGAGGAGGAGGAGGATGATGACATCCCGTTTTATTCCATGGCGCGGATGCATGCGTCCATATCGAGGTTAGAGTAGTCCGCCAGGTCGAACCGGTTTTCCTCATCCAAGTTCCTGCCATGTTCACATAAGCGAAAATGGAGCAAAGGCAGTGGATGAGGAATGCTGGAGCGAAGTAATCTTTAAGAACTCAACGCCTTCTTCCCCACGGATGGCGCCAGCTGTCGACGATCAAGTCACCGATCTTACAAAATAAAAAGAGAAAAATGGCAAAGAGTTATTGGGAGAGAATTTGACTGCTCTTTTATTACTATGAACTGGCTATTACAGAGGGTGCCTTCGACGAGGCAGTGGACTAATCTTAATTACGCTGAGCGTAATGCTTGCTATCTTGCAGAATCAGACTTGAAACATGAATCTAATGCCGATTGTTGTGCTTCAATCTAATGTCCACTGTCTTTCGCGCTCCATCTTTAAGTAACCGTCGAAGAGGTGGCAGTTGCTTCTTGAAGAGGCGCCTGTTGGAAGTGCTGCGACTAGTCGAAGCAAGGCAACGGTTGATAAAGTACCAACCGTTCGGCGATTTGTGTGTCTGTGAGACACACAACTGTAGGGTGGTTGTTGTCAGTGTCTTTGGATTATGAAACATTGCGTGGTATGGACCAAATATGACATGTGCTCCATTCATCATACGATAAGGAATATACTTGGAGTTAGATCCAAATACTATATCATTACTTCTACGAGCGGTCATTTGGTCGGGGATTAGGTACAGGACCTCATTCGACCAGGGTATCCATTATGTGACCTCTGGAATCCTCATGACCGCAGTGGTCGTTAGCGTTAGGGGTTACGATCATGAAGACATATGGTCTTTTATTATGTATTAAAGTAATACATATAGATTTTAATCCTCGTCAGAGGTGATGGTGAGTCAAGATGGTCAGGATGAAGAGGAGACGCTGCACCGGAGGGGCTTTATAGTCTGGGAAGGCAAGTGGCGCAGAGTCGAAGCTCAAGACGTGCGGTGCGTGGCGGCGAGGTGAACGGCGGGGCGTAAATGGTGCCGGGCGAGGGCGAGTGGTGGTACGGCGTCGTCGTGGTAGCGAGGCCGTCTCACTGGCGCAAGGGCATGCGTTGGCAAGGCTAGGCGTGGCGAAAGCAGCGCGAGGAGGGGAGGGCGTGGAGCACGGCGTGGTGATGGCGCGCGGCGGTGGGAGTCTGCGCCCGCATTGATGGCGAGGCGAGGTGGTGCGGGAGGTGGCAGCCCCTGGTGCTGCTTTGGCACGAAGCGGAGCGGCGAGAGGCGGTTGGGGACGACGGCCTTCGGCGCGACGCGGGGCAGAGGCAAGCAGGACAATGGCGGCTTTGGAGAAAGCCGTCTCCGGTAAAGGAAAACGGAAAGGCCCAAAGAGGAAAACCGAAATGGTTTAAGAGTTTTCGAATTGGAAAAGATTTAAAAAACAAACCAAAATTCGAAGAAAATCTGAAACTCTGAAATTTTGGGTTGTTTCACGGTTCTTAGTTGATTTCTTGAGCAAAGTTAGCCTAGGATCTGCCAGTACTGCGAAGTGCTGTTCAACTAGGTTCAAGCTCGAAATCTGTATTGTGCTGATGCGTCAATCCTGGCATCAGCCGAACACTAACCTGACGGGAACTCCAGATTCCAGAATTCTTGTCCAGTGCCGCCACCGAGAGCAGAAGCAATGGTGTTGGGCCGGGGCCCGCCGGCCCCGGCTCGTCGCTTCACTTCTGGCATCGATCCATCCTGGGCCGCAGGCCATACGCACGCACGCGCGGCGCGGCCAGGTTCACGGGGGGATACGGAACCGATGTGGAGAAGGAACCAACCGAACCAACAAACAAACCAGGCGGAAAACCCGGTCGTGGCAAGCAGCCGAGCCGAAACGGCGGCTGCGCTCGCATCGCATTCGCATTCGCATCACGCCGCTCCGCTTCTGCTTTTCGTCCTCGCCTCACCTCGGCCGAGCCGCGCGAGCGTGGCGCTGCGACCCCGGTGGAATCTGGGAGAGGCACCACCCGTATCCCCTCCTCTGACCATCGCTGTCTCGCTGCTGGCTGCTCCACTCACTCGTCTGTCGTCTCCGCGGCCGCGCCTGCCTCCACCCGTGCCCATACCATTTCCCAATCCCTCCGGCTCTTACAACATTTCTCCCATCTCCACAAATAGCAGCAGCGCCAGCGCCGGAGCCAGCGGCCTCGTTGTCAAAGACGCACGCGGTGTGACGCCCCGTCGCCTCCTCCACCGCTCGTTGCTCGCTCCCGCAATTTTCCTCTCCGCCTCCGCCGCCGCCTCAGCGGTAATATTTCTGTTATCTTGTTGGGAATTTTTTTTCCCGGTGTTATCGGGATTGATTGGGATTTGGAGGTTCCTACTGTCCGATCACGCCTCAGTTACAGCCTGCGTCTTTGCGATTGCTCCTAGCCGCGGTTTTCCAATCCCTACGAGCGTCCTCGTCGCCGCGATTGCAGACACGCTCGCGGCGAGCTGGAGGTGGGTTGGCTGCACTGCACTAGCGAACCGTAGCATGATTTGATAGCCGATGCGTCCACGTTCCTTCCCACTCGGCATTTATGCGTGCAACACGCATCTCGTGCCGTCGGTGATTTTTTCTAGAATGTTTCACTGGGGGGACCGCCACGGAATGCAGCATGCTAATCATCACCTTTTTTTATAAAAAAAAGACTGATCTTTTTTGCTTTCTATGATGATCTGCGTACAGGATGTCATGAATCAATCCAGCTTTGTTTATTGATATCATCAGACGGTCCATCCGTTTCCAAATGTACAGAAGAAAGTAGTGCCGTGTGGGATAAGGTGAGTTCGTACCTGTTCTTTTAATCATTTATAGTGAGCTCTCTAAGGCTGGCTCGTTGTAAGGTGACGATACTATCTGCTTGATTCCACAGAATGGTAACGTCGCTGGTCTAAGATGAGGCTGCGGCTGCATCTGCTGGTCCTGTGCTTGGTCATCCTATTTCTGGTTTACAACATGGCGAGCTACCAGCATAGACAGACAACGGTAAAGCTCGTTTGTGAAATTTCCCATTATAGTTTGCTCGAGGGATAAAAGTAAAACTGATCTGATTATGTATTGTTGCAGTTGGAAGCAAAATCTCAACCATTTGATACAATGACGGTATGTGAACCCATTATCTCCATCAAAAGGAAGAAAATTTGGTGTGTTATGTTAATCTAGAAGCAGGTTTTCATTTGTTGCTGGGACACTGATTGCGTCTCAAATGTAAATATTAGGTGTCCGACAGAGCTGCTGTTAAGGTGTCTGAAAGAGCTGCTGCTAGGATTGGTTTTTTGCCTCATGGTATAGTGGAGCCTTACTCTGACATGGAATTGAAGCCATTATGGCTCACAAGAAGTGCGCAATCACAGGTCGGTTGAGCCTAACCTATTCTTGTCTTAACTGTGTTGGTTTCAGTTTTGAAACTCAACAACCTTTAGCTGCTTCCACATTCCTGAGTACAAAGACCAACCATATCTAATTATTTAATGCTCTGAGTGTTTGGCCCCAGCAGGAGTCTAACCAGAATGATCGGTGCTTGATTGCCGTCCCTGCTGGTATAAATCAGAAAAAAAGTGTGGATGCTATTATGAAGAAGGTACTTCATTTACTACTTGACTAAGTGATAATTTGCACATAGAATTGTCATATAACTCTTGAATGTTCAGTTTCTTCCAGAGAATTTTACAGCTATGTTGTTCCACTATGATGGGAATGTCAATGGGTGGAATGATCTACCGTGGAGCAAAAGTGTGATACATATATCTGCTTCTAACCAGACAAACTGGTATGACATCTTTCTCCCCTTGCACTGAAAGAAGAGCCTGACGTTGAGTGTCTTTCTCCATTGCAGTTAAAAACTGAACATTGTTTCACCTGCAATTTCTACTGATCTGGTATCATTTTACTTCGATGTTTTTTAGGTGGTTTGCAAAAAGATTCCTCCATCCTGCTGTTGTCTCCATGTATGAGTATATCTTTCTTTGGGACGAAGATCTGGAAGTAGATAATTTTAACCCAAGAAGGTACCTGTATTGCATAATAGTAGCCTGATGTTGCCCTTGAACCTGTCATTACCTAGCTGTTATAAAAAAATATGCTAAGGAAATATGCATGGAAGCATCTATCTATTATCTTATTAAAACAGAGTCAAAAGAAGGCACCACATTTGCTCTCAATGGCTAGAAATTCCCACGTTAATCGGTGGAAAAAGTGAAAGATCTACACTGTCGATCGTGGTGGGTCTAGATTATAACGGTTTGGATTAAAAGAGAGAGTCAATGTCAAGTACAACAAAACTAAAATTTGGAAAAAAAAATCAGCAATTTGATTTCTATACGAGTTCCTAAGTAAAAGAGTCCATATCAAGTACAATAAAACTGAAATTCGGAATAAAATAAAATTAACAATTTGATTTCCATACAAATTCCTAAGTAAAACCCATAAATAATTATAATTCAGAATTTTAAAAAGGTTGCAATTAGATTTGTATATGAAATCCAATAAAAAAACTAAAATTCAGAATAAAAATAAAATAAAATTAGCAATTTAATTTTGATATAAATTCAAAAAAATATAATTCGAATAAAAATTAAACAATAATTGGCAATTAGATTTGTATTTGAAATCCAACAAAAAAAAGTTGAAATTCGGAATAAAAATAACATAAATTTACCAATTTGATTTCAATACTAATTCCAAAGTAAAATCCCTAAATAACTGTAATTCGGAATAAAAATTAAATAAAAAATAACAATTGATTTGGATACAAATTCCAAGGAAAATAGCTGAAATTCGAATAAAAAATAAAATATACAATTTAATTTCCATACTAATTCCAAAGTAAACCCTAAATAACTAAAATTCAGAATAAATTAAATAAATTTAGCAATTTGATTTGTATACAAACTCCAGTAAAAATAACTGAAATATTGAATAAAAATAAAACTTGTAACAAGGATGGTACGAATAGTGTCGGATGAGACACAAAAGAAGTTATCACGTTTGCTCTCAAGAGTATGTGTTTCTATTGTTGCTTCCTATGAAAAAAAAACCCTAATATTTTGAATAAAAAATAAAAGTTATAACGAGGATGACACGAATGGTATCGAAGGAGACCACGAAAGAGTGCAATAGCATCAATCTATCCTGCAAGACGACATTAACCCATGGGGAAGCGAAGAGCCGATGCAGCGACGATAGGGATGGTGACAATATCGTGATGCTCACCTTAACCGTTTAACAAGGACAATATCGTGCTGCTCGCCGTTGCCATTGAAGAGAAAGACCTGTGTTGAAGGAGCCAAGGGCCGCGATGAAAAGTGGTGAGTGTCGGTGTTGTTGAAGAAATTAGTGGCTAAAGAAGCTCGATGATGGGGAAGCCCTAACAGAGAGGAGATGAAGCTTTGCATTGAAAATGAGCTATGAACAATATGGGGCCAGCATGTAGCTAGGAGTGTCATCACTGGTGAGGGGCACGTCGTTATCGGCGATGGCAAAAATATTCTCCATGTCGTTAGACAACGACTAAATGAGACATGTTGGGATCAGCGAATATTGGAGGTTGTCGTGGTTAGTGAGGAGACCACAATGTTGAGTTGGACAACGTCGAAGAAGAGGAACGACCGAGAGGATATCGAGCATGTATAACATATTGTATGCTTCCGTACGAATAGAAGCGCAGTCGTACAGAGGCAGAGTAGCAAAAAGCTTGGAGTAGAGATAGCGCAGTCGTAGGGAATAGGCTCGGGGTCACCGGAGAGAGCGTGACACGTGTACCCAGCTGGGATCGGCGACAGTTGCATATGTATACGTGTTGATGTCGCAATGGTTAGCATTAAGCTATAATTGAGAAGAAGTAGAAGATAACTATGTGATAAAGTATTACATTGAAAATGGTAGCAACTGAGATGGATCGATCAAGATTTGGACTTACTGTTGGAGGTTGAAACAAAAAAGCTGTGACGATGAGAAGAGATAGAAGACACACGGTTCGGTGGGACAACTGGTGTGTAAGGGAAGATAAGTTCAAGGTAAGTTGCCTATGGTGCATCGATGTATGCGTGAGCAGGGTACTCTAATACCATATAAACTAATAAGATAATTTGTCGTACATATAATCAATGCATTGCTTGAGATTAAATGGAGGTACATGTGCATCCATATAATTTGGAAAAATGTAACTAATTACTAAGAGAGTAATAATAGGGGCATGCAGCTACATGATTTATGCATTATGGAGGGTGATTAGTTTCTAAGAACCCCAACAATTTATTATGCTCAATGTTTTTCTTCCATCAAAGCTCATAGTACTTCAATTACGTTTCTCTAGTTGTATTTTCTTTCAAGCCATTTGCAATGTTTATGATATCTTAAAAATCTAAATAATATACAATATACATAAATATGTTCTCAATTATTTATACAAACTTCAAAACAAATCTAGCCGCGCAAATGCGCGGGGCACCCTGCTAGTTTATTCAAAGTCCAATGTATTGAACTCTTTAATCCTGGTCCAGGCAGCTACAAGTATAAACTGACAGTGCGGCTTTGAAATTGAGGAATCAACTTTTGGCTGTTGCTGCCTGGTATGTACTAGGCAGCAAAAGTTATTGTCTTGAAAATAATGCAACTTAATTACTTATTCCATCCAAGGTAGTTAGGATCGCGATCCTACTCTTAGAGTCTCACAATTCTACGAACTCATGACAGCCTGTATATCCAAATCACACTATCAATCCTACTCGTAGAGACTTAGGGCAATTTTTTTTAGAGGTCAGGCTTTGCTGATATTTTGTTTTAGAGCAAAATTTATTGATATTAATTTCTGAGAATGAAACTATAAATAAACAAGGAGCATGCAAAATATTGTATCAGTGTGGTAATGCTAGTACAAATATCTATATTATGGCATGAGCAATCTTAAGCTTGATAATGATAAACTATTTTTATTCCTGGAGTATGTCTAGCTGCTTTTAAGGAACATGCAAGTGGTAAACTATATAAGAATCATACAAACTTATAGTATAAATGTTAAATATGTGTTTTTTTACAATTCCGTAGAATCGCCGATTCTACGATTCGATACTACGATTTCGATCCTACTGAAGGCAAATCGATCCAACTTAGGATCTCGACTCTGACTACCTTGATTCCATCTAGGAAAAACCTGTCAAGAAGGGGCATCTTATGTTATTGTTCTTCCCAAGTAGTTTGATCTGTTTATTCTCTGCACCAATTGTGCTAATGCATTAATTTCATGCAGGTACTTGAATATAGTTAAATCAAAAGGGCTAGAGATATCTCAACCTGGTCTTGACCCTAGATTGTCTGAAATTCATCATCGGATAACTGTTCGTAAAAAGACGGGGAGTTTCCACAGGTAACTTTCATGTAATGCAACTTTTATTTTTCTCAATTTGTTGTTACAGCATAACTAAATCAAACAACATGTGTATTTTGATAGAAGAGTTAGTCGGGCTAATAAAGCTTGTTCAAGAGAAGGACCACCTTGTTCTGGGTACAATTTCTTTCCCCAACCCTTTCTCATGCTATTACAGCTAATTCGCTGATTAACTCTTTGCATTGGTTACTATTTTATCTATATCTACTAATATAATAGGCACGAATTCAAATTTAAGCTATATATGGAAAGATATTGGCTGGTGGATCCAGAGCATCTTGACCATCCATTCATTAGATAGGAGGACTGCAATTCAAAGTTGGTCCCTTCTGTTGGAATGAGACTTGATATATTCCAATAGGCTCAAATGACAATATAAAATGTACAGGGTTGGTCAACATGCAAAGAACACCCTAAGCTATATTCATATCTAACACCCCCTCTCAAACTCATAGTGGATCAACAACACTGAGTTTGGAGAGGTAGAAACTATGCTAAACTCTAGTCTGTGCCTTGGTGAAAATATCTGCTAATTGAAGCTCCGGAGGCATATACTGAAGAGCAATAACTTGGTCTTGCACCTGCGATTGCATGTACGAAGCATCCACTCCAATGTGCTTGGTGAGCTCATGCTTCACAGGATCTCGAGCAATGCTGATCGCACTAGTCGCACTAGTACTATCTGATGAGGAGTCGGTGTAGAAGCTGAAACATCGAAATCCTCAAGTAGCCACCGAAGCCAGGTGATCTTAGCTGTCAACGACGCCATGGCTCTCAACTCAGCCTCAACGTTCGAACCGGAAACAACAGTCTGCTTCTTGGTCTTCCAAGCAATCAAGGAGGAACCAAAGAAAACACAATAGGCAGAAAGAGACCGGCGATCAGAATGATCACGAGCCTAGGTCGCATCAGAGTACACCTGAAGCTTCACAGAACTGGAGCGAGGAAAGAAAATGCGACGAGTGATGGTCCCACGAAGATATCGTAGGACACGAAGAAGGTGACTGTAATGGAGCTGAGTGGGAGCAGTGATGAACTGACTCAAGATGTGAAGTGGGCGAGAAATGTTAGATTGAGTGATCCCAAGATAGACGAGGCTCCCGACAAGATGGCGGTAGCGAGTTGGGTCCTCAAGAGGCTTATCATCAGTAGGCCGAAGGTGAACACCAAGCTCCATAGGAGTATCCACCATGCGTTGATCAGTGAGACAAGCACGAGCAATGATATCCTAAATGTACTTCTCCTGGGAAATGTAGTAGCCCTCAGGCGTAGAAGTGACCTCAATCCCACGGAAGTAACAAAGATGACCAAAATCAGACATCAAGAACTGCTCACTGAGACGCTCCTTCACAAAGGCAATGTACTGAAAGTCATCTCTAGTAATGATCATATCATCTACATATAGAATGAGCGTCCGACCTCGGGGAGAGGTGTGTACAAAGAGGGTGGGGTCGTGATCACTAGCGGAAAAGCTGACAACAGTGACAATAGAGGAGAAGCGGCCAAACCAAGCACGAGGGGCTTGTTTGAGCTCATAGAGAGAGCGACGAAGGTGATAAACCATACCATCAGGGACAGAATACCCAGGGGGCGGCTATATGTAGATCTCCTCATGCAGCTCGCCATTGAGGAAGGCATTCTTGATGTCCAGCTGAGAGATGGGCCACTATTGAACAGAGGCCACAACAAGGAGAGTGTGAATAGTGGTCATGTGAGCGACAGGAGGAAGGTCTCATCGTAGTCACAACCATGCTCCTGCTGAAAACCACGCGCTACAGGACGAGCCTTGTAGCGCTCAAGGGAGCCATCCGAGCGGGTCTTAATCTTGTACACCCACTTACACGTGATGGGAGTGACGCGCAGGTAAAGACACAAGATCCCAAGTGCCAACATGCTCTAAAGCAACAATCTCCTCAGACATCGCGAGCTGACACTCAGGGTGAGCAGTAGCCTCATGGTAGGTTGTAGGCTCAGAAAGAGCAGCGGCTGCAAAGCCGTAGCGTTCAGGGGGCCTGACAGTGTGGCGATCACGAAGATCGTATCTGGGAGAAGGCGGAGCAGGACCCAACAAGGACGGAGAAGAAGAGCTGGGAACAGGGCCCAGCAAAGACGAAGGCTCAATTGGAGAAGGAGTAGGCCGAGGATGGCAAGAGTAGTGCAGGGGAAAGGGTGGAATCTCAAGAAAAGAGCGGGAAGGAACCTCCGGCGAAGGAGGAACAAGTGGAGCCGGAGGAGAGGGAAGTGAAGAAGGTGGAGAATGAAGCGAAACAGTAGTGGAAAGCTGAGAGTCGGGAAAAGTTAGAAAGGAGATCGACTCAACAAGAGAATCTGAGCTGACAGTAGGGGAACGAGGGTAGTAAGGTCGGGACTCGTCAAAAGTGACATCCCGAGAGATCCGCATCCTGCGAGCAACAAGGTCGTAGCAACGATAACCTTTATGCTCAAGACTAGCCAAGAAAGACACTCAACTGACTGAGCAGTCAGCTTGGTGCGCTCACGAGGTGGAAGAAGAACGGCGCATACAATCGAAATCGCGAAGGTGATCAGACTCGAGCTCGATCAGAGAGACGCTCAACAGGAGTAGAGCCCTGAAGAGCAGTGGAAGGCTGCATGTTGATGAGGAAAGCAGCAGTGGAGATAGCCTCAGCCCAGAAGTGAGGTGGAACAGAAGAGACAAACATGAGAGCATGAGCTGTCTCAAGCAAGTGACGATGCTTACGTTCAGAGACACCGTTCTGAGCGTGAGCACCAGAACAAGAGTACTGGGGAAGAGTACCCTGCTCAGCGAGAAAACGACGCAAAGTAGCAGACATGTACTCGCCAGCAGAGTCAGCACGAAACACACGAATGACCGAATCAAACTGAGTGCGAACCATGGTGGCGAACATATGATAAATAGAGAGAACCTGACTGGAAGAGGATATAAAGTAGATCCAAGTATGACAAGAATAATCATCAATAAAAATCACATAGTATTGATGACCCCCTTTCGAAACGAAGGGAACAGGACCCCAAACATCAGAGTGAACAAGATCAAAAGGACGAGTAGAAACAAAATCACTAGAGGGATAGGGGAGCTACAGCTGCTTGCCAAGCTTGCAACCCATACAATATAAAGAGGTCCCCAGAAATAGATCCAAGAACACCACGACCTACTAGTGACGATAGGCGCGATCCACAAAGATGACCTAGATGACGGTGCCACTGAGCAAAGGAAGTAGTGGAGGACGCGGCATGACCAGAGGTAATGGTGATGGCTGACTAGCTGGTGGAGACAGCGGAAGAAAGATGCAGCCAGTCAAGCTCCCAAAGACGTTGCGAATCACGGCACTGAGGGCACTGTGCGGCGGTCTTGAACACAACAAGAGTCAGACTCAAAAACAACACGACAGTCGTGATCATTGATCTGACCAGCCGACATGAGCTGCATAGTAAGCCAAGGAACATGGGAGATTGCAAGAACAGAAGAAGTGGAAAGGGTGCCTCGGCTTGCAATAGGAAGAGAGGTTCCATCTGCAGTCTGAACAGTGAGGGAAAAGTTGTGGGACACACAGAAGTGAGGTGGGTAGAATTTGGTGTCATGTGAAAGGAAGCACCAGAGTCCAAGATCCATGGAGTCAAGATACCGGACGAAGGAGGAGACGGAGGCGAGGAAGACTGCCGAGAAGCAAGAGCTAGACAAGCACAACCCGAAGAGTCTGAGGACGAGCTGGCACCGAGGCGTTGGAGCAGTGAGAGGAGTTGTTGCGTGGCGTCACCGGAGGAGCCCTGGCGAGAGGCGCCAGCTCCTGACTGGGAGGAACCTCTAGAGTCCTTCGGGGGACATCCACCCTGGTGACCTTGGTCCCTCCTTCGCTTGTAGCAGTCCTGATACTGTGGGTCCACGCCGGTAGTAGGTGCAGAGAGACCAAGAGAGAGGCAAAGAACCATCAAAAGGGAGTTGGAGGGATCATGGTCGGTGCTGAAGAAACAAGCGAAGAAGCAGGCGCTGAAGTAGACAAGACAGCCTATATCTGAGTTGTGCCACAATGACGAGTCTCCTCAGCACGAACACTCGTGAGAGCCTCCACCAAGGTCGGGCGCGGGTGGCGAGTCAGGAGCTGACCACGCACAGTCTCGAATTTAGGGCGGAACCGCGTCAGAAAGTCGTAGAGACGGTAAGTCTCCTGATGAGCGCGGAACTGCACACAACAGGGACAATTCCAGCAGACATCTGGCCCGAGAGTCGAGCTGACGCCACACCTCAGACATCTGCTAGTAGAAGTCATCCACGGTGGCATCAAGCTACTGAAATGTGCCTGGTGCACGACTGAGAGGTACATAGCATCACTCATCGACTGATAGTGAGCTTGGAGACGCTCCCACATTAGCTGCGTCGTCGGCAGCTCAGCCACATCCATGGAGATGGCCACGGTCATGCTACCCACTAGGATGGCGGTAGCACGAGCTTCAGCATCCTGCCATCTATTGTAGGCGTGCAGCTCAGACTGGTATAACTCTAGTGCCTCCTCCAAAGCAAAGATTGGCGCCCTCTAGATAGCTCGACAAGACCAAGCAGAAGAGCCGGCGAATCCGGTGGCGAGGGGCGAGGCGACAGGTCGCTTATCGGTGAGATGACCCCAGAGACGCTGGCTGTTGAGGCGAATCCTCAGGAGAACCCACTCCCGGAAGTTCGTCCCGTCGAACCGAACTGGGGGAGCAGGATGGCGAAGGAGCCTCTGGTAGAAGCCATCAATGATGACTTGACCGGATCTGGAGTTGGGAGTCGGCGTGCTAAGGAGCGGAAGCCACAAGCAGTGGTTCCAGCTGGATCGGGAGCCGGAGAGAGTCCAGAGAAGTCGGAGTCGAGGTGAAGCCGAAGCTGAAACCGCCAGCTGCACGTAGATCGGGGAGCCGGAGTGAAGTCGAAGCCGTCGGCTCCACGTAGATCAGGGAGCCGGAGTGAAGTCGAAGCCACTGGCTCCACGTAGATCGGTGGAGCCAGAGTGAAGCCGAAGCCGCTGGCTCCACGTAGATTTGTGGAGCCAGTGTGAAGCTGAAGTCAGTGGCTCCACCGAAATGAAGAAAACAGAGCAGAGGCTCTGCTCACTCCGGCAACTGGCTCGACGGCGTCGCAGGTGGCGGCCGGCGGTGGCGGTGTCGAGGATGGAGGTCTGGCGGTTCTGCGGCAAATGTCGGGAGATGATCCCGAGCGGCGGTAGTCGGTAACCTGAAAGAAACGCGGCATCGAAGCGGCCATCACAGATCCGGCCATGAGGAGTCACATGGCGACGGGAGCGACGTTGGATTGGGGCGGCTCAGGCGGGAGCAGAGCAACGGCGACGCTGGGAGAAGGTGAGCACGGGGAGGGTGGCGGCGGCGGCGATGCTGGGAGAGGAGAGCACGGGGAGGGTGGCGGCGACAATAAAACCCTAACCTTAAGCTTGCTCTGATACCATGTTGGAACGAGACTTGATATATTCCAATAGGCCAAAAGGTCAATATTACATGTACAGGGTTGGTCAACATGCAAAGAACACCCTAAGCTATATATATATATCTAACACCTTCCCCCCAAAATATGCCTACATTAATGCATATTAAGAAGAATATAATTGCTGCATTAACTCCCTTTTTATGCATGCATCTTGATTTTGTTAATAAAGTATCTAATTTAATTAGACAATGTGGTTCCACGTGTACACTAACTAATCTAGTGTAGTATACTAGCATTGTCTTACTACGTAGTAACCACGGTGCTTACAGTTCTGTTATTTAGCAACAAACCTGCATCAGATTTGTTCTTGACATAACAATTATTTAATTTACAGATGGGTTGAGGGCATGGCACCAGTTTTCTCAAAATCAGCTTGGCAATGTGCTTGGCATCTTATCCAGGTAAGGGCTGTATCTTTCGATGAGATATTGACCATGTTGGCATGTTGCTCACATTTGAAATTACAATTGAACCAGGCTATAGAACTTCCTTTGAGCAGTCCCTAATTTGTGGCCAGGGGTAGTACAAGATCGAGTAGGCCTGAGTGGTCCACTTGTGTGGTTAGTCCCACGTTGAAATGTTGAGTTGCGAATTGCTAGGGACATGAATAACTCTGATTAACCATGTTGGGTAAAGTGGGTATGGAAGCCTGAAAGTTAGTACGTTCCAGACCTTTTGGCATTCCAATCAGGGTTTAAGAAACTGGTGAAAACCAATCGCGGGAAACGGGCCGGTTCAGGGCCTAAACGACACCCTTTGATCCCCGTTTTTGGCGGAATAGATGTAGTGTTATTGTTCAGACATTATCCCCAGCATCAAATCCTGAAAAAATCAAATTTGTAATTTTGAAACAAAAAGGGAAACAGCTTCCACAGCTATGCAGTTTTGGGTTTTTTTTTTTTGGGGGGGGGGGTCTGAACCCAGGTTACAGTCACTATTCTTAGTGTTAAGTCAGTTAAGATCTACATATTCTGTTTCTTTCTAAATTGCTACAGATTACAAAATCTGTCAATATATACACAAGGTAGTACAAATTACCAAACTTGCTAGCTACTTATCTTACTTGCTCTAACATTTTTTTAGAATTTCCAGTTTTCACGAGCGATTAGTTTGGATACTATGTAAGTTTTTTTGACGTAAGATACTATGTAAGTTGTAACTGTGTCACACATTACTTGTAGGAAATGTTTGAATCAGATTCATATTATTTATTTGGTTCTGGTTGTCTAAGCTTTGTAGTTGGTTACAAACTCACTTAAATGCCCGTACGTACTTCACAGATTGTAACTGCTGCATTTGTCAGAAAAAGGGAGCAATCTGCTATTAATTCATAGTTCGTAGTTAAATTTACTGGCGATTGCCATAAGACATTGACATTGATCAACCTAGTTTTGAAAGAATGTTTGTGCCACTTTACTACCTTACCATAGTCTGATATTCTCTTGTGCCTTTTACCTATTGACTTTTGTGAACTATTCCAGCCATTGATACATTAATGTTGCATTTTTACAGAATGATCTTATCCATGGATGGGGCATTGATTACAAATTTGGGCACTGTGCTCAGGTTTGATGATGGTCACATTTAAATTGCTGTGGCATGCTTTATATTTTTAGTTCAGACAAAGCACAGGGCATTGGTAATGTAGTATTGTAGTTACTGTCTACATTTAAGTTCCTTCTGCTTGAATTTATTTGATTTAGAGGAATAGAAGCTTTTCCTTAGTTATTCATGTTCGTATTTAAGCGTCTTTTTAATTTCCATACTATCATAGTTGTCATGGTCCAATATCCAAAGGGGTACCGCAGCGCGTGTACTGTCGCACATGGCTGGCTCTTGCCTTTGGTGGCCAAGGAAACCCCCTCCTCTATCCCTCAAGTTTAGGGATATTATCTTTAGTTATTTCCACATCCTTTAGATTGGATTGTTAGGATCATCTATTTCCTATATTAGAAATATGTTTCATAGGGGTCAAGTCAAGCCATCACTATAAAAGGGATAGCATTGTATCTTTTTGAATCAACCAAAAAATATATCAAGAGTTCCTAGTATCTTCTCTATCCCTGCCCTTGTGGTGCGGCCGCCGCTGATCAGTATGGTCGCGCTGCTTGGGTTCAGAGCCATCTATTTCTAGCACGTGACAATTTGGTATCAGAGCAGTTGATCCTTACCCATAGCTTCTGTTGCTGATGGGATTAAGGCTGATGCGATCAAGGCCATGAATGCCGACATTGACAAGTTGTCTTGTAGTGAGCTCTACATCAATATCAAGGCCTTATTGTTAAACTTGCAAGCGAACTGGATCAAGATGGAGGAGAAGAAGGCGCAGCATGTTGCTGTGATTTTTGTTCCCGCACCACTGGTAAAGTCACCATCACCGCCAGTTGCAACCTTGGCCCAAGATTGAGAAGCAGCGGGAGGCGACGTTTGTCATTGCAATGGCGGCGCTGCCATCATCTTCCCCATCCCTATCGTCGACGTTGGTCACGCTACCACCCTCACCATCGACGATTTTTCTTTAGGCTTCGCTTCCCTTGGCTGCACCATTGGTGCCTTTGTCGAGGAAGAAGGTTGCCGCCGTCTAGCGACGGTGCTCTCCACGCGGCCGGCCGATGCCGTGCCTTCGAAGGTGCGGTCGCAACGGCTGTCGTGTGGAGGTCAGCGACGCCGTCGCCTCTCTCCTACAACCGTTGCATCTCGGGGTGAGAGATGCTGCTGTTGCCCCGCGCCGGTTGCCTTTGCCGCTGGCGACTCCTGCGACGTCAACCGACGCCGGAGGGTTGTTGTTCCTGATGTTGTTCATCGGGGCTTTGTTGATCCTCTTCTACACGACACGACGTCGTCATCGTACCCTCTCATCAATATGGGGCCACCAAGGACTTAAACCGTGGCCACCACCGTAGCTCGAGGACGAGCTACCTCGCCGCGAGGGGTGTAATGTCATTGGCAAACATCCAAATGGGTACCGTAGTGCATGCACTATAGCATGAGAGTATTGTAGCACAATGCCAGCTCTTGCCTTTGGTGGCCAAGGAAGCCCACTCCATCCCTCAAGTTTCGGGCTCCATATCCTTTAGATTGGATTGTTAGGATCATCTATTTCATATATTAGAGATATGTTTCTTAGGGGTTAAGTCAAGCCATCCCTAGAAAAGGGATAGCATTGTATCTTCTTGAATCAAACAAATATATCAAGAGTTCCTAGTATCTCCTCTGTAATACTCCGGCCTAACACGGAACCCGAAATGCCACTAAACTACACTAACTATCAATTTTAACATCAATTAACAGGAAATTACAGCACACATCTCAGTGATAAAATCTGTCCACGGGTCACATTAACACCAGCATAACGATATGACAATCATAGATAATTATTTCCTAGAAAGCATAGTAAGATAATAAACCAAGATTTACGCAAACCAATCGAATAAAGTCTATTAAATGAGTAATCAACTCCAACCTAACATCTATGGCTAAGCAGTACTATCATGTCCTAATTAATTCATCAAGCTATAATAATGAGTTCTTGTGTCCAATGAATCAAGTAATCGAGTGTAGGTTG
This sequence comes from Phyllostachys edulis, assembly GCA_036346405.1. Classification (NCBI taxonomy): domain Eukaryota; kingdom Viridiplantae; phylum Streptophyta; class Magnoliopsida; order Poales; family Poaceae; genus Phyllostachys; species Phyllostachys edulis. The sequence goes on along the minus strand of CM070557.1, from coordinate 47,972,500 downwards.
TGGTTCTAAGTGCGCTAGCCCTTCCAAGTGAAACGTCGTCAACGGTCACCTAAAAACAACAATAGAGTAAGGGTGAGTCCATGATTCAGCAAGCACAATAATAAACAATGAACAATGTTCAATTCAACCCTACACAGTATCATCATAACCATTCACATTTTTTGCAATTAAATAAGATAAAAGCTTAAGTAATATAATGGTAATGAGTGATAAAGAATACATCGATCAACCATCGAACACTATCTATTATGCACTTGCATCTTTATCTCCTTGGAGTTGGATAACGAGACGACGGTAGGGCACTAGAGGCCACACTCCCTGGACAAACAATTCAAAGCACATATCAAAATCATAACATCACAACACCCACACCTTACACTAATCGTCCTTGCATGTCTACGTCAAACCGATCCAATTAACCCAAAATTACCGGACACACTACCCGCTGTCCCAGTAGTAAAACGGCTCTAACGTATTCATCTGAATTTCAAATCTTGACAACCAATACTTTCTGGAATCCTCATGAAAAAGCCTACAACTTTCTAGTTATGATGAACTTCTGATTCTACCGTTTTCTTCCCCGTTTCCTTCCCCGAAGACGGTCCCAGAACCTATCAAGACAGTCTGCTTCATAATTTTATATATTTAATTCTAAAACTTGAAGATATATGAACAATACCAGTTCTGAAAACTACTCAAAATTTCCTAGATTATTCAAGTTATCACCAATTTCTAATTCTTTCAATTACTAGGTGAAAACAGCCCGACAACACGATCTCAGCCAACGATGCCTGAAATCTGGACAGCGATCTTCCCGAGGCCGTAACTTTTTACTCGCTACTCTGAATCTAATAATCCAGACCTTCCTGGAAAGCTAACGAGAATATCTACAACTTTTCTAATTGGACGTAACCTTGAATCTGAGCCTAAACACCTCGAATTTCCCCCGCAAGGTTCTGCTTCGAAATTCGACGAGCTAGGGCATATTGAAACCTAACATTCTCTAGGGCAAAACGATCTACGAAACGTACAGCGACTAAACCAAGGTAAATCATAGGGATTAACAGGGGGTTACCCTTGACGAACACGAAGGATCACAAGAACCCGTGAAAATCCTCCTCTTTTCCATATAGAAAATCTTACGCAGCTGCAACTCTCTTTTCTTCTCTCTCTCTACTATTGCAAAACTCATCTACTTATGCAATGCAAGCAAGCACTAGCTAGCGGCAGCACACGCATGCAGCACTAGCATGCAGCCATGTACACGTATAAGCAAGAGCTAGCCATGTATATGTACAAAGCAAGAGCTAGCGGCAGCAAAGGGCGGCGGCGGCATCTCTATCCCTGCCCTTGTGGTGCGGCCGCCGGCCTTGGCATGGCCGCGCCTCTTGGTTCAGGGCCACCTAATTCGTGCACGTGACATAGTATTATTAGCTCATTGTCCGACTAAACCTTTCCTTTTACTGTTTTTAGGGTGACAGGATAAAGAACATTGGAGTAGTTGATAGTGAATATATAGTTCATCGAGGAGTGCAGACATTAGGAGGTTCTGCAACAATAAAGGTTTGTACAAACTTCTGTTTTCCTTATTACAACATTGACAATCTCCTGCAAACCATACATATATTACCTATGGTGCACATATGAGAATAATACAGCATGGCAATATTTTTCAGCGCACTCATTCACTTTCTTGAGTTTTCACTGCAGTCATGTGCATAATTCATATAGCCTTTTGACAAATAAGGAATTTGGGAGGCAAAAATGCCCGTTGTTGTCGTTGATATTTTACAGGGCAAGCCATGGTGTCATGTGAATACACGGAGCTACACTGAAATGGTGCATGCGGTTGATTGATTAGTAATTACCGTTGGGGTGGAAAGTGGAAATTGTATTAAATGTGACGATGAAAATATCTTTTGATAATGTTAGTGATAATGTCAAGCCTTATATCTGCATCTTAATATTAAGAGTTTTGTATGTTATTTGTTTTGAATTCTGGCAGCAGCGCTCTCATGGCAGAAACATCCATCCTCTTCGTCAGAAAACTGCGCAAGTGCAGCAACAACCAAGAGTATGCTCTGTCTTTGCTTGACCCCAAAAGGCACGTTCTAGTTAGATTTCTTAATGTGGCTTCTCCTTAATGCATGTTGTAATTTGTAACCAGGTGAGAGCACCAGGCCTTGATATGCGGACAAAGGTGAGCTAACAAACTACTCCTCTGATTCCAAATATAAGTCGTTTTAGATATTGGCACAGACTCCGAAGTGATATTTTAACCATCAATTTCTATGAAAATATGTTGTTTCAAATAAAAATAAGTATATATTATGAAAGTATATTTCATGATGAATCTAGTGATACCAATTTTATATTGTCAATCTCGGTAATTTTTTATATATTGATGGTCAAATCTAAAAAAAATTGACTGACATTCTAAAATAACTTATATTTGGAATCGGAATTCGGGGTAGTACTACTTAGCTGGGACATTAGTCCATATGATGCTCATTTGACAGTTAATGCACGCTGTGACCTCAGAGAGTTCAAAACAGCATGTCTTAACAATAACCACTATTTCACTTGTAAATTATATACATAACCAGATGATGCGATTATTGACATATATGGTCAACCAATTGTACTTTTGGAGCTTACCATAATTTGGTTTTGATCTATTAGGGCAGGAGAAAATCACGGATGGAGCTTCGTGATTTCCAGACGCGTTGGGAGCGGGCCACCAGGGAAAGACGGAACATGGGTTGATCCATTTGCTCGCCCACGAAGAAAAAGGAAGGATAGGATCCAAGAGTAGATTAGCACAATCTTCTGCTTACAGAATTTTTTGCACCATCGATTTTTTAGATTAAAGTCACTGCCCAGCTTGTATTGAAAGCTAAGCACAGAGTTTTACAGGGGGAACTTGGGACACCAGTTTTACAGACGTTCGACACACATCTTAACAGATAAAGCTACTCAACAGATTTTAACAAGAGCACTCCCAGAATAAAGCTACCAGCAAGAGACAACAAAAGATAAGCACAACGTCACCACAGCTACCAGAACTAGCCCCCTATATCATTACAAAAGGTCATCAGCTTAAGAACTTCGTAGTCTTACACTCCCTCCCTGTGCCTCAGTTTCCTTGCTTGTTTCTTCAAATCATCCATTAAGCCCTCGCAGCTTCTCTTGGTCCTCCACCTTCCACAGAATCATCCAACGCTGCAAAAGTGAGTGAAGTTTGTACAAGGCTTGATTTATATGAGATAAAAGCTTCTTTTCTATGGACATTTTATTTCTGATTGTCCACAGCGTCCGGCAAACAGCCGCAAAAGCTGTCCACGTCAAATTTCACCCTTTTCTCCCTCTCTTGTCAATGTGCCCCCACATAAAGTCACTAAACGAATTAGGAGAATCACTGCACTTCAGCATATCCCTCTCTTGTCAATGTGCCCCCAAATAAAGTCACTAAACGAATTAGGAGAATCACTGCACTTCAGCATATCTCTAATATTAGCCCACACAAAAGCTGCAATACGGCCGCGAAACAGAACATGATCAGTATCCTCTAGCCCTCCACATAAACAATTCTTTTTTACCAGCTGTTCACCCACAGGAAGTCTATCTTGAGCAGCCCGCCAAAGGGAAATTTTGATCTTCAGAGGTAATTTAGCCTTCTAAATCTTCCTCATTCTGTCATTAATCACTCCCCCAAAACTCATTTGTCTATACAGAGATTTCACTGTGTACTTCTCCGATTTCTCCAGGGCCCATCTAACTCCGTCTTTCCCACGAATCAAGTTCACGTCCTCCAAGATATCCATCATTTGTTCCCGATTATGCAATTCGTACTTCCCAAAAGATCTTCTAAAATTAATTGGCCACTGATCCTCACCATAAGCCAGAGGGCATATACAATGATACAGACAGCTGCTGTTTATAGTAACTCTCCATATCATCTGTAGACATCACTAAAGACAACTCATACAATGGTACAGACAGCTGCTGTCTTTATAGAACACATAATCTTTTAATGCTTTTCTTGTTTCTTGTGCTATAGTCGGCTACAGGATTGTAGACAACATCTTTCTCTCTCTTCATTTTTTTTATCCACGTCAGCAAAATTCCTACGTGGTAATGACTATAGGCAGCTGACATAAGCCCATTGTACATACTCTCATGGAAATCTAACTCAGGATCATCACAAATATCAAATAACTTTGGAAATTGATTTTTTAGAGGAGTATCTCCCACCCACACATCTTGCCAGAATTTAATTCTTCTGTCATCATGCACCATCATGCACCTCGTGGATTGCTCCCCATTTAAACAAACTAGATGGGCAGGCGGCCCGTCTGGTAGATGTATTTATTTTGGAACTATGTATGTATATATTGATGCGTATGTCTCTTGTATAATAGCAGGGGTACAACAGAGAAAATTTGCTAGCAGAGGCAAAGGAAAGGAATGTTCAATGAACAGGGATGCGACATAGGCTTTTAGTGTAGACAGATTAAATTGGCATGCACTTTGTACTACGATTCTTTGGCTTTTAGCATTTTTGTTGGAATGGCAGGAAATGTAAGTGCACTTCAGCAAGGTAAATAGGAGGCACTTCAGCTTTATAGAACTCCTCTCCATGCTCCGGACTATCAAATGCCATGCCAATTCAGGCCTTCAAGTTATCCTCGCAATCGGGCGCATACATCAACCCCTTCATGAACAAAAATAATTTTTAGAATCTCAAAAATTGAAGTGCACAAATTGTAGACATGCATGTAACATGTTCATCAAATGTGGGATTCTTAATATCATAATGAAATTTCTATTGGCAAAAAGATAATTGTTTTACTTGCAGTGTCTAGACCAAGCTCGCATGTAATTACCTAGCCCATGCAATTTAAATAAATAAGTGGATGCCTATTTGTACTTGCTTGCTTCTTGGAAAACGCATATTAAAAGTAGAGTACAATATCTGCAAAGCTCTGATTCCTAAAGAAAAATTGTGATGCTTTTATTGTTCTTTTTCATAATCAAATAAGAAGGTTGGATTGACACTTTGCTTCTTTTTCATAATATCAATAAAAACTTGACCATTTGATGCTTTTATTGTTCTTTTTAAATCGCGGTGAGTTGGTGATAGTTCTGTAAATATCGCTGTGTAGCCAACATTTTCATGCCCCTCTCTCTACACTAAGCAAAAAAGTGCTACAGAAGTGATCAAGTGGCAACTAATGCGTTGTGACGTATAAATCATGTAGTGTTCATAGCACTACTTACTTGTCTATATGACTTGATGAATTGTTTCTTACTTGGAGAAATAGGCGCATGTGTATGCGATTCAACAAACCGGCTGATTTCACACTTGCCATTAGCTTTTCTCTTCAATCCGATCATAGCCTCACAACCACACCTAGTAAGCTTGACATTCCTTTTAGGTTTCTTGTGTTCTGCAATAACCTTCTTTTTCTCCTTCCTGAAACCTTGCTTTGAACAAACAAAACGCTTCCACAATGCTACACCCCCTTCACCTATTAACTGTGTCCCTGTATGAATTGAAAACCCAACATGATCAGCATATGCTCCGTGGAACTCCTCGCCTTGCTCCCAGCTATCAAATGTCACGCCAATCGAGGGCTTCAACCCCTTGATGAACAAAATTAATTAAAAAATAGAATATAAAAAACTGGGGTGCACAAATTAAAAAATGGACAATACTTACAGAAAATGGTGACTACTTGTTCTTTCTAGTGTTTTAAAACCATCTCCATTGAGTATATCAAATCCCATTGCATCCTAGGAAGATGGCAAATTGTTCATTGAAGTGTTATGGTATAGCCGCACGTAGTTAAGGAATGCATCATATTAATTACCATGAAAATGTTGTTAGCATCATATTCAAGTGCCATTGCTGTAGGTGAACCCTGAGCAAGACTCAACATTGGTTCCATTATTACCTGTTTTGATGCAAAGCTAACTGAAGAGATTACGTGCAGTTCCAAACTGAAAAGAGATAAATCAGTATCTATATCACTAATGAATTTACACATGCACCATTATAAAGTTGATCATCTAGCACAAGGGAATGAACCTAAAGTTGATGTAGTTCGTCAGCACTATACTTTCTAATGTGTCGGCTGGCCCTAATTGCTTCACTCCATCAAAGTGCTCCCAATTTTTTCGGCACTGCTAATGCAAAGTTTCAAAACATTAGCACTACCAACTGATTTCAGGAAAGATGGGCAAAAATTAGACAGATTGGGACACAGTATATTGAAACCAAAAAGGAAAACATTGCAGGAAAAAGTTGGACATAACACTGGAACACAAATTGGGGGGGGGGGGAATACAGATTGTGGCATCAATTTCAGGCTTGTGGCGTATTTGAAGCACAACTTGGGACACAACTTGGATTTAGGGAGGAGACCTTGCCCTATATCGATCTTGTGTGCAGTGTGAGCCTCCCTCCCCGAGCTCCTGGTGGTGGTGCTGGTGATCAGGACCTTCGCGACAGCCTTCCCGAGTTGCAGAGCAGCGGCCGGCAGCCGGGATCTTAGGCGTCGACGTGCACGGTGATGGCTGCTCCAAACTCCAAAGTACACTTGCTCCAAGAAAGTGGACACACAATGGAAGGGGCTGGGATTTTGTTGCGCACATAATTGAGGTCCTTCCTGACGAAGTGCAGCGCATTGCAGTCATTTACACCAAACCCACCGACAACAAACAGGGACCCCGCAAAGAACTTGCATTCTTCAGAAACAAGGAAAGATGAAGAAGAGACCACATGAAAATCAGACATCAACATCCATGAAATGGAACTACTATCTAGCCAAAGAATTAGTGTTTCTTCTTTTATCGTGGGTGGAGTTGCAAAAAGGGGGCTTGAGATCGTGTAGCCACTGGATCTGGGTGAAGAGGGAGCCAAAGCTCCAAACAGTCTTGGTAAGCCCCCTCTTCTCGAAGAACTCGGTGTCGAGCGTGTTGGCGCTGGTGATGGCAAAGTTGGCGCCCTATGCGAAGCTGTCGTTCTTGGCCGTAGACGGGGCCAGCAGTGGCAAGCCAAACTCTTGCGCTGTAGGAACCAAGAAACCCCAAACCCCACAAATCCATCAAATATTGAACCCAATGCAAGCACGGTGATGCAGCGATGGGGATGGAGCAGAAGAGAGAGCGACAGGGCAGGGGAAGAGGAGCGGCGACAGGGATGGAAGAGACAAGAGGATTCGGGAGGCCTCCACGCGCCACGAGAAGCCGGACGAAGGAAAAAGGAGGAGAAGCTACGCACAGATCACGAGCATGAGGAAGGTGGGGAACAGGTAGCCGCAGTGGTAGCTACGACAGGGGAGGAAGCGAGCGCGAGGCGTGGAGGAGGCAGGGGATGGCAGGCGAAGGCAGTAGAGCGGAAGACACAAGGGCAGAGGAGCGGAGCTGCAGAAAAGTCGATGCGCCACGGAGAACGGAATCAAAAGTCTTCCACTAGACACTGCAGGCAGGGAGAACAGCAGACTGACGGGAAGAGACGGGAAGAATCGAGAGGCTGCTCCGCTGGCTCCACACTACGAGAAGGCACGAAAAGCATGGGACAGCACTAGCCAAACAACATGGGACGTGGCTCAACGCGAAGAGAGCCGAACGGACGGGAGACGCGTGGGCAGACGACCAGAAGCATGGACAGACGCCCGAAGAGAAATGGAACGACAGAGACGGACTACGCAGACTGACAGACGGGACCCCAACGAAGGAGAAGGCAGAGATTCTCTCACGTATAGATCTAAGAGAGATACTTCACTTTTTGTAACCCCCTCTAAAATTGTGAACCGCCCTGGTAATTTGAGTTGAAAAATCACCCCGTGGAATATATTTTTGATACATCAGCTTGCACCACTCACTCTCTCTATCTTGAGCAAGCTTCCAAATCCATTTAACCAGCACACACATGTTCATATTCCTTGTATCAATAATTCCCAAACCCCCAAAATCCTTAAGTCTACAGAGGGCCTACCATAGAACCATATGATATTTAAATTTCTTCGCAATACTGGCCAAAAGAATTTTAACCTAATTTTATCCATCTCTTGATGCATACCGTTGGCACTGCTTTTATACAGATTTCCAAGGTTCAAGAAAGCGTTACATGCTAGTCGAGTGGTGGCCCAGCGCCTAGTGCCTAGGCGGCCGACTTGGCTACGGGGCAGAATGGAAGAGAGGGCTAGAGGGGAGCGGGAGTAGAGATGGCAAGAGGGGAGTTAGAGTCACTACTGCAGAAAAAGGTCATCATAGTCGGTTTCGTGGGCCATCTGGGTTTATGGGTCAGTAATGACATGAGGTCATCACAAACAGTTTTCAAATCGTTTGTGATGCAGACTATCACAGACGGTTATTAACTCAAAACCGTCTGTGATAGTTGACTATCATAGACGGTTTGTAGATGAAACTGTCTGTGATAGTTGATGTACCACAGACGATTTTTTCTAAGAAACCGTCTATGATATTCTTTTGTATTACTAAATCTATTTATGTTTATTGGCTAACCTCAGGAAATGCTAGCCATGCCCTCTAAATAAGAAAAAAACACAATAAGTACATGTATACATCCAATTCACATTCATTTCAAAAACAAGCACATCCATTTCATAAATCAATTAACTCAAATGAACTAAAATTAACCATTCATGAACAAATACACACATGTACCATTAAGTTCAATCTTATCTCAATCAAGTTCAATCTACATTGTGGAACTCTTTATCTGGGTTTATGACCTCACACAACAAGAAGTACGCAAATTGTCCTCGAATGTATTTGAGCTCGGCCAGTTCCAACGCAGTTGTAGCAATGATCGCAACCTGTCGATAGGAAGATTAAAGTCGTGCATATATATAAATTGACAAGTATGAAATAATTATTGCAAGATTGACAAACCTGAGGATCATTGATCATCGCAAAACCTAGGAGTAGTTGCATGTTGTGGCAAACATAATATCCACAGGTGTTGCCCGGCGGCTGCTGGTGGCACTATAAAAATAGATTTGGTTAGTTCGAAATGTATTACTACAAAGTGTTATATAGGATTAATGTGTACTAGCGAATGCCAGAAAATTTAGATCATGTCGCAGGGCGCTGATCCCTCCCTTGGATCTCCCTCCAGTAGCAACGTACGTGGTGAATGACCTACGTGATTCCAAAAAGTTAGCCTTAGCCATTACAAAGAAAGAAAATACTACAATATAGTTATCTATGGAGGAAATATGTTTACTTGTCGATTAATTGTCGGACAACTGTGAAGTCATGTTTGGCCCTCTTTAGGGAATCAAGTTATATTACCTTGTTCCATTTTGGTATAATTATAATTAGAATCTAGTGGAACCTACATAGGTATATCGCCATGGTCATTAAACCTAAGTTCACGTTGCTTATAAAGTACAAATCAATAAGTATAGCCACTAGCGCAGCACTTACCCCTGGTTGTAGGGCAAAAGTATGAATTCCTTGTTGCGGTGAGCCAGCAATGACGTCGTCATGTAACCCTCGACGAAGGATGCATCCTCCTGGATGCTTTGCATGGAGACCAAGTGTGGGTCGAGGAAACCTACCCGTGATTTCCTTTATATGATATTAGAAATCATGCATCTATCTATCTATCTACACACACACACACACACAGCAAGGAGTTATATATGATATTTATCGGTATTACACGAACGTAGACCGTGATTGTACACACTTACAGTGTCCAGCATCGCATAAGTGAGGCGTCGAGGGCGTCGAGGGCGTCGAGGTTGAAGAGTAAGAACAAGTCCTCAAAAGTCACCGTGAAGATATAGTCTTGAACCTTGTGGTGAACATGATGCGGCCTGAACTTGACGTTGACACCCAAGCGCTGTTGTACATCCGTCTTGTTGGCCTGTTCCATGTACCATCCATGCAATCTCTGGCAAGCCAATCCTAAGGTTTGGAGGCGCTCTGCCAGGACAACCAATGGCTCACGTAACACGAATTTTCGGGCCAATGGCAAGAAGGGGATATCATCGAGCTTCTTCGATTTACCCTTGTCGCCTCGCTTTTTAGAGGTCGACTTCACGGGAGTCGACTGGGCACGAGGTGTAGATGCATCTGATGCACCGGGCTCTTGCCGCATCGGTGCAGGTAACTCTGGTGTAGGTAGCTCCGATGCAGATAGCTCTCGTGGACTTGGCACAATTGTAGGACTTTTCGATGAAGTTGACACCGGTGTAGGTAACTTTGGTGCAGGTAGCTCCGATGCAAATAGCTCTCGTGGACTTAGCACCGTTGTAGGACTTTCCGTGAAGTTGACACCGGTGCAAGTAGCTCTAGGAAGATGTCCCTCTTGGGCCACTAGATGGATGTTCCAATGGGTTGCCCTAGAGTCACGACCTCGTCGTTTAGGGGCATCTGCAGCGAGACGACCTCGAAATTGGCATGAATACCATCCATATTCACTTTTACGAAACCCTGCGCTAGATTTACACCATGCACCAAGGCCCCGGCATCGGATGGATACGCCTAGCCCCAAGCAATGTCTAGGACAACAGAGGCAATCTCACTTGGAGCTTGCACTTCGTAGCCACCTACATAACAATACAAAATTAGCTACTCCAATAGGCCTATCAATGGATCGAGCATTTTAGGGATAACAATTATTTCCGGGATGTCATCGACAGGAAATCTGTTGTTGCTTTCTAAGGTAGCGTTGGACGCGCAGCTACTCCGACGACTGGGGGGCTGGCTAGCACAGTAGTGGCGGAGGCTTGCAACTGATTTCCCCTAAGCCTTTCCTCAATGCTCTCTATCTGTCGTCGCATCTCATCTCTGATGACATCAGTGATATCCTCTCTGAGGGATTCATGAATCTCCTCTCGTAGTCGTGCATCGTGCTTGGCTTTGGCTCTCTTCCTACTCTGGTACGCTTTGGAGTCCCCTGAGAATCCCTGTTTCCATATAACATAAAGACCAAAGCATTGAGGAAACTTTTCAAAAACTTTTCAACTAATTAACAATTTTGCCTAGTATGTCTTAACAAATCTTTCTAGCACAATTCAAGAAATGAAAAACTATGTTATGTTAAGACAATCTCAATGCTATACTAATGCTAAATACAAATCTTAGCTAAGCAATTCTACATAATTAAATTGCTAGAGATGTAAATGCGAAAATAGTAAAGGCAAGAATTAAACCACAAAGGAGACAAATGATATTTTCCTGTGGTATCGAAGACTTGCTGGTCTTCACTAATCCACGTTGAGGTAAGTCCAACCGAATTGGACCGACTCCACGAATTAAGCCTTAACACCTCGATCACTAGAGTTGCTTTTCCTCCTCTCTGGAGATGGTGAGCACAACACCACTTCACAATCCGTAGCCGGGACTCTTCACAATCTTCTTTGAAGAGTTCACCGCACAAACTTCCTCCAAAGCCATCTAGGTGCCGGCAAACACCAAGAGTAATAAACTAAGTGTTTGCTTGAGGAAATTCAAGTGCCAACAAGACCAACTAATGATGCAATGCACTTGAATGCTCTCAACTACCTCAAAATATGAATTCAAAGCAAATGAGTAGAAGAGAGTGCGCAAAGAGCTCAAGTGTATTAAATATGCTCAAAGGTTCTTGGCTTGGTGCTGGTGGGGTGTATTTATAGCCCTCACCAACAAAACTAGCCATTTGAACCGAACTCCTGAAAAATTTAGGATTTGCGTTAGTCTGCACCAAGAAACCCAGACTCTTGTTCAACATCGGGCTGTTGCATTTAATGCTTTTTAACTAGCCGTTATATAAAGATGCGGTACTACTGCCAACTAAAATCTGGTACTATTGCACAACAGTAGTACCGCTCGGCTAGAACGAAACTACTGATTTCCAGAGGTTCAAGAAACTCAAGAAAAACACCCTCTCTGTAAATAACTTACCTCAATGTAAATTTAGGTCCTACCGCACTACGGTAGTACTGCTTTAGAAATGCGGTCATACCATTTTTGGGTAAAAGAAAATATCCGAAAAACACTTTCTCTGGAAAAGACATATCGCCAACTAGATTTCGGTACTACCGACTTGCGGTAGTACCGCTTGTCAAGTGCGGTCATACCGATTTTCTCTGAAGTTCTTCTAGAAGCTATTATAAATGTAATACATGAACCCTAGTTGATCAAGATGGCACAAAAAAAGTTTCTCAAGCTACTAGCCATGATCACTCTTTATAGTACGACATTTATCCTAAAAATCCGGTCTTTTCTCCAAACATCGAGAACGGTAAAAACTATAAAGGATCCTTAGGCTTATACAATACCTTTGCTATGAGCCATGTCGATCTTTAATCATCATTGCATTGCCAAAGTCTTGTCACCAATCAAACTCCGAGACTAAGCCTTTAAACATCTTAGCACACATGTTAGTCCCTTAATACATTGTTATCGTTAATTACCAAAAACACTTTTTAGGGGCCTAGATACTTTCATGTTGTAGCCTGAATTGTTCATAATCTCAGCATGATATGGTTGAAACTTGTATTCCAGGGACAACACCGAACTATTTCCTCGACGGTTGCATCAACAAGGCAGAGATTATTTTCACTGGCGTTGATGTTTTCTGATTTCAGCTTGCATTGGCTCTCTTGTAGCCATTACATGTTATACCATTGGTTCAGTTTCAGCAATTGGAAAGTCTTGGATGTTTATTATTATGCATGGTTGCTTTATAGTAAAAATGGAGATTGAATGCTAGACATTTATCTTGGAAATGCTATCATTGACTTGCCTTTTTGTAGAGCCATTTGCCACATTGATACCAATAATTCTGAACTGTTTATAAGTTATGTTTGGCGGTGGGTGTTTGTTAAGCGCATTTTGTCGTTGCATATTATACAATGGGCTACAAACTTGATATCTTTACATTGTTAATCGATTGTAATGTGAAGGCTTTTAGCCCCGATTCATACTTAAGACCCTCTGGTGGTGTAATTTTACTGATCATTGTTGCCTTGGTCATAATCAGAAACTTCGGCTTTTAATATGATGACTTGTTTTTCAAGTAGAAAATTCTGATTAACTGTTGTAGAATGTCTTTGTTATTTAGACATCTTATAAAATCTGCTACTTTTTAGTTGCTACCTTGCATCTGGTATAAAGCATTGTTGTGTTGACAGAGATCATTGTAGGTAATCATGGTGCACCCATGCAACTGTGTGGCGATTTCATTACTTCATTTCTCCTTTTCTGAATATACTTACGGACATGACTTATTGATTAGTGTTGTAGCCACAACAGTTTCCTATTGAATATTCCATGTAGCTTTCTATTGAGTAGAATTGCATGATTTACTTTGGAATTTGAGCAACAATTGAGATTTTTGTATTTAGTGGTTGTAGAATGCAATTGGTATGGAGATCGGATTTCTTCTCAATAAATACAATCATACAGTTGTGTTTGGCTTACTCCTTCCAGGCAGTAGATGCTAATTTGAGCGCATACTTTTTTTGGGGTAAGATTAGTTTGTTGTTGGTTCTTGGTTATAGTTAATACAAACATGCACCGTGAGTCATGCTTAATGCCTTGTTGCGTTCTGATGGCAATACTTGTTTTTTGCAATAAAGAGATGGACACTACACATGTTGGGAAATATTCACACTTGCTCTTAAAACCATGATAGCAAAAATTATTATTATATTTTGCATGTGTTCTTCATAAACACGATTACATAAAGATAAAATTCATGTTTTGACCACCGATACCAATACATCACTATGGTGCATCTTTGTAAATTAAGGTTGTGGCTCATATTTAATGGATGAGTTTGGTTAGTTATGATAGACATGTCAAGCCATTGATTTACACTATGTCAAGTCATCATAAAGAAAATAACATGCGGCTCTCAATGATGCATGTTTCTATGCTAAAAGAGAGCTTTCCAATGATGTTGTTTGACAAGCTAGGATACACGATATTATCATATTCCAAAAAAAAATGAGAACTCGACAAAAGTGCTATTTCAGGAACAGAGGCCTCATTCGATCTCCTTATGAGTTTTGACTGTTCTATATGTTGCCTGTTTTAGGTATTTGATTATTGCAGTCGTTGCGGGCAAGGATGCTACCTCTCTCATATTCCCATCCGTAGCCTATGGCCTAGGTCCTTTGCACGTATGTTCTTGACCCCTACCCTCTCTCTGTTTGTGCAATCTAACATGCCCTCAATGTCTTTGCTGACATAATTGGGTGGCATCTGTGTACATATCAAGATTGTTTAGTCTTCATTCTTTTAAAACATGTCGTGTGTAACAACCTAAAGATAGAGACGAAAAGAATAGGTAGTTGTCTTATGTTTTTTTCTCCATAAATTATATTGTCTATGCTCCTGTATTTTGTTAACAAACTGAGTTTGAACATCGTACTATTCTTGTTAACATATTTAGAAACTTCCTTTTCTTATTGAACATACTAAGAACATTCCCTATTACCATATATTTATTTGAATGTCAGTAAGAATTGCTCTTTTAGTCATATTTGGGTCAAACAATCCAAACAAGCTAGTAGTTGCTTTAATGTAGTATAAATGAGCATAGCTCCGTTACCTTTTCTTTGGTAGTCCCATAGCTCTCTTGGTGAATGTTAACCAAATCTTTGTTGTGTGTCGAATGCACATGACATATGTAAATAGGAAATAAAATCCCTGATGCAGCTTTCAGAATTTTCTATCATTTTGTCGAGGTGTTGTTAAATATGAATCATGGACAAGTTGATAGTTTGTCTATTCTTTTACTACTGATTTGAGTACGTGCCTAGGTAGCTAGATGAAATAGAAATCGCACATGGAATTACACCAGAAAGAATTTTTACGATTAACTATCACTTTCTTTCATCTTTGCAATATTGCTACTTATATTTCTAACGCTTAGGGTGGACTTGTATGCCACGTAAAGTCATATCTTGGTCATGAAGAAATAGGCTTCAATAGGTATTCCTCATCTCGCATTTAGTTTGCAAATACTTATTTTCAAGGATGCACCAAATTTTCTCTTCTTTGTGGATTTTTATTTGTCTGCTTTACATATGATGCAAAAGGCCTACTTCAACCATGAATGAATAAGCTTCGGTACCAATTCCTCATCCGACATATAGATTATGGATGCTTCCTTTTCTACCATACAACTGATTTTCTATTTTCCATATGTATGCACCCCCATCCTTCGACATTTTTAGGAGAACTGAAGGTGCTACAGTTCTTTCTTTCTTTTCAAGTTAAGAGCTCACATAGACACTTTGATCAAAATTTCTTACTTTCTCTCTAGTCTGGTTTATGTTACTCTGTTTTGCAGAACTCAACAAAAGAAGTTGCTGTTATATATGACATGGCGGTGTAGAATTTTTTTTTTTTAAAAAAAGGCAGAGCCCCACTTTTATAGAAAGCGAATAAACAGTTTTACAGAAGTCCAAACAAACAGAACTAACAAAAGTAAGACTGGGATCACCAGTTAGAAATCTAAACTAGGAGATCAAGCAAAAGGCCAAAACCAGACTGGCCAGCACAGCCCAAGTTTTACCCAGATTACAAAACCCCAACCCCAGTAGCAAAAACAACCTTTAGAAGCTATCCTAAGGCACAAAAAGACTTCATCCAGACGTCGGCCAGCTCAGCAGCTTCTCTAACTTCACTCGATCAGCTTCTTTGGTAAGAGTGCGCCAACGCTGCAAACAAGATATGAATTTGAACATGACTTCAATTGGTTATTTAGGGTAAATCTTCTCAATCACCCCTTTGTTTTTTACTTTCTAGAGAGTCCATGCCAAAGCTGCAAAACTAAACAAACCAACGTGATACTCATTAGCACCCCTTTTATCAAGCCACCAAAGGTGAAACTCATCTAAAGACTTTGGAACTCTGTCCCATTGCAGAATCTCCTTTATACAACACCAAGCAAACTTAGCAATAACACATTTAAAGAGCACGTGATTAGCATCCTCAAACACCCCACATAAACTGCACCTTTCCACCCCCTTCCACCCTCTGATATTAAGTTGATCAGCTGTTTGAATCCTATTATGATACAATTGCCACAGAAAGATCTTGACTTTGAGAGGAATTCTGCTAGCCCAAACCTTTTGAAGCTTCCAGTTAGTAACCCCCCATTAGCCAAATGTCTATATAATGACTTGACCGAAAAATGAGCATGATTACCTAGGCACCACCCCAATCTATCTCTTTTATCTTCTAGAACAACCCCATTTTGAATGAGATTCAACTCCTCGCATTGTTTTCTCTCCTCTGTCCCAAAAATTCTGATAAACTTAATATTCCAAACCCCATTTTCACAGCATTTATCCACACAAATACCAGGATTCTCACAAATTCTGAACAGATTAACAAATCTGACATTAAAAGGACAATTGTCAAACCAAACATCCTTCCAAAAGTGAATGGATCTCCCATCCCCTAATTGATACTTCTCACCCCAATGAAACAAATGTTTAACTTTGTTGATACTCCTCCAGAATTGAGACCCTTTGAGTGAATTTGAATCACTTAAAACCCCTCCAGGAAAGTATTTTGCCTTCGAAATTTGAAGCCAGAGTTCATCTTTATTTTGTCCAATCTTCCAAAACCACCTGCATAAGAGACAATCATTAAAAAGTCTTGTATTTAACACCCCAAGACCACCATAATCCTTAGGTTTGCAAACATCCCTCCAGTTAACCATGTGATACTTGAACTTGTCACTAACTCCTCTCCAGAAAAACCTAGAACAAATAGTATCTAATCTGCTATGAACCTTCCCATTTAACTTGTAAAATCCCATGGTATAGGTAGGGATACTACTCAAACAGTTGTTAACCATAATCAGCCTACCCCCAGAAGATAGAAGACTACTCTTCCAAGTATCCAATTTGTTTTCTAGTTTACTAATGATTTTACCTGTAGCTTTATCTCTCACAATTATGTCCCCAATGGAAACCCCCAGGTAAGCAAGGGGAAACTGACCCAATTTGCAGTTAAACATATTGCTACTCTTTGAGCTTCAAAATTATAAACCCCAACCACAAAAACTTCACTCTTGTGAAAATTTATTTTCAAACCCGACATCCATTTAAAACAATACAAAAGGAATTTGGGATTCAGGATATACTCATCATTACACTCAATCATAAGAACAATGTCATCAGCATACTGGAGTAAAGGAACACCCCCGAGATAAGATTAGGAATCACCCCTTTTATCAAATTGTTCCGCTGGGCCTTAGCAATCACAGAAGCCAACACATCGGCTACTAGGTTAAAGAGAAGGGGAGACAAAGGATCCCCTTGCCTCAAACCTCTGTGAGTGGTAAAATAAGAACCAACAGTCCCATTAATATTGATACTTACTTTACCCCCTTTACCTGAACTCATAACCCAATTTATCCATTTACCAGAGAAGCCTTTCCTAACCATCACATCCTCCAAAAAACCCCAATGTATTTTATCATAAGCTTTCTCAAAATCCAATTTGAGAATTATTCCCTCTCCTTAGTACCTCTCATCTCATGAAGTATCTCATGCAGAGACACTACCCCATCCAAAATATTTCTCCCTTTAATAAAAGCAGTCTGACTCTCGCTAATGACCTTGTGTGCCACTTTCCCCAACCTGACCGCCATAAGTTTGGTAATAATTTTGAAACTGACATTCAGCACACAAATGGGCCTATACTGTCTAATATTATTAGCCTCCTTAATCTTTGGCACCAAAGTGATCACCTCATAGTTCAATCTCTTAATGCTAAGCTTCCCCTTAAAAAAAATCTTTAACCAGCTTCATGAAGTAAGATTTAATAACCCCCCAAAAGGATTTGTAAAAACAGACAGGGAAGCCATCAGGACTAGGGGTTGTATCTCCATTTAAACCCTTAATAATATTCCACACCTCCTCTTCAGTAAAATATTGAATCAGGCTATCATTGTCCACAGTAGAAATCCTATCATTACCTTGCCAGTGGTCTTGAGTAACCTTCACATTAAGATTTCTATGGCTACCAAACAAATCTTTATAAAAAGTGTAAATGTGATCTCTGATCTCCCTTTCATCTATTATACAACCCCCCCTCAAACTCCAAACTAAAAATAAAAATTTTCCTCATTCTCCCATTAGCACAACTATGAAAATAGCTAGTATTGGCATCCCCTTGAGACAACCATTTCACATCATCCTCTCTTGCCAGTATCTCTCCTCCATATCAAACAATTTTTTTTAGATTTGACTCAGCTTTATATCTATCCAACCATTCTTCAGCACATAAGCCATTCTCATTTGCCTTCATATCCAATCTATGAAGAAGCTTTAAAATATTCTTATTTTCTTTATTAAACTTACCCTTCACATTGGCACCCCAACCTCTGAGAAAATGTCTTAAGGAAGCTAAGCAGCCATTCCATCTATCCACAGAATAAATTTTATCAGGCATCTTATAACCAATCTCCTTCCATTTCTCAATAACCACCTCAAAAAAATTGTCCTAACAAAACCAGTTTTTCTCAAAAAAAAAAAGAACCTCCCTACCTTCTGGCGTATTCTCTCCAGAATCCAGCAAAATTGGACTATGATCAGACCCCACTCAAGTCAAACTAACAGCCCTACACAGAGGAAATCCAACCTCCCAACTGGTGGAGACCAAAATTCTATCGAGTTCTACCATGATGGGACAAGATTGTTTATTTGTCCAAGTAAATCTAGAACCACCCCTCTTAATCTCCATCAAATTATTAGCAGTAATAAAATCATTAAAATTGTCTATCAAATTGTAATTAACATTGCCAGAATTTTTATCCTCTACTGATCTGATCAGATTGAAATCTCCCCCAAGCACCACAGGAAAGGACAATAGACTGGCACTTAACATGCAATTCCCTCAAAATGCATCACTCAAACCATGATGAGCAGGCTCATACACAGTTAGAACTTCCCACCTGAAGTTACTTTTTTATGTCTCAAAACCACACTAAGAAAAAAAATCTTCCTTTGTCGCACCCTTCTATCTCTAAATTATCTTTCCTCACCCCCATCAATACCTCCAGAATGCCCAATAGCAGCAATCCAATCCCAGAAGAAGTCTCCACTACCTGTTAGATCTTTAAGCTCTATGTCACTGAAATCCTTTTTTTTATGGTTTCTAGCACCCCTACCACATCAAGCCTCTCTTTAACAACAATCTCTTTGAGTTGTCTCCTCCGAGCTACTTTCCCCAGACCTTTAATATTCAAAAACAGATACTTCATGTGTTAACTTTCCTCAAAGAAACTTTGCCTTTCTTTAATCTGGTGCGCCCCTTGTTGTTCAAACTAAACCCCACAACAACCCTTGATTCATTATCCACCCCCAACTAAGTGAGGTTCCTCACAACCCATATTTTCTTTCACTGCTCCTTCCTCTCCCTGAATAGGATTACTACATTTCCCCAATTCAGCTTGAGCAATGGCACATTTGGCCACCTCTTGTGCTTGCATGGCCGAAATCACCTCCTGGGAACTCTCAACATGGGAACCCAAAGCAATACCACAAGAGCTAGCAACATATTCGAGATATTTAACAAAAGTATTATTAAGAATATTAAAAGAATTGTTAGCAGGAGTGCCTTGAGATTCTAGGTTCTGAATAGACTTTAGCATGGCAGCCTTCTCCTACATAGGAATGCCTTGATCTTGAATACGATTACTCTTCCTAGTAGCCATTTTTGGTTCCTTAACCTTACTTCTGCCCCCTTTCTTTTTAGCCATAGTCCATTCTTCTTTTGTATCATCAGCTTTGGAAAGAAAGAAAGACTCTGACTCCCTATCAGTACTCAAGAGATCACCCCCTCTCCTAGATAGTCAGTGTACTGCAACAGCTAGCCATGGGACAAAACTTGGAGATTTTATACGCACCAAGCCTCCAGTCTTCTCAAGCACAAATGAACCACTTGAAGCCGAAGATTGGCTTCGCACTATTGAGAAGAAGCTAACCCTGGCTCGATGTCATGAGGAGGACAAGGTGCTGTTTGCAACACACGAGCTTGCAGGACCAACCGCTGACTGGTGGGATAACTATTTAGCCGTCAGGGCCGACAAAGAACATGAAACAACATCTGTCGAGGAGGGCGAAGAAGAAGAAGAAGTACAAGAGGTAGAGGTAGCCGAAGAAGAGGAAGTTGAAGAACCAGTTGCAGTAGAAGTAGTTGCGCCGGTAGTGGAATGGGCTGAATTCAAAGAAGCTTTCAGAAGCAACTATATCCTCTCAAGCGACATGCGCATGAAGTGAAACGAGTTTAGGGCCTTAAAGCAAGGCAACTCCATAGTGGCTTAGTATCTCACTCGGTTCAATCAACTAGCTCACTATGCACAAAATGGCGTAGCTGATGAAGCAGAGAAGATCGACCGCTTCATGGAAGGGCTGCAAGTGCAGTTAATTGTTCATGACTTCCACAGCTTTCAACATCTGATCAACAAAGCACTTCTTCTTGAAGGCGAGTGCATGACCTTTGAGACCAGCCACAAGAGAAAGATGGGGACATCAAGTGGCCTGATCCCTAGCTATCGACCGTTCCAGTCTGCCCCTTCAAACAGAGGCAGTACATTAGTCACTTCTCCCCGAGCTCCTGCTCCAGTAAATCGGCCCAGTGGTGCCTCATACACCACCCCTGTCCGACCCAATCAACCTCAATAGGCTGGCACTTCACCTACCACCCTAGTGTGCTTCAAATGTGGTGGACTAGGGCATTACGCCCGCAATTGCCAGCAGTAGTCTACAACTCTGTCAAGTCTAAACCCAATAGTACACCGGCACGTGGGCCATTCACTTCCAGCACAACGACAAGAGGAAGACCCCTGACTTCATCAGCACCCAGGACAATATCATTTCAGGGGCAAGGTTGAGTGAATCATATTACTACTGAAGAGGCTCAGGAGGCTCCTAGAGTTCAGATGGGTACGTTCTCAGTTAATTCCTTACTAGCATGTGTTCTTTCTGATTCTGGAGCATCTCATTCATTCATCTCCAGTAAGTTTGTGGATCAATGGCAGTTGCCAACCTTTGTTCTCAAGAAGCCCTTAGAGCTAAGTTTGCCTGGGAGATTATTATGGGCCAAGTTAGTAAGCCCTGGGGTGGAAATACAGTTAGAGGGAATAGTGTTTCCAGCAGACTTAATGGTGTTGCAAGCCCAGACCCTAGACATTATCTTATGGATGGATTGGTTGGCCAAGTACCAAGAGGTAATAGACTGCGCCAATAGAATAGTAATTCTTACCAAATGTCCTGGGATAGTAGTTGAAGTCAAGATGAATAGATCTTTTCAATAGAAAAGGGCAATCTGTTATGCCATGGGCGTCCCTCTGGAAGGGATGCTAGTGGTCCAAGAATACCCTAACGTCTTTCTAAAAGAACTGCCAGGGGGACCACCAGATCGTGATGTAGAGTTCATCATAGAACTAATACCTGGGACAACACCCATATCCAAGAGACCTTACAGGATGTAGTTAATGAACTGGAGGAGCTGAAGAAGCAAATCCGAGAGTTGCAAGAAAAAAGGGTTCATTAGACCAAGTTCCTCGCCATGGGGATCTCTTGTACTGTTCGTAAAGAAGAAGGATGGCAGTATGAGGATGAGTGTAGATTATCGGTCCCTGAACGAAGTGACTATCAAAAATAAATATCCATTGCCCATAATTGACTATTTGTTTGATCAGCTCAAAGGAGCAAGAAAGTTTTCTAAGATAGATCTGCGTTCAGGGCATCACCAGTTAAAAATCAGACCTAAAGACATTCCTGAAACAGTCTTCTCTACTCGATACGGACTCTATGAGTTCACGGTTATGTCATTTGGACTAACCAATGCCCCAGCCTATTTCATGAATCTGATGAACAAAGTATTCATGGAGTACCTGGATAAATTCATGGTGGTATTCATTGATGATATCCTTGTCTATTCCAAAGACGTCGAAGAACACACACAACATCTGAGATTAGTACTAGAAACACTCAGGGAACATCAGCTATATGCCAAATACATCAAGTGTGAATTCTGGCTGTCTGATATTAGTTTCCTGGGTCATGTAATATCTGCTAGAGGAGTAGCTGTGGATCCAGCAAAAGTGGAAGCCGTCCTCGATTGACAACCACCTACCACGGTGACTGAAGTCCGGAGTTTCCTCAGACTGGCAGGATACTACTGCAGATTCATCGAAGGATTCTCCAAAATCGCTCGGCCTCTCACTCAACTGCTGAAGAAAGAAAATAAGTTTGAGTGGACAAAAGGGTGTGAGAAGAGTTTTCAAGAACTAAAAGTCTAGTTAACCTCTGCCCCAGTTCTAGTACTTCCAAACATTCGTAAAGATTTTGAAGTATATTGTGATGCCTCTCATCAAGGGTTAGGCTATGTACTAATGCAAGACAAGAAGGTGGTAGCATATGCATCCTGATAGCTTCGACCGCATGAAGAAAATTATCCTACTCACGATTTGGAATTGGCGTCAGTGGTACATGCACTGAAAATATGGCGCCACTACCTCATCGAAATCACTGTAACATATACACTAATCACAAGATCCTTAAATACATATTCACTCAATCAGACCTTAACCTCCGGCAGCGAAGGTGGTTAGAATTGATAAAGGACTATGATTTGGACCTTCACTATCACCCAAGTAAGGCCAATATGGTGGCTGATGCATTGAGTAGAAAGCCTTACTGTAACCACATTGTGACTCAAGAACTACAACCTTCTCTCCTCGAGGAGTTTGAGAAGCTCAACCTGGAAATAGTTCCATATGGAAGCCTCTCCGCCTTGGAGGTGCACCCGACTTTAGAGAAAAGATCAAAGCTGCTCAATTGGGGAACCCCAGCACAGAAAAGATCCAACAACTCATGGGGCAAGGGAAGGCCTCCAAAATAAGGAAAGATGATCAGGGCATCTTGTGGTATGGAAAGCATATTTTTGTACCCCACCAACAGGACCTAAAGGATTTGATCCTCAAGGAAGCTCATGAATCAGCTTACTCTATCCATCTAGGTGGTACCAAGTTGTACTAGGATTTAAAGCAACACTACTGGTGGGCCCGCATGAAAAGGGACATTGCCGTATACGTAGGCTGCTATGATGTGTGTCAGCGGATCAAAGCAGAACACTAGAAGCCTGCATGTCTTCGCAACCATTACAAGTACCCAATGGAAATGGGAAGACATTAGCATGGACTTCATCAATAGTCTACCAAGGACTAGGTTGGGATATGATTCTATTTGGGTCATAGTAGATCGGTTAACCAAGACAACCCATTTTATTCTGGTAAAAACCAGCTACAAAGGTGACAGATTAGCAGAATTGTATATGTCCCGGATCGTAAGCTTGCATGGTGTGCCCAAGCGAATCGTTTTAGATAGAGGTTCACAGTTTACCTCCCATTTTGGGGCAGTCTCCATCCATGAAGCTTTGGGCACATATCTGGCATTCAGCACGACATGCCACCCACAGACCGATGGTCAGACTGAAAGAGTGAACCAAGTTCTCGAAGACATGCTTCGGACTTGTGCTATTGAGTTTGCTGCTGATTGGGAGAAGTGCCTGCCATATGCTGAATTCTCGTACAATAATAGCTATCAGTCTAGCCTGAAGATGTCACCATTTGAAGCCCTTTATGGGAGGCGGTGCTGAACACCATTATTATGGTCAGAAGCAGGGGAGGGATATCTCTTTGGACCAGACATCTTAAAGGAGGCCAAAGACAAGGTTCGTCTCATTCGAGACCGACTGCAGGCAGCTCAATCAAGACAAAAGAGCTACGCCGACAATCGTCGCAGAGAGCTAGAGTTTAAAATAGGAGACTTTGTCTACCTAAAGGTTTCTCCCCTCAGAGGAACCGGAAGATTCAAGGTCAAAGGGAAGCTTGCGCCAAGATATATATGACCATTTCAGATCACCGCCAAGATGGGAAAAGTGGCTTATCAGTTAAAGCTACCTAGGAAATTGTCCGACATACACAACGTGTTCCACGTGTCGCAACTCAAGAAATGTCTTCGAGTACCTGAAGAACAAGCCCAATTGGAAGGCATCGAACTTGGCAGAGATTTGGCATATACTGAGCATCCAGTTGAGGTCTTAGAAGTAATAGAAAAGTAGACCCGAAATAGTGTATACCGCCTGTGTAAAGTTAGGTGGAGCAACCACACAGTAAGAGAAGCTACGTGGGAGCGTGAAGACTTGTTAAATTCTGAGTATCCCCAGTTGTTTTGTAACCCTGTCTGAATCTTAGGGTCAAGATTCTTTTTAAGGGGGGTAGGGTTTATAACATCCCAAAAATCTTAAATGCAAAATTATGGGATTTTTTAAAACTTTTTAGGTGATAACTAATGTCATTTTTCTTGACTGCATTTTGGATACTTATTTGAATTGCATTTTCCCTTCTTGCTAGCATAAGTAGTACAAAATCAGAAAACCCTAAAGACATAAAAACATAAAGCGAAACCTTAACCATGGAAACCCTAGAAACATAATTGGTGTACACAAATTAAACCTCAAAGCATTGCTCTTCTAAAATTTACATATAGGGTAAGCCCTAAGAATTTTAAAACCAAAATCCCCTAATTGATCAAAAGTCCTAAGAGAAGTACCCAACATATACCAAACTATATCTATCATTGCATAAGAAATTACCAAATAAAAATACCAGAATATTTAGTTAACCCTAAAATTCTATATCAGTCATTAACCTATTTTCCCTCCCTCTCTTACTGTTCCTCCGACTTGAGTCACTCAAACCCGGTTGCTGACCGAACCCGACCGGGCCATCACATGCAATCGCACCAGCTCTCGGTCAAGGTGCACACCCGGCTCACGCTATTCTTCTTCTTTCCTCCGCACACACCAGAGTGGCTGTTCTCTCTCGGCGTCAACGCCACAGGCACTTGGCACCACGTTGCAGGCATGCGGAGGCGAAGCTGTCGACCGTCGTCGCTCAGGCGTCGCCCAACATCACCTCCGAGCCACAGTGCCACCATACCACGTCAATCCCTCACCCATTCCTCCCCGAGACCATGCTGGCGCTTGCGCCGAGCACATCGCAGCTCTCATGCGAACTCCGCCTCCTGGTCTATAAGTAGCAACCCTTGCCTCTATGCATCCTTTACTCGCCACATCGAACAACATTCCACCTCCTCCCTTCTTCAATTGATCCCAGGCGAGAGGTAAAACATCAGTGCCCAGTTCGGCCGAAGCGCCGCATCAGTATCGTCGGTGCTCCTGTGGCTTTCATGCTTCTCTACCTCCGTCACCCTGTTTTATATGCTATTCTAATTATTTCCCCTTAGTTAATTCAGTGTTTTAATTATAGGAATGGCCGTCAACTCTGTTCTTCCTCGTCTCCGGTCGGTGAGCCAAAACCGCCGAATCACCATCTCCGATGAGCTAGGTTCCAATTAGCTCCTCTTTGACCCTCTTTATACACCCTTGAAGCTATTCCATAAGTTAAATACTCATCATTTTGTGTAGAGCCTCATCGCTGCTAGAAGCTCCCTTCGCCGCTGCCGCTGCTGCTTGTCGCCGCTAGACCATCTCCGCTACCCTGCGTCATACTGGTGAGATCCTAGTGACCACCACATGCTCATGCTCGCGTTAGATCAGTGAAAGCATGGCCAGAGCAACAAATGGGTTGTAGACCCGAATGTCGCCACCGCTAAGGTTGGCCGCGTCGTCGTCTCGGGCAGTCGGAGCTCCGCTGCTGTTGATAGTAGGGTCGCGTAGATCTTAGGGTTCCATTTCAGCAGATTAGCTGGCCGCTGTCGCGCGCGATTCGCCGAAACTTTGGTAGAGCTCGTCGGGCTGCTATGCTTGTCGGAAAAAGAGACAACCCCTGTAGCATCGTATTTAACCTCCAAATATTTGTCCTAATGCATTAATCACTTTATAAATCTGAGTGATAGTTAGCGCCTGGTTTCACTGCCTTGTGGATCCGTACATAGAAATTCATATGAATTAGTGCCATTTGTGCCAAGCCACTGCCAGGTGGGACACGAGCACAACAACTTGTGTGCATAACAAACACAGGTCCATGGACCGATTGACCAAAGCGTGGTATGTGTGTGGTGACATCGGGTCCACACGTCAGAACTGATTTCCTTTGGAAAACAAAATGGAAATGGAAATTTTAAAACAACCGGGTCCACTTGTCATCCACTATGTGCATTCGGCAGGGTAATAAATTAAAAAGAAAAGTAAATAACTGCGGGCCCCATCTGTTAGCCACTAGACCCTCTTTCCTCTGTTTATTTTAGGGAAATAAACTAGGGTTTAAACTTCTGGGAGCCCGTTCTCACTCATTTTAACTCTGATTCAAGTGATTTTTGTTTATAAATTTATCTAAATTCAAAATCTACTTAACCAAATAGAAATCATCCAATTTGAAGTTCATTTGAATTTTTTAATGCAATTTGAGTTCATATGTGCTTATTTGGATTTTGGTTAAATTTTGCGTATATAGACTTTGAAGCTCCTGAGGACCCTCAAGTAAACCAAGAGCAAGAACAACAGTACCTCGATCAAGGCGAGTCAATACTTTGATCATATTGTACCTACTATTTGCAATTATATTGTTTTAGATTATGAAATTGCATTGCTATGTTTTATACAAATATATTAGTCTAGCCCATAGCTAATGCCTTAATAATAATTGTGTATAAACTTTCAATCCTTGAATTTGGATACTATCATTTGTCACCCTAGAATTAATGGTTAACATACTAGTTAATAAATATGTATCTAAGTGTCATACTTAGCCTTGCTTAGATACATTGTCTTGTGGGCATTAATTTGCCTGAAACCTCATTAAAAATATTTGAAAATGAATTTGGGCGGTCGGAAAGCCTGGCTGGTATGTTGGACTAAAGGTTATTTTAAAGGAAAAAGTCCAGTATACTCCCTCCAACTATCAGAAAAGTCTGGTTTCCCCCCTGAACTACAAAACCGGTTATTTAACCCCTCAAACTTGCCAAATCCGGTCATTTAACCCCCAGCCGGTTTCAAGTGGCGGTTTTGCTGATGTGGCATATATATGGCCATGTGGACATCCACGTCATCATCTCTCTTCAGTCCACCTCTCCCCTTTTTCTTTTCTTTTGTTCTTTTCTTCTCCTCATTTCTTCTTGTCCATCTGTGGCTCTGGCTCACTAGCGCTTGTCGCGCGCTCGCCACAAGACCAACATGGCGCTGCACCAAGATGGCCACGGCCACTGCCGTCTTGCTCCGGCGCAAGCCACCACCACGTCCTGGCCCCTCCGTCAAACAAGACAAATGCTCAACCGCGGCGGCGTGTGCTCCGTTCTCCGCGCCTCGCCCTCGCCACACCTTGCAGACCGCCAGCATCGGCTGCAGCCGGCAGCAGCGAGGTGGTTCTCCTTGGCGAGCGAGAAGCGCAACAGAGCCTCGAATCCCGGCAGCGACGGCGCGCGTTAGCCTTCTCCTCCACCAACGCATGCGTTAGCCTTCTCCTCCTTCCTCCAAATAAGCCCGGCTCCTAGCCGCCACCGCCGCCGCTCTCTTTGGTCTGTTGCCGATTCTTGCTCCTCCCGGGCGTGGCCTCGGCATTGGCCACCACTGTGCATGCTCAAGAAAAGCTCAAAAGCTCTTTACGGTGAGTTGCTCCTAGCAAGCGATTATCATTGTATTCAAGAAACCACATCTCTGAACATCAACTCATCAAACAACTTTTTGCCACACACATAGCACATAAAATGCAGTATGAATTCAATGATGAATTTGCAAGCTGGCGAGAAGGAATCCATTGCAATTTTCTTCACAAGCCCTTGAGCTTGCTCCGTGATCAAACGCAGCAATACTACAACAAGAGAGCCGTCGGAGAAGCCATCACCGCTTCTTACGAGTTCCACGAACTGAACACGACGCCGTGGACACGGCCATCTTGCACAAACCAAGAGACAAGACGGTTCGGTGATGGCGCTCGTGTGTAGGCATTTCCTCAAACACGTTGAGCGCATCATCGAACCGTCCGTTTCGTGCAAAGAACCCCAAAGAATGTTGTTTGAATACGGGTCACTTTGTGGAGCGGCCGTTCTTGAGGATGTCGCGGTGCTGTTGTGTAGCGCAATGAGGGCTAACGGAAGACGAAGAAAGGATCGACGAGAAGGTGAATGCGGTTGGGGAGACGGCGGCGGCGAGCATGCGCGAGGCGATAAAGCGTTAAGGCGAGTCGGTCGCGAGGTTTGCGAGGGGAGGCGATGAGGGCACGTATGACACCGCTGCCGAGGCCGCGCGTCTCTGATCAAGACCGCCTTTCCGCCTCCGCGGCTCAAGGCATCCTCAACTTCCCCAACGAGGTCGGCACCACCGCCGGCTAGTTGGAGCCACCTGTGCTGAGGATGAGCTGGAGTGTGGAGTTCTCCGTGGTGAGCGCACGGGCTATAAAGGGGTGACAAATAGACGCAGACGTGGATAAATCCGGCCATGTCAGCAAAACCACCGCTCCAAACCGCTACAGGGTGTTATTTGACCGGATTTCGCAAATTCAGGGGGTTAAATAACCGGTTTTGTAGTTCAGGGGGTAAACCAGACTTTTCTGATAGTTCGAGGGAGTAAACCAGACTTTTTCCTATTTTAAAAAATAAAGGAAAACCTGAAAAATAGATTTCGACTCGGGTGGCTGGAAAGAGTGGCTGGTGTCGGGTGCACGAGAGAAGGTTGGTATGTGGATATACCGTCCGAGTCAATTAAGGACCGAATCTGGTAACAATCTCTCATGTAAAACAGTGCAACCACAAGTCTTAAGACTTAAGACCTGGCTAACTAATTTTTCCGCCTCCTCGCAATTTCACCACTAGTGGATGTGTGGAGTGTACAAAGGGCAAAGGGAGTCACCGATCTGCACGGCGCCAATGGGAGATCTCCCGGGGGTACGGCCTAAGGAGGTGATACCTAGCGGCGTGAAAGTGCGATAAGGTGGGACATTGTAAAGGCCTTGTGATAATCATCTTAGTCGCACACTTACAGAAGTGTGTCAGACGGAAATTATAAGTTGATTATCTCTTGTGGGTAAAGTGTGCGAACTCTCTGAGTAAGAAAACTATCTAGATAGCCGTGCTCATGGTCAAGAGCGGTGTTGAGAACTTGCTTGATATTGCTTTCCTTTTTATAAAAACAATTTATGGATGGAATGGAAAAAGGTGGGGCGGGACCCTAGGGATTTAAAATAGGCTGGTCGGGGACCAGTGGTAAATACGGGATAGCCTAGAGTATTGAGTAGACGGAGCCACTTAATGATATAGGAGACAGAATCTCCACTAGTACTTTACAAACAAAAACTCAGTTTATAAAACTGTATTGGTTAAAAACACTAAGTCTCAGGATTTGCTATTACTTAATCTATTTCAATAAATAGCTTTGTGCAAAATAAAAGAACCATAAGCCTTCCCTTTGACTAGCCTTGCATCTATAATAATTGCATTGTGTATTAGCTCGCGGGTACGGTTGTGTACTCAGGCTCGCTTAATATAATCTTTCAGAGCCTCTTGACCAAGATCCATATGAACACTACTCGGCCGCTGGACCAGATGGTGAAGAAGGCGATGAAGCTTAGGCCGGGACCCCCAGTCGCTTGCCTATGGGCAGAGCGAATGGCTCCACTTCTGTCTCTTTTGCTCCCGCTCTTATCTTTTAATTCTGTACTCTGAACTATGTAGTTTGGCGGCTTGCGTGCCCCTCTTTTGTAAGACAGATTGGCTGTATGGCCTGTTATGTAATAACTAAGATGTTGAACAATGTATGCGATGTATGTGTATGAATCAAGTATGTATCTATGTGTGCTAACCACTGATCCAGGGATTGGCACAATTGACACAGTGGGATCCTAGATTACAAATTTGGGGTCCGACATCAGAACAACCAGACATCATGTGCCCTACCTTTTTATACTTGTAACAAACTGGCGGATTAGTACATCTAGCTTGGTGATGCCCTAACTGCAAACATCTAAAGCAGGTGCCTCTATCTTCAGAACAAAGCACCCTAGTATTCGAACCAATCTCTCCCCAATTTTTTTTGGTATTCCTCCCCCTTTCCTGTATTCACCAAATCTTCCCATTTAGATGTGTCTCTGCTTCTATCAGAACGCAGCACACCTCCTCTCACCCCAGATCTACCTCGAGAACCCCCTCTAAAATTCATCCCCTGATCGAAACCCCCGTTTGCACGAAGAGTCTCTCTACCACGAGCCTCCTACTGCCACCCCTTGGCCTGATTCGAAGGATCGCGTTCTTCCACCCCAGTATTCCGAAGATCCACTCTAGACCTATCAACACCAGAAGAGGGATAAGGCTTACCAAAACTCGGAAAAGCCCCCGGAGGATGCTCTTGGAACCTCCGCTGTTGATCCTGATCCCTCCTGAGCTTAGCATGAAGATCTTCCTCCGCCAGCAGATCATCCTCCTCCATTCATTCTTCTGGAGCACTCCTTTTGCCCCCCGTCCAGCTACGAAAGGCATCCCCAAAGTGCCGAGGAAACCTGCCTCTATCACAATCCATCGCTCCCTCTTTCACAACCTCAGCAAAGGATTTACTTAGAGGGGGAGGACTACGATTCCGCCAAATCTACGAATATCGCTCAAACTAGCACAAAACCCTAACTCTCCCAGCACAGCCCCTTTTGGAATCCAACGCCGCTCCTGCGTCGAGAATCCTACACCAAGAGTGCGAGAAAAGGTCGAGGAGCGAAGTACCAAACCTTCGAATCGGCCTAGACCGCCTATAGAAAGTGTCGGTGGACGCCCGTACATGATCGTCGCTCGCAGCCGACACTTGGAGCGGCGCTCTGTCAATTTTATCATTTTCATAAGTTGAATAGTAACGACCAAACATCTATAATCTTTTTTGTTCCCCGTTGCTTTGACTCAGAGTAACAATGTTAAAAATAATAAATAGTAGCACATTCGTTTTTATGTGTATATATACAAAGAATATAATGAATTATGTGTAAACTTCACGTAGTTTGTAATAGATATGGAGTGTTTTTTTTTATCATAGAAAAGAACATTACATACTATATCGAGGAACCAATGTGCTCGTATTCCAGCACAGCGAAGTGCGCGCTCCATCCTGTTTATATCGCGTATGCACTGCTTTTTTTTTTTTTTTTTTGTTGCGGTGCAATTAAATATCTGTTTGCCTACTGCTGTCCAATGCAAATCAGATTAAGATACACTGATAAGCTTTCGTGTTTTCCCTCTCTCAAACAGGTACAACACTCCCAAAAAATTGCCGCCACGTTGCGCTATCCTACCTAGTTTACACCAAAGTTGGCATTTTCTCGTAACATCTCGTCATCCATGCCTATAGCAAAAGCCAACGCTAAACAAACCGGCTCACTCATCTTGCACACACGCACAGAATCTGTACACAAATTAGTAGTCTACGACGGGGTTAGACAAGAAGCTAGCGAGGCCGAGCCAACTGCCAAGAGCCCAAGGCAAGTATATGCCGGGAAAGAAATTTCGCAAATGGCCCTCGCGATCCGCTAGTTAATTTCGCAAATGGCCCTTGCGATCCGCTGAAACTAGCGAGCGAGAGACACATGGTGTGTTTAGAACCATTTCGGCTTTTCATTCAGAAAAAGCTTTTCATTCGGAAAAACTAGAAGCTGTCTCAAACGGGAGGTTTTTTCCGTCGGCTTTCTCGAAGCGAAAGTCAGATATACGTGAAAAAAGCTAAAGCCGGAAGCCTGCTAGGTAGCTTCCACACCTCGTTCGGTTTACCTCAAGTTCACATGTATTTACCTGCTTTTGCCATCGCATAAGATCCCCCTCACAGCCAAACCCAAACCCTAATCCACTGCGTCCTACTCCCCACGCCCCAGAGCCCCTCCTCCTCTTCCTCCCGTGCGCGGCGCTACCTCTCCCTCTCCCTCCCGAGCGGTGCCGGCGTCCCTCCTCCTCCTCATGCGCCACTGCTGCTGCCTCTCTTTCTCCTCCTCCCCACGCGCTGCCACTATCCTCCACCGATGCCGTCCTCCCCTTCTCCTCCCGAGCCGCTACCCTCCTCCTCCTCCTTGAGCCCACTTTGAAGTCGTCGTGAAGGGGCACACGTGGTCATTGCCCTTCTCCCCCTAAGCCCCATGGCCCGACCCCGATGTGGCCGCCTTGACCAGATCTGTTCTCCTCCTTGACCTCGAGCCGCCACCTCCTCCTCCTCTCCCTAAGCCGGCCCGACGCCCTAACGCTGACCTCCCCACTGTGACCCTCCTCCATGACACCCACGCCTTGACCTCCCTGCTGTGACCCTCCTCCGCCAATGCCCACGCCTTGGCCTCCTCCTCTGTGACCCTCTGCAATGTCAACAGTGGCCCAAACCACCTCTTTTTTTAAATTTTTCCTGTTGTAAATTAATTATGTAGGTAATATTTGTTTATTGTGATAATTGTTTGTTTTAATAATTATTTATTGTAATTGTTTATGTAATAATTATTTTGGTAACAATGGTTTATTGTAATTATTATTGTTAATTATGTTAATTATGATAATTATCGTTAATTGCAGTTAATTGCGGTAGTTATCGTTAAATATCGTTAATTGCATTAATTATCATCAATTGCGTTAGTTCTCGTTAATTATCGTCAATTGCGTTAGTTCTCGTTAAATATCATTAATTACCGTCAATTACGTTAATTGCCGTTAAACGACATCAAACTTGACCATTCTTTGCCTCAGGGATGTTTCAGGCATTTCTCATCTCAAAAGTTACAACCAAATTTATTTAAAAATAGATAGTCAAATATTAAACATCTACGGTTTAGCGTTTAACCTTGCAAAGAGACACGCCAATGGGCGCCTGCGACCAAGACACGGCCCGATTAGGCAACTACCATTCGTCTCAGGTACTATTAAATGCGCCGGTCGGGCAGGTGGCGGCAGCCTGACTCGATTCGTCTTGATCTTAGGGCGGCCCCAACTGTTTGGCTGTCGGGCGATGTGGCTGTTAGAACAAAAAAATCCAAAAAATTAGAAAATGTGTAGAATTGATAGACATAAAAATTAAAAATATTGAGGCAATCATATTGAAAATGTAATAAAGAGCTTTATTTGTCTTCCCACTTGAGGTGGGGGCTACTGGAGGTCGTTGCGAACGGACTCCTCGGAACTTATTTTCATACCTTTGGTAAACCTCGTATAACCGAGAATGAACTTCTGCAAAATAGTCAGTATAGTCTAGCCACATAGCATCACTAAGAAGATCAAGTACAGTACCAAATACACCAATTTTAGCCCTAGGATCTAAAAGAAATGCAAATGCATATAGGTAAGGGATTTCTCTCCAATATTTAAGGTATTTATATTTCATGCAAACAACAGCATTGCGTAAAACTATGTCATTTTCAAACATTTTCAATTGAGTAGCAATCCGTAAAATAGTATGCACAATGATAGGAGATGTTGGATAGTAGACAGCGGACAAAGCAACAGCTGCCTCATAATTTTTTTAAAAAAATGACAGTACCTTCTCAGCAACGAACCAATGTTGCTCAGTTAATAACATAGTACCATCAGTGCTAGGATAGTGCGTTTGAATAAATACAGAAAAAATGCTCTTTATGGTAAAAGATTCTTAAGCATGAGGTAAGTAGAGTTCCACCTTACCTCCATGTCCAAACCGAACTTTCTTGGACGTACACCCATCTCCCTGCAGAAGTTCTTATATTGTGCTATTCTTACGTTAGAATTATTCAAGAAAGAAATCGCATTGCAAAAAGCTTTAATATACGGACTCAACCTCTTCAAACCACATTTGACCATAAGGTTGATAATATAACAAGCGCATCGTTGATGTAGCAGGAAGAAATCGGTATATGTACTCAACACTGGAGTAAAAATGTCCATGGCCCTAGAGTTTGAAGCGATGTTGTCTAAAGTAATTGCGAATATTTTGTCTCAGTAAGATCAAAGTATTTCACGACTTTGATAATCTGATTCATAATATTCTCCCGTGTGTGCTACATCAATTAATTTCAAACCTATAATCCTTTTCTCCATTACCCAGTCGTCATTAATATAATGCGCAACCACACTAAGGTAACCTCTCTAGCCCGGCCACTCCATATGTCTGAGGTCAGGGCCACCGAAAATGTGCACGTACTAAATTGTTCCTTTATTTTATTACGACGTTCATTGTAGTATTTCACTAGATCCCTAGTTGTTGTCTGTCTAGAAACGGAAGTAAATTTAGGATTATACGCAATCCTAATGTAATTTTGGAAAGAAGCAGACTTGCCAAAGCTTAACGGTAAATCCTCAGAAGCAATTAAATGACAGAGAGATTGGCGGACTACCTGAGGATCGTAGTCCCAGCTAGATACCGTACCGTCGTGGTTTTATTGCAGCTACGTCTGCCTCATCGCCAATCCTTGCTTGGTTCGACACCTTGTAGCATGTCTAATCAAGTGCCCCGTTCCACCTGTAGACTTTGTAGACAATTCACGGCGACAAATTTTACAAATAGCATATGGTACCTCATTTCATTGCGTCTTGCTGGGTTGTCTGTCGAAATTCTCCCACACTCCCGATGTAGAGCGGCCTCGACCTCTTTGCTCGGTTCTTGATTGAGCTTGATCTTGACGTGGAGGCCGATGACGGAAC
Source organism: Phyllostachys edulis (assembly GCA_036346405.1). Lineage (NCBI taxonomy): Eukaryota > Viridiplantae > Streptophyta > Magnoliopsida > Poales > Poaceae > Phyllostachys > Phyllostachys edulis. Next base: position 47,937,869 of record CM070557.1, on the reverse strand, counting down.
TCCACCTTGCTCCTCAAGTGAAACCTCCGGTTGGTTTGAGGCAAGCAGCGCAGATCCATAGACGCAATTTAAATCTGTTGAAAGTCCAACTCACTAAGAGCAAAGTCATCGTAAGGACTATCCATAACTAAAACTCGCAAAATCGAAAATAACACTATTACTACTTTAATCTTAGCATACTAATAACTAACAATAAAAGTATTACAAAAATAGTATTGTACCTCTTTCGCAGACTTGGTGACGAAAATTGAAATTTTCAAATTTTGGCACAAATTTTTTGAAATTTGCCAAATTAGCTCAACACGGATTTGAATTTGCACAACACAATTTCAAAAAGAGAATAGAGAATGAAGGGTGCTGAATGAGGGGGTATGGTGCCTATTTATAGAAAAAATTTCAGATTTTTTTCTATTTTTTTCGCTATTTTTTAAGCCCACAACGATCAAAAAGATCAAAAATCGCTGGCCAAATTTTTGTTTGTCTTGGGCAGGGCATGACCCATGCACGACCTGCCAATCGCCTTCCTTTTCTTCTTCCGGGCCGGTCCCAAGCCCAGACCAGGCCAGGCCGACCTCATCGCCAGACCGTCGGCCGCCTTCTCGCCTCCCTCCTCCCAGCCAGGCTTCTTCCTCCCCCGTCCCCTAAGACCCGCCTCAGGCTCCCGCGATCGACCCGTGCCTCACTCGTGTGACCCCAGCCTGCCTCGGAGGCTCACTGCAGCGACCCATGCCTCCTCCTCCTCGCGAAGCCGTAGAGGCTTCCCGCCTCCTTGCCTCGGAGGCCTTCCCACGACCCGCCCCCACTGCGCCTCGGAGCCTCCATGACCCATTCCCACCTGAGGCTCCTCGTCGACCCGCCTCATAGAGCCTCACAGGCCCCGCGCGTCCCAGGCCCATGCCGCCTCGTCGACCCCGCTTGCTCCTCGTCTCCTGTGGCCCCGCTTGCTCGCCGCCTGGCCCGCCATTGGCCCTCGCTTCCTCTCTCCCACGACCCGCCGTCTTTGCCGCATGACTCGCTTGCGCATCGCTGCCCTCTCCTCCTCACATCGCCGCTCGACTTCGGGCGATGCCTCACATCGTGCCTCCTCCTCTACTCCGCGGCATCGCCGCCGCCGAGCCGACGACTCTCTCGCCTCTCTCGGCTCGCCTTCCTCGTCGCACGGCCTTGGTGCACGCACGCAGGCGCCACGCAGTGACCGCCTCCTCCTTCTCCGCTTCCGCCGCGGATCACAAGAACATCGCGCCCACCTCCTCTACTCCGCTGGCCGCCCCGACCTCCGCCACTGTTCAGAGTCAGTGCCACAGCCACAACAGGCCTGTTGCCGTCACCGCCGACGCAACGGCCCCTTCGTTCGTCGTCGTCGGCCGGTCGGTCCACCGTGGCGAGGTGACGCCCAAGCACGGTCCATAAATAATACGGACCATGCCGTGCTACGATCAAGCCTACAGTATCGTGCTTCGTGTCGATCCGGTAGACCCGACCCATTTAGCCAGCTCTACCTTGCAGCCTAGCCGGACACGGATTTTGAGGAAAGCCACGGCTACCGTGCCAAACAGGCAACAAACAGCTCCAGCCAGACTCAGATCCGATCCCCGCTCCAGATCTCGCGTCCCTCCCATGACCGCTCCCCCTCCTCGGATCTAACCATTCCCCCTCGCTGCGACCGGAGGAGAGATCTGCGCGCGCACCGGCCATGGCGGGCGCCGCGGGAGGCTTCGTCACGCGGGCCTTCGAGGCCATGCTCAAGGAGTGCTCCGCCAACCGCGGCAAGTTCGCCGCCCTCCAGCAATCCATCCAGTCCTACCTCGGTGCGTGCCCTCCTCCCTCCCCCTCGCATTGGGTTCTCGCTGCAATCCATGGGTGTGCATGCGCCCGATCGGTGGCTAAGGAGGGAGCTGTGGTTTGCGGTGTGTCTTCGCAGATAGCATCAAGGGGGCGGCGGGCCAGGAGCCGCAGCAGCAGGAGGACGGGAAGCAGCCGGCGGAGGGCGGCGCGGCGGTGCCCATCACGCAGGTGCTCGCGTCGGCCGGGCGCGTGCTCGAAGGGTCCCAGGCCGAGCTGGTGCTGCAACCACTACGCCTGGCCTTCGAGACCAAGCACGTCAAGCTCGCCGAGCCCGCGCTCGACTGCCTCCATGTAATTGGCATCTCCTTTTCATGCTCCTTTCTACTTGTTTACCTGTCCGATGCTTGCAAAGCGGAAACTGTGTAACATTGTCGCTGAGCACCGTTGACCTGACGAATGCGGTGCGGCTGGAGAGATCTTGCCCTTCGGTAGCAAAGGCATTGGTCCTTAGCGTGATAGAAAACGTTGCCTTGTGTAGGATGAGGCTTTGCTTGTTTATGTGGCGATTGATGCTGGATTGGACTAGTGCTCATTTCATATGTGCAAAACCATAGCACAACCCTTTACATTTGGTTATTTCGACAATTGGGTTAGAGATGGATGCAGGTTGTGTATACCATTTGACTAGTGTACAAGTCCAACAAGGTTGGTATCTAACATAGACTACCGTCATCTGAAGAGGATATGGATATAGAATGGAATTTAGAGATAAAATCAAATGCGTGCGCACGAACAGTTTACATCTGAGTAATAAATTGATTCATTACTATAAGATTTACATTAACAAACTTCACTAAAATGTTATGCGTAATCCACAAATCACAAACATGATGTATAAACATGTCTACTTAAGCTCTAGCATGTCCTTTTTGGATAGTTTGGTTCATGTGCCAATTTGTTTAGCTAGTATTCATATACATCTAATGTAAATCTGATTTGAGTCCTTATGCTGCTATTGCATATACAGATATGACATATATCATATCTTCTCCATATAGTATCAATTACCATCCTTACCCTGTGTTCACTAGCTCAGGCAGTGCTAAATTACAAGGGGATTGAGTCAAGTGTGCGCTTTTCACTCCGGATGTGTTGCAGTCCATATGAATATCCTAACTGACACTCCTTTTTTCATTGTATCTAATTTTAGACCAAGAATAATTCCTCTGATATGTTTTTACCACCTTTACATTGTGAACACTTTGTTACCTTTCCTTTTCTGCATTGCAATATTGCATGACATTTATTGGACAATCTTTTCTGACTGGGCTGTTTCATTTCGATCACCAGAAACTTATTGCATATGATCATCTAGAAGGTGATCCTGGTTTAGAAGGTGGTAAAAATTCCCCACTATTTACTGACATCCTGAACATGGTCTGTGGTTGTGTTGATAACACCTCCTCTGACAGGTATGCATCAGATTAAGCTGATATTATGTTGGGTCACACTTTTACACAGATACTTACTTGAGCAACATATCTGTGTTGCAGTACTGTTCTCCAAGTTTTGAAAGTGCTTCTCAATGCTGTTGCTTCAAATAGGTTTAGAGGTACCTTCTAACCTTGCTAAGCTTATTTTCTATATTTCTTGAACATTCCATTTATTAGGCAGGTTAGAAGCTATTGCGGTTGTTAATATGGCATCTCTAAGCTATTATGGCACGCTCTAGGCAATGGCTAAGCTTATCAGTTATGGGTTGGCCATACCTTTTCCCGAAGTTCTAGCCATTTAATAATGTTACTTTCTTAACTCTGTTGATCTGACATGATATGAGGTTACTGTCGATAACTTTGTGTACATATCACCGCAAGATGCATACCTGAGTTTGCACGCTTGTTTCTTGTCATACATTTTCTTTGGTGAATTAAAGAAGATATCTAGAAGTGTCTTTATAAAAAGGCTAAAAGCAAACAGGTAGAAGTTATTAATCAATGTATTACCCAGGCAAAGTCACTGAGGAGGTGTAAATATTGCTGCATGTAGCTAGCTTTCCATATAGAAGAACAATGTGAGATGCCGTACATAATTTGAGTTTGATGCTGTTTGTTGGAATGCAGTACACGGAGAACCATTGCTTGGAGTGATTAGAGTATGCTATAATATTGCTCTCAACAGGTACTTGTTATATTAATATTACCACCTCATAGTTTGCTATTATTTTGACATTGAGACATGTCTGATAATTTACTTATATTTCCATAGCAAGAGCCCTGTGAACCAGGCTACCTCAAAGGCCATGTTAACCCAGATGATCAGCATTGTATTCAGGCGGATGGAATCCGAGCAGGCAAAAATTTCCCTAGAACTTCTATTAGCATTATGGAAAGGAAAAATGGTTTGTTGAAGTAGTTTCTTGGTCTTCATCTTGCTCTTTCTGTGTCTCAGGTTTCTGTACCACCTGCAAGTTCTTCAGTTAAAGACGCACCTTCATCTAGCACAAAGGACTCAGAAAATGGTGAGATATCCAATGATAACCAAGATGAGGAAAATATTACTCTGGGAGATGCGTTGTCCATGAATCGGGCTTCAGAAGCATCTCCAACATCTGTTGAAGAGCTTCAGAATCTTGCAGGAGGAGCAGATATTAAGGTAGTGAGATTGGATCACTTTTTGTTTTAATGTTGCTATCCGGACATTCCAAATTCCAAATAACTCATATATTTCATTAGTTCTCTCTAATATAAGGATTCATTTTGCAGGGGTTGGAGGCTGTTCTTGACAAGGCTGTTGAACTTGAGGATGGAAAGAAAGTGTTGGGGTTCGTTAAACTATAACTTGTGTTTAGTACTCCTATCTATGATGTTACTTTCCTTTATCATTCCTAGTGACATGCCAGAGATGGCAGTAACTGATTACCTTAACCCCCCTCCCCCTTCCTTTTTCTAGTGGAATTGACCTGGACACTGTGAACATAATACAGCGTGATGCACTATTGCTCTTTCGGACTCTTTGCAAGGTCGATATTTTTATTGAATAGCTTACGTAATGTTACTTTGATCAGAGTTGGCTAGAAGATCACCCTGGCATCTTTCTTCCTTTTTTTTGTCATCCTTGTAGATGAGCATGAAAGAAGAAAGTGATGAGGTTGCTACAAAGACAAGGCTGCTGTCACTTGAATTGTTGCAGGTTAGTTTATATCTTTGGAGGTTTGCTAATATTTGATTTTGTTTTGTTTAGATGGTATCTGGTAAGTGGTAACTCCTTTACCTGCAGGGATTGTTAGAAGGAGTCAGTGATTCGTTTACCAAAAATTTCCACTTCATTGATTCAGTTAAAGCATATCTTTCCTACGCTCTTCTGCGGGCATCGGTGTCTTCATCCCCAGTTGTTTTTCAGGTCATTCTTTTCTATCGTTTTTTTCATCTTTCTGATGCATACCCCTTTGGCATGATAATATTGACAGATTCTTTAATAAATGACCTATTTTCTTGTCTTCTATCATGTTAAACTGTCTTTTCTTCTTGGCAGTATGCTAGCGGAATATTTTCAGTTCTATTGCTTCGTTTTAGAGAGAGTCTGAAGGTAAATCGTCATTAATAAAAATCACATTATGGGCATATTGTTTGCAGTATTTGGTTTCTTTTGGTATCGTGACAATTTTTTTTTTTTTGATATTTGTGCAGGGGGAAATTGGTGTATTCTTTCCTTTGATAGTTTTAAGGTCTCTGGACAGCTCGGATAGCCCACTCAGTCAAAGGGCCAGCGTTCTTAGGTGATTCTCCTTTTCTGTACAGAATCTCATCTTGATGCATAATGCATAAATAAATAATTAAATATACGTGATGTTTGATCCAATTTTGTCGTATTTGTTTGTTTTTATTTGTTTTGCTGGCATAGATCATCTTGGTGCCTTTATATTTGATGTTATTTGATTGATTTGTTAATCAGGATGCTGGAGAAAGTTTGCAAAGATTCACAAATGCTTGCAGATGTGTTTGTAAATTATGATTGTGACCTTGAGGGACCAAACCTTTTTGAACGCACAGTAAGCACAAGGAAGATTGTTTTACACTATATAGAATTAGCATATCTGGTTATTTATTGACTTGTGACACATCTGATTGGTCATGTCTCCTATCAGGTTAGTGCGCTCTCAAGAATTTCACAAGGATCTCAAAGTGCTGATACTAACACCGTTGCTTCATCTCAAACAGTTTCTGTAAAAGGCTCGTCTCTTCAGGTTACTATTATTCATATTACTTAAATTTCCTTAACCTTTCTTGTGTGATGTTAATATCACATAAAAACCCAAATTGCAGTGTTTGGTGAGTATTTTGAAGTCACTGGTTGATTGGGAGCAAGTTCGAAGAGATTCCTTGAAGCAGGGGAGCATTGTCGAATCTCGTGAAGAGGATGCTTCTGCAAGGAGCTTGACAACTGACGAGACAAAGAGCCAAGAGGATGGTCGCACTCAGTTTGAGAGAGCTAAAGCTCATAAGTCAACAATGGAGGCTGCAATCTCAGAGGTGGGAGGCTTGCTGTTTTTCTTGTTTCATTTTGCAATTAAGTGGCTTCTTTACCTCATGATGTTTATCAAATGCATGTATGTAGTTGTGGCAATGTTATCCTAGTTTTCTCGTGCTGCATTACTGATTGTAACTGAGCCCTTTCCCTCCTTTTCTTTTGCAGTTTAATCGCAAACCAGCAAAGGGGATTGAGTATTTATTATCAAATAAGTTGATTGAAAATAAGGCGTCATCTGTAGCTCAGTTTCTCAAGAGCAATTCTAGCTTGGATAAGGTGATTTCAAGATATTTAATGATCTGCTTGCAGTTTTTCTGAAATGCAAAAGGAGGATTATTTCATAGTTATTGGTCAGAAAGGTGTGGCTAACCACTAACTTTCCTGAGCTGTAACTTTGCAGGTTATGATCGGTGAATATTTGGGACAGCATGAGGAGTTTCCCCTTGCTGTGATGCATGCTTATGTTGATTCCATGAAGTTTTCGGGGTTGAAGTTTGATTCTGCGATTCGTGAGCTCCTGAAAGGATTTCGCCTTCCTGGGGAGGCACAGAAGATTGATCGCATAATGGAAAAATTTGCGGAGCGGTATGTATGTATAGAATCTTAGTACTTTTTCTTCAACATTTCTACCAGTGGTGTCCTCAAATACTTATATGATGACTTGCAGGTACTGTGCTGATAACCCTGGACTTTTTAAAAATGCAGATACTGCTTATATTCTTGCTTATGCTGTTATAATGTTGAATACTGATGCACATAATCCAATGGTGTGGCCTAAGATGTCGAAATCAGATTTTGTACGTATGAACTCTGTGAGCGATGCAGAGGAATGTGCCCCAAAGGATCTCTTGGAGGAAATTTATGATTCTATTATCAAGGAAGAGATAAAGATGAAAGATGATTTCCCTGATGCTGCAAAAACCAGTAAACTGAGACCTGAAGCAGAAGAACAAGGCCGTCTTGTCAATATACTCAATTTAGCTCTTCCAAGACTGAAGTCAGCAAGTGATACAAAGGCAGAAAGCGAAAAAATCATCAAGCAGACTCAAGCACTTTTCAAAAATCAGGGACAGAAGAGAGGTGTTTTTCATGTTGCTCAGCAGGTTGAGCTTGTTAGACCAATGCTTGAAGCTGTAGGATGGCCTTTGCTTGCAACATTTTCGGTAACCATGGAGGAAGGTGACAGTAAGCCTAGGGTTGTATTATGCATGGAAGGGTTTAGGGCTGGTATCCATCTTACTCGTGTTCTTGGGATGGACACCATGCGCTATGCTTTCTTGACATCCTTAGTGAGGTAGGTAATTATCTTTTCTATTTATGGATTCACACTAAATGTTCTTCAATCTTCATCAAACTTCATTATGCAATTTTATTTCTTGTCATTTAGTTATATGAATGTAATGGTGTCCTTTCTTTGTTAACATTATGCAGGTTTACATTTTTGCATGCTCCTAAGGAAATGCGTAGTAAAAATGTTGAGGCATTGCGGACTCTCCTTGCTTTAGCTGACACAGATATGGATGCTTTGCAAGATACTTGGAATGCTGTTTTAGAATGTGTCTCAAGGCTTGAGTATATCACTTCAAATCCTTCAATTGCTGCAACTGTTATGCTGGGATCAAATCAAATATCAAGGGATTCTGTAGTTCAATCACTGAAAGAGTTGTCTGGAAAGCCTGCAGAACAAGTCTTTGTAAACAGTGTAAAGCTACCAAGTGATTCCATTGTTGAATTCTTCACTGCCCTTTGTGGTGTTTCTGCAGAAGAACTGAAACAGACACCTGCTCGTGTCTTCAGCTTGCAAAAGCTTGTTGAGATAAGCTACTATAATATGGCTCGGATACGTTTGGTATGCTCTGGCTCTCGTTGTTTGCATTATTGCTGCCTAATGGTTCTTTTAACAATCCTTCTATCATTTCATGCTGCCTTTTTGTAGTTTAACAAAGTGAAGAGATAAATAAATAGGGCCTGCTTCTTTTTTATTCTAAGAAAAACTAATAGAAAAATCTCACATTGGGAACTTTATGGGGGCAGGAGAAGAGTAGAGACTGCTCGATTCAGACATTCTTTTTTTAGCCATAAGATGTTGGTCATATGCTATTCATTTCACCCACATGAAATTTAGACATGCCACTAAAATGAATTAAAGTGAGTGAATCCATGTATCAATGCTGGAGATTTTTGAAGTAGTACATATACGAACTTGGGGCATATGCATATCATAGGTGCTATGAAGCATTCAGTGAACTTTACTCAGTTGAAAGCATGATAGCCTAATATTATTCTCTAGTGCTGAAGAATTATTGCTATGCATCTAAGTTGCACAGCAATACAATATGTCATGTGGCACTGGTACAATATGACATCAGCACAGCAATATGATATCCTTCTCAATTATCTATACAGTGATGCGGATATACATGTTAGAATTGGGAGAGGAGGATTTTGCTATTCATAACTGTGCATCTTATTCATCATTGATATATACATGTTAGAATTGGGAGAGGAACACAAATATTTTCAATATAAATGAATGCTCATGTTTGAAACATAAAATTTTAAATCCAATTAGCAAGTGACAAAAAAGGCAATTACTTCCAGATATGGTAGGCTAAACAAACTGGTGTTTCCTTGAGACACTGGGCTTTGATGCACCAAAGCTTTGTAAAAAGTGCAAAACCTTTTTTATGGTAAGTAAATAGTGCAAAACTTGCTGGTAAAATATATTTCAGTGTGTTTTTATTATTTTTGTGAAATCATTTTGTCGTATATTTCTGTACTTGCTGGAGCCATTTTGTTGATCTGCGTGTATCCAAACACCAGTCTGTCATCTGTTTGAAGTGTCAGTGCAATTCACAGCAACATCAGGGATCTTTTTACTGATAGGATGTATCCTAAAATGAATTTTTAGCTGTTATTTATCATGTCATGATTAAATATGTGGTCTGTCATTGCGGCTAATAACTTACCATTTATATATGTACACATAGGTGTGGGCCAGAATTTGGTCTGTGTTGGCTCAGCATTTTATTGCTGCTGGGAGCCACCATGAGGAGAAAGTTGCCATGTATGCCATTGACTCACTGAGGCAGCTTGGTATGAAGTACTTGGAACGTGCAGAATTGAACAAATTCACATTTCAGAATGACATACTAAAGCCTTTTGTTATTTTAATGAGGAATAGTCGCAGCGAAAAAATCCGTGGTCTGATTGTTGATTGCATTGTTCAGGTATGTCTTTATGTATAATTTTTGACAAATAAATGAAATCTGATGATCTGGGGCTTTTATATCAAATTATGTTCTAAGTAAAAAATTTGCTGGATGAACATGCAGTTGATCAAGTCAAAAGTTGGTAGTATAAAGTCAGGTTGGCGTTGCGTATTCATGATATTCACTGCAGCAGCTGATGATGAGAACGAATATATTGTTGAAAGTGCTTTTGAAAATGTAGAACAAGGTAACTTGGAAAGTAACCTATATAGCTGGCATGAATAGTGTTTCCCCCAACTTATATTAATATATTCTAAAGATGCTAATTTTTTCTTTCTTGACTTATATTTTGAACTAAATGAATGTGTTTTGGCAGTTATCTTGGAACATTTTGATCAAGTTGTTGGTGATTGCTTCATGGACTGTGTCAACTGTCTTATTGGTTTCGCTAATAACAAATGCACTCCTCGAATTAGTTTGAAGGCTATTGCTCTCCTACGTATATGTGAAGATCGTTTGGCCGAGGTTGGGATGATGACTACCCCCCCTTTATGAACTTATTTTCAACTTCGCATTCTCTTTATGTTAATATCTGTAGTTCTGTTGTTCTCTTATTCATTCATGGAAATGCATTTTTTTTGTGTCATTTATTTCTTTGTGCAGGGGTTCATTCCTGGTGGTGCTGTTAAACCTGTTGATGTTGTTCCAGAGGCCAATTTTGATGTGACTGAGCATTACTGGTTTCCTATGCTGGCTGGCTTGTCTGATTTGACTTTAGACTCCAGACCAGAAGTTAGACATTGTGCACTTGAAGTGTTGTTTGATCTGCTGAATGAGAGAGGACATAAATTCTCCTCTCCTTTTTGGGAGAGTATTTTCCATCGTGTACTTTTTCCTATATTTGATCATGTAAGGCATGCTGGAAGGGATGGCCTTTCTTCTGGGGATGATTGGCTTCGTGATACTAGCATTCATTCTCTGCAGTTAATCTGCAACCTTTTCAATACTTTCTATAAGGTAACAGATGCTGTTTTTTTCATCCTGATTTGAGTGGCTTCATGGAAATCCTTTGGATCTTTCAGCACATCATTGTCATGAAAACTTTTGATTCTATAGTCGTTCTCTTCATTTTAGAAGACATAGTACATATCCAGTCATCCTGCACATAGGGCAAGAGAGCCAACTGGAAAGTTGATTGGTTGGTCATCACCTGATTGTGGTCTTTACAGGAGGTGTCATTTATGCTTCCACCTCTTCTGGGCTTGCTACTCGAGTGTGCCAAGAAAACAGACCAAACTGTCGTTTCAATTGCTCTTGGAGCTTTAGTTCATCTAATAGAGGTTGGGGGTCACCAATTCAGTGATGGTGACTGGGAAACACTACTAAAGAGTATTAGGTATTTTCTCGGATTCTATTCCTGCTGAAATTAATTTTGCCTTTCATTATTCATATGTTAATGTTGGCATCACTTGTCAGGGATGCATCATACACAACCCAACCCCTCGAACTCCTCAATTCACTAGGATTTCAGAAGGCAAACAATCAACAATTGCTTTCAAGAGAAGTGGAGACCAACTCTCTTGGCAGTAGTTACCATGATATCAGGGGAGGAGCTTCGATAAGTAATAATGGTGAACATGATGGTCATCAGGAAACAAATCTACAGACTAGCCTGGACAATTCAGAAGGTACACTAATCTAAAGTGTTCCTCTAGTTGTTTTATACACCAAGCAATACTTTCAGATGAATTGAAATACTGAAAAGTTGACATCATTTATTGTATACAACTATTCATCTAGGTTTGCCATCACCATCAGGGACAGCACAACCTGCAGTTTCGCCACGTGGTCAAACCTTTGGACAAAGAATTATGGGTAATATGATGGGTAATCTTTTGGTGAGAAGTCTTACATCCAAATCAAAAGGTCGAACGGACGATATTGCTCCACCCTCACCTGTGAAGGTACATGTTCTGTCCTCTTGCACATATTGATTAGATGTCTAATTACTATGATTTGGCCATTAGCAGATTGCATGTACGTGTAGCTTGCTGTATCTGCACGTCAATAAATATTTAACCATACATTCTCACAAAAGATGCTAATTATAAGTTATAGCTTGTATTTAATATTTGGTGTTCCTGTGCGTCTCACAAAAGATGGACTTGGTTATAACTTGTATGGTAACATGCAGACACCTGAGCTCATTGGTGTGTGAACAAGGGTCCATGGAATGATATAAACAATACAGTAAATCTATGGATACAGTTAGAAACTTTTGGAATGCTACTGCTTTATTGATATGCTACCCAATTGTGTGTAGTGTGTGTTATGAAAAGTAATCAATATATGATTCAAATAAATTTTCAGGTTTTCTTTCCTGAATTACTCTGCCCTTCTTCTCTTTTGATATGTTGTCCATTGTTAATGCTCTTTGCTCAGCATGTATGCCCATAATTTTAACCTGCTGTAAGTCATGTCTGTGCTAGCCAGGGATAGAAAACCTGCCGGTAACCGGCCTGTTACCGGTACCGGAGGGTGGCCGGGAGGGGAAATCTCGGCGGTTTTTTCAATTTTCAAATGAATTTCAATTGAATTTAAACGAATTTGCCCGAATTTGACGGTAACGGCGGTAACCAGGCAGTTACGGTACCGAGGGGGCTTCTACCCCTCCGGTTAGCTGATCCTTGGTGCTAGCTCAGCTGGCATCCATGAAACAGCTATGCACCTATGAACTAAAGTATATTAGCACTGATACCATCAGTGCGCTTAGTATGGAAGTGCTATCTGGCCTTTTTTCATTGTTGGCTATATATTTTTTGTATGTATTTAATTTGCCTGCTTGTTGATCTAGACACCTGATGCTGACGGGGCTGACAAGATTGAAGAAGAAGAAGAGAACCCTATGATGGAGACTGTTAGGAGTAAATGCATCACTCAGTTACTGCTCCTTGGGGCCATTGACAGCATACAGGTGCAGTTTCCACTTTGTATGATGGATACTAGATCCGAATCACTTAATGTACGCACAAGCAGTGCTTTTGCAGATATACTAACTGGTGACTATTGATGAACTTTGCAGAAGAAGTATTGGAGCAGGCTAAAAGCCACACAACAGATAGCAATAATGGATATCTTGCTCTCGCTCCTAGAATTTGCTTCTTCCTATAACTCACCTTCAAACCTCCGAACAAGGATGCACCATATACCCCTAGAAAGGTAATGCTTGAATACTAGACATAACTTTTCAAATTGAGGTTTCTAACATTTGAAACTTAATATTGTGTAGGCCTCCGCTGAATCTTCTTCGCCAGGAACTAGCTGGAACAACTATCTATCTAGAGATTCTACATAAGTCAACAGTGGAGCATGATGTGAATGGATCAACTGAGGAAACAAATGGGTTTGGTGTAGAATCTGATGAACAGGAAAAGCTCAAGAGCCTAGCAGAAGGGAAGCTCATTTCTTTCTGTGGGCAGGTTTTGAAAGAGGCATCTGATCTCCAGCCTAGCACTGGGGAAGCTGCTAGTGCAGACATACATCGTGTACTGGATCTACGAGCGCCTGTCATTGTCAAGGTATAGTATATACGGGTCCTTGAAGTTTGTATGTAGGGCTTTTTTAGAGTTTCTCATCCATGTTTGGAGAAATTTTCTATTCCCACATTTTGAACTGTCATTTGCATTTCAGGTTTTGAATGGAATGTGTATCATGGATGCTCAAATATTCAAGATGCACCTCAGAGAGTTCTATCCATTAATTACAAAACTTATCTGCTGCGATCAGGTATATATGTTTTATGTCTTGGATATATTGTTCGAGGCTTTTAACATATACTAGTGCTGTAATTCTAATTTCTAATTGGTGGTTATGTCGCAGATGGATGTTCGTGGAGCCCTTGGTGATCTTTTCAGCAAACAACTTACTCCACTCATGCCCTGAATCCCGATTGTACTTTGTTCTGTTGCATATATCTTTTCTTGTTGGAGTATATTCAGTACCGGCATTTTTGTGCAATCTTGGAGCACTGAAAGGAATCTCGAGGCACATATCTGGTTTAATACCTACTTCCTAGGAGGCAAAGAGCTTTGTAGGCTGTAAATCGATAAGCTATAAGTTTTTGCCGATGATGTGAGTACACATATTATGGAAAGTTGCTTGACTATTGCATGCGCCATTTTTCCTGGTGACTTTGTTCTTTATGTGTTATTTGTCTGTGTCCGGATGGGGACGATGCTTCTATACACAAGTAGAATTGAGACAACGGAATAGCATTGGCTATATGTATACATTGTTCAGAACATTGTACTTGAGGCCTGTTGTTATATGGCAATACTAGATTAGTCGTCGTAGGGTTTCTAGCTTTGTGCATTTAATAAAGTCAAGGTCTGCTCAGTGTTGCCTTAACTGATTCTTCGATTGTAGCAGAATTTGTGTTGGCTCATTGTTCTTTTTATTTTACTCCGTGTAATATTGGTGCGTTAGTGTATCAGTTGTATTATTGATGCCCTGCTTGAGTTACTTTTCTGGACACGACATCCTATAGGTATTATGCATTGCAATGCAGATATTACTGTAGAGTGTTCTATCTTACAGTCATTCGTTAGTTGCCAATTCAATTGAAGCCACATTCTGCGTCAGTGTTCTCGTTATTTTCAACCAATTGGTATAACTAACCTGCAAAAACAAAACACTAGAGATCGTGTGGCTATGTTCTGTTCAACCATATCTCCGTTCATCAAAATTTAAAAGGAAACATCCAACATAGTGTGGACAGGCTTGAAGCCAGACCGATCCAATCTCTCACTTGACGGATAATACTAATTGATAATAAAATATGGTGCCAGTAATTAACTAATGATTGATGAATGAAGTAATCTGGGAGATCTGATGCCGTTGACGGCCACCCCCAACGGTAGTGTTGAGAAGCAAACTACGGTTTAGTCTTTAGTGGAAGGTGGCGACCTTCAGCGGCAAGCCATCCTCTCAAAAGGAAAACCTGCTCCATAGCCAGAACTCATTATGTTAAATGTTGGAGCCAGGAATTGGAGACGAGGGGAGCTCAACAACCTATGCAGTGAAATTACATTATACTAGGGGACCAAATAGCACGGATATATATAAAATCCTATAGATCACAAAGGAATGTAGTGGCAAAATTTAGATCATAGGGGCTCAGTGTATTTAGAATCATTGGAAAACTACAAACAAAATAGTGAAAATTAGCTCATTAGGAGCCCACCCAAGATTGTTGTAGACCCAACGAAATAGTAGTTCCCAACCGCGGATGGAGTGAAATCCAACAAAAAAATCAGTAACTAAAAGAATAAAAAAAGCTTTTATTGAGTCATCTGGATTTTTTGTATATATATATATATATATATATATATATATATATATATATATATATATATATATATATATATATATATATATATAATTTTATTGTTTTGTATCTAGCAAAATTGTAAGGTAGAACCACATAATAGATCCTAGATTCTCCATTTAATTCGGAGAAAAAGAAAGATTCTTGTTCATGGAACATCGATATAGAAAAAAAAAAGCTGACTATCGGATTTGAACATATGACCCTCACATTACAAATGTGTTGCCCGCGCGACAAATCCGGTCTTCTAGGGCACGAACAATGTGTTATTTTTGCCTTTGATGTGCGGGAGGGGCTAGTTTTGCTATTGTGCACGCCAACGGTGCCATTTTAGCCAAAAACTTCCGTGTTCCCACCTCCACACGTCGCGAAACTGTGATCTCCTTTCCACCCTCTTCCACACCCCATGTCCAAATCCGGTCACGCCACCTCCGCTATCGCCTCCCTATTCGGCCACCATGAAAAATCTTCCAAATTCGAGTTCCACTCATCATAGCAACCTAGACCGCTGTGTCCCCTAGCTTCACCATCCCTAGACGACCAAGGGTCCTCTCCTTCTCGGTCGGATTGTCGCCGGAGTCGAGCTCGCGTTGTACAACCTCGCCGCCTCCCCAGTTTCACTCCCACGTGCAGCGGCCCGCCTCCTCATGCCATGCCAGCCTAGTCCAATATGAGCACACCAGAGGTGTCACCCCATCCCACCGGTGCTCCTTGTGCCGCCTCCATCGCCGAAGAGGTCGCTGGACCCAACGATAGAGCTAGAAATTTTATACGAGGGGGTCAAGCGAACAAAATATCATTGGGGAGTTCAATTATTTGCCACTGTACTTTTAGTGGTAATTTAGGATTTGCCACTATTGTGTGTGTGACATGTGGGTCCGGGACCCAGATGTCACACACACATGCAGTGGCAAATCCTAAAATGCACTCCATTGCAGTGGCAAATACTTAATTTTCTCAATATCATTCTGTTTCAAGCAAGACTTACAAACGCTAAATGCAGCAATACATTACTTGCCATTCATTCACCTAATGATCTTGCTTGAGAGTTTAGATGGCTAATGCAGCAATACTCTCTTTCTGCGTTTAGATGGCTGTATAGTAGATCTTGCTTAAGATGGCCAATGCAGCAATACTCTCTTTCTGCGTTTAGATGGTTGTGTAGCAGAGTCCATTTGAGGATTAGAGAAAGAAATTCAATTGCGATGCATCTTGTGGACTAGAGTAGAAATTGGCTGGACCAAAATTACGGTACATCTTCATAATTAGACGTAGGGATTGGCTCAACCAATAGTGCTGCATCAACAAGAATCAAGTGTTGTCCTCTTATCTATGATTATCTTAAAAATATATATACAAAAGACTATGACGGAAAAGTTTCTTAGAAAAATGGTGATGTACAGATAAAAT
Organism: Phyllostachys edulis; assembly: GCA_036346405.1. NCBI lineage: Eukaryota > Viridiplantae > Streptophyta > Magnoliopsida > Poales > Poaceae > Phyllostachys > Phyllostachys edulis. The sequence goes on along the minus strand of CM070557.1, from coordinate 47,921,549 downwards.
AATCAGGACAATTCTAACTTACCAAACAAAAAATTAGTGGCTATGCAGTAGTCTTCTCCTTGATCGAACAAAAAAGTAGCTGTCACGCTAATTTCCCAAAATTTAGGAGAAGTTTGGATCCTAAGCAAGAGGGATTCTTGCCTTGCTTAGCAAGGGGATCCATTTGGTAGCCAAAAAAAACTAGCTTTCCCTGACAATCTAGCCAACAAGTGCCAGAAAAAACTCACCCAACATCGCGGAGAGCCAAAATGGCTCGCCTTCATCATCAAGCTTCAAGCATGTGATCCTGCGCATCCTGGTTCGCTGCATGTAATCAAAGTTTCGTTGCTCAGGTAATAAAACAAATAGCATGCCTTGCTTATGTGGTCTATAGCCTACATGGGCTAATGTGTACTAGCCAAGCTAGGCAAAGCCAGCTAATAGTTTTTGACATGTACCTTTTAGCACTTGGGTGCTGGAAGTAGCAGAAGGGATCTTGAATAATCTGAGAAAAGATTTCAGTCCATCATCGATTTGGAGTCTTGAAGAGGTCTTAGGGGAGAAGAAAGGGTCAAGGGGGAAGAAGACTTGACATGAGTTTTACCACCTCCTCTTCTCACACGTGTAGAGTTTTTTTTTGGCCTTTTGGGGTTGTGAGAGATGACCAAAGTAAAAAGAAAAACATGTTGCTACTAGCTACTTCTTAGGAATACAAGAAGATGTATTAATCTTTTGTGCACACCTACATACAGATTTTTTTCTCTTTCATTATCTAAAAACACGCTTATAGAAAAAAAATCCCACATAAGATCAAAAGGGGGTCTAAATATTTTTTGATGCATGGGGAAGCCAAGGCCCCCAATAGTCCCCGATTGCCTCCGTCACTGGCTGAACCACCGCCTCTATGCCCGGCCTTTGCCCTGAGGTCCTATACACCGATGCCAGCCCCCACTGTGCCTCTCCAAGACAAACCAAAAGGTCAAATGGACTTTTTGGTAAACCATGTTCTTGATCACATTGATCCTACCATGGTAGGATTTTCTAGTTATTAAGAATGCATGGTTTACTTTCAGTAAAGTACTTTGCAATGATATGATGAATAGTTATGTCATGTTTATTAATATTGCTAAAGTCTGCCTTGACATTGATGATACCATGTTAATCCTTAGTAAACCTAGGATAGGAGGTATAGTTACTATAGTATACACCAAACACTAAATATGTTATAACACTATGCATGCACTCGCTTGGTTATTAAATGGCACATCATCAAATAGCAATGGTTTATGCTATGGATTAAACTGGTTTTGTAGTCAGTAAGGTGGCTATGCCCCTCACCTGAAGTATATAGGGATGAAATCCACTTGTGCCGTGTAAACGACATAGTTAAACACTCAACCACACTATCGATTTATCGGATCTGGTTGTATGCTACTCTGACGGATCGAACTTACGCAGATTTGGAACCTACCATCATGCTTTTCCAGCGTGATAGCCTCCGAATGGTACGTCGCGCCACTGGGCCTGGTCGACATACTATTTCAGTGTATCAGCCGATGAGTGACATGTGCTCAAGAATGGTGGTATCGGATGGCCCCTCAAGTATCCATGTGAATCGCCCATCCGGTCCTCACAATGGTTGGTGATTATTTCAGGTGCCAGGTGCAACCCGCCCAGGGCTAAGCTGGGCCGGCACAAGTTATAATATTTAACTTACCGGGTGGAAGGACGCTATGGCTACGTATAATATGTGTTGCAAAATCTATTCGTCATAAATTATGCGGATGACTACAGATAACATGCGTTGCAAACATTTGAAATGCCTAGTTTTTTATCTTTCTTTTTGCTGAAAATTTTGCGGAATGGAATAATCGTTTACCACTGAAGTTCGCTGAAATTACCAACAAAATGCCTGTGTGTGTATACAAATCCCTTGGGTTTTTTTTCCTGTTCCATCGTCCTCTTCCCCGATTCCCATTTCCCTTCGGTTTTCCCCACCCACGCCGCCCCCCTTCCTCCCCCGCTTCTCCCTACCCCAACGCCGCCGTCTCCCCTCCCCCAACGCCACCGCTCCCCTCCCCTAACATCGTTGCCTCCCCTACCTGACGTCACCGCCTCCCCTCGGACAATGACGTACACCGCCTCCCCTGGCCCGCCGCCTCCTCTCGAAGACCCCGACGCCGACCCTTCCTTGTCCAACGCCGCCTCCCCCAGTGAGTCTCTGTCTCCTCAGACACTGGCAATGTGGCACCATTTTTCTGCTCTTGTAGGATACACTTTGCATTAGTTTTATGTATTAATCTTTCAATTCAGTCAGTTCAATCAGCAAGGTAGTTAAGATCAGCAACTCAGATTGTGAACATGGACATGTGCAGCAAATTAGATTGTTTCCGATTGCATGTCGCATCGTAAAGTTCAGAACAACATATTGAATTTGTATGCATAAAAGTAGCAATGTTGGATCGTCAAAAAATTCAAGTTTGACAGCATCTTCAATAGTCGAAGTCTTGGTAGGGTTCATTAACATATGTCTATATAGAACTCGATGAAGTTGTTTGTGTTTGGTAGAGTATAACAGTTAGCTTTTGGTTATCTTGATGGTAAAAAGGAGATCTTTTCAGTCCTGAGCAAAGTGGCACTGCTTTCTATCTTTACTCGTCTGTTTGTAGTAGCTAGCTAGTTCTCTGTTTATTTCTATCATTAAACTTGTAACTCCGATTGCTTAGCTGCTGTTACATTCCATGTTATGTGTTCTGAATTTTTTCAGTGTTGTAGTACAAGGAAACCTTCATGTAGAACTTAATAGTACTGTTTGGATTGATGTAATTGTCAAGTTAGACTCTTTAATGTGCACTGCCTTTGGCATATTAATTACTTGTGATAACTGAAGACATTCATATAACAATAATTGTGTTCTTGCTAGAAGTGAAAGTTGGAAAATAATTAAATAAAAACTATAAATTGAAAAAATTATATGGCAAAACCTTACGGTTATTATAAATTTACAGCAGTATTAATAACTGAACTTTTTATACAATGTCGGAATGGATAGAGAAGCCATCAAGTTGCTTTTGCGTTATCCTAATGGATCTAAACAACGCAGTTAGCTGGTGTAAATGGATTTCTTGAATTTGTATATAAAGATAAGCCGGAAGATACCAAGATTCTTTGTCCATGTGACACATGCATCCACACTGCTCTATTACCAAACGATGAAGTATATAGCCATTTGGTGTGCAATGGAATACTTCAGAGCTATGACAAATGGATTTTTCATGGTGAGTTTTTGGAGGAACACAATGCTAATCAGCAACCACACCCAGGAATGAAGAAATGCATGCTAACATGCAACAATTAATTAATGATGCATTTGGACATATATATGATAATGTGCTTATGTGTGATGGTAATGCCAAATACACCTGTATCTGGACCAAATTTAGAAGCACAAAAATTTTATAAATTGGTTAAAGATTTAGAGAAGACTTTATGGCCAGGATGTGAATTATCACATCTATCTTTACTATTCCTTTTGTTTAACATAAAATCCATGGACAAATGGACTGATAAATCTTTTGGAGATCTACTTGATATTTTGCACATAGCAATTCCAAATGGAAATGAATTGCCCAATTTTTTTATGAGGCTACGAAGGTTGTTTCAAAATTTGGGTTAGATTATGAACAAATTTATGCATGCCCAAATAACTGCCATCTGTTTTGGAAAGACAGGACGGACGATGATTTTTGCTCAACCTGTAAGGCTTCTAGGTGGAAAGACAAAAAGCGTAGAACCAAGTTGACAAAGAAGGAAAGCAACAACAAGCAAAGTATTACGATACTTTCCAATTAAGGAGAGGTTGAAAAGATTGTTTATGTGCAAACAAATAGCACCTCTCCCACGATGGCATGATGAAGAGCACACCAAGGATGGCGCATTACGACATCCAGCTGATTCACTAGCATGGAAGAGTTTCGATGAAAGGTTCCCAAATTTTGCATCTGATTCTCGTAATATTCGGTTTGGATTGGCTACTGATGGGTTTGATCCATATGGGATGTTGAGCTTTACTTATAGTTGTTGGCTAGTTGTTTTAGTAATATATAATCTGCCTCCATGGCTATGCATGAAGCAACCTTATCTTTTGTTGTCTTTACTAATTCCTGGCCCCAAAAGTCCTGGAGATAATATTCACGTCTTACTAATTCATGACTGTGGAGATCATGTGGATATGATCCTAATCTTAGTGTGTTGAACAATTGGCAATAGCGTTGAGGTGTTTGGTGAAACCCTCGTTTTGATAAGAATCCTTTCTTTGTCGGTCTCAAGCGGTCGAGCCAAGCCATTGTGTGGCGGTCGGGCCAGACCCACATTGGCGATCGACCCGGGCCTCAAGTCGCTCGAGCCAAGTGGCTGGCGGTCAGACTGGCCAAAGTAGATTTTGGATTTTGGAGCCGGACCAAAAATAGAGGGTGTAGGCAAGAAATGAGATTCCACTGCACTTGGTCTCATAATTTTTGGAGCTTCGAGTTAAAAGTTCTATTCGTTTGAAATTTTCAGAAGGTTTCGGATTTCCAAGTTGGAATTTTGGCTAAGTCGGTGGCGGTCGACCGCCAGCAGTGGCGATCGAGGCCAAGCTAGGGGCGGTCAGACCGATCAAAGTGGCGGTCTGACCGGTTTTGTCTAGTTCAATTCTTGCTCAATGCCATGTCTAGTTCTTTGACTTGCTAGGTTTATCATGCTTTCACATGTGTAGCTAAGTTTTTGCTAAATGAGCTAGAACTTTAAAACAACTTGAACTAAAAGAAATTAGCAATTTGTGGATTGTTTAGCCAGTTGCGCAATTAGTGCTCCTTTTGTGACATTGGTTCTATCAAAATTGTTTTGTTAGCTCTTGAATCTAGTATTGATCATTACTTGAACTTCTTGTTCTTTTAAGAATCTAAATCTGCTCTTGTGAAAAATGAAAAATCAAATTTAAAGATTGTCACGTGCTTAAAATATGCCAAACTACTCTCACGAGACTGCATGTCAAATACATGAACTTGGAGATAGTTTGATAATCCAGACGATCTCATGAGGACTGCTTGTCAAAATTGACATGAACCTCAAGATTTGTCGCCCTGGTTGAAACTTAGGAAGAGTTTGTGGATGGCTCCTAGTCCAAGATCTTCTTCACTAAGATAGACCTTTAATCAACCTTTGGCTGAAGCTTAGAAAGAGTTTGTGGATGACTCCTAGTCTAGGATCTTCTTCACTAAGATAGGCCTTTTATCAACTTTAATATTCATTGCAAATGCAAAACCGTTGAAAATTGGGCGTTTGAGAATATTTGAGCAAAATGATTTAATTCAGGTCTTGTTTGTCTCTTAAGTAGTCATTGTTAGCTTTTTGATCTCACATTGACATTTTGACATGATCATTATCATTTTAGGATCCCTATTGATGAACTTGCTAGATTCGAAGCTTTGCTTAAAATGTTAAAATTCATTGTTGTATTTTGAGCCTTCTAGCTTAGCTTTGATATATATATATGTCTTAACATGATCTTGCTAGCACTTTCAGGCTTGATAGGTAGTGAGTAATATTAGAAATGCTAACTTGCTATTTTGGGTAATCTCCAAAGCTTCTTGTAATAAAAAAAATTTAATTTTTTTTTAAAAATGAATCCACTCCATTGCATTTCATGCATGCTCCTTCTTACGCTTTTTCCTCATTTCTTCATTTGTTATCACTGGATGAGAGGAAGGCGTGATTCCTTGATGACTCCATTGTCAAAGAGGGAGAAGAAGTATAAAAAATGTTAAAAGGGGAGCCTTTCTGGAGAAAAGGGGAGAAAAATGAAATTTGTTGAAAAATGGTGATCATAGTGAGGGGGAGTATCTTATTTGCATTCTTTTGATCTTATTGCCATTTCTGAACTTGAATTGCAATTCTTGGATCCTCACAATGATCAAAGGTCAATTTGAATAATTATTCTTTCATATGGACCTTAAGCGAGAATTTTAACTATTTTCTGGAAATTGAAGCTTTCTTACTTTCTTTTACTTTATCTCACTTGTATATGCTAATCTGAAGCCATCTTGGTCATTTTTATAGCGTTTTCTTGCTTCTGGACCAAGATGTGCCTTTGCGCAAAAACGAGAGTTTTTTTTTCATTTCCAAACCTCCAATTTGCATTTTTGAGAAGATTGTGAATGTGTTCCTCAAGAGGGAGATTGTGGAGATCATGTGGATATGATCCTAATCTTAGTGTATTGAACAATTGGCAATAGCGTTGAGATGTTTGGTGAAACTCTCGTTTTCGGTAAAGTCCTGCTCTTCGTCGGTCTCGGTGGTCGACCGCCACATTGGCGGTCGACCGCCAGCCTCAAGTCGCTCAGGCCAAGTGGTGGCGGTCGAGGCCCGGCCAATGGGTGGCGGTCTGACCGGCCAAAGTAGATTTTGGATTTTGGAGCCGAGCTAAAAATAGAGGGTGTAGGCAAGAGATGAGATTCTACTGCACTTGGTCTCATAATTTTTGGAGCTTCGAGTCAAAAGTTCTATTCGTTTGAAATTTCCAGAAGGTTCGGATTTCCAAGTTAGAATTTTGGCTAAGTCCCAGCTGGGCGGTTAGACCGGCCAACAGGTGGCGGTCAGACCGCCAAAGTGGTGCTCTAACCGGTTTTAGCTTGTTCATCGGCCAACTCGGTGGCGACGATTGTTTGGTTAGGTCAAGTTCATGGGTTTCAGTGCATATGTGTTGCATGATGCATGTTTTGACTAACGTGGGTCAAGTTGTGAAGAACTTATTCCCGAAATCGATTTCTTTGTCTATTGTTGTGCAAGTTGCATGGAGGTCAACGACGGTCAACGGCGAGGATGATCGGGACTAAGCTTAGAGAGCTGAGGTCCAGAACGATCGGGGATACTAGGTGAAGTCAATGAAGACAAGCATGGCGCAAAAGGGACAAAGGTGACCGAATCAGGCGATTTAGTCGACGGTTGGATCAAGCGGCTGGGGGTCTGCAAGTGCCATGGTGGTTTCCTTGGGAGCCGGATAGGAGAGACTTGCTGACATGATGAGAGCGTTGATCAACCTACACGTGGTGAAGCATGGAAGTGCTTCACGAAGATGGGACTCGGTTTTTGGAAAAAGACCGAGAAGGGGTATTTTGGTAATTTTACCTAAATACCGCCTTGGTGACCTTTTGCTAACCCGCGGCGCAAGACGGTGCGTGGAGAAGCGGATTAGGTCAAGAGGAGATGAAGACGGCGCTTTAAAATGCGTACGTGTGTGACCCGTTTGTGTGTGGGCCTAATGAGTGCCCATTAGGGTTCAATCTTCTAGAAGGTCTAAGCCTCCACTATAAATAGAGAAGGATGGTGGCTGCACCAAAAAAAACCTTCATTTGGAAACCCTAGCTTTTGTTGTTAGGGCTTGGAGAGATTAGTGGGAGGTTAGGGTTCTAAAGAGATGGATTGATTTGAGTGCTCAAGTGTTGAGCTTTGTCCTCCATGGTGGAGTGGCTGTAAACACACAATCTATCTAATTAATTCATGCACGATTTGCCTTAAGTTGTGTTCGTTCTCTTTCGTGCTCTCTCTTTGATGCCTTTGGGATTTTTAGTGTTCCTTAGGTTTTTATTTGGGATCTTGCTATGATCTTGCTTGCTGGGACGTGTGGGATATGATCTAAGATCATCTTGATCATCATCTACCCACGAGCAAGCTTTTGGATCTAAGTTTTGATTTTGCCCGGTTTTGGTGAAAGAAAGGGTGATTTTAGGGGGTTTTGCTCTTGAGGGCTTTTGGCTTGATTCTTCCTGTGACTGAGAATGCTATGACGTATGGGAGACCATCCATGTCCATCTTGGATTGATTCCTCCCACGAAATCATCTCAATCACCGTTTTCGTATTTGGCTCGTTTTTGGAGCAACCTTCATTCAAACTGAAAAAGATAGGAGCTTTAGCATGGATCTACGCGATCCTTGATTAGAATAGGTTCTAATATCTTATAGAAGGTGTAGTCTCAAGTTTCATGAGTTTGCCCTTGTAGATCAAAAGTTAGACCGTTAGTTTTGGTCGATTTGGGTTGTTTATCGTCAAATGCGGTCGATCGCCCATTCAACGCCGGGTCGACCGGCCGCGGTCGATCAGACCGCCATTGATTCATTGCCACGAATCAACGTCGGTCAGACCGCCCCTCTAGGGTTTGAGCTCTGTGCTGGTCTTTTGCTTTAGGGTTTTGGTTTGGATTCAATACAAGTTTTCCGTTGTACTTGTAGATTGATCTTCATAGCTTCCATAGCTACTGAAGTGAAATTCGTGTTGAATCCAATCAGTGTGAAAAAGTGAGCGTGCTCCTATTCACCCCCCCTCTAGTCGCCTTTTCGGTCCAACAATGACTTTTGTTGATAATTCAATTAGCTTTTCAGAATGTTAAAGAACTCAATTTTTGGATCATCAGGACGAAAGTTATGGATATTTCAATATTCTTGTCGGAATGTCTCGATTTTTGGCGCTTGTTTTGATCTGTTTGTTAAAATTAGTTAAATGCAAAATTTGATAATCTGGCCAACTTAACTTTTGTAGACAAGTTCATAAGCTTTCCAGAGAGACTGAAAATGCCTTTTTATGATAAGCAGAATGGGAGATATGTATCTTAGAAGCTCGCTGTCTAGTATTGAGTTCCTACTAGTTCGTCGTTTTGCTTGAGTAGATTAAATATATGTCATATGGGTTTTTGGGAGTGCGGATTAGAGCATTGCGAATAGCGTTATTCTATCTTGTCAAAACTTGTGTTGAGTAAATTTTTATTATAGGTGGAGTGACCTTGGGTTTGGTTTCGCCTTCTTTACCTTCCAACTTGTCGCAACGCAAAAGGCAAGTACAGTTCGAGTCATCTTGGATGTGTGGTTGTTCAAATTGGTTATATGATTATGACATGGTTATGTCCTATGAAGTATGAGTATTTCCATTCTTTACATGCTTCCGTTTATTGATTATGACATGGTTATGTCTTATGAAGTATGAGCATTTTCGTTCTTTACAAGCTTCCGTTTATTGTTGATATCAAATTGCTAGTGTGGGAGAATGCATTCATTTCTTTACCTTCATTTCAAGCATTCATGTTTAACCCACGGGAGTGGGTATTGAGATCCCCTTATTTGCAATATGGACAACTAGATCACCGTATGAAAGATTCTTCATACGGGCCCTGGATCCCCGTATTTTGATAATGCGGGTATGAGTGAACACCGATAGGTGTTACACTGGCTATACCGGTATATGCAGAAGGGAAGTGGAGACATATGCATCTTGCATCGCATTCATAGTATATTCATATGTATGTGATAATTTGAGAATGATCTGTATTCGATTCAATGTTTTTGTTTTGTATCCGATTCAATGTTTCTTATGTCATTCATTCATACTTGCTGAGTCTTAGACTCACTCTTGCCGATTTTGTTTTTAGGTGATCATTGAGGACGACCCGTTTTGGGAGGGAGTAGATCACATGAAGAAATCCACTTTATCACATACTTTACCAATTAAATAATAATGTTGTTGCTACCTTTCATTTGGAAACTATTGAATGTAATAATTGGATTCATGGTACTTCTATTGTTCGTCTTTAGAAGTTTATTCATGCTAGTTGATGGTTTAAATTATCTGGACATATTCTTGATAATGTTCCACTTTAATGAAATGTTATAAATTGAAATTTAGTGTTTAATTTCTTGCTGAAATTTATGTTAGTTAAATTATCATAATTGTTTTGTGATGAAGTTTAGCTATCATTATATGTTGATTTGTTGAGAAAAAAATTATAATGTTGATTGGTGTTAGTAGTTTAGGTTGCATCTTGGCTTCCGCATAGCTAGGGTGTTACATTGCGTGTGCTTTTAGGGCGGCATCCCTAGTAGTATTACTGATCTATCTCTGCATTCCGGTCTAGATCCCTTGTCTTCCTTGGTACAGTCCTGGCTAGGTCTTGATCCTTGTGGTCTAGAAGGACAACAACAACAAACCCAGTAAATGATCTAAATTATTTGCATTGGTTAAGTCAATGTGATTTGGTGTATTCTTAGATAACATTATGGTGCACTAATGGTTTGTGGGAAATTGGATTTTTTTGAGATGTTGCCCTTTCTCAATAATAGTTGGGTGTCTATGCACAATATATTATATAGATGCACCTTCTAACTTTAAATATTACCTCTAAGTTTAGTGGTGATTCATTGTTGATGCAGTCTAGTTCATGTTAGCCTTATGGTAGATTATGTGACGGTTTTTTATTTTTATTTTTTCACATATTTTATTTATATATAGTATTTTTTTTCACATATTAGTTTCAGGAAAACTTGATATACTGTAACTTAAGTATTTCCAGTTTAACATGCCCTACTTGAAATTAGGTTATGAGGAATTATTTTATATATATGATAATCAAATAAACTACCGACATTGAACCACATATATATCAAATATTACAAGTGATCGTCTCTAGTTTATAATATTGCAAGGGCCCATCTCATCTAGTTTTTTTTGCATATTGATCCCCTATCATTTGACTTGGTACAAAAAATGGAACCAATCTTCACCTCTAACAAGATTTCTATTCACTTATGATGTATATTGTAGATTCTTCGGGATCATCTTATTGCTATGCCTTTCTTTTAGTTTGTTACTTTATTTTCTTTTGATGGTTTCCCCTAATTTTTTCTTCTGTCTTGCGATGGTTGGTGCTGGCCGTGGGTCACTCTGGGTGATTTGTTGTGTAGTTGCAGAGGTGTTGGAAGAGTATGCTGCATTGCATACATCATTTTCCATTGCTCTGGCTATTGTATGAGATCTTGACTTACAATTTTAAATGTTTTTGGTTTCTAGAAATTCTTGCTAGTTGAATTAGATAATTTGTAGAGGCAAACACTGAGCATGATTCAAATGCTGTTTGGAGGTTTCAACCTAGTCCTTTACTTGCTTTGAGCGATAATATATACTTTCTATCTTATGTTCTTTTATTTTATAATTTAAGTTCTTCTTTTAAAAAGCAGCATTGGTATGTCCATATTTACAATGTAAGCTGGACAATTAGTTTTTTTTTTAAGAAAAGGGCAGTTAACTGCTAAATCGTTGATAAAGAAGAGGATTTACAGAGCTAGAGCTAAACCAAAGGGAAAGGAAAATAAAAGAAAGGAAAAGAAGAGAGTGACTAAACTAAAACAACAACCACTGCAGCTTGGATTTACGTGTTGAAAGAACTAAGCAACCAGGAGATGAACTTCCTCAATGCCAGCGCCAAACCAAGACAGCGCTGGCATTGAGAGAATTATTTGAGAATTCATATGTTAACTTTATGTCATTGTTCATGTGGTTCAGCAGGTATGCCAAGGGGTACAAGAAAGCGTGTTGTCCAATGCCATGATGAATATATGTCAGAGGAACATATTGGACAAGAGAATTACCATCAAGAACATGTCAAGTATTTTCATTTTCAAACTTCAAACTTACATTTTTGGGATATTGCCAATGTGTTCATCAAGGGGGAGATTGTGGATGTCATGGGGACATGCTCATGATCTTAGGTGATGAGACAATTGGCAATAGTATTGAAGGTTTGTTGAAATCTGGAGTTTTCAGCAAGTGTTAGGATAATCGGTAGTACCGGCGTGTAGTAAGCGGTATTACCTCAATGCGGTATGATCGCATGTGAGTGAGCGGTACTACCACAAGTCACTTGGTTCCGAATGTGAAGGATCTTTTGAGGCATTCGATTGAAATCAGATGGTCCAGGTCAAGAGGATGTTCGGACCTCCGATCAGCGCCCAGATCTAACGGCTAAAACACGTGGTCCGATTGGCCATTGCAATGTGGGCCGTCCACGTGGCAGAGGGTTTGTTTCTGAAGGATTTGAGCGTTTTTGAGGCACGGTAGTACCGTAGGGCTAGTGGCACTAATCTGCGCGATGCGGTGAAGAATCTAGGGGTTTTGGTGATTAATGACAAATCTAATTGTGAGGCTAACACTTTCATTGATATACATATTGTGTAGTCTTATTTGGATATAAAGGTAATAATCATGAAGGCATGCATGTGATTAATGACAAATCCAATTCATTGGATAAACAAAAGGAAACTCCAAACAGTCTTATTTGGATATAAAGTCTCGTTTGGATATAAAGATCAAAAGAGGTATGCATTCTATTTATATATCTTGTTGCATTCCTCGGATCCAAAATATATGTTGAACTCCACCAAAAGTCTAACTTGAATATGTGCATATGTTTCCATTACACATTTGTGTATGCACACATTTAGGGGAGCTCAATATATGTTTTGTGGTTTCATTAGTATTGATCCATATTTCCTTGTCCATATATAATTGGGATCTTTACTTTGAAACATGTCCTTTGAATATATTTAACTTGCATAGTTAATTTATTCATATGAGTATATGAGACTTGTGTAGTTCATATATTCTTGAATGTATTTAACTTGTGTAGTTAATATATTCATGTGAGTATATATAACTTGTGTAGTTTATATATGCTCATATTCTTGAATATACATAACTTGTGTAGTTCATGTGTACTCACATATCTTTGAATATGTTTAACTTGTGTAGTTAATATATTCATATGAGTATATGAGACTTATGTAGTTAATATATGCTCATGTATTCTTGAGTTGATACGACTTGTGTAGTTCAGTATACACTCATGTTGAGTATATATAACTTATGTAGTACTTATATACTCATACCAAACTCTATTCAATTATTTGCTATTGAAGTGGTTATCATCAATTACCAATGAGGAAAGATTGTGGTATCTTGTCCCGCCATTATGAGTTAATGGTATGTTGTGGTAATTAATGATAATCATATTGTGGAACTAACGCTTCTCCTTGAGTTGGATGAATAGGTTGAGTTCCATGTGGTTGACGACTTGGGATGACATCATGTGTTGATTGTCATCAAGTCAAGTCAAGAGGAGAATGCATCATGTGTTGATGCATATCGAGAAGATCATCATGTGTTGATGATATCGGTGAAGAGCTTGAAGTAAAGGATGCACATCATGTGTTGATGCGCATCAAGTTCAAGACAAGAAGAAATCATCGTGTGTTGATGATGTTCAAGATAAGGAGATGATCATGTGTTGATCATCAAGTCAAGTGAAGACCCATCATGAGTTGATGGAGGTCAAGTGAAGAGTGCATCATGTGTTGATGCATATCAAGACTCGGGATGGTAGATGTCATCATGTGTTGATGAGCATCAAGTCAAGATCCCGAAGTGAAGCTTCATCATGTGTTGATGAAGATCAAGTAAGAATGCATCATGAGTTGATGCATATCAAGTCAAGAACCCGGAGTTGAAGCAAGGATGTGCGTCATCAAGCTTCAAGTGTTTGCGCAAGGCAAAGGTATGACTAGCTAGGGCTAAGGATGTGTTCCTAGTCTTTTACCGGTCATGGTGTTTGGTTGGATGACCGGATTTCTAGTATAGGTTGCCGTACTATTAAGAGGGGTCTTTGACTAGTAGCTTGAGTTTGTCATGTGTTGATAGCTCATTGTGTTTGCTCTAGCTCACTTTAACATGTTGCCAATATTTGCGAATGTGTTTTGCAAATAGTTGTGGCTCATGGTTAATCCTTGTAGCATGTGACTTAAGTTTGCGAATCGTTTTGCAAATGGTGTAAGTCCATGTACCTTATTCCTTGTGGTGTGATTCTAAAAGTGTGCAAATGTGTTTTGCAACTTGTTGAGAATCTCACTTGAATCCTTGTTTGCATCGCGTCAATTTCGCAAATGTGTTTTGCAAATTGAGTTGAAGCGGTGCAATTGGTGGGATATTCTAAAAGTGTGCAAATGTGTTTTGCAACTTGTTGAGAATCTTACCTTTGAACCCTTGTTTGCATTACGCATCAAATTGGCGAATGTGTTTTGCAATTTGAGTTGAAGCGAATGCAATCTGTTTTCTCAGAAAATCGGATGAACCGACGTGTTGTGAGCGATGACGATCGGGATGCGGTCATACCGGCGCTTAGCTGTGATGACGACCGCAATCATGAGCATGCGTTGCTCTGTTGAGGAGCGGTAGTACCGGCTGGTATCGAGCGGCACGACCGTAGTCCGGTTGTTCCGATTAATGCATGGCGGTTCAAAAATCTAGAAGATGCATTTGTTGCTCATCTTTCGGTTTTGAGAAACCCTTGAGCGGTAGTACCGACGTGTGTTGGCGATACGATCGCGATCGGTTCGACCGCTTTCTTGGTGCGGTTGTAAAATTCCGCACGCTTGTTCGTGGGACTTAGCCGCATTTGGCGCTCCTTTGTGGAGCGATGCGACCGCAGTGTTTGTGCGGTTGTACTGATTGTTCTTGACGACCGGCCTTAGTTGGCGGTCGTTCGATTTGGTGACCAACGGCTAGTTTATAGCCGTTGGAGGAAGGGCACGACCGCCCCATAACGGCGGCCGTTCCGATTTCCTAACTTTTTCAAGAGACTTTGTCCCAACGGCTAGTTTTTGTGTGTGGGCTATAAATACCCACCTTGGCCGTGTGAGGGAGAGTTGTTGGTGCCCTTTGAGTTCTATTGAGCTAGTGCAAGCCTCTCATACTCTTTTGTGCATGTGTTGCACTTAGTGAGGTTAGAGAGCAAACCCTAAGTGCATGTGTTGCCTTAGGTTGTGGATTTCGTATCCATAGAGCTTTGACACTTGATTGGTTCAAGTGAGAGTTAGAGTCTTGTTACTCTTGGTGTTTGCCGACACCTAGACGGGTGGGCGTCGTGCGCGCCGGTGAGCTTCTCAAAGAAGATTGTGAGAAGACCCGGCGGTTTGTGAGTGGTGTGGTGCTCGCCATCTCCTGAGTGGAGGAAAGAGCAACCCAAGTGAGCGAGGTGTTTGATCCTCGGAGGAAGGCTTAATTCGTGGAGCCGCCCAATTAGTTTGGGTTTCCTCAACGTGGATTATGGGAGACCCAAGTCTCCGACCACCACGGTAAAACATAATCGTGTCATTGTGGTTTGCATTCTTGAGCTTTACTATATTGCAATTTATATACCTTGTATTAAATTGCTTATTCATTGTGTATGAATGCTTATATTGGTTAGTGCCATTCACCTTGCTAGAATTGATTGATTACAAGTCATATGCTTAATTGTTATATTTGTCAATAGACTTGTATTGTTGGTGCACTTAGGGAACCTAGTTGATTTAGGCTTTAATTGTGCAAAACCGTATTTGTATTAGCTTCGCATTAGAAATCGGTTTTAGAGCCTAAGAGTTTTAAAACGCCTATTCACCCCTCTAGTCGGCCACCTCGATCTTACAAGTGGTATCGAGCTTGGTCTCTCATTTATTAGACTTAACCGCCTAGAGAGTAAAGGATGGCGACTAGAGATTTAGTGCACCTTGGTGAAGCACCTAAATTTGATGGCACAAATTATGCTCATTGGAAAATCCGCATGTCATGTTATTTTAAGGCCATGGGCCTAAATATATGGCGGATTGTAGATGTTGGCTTTTCTCCTCCATTGGATCAACATGCTCCAACAAATGAGGAAGAGAAATGCTTACATCTCGACGCTCAAGCAACTAACGCTTTATTTAGTGCTTTGAGTGTAGATGTGTTTGATGTCAGTATGTGATCTCAAAAATGTTCATAAGATGTGGACCTATCTTCAAGAATATTATGAAAGGTCCATTTCAACTAATGAGGATTGCATACAAGAGTGGACGTTGGGAGAAGAATGCTCAATCTCAAACTCCGATGATGAAAAGTCCACAAGCTCCTCCACATCAACTTCTAGCTTCAAAATAATGACATATCAACTCCATCAACATCGCCTCATTGCTTTATGGCAAAAGGTAAAAAGAAGGTATATAATGATGATGATAATGATGAACCTTCATATGATGAGTTGATAGATATGCTCAAGAACAAAATGTTTTTATGGGAAAGGAGGTTTCAAAATTCAAAGTTTTGAAGAAAGAATTGAACTTGCTTCAAAATAATTATGATGTTCTAAAGAATGAACATGAAACCCTCCTTCTTAAAAATTATACTAGCTCTAAAGTGGATATAGGGATTACATGTAATCTATTAGATGATTTGCCTTGTATTGCTCCTACTCCTTGCAATTCATCTAAAATTAATGTATCCACTTCTTGTGATGATTTAATTGATATGCCTTGTTGCTCAAAATTAGATGCACCTATTTCCTCTATACTTGTTGAGACTAACCTTGTAGAGGAAAACAAAAAGCTCAAGGCCCAAGTCTCAAGTTTGAAGAATGACTTGGATAGAAGCTATAAAGGGAAGGCTACTCTCGATGAAATATTGAGCAAGCAAATATGCTTACAAGATAAGAGTGGCATTGGATTTACTCCCAAGAAGAAAAAGGAAAATAGCAAAATGAGGCACAATGCAAGACACACGAAAAATATTAAGTGCCTTAATTGTCATGAGAAGGGTCACATTGCCTCCGTATGCCCTAACAAGAAGAATGACAAAGGAGGATTTGGTCTCACCGCCAAGAAGAAGGTGAAGAGCATTCCAAAGCAAGATAGAAAACAAGTCAACAATATCAAGTGCTTTGGATGCAAGAAGAATGGTCACATTGCCTCGGTGTGTCCAAATCAAAAGGATGTCAAGTCAAGACATTCAAAGAAGAGGCAAGCGGAATTGAGCAAGATAAGAAGACATCAAGGGGAAGCAAAAGCCCTACTTGCTACAATTGCCGGGAGAAAGGACATTTTAGTAAGGAATGTCCCAAAGGTATCACTCCTAAGCCTATCATCTATAATGATCATTATTTGCTTAGGAAGGATAGAAATGGCAATGTGTTTGCTAGGAATGTTAGTTTACATAAAACTAATGCTAGGGCCATTTGGGTGCCCAAAAGTGTTGTGACTAACATTCATGGACCCAACCAAGTATTGGGTACCAAAATGCGCTTAAATGATTAAATAGGTACTTGGAGAAGCATTGGAGGTTTGGCTCATATATGAAGAGGTGGATTCCATCATATACAAAATTGGAGCCAAGCTTAAGGAAGACCAATTCATATCATAAACCAATGCTATCTCGGTAACAAGTATTTACATTGAAGTATCTAGCCCTTATACCTTGTGTAGGCTGCATTCATGTAAAATCTTAAAAAGGGTTGTTCTTGCTCTTGTGCTAATTCGTTGTTATTAATTTCTTGAGCAAGTTGGTTGTGGCACATTAAGGGGGAGTGCTAAATCATAACCATGTATACCACATCCCTAAGTGTGCCCAAATAAATTAAGTGCTAGTATTGTTTCTCAAAATGAGCCATTTAGCCAAAAGTCAAAATTTTGAAATTATTAGTATATACTTTGAAAAACTAGTTGCAAAATGTATACAAATGATTTTCAAATGTTTTGCAAAGGGTGTGGTTCAAGAAAAACCTATTTTAAAAGAAAATGAGTTTCTAGTCAAAATTATAGATCTTAGTTTCTTGTTTTTGACTTAAATTAGGTTTTCATGTAAAATCCATTCTAAAAGGAATTTGAATTTGATCTCAAAAAGAAAAACCTAGAGTTGGCCATTCTAAACAATTTTGGTATTCAAAATATTTCCAAAATACCAACTCATCAAAAGTTATTCGATTTTGAAACTCATCCAAAATTCAAGGTTGACCTAAGTGATCACTTTCTAGCACTTAAGTGAGTTTTGCCATATGAACCAAAATTATTCACATGAAAAGGTCCATAATGGTATTTATAACTCATACATGAAATTTGATGCCTTAATTTCTTCATTTGCTCAAATTTGGTTCTTTTGGAGAAGTTTCTCAAAAATGAGCTTTATTGCGAAAATCAAAAGACTAATTCATAAAAACTATATTCATTGAAGTTTATATCTCCAATCTAATGCATAATGATCCTAGAAACATTTATTTGAATATTAAAACAAAGGATCATTTGCAAAATTTCCTATTCCTTGATCTATTCCAAGCTCCGGAAAATCTGAACGATAGGAGTTATTCGCGCGGTACAACCTATTTTTGGTATGACCGGCCTTTGCACGGCGGTACGACCGAAGAACGGTATGACCGGCAATTGAACTGCGGTTGTACCGATTTTTTGTTTTTGCGATCAATTGATTCCATTTCAATTCTATTCAATTCTAAATCTTTTGATTGCCTCCTCATGTCAAGATTGATCCTTGTTATCCTTGCAAGCTACTCACTACTAATTGTCCTTGATTGCAAGTGCAATTATTCAAGTGGTATCCTTTACAAGAGTAGCTTCTCAAAATCATCTTGACATCGAATAGATTCAAATCTAAATCTTTTGGCTATCCCTCTCAAGTCAAGTTGATCCTCGTAATCCTTGCAAGCTACCCACTTATGCTTTGTTGACTCCAAATACCATTTTGATCCGTGTGATATGTTTATCATTCAAGTGGTATTTCTTTAAGTGGTAGCACCTTTTGATCATCTTGATCTAGGCATGGAATTCATATTACTTATGTTTACAAGTGGTATTCTTCAAATGATATCATCTTGTCTTTATAAGTGGTATTCTTTCTAGTGATATCCTTCAAGTGGTATACTTCTTATACCCACCTACAAGTGATATCTATTTCAATCCTTGCCAATCAATTCTTTTCAAACCAAGCTCTCTCTGATACCTCCAATTCATGATATATCTTTTTCATGTGGTATCTCTCCGATACGCTCATTTCATGGTATATGTTTTTTCAAGTGGTATCTCTCTTAAGTAATCTTCTCTCCAAGTGGTACCAAGTGTCTACAAATGGAATTAATTATTCTTGGTATCATCTTTTCTCTCAAGTGATTCACTCGTTCTCTCTTCTCTTTGGATGCTTTCTTTGAAGATCATTGCAAGAGAAGTTCAAACACCTTGAGATTTCAAGTCTTGTCGACGCATGTTCTCTACAAGTGGTATCAACATGTGGATTTACAAGTGATATCTACGAGTATTATTTACAAGTGGTATCTACATGTATTACCAGCAAGTGGTATTGTCGACTCATGGTATCTACAAGTGCTGTTCAAGGATTATTTTACAAGTGGATACACATAAAGACATTGGGGGAGAATGCTCTTGTGCTTAATGTCAAAAGAGAGAGTTTTTGGGTGCAAATCAAAGATCAAGTGGAAGAAGTAGAAGTCATCTTAAGTGTTGGATGGACATATTTCAAAAGGATGACAAAGAGGGAGATAATTGGATAAAGGGAGCTTTTGTGCGTCAAAAGCAAAGATATGGATTGGACAAAGAAAACCTTTGTGTGTCAAAGGAGAAGAATGTCCAAAAGGAACCTTTGTGTAAGGGGGAGTTTTCCTAAAAAAGTTTTTGAAAACCTAATTGAAGAATGTTTTGATTTTTAAAATGGGTATATCATTATATGGGAAAACCAATTTGAAAAGACACCCTTAAGGCTTCGATTTATTTTGGATTCATTGTTGTTCTATGCCAAAAAGGGAAAATAAAACTCGTTTTATTGCCTAGCTCATAAGTTTTGCAAAGACTCTCCTTTTACTTGAGATTTATTTCGGTTTTGGTGCTTAATGCCAAAAGGGGAGAATTTGTATGAGCTACATTTGGATGTTCATTTGGTTGAGCTTTATCTGGGGAGAATAATCTAGGAAGAGAATCAAGAGTGAGAATCTTGTGGTGCCAAAAGTGAAAGTTTACCAAGATTCTCTTGTCGATTCAATGCATGCATATAGTCAAATAAGCTTAATTGATTATCTTATGTTGACTTATATCCAAATGTTGTCTTTATAAAGGATTTGTCATTCAATCACCAAAAGGGGGAGATTGAAGAATCTAGACCTACCATTATGTGTTAATGGGGTTTTGGTGATTAATGACAAATCTAATTAATGAACTAACACTTTCATTGATATACATATTGTGTAGTCTTATTTGGATATAAAGGTAATAATCATGAAGGCATGCATGTGATTAATGACAAATCCAATTCATTGGATAAACAAAAGGAAAATCCAAACAGTCTTATTTGGATATAAAGTCTCGTTTGGATATAAAGATCAAAAGAGGTATGCATTCTATTTATATATCTTGTTGCATTCCTCGGATCCAAAATATATGTTGAACTCCACCAAAAGTCTAACTTGAATATGTGTATATGTTTCCATTACACATTTGTGTATGCACACATTTAGGGGAGCTCAATATATGTTTTAATGGTTTCATTAGTATTGATCCATATTTCCTTGTCCATATATAATTGGGATCTTTACTTTGAAACATGTCCTTTGAATATATTTAACTTGCATAGTTAATTTATTCATATGAGTATATGAGACTTGTGTAGTTCATATATTCTTGAATGTATTTAACTTGTGTAGTTAATATATTCATGTGAGTATATATAACTTGTGTAGTTTATATATGCTCATATTCTTGAATATACATAACTTGTGTAGTTCATGTGTACTCACATATCTTTGAATATGTTTAACTTGTGTAGTTAATATATTCATATGAGTATATGAGACTTATGTAGTTAATATATGCTCATGTATTCTTGAGTTGATCGACTTGTGTAGTTCGTATACACTCATGTTGAGTATATATAACTTATGTAGTACTTATATACTCATACCAAACTCTATTCAATTATTTGCTATTGAAGTGGTTATCATCAATTACCAATGAGGAAAGATTGTGGTATCTTGTCCCGCCATTATGAGTTAATGGTATGTTGTGGTAATTAATGATAATCATATTGTGGAACTAACGTTTCTCCTTGAGTTGGATGAATAGGTTGAGTTCCATGTGGTTGACGACTTGGGATGACATCATGTGTTGATTGTCATCAAGTCAAGTCAAGAGGAGAATGCATCATGTGTTGATGCATATCGAGAAGATTATCATGTGTTGATGATATCGAGTGAAGAGCTTGAGTAAAGGATGCACATCATGTGTTGATCGCATCAAGTTCAAGACAAGAAGAAATCATCGTGTGTTGATGATGTTCAAGATAAGGAGATGATCATGTGTTGATCATCAAGTCAAGTGAAGACCCATCATGAGTTGATGGAGGTCAAGTGAAGAGTGCATCATGTGTTGATGCATATCAAGACTTCGGGATGGTAGATGTCATCATGTGTTGATGAGCATCAAGTCAAGATCCCGTGAAGCTTCATCATGTGTTGATGAAGATCAAGTAAGAATGCATCATGAGTTGATGCATATCAAGTCAAGAACCCGGAGTTGAAGCAAGGATGTGCGTCATCAAGCTTCAAGTGTTTGCGCAAGGCAAAGGTATGACTAGCTAGGGCTAAGGATGTGTTCCTAGTCTTTTACGGTCATGGTGTTTGGTTGGATGACCGGATTTCTAGTATAGGTTGCCGTACTATTAAGAGGGGTCTTTGACTAGTAGCTTGAGTTTGTCATGTGTTGATAGCTCATTGTGTTTGCTCTAGCTCACTTTAACATGTTGCCAATATTTGCGAATGTGTTTTGCAAATAGTTGTGGCTCATGGTTAATCCTTGTAGCATGTGACTTAAGTTTGCGAATCGTTTTGCAAATGGTGTAAGTCCATGTACCTTATTCCTTGTGGTGTGATTCTAAAAGTGTGCAAATGTGTTTTGCAACTTGTTGAGAATCTCACTTGAATCCTTGTTTGCATCGCGCGTCAATTTCGCAAATGTGTTTTGCAAATTGAGTTGAAGCGAAGTGCAATTGGTGGGATATTCTAAAAGTGTGCAAATGTGTTTTGCAACTTGTTGAGAATCTTACCTTTGAACCCTTGTTTGCATTAGCATCAAATTGGCGAATGTGTTTTGCAATTTGAGTTGAAGCGAATGCAATCTGTATTTTCTCGGAGAAAATCGGATGAACCGGCGTGTTGTGGCGATACGACCGGATGCGGTCATCTGGCGCTTATCTGTGATCGACGATAGCTATTGAGCATGCGTTGCTCGGTTGAGGAGCGGTAATACGGCGGCGAAAGTCTTGGCGTCTGGCCGTAGTCCGGTTATTCCGATTATTTCGTGGCAGTTCAAGTTTTCGAGAGAAGATGCATTTGTTGCTCATCTTTCGTTTTGAGAAACCCTTGGGCGGTAGTACCGACGTGTGTTGGTGATGCGACCGCGATCTTGTTCGACCGCTTTCTTGGTGCGGTTGTAAAATTCGAAGCGATTGTTCGTGGGACTTAGCCGCATTTGGCGCTCCTTTGTGGAGCGATGCGACCGCAGTGTTTGTGCGGTTGTACCGATTGTTATCTGACCGACCGGCCTTAGTTGGCGGTCGTTCGATTTGGTGACCAACGGCTAGTTTTATAGCCGTTGGAGGAAAAAGCAATACGACCGCCCCATAACGGCGATGCGTTCCGATTTCCTAACTTTTTCAGAGACTTTGTCCCAGCGGCTAGTTTTTGTGTGTGGGCTATAAATACCCACCTTGGCCGTGTGAGGAGAGTTCTTTGGTGCCCCTTTGAGTTCTATTGAGCTAGTGCAAGCCTCTCATACTTTTTTGTGCATGTGTTGCACTTAGTGAGGTTAGAGAGCAAACCCTAAGTGCATGTGTTGCCTTAGGTTGTGGATTTCGTATCCATAGAGCTTTGACACTTGATTGGTTCAAGTGAGAGTTAGAGTCTTGTTACTCTTGGTGTTTGCCGACACCTAGACGGCAGTGGGGCGTCGTCTTGTGGTGAGCTTCTCAAAGAAGATTGTGAGAAGACCGGATACCGATTGATGCATGGCGATTCGGTAGTTCTTACGGAGCGGTAGTTCCGCAAGCATGTTGGCGGTACTACCGCATGACGATGTGACCATATGTGTGAGGTATGGATTTTTCAGAGAATGTGTTTTGGGAGTTTTGGTTTTCCCTGGGAAGCGGTACGACCGCAGTTATGGGTGTGGTACTACCGCAGCGCGGTATTACCGACCATAACATGGCGGTAGTACCGTTTGTGTGCTGAATGTTGTTTCAATTGGAGAATTGAATTTGGGCTAGGTCAAGTTCATGCTCATCAGTGCATATGTGTTGCATGATGCATATTTTGACTAACGTGGGTCAAGTTGTGAAGAACTTGTTCCCGGAAACGGTTGTTTGGTCTATTCTTTGTTTAGGTTGCTTGCGTGTCTATGACGGTCAATCGAGGAGGATCGGGACTAAGCTTGGAGAGCCGAGGTCCGAAACGATCGAGGATGCCGGGTGAGGTCAAAGGACTCAAGCGGGGCGCAGAATGGACAAGGATGACCGAACGGGCGGTTCGGTGCGACTGGTTGGATCAAGCGGCGCGGGAGTCGGTGTAGGTGCCTTGGTGGTTCCGATGGGATCCGGACGGGAGAGACTTGCTGACATGATGAGAGCCGTTGATCAACCTACAAATGGCGAAGAGGAAAAGCGACACAGAGAGGAGAATTCCCAGCAGGGGTCGAAACCTGCTAAGATTCCTCAAGAACCTCCACCTCCATAGGTGGGGTTGGAGCCTCCATGGGTTCCTGAGCAGACGCTATCCCTGCCACCTACTCGAGGGCTAGCTCGACCTCTTTTTCCTCAGGAGCCTTTTTCTGGGGAGTGCTCTGGTCGAAAGCGACCGGAACAATAGAGCACCTATAAAGAAAGAAGAAAAGAAGCTTAAAACCTCAGAATACCAGACGTAAGTACTTACATAAGTTTTCCTTTCATGTATATTTACTTGATCGTCTTCTTGGTCTTGAGCTTGAAGTGCGCTGGAGCAAAGTCCATCGCGCTCGCCTTCCTTTTTTTCTTCTCAACCGACTTCACCGATCCCGAGCCGGTAGGGCTGGTTAGATCCCTTACATCCACCGACTGGAGGTCGGAAGAAATATTCTCGACCAACTGGTCGAGAATAAAATCCCTGCAATCGGGTCGGAGGGTGTGGTCTCGTCGACCTCCAGAACAGTTGCCCGGTAGCAACTGACAGGTCGTGAACAACCACTCCTACAACCTCCGCAGCTTCTCGCTGCGGGCTCTCTTTTTCTCCCACCTAAGACATAAATATAATTTGATTAGGTGATGAAACTTCCATCTAATATATATACTCCATCACAAATAATCTTCTTACCTTTGAAAGGTCATCATCTTGCGTGGCCATAGAGCAGGAGTCAATCAGAACAACGGTTGGGTCAGAGCCCTCCACGGACTCTTTCATCCTCAACCCAACCGCCTACATATCAGGGCATAATCATATACAGATCAGAGAATATATAAAAGATGAAGAAAAAGTTGTTATCTACCTTGAGTCTCCTCGGTCTCTCTTCTTCAGAGACAATCGCCAAAATGCCGGGAAAAACAGCCTTGGCATCAGGCTCCCCAACGCAGATCATTTTGACCCGTTCCATGATCTCATTAGAAGAAAGGGCTTCAAAAGAACAAATGGGTCCCAAGGTTAGAAAATAAAATAACTCAATAAACTATACTGGTCGAAAAAGTTTTCACGACTTACCTTCCCTGGTACCCTTGGTCGCCTCGTCACGACTAATGTACCAGAGTAGAGGATACGACCGGAGCCTCCAGGGACTAATCTTGCGAATGTAGATGTCCCTAACCACATGCCAAGCGGTCAAACCCTTGGCACTAAGGTCTTGGATGGCGTCGATGCAACTTCCGACCCTTCCCTCCTTCATAGTTGAGGTTCTCACTCGCCACCTTGTCGGTGAAGTAGAGGCCGTCCTCTTTCGTGACAGTCATATAGAACCAGCTCTTCTTCCATGACGACCACGAGAACTTTGGGTACATCCAAATGTACTCATCGGCCTTCCCGTCATGGAGTTGCAACGAGCACTCCCCTGTCCCGGCCATCGACTTCCCCGACCTCGCCATTCTGTAGAAGTACCTGATGACCTTCATATTTGGCTTGATCCCCAGGTACGCCTCGCAGAGGTAGAGCGAAAATACCGATGTTGGCGATGGAGTTTGGAGCCAAATTCACTAGCTCAACTCCGTAATATTCCAAGACTCTTGAAAGAAATGGATGCACTGGTAATCTGAATCCACATTCAACGTAGGCAAGAAAAATAGGGATATCTCCTTCTTCGCGGCTCGGAAAGTGTTCTCCGGCCGCAGACCTCCACTTGATCAGATCCTTATTGGGGAGCAACCCAACCTCCTTCAACGCCTTAAGTTTCTTCCCACTCAGATCTGAAGCCAACCACTTGGTGATCGAGTCCGACATGACGAGATCTTTGAGTTGATAAGTGGAGGTCGGAGGAAGCTTTTGATAGAAAAGTGAGGGGAGGTCGGAGAAGATTCTTCGCAAGAAGATGGAAAGGTTTGGAGGCAAATTTGAAAGCATAAAACCCTAAAGCCCTATGCTAGTGGGATTTTATAGTCGTAGTTCCTTAACTGCAATCGGGAGTTACTCAAAAGTCCAACGGACACAACCTTTTTCTCCAACGGACGAAAAACTTTTCAGTTCCCAAAATAGTTTCTTAACTTTAAAGTGCATACAGACCATCTCGTATATCATGGGATTAAATGAGGGTCTATCCAATACAACTTCATCGGGAGAAAGTGTTCACACGACCAATTCATTTAAAGTTCAGGGGTTAGCTGACGAGGATTAAAATATCTATGTATTATTTTAATACATAATAAAAGATCGTATGTCTTTGTGGTCGTAACCTCTAAGGCTAACGACCTCTGAGGTCGTAAGGATTCCAGAGGTTACATAATGGGTACCCTAGTCGGATGAGGTCCTGTACCCAGTCCCTGACTAGATTACTGCTCGTAGAAGCAATGAACTAGTATCTGGATCTAACTTCAAGTATATTCCTTACCGTGTGATGAATGAAATACATGTTATATTTGCTCTATACCATGCGACGTTTCATGGTCCTAAGACACTAGCAACAACCACCATACGGTTGAGTATCTCACAGGCACACAACCGTCGAACGGTTGATACTTTACCAACTGCTGCATTGCTCCGACTAGTCGCGACACTTTTAACAGGCGTCTCTTCAAGAAGTAACTGCTACCATTTTATTGACTATTTAAAGGAGAACATAAGTAGCAAAGACAATCCAATTCGGAAGATCAATAGACGATTGGGTTTTCATCTGAAGTATTAGCATAGCAATCAGTACACCAAGTGTAATTAGAGTTAGTCCACTGCCTTGACAAGGGCACTCTCTTGTAAAGGATCCAGTTCATAGCAATAAAGAGGAGTCTCATTCTCTTCCAAGAACTTTTTGCCATTTTCCTCTGTTTATTTCGTAAGATTGACGACTCGATCATCAACAATGAGATATATGTATTTGAGTATTTACCAATCGATGTCTTACTGACATGTGACCCAATAATACCATATATAAGGGAATGAGTAATTTAGGGGTTTAAATAACATTTTGTTTCGAGTGGTGTTTTGGTAATCATAAAGGAAGCTTCATGTGTTTTTGAGTGGTATTAACCTAATTTTTCCATAGAGGGGCCAATAAGATAAGCAGGAAAAAGAACATAAGTTTGGCCCGCGAGCAGTTACTACCCGGAGAGGTCGTTCCGTGCGTGCCCGTCGCGTTAACCAGCTTCCTTCGCGAGAGTCGTCGTCGTCCCTCACTCATATCCGGCTGGGTGGGGGCTGTGGTTCGTGCGCTGCTGTATTTGGCAGGACTCATCCTCTCCCCCCGTGACCCCCTACTCCATCGCCATTGTCGGTGAGCCGGGGGCAAGGCGAGGGTAAGGGAGATGGCGGGGCGCTACGACGGCAACCCTTTCGAGGAGGAGGACGTGAATCCTTTCTCGGTAAGAAATCAACCTCCTATGCCATCTCTCTTTTCTAGGAATTCCACCATTGCCGGACGCAGCGGATCTAGTTTCCTTCTCTTTTCGTGGGCGTTTGGCGATGTGTTCGTTCCTGTTTGGATCTGAGTGGGGGCGCAGATCTAACCACGTCTCCGCGATGGATGACCCCATATCTTTCTGTTTTTTCTTGCAATCTTTCCATCGCCGACGGTTCTTGGGGGAATTTTTCATGTCCTGATGATGCATTGGTACCTAAACCCTCTTGTGTGCGCTGACGGCTGTATTTTTTGTGTTTTCTCTGTAGGAACAAACGCGTGGCAAGGCTGGCGGGCAGTCCAACTACGGCGGCGGTGCGTTCTACATGACGGTAAGGTTTTCGGCGTTCTGTTCTTCTGGGGCGGACCAATTCGAAGTTGGGGTTAATTTGCTTTTATGGCTGGCTGCTCACCTATTTGTGATTTGTACTGTAATGTAGAATCCCAGAAACGTTCCTCCGGCGTCGAATTCACGGCTTTCGCCCCTTCCCCCCGAACCCGCAGATTTCAGTGCCACGGTGGATATCCCTCTTGACTCGTCAAAGGTTGGTATGAATGTGCAGTTTATTCATCTAATCGTCTCAGCTGCAAAATGCACCTATGGCAATGAGTAATATAACTTGAAGGAAAAATACTGTCCACAGCTTGTACCGAGGGCGTGCATAGCTTATGTTGCTTCACATTAACGTGTGCTCTGTGAATGCTCCAGGACCTGAAGAAAAGGGAAAAGGAGCTTCAAGCGAGGGAAGCAGAATTGAACAAGAGGGAGAAGGTGCATTGCACATATATGCAGTTATATTACTCTTTAATTGTGGCCATTACATAAGTCCAAAGTCAAAGCAGAATTTGTTTGAAGCTCATGTTAGTTAATCTTGTTTTTTTCATTCCAAACTTGAATAGTAGGCTTAAATGTGAACTAATTTCTTAAAATTTATTTAGGATCATAATGTACTGTTGATTTCCTTTTGAAGTTCAACCTTGTAGCTGCACAATGTATTCCCCACGTTATGCTATGTAGTTGATAGGAGCCATGCAAGTTTTGTCAGTTTGTGATTCTTACATTGCTATATTCATTATATTGACTAGGAACTAAAAAGGAGAGAAGAGGCTGCAGCACGAGGTAAATGTTCATTGATTTTCTTTCATTGATGACACCGTAGAAGCAATTCTCCTTGATAATCCTTTTTCTGTTACTCCGAAGAAAATGAAAGAATAATAGTGATGCTCTAGTTAGAGTTCTGTAAAGCAAGTATATCTAATGAGCATCAGAAGCACTGTTGTATTAAGTTAACTTTGGATAATTCCCTTCAGTTATAGATTGCTGTATGCCAAATTCAAGCTAAACTTGTATCTATTTTCTTTTGTTATTTTGAACTTTCTGTTTCTCTGTTATCAGACCTTTGTATCTGACCATTATGTTGTTATCATTCATTTTCTCAACAGAAATTTTCTTTAATTGTTTGTTCATGGGTAGCTAAACTTATGTTCCCTTAATTGGTTTGATATGATTTTGTAGCTGGTATTGTCATCGAGGAGAAAAACTGGCCTCCTTTTCTGCCACTCATCCACCATGATATTGCCAATGAGATACCGAGTCACCTTCAACGAATGCAATACTTTGCGTTCGCATCATTTCTTGGTATGTTTCCTTTCCAATTCACAAAATTGCTAATTCTTAATCTTCGATGAAGAACCTTCTTTTTTAAGAAGTCATTGTGGACAAGCATTATGTCCATATCTTAGGAGATATTATTTTATTTCAGAAATATCGCATTTTCAGTCGGTTAACTTTTTTTGTCTGTGGGATATGAACCAACTGTAAGATGGGCAAGGAATTTTGTTCAAACTTCAAGGCATGGCCGCTGAAATAATTTGTCATGTGTGTTTTACATTAAAAACATTTAATTTGATAATTTAGATGCATTTCTTCAGTTGTCAGCCATAGCATAATTAAATATGTTGGCAGAGGCAATTGTTAATGTCATTAAGGGTTATGTTGCTGTATGCCTGCATTACCAAGATTACAATGCATGTTAATGAGATTTCTAAAACACAGGGAGAAGATTTTGAGAAAATCTTAATGGTATTTGAATTCTGCATTTTAGTTTCAAATTTTATGAAGAGCTAAATGCCATTCCAAATCTATTTTTTTCCAAAGGTTTAAATGGAAGGCCATATTGAGAATAAATCTTCCTCTTATATCGCATATAAATTTATTAGGTGTTCTATTTCCTTATCAGCAAAACTAAGAGAGCTGTCTCTGGCATTGAATAGGGTTGGTTTGCTGTCTCTTTTGGAACATCATAGCAGTTACTTCAGCTTGGATCAAGGGAGAAGGTAATACTCAATCCCTTTTGGTGTTGCATGTGGTCTGTGCATCTAAAAAATTAACTAATGCTTATTTATGAATGGTCTATCCATTTTCAGGTGTGAAGATCTGGTTGCTAGCAATCATCTACTTCATCTCTGGGGTTCCTGGTGCATATGTGTTATGGTATCGCCCTCTTTATAATGCTATGAGGTATATATATATTTGAAAGCTTATTGTTGTATGTCTCTTTCCTCCTGTTTTTTTGCATATGGATAAATAACATTTTCTGGCAACTTGTTTTGTAGGACTGATAGTGCCTTGAAGTTTGGATTGTTCTTCTTGCTTTACTTGGTAGGTCTTATGAGTCGCTTACTTAAGAATGCATTGGTTTCTGTGTTATGTTTAGTGTTCAATAATTTAAAACCTATTTGAATACAATGCTCTAACTTTCTGTCTTTACAGCTTCACATTCTTTTCTGCATATTTTCTGCTGTGGCTCCTCCTGCTGTCTTTGAGGGAAAGTCTTTGGCGTAAGTTTATTGCTTGTTTATATTCTGTCAAGGGGCATTATGAAGACTGAAACCAGTGACTTCCATAGTACTTGCATTTGATACAAATGGCTTTTGTTATGATAGTGTCAGTGAGACAGTGGCATGACTTGTATGTTGTTGCACATTTTGATGCACCTGTAATAACATACTAAAATTTGCATCGTAGAACAAAGCTCCACTGCACAGTTTCCACTTGATTGCGTAGACCCCATTTTTGGACTCACCTTAATCGAGTTCCTGAATTCTGTTCATTACTTCATCCTTCATTTCTTCCGTACAAACAAAAAATGTTTAACTCCCTTGATATAGTATTTCATGTTCTCATGATCAGTACTTATAATAAGGCTGTGATTCAGAAGATTACTGACTATTCATGTGGCACTGTCTGGTGGTCCAAAATATCCTCTTCTTTTTTTTTCCTTGAACCTTTTCATGGACTGACTTTTCTTATGCTCTTGTAGAGGAATTTTGCCAGCGATTGATCTTATCAGCGTGAATGCTTTGGTGGGGGTAAGTGCAGCACCTTATTGTTAGCCAACTGCATTTATGATTTATGTCTATCTTAGATACACAGTTTTGAACTTTTGATGAAAATTACCAGGGTAGCTTTCAGATTCATGATGCCAAAGAGTTCTTTGGTTGGCCAAGTAATTCATATAATTCTTGTGCAGATCTTCTACTTTGTTGGATTTGGATTATTTTGCCTCGAGTCGTTGCTCAGCATCTGGGTTATCCAGGTCAGTCTTGCGATGAGCATACGATCTGATTTCTAGAATTAACTTAAATTGAATTATCTGAGCCCTTTTGACATTATGGATGCAGCAAGTGTACATGTACTTCCGAGGAAGTGGGAAAGCTGCAGAGATGAAGCGTGATGCAACTAGGGGCGCTATGAGGGCGGCATTTTAATTGTCACATATCTCAGGTGATAGGTTTCAAGCACAATTCCATGGATAGATCGTGCCATAAACAAAGTATATGTTTTCCTTTGTTCTGACTATAAATCCTAAATTGTTAGTGGGTTACTGTGATGTTACAAGTGCCATTGTATGACTTCTTTTTCAATCAATATAGAGAATGTGCAGTTGTTACAACTTATGAGTTATGATCTGGTCTGGTTGTGCAAATCATTTTCGCTTGTATTTTGCTGACACAAAGTGAGTAATGCTCATATGAAGAAAACAATCTAAGGGGGGCAAAGTATCAAGGAATGGGTTTGGACTTCGGATTAGCTAGTTCTGCCAGTGAAATTGTGATACTTCTAGCTTAAAAAGTTTTCCTTTCTATTCTCAACCGTGGAAGTCAATTGAATCGGAGCCAATACATGGATGAACAAATAGAAAATGAAACAAAAATGATGGATGGCTAATCCCTCGTACCGGTGTCTTATTCAGAGGAAGTACAGCCAAACCAGCCAGTCACTGGTTCGCTGCACGTCGTCAACCAAAAACCTGGTGTTGTCCCTGCCAAGCTTCACAGAACCGGTATCGTTTTGGATCCCGGGGCCAGGCCGGTTACTGTTCAAATCAGAATTTTTTTTAGATGAATTTCGAATGAATTTGCTTAAAAACTAGCCGAATTTTGAAAATTGAAAATTGAATTTAACAAAAAGGAAAGAAACTGTCCGGGATTTTAGATCCCGGACCCCGACCGGTTACCGGCTGGGAATTTTTTTTCCCGTGGTCTTGGCCAAACACAAGCGTCGTCGCTAGTTGACTGTCACGTAGAACCTGTTCCTCCATTTCCCTGCGTCGGTGAGTGCCAAGACCAAATGGGTCGTCCGGCCGGCTAAACCACGCCTGTTCGCCCGTGTACTATTCGTGCCAGCCTATGGGTCGGAGTGGCGGCCCAGGCACGGTCCGACGGGCATTCATGTCTGGTGGCCAGAGAACTGTTTGGCCGTCGGGCGAGATGTAGCCCGTTGGCTGTTTATTATGAAACAAAAAATCTAGAAAAATTAGAAAAATGTGTAGAATTCAGAAGTAGACATGAAAATTTAAAAAATTGAGGCAATTGTATTGAAAATGTAATAAAGAGCTTTATTGATGTCCAACTGGCTGCCTCGTTAAAACCTTTACCACGTAAAAACTCAAAATGAGAAAACCTTGGCAAAGAAAAAAGAGTACAACCTATAGCTCTACAATTCTACATACATGATACATCTTTGTTCTATGTGTTGGTGTCATTATCTAAGTACAGATTTTCGAACACCTTCGACAACTCTAGATTTTCCACAGAGTGTTGTGTTCGTGAATCAGCTTGTTCCCAATCCTTTACAGTTAGAAGGATCTCTACCATCTCACTTGTGAGACTTGTTCTTCTCTCCTCTAATATCCTTCTAGAAAGACTGAAAGCAGACTCAGAGGAAACCGTAGAGACATGAACAGTTAACAAATCACGTGCAAGTATGGATAGCATGGGATATGTTAACTTATGGGCTTGCCACCATTGCAAGATGTTGAAGCCTTCTGAGTTGAAATCCACCGTATCGTTGTCCAGATAGGTGGATAGTTCTTCGCTCCTTGTGGGTCTTGGCTGAGCAGGCGTTGGTGTAGAAGAAGAACCCCTGGACCTAGACCTGGAGGAAGAGGCACCGAAGATCGCACCCCACATATTTGTCTTCCCACTTGAGGTGGGGAGCTCTTTGGAGGTCGCTTGAACGGACTCCGGAACTTATTTTCATACCTTTGGTAAACCTCGTATAACCGAGAACGAACTTACGCAAAATAGTCAGTATAGTCTAGCCTCGTAGCATCACTAAGAAGATCAAGTACAGTACCAAATGCACCAATTTTAGCCCTAGGATCTAAAAGAAATGCAAATGCATATAGGTAAGAGATTTCTCTCCAATATTTAAGGTATTTAGATTTCATGGAAAAAACAGCATCGCGTAAAACTTTGTCATTTTCAAACATTTTCAATTGAGTAGCAATCCGTAAAATAGTATGCACAATGATAGGAGATGTTGGATAGTAGACAGCGAACAAAGCAACAGCTTGCCTCATAAATTTTTTCTAAAAGCAGCGATACCTTCTCAAAGAACGAACCAATGTTGCTCGATTAATAGCATAATACCAATCCTTTGCTAGGATAGTGCGTTTGAATAAATATAGAAAAAGTGCTCTTGTATGGTAAAAGATTCTTAAGCATGAGGTAAGTAGAGTTCCACCTTACCTCCATGTCCAAACCGAACTTTCTTGGACGTACACCCACTCGGAGGTCTGAGGTCCTGACCCGAGGAGGTCGCTGGACCTCAGACCTCCCCAAGCTCCACTTCCTGATCTCAGGGAGGTCCGTGAAGAACCAACCCGAGGAGGTCATGGGGCTTGGGGACGAGCCTCAAGTCCACTGCGATCAAAACTGGTCCCCAAGGATCATCGACCAGTTCTCACAGCCAGCAAGTGACAACATATACATCCACCAAACTTTATTAACAACAAAAGGGGTTTGATTACAAGGGGTTGCTTACAAGCTCCAGCAACCAAGAGCACAAAACACAGCGGAAACCAACATGAACAGGCTCCAACCACTACACCACAGGTGATTGGCTGGAGGGTGCGGCCTAATTGATTTGGTCATCCTCATCATCGAAGTAATCTTCACCTGCTCAATTCATCAATCAAGCAAGAGTGGGCACAACAACCATGCTCGCAAGTTACACCTGTCAAATAACAGAATGACATGTATAGGGATCAGTGTTCACCTAGGCGCTAGGCGCTAGGCGGGCGGTGGGTGGCCGCCTAGCGCCTAGGGCGTCTAGGCGGGGCCTAGGCGGCCGAATAGAATTGCAAGCATTATCGCCTCCAGCACCGGTCTAAGCAAGCGGGATGAATACATAATTTTTCAGTGCTACTGCTACTAGTCTACTCGTAATTAGTAATTACTAATACAGTAATACTACATCAGAGAATTTGAGAAAGCATAGCACAATCACATTGCAATCACCGACCACGACTCTCAGTACTCTGAGCTCACCGACTCTCAGAGCAGTGCTCACCCGACTCTTGCAACACGTGCTCACTTGAGAGACTAATCTGCTACCACCGAGGCACCGACACTACTACTCCTCGTCTTCGTCTACTCCAGTGATCCAGTAACATGCGCTTCACAAGAGGCTACAAGGCGAAGCGAGGCGCAGAGTTCTGCGGCGAGGCGCGAGGCGAGGCCACGAGAGGCGGCGCGGAGGCGAGGCACAAAGTTGCGGCGAGGCACACAAGAAGCGGCGAGGCGAGGCGAGGCCGAGGGAGGCGACACAGGGGCGGCGGAGGAGGCCTGCTTGCCGCGATGGCGACGGGAGCCGGGAGGAGTTGCTTGGCACACGACGACGGGATCCGGGAGGAGGCTGCGCGACGGGCCGGGAGGAGCTTCTCGGCAGACGGACGGAGAAGTGGAGAACCAGAGGTGGCGGCCGCGATCGCGACGGAGTAGCCGAGCCGACCAACAGATCGCTTCGACCGCGACGGAGAAGTGAGTACCTTTTACTTGTTTTCCGCTTCTTTTTTTCTTCCGCCGCTTCGCTCTCTTTTTTTTCTTCGCGCGATGCTCCACCAGCCGCCCAGATCCGCCTCGGTCGCCCGAGATCCGCCTCGAACCGCTCCAGACCGCCCATCGTCGCGCCACTTTGAGGACCGCCTCGCGCCGCTTGCGACCGCTGGGACCGCCAGCTCGGCTAGGCGCTCGGCCGCCTAGAGCTCCGCTGGCACCAAGTCGCGGCGGTGGCGTTACGCCCAGCGCCTAGGCGCCGCCTAGGCGGCCTAGGCGCCCGCCTAGGGGATCACTGATAGGGATATATCAAGGGGAGGCACATTAGGGTTAATTTGCATAAAGCCAATTTTATTTCAAATACAAGTACTAAGTTTCAAGGCAGGTTACAATAGTTAAAATTCATTTTTGTAAATTCCATTTTCAGTTGGATAACATTTAGCATCAAGATGGTGAAGGATACCCTTCTATCACATGGCTTCCCGCCCAAACCCAATTGGATAGCAATCCAGAACCATTTTCACAAACCTTTTGAATACCCAAAACCAAGATCTAATTTTGAGTGACATTGCCAGCATGTTCATGACCGCGGACACGGCTATTCGAATAGATTTATACTCTGCAGAGGTTGTACACTTTACCCACATGACATGAATTCTCTAGTTTGCTTAGCATCCGTCGATACCACCTCACACTTCTTTTAGTGAAGGGTCTAGAGCACATGACAAGGCCTTTACAATGCATCGTTCCACCACAGTCCACCCACTCTAAGGTTTCGCTCCCATTGGACTTTCTGTCCGCCGGGTTTAGGCCCCCTCTTGAGCCAGGTGGGTACAACATAGTCATAAAAAGACAGGCCATAAAGACCACCCACTATTCCACCGGATCAACTATGATGGAACTTTGCAAATTAATTAGCTAGGTCCCACGCCCCATACTGGAGACATGTGGTTGCACTGTTGTGGCATAGCCCATTATAGGCCTAGCAAGAGGTGTCTCAAAGACCGGTCCTTAACTGACTTGGGCGACAAACCTCAACCCTGG
This sequence comes from Phyllostachys edulis, assembly GCA_036346405.1. Taxonomy (NCBI): domain Eukaryota; kingdom Viridiplantae; phylum Streptophyta; class Magnoliopsida; order Poales; family Poaceae; genus Phyllostachys; species Phyllostachys edulis. The sequence goes on along the minus strand of CM070557.1, from coordinate 47,886,416 downwards.
GGCATCGGATCACACGACCCCCGTGCATAGACATGCACCAACCCAACAACCAGCTTCGCCCAAGTCCAAATCCATTTTCCATTGCTTTGCCTTTCAAACCTCCATGGCACACCAATGCCATGGCCATTTGTAAAATCTCCATGACACACCAATGCCATGGCCAAAATCTCCATGACACACCAATGTCATGGCCCAAATCATTTGAACAAGGGATATTTTTTGCCAAAACTCCCAAATCAAGATTTTGGTCTAGGCAAGACTAAGCATTTCATTTTTCTAAAGCTTCGGGTCTCCACTACTGCAAAAACCCGATTTTATCTAGGGTGACAATGGGGTTGGTTCAACATAAACAGTGGTCATACAAAGGGATCAGATATAGCTATGAACTGAAAGATAGGTATTGAAATAACTTAGTGAAATAAGCATGCATACGACTTTGAAACCGACATAGGTAATTTGAAGTATTGGGTGCAATATGATCAAGAATGTAACTTGTCTTGCTCAAAGTCTTGAGCTTCTTCTTCCCCTTCGCAGAACTCAGGCTCTTCATGGTCTAGGTAATCTACACGATGAAAACCAAATGACTCAAATAGAGCTCCAACAAAATCCAAAGAAACTCCAAATAAACTTAAATACAAAACCAACAGAGAGGTCGGGAGGTCAAGAGGAGGTCCAAGAGCTCACTGAAGAGGTCCTGGGACTCAAGAGAGGAGGTCTAAGAACTTGGAGAGTGGTCTAAGGTATGCTCGGTTGAGACAGAGAGGAGAAATGGAGAAGAAAGTGAGAAAGAAGGACTGCCCAAGCTATATATAGCTGGAGCCAATGCACATGACCTAGGATATGGGTCCTCAAGAGTTGGTAAAGAGGACAATGGGAGTAGGCAAGGAATGTGACAAAAGTATGACATGAGTACTGCAAAAGTGAGGGCATTTAATGTGATACAACATGCATTAAATGCGGTGAAGACTTCCATGCACAAGGACACAGTCAAAGGATAAAAGAAACTAGGTGTGGCTGCCTAGTGGGGGCAACCAAGACCCACAGAGGAGGTCCTGCGAGGACATTGAGGAGGTCTTGCAGTGAACAAGGGGAGATCCTCACCCACAGGGGAGGTCTAGACGGTTGGATCTCCGGGAGGGAGGTCCAACGGTCAAGATCAAGGGCAAATGGGGAGGTCCACAGGGGTTGAGAGGAGGTCCTCACCCGCAAGGGAGGTCCTCACGGTTGGATTAAATCCAAGAGGAGGTCTGGACGGTTAGGATCTCCAAGGGGAGGTCCTAACGATCGGATCTGCCAAAGGGGAGAATGCAGACGGTTAAGATCTCCAAGGGAGGTCTTAACGGCTAGATCTTCAAGGAGGAGATGCAGACGGTTAAGATCTCCAAGGGAGGTCTTAACGGTCCAGATCTACAGGAGGAGGTGCAGGCGGTTAAGGTTTTCAAGGGAGGTCTTAGCGGCCAGATCTGCAGGAGGAGGTGCAGACGGTTAAGATCTCCAAGGGAAGGTCTTAATGGTCGAGATCTACAAGGAGGAGGTCTCGACGGTTAAGATCTCCAAGGAAGTCTTAACGGTCCGAGATCTACAAGGAGGAGAATGCAGACGGTTAAGATCTCCCGAGGAGGTCTTAATCCGAGATCTACAAGGAGGAAGGTCAGAGCCGCTGGATTTCAATCGGACCGTCCAAAATGATTGGGACGCTTGGACCATCAGAGCTAGCGTTGGATCTCAGCCCTAGAACTAAATCGGGCGGTCCAAAATGGTTGGGACGTTCAGACCGTTCGAATGCCACAACAATCCGGACCGTCCAACGAAGATCTAAGGGCTCAGAGAGGGTGGGATGTTCGGACCATCCGAACGTCTCACCAAGATCAAACCGTCTAATGCAAATCGGACGACTCACATTTGATAGAGGCGAAAATAGAAAGGGAGGAGATCCTAGAGGACCTGGGGAGGTCCTGAAGGACACGGGGAGGTCTAATAAAAGTAAGGGGAGGTCCTAGAGGACATGGGGAGGTCCAATAAAGGTAAGGGGGGATCCTAGAGGACATGGGGAGGTCCAGTAGGACACGGGGAGGTCCAAATGAGCAAAGAGGAGGTCCTGAGAAGCGGTAGCACCGCAAGGTGCGGGCGGCACTACAGGGTTGGCACCAAGAGGAACTTCCAGAGAGGGTTTCAAGGATTTGAGCAACAGAGGTAAGTCCAAGGGGACTCAATGGTATTCAAAAGAGACAGAGAATGAGTTGACTTGGGCCAGGTTTAGACTTGGAGAGGTCTAAACTTGGAAAGGAACCACAGAAGGTGGTGTAGACCAGAGAAGATACCAGTACTTGGGGAGGTTCGGACCTACAGAGGTCCGGTCCAGAGATGGACGAAACATGGACAAAGAAGGGAAGACCACCAAAACTGCAACAACTCAGCAAACCAACAAGGAACTTTAGTTGAAGTTTGTGTTAGTCAACTTAAATCCATCATGAAATTTCAGGTTAAGCTTTGAATTCTCATCAAAACAAAATGGTTCTTTTTATTTTGAAATCTTCAAAAAGGCTCTCGAAAATTAGGATGTTACAAACCTACCCCCCTTAAGGGAATCTCGACCCCGAGATTCAAGCTTGGTCAGCAAAGAGGTATGGATTGTTTGCTTTAAGGTCTTCTTCCTTTTCCCATGTGGCTTCACTCTCTGCATGGTGGCTCCACTGCACTTTGTAGGTTCAAAGGATCCTGCTCCTGGTGACATGCTCCATGACATCCAAAATTTTGATTGGTTTCTCCACATAAGTGAGGTCTTCTTGCAGATCAATGCTTTCCAGTAGGGTGTGGTCTTCAGGTACTCGAAGGCATTTCCTCAATTGTGACACATGGAATGTATTGTGTACTATGCGCGCAGCTCCACAACCGCCCCGTGTTCTGTGCGCGCGTGCGCATGATCCCCACACCCACCTCTGCCTTATCCTCCACCTTCTCCCCCTTCTTCGCGCCAATTCACCCGAGCTCCACAACCACCGCCGCCATTATCTCCAACGCCGCCCCGGTGCCCCTCGGCCCCTATAAAAGCTAGCACGAGGTAGCCCTCCTCTCACTCATTCCCTCCCCTCTCACTCATTCCTCCTCCTTCGCATCTGCATCGCCGGATTTTGAGTTTTGGTTGTCGTCGGCCGCAAGCGCTTCGTTGCCTCTAGCGCTGCCATCGTCGACGCTCCGGCCCCGAGTCCACCATCGTTGGCTTTGCCACACCGTCGCCGACCCGGTGCGCGCCTCCGCCTCGCTGGAGCCCTACGGGAATGTCACCGCCGCCACGAGCCCTACCGCATTGCCGCTCTCTCCTCGCCGTCGGCCACCCCTGTCCTCCTCTGGCCACCTGAGTGAGCGCACCACGATCCCCACACCGTCCTCTCTCCAATGCGCATCTCCCCGGTCGCCACCGTGCCTCCAGTCGTCGGTGAGCTCGGTCCTGACGCCGGCGCCGCCTGTGCCGACGTGGCCTCGCCACCTCACCTCCACGCAAGCGCCACATTGTCATTTTTGCCCACGTGGTAGTGACGTGGATGCCCAGTCACATGCCACGTGGCTTTTCTTTTCCTTCACAAATTTAATTCAGCCGAAAATTCTATTTTCTGAGGGCTGGCGCAATAATTTGATTTCTCTTTATAAAAATAATTCGGTAAAATCAAGAAATTCAGAATTTAGGGTTTTATTTAGGTTTCAAACTTCCAAAACCCATATCTTTTGCATCCGAACTCCGATTTAGGTGATTCAAATTTATAAATTTGTATAAATTCAAGATCTAGCTAACTAAACTAAAATTATTTGATTTGTAGTTAGTTGAATTGTATTTTTGAATTAATTTGAATTTTATTTGAATTCGTCGTATTTTCGCGTATAGATTTCAACAACTCCGGAGAGCTTGATCCTTCTGAGGATTTAGAGTACCAAGACTTCGAGCAAGGCAAGTTATACCATTGACCATATTGATCCCAATATTTTGAAGTTATTTAATTCTGTTTTTAAATTATTATTGCATGCATAATTTTATTTAGCTATTTTAATTCCCTGTTTAAATCATTAGTTATTCCAATTCCTTTGTAAAGCCAAATTTGAATATTTTGATATCATTTCCTTGTCCCCATTAGACAAATAAAATTAAAAAATACTTATATGCTTAGCCAATGCTTAGATCAGAATTGTGAATTTGGGAGGTTTTAGCCAAATTGTTCAAACTTGGTTTAAATTGAGTCTATGGTATTGTTTTACCATAGAAAGTTTATTAAAATGATTTTACTTGAAATAAAATCAAAAATGGGTTTGGACTTGGGCGAAATGGATGATTGGTGGGTGCAGGTTTATGCACGGGCTCAGTCTGGTTAAGGTTGAGGCCCAGGGGTTATTTTGGAAAGTCGCCCAAGTTAGTTAAGGACCGGTCTTTGAGTGTATTTTGCTACGCCTTACCATATCACCACATGTCTGGAATGGGACAGATTTGGCTCAATAATTTGTAATACCTTATTGTTATTTGTGTCATGTTGTTGTGTGGGTGTCGGTTGGACAGTATTCCCACTTGGCGCAAGAGGGGGCTTCTGGAGGATGGTTAATCCAATGGAAGTGAGACCTTAGCGGGCATAAATACATTAAGTAGAGCATTGTAAAGGCCTCATGATAATTGCTGAGTCACACGCCTTTGGAAGCGTGTATTGGCCGACATTAAAAGCAAATTATCTCGTGTGGGTAAAGCCGTACAAGCTCTGTAGAGTAGAAAACTATTCGAATAGCCGTGTCCACGGTCATGGACATGCTGAGCAAAGACACTCCAAGTTAGACTTTGTTTTTGGTTTTTAAAATGTTTAACAGATGATTTTAGAATGGTAAATCCTTGTGGTAAAATTGGGCGGTTAGCCATGTGATAGGAGGGTATCCTTCGCCATTCATTCATGGAGGTTATCCACTGTACAACTGTCATTTTAAAATCTAATTTTTGCTATAGATTAAAAATGGTCTTGGAAATTAATATGAGTATTTAAACTGAAAATGCTGCTCTATGCAAATTGAACCCTACCGGTCTCACTTGCTTACTTATGCATGCATCATAATTCTTTATTGGGTGTTTCTTGCGAGCACGGAAGTTGTGCTCACTCTTGTCGAATAATCTTTATTCAGGAGAAGACTTCTATCAGGACGGTGAGGATCCAGACGTTTAGGCCTACGCCCCCAGACGATTGCCTATGGCGAATCGTGTAGCCTACTACCTTTATTTTCTGCTGTGTTATTGTTATTTGGCCTCAGGCCCATTTTGTATTAAACTCTGAATATTGTTAAATAAAAGTGTGATATGATTGCGATACCATTTTGTTTGACTGTGTCATTAGCTATCCTGGACTAGTGTATGAACATAGAGAATTCGGGATCCTTCGTTCCCAGGTTCGACAAAAATACATAGGCACGTAAATGATGAAATTAAAAATGTTTTTAGAAGGAATTAATTAAGGGAAGATTTCATGCCATCAAAGCAGCTGCTTAATCAGAAACCCATAAAAAAATTGATTTTGTGCAGCTAGCAGCACACATGGAGGTAGATCACTACATCCAAAATTAACAATACGCGACTTCTAAATTCTAATATTCTTTAATTCCCAGCTAGCTAATGGGTCCCTATACTTTTATTTTGAAAGCATCAATTATGCTATTTACAAAAGAAATAGAAAGGCATGACCAATAATAACATGGAAACATCACCTTGTGATCCCATAAATTTAGCACCAAACAAACCAAGAAGGTCCAAGAACAAGAGGTCAAGCCTTCAAGGATTAGAACTGAAATAAGATGCATGTTTCAACATGAATTGCATTAGATCACGGCAACCAAACGGTACCACAACACAAGACCAGAGCAGATCAGATCAAATCATGTGATTCAACAACCTAAAAATTCCAAGAGGAAAGGGAGTGAGTACTCACCAAAGACGTTCGATTCAGTCTCAATTGGTCAGCAATGATCGTCAATCTGGTGGCAGTCCACAGAGACATGACCGCGTGCCCACCTTGCTACTGTGTGCGCTTGCCTCAGTCCACACAGACATCACTTATCCTCAGTACAACGCTCTCAAGTCTATGTTGTATTTCGTTAGGCTTATTTTCATGGAGGATGTAAGTAAATACATGTAAAGACGTATAGATCATTAGAAACCTGAGGTAGACACCATATAACACTAATCGGAAATGTACTTTTCACTTTTGGGGATAACCCATTTGTCAAGCAATCAGACATGAGCATGAAAATGAAGTAACCGCAATCGGACATGAACATCAAAATGAAGTAACCACAATCAGACATGAACATCAAAATGAAGTTGCATCATTTAGCATACATAAGGATATTTTCAGTTGCAAATCAAACATTATGTTTTACCTTAGTAAGCTAGACGAAGTGAAGAACGACTAAATGATGGAAGCCACTCCTTCAGACCGATCCTAAGGTTTGCCATCTCCCAGTGAAGCATCAACCTGACCTTCATCTGGAAACCAAAGGCACGAAAACAAACCAAACAATCAAAGTCAAAACCAATCGCTCATTTGAAAAGGGAAGAGAGCAGAACACAACACAAAAATCATCTAGAAAGGAAATCAACAGTGAGGTCATCACAACTTGCAACATGGTACATTGCTAGATCTGTACAAATTAGAAAACTATGCATATTAATAAATGTGTAACGGTAAAACTACACCATGACTGGAGACCGGAGGAGGAAGGAAGGGCGGATCACTGGCTGCCCTTAGCGCCATCGTTTCTGTGGAGCAGAGGAGGCTAGGAGGCGGGTGCGAGCAAGTGGAGCAAGCGAGGAGGCGGTGGCGAGGGGGGGAGGGTGAAGGAGAGGAGTCAGGCGGCGAGGGCGGCATGACCGAAGGGGAGGAGACGGGCTACGAGGGTGGCATAGGCCAATGGAAGGAGGGGTGGGTAGCGTGGAAGGCGGGAAGGAGGGAGCGGTGATGGCGCAACGGGGGTTGTAAGGGCGAAGGGGAGGAGGCGGGGTAGGCAGGCGAAGGGGGGAGAGGAAGGGGAAGGGGCAGCGCGAGCAAAGGGGGTAAGGGGACGGTGAGGGGGAGCTGCGTGGGCGAAGGGGAAAAGGGGGCGACGCTGCCGAAGGGGAGGAAGCGGGCTGTGAGGGCAGCGCGGATGAAGGGGAGGGGAAGGGGCGGCGATGTAGGATCAAGGATAACCGACTAGAGGGGGGTGAATAGGAGGTTTTTAAACTTTTTGATAATTTAACAATTTTAGCCAATTAACAACTTAGTCTAAGCAAGATATAATTCTAGCTAAGCAATTTAACACAATAGACAAGCTAGAAATATAAATGCGGAAATGTAAAGACTAGAAATAACCACAATGACATAAGGATGTTTTTCCCGTAGTATCGAAGACTTGCCGGTCTTCACTAGTCCACGTTGAGGAAGCTTGATCAACTCAAGCCGGCTCCACGAATTAAGCCTTCCCTCGATCACTAGTGGTAGCTCTTCTCCTCTCCGGATAGGCGAGCTCCAACCTTCACAATTTGCCCGGGTCTTCTCACAATCTCCTTCGAGAAGATCACCGAACCAAACTCCAAGCCGTCTAGGAGACGGCAATCTCCAAGAGTAATAGAGCACGAGATCTTCACTTGAAAGTGCTCTAATGCCACAATGATCAAACTCAACTAAAAGCTCTTGGAAAAACCTGCAAAAGGAATTGAATGCTCTCAATGAGAAGGAAACAATGCAAAGGGCTCAAGAGATGTTTAATGAGGTTCAACTACACTTCTAGCTGTAGTGGGTAAGGTATTTATAGCCTCCACCCACTGCACTAGCCGTTGGGGCACGAAATCCCCAAATTTTAGGAAGCGCGGTCGGATCAAGCAAAAGTGTGGTCGGTCCGGCCTGCCTGTGATCATTTTCCTCCTCTGAAACGCATTAAATGCACTGGGAAAAATAGCCGTTACGGTGACCCCTGTCGAGCCAGTGCATGTCGTTAGTCCTACCTCTGAAAATGCAAATCACTTAAAACACCCTCTTGGAAAAAGCTGACCGCTTGGAAAATCCGGAAGTGTGGTCAGTCTGCGGGTATGCCGACGGTTAGTCCGGCCTCAAGCGAAAACCGAAAATTCTCTTCTCTGGAAAATGCTGACCGTGGAGTTGATCTGCACTTGCGGTCAGTCCGGGAATATAACGTCGGTCAGTCCGGCCTCCAAAGATTTTCAGCAAATTCAAATCGAGGCCAAACCAAAAACAAATCCAAGATTAAACCAAGTATGATTTGAGCAATTGTGGCATCATTCACTTTCAAGGTACTCAATTCTTGAACCCTCTTTATAGTACGGCTGTCTAGCCTATAACCCGGTCTTTCAACCAATTCACCTAAGACCAGTAAAATAAAAAGATCCTAGACTATTGTACCTTGTCTTTGAGCCAAGATATCTTCATGTAATCCTTTCGCGTGCAATTCCAGGTCATCAAAAACACCAGTGGGACTTAACCTTGTAAATACTCAATAAGCACGTTAATCCCATATTCACATATTATCATTAATTACCAAAACAATTTTTAGGGGTCTAGATGCTTTCAGGCGAGGGCGGTGCGGATGAAGAGGACGACACGGGTAGAGACCTCTGGCAGCGTCACCGAGGGGGGGGGAGGGAGAAATCGCGAGGAGGCGAGAGGGAAAGGGGAAGGGGAAGAAGGGGGTGACTTGGGGCTTGACCACTCGAGGAAGGGAGAGATTGAGAGGAGGCGACGTGCTCTCTGGTGCAGAGACCTCCACAGCATGTGAGCCACGCACCGCGATTGGACAGCTCACGATCGACTCAATGTGTCTACGCGCGATTGGTCTAAAATCGGAATTCAGGGATGTGAACGCGCTGAGGTCTCGCCAATTCTAGGTGCTATAAAGAGTTTATAATACCTATCTTGGTGCTTTCACACACAAAAAAAAAAGATATACCTATCCTCCTGGCACATGTGTTTGCTTTTTTTTGGCCTCACTATCCTTAATTGCATCAAGTTCATGTCTAATATTTTTAATCGGAGACCCCATCCCCAAAGTTGTTTGGCTCCATGCCGTGGCATTCCATGGCCATCCCGTGGCCGCTTTGGCCAACACACATCTTAGACGGCGCTGGCATCGCATGACCATGGTGGCCGTCGCCTGCACCATGTTGGCCTTGACAACCGACAAATCACCGTGGCACCTCGCCATAGGCCCCGTCACATGACGGCTACCACCAAACTCTCCCAAACCACGCACGTAGCCGCATCGCTCTGCTTCTGCCGCCGGGCCCGATGAGTCGACGTCGCCGCGACCTGTTGAGCCTCCAGCCCCTACCACGCCGGGTTGCCTCGTCTCGTGTTGAGTACAGGAGCTACGCCGATGCCGGCTTAGACTTCACGCCCGTCGGTCACCACGTAGTCACGCTGCCCCTACTGCTAGAGCCACCTATTGCGCCTCCGCTCGCATACGGGCATGGGCATCATGGAGGACCAAGGCTTGGGAAGCAATTCTCGTCCTCTGCAGGCGGTGATCGGACGGCGAAATCCATTGCTGGAGGGTGTGTCAGGATGTTAAAGGGGAAAGAGAGAGGTGAATGATGTACCGTGAGATTGCTAGATTGAACGGTTGATAGGGAGTTGATCCAATGATCAAAAGTCATCTCGTTGGAACAAGAATTGATGCTGGTAAAATGTTTTTTTCATATTTCTCAGCCAAATGATACATTGGTGAAAACTTGTTTAAGTTTTTCTGATTCAAACAAAATAGGGACAATTAAGAATGTGTCACCCAATAAAATGTTGTTCTATGCTTTGCCATTATGTAGAATGTAATTCGTTATTTGTCATTTCTTAGAAATTTCAACCAATCTTTTGCCATTTTTGCTTTTTTATCCCAGCTTTTATTTTTTGGCCCAATTGTGGCCACGTGAATTTACTGAAATGCCCCTAGGTAAAATGACCAGGCAAGACCTGAACCAGTCGGACTCGGTCGGCCACCCTAGTGCCCCCGCAAACCCTAGCTCCACTTGCACTCAACGCCGTAGCCGTAGGTTCTGGTGGCGACTGAGGTGACTTGACCTCATCGGCAGCGTGCTGCCGCGGAGGAAGACGATGACCATGTCTCAGGGGTCGTCGTCTGTGCGACAAAGCAAGGGCACAGACCCAAAGCATGGACCGACGGGTCTACCCTGATTGTCTGCCCCATATGCGAGGAAGACCGGGTCATTGAGCACGTCTTGAACACAAAGGCGAATTCATGCAAGCGTTTCTTCAAGTGTCCAAGGAATGAGCCTAATGTAAGTAAATTTCGCTAGTATCTTGTTGGTTGGGATCCCTTGTTGATTTAGTTTGAGCCTTCACGTCCGTGCCACACTACATGGTTAAGGTTACAGTTTGATTTTTTATTTTGTTTCAATTAGCTATGAAAGGGAATAAGTTGTGAGATTGGTTTGAAGCAGATGCCCAATAAATGCACTTTCTTCATGTGGCTCGAACGATATCAAGCTCACCTTGTTGAGGCCTGTGTAATCAACATGGACATTTCCTTCCCCAAAGATGCAATTCCGGAACTTTTGGAGTTGACTGGCAGCCTCAGGGAAGATGTGAAATCCATGAAAGGTGAGATCACATAGTTGAAGGGCTGCATTGCTGGTATGAAGATGAGTAGGCAGAACCTAGGTGGGGGGGGATTCTGAATTTTGTGTGTGGAGTGAATGTAGTCCTAGTTGTGCTACTTGTGATGGTAATATTATGGAAGTAGTTGTATGGTTCAAGGAAGATGTCCTAGTTGTGCTATAAGAACTGAATGCTGTGAGTTTGTTGTAGTTATCTATTTTGGGTTTGAATGAATGAATGGTTCAGACTATGGTTATCCCTTTTGGGTTTGAATGAATGAATGGTTCAGACATGGTTGAATCCTGATTCTACGATGTATGAATGAATGAATGGTTCTCATTCTTGTTTTTTTGATTCTGACATGCATGTATGAATGAATGGTTCAGACATGGTTTTTCTTGCAGTCCTGCTGATCTGATTGGGTATCCCATGTATGAATGAATGATTCAGTGAATGAATGGTTCAAACTTGGATGACCTGTCTAGTTTTTCATGTTGATTCTTGATTCATGTATGCACTGAAAGTCTGGCTCAAATGAGGTTATAGTAATGCACTTGAGGCACTAACTGGCTGTCATGTATGCTCTAGATGCACTGGATGCACTGGAGGCACTGAATGACTATCATGTATGCACTGAATGGCATGGATGTTTTGACATGAATTACAATGAACAATCAGATAGACTATCAGAAATCAAGAAAAGAAAACAATCAGACAATCAGAAATCAAAAAAAGGAATCAAGGAAACAACCTGAGAAGCTGACATTAACTTAAATTACTATAGTTCACCACATAACATTAGTTCAGCACATTACAATAGTTCACCAAATAACATTCGTTCACCAAAGAACACTAGTTCACCAAATAACACTTGTTCACCACATTACATTAAATCTGACAATACATTAGTTCACCACATGAACTAACTACCTAACACAAATTGCAGTGACTTCATTCAGATAAGCACATGTCACTTCTTCTTTTTTGGAGTCAACTTCCTGCTTGGTCCTTCAGCACTTGGTCCTGCATCACTTGGTCCTTCAGCACTTGGGCCTGCACCACTTGGTCCTGCAGAAGGTCCTTGACCTAAACACGTGGCTAGTTGCCTGCAAGATGGTTGCATTAGGCTATGCTCCAAACACATGGTCTCTATCCTTCAACATTTGATAACAAGTAATTGCTTACCTTCTAGTTACAGGCCTTGGGCTATGCTCTAGTTCTGGAGGTAGGTTGATCCTTGATGCTGGGGGTATTTCCAGTTGGGCAATGGTGGCAGCCACTGTTTTCTTCCCTTTCTTCTTTGGAGCTCTAGGTTTTGCCTTGGTGGTCTTTCTTTTCCTGAAGTGAATAATTATGAAAGTTTATATGTCAAAGAAAGTTAATGCTGCCAAAAGAGGTAAACAATTGTTGAGTGTTTGTAGCTTTTCTTTGGTCCATTAAGTGGGCAACCATCAGTCCTATGGCCTAGCTCTCCACATCTCTCACACCCACATTGCCTCTTTGCTGCAGGATTCTTGTTCTTCTTAAGGCAGGTTCTGACTCTTGCTTTCCTGGGTTTGCCAGTAGATCTTTTTGCAAGGGGAGGTAGCAACTTGAAACCTGGATAAATCTTTGGTCACTGTCCAATGTCTGTCATTGGTTCTATGACAACCTGGATATGCAGCGGCCAATGGACCATGGATGCAAGAACTGAAGCTGGAGGTTGAGAGAGGACGAGATTAGAAGTCATATGAAGATGGATCATTTCTCAGCAGTCGACCCATAACTGAACATGCAACTAGCAACCACCCCACCCCCACCAGATCGAACGAGTTTGGCGTACCTAAGATGGCACGAGGTAGAGCTAAAACCCTAGCAGAGTAGTGATGAGCCGGTGGGCGGCGATAGGGCGGCGGCCGAGCGGGGAACTAGGGAAGTTGGGGTGGTGGCATGAGGAGGCGCGGCCCAGTGGACGGTATGAGGCCGCGTGGCACGTAGGGAAGCTCGAGTCTGCAACCTGGGGCAGCCGGCAGCGACGCGTTGAGCTAGAGCTAGGGAGGAGGAGAACAGAGAAGCGAAGGAGAGGAGAAGATCTGCTAGGATGCGACACGATGAGCCGGAGCCCAGGAGGGGAGGCGGAGGAGCCGAGGAGGGGAGGAGATCTATCGGTGCTGACCGCCGTCGCGACGAAACGCTGTAGCCAGGAATGGAGGGCGGAGGCGAGGGCAAAGCAACATAGGGGTCACTGGGTCGAGCTATCGGTACCTTCATTGTAATTCTCTTTGTTTTTTTGTTTCTGTTGTATTTTTGTATGAACTTGGATTGCGTAAGAGTAAAAGACAATGTTAGTGTTAATTTAGTTTAATCCTTTAAGCCCAACCTCCATTTTCATTCTGGTTTTGTCACTGGTGGTCATAGGGAATACAAGCCACAAACCAACTCATCCAAAGCAACAGGTGCACAAGAGGATTAAAGACTAGGTTATTCTTTAGCACTAGATTCTTGCAAAGGGCAAGGATTCGAGGGTTCTAAATGATTCGAGTGGTTGTGAGAGAGCGAAAATCCCTCGTACTCTTTTGAGGTTGTGCCTAAGGAATTTACGGTCGGCTTCGCCAAATCTTTTTCTCTCGTAGTGATTATTTCTTCGTCGTTATTTGGCTCTTTCTACGATATTCATCTACTTCATTCTTGATACCGTGTACGCTCGTGTCGTTTCTCACAAACTCTAATCCGATCTAGGGCTGTTGTGCATGACAAGAGGTATCAAAGTATAGCAAGTGGTATCAAAGCCAATGCTAGATTATTTTTATTTGTGAGAAGGTCGGCAAAGCTTCAAGTGGCAGAAAATCAAGATCAATGTCGACGATGTGGAATCAAGTGGAGAAATTTGACGGCGGAGGTAATTTCAACATGTGGCAATGTATGGTGAAGGATGTCCTTGTCTAGCAAGAGTTGACCGATGCTCTTGAAGGGAACAAACCAGAAAAGACATCCGTTGAAGGATGGAAGGTGATGGAGCGAAAGTCTGTTAGTACAATCTGTCTATATCTCTCCGATGAGGTAAAATACTTAGTGATTAAGAAAAACTCACCAAAGAAATTATGGAGTGACTTAGAAGAATTGTATATGGTAAAGTCGCTGATAAACCATTGGTTGCTGAAGCGGCAACTATACAGATTGCGCATGGAGGAAGGCACACGGTTCGTTGACCATCTCAATGTTTTTAACAAGCTTATCACACAGCTGACTAGTGTGGATGAGAAAATTGAGGATAATGACAAAGTCGTCATATTGACGTCATCTCTTCCACCATCATGGGAGCAATTGGTGATGAATATTCTCGTCAAAAAGGCACTCTCAAGTTTAATGAGGCAGTAGCATGTCTATTGGAGGTGGAGTCCTTAAAGAAGCCACCAGATTCTTCATCCTCGGGTGATCAAGAATTGGCTATCATAGGTGTTGCAGGCAAAAGCAAAAGTCACAGGAAGAAGAAAGACAAGAGCAACGTTACACGTGTATTTTATCTATGTGACGAGGAATGTCATATGATAAAGTATTGTCCAAGTTTAAAACAAATGAGGGGAGCATGCTCAGTGGTGGTTGCGAAAGATGATTTGGACGTACTAGTTGTCAGTCAATCAAGTACTTCTCATGGATGGATATTAGATGCAGATTGTTGCTTTCATATATATTCAACGAGGAGGATGTTTGACAAAGGATCTCCACCTCCAGCACATGGAACTGTTCACCAAGCGGATTGCAAGGAGTATGTAATTACTAAGGTAGGAACGGTTATATTAGAGATGTATAATGGAGCACATCGCACATTGACAAGAGTTCAGCATGTTCTCAGCTTAAAGAAGAATATAATATCTGTAAGATCGCTTGAACTCAAAGGTTGTGAGGTATCACTTCGAGGTGGAGTTATGCGAGTTACTTGCAAAGGGCAAGTAATCATGAAAAGTATCTAGAGCACTGGATGATACTGATTAATGGGTAATTATCAACGAAGAGCAACTAACAGGAGGTCTGATAAAAATTCTGATCAGGAGAAGGCAACCGTGTCACCAGCGGTAGGTACTCAGATCTCATCTGTGGTTATGTGCGGAACTACAAAGACGGTTGCAAAATCTAGTAGGCGCAAAGGAGAAGGTGCGAGTTGTTGAAAGAAGGAAGACCTGATGGGGCCAACCACACGGTGCCGATGATTATGCGGAGTTCAGAGGCGGTACAAACTTATGGCATGAAGAGTTGTAGGAACAGGATATGTGGTTAACCAAACTACACAACAAATGAGCTCTCTGGTAGAGTTTCCAGGCGGGCTAGCCCAGATACCAACACGCACATTACAGTGATGTGCATGAGCCTCAGTGGTGAAGCACTCCTAAACATGGGAGGAAAAAAAGGGAAAAAAAAGGTGGAGCCAACTAGGAGCTAGTTCTTAAAGGAGCACGGTGACTTCAATAGATAAGAGTAAAGGTAGAGATTGTTGAGTATGTATGACTCATATCCTAATCAACTAAGACTTAGAGAAGTGTGCTACAATGATTTTTATATGAATCCTAATAGGATTATGATTCTTATTTCCTTTTAGAGGAGAACTAGGAAGGGACACTATATAAAGCCATGAGGGGTGGTCATGAAGAACAGAAACCACAAACCAACTTATCTAAAGCAAGAGGCACACTGGAGGATTAGAGGCTAGATTATTCTTTAGCACTAGATTCTTGTATAGGGTAAGGATTCGAGGGTCCTAAAAGGTTCGAGAGGGTTATAAGAGAGCGACAATTCCTTTTGACTTTTTGAGGTTGTGCTTAAGAAATTTGCGGCCGACTTCGCTAAATCTTTCTCTCTCATCGTGATTATTTCATCGCCGTTATTTTGTTCTTTCTATAAGATTCATCTACTTCGTTCTTGATATCGTGCACACTCGTGCCTTTTCTCATAAACTACGATCCGATCTAGGACTGCTGCACACAAGAAGAGGTATCAAGTATAACCCATACAAAACTAATGACAAAACTGCGGGAGAGTATTTATACACTGACGAGACGAGCGCAAAAAGAACATGAGGAATGTCACTTGGCTTTGCTTTGATACATGGGTATTCTTTGGGAAAGCTCAAGGAAAAGAGATCAGTACGTCGCTACTGACCAACCCCGAAGAAAATTGGAGCCTACGAACTCTACAAATACGACTCCAATCTAACATGTGGATAGTAGAACCTTCATTCGTATGTACTTTAGACAAAAACAAAGGGATCAAGTATGCAACACAGCGGTCAAGGTGTACATACATCTTTTGATTCTTCTTGGCCTAGCAAATCAGTAGTACACAACTTTGAACACGCGCATCTAGTAAGAGCTAGCGGTACCTCCCTGGGAATATACGGGTGGACTCATTGATACATCACGCATAGAAACAGAGAAAAATTGCTGCAAACGCCATGGAAATCTGGAATCAAGAATGTGCACGCGTCTTTAATTCTTTCTTCCCCGGCACTGCATGCCTAGCTGTCACGTACCGGTCGCCCCATCGGCGTTGAGATACTTGCGCGGGTGCACGGTTCGGCTCGCGTCTTAACCGGAGCCACCTCTTCTTTAGAAAACGGTGCGGGACGGCGTACGATCGATGCTGCATCCATCCTTGGATCGGACGGCCGGGGGCATCTTCGTGTGCTACACGCGTGCATTCATCAGACTGTTTTATTCGGGGCTTTATAGTTGCCTCGGTTGCTTCTCTGGCTACATAATGTCACGGGACATTGTGGTAACTTGCCGTTTATTTTACAAAAAATCTTTCTTGTGCATGAATGCACTTCATAATGGTGATGCAAAATCGATCAACTGTGATAGCTTCCTGAGGCCATCTACAATGGCTCCACGTAATAGGCATTGGCAAAGCTAGGATAAAAATAAAGAATAAGCTCAAATGACTAAGTTAAATTAAGATAAACATAGCAAACCTAGTTTGGTACCGTACAAATACAAGTATAGAAGATAAGAAACATAGTCTCCTCCGCCTATTTACGCTCGTGCTAAGGACAAACCTTCTACTACCGAGCTCCAAAATAAGTCTATTGATTGTATTCTTTTCAAGTTCCTGTAAACATCAAAATTTAATTGACTAAGACTCTAAGGCTAAGAAGCTAAATCACTAACGTAATGTGATTGATTCGAGAGGAAAACTTGCTGACTTGAGGCAAACTAATTAAGTACCTGTCTGCTAGAGGAGATGGATCAGGTCGTCGCGCCTTGTCTACACTGGCGCGCCACGCGCCCGGTGGCCTGAGCCGCACCGTCGACCAGAAGCCCCTCGTGGGGGGTGGAGCCAGCGTCCATCCAGCCTGGGCACTTGCTTAGGCTTCTCTTCGCGCACAATATAGGGGCTTGGGCGAGCCGCCGTGCGCACGGGCGCTGGGCCAAGCACAAGGCCGCGCTAGCCGAGCCGAGTGGCGCTAGGGAGAGGAGCCGGCGGCGTGACCGGGAGGAGAGCGGCGGTCAAGGGCCGGAGGTGCCGAGTCGAAACACAAGGAGGCGGTGCCCGGGGAGATTTTCGGCCAAGAGAACACAGCACCAGAGAGAGAGAGAGAGATCAGAGAGCTATGGGGGAAACCAAGAGGAAGGAGGAGGCGCCATGAGGAGGAGCTTCGGCCGAAACTTTTACAAAGAGAATAAATGGGGAAAAGATGGAGGAGACAAGAGGAACCAGGAAACCATGCATTCGGCTAGAACAAAAAAAGCTCCAGAGCAATGAATAGAATGGGGGAGGAGAGATAAAAGAAAGGAAGTGGAAAGAAGCAAGAAGAATGAAGCCCATATGGCAGCCCGTTGAAAAGTTAGGCCTCTCAATGAAGCTCATATGGTTTCCAATCAATTAGTTTCCACCTTTATAAACATCAATTCATTCCTTCGCTGCCTAGCTTTTAGCTCATTTGAGGAGTACGCTCGGTCGGCTCGCTCTGTCGTCGAGCAGGTAGCCCGTCCAGGTTTGATCTCTGGGATTGAACTCGCACGTCTCATTTTCCAGGTGGTTTTAAAACGATGATTCTGGGTCCGGTGGCTCTGACTCTCCAGCCAATGACAACATCGCCATCGACATCGAACCACGAGGCCGCGACCACCTTGAGAAATCTTTATTATTCTCTCAATTTCTCCTTGTTCAGCTAGGTCAGCTAGTAATTGTGTATCCAAATATCCGATGCTTGTGGTTCTTAATAGACCATAATTAGGTACTTAGTTTGCGGCTTGCCTAGGCTTCGAAAAATTTCTGAGTCCGCCGCTACCCCTCACCACAGTGTAGCGGCTTACCCAGACGCCGTCGTGCCTCAGCCCGCACGAGCAGGAGCACGAAGGCGAGGTCGCTGCTGTGCTACCGCTCGGTGGTCCCAGACTCCCGCTCGACCAACTCTGTCTTTGATGGCAATAATTAGGAATTGGGAAGAAGGTTAGGGTATGGGCTCTGGGTCATCACTTTATGTTTTAGTTGCTAAACATCCGGCCCATCTCGCTTCACAGTTCTCATACCAGCCCAACACGTCAAGTCTTTCTCCCAACGCTGCTCTTGGTTCCTCCGACCTTCCTCCTATGCTCCAATGGCGGCCAGTGCCCATCCACAGTGGCCACGGAGGGGGTGGTACCGGCACCAGCGGAGGGTGGGCTCAAGCCCACCTAAGCCCCCACCCCCACCCCCAGGTGGATTCGCCCGTGCACGTAGGTCGTCTATAGCATATGCTAGCTAGGATTTGTGCATACCTGGAGTAGAGAGGGGAGGTCGTCGACAATGCAGTAGTCGGCTTCAGCGTGCAAACCAACGCACGTACAAACGGCTTCGACGCCGTTGTACGGAGCTCATCTACTCTCACGTGGTTTGTGGGCCCTAGTGTTGGGAATCCGCCACCATGGCCCCAACAGCCACCGGGAAGTCGGCAGCGACCACTGCGGTCGGCGAGGAAAGCGTCGTTGAGCCCGGCTTCCCCATTCGCTGACTGTGACGGTGAGCTCTGTATCCAGAGGATGACGGCTCATATCCGAGCGGCTAGAGTCCAGATCCGATCGGATGTGGACGCTAGCCGCTCATATCTGAACGGTGACGGCTTGGCCATCGGAGATGGAGAGCGTGGCGGCAGCGGGGAGGATCGGTGAGGGGAGGGGTGGCGTGGGGGAGGCGGTGACAGCGGTAGGGAAGAGAAGGTGGCGGTTGGCGGTGTTGAGAGAGCGGGGTGGAGAGGGAGCGAGCGGAGGGAAGCAGAGGCGGGCTCTATGACCAGGAGGGGAAGCTGGCTCGTCGGCGAGCTAGGGAGGGGGATGCCGGCGGGAGGAGGAGGAAGAGTGGATGGTGTTGGTGGTGACAGGTGAGAAAAGGTCGCCGGGGTCGCGCGCCCACCTCACCTCGCTCATATTGGGCGTCTCCACGAACAGCATGGTCAACTCGCCCACCTTCTCCGCTCGCCCGCGCCTGCCGGTCCGCAGCACGAGCCTGTTGCCCCTGTGGTAGGAGAAGATGCCGCCCGTGAGCCGCACGACGTCCCCGGGCTCGAAGGCGTCGCACTCAGCGCACCACAGCATCAAGTGCACCGCCGCCGTCTCGTCGGCCACGAGCGACAGGCACGTCTCCTCCCTCATGTCGCGGCCGTGGGCGTGCGCGTGCGCGTGCGCCGGCCGGGCCGCCTTGTCGAGCACGATGAACGTGGTGTTCACGGTGTTGGTCGCCGCCGGGACGAGGTCCTTGAGCTGCACCGTCCTGCCCCCGCCGCCGCTACCATCAGGCGCGTCAGCCTGCAACATGTTGTTAATTTTTAACAGCTGCTCGTTAGTCGCTGTAGAGTAAGAACAACATAGACTAGCTGCTAATGTTTGCATTGCAAAATCCGATCTTGGTAGGATTCGTGGTCAGTGCTCTTGGTGAAGTTTGGGTTCACGTAAATAAGCTGAGGTAGTGGTTAGTTCCTACAAGGCATTTGATCGAACACCTTGTGGTCGTCTAACATGAGCCAAGTTTGAACACCTACGTACGGGCAACGAAACCAAATGTGTCACACGATCGCAGAGTCAGGCGAACTCCCGTCTTGCCGTTCCGCGTGCGCCCGAGATTTTGCCGCAGCCTCGGCACCGCGCGCCGCGCGGTCAGTTCATTCACACCGGGGTGCAATGCAAGTGTGCAACGGCGGCGGGGTGGTTTCGTGGGTGTGGTGTTGGGCCGAGCCGAAGCGGCGCTGGTTACAGCTAAACATGGACCGGATCCGGCCCGGCTATATTATAGCTCGTAACAGGCCCAAATTCCTTCCTCCTCTGCTGATGGCTGCCGGGCCCGTGGTGATGCTCCTTACCTTAACTCGTTCGATACGTCCTTCTCGATCGCTACTTACAAGGCTTCAGTGCAATTTGATGCCGCGAACATGGCTTTCTACACTTCAATCCTTTCCCACTGTTGAGCACCCTGCCTTTCTACAGGGAAGTAACACAGCATCCGAAGGAATCGCCAGTTCGCCTCCTGTGCACGAAGAAACCGACGCTCGCACCGGGCCGATCGGACGAGCGTGCAGGCAGCCATCGCAGCTGGCCTCTCACGTCGTGATCATCCATCGATTGATGGGTACGCATCCCCTCCTCATCATTCGATCTCACGCTACAGTACTGCTGCGCCGCCCATTAGGTCCTGCGATGTTCTGCGTGCAATAGTTGTTTGGACAGTACAGATCGATCGATCACGCTATTGTGAATTTGTACTTCCACCAAATAAACTCTGTGTGTACGTACGGAGGTATGCAGCGTGGCTGCAGGCTGGCGCTAGCTAGCTCGCCAAGTGTGATATGTTGCCGTGTTAAAACTGTACGGTCTACTAGCTTAATTAGGCCCTCTTCTACCAAAAATCTCTCGGTAAGAAATGGAAAGAGATGTACTACTCTTAGATGCATGCTAGGATAACAACTCTAGCTAGCTTCTCAAGTGAAAGGACGAGATGAGAAGCATGTCGTTCATGTGTTCAGTTTCAATAGCAGTAGGCTAGTAGCATATACTCGTACATGGTGTGTCAACACTTAACAGAATCATAAAGATTGAAAATTATACTACTCCTGACGTCTCAGACAGTAACGAGTCATCTACAAATTCCTTGTAGTCGAAGGAAGGAAGGAGAAGTTTGAGGATGCTAGCGTAGGCCAGTCGAATAGTCGATCGATCGATCGATCGATTAATGGCCTTGTCTGCTTATGGTCTCAATCGATTAATGGCCTTGTCTGCTTATGGTGCGATTTAATCCGGAAGGTACATGGCAATCAATACCAACATAACAAATAATGCAAGCGAGTTATGGAAGCACCGATTTTTGGAGGCCCTCACGCGTTATGTTGCCAGCATGGGCCACGATATATTTCCTCCCCTCTCTTAATTTCGTTTGAGAATACTACGCATTATATTGGGGCATATTTTCTTAGGAAGAATATAGTTGGGGTCAATATCAACCGTTGTTTGGCTTGCTACCAATATTTTGTAATGCCAATGAAATATAACATCACACTTAGCAATCCAAACAATGTTCTTTTTGCCAAATTTTAGTTTTGTCCGGGCTTGGGCTATGCCGAAATTTGGTTTGACTAGTTCAGAGGCATAAAAATGATAATAAAAAATGAACATTTATCAATGCACTCCTAACAAGTAAATTTGCTCGATACTTAGCATATGCCATGTGACGAGAATTTAATAATCCTTAATTAATAATACTAACTATATGTAATATTTCTTATGAATAATGGCATTCTTAATAGCCCTCAAAGATACCTCGGTCGTTAATATCTACAATGGCCAAAGAAGATTACAACTACTTTATGATCGTAAGATCTATCACGACCACACATGATCGTGAGATCTGTTACAACCACTTTATGGTCATAAGGTCTGTTATGACTAGGTCTACTTGTGACCACCTTATTGTTGATAAAACCCACAGACATGTAGACCTTGTCGGCTAAAGACTCTGTACACTACGCTTATTCACGTGTGGTAGTTAATACATGTGCAGTTTATCTTTCACATGACCACACGTAGTTCTCTTTGTCTTTGGCATAATCGTATGGAGAACATGCAGGAAGATATCTCTCTGACAACAACCACAACCAATGTGTGCATTCAAGCAATCGACGATGCGTCTCCTAACACACAACAACTGACACCCCTTCAGAGGCTCTATAAAGGCCGACGCCAGGAGATAGAAGGGGAGGATCCGAGAGATTTAACACACACAGAAGTCATTAGACTTAGTCTCGGTGGCTTGTTTCACTCTGTAAAACACATTCAATACAAGAACACATGAGTAAGGTTATTATTCTCTCCGGAGAAAGCCTGAACCTGTCTAAAAAAACCCCATATCTCTTCTTGCATGATCTTGAGTATTGTGTTCCTAGCATTTATATCATAAGATTGATAGTAAAACATCGGCACCATATCGGGTGGCCCGGCCCGGGCTCGGGACTTGAATTCCGGCCCGAAAGCCCGACGAAACACACTTTAAAATAATAAACTATTTTTTATTCTAAAATGAATTAAATATTAATTTTTATTCAAAAAAATTAAAATAATTTTTATAAATGGAAAATGTATTTTTTTGGGCAGGCTGGGCTCAGGCATACCCCGTTCAAGACTGGCTTTGCAAGCCTAGACCGGCCCGGCATTTGAACCGATCTAAGTGGAAGTGAGAGAGGAAAGAGAGAGAAAAGCTTGGTACTCATGCAAGTAAGCCTTTTTAGGAAACCAAGAAATTAGTGGGAGCGTCTCTCTCCAAACTAGTCATTATGCCTCATCTAAATACAAATTTTAGTATCAAGCTATTGGAACGATTGCATCTAAAATATCATATAACTACTCACCCTCCTCTGGTATTCACCTATTGGGACTGCCCTCTCACTCGCAACAGCCTAGCGATAAATGCCTTCTGTTTGAAACATGTCTCGCTTGCCCTGCATATATACTTGAATTGTTTATAAACATCGTTTGGGGCATGTTAATTTGCAATGAAGAATTGAGGATTATCATGTGCTATGTATAGTGGTGGAGCGGTTTTGGCAAAGGGAGTTTGAAAAATTTAAATACACACTAAAATGTCTATTAACCCAAACCAACTAGTACTACTTATAGCTTTTTTTTCCCAAAAAGAAATTAGGGGTTTAAGTCAAGGGCATGTTTGGAATCATAGAATTTCATAGGGAATAGTTCCTTTTTTTATAAAAATATGAAAAAAATTCATGTATTTCAAACAAGTACTAATTGAGCCCCACCACTGGGAAGTCTACCCTTGTTTTTTTACTTTGGTGATTTTGTTTTTGAAAAAGGAATTTCTCCCAGCTTTTATAAAGCTAATGACAGAGTTCCAACAGGATTACAAGAAGCGCCAAGTTGGGGACACCAGCAAAACGAGAGAAGCACACAAAAAAAAACCCAGTCCCACTATCCAACTGTGAGAACCCGCATAATTAAGACTAAGCTAATTAACAGTAATTGGTAATTAGCTTAAGTAAAAATCTCATTAAACCAATGTCAAGCATAATCTCAGTTAATTTTAAACCACACAATCAAACAATGGACATTATAAATTGTGCATTTATCATTCCACATCACAGCTTTATAACGATCGGTTTACAAATCAGAATTAAAATATTACAACCCAAATTCTTGTTACAAATTTATTCTATAACTCAATAATGGATACAAGATTAATTTTACAAACAATTACAAGAATTAAATAAAATACAGTTTCATATGCTTGCATCCATTTTCATCAGAGCTTTCCTTGCCTCTTCGTCCAACCATTCTACACCTTTCTGGTCATGCAACATAGAACTCGAGGCGTAGTTAGCAAATCCAAAATGCAAATCTTAGTTAGATTGAAGAAAGGTTGCCGTCAGAATTTCCCGAAGTACAATAGGATTTCCATATCAACCTAGGTCAACCGGTCCCTCGATCACCAAGACACCCTGACCAACCTGAGTTAGTCGACTCCTTTAGTAATCAAGGTATCCAGATCAACCAGAGTCAATAGGTACCTTTTACTTCCAATGATCTCATCATCCGGCGTTCCGAAAAGCCCAACACCCACCTTTCCAATTTGCTTGCCTCAACCGCATTAGAATCCAACAATACATTCCCATTCATTTCCGCCCTCTGTTTAATACATCATCGGGCCACCGAATGCAACACCCACAGTACATCATTCCGATCAACCGCAAAGTCCCAGTATCGAGCCCAACCATAATAATGCCTCAATTCAAAGCACCCAGCCTACCGAAGCCTTTCTTTCCCCAAAAGCCAACACAATCCTTGCAAGCATTCAGTTCACAGTGAAGGGCAGCCGGTGCAAAGGAAAATAATAGGGATTAGGGTAAATAGGATAAGGTAAATAGGAATAGGGTTGCCGTAAAAACAAAGTTACCACATCAAAGGATAAGATCAACCAGCTCACAGCCAAGGATAAGAGCAACCATAGTCCAAGCCATTTCCCCATTCTAGTTCTTAGCCACAAGAGAGGAGGGAGCAAGCAGCCAGGAGCCTCACCCTCAAGGCCACCATCCCAGCCCTGCCGCAAGGAGGAAGAAGGGGAGGCACAAAGGGAAGGGGAGCACCAGCACGAGGTTGGCACTACTACCCTTCTCCCCCATTCCCAAATCCCAGCAAAGGTAACCCAACCATCTCCCCCAATCCATCAATAGTTCCCATCATCAGTAATACATCATGTTTAGCCATCCAAATTAAGCATCCCTCAATCTGGCGCATTCATCAATCCCAATCATTCATCACAGAGCAATGGAGGGAGCAAGGATCAGAGGGCACAAGGGGGAGTGATACCTCGAGAAGCCTCGGTAAAACCATCCCCATCACCTCATTTGTTGCATCATCGTAGCAGTAGAACCACCTCGACATCATGCATAAGCATCAACCAAACATCAATAAGCATAAGTAAAAATTGAATCAACCAAATCAAGTAATTTGTGTTAATCGAGGGGGTTAGGGAGGTAAGGAACCGGCCGGGAGCGTGAGGCGAGCGGTCAGTCAGGCGAGCCACGCGTCTTGGTAAGGGAAAGAGAGAGGAGCTCGGGCTGGCCTTGGCGCCAAGAGGAAGCCCGGCCGGAGGAGAGTGGAGGTCGTGAGGGCCGGGCAGGGGCCGGACGCCGGGGGGGCAATGAAAGCAGAGAGGCGGCGGGCCTCGAGGAACCGAGGCCCGGCCAGCAGGGCCAGTGGCCAGCAGCAAAGAGAGCCGCTGTCATGTGATGGACCATGAGGGCGGCAGGAAGGAGGAGGTGGTGGCAGGAGGGAGAGGAGGCGGCAGCAAGACTCATGACGCCTGTGACAAGACAGACCAAGGGGAGAACGCAGTGGCGCTGGGAGCGAAGGGCGGTCGGCGGCTTGAGGGAGTTGAGGGGAGATGAGAGGAAGGAGATGGGAGCCATGGGAGAGAAGCCTTGGGGAAGATGGGGCTCTTGTGTGTGTGTGTGTGTGTGTGTGTGTGTGTGTGTGTGTGTGTGTGTGTGTGTGTGTGTGTGTGTTGGCAGGATTGGAGAGGGAGAGAGAGATGTGAGGGAGGGGTTGGGGAAAGAAAGAAGATGGCTGTGTGGGGAATGTCGGCCGAGTCTATAGGAAGAAAGGGGTAGGATTAGGGTGGGATTAGGGTAAGAATAGGGTTAAAATGGAATTAGAAAATGGAAAAACAGAGATAAAGAATTTGAAGAAAAATTTAGAAGAGAGGAAATTTTGTAGAATGGTTGCAAATCTCATATTAGGTAGAAGAATTGAGTTAGTAGATATAAATGCGAATTTCGTTTGAATCACTAGTAAGTTAGGTCATTGAATCCGCGTTAGAGTTTCTGGCAGTAAAATGACCGGTAGGGAGTAAAGACGGAAAATGCGTATAAATTATTTTGAAACTTCATATTTGGACTAGTCGTCGATAGAATTCTCAAATTAAGTAAATAAGTAACTTGAACGCTAGAAATAATTTATTCTAGTAGATTTATTTAGTTAACGTCGGCATAAGATCAAATCAATCATTAATTGCCCAAATAAAATCTGGTGGACTTAGTTTTGCGCGAATAAAATTTGTTAGACCTAGTAATATGCAATTATGTGTAGTAATTTATTTTCGCCCAATAAAACGTGAATGTCAACTATCCTAACCTCAGAACCGATAAATTGTAGAACGACCGCACTGGGAGAGAGCTAACCTAACGGAGGTTCGAAAATTGTTATTAAAATAAAATCCGCTAACAAAAAGAATCATTCCACTAGTATGCACATAGTCGCACATATTATTGATAAGTATTTAATTATGTGTTTATTATTTCGCACCATCATATAAATTGCAGCGGGTGAACCAACAGGAGTAGTTAATATCGATTTCGTCGACGACGATCTTTCCTACAATTCCGCAGGCAAGCTACTCCCTTGATCATAAACCTAGCTATTTTAAATCTAAACTGTATATTGCTCTATCATTATGTATTGCATCAAAACTATTTTCTCAAAACTAAATCGAATTAGAATGAAATTGGGAAGATAAGAAATTAGATGAAAGAAAGGAAGCAAAGAAAGATATTGGGTTGGTAAAAGGGGGCCCGGGCGAGGAAATGACGACGACGATGATGTTGAGGTAAGAGGTGGGCCCCTTTTTACAGGTGGTTATAATATAAGGACAAACAAAACTCTTACTCGGTCAGAAGCCGTAAATCAGTACCAACCATTTTCCCGTTTAAACGAGCGAAAATGCTACCTATTACGTAATTATACTCTCCACATCGGGTAAGTAAGTACGGGGAGGATCCCATTTGGGGACCGAGGCGATATACTATCAAGAAGTGGAGTGTTGGGACCGAGTCTTGGCCAACCAACATTCTTGAAACTTCGGTGTATAACGAGATCGACAACGTGATTAAATCAAAGGCCGAGCGAAAGGTAATGGGTGGAGACTTAATCACGTAATTGGAAAACGTTCAGATTACGAACTTGAACCGCATCAAAGGAAATGCGAGGGACCCGACTCATTTAGAGTTCGAATTACTATGGGTAAAGTGGTACAAGCTGCTTGATGCTACCAAATCATGAATTCATGCCGGTCTCTGGATTGGAGTCTCTGAGGCTGTCGGGGTCTATCTTCTCTCGAGTAATCAAGTAGTCTCTTGAGTAAAATTGCAACCTAAGTTTTGAAAACTATTTTCAGAATAAGAGATGAGGTAGGAATTTTGATAAGGACCAGAGTTAGAGTCATCAAATGCATTTTAGCTATTATTGCTTGCTGAGTACACTATAGTACTCACTCTTGCTATCTCTTCCCTTGCTTAGATCCACATCCGACTGAGAGCTATCCTGGGTGGGATGAGGAGCTTCTGTACCAAATACAAAGTAGAAGGAAAGGCACTATTTACGAGGATCAGGGCGAGATGGGCGCTATCTTTGACTCGTGGGACGAATAGGTGGCCAGTGCATCAGTGCAAGCGAGTGCAGCAGAGAAGCTTCCTTTTGTAGTTGTTTATTACTTGTAATAAGAACTATAGTCTTGTGTGGCTATTTCTGTAATAAAGATGTACAGTTTCTATCTTATTGTTCTGCTGCGTAACTCTGATAAATGGCTTACTATTCGTTGGAGCAGTGTTCTACTGGGCAAACGAATAGTAATCCGTGTGCCTAAGTGTGATTACCCTCGGGGTAATGACACGGGGCGTCGCACCAACGATGAAGCCTGCAAACGATTGATCAGTCCGGAAGCTCCCACTAGAGCTAACATGAAGATATTGCACAAACCACTTACAAAACAGAGACTGATCAGACCGAAAGATACCAGACTAGATCTAACCAGAAGAAAAGCTAAAGACAAAGACCCTAGCCAGCAAAAGTCTTCAACCAATCTTCGGCCAACTTAATCACATCATCAAGATCATGCCGATCCTTCTCCTTGAGCAGCACTCTCCACCTCTGCAAACAAGATAACGATTTGAAAATGACAGCGATTGGTTGCTTAGGAAAAGTCTTCTCAATAGCCATTTTGTTGCGGACTTTCCAGAGCGCCTACACCAGAGCTGCAAAACTGAATAGAGTAATTTGATAATCGTTAGCACCCCTATCACATAACCAGAATTGATGGAAGACATCTAAAGATGTCGGAATTCTTTTCCAGTTCAGGCACCCCTTCACACAAGTCCAAGCAAAAGTAGCTAAGACACAATCAAAGAAGATACGATTAGAGTCCTCCTTCACCCCACAAAGAATACAATTTTCATTACCTTTCCACATTCTCAGCTTGAGATTCGCGGCAGTCTGTAATCTGTCCTGATTAAGAAGACATAAAAGAAATTTACCTTTAGAGGGAGTTTGCTCTTCCATAACTTTTGGGTTTTCTTAAAAATCCTACCGCCAAAAGACATATGTCTATAAATCGACTTAACAGAAAACTTACCAGATTTCTCCAACCCCCAGATAACCTTGTCAGTATCATCATTCAACCTTACATCTTTCAAATCATTTTTCAGCAACAGCCAAGACTCAACCTCATTGTTACCAAATTGTCTAATGAAGTCAATACTCCATTCATTATCAATCAAGCAATCTGCCACCTTAATATCAGGTTTAGAACAAATGTTAAACAAGTTAGCACATCTAATCTTAAGAGGGCAATTGCCAACCCAAACGTCCTTCCAAAAGAGCGTACCTATCCCATTTCCAATTTTATGAAAAGTACTTTTTTGGAACAGATAATTCACTTTCTGAAGAGCCTTCCAAAACTGAGAACCCTTAATAACTTTACTATCCCTGTAATCCCCTCTAGGAAAATACTTAGCTTTAAGAAGTCTAAACTAGATTTCATTATTGGCCAAAGACATTTTCCAAAACCATTTGCTTAAAAGGCAATCATTCATCAAACGAGTATTTAAAACCCCTAAACCCCCATAATCTTTAGGTCTACACACCCCCATCCATTTCACCATATGATACTTGAAATTATCACTCGCACCTCTCCAAAAAAATCTAGCGCGTATCGAGTCCATCTTATTATGAATCTCCTCACTCAGACGGTAGAAACCCATAGTATATATAGGAAGGCTACTAAGGCAGCTATTCACTAAAATAAGTCTTCCCCCAGTAGAAAGCAAATTATTCCTCCAGTTGTCCAGTCTGTTCTTCATTTTACTAAGCACCTTATCAGCAGCTTTCTTATGCACCTTCATATCACCAATCTCAATCCCCAGGTAAGTCAAAGGTAATTGTCCCAGTTTGCAATCGAGCATGTGAGAGACTCTGACCGCTTCCTCCTTATCCACCCCTAACACAAAAACCTCACTTTTATTATAATTAATTTTTAACCCTGATAATCATTCAAAGCAATATAGTAGGAATTTGAGATGAAGAATGTAATCCTCCGCGCATTCAATCATAAGGACCGTATCATCCGCATATTGAAGGAGAGGGACACCCCTTGGAATCAAATGAGAAACTAACCCTTTAATCAAACCAGCACTTTGAGCATTCTCAATCAAAATTTGCCAGGCATCATTGCCGAGTTAAAAAGCAAGGAGAAAGAGGATCTCCTTGCCTCGCACCCTATGAGTAGTAAAGTAAGGACCTACCTCTCCATTAATGTTTATACTAACTTTGCCTCCTTCAATAGAACTCATCACCCACTTAATCCAAAGATCAGAAAAGCCTTTACCTCTCATTACATTCTCTAAAAAGCTCCATTGAACTTTGTCATAAGCTTTTTCAAAGTCAAGTTTCAAAATGACACCCCTCTTCTTAGAGATTCTCATCTCATGAAGAATTTCATAGAGAGAAAGCACCCCATCCAAAATATTTCTCCTTTTTATAAAGGCAGTTTGACTGTCACTAATCACAGAATTAGCAATACAACCTAATCTGACAACCAACAACTTTGTAATTATCTTAAAGCTGACATTGATCAAACAAATAGGTCTAAACTGCTTAACTGGATCAACATCTTTGATTTTAGGGATTAGGGTAATCACCCCATAGTTCAGTCTTTTTAAATCGAGGCGACCTCCATAAAAATCCTGAACCATCTCCATGAAGACCCCTTTCAAGACTCCCCAAAAAGCTTTATAAAAAACAGACGGGAAACCATTAGGTCCTGGAGCCGATTCAGCTGAAAGTTCTTTAATGACCTCCCAAACTTCCTTCTCAGTGAACTTTTGAGTCAGCGTCCTATTATCCATCTCAGTCACCTGTCCTTTTCCCACCCAGAAGTTATCTTTTAATGAGATATCCTGAGTAGCTTCAAATCCAAATAAATTTTTATAGAACTGATAAATGTGAGTCTTAATTTCATTCTCTTCAGTAATACACACCCCATTAATATCCAAACTAAGAATGAGATTCTTCCTTCTCCTGCTGTTTGCACAGTTGTGAAAGAAACTAGTTTTTGAATCCCCCTGAATAATCCATTTCTCATTACCTCTTTGCTGCCAATGTCTTTCTTCAAAATCATAAATTTCTTCCAGCTGACCCTCAATTTTATATCTATCAATCCATTGATCTGTTCTTAACCCACTTATCTCCTCCTCCACATCTAACTTACTGATACAATCCAACAGCGCTTTCTTCCTATTATTGACATCCCTATTAATATTGGCACCCCAACCTCTAAGGAACTTTCTTATAGAAGCCAAATTTCCTGTCCATTTGTCCAAAGAATATGCCTGATCAGGCCATTTAACACTAAAATCACCCCATTTGTTGGAGATTAGTTCTCTGAAATTCTCCTGTGCAAACCAGGTTTTCTCAAAATGAAATCTCCTTATTACCTTCCTCTCCTTGTCCCCTGAATTCAGCACTATGGGCATGTGATCTGACCCCACCCTGATTAAACTACAAGCTGAACAGAGGGGAAATCTTGCTTCCCAGTCCGTAGTTACAAGAATTCTATCCAACTCTGCCATGACAGGGCATTGTTATTTATTAGTCCATGTATATCTTGGACCACCCCTCTTAATCTCCATCAATCTATTGAAAGCAATAAAATCATTGAACTGATCAATTAGGGAATGGTTAATATGGTCATAATTCTTATCCTCAGCTTTCCTAATCAAATTAAAATCTCCACCTAAAACCAGAGGAAGCCCTGTGTTACCACATTTGAAAGATGACTCTCCAAGAAACTCCTGAGTCAAATTATGCTGAGCAGGACCATAAACATTAACCAGCTCCCATCTGAAATTATGAATCCTGTGTCTAATTGTCATGCTCACAAAATATCTGCCTTGATCTTTTCCTTCAACTTCTAGCAAATCAGTTCTCACCCCAAGAAGAATACCTCCAGAGTGTCCTTGAACCGGAACCCAGTGCTATTCAAAATCAAACCTTCCTGCCAAACCCTTTAGCTCACTGACAGAAAAGTTTTTCTTAAAAGTTTCTTGCACCCCAACAGCTTCGAATTTCTCCTAAGGATTAGCTCTTTAAGCTGCCTTTTTCTAGCAGGTTTACCCAAACCTCTTATATTCCAAAAAAGAAATTTCATGAATCAAACAGATTTACAGTCAAGAACATCTAAATGTCCCTCAATGTTGTTTCTGTTCACCCCTCGGCTGCCACTTTTCCCCCTAAACTTGGCATTCACATTGTGGTCTTGACTTCCTAACACACTGGTAGACACCCCTATTTCTTTGTCGTGGTTTTGAACATTATCTTTGTGAGATTCAAAGTCTGCTTTTGCTATTGCAGCCCTAGCTCTTTCTTGAGCTTGCATAGCAGTTATCACAGTAGAAACATTATTTTCCTGACCTCCTAAATTAATACCGCAAACAGAAGCAATTTCTTCGAGATAAGGAATAGAAGAATCATTAAGAATAGTAAAGGAGTTATTAGAAATCTCTTAGGGTCAAATGCAACGATTACTTATCTACACTTAGTTTCATCGAAAAGGTTAATCCAAGTTAGTATAATCAGTTATGATCGTTTCTTTGCTTTTGCAAAGCAAGGTGACGAACGTGACAATGATCTGATTCCATGCTTTATATATCATGCAACACCCGATCAATCAAGAGAAAATTCACAATATGTCACTAAATAATTATATTAGCTCGTGCACTAACATGTCAAAATCTTCGCTAGCTCGCTTTGCTTAGCAAGGAAGGCTCTTCCCATATGAAACGGTTATGCGAAAGCCAAATGCGATTGCGGAAGGCATTAATGGCTTGAGTGTCACCGGCCGGCTGCTAGCTCCCGCTGCCTATCCATCACCTAAACTCTGACCTTTCCCTCTCCGACCTCCCTATGGTTGGTTGCCTGGTGGTGACGCCATGCATCGCAAACCGACAATTCAATGTCCTTTCCGTGGAATTTTGTTCTTTCAAGAAAACCTCTCCAAACATATAAAGATCAGGGTGGCGGCTCGTTAACCCTGAAAATCTGACCGCGTGGTGGTAAAACCTGCAGACGGGGCTTGTTCGGAAACAACGAGCGATATTAACCGCCGACATGTCGGTAGCCACTTGAGTCCTTGCAGAGTTGCAGGACGGTAAGAAGCCACTCCAACATACTCCTACTCTGTGATTCACTTGGCAAGATGGTGTCGAATCCCATCTGGGATTCTGAGGCATGAGGTCCACAGCAGTGAGTAATCAGTGAGGGCGCGTTGTGTGTTGTCTGTCTACAAGCCCGCCCTCGCTGTGACCTCCAAACAAGAAGTCAAGAAGTATACGCGGCCAGGGCCAGCCGGCCAGCCGGGCCGGCAGGTCATTAAGGCCACCCCTACCCTCTACCACCCCATCATCAATGCGATCCATATG
Source organism: Phyllostachys edulis (assembly GCA_036346405.1). Lineage (NCBI taxonomy): Eukaryota > Viridiplantae > Streptophyta > Magnoliopsida > Poales > Poaceae > Phyllostachys > Phyllostachys edulis. The sequence goes on along the minus strand of CM070557.1, from coordinate 47,854,043 downwards.
CATCGCCTTAAATTCCTACCACCCCCTCCTCCATCTTACCGGCCGCATTGCTTACTGGCTCTTCGGTCTTCGCCATTGCTTTACCACGACACCTCACACCTGCGTGCTGCCGCCTGCCAGTATATATACACGCACGCGCAGCACACAGGCAGCTTAATTATATAGTGCTACTACCACGCACAAGCTCCAGCGATACTTACATAGTAGTGGTTGCCGGCGGCCGGCAAGAATGGTGTTCTTCTGCTTCCTGGTGGACCAGCGGCGGACGGTGCGGAGCAGCAAGCCGGCGGCGGGGATCTGCTCGCGGTGCGGCGGCTGCGCTAGCGTCGCCGACATGGAGACGGCCACGCGCTTCTGCTACCTGCTCACCGTGCACCGCACCACCTGGCGCGCCATCATCTGCACCTTCTGCGGCGCCATGCTCAAGTCGTACCGCCACTACAGGCTCTACTAACTAGTAACCAGAGTAACCAGAAGCTGTCCTGTTACTATTGATATAATCGCCTCCTGCGGCTTGCTAGGTGTAGTGTTATGTTTGTTGGTCGGTGATTTGGCGCGGAAAGCACGAGCATCATTTCATTCTTGATGGAGTATTAGTCTTGTTAATTTGCCATGTGCTTTTGGAGATTGTAATGGCATCTTGTCTCGATCTGTGCATATGTATATATGGGAGCCAAGAAGTTTTGTGCCGATCTGACTAGCCAGTGGTCTTTCCTCCAAAATAAGCTTCTAGTTCCATTGCCTTTTCTTCTTAGTATCTTTCTCAAAGGACAGTAGGATTAGTGCATCTTCTAGATCCCATGCAAAAGAGAGGGAGAAGTGTTAAGATAGATATTATTATTTACTGCTATAGTTTCTCAATTTCTCTTGGCTAGCATGACTGTTCATACATTCCTTGTCTCCCCTCCATAGCATGGGCGTGATTCCTCTCACCTTCGAGAGGGCCTGTTGAGATATTTCGAAATAAATAAAGACAGGATTTGTGCTATTCCTTTTTCCTCGGCTCTTAAAACTTTGATGCTTTCATCAGGAGGAGAAAGCAAAAGCATTTAAAACCCATGCCAGACCGACCACCAATTGATAAGCATTAACTGTGTCATGCGAGATCGTATGGATTGGACCTCCGTTAACAAACAACTTTTGTTTAATTTTTCGTTGGCCCACGGCCACGCAGCAACTGCTCCAGCAGTCCAGCTGGTCTGTCAAAGGTCAATCTCATGGTGGTGGTAAGCAATATCCACAAGGTATACGTGTGCAGGTAGATAAATGTACTGTTTTCAACATAAATGTCCACTAGTCTTGCTTAGTCATATACAATGGACTTATATCAATTGTTCATAACATCTGTCATGTAAGATTTAAGCTGATGTTGATGAAAGAGAATAAGGAGAGAGAAATGTGCTGTCTACAATCTTATAGCTGGCTGTAGCACCAAAACCAAGAAAATCATTAAAAGATTGGGTGTTGTCTACAATCATATAGCCGATCAGATCACCACAACTCATTGATGACTGTCTTTAGTCTCAAATAGACATGAAGAGTTGCTATAAACAAAGAATCGTCAATACCATTGTACATGCTCTTATGAGCGACTGTTCAAAGCCGGCCCGCAAGTCAGCCCGAGCCCGACGCTATCCAAGCCGCTTGGGACTCAAAACCGCCCGAATTTCGATAAAACCAATTAAAAATAAAATCTATTTATTTAATACTGAAAATGAATTAAATATTAATTTTTATTCCGAAAATAAATAAAATAACATTTTTAAACCGAAAATCACGTTTTGGCTCTGGTTCGATCGATGATTTTAAGTAAGCTTTTCAAGCCCTACTGCTAACACTCTACTTATGAGTAGAGGTGATATCTTAGAATTCACTATAATAGCTCCCTCCGCTTCGCTCTATTTTTCATGTCTTTGTAGGTACGGACCAAGAAAAACATTAAATATTAGAGATACTTTAGAGAAATGATCATAGATACTCCTATTAAATGATATACAACAACTTAATCTCTTTCAAAGTATTTAAGTAGGTGTAGAGAGAGAAAAATTGAAGTAACTACACTCTAAATTTTCTCAATGGATAAATATATTAAAACAAATACTCTCGTGGCTATGAATAAATATAACGAAATGGAGAGAATATTGTTCATAAGTAGTAAATTTTGAGCTAAATATAAAAGAGGCAATCAGCATATCTGTAATGGTGGACTTGTAGTTCAATCGCTAAGTATTAGAGGGGCATAATTGAACCGCTCAAAGTTACAATCGTTGTGTATGAGTAGCTTGATTGATTGATTCCACCCCGCCTTAAAACAAAACAAAACAAAAAACTTAATTCCACCTCGATGGGGAAGACGTCGAAAAGATTCTCTCCGAGGTTATCTCCCCGTCGAGTCCGATGGATTTAGCCCAATCTTGTTGACTAGCGTGCAGTGCCAACTCCCAAGCCCCAACCAATGAGAAAGCAATACAGCATTTTATCGTTGGGGAATTTATGAACCGGATACTCCTAGGAATATTCGTGGGATGGAAGTACGTACGTGAAGGTACTACGACACATCATTGTGCACTATAGGCGAGTGGCGACCACGCTCCACGCTCGACTCGATCCGCGTCGACGCCCCGACGGCGCCATGCTACCATCGGAGATGAGCCGCGGCGTACGTGCGTAGACACCCTCTCTGGCTAGCCGTCGGCCCCGCTCGGCGTGGGAGGGATGAGGCGGGTGCGATAGGCCGAGGCCCGCGCGCGCGCGGGACAGCAGTTGAAACTCGGAACCGAGCCGGACGTTCGGCGCGGCGTTAGGCAAGAGGTCGGCGATCGAACTCGACTTTGCGAGTTGGGACGGGTCAGAAGATGACGATCCATGCGACTGATAGACCGAAACGCGCCGTTTCTAGCGGTTTCTGCTGTGTCATCTGGTCCGGCGCGGTGGGACAAGCCGAGCCCACCGTCTCCGATTCCCGCGGGACACGCTGCTACGCACGAGTCTGACTGGCTTCTCGGCCGGACGTGGCCGAGTTGTACATTAGATGGCCCAGGATTCCAGATCAATGTGGCCACGCGGCCACCATTTTCTGGCCCACCGTCACCTGCTTCTAAGGTGGTTGGTGGTTGTATGAGTTGGGGCTAACGAATGTTCTGGGGCTGGACGTGTTGGAGAAAATGGAAAGCCCCTATTGGGCTGAGAGTTGACAAACGTTTCAAATACAAGAGGAATTAGTCCCCTTTTTTAGAGTAGAGGAATTAGTACCTAAAACGTATATAAAGAGACTTGGAGAAATTTACCGGTGCGGTTTAGGGTGCGTTTGGTTGGTGGGACGAGGTTGAATGGGATGGGATGGTACGGGTAGAATGGAATCGTCCTGTATGGGATGGTACAGTCAGTCTATTTGGTTGGTTGTATGAGATGATACAGTTTGATTGGTTGTATAGGATGATTCTGGATGGTTCAAGATATTATTTGGTTTGATGGATGAAGTTGGATATGATAACTCTCTCACTAGAGATGGTGAGTTCACCTCCTACAATTGTGATAATTGAGTTTAGAAATTGATTTGAATTTAAATTCGAGTTTGAAAATAGTTTTGTAAACAATTAATTATTATATTTTTTTGCTAAGCCGAATTTGAGGCAAGAAATTTATTTTAACTTTCGAAATTTAACAATATTTAACGACATTTAACAATATTTAACGATATTTAATGACATTTGACACATTTGACGATATTTAACAATAATTGACGACATTTGACGATAATTGACAATATTTAACGACATTTGACGATAATTGACAACATTTAACGATATTTGATGACATTTGACGATAATTGACAACATTTTACGACATTTGACGACTATACATGTTGAGACATCTAGAGTTACTTCATAGTCATTGTAAACTACTTCTGAGTAAATTTCATTGATCCTCTAGATATCAAGTACACCTTACCAACCTCAATTATAGGTCATAAAACTGATCAAGCACCGAATTGAATCCATGCATGACTTTTTGGAAACTTTTGCATATTTTATTGCACTTGAAAAATCTCAAATAAAGTTTAAACCTACAACTCAATTATAAGTTCCAAAAGAAAATAAGAACAAAAACTCTTGTTCATCTTCTGGAAATAATTTATTGAAATACTATAATAATTATCATGTATTAATATAATTTTATTCCTATTTTTAAAGCGTTCGTCAAACCCTTTTGTTTCAAACTCAAATGAAAGACCCATTCTAAGTTTGAATTTAAATTATTCAAATTAAATCTTGAAAAGTGAAGTTTAAGATTTTAATTAAGTCCTAGGATGTCCCAGGAACCCCTCTGATTTATTTCAGAATTTTACGAATTTTATTCCTATTTTTAAAGCCATGGTCAAACCCTTTTGTTTCTTGGTCAATTGTTTTCAAAACTTGGGCTAGCACTGTTGGCTCGACCGCACCCTGGTTCGAGCCCGACGCACCAACTTGGCTCCACCCAACTGCCTAAACGGACTCGCACGCGGACCGTCGGATCATGATCGAAGGGCCCAAACGGAGTGTGCCGTTCGGACCGTCCGAATGGCACCAGCGATGCGAGCCCTACGATCAAAAATGAACGGCCCAGATGCGTTGGGCCGTTCGGACCGTCCGAACGGCACAATCGATGTGGTGCCGTTCGATTCGCATCGGACGTCCCAAAAGAAACAACGCGATGAGGTGGTGTGAACCAGACTCGGGTTCGTGCGATGGGATTGGGTTGGACCAAATCAGAACGAGTCCGGTCGGTTTGGAGTTTGGGTTAGGGTTTAAAAGGGTTTTGACCGAAAAGGCAAAGAGTTTGACCGACCGATTTAAAATAGAAGAAAATTTTGAAAAATTCTAAATTTTTTTGAGGAGGTTCTGAGAATCAACTAGGTCTTAGGAAAAATATTTTTAAGCACTTTTCAAACCAAAATTTGTCAGAAATAAATTATTTTCAAAACTGAATTATTGAAAAGGTTTGAATTTTGGTGAGACCAAAATAATTTCTAAAAAAATTGTTAATAATAATAATAATAATAATTCAAGATAAATAATCTAGTATTTGAATAAATTGTTTCTAACAACTTTTACTCACACAAATATTCTATATTCAAATAAAAGATGGAAAACAAGTTAAAATTTGAAATTTCGGGCAAACTTTATTACAATCAAACAAAGGTTTTACAATAACACATAATTTTGGGCCGTACTTTTTTGCACTAAAATATGCCAACAATGGTCTTGTTTTGTTGATTAAATGACAAGGAATATAACGGTTTAATTAGATTGCAAATCGGATACTCGGTTTAGGAAATATGGTCATTTGAAGCTTGTAAATTAGATTGCGACATCACCTTTTTTAATTCTACATGCTCTGTTTGAAGCAATGGTGTGGCGTGGGAGAGAGAGAGGCAGAGTGAAGTTTGGGCTTCTTTGGTGAACGGGATGATACAACATATTAAGGGAATATTCTTATTTCTGGAACCATCAGATCCTGGATGGTTTGGTACCATCCAACCAACCAAACGCCCGAACACACTCATTTCCCGAACGGGATGGTCCCATTCAGCTTGATACGTCCAACCAAACGCACCCTTAAGAGGGGGCCAGTTATCCATCTCGTAAGGTGTGGTAAAAGTGCCGAATTAGCATCTTTCCTCAGGAAAAGCACAAGATCAGGGAGAAAAAAACGAGGACAAGCCGTTTTTTTATTCACGGCTTTGTGCGTCGGCGTGTGACATGGGCCGGAAGGGAATTTTTTAAATAATATTTTAAACTTAACCCTCGCTAACTTTATTTCTAATTCTGACATCTTTGATCATGCCACCCCATAGTGTGGGCAAACCGTTCTGGCACATTACCGATCTCGATATGACCAAACATGTCACGCTAATCCTCGTCCAAGCGCCGTGCCAGTGTGGGGGCTTGCGTGGCTGTTGTCACGCCATATCCTATGGTGTGACCAGTTAGCTTGTCATGCCACGCGAGTTAGCATGACAGGGGCGACTTAGGTCCCTCGGTCCAACCATTCTTCATTTTTTCCCCATCTTCCCGTGCACCCTCTGGCCTCCTGTGCCCAACCCTCACCATCGGCAGTCCTCCTCCCGACTGGCCGTCCTCCACCCACTGGACGTCCTCCTCGCCGCCCGTCCTCCTCCCATGGGTAGTCCGTTCCCCCGCCGGCCGGCCAACGGTAAGAACCGACAATAATCTTTGACCATTATGAGGTACTTTAGGTTTTCCGCAAGTTAACTTGTAATCGGGATACTCTTACGTACATTCTTCTTCCCGTAAATCATTGTCCGACTTCATTTTGGCTTAGTTTTGTTGGTACTGATATAAGCACTGCCAAGTGCCAACACTTCCTATTCATTTCTTTCTTGAGCGTATCCATGGATAGCACTTAATCTTCCGATTGTCCAAACCATTCATGGTTATGAATGTACAGTGTGTTATGTAGTATTCATTGGTTTTAATCAGACAAGGTTATTTGATGTCATTTGTTTAAAAACACAAGACCTCAAACTACTAGTAGTCTTGAACTAGTAATCAGACAAGGTTAGGAATTTTGACACTACTGAATCGGTGCTAGTAGATGGTTGGACCTTGGCTGTCTGCGGCATAAAGAATAACCTCCACTGTTTTATTTGGGGCTTAGAATAGAATTTCATGGTAATGTGTGTATTACGGGCTATCTATTTGATGTGAGGTATTACCATAAATAGCATTATGAGTTCATGCCTTCATGGTAGCCAAATATGAGCCTAATGTTGCTGTAAGGTACATCCAGTTTGTCTTGGATCTACTTATTTATTCCAATGTAGATGGTCTGTGCATTCGGCACGCTACACACATCACATCTTGATAGTTTCTGAGTTCTTGGTATTAGATATCGATGACGACTCCGCCCGATAGATAGAAACACTAGGTACGTCAGTCGAACGACAAATGATATGATGTCTTCAATTTCTGCTCCAAATTCAGGCAATGCTAACCATAAGAGGGCAATAGCAAACGTGTGGTATTTCAGATTTATAGTGTAAATTGTCTTATGTTCAAGTTCCTGGATAGAAGTGGGATTGTTTAGTCATGTAGATAAAAAGGTGGGCACGGATTTGTTTTCATGCATTTGTAGCACTTTTCAGATTGGATACATATTTGTCTTGTACCATCACTGTAGTCTGTGAACACGTTAGATTGAAAGTTTGGCTTTCTGCATGATCATTTCAAACAAGAACGCACAAGTACCCGAGTACAGATGCTTAGCAAAGTACTGCCAACAAGGATTGCTTACATTCTAGCCTAGTATCTAGACAGCTGCCCTCATTTCAAGAACCAAGCGCTCAACCTTCGGAGAATTAGTTCCTTTGAAGAATATTATAAGAAATTAAAAGAACTTGTTTTCATCTTTCTTTGAAATTATGGCATGCAGTTCTGACTTTGTAATGTTTTGTTCGTATTGTTGGACGTCGATGGATAAAGTTGAACGTGTTTGTACTGGTGAGCCGGTTAGCCAAACGGGTAGTGGTGCGGACTTTGGTAGCATGAAAGTGATCGTTCTTGTGTTTCAAGAATCATCAGCCTTTTGAACTCTTCTGACAAGGATTAAGTCGACCTTTGGATAGGATGAGCCCGGGGTCGTTGTCGGAATGTAGGGACGATATGACGTTGGGCTGGATTCTAAAGTGCATGCCTTGTCGATGCCAATCTCGTCTGAAGATGATTGGGACACGTACAAGAAGGTTGTGCTCGCATCTCAGATCCGATCGTTGGAGGTTGTGATGGAGAGGACAATTGTTGTTGAGGATTTGCAGAACAACTTGGATGTGGTCGATGGTAACATGGAGGAACTAGAATCCGCTTCCGTCGCCCGAGTAGATGAGTACGACAAGGCCAAGCGGGCAGTGAACAGGGGGAGGATTTCTGCAAGTGAGATCGTGGGTCGTACTACCACTCCCCGTCGCCTGGACGCACTCTGGATTCAAGAGGTAAGTTATGTTCATTAAGCATCATAATTATTAATTTGGGCTGACGTTACGTTATCCTAACATCGTTCAACCATACAGCCTGTCTCGTAGGACATGGATGACTTCGAGACTAGTCGTCGCCACCGCGAGCAGCAAGGGACAAGGGGAAGGCTCCTGCAAGTGAGACTGTCAGTCGTACTTCCGCTCCCCGTCACTTGGACGCCGGATCCAAGAGGTAAGTTATGTTCAGTATGCATCATAAATTATTAATTTGGCACGACGTTGTGTTATCCTAACATCATTAAACCGTCCACCTCGTCTTGCAGAACATGGATGACTTTGAGACTGGCAACTGCCACCGCGGGTAGCAAGGAGACAAGGGAAAGGAAGCGATGGGCCGTCGAAACTAATGATATTTGGGCATGTTTGGTTTGTAGCCATCAAAAGCCTTACCAAAATTTGGTAATACTCTCAAAATTTGGCTAATATTTGGTTTATTGCCAAATTTTGGTACTATCAACAAAAGTTTGGCAATGCCCCAAAATTCATGTACGTTTCCAAGGCAAGATCTGGGCGTCGGATTTGCTAGCCCCAAAAGTTTTGGCATGACGTGGCTTTGCTTGGTAACGTGGCGGGCAGCTATTGGTTGCAATTAATGTATCAATAGTTTGATTAACAAGCTTCAAATGATCATATTTCCTAAACTGAGTATCTGATTTGTGATCCAATTGAACCGTTGTGTTCCTTGTCATTTAATCAACAAAACAAGATCACTGTTGGCATATTTTGGTGCAAAAAAAAATGTCATGCGGGTCCACATGTCATACTTACATTTTTGGCAAATTTTGGTATGGTTACAATCTAAACACATCAATTTCAGTATTACCAAAATTTTGGTACGGCTATAATCCAAACAACATTTTTTTGCCCAGATTTTGGCATTACCAAAATTTTGGTATGGCTACGTAGGGTCGTAAACCAAACAGGCCCTTTGTTCCAATCGAATTTATTTCTATTCCAAAAAGACGCATATGTATCGTAAGAGTATTCCGGATTGTTGCATCGTGCATGATGTTGTTTCTTATGCACGTAATCAAACACTGTGCGTCGTATAATTTGCAACTTTATTATAAAGTATATTTCAATCCTGACTGCGTTGTAAAGCCAACTTCAAATCTCTTCGTCTTTTCACATTCAATTCTTCGCGTAGCAAGACATGCAACAACATAAAAAAAAGGTCCAAAATGCATGTTCTGTAAGTAGGCACGAAATGGTCTACGACTCCAAAGTGACGACGAGCACCACCTATCATTGCAATAGGATGAGATGCGCCTGCCTAATCATCCACCTGTTCATTCAAACTAATAACATCGCAGGTCTGAAATAAAATCTACTGCATAGGATTGTGCATTCACTTAGCGTCGTTCAATTCTTGCTATCTCAACTCAGGTTTAAAATTTTTGAAACAGACGTCCGTGGAAAATCAAATGCTAAGAACAAGGTATATGAGAGTGAACTTGTGCATTAAAATTTCATCTTTCATGCCAAATGGTCCACATATCTTATGCAACAAACGTAAGATTTCATCGTCTAAGAACACCTTTAAATAAAGGTCGGCCTTGTCACGCCAACGCTCGTGTCGTGACTACTGCCACGCCAGCCCTCCACGCTAGCACGGCGTGTCTGGGAGGGCTTGAGTGGTAGGTTTGGCCGCGTCGAGGCCGGTGGCGTGATAGCACAGTTTGGCCATGCCATGAGTGATAGCGTGACCAAAGGGGTCATAATTGTAAATAAAATTAGTGAGATGTTAAGTTTAAAATATTATTAAAAAGGATTAAATAAAAAAAACCGTTGGAAGGACAGGCTGCGAATTTGAGCAAGCGGGTTGGAGGAATCGGCGTCGACAAGAACGGGACGGAAAAGGAAACGCCAGGGTGCGTGGCTACGAGGTTACGTAGTTTTCATTTGCGAGGTGTGTGACGATGGAATTGGAGCTGCTACTGTGGCCTCCTGCTTGCCGGTGGGTTGCCTGCGTCTCCATCTTCCTTCTCTCTCTAAACTTGTAACCGTTTGCACTTTGTTAACTAACGCTCGGCTCACTTTTCCCTATTAACTAACGAAATAGTAGTATCAGAAAAGCTAAGAAAGTCCACTTGCGTGCGTACTATAGTTTGCCCTGGAGGCACCTTAGCTTCAAGCCTAGATGTGCAGCAAACAATCTGTCAGAATATAAAGACAAATAGTCAGCATGCGAAGGAAAATTGTTGCCGTTGATTCTTCCATCAACATAGTCAACGTCTGACGAGGATATAGCCTAGCGCAAGGCCCTCCCCAATCAATTTTTTTCAGTCGGTGTGCGTGCATCTATGCTTAGGGTTACTGTTGGAGATATTAGAGTTTAGATAAGAGTCCAAGTCGTGTGCGAGTCTAAGAGTCCAAGTCGGTCATAATATTTGGCACTATAAATAAAGGGTGTAGGGGGTCCTAAGGGACACACACAATTATTCCCCGAAATTCAACATGGTATCAGAGCCAATCCTAATCCAACTTTCCAAAATCTAACCCTAACCCGCGACTCACCTGCTGCCACCGCCGCCCCCCTCGATACGCCCATCACCGCCGTCACCACTGCAATAGGGTGCCTCCACCGTCGTCTCGTGGGCATGTTAAGACGCCGCCACTGCGTGCCTTGTAGGAGGAGGCGGTGGCGCGACGACACTGGGACGGATCGGAGAAGGAGGTGCGGAAGGTGAGGGAAGGCGGCGGCTTGCGTGGGGTTGCCGAGGGAGAAGCAGATCGCGGGACCAACGTGGAGGAGTCGAGGGGATCCAATGTAGGGGATCCAGCGAGGATGAAGAAGAAGGGCTCAGGGAGGATCTGGCTCGAGCTGATCTGGAGGAGGGTGAGGCTGTAGGAGGTGCTTGCTTTGGGGTGGAGGATCTTCACTGCTTCGGTGTCGGTGGGGAGGAAGAAGGGCTCGGGAAGGATCTAGTGATTCAGGGTTGAAGAGGAAGAAGGCTACAGGGAAAAGAAGCTTGGGGAAGGAGCGACGCTCGGGCTTTGGAAAAAGGGAGGAGATCCCGGTGGTGGAGGAGGGAGAAGAGAGGGCAGGGAGAAGAAGCTCGAGAAGAAGGTTGTGGGGTTACTCGGGAGAGAAGGTAGAAAAGGAGAAAAGAGGAAATAACGAGCTCGGGAGAAAGAAAATAGGAAACAGGGGGGAAGAAAAAGGAGGAAAAAGGAAAAAAAAATAAAAAAGGAAGGAGAGAGAGAGAGAAGGAAGAGGATGTTGGTCAAAGTGGTTGTGCCGCTAGTTTGTCTGCTGGGTTGTTGATGATTAAGGTGTTGTTGTGATCGTGGAAAAGACGCACGACATAGTTTAGTGATTGGGATGTGTAGATCAGAGGCTGTGTGGCTGCGTGTGCTGTGTTAGGGAAAGAAGAGAGAGGATGATGTGTTTACTGAGAGTTCTAGCTACTGTCTTGCATGGTGGTGACAGTATTGGAGGTTACGACGGAAGGCATGGAAGTCAGGGGAGAAAACTGTTAAGGTGGTGCTTTGGTGGTTGTGCTAATGGTGGAATTGGTGTCGTGCAGTAGTGTTGGTATGAGTGCCGAAGCTAGTGTTGCTAGAGAGGTCCGGAAGAGGATTGTGATTGGAATCAGGCGTAATGGTCTGTGATAGAGGTAGAGGTGGTGGAGGCCAATACTGGTGGTGTGCGGGTAGAGTGGTGGAGGTCGGGGGTGGTTGGGGGCATAAGGGTAGAGGAAGATAAGGTTGAGGTCGAGGCAACTGGTAGATGGTGGAGATAAATTTGGTGACGTCCCTGGTAGCATTAGTGGTGAGCAACTTTTTGGTCTTTGTGATGGTATTGGTTATGGAATCGATGAATTGTAGGTTTTGGTAGATTTTAGTAATGGTATTGCAATATGTAACAAGATAGACATCATTATTATCTCATGCCCATCTTGAGGGGAGTGTTGGAGATATTAGAGTTTAGATAAAAGTTCAAGTCGTGTGCGAGTCTAAGAGTCCAAGTCGGTCGTAATATTTGACACTATAAATAAAGGGTGTGGGGGTCCTAAGGAACACACACAATTATTCCCCGAAATTCAACAGTTACGGTAAGTGATGAAATGCGATCAACATTTCCAAGAAACTGTACGTGCGAATCATATAGTTGGATCTCGCAAGAATCAGACAGAATGGGGGTGATTACAGATTCACAAGATACCGTCTTAGGGTGTGTTTGCTTTGCTACCTGGGACCAAGTTGCCTGGCGAGGATGCAGCCGAGAAATCGTCGTGACTTTGTTTTGTTCGCTTCTGTGCTTCGCTGCCAGGCCAGGTGCCTTCCTAGGCCCAAGCGCTAAAAATGCACATCTAGCTCCCAGGCAGCTTTATCCACCATTCGTAATTTCGATCCAATGTTCTATTTTTCATTCACCAATTTTAGCCACAGGCTTCCAACCAAACAACTCATCTTTATGTTTGCCTGGTCAAACAAAAATCATATACTTTCCAGGTTATCTTCAAATACCATTTTTCTCAGACATAAAATTCAGAACACCAATCAAACAAACCCTTATTTTGCCCGGCCGGCAAGGCGCCTTTGAACAACTTTTCCTGTCAGATATCCAGATGCATGCATCAGAAGTTCAGAACAACTAATGGCATAGCAAAAATTTGCACAAAACAAAAGCAAATGTACAAAAGAAAACGCTGTCAACTTGTCAACTTGGGAGCACTTTGATTAAAAGGCAGCACGAAGGTACACGAAGCAGTCCAGGTTTACAACCAATCGGCCGGATTCATTTGTTTTACACTCGAAAAATGACAAAATAAAATCCATTTCAGTCGGTACAAAATAAAACGAAGAAACCATACAAGACAGTGGCAATGTTTTATAGCCGTCACATCAAACAGCTTTTGATTAATCACCATTAATTCAGCAAAAAAACACCAGGAGTATGAGATGAGAAAATCTGCACAATGTTGAAATATCATAAGCCTCCAGGTTCTCAAGAATTTTTTTATTAATTAACTTTTTTTGAATTTTATTTTAAAGTTAACCCCCGGCGCACTTTATTTCCAATTCTGACATCTTTGGTCACGTCATCATCCGTGACATGACAAAATAACACTGTCACGCCAGCCCATTTCTAATCAAACTCTTGTCACGCCACTGGAACTGGCATGACAGTGTTATTTGGTCACGCCACAACCAGTGGCGTGACAAAAAGTACTATTTTAGAGACTTATCCTGGCTTGTGACAGTGTTGTTTTGTCACGCCACCACTCATGGCGTGACCAAAGAGTCAGAATTAGAAATAAAATGCGCCGAAGGTTAACTTTAAAATAAAATTCAAAAAAGGTTAATTAATAAAAAAAGTTCGGTTCCCAAACAGTTGTCCACTAAACAAAAACAAAACGAGGGGAGAAGAAACAGAAAATTAAGGACCAACATGCATGCCCACACCAACTAATCAAATTCATTCCAAAGTAAGATATGCCCTCCCAGGAACACATGAATTGAGTTGTTCCCCGTAAAATTCCTGCTTATCCGTCTTTCATTAAAAAAAATGAAAATCCCGCGTTCAAACAAGCTATAAAACCAAATACTAACAACTACAAATTAATCTCCTCCGCTTTGTCAAATATCATCATGATTTTATAACTTAAAAGCAAAAGGGAAAGGAAAGGAAAGAGAATGGTTGACTAACAAAGGTGATTTCATGCGGCTGATAAAAAAAGTGGCAGCAGGTGCCAGGCCATCTATTCATCGTGCCATCAGTGACCGTGGTTACATCATGATGATAGCGCGTGCTGGAGTGCCCACTTAGGATTTTTTTAAAAATATTTTTTAAAAGATAATTATAAAAATAAATACGCCCAAAAAAACAAAAATATGTCTATGTCGCTAGTTCAATCTGGCGATGTGTTTCTCTCGCCTCTGTCATTTGGTCCGTGTACTGCTGCCGCGATTCATCTGTGACAATAATCTGTCGCTAGTTCAACTGGCGACAACTTTCTGTCGCTATTTGAAATGGCGGCAGGAAGACTGACCCTATAAAAACCTCTTGAAAACCTAAAATTCGGCACATGACTCACTTTTATTCAGAAGAAAGAGAGAGAGAAGAGTAGAGGGGAGGAGAGAAGGTAGCGAAGCGCTGCTCGTCCGGTTGCCCACCTCTCGAGTAATCTTTTTAACCAAATAGATTACATAGTTTTAGATGTACAGTTACATAGTGCAGTACATTTTGCATAATACTTTTCGGTGGATAGTCTAGTTTTAGATATGCGGTTAATCGTGAAAATGTTCTTTATGGTGTAGTACGTCAAATATATCCGATGTCGCCAATTTCAAAATTTACTATGGTCAAGAGACTATTATGGAGGGTCCCGGGGATTGATTTGCGTTATTTCCAATCGGCAACCGTGCCCCTACCAAGACCAAAACAGCGTACGTGGGGCGTTGTGATGCAGTGGTTGTTCCACACATTCTAAGTGGACCGTAATATGCACGATCTGAGATTGAGTTGCCTTGCCCTGTGGGTAGCACAACCCACATATTGGGAGTTAGTGTAGCTGAAAGAAACAAAATCATGGCAGTTATATGTACACATGACGAGGAAGAGAGGGTGGAAATTGGTCATTCTGGTCTAGGCATATGCCAAACCCACTCCTCCATCCGGGGCTGAATAAGAAGGGGGTGCTGACACCGAAGAAAAAGTCGGGGACTCCAGCCACAGCGTGGCGCACACAATGGCTGAAGCTCCCGGAGTTGCTAATGATGTTGATGAAGACCCTGCGGAAGTAGCTCCTTCAGTCAAACAAGCTAGTGGTCTTGCTGACGAGGTTGAGGAGGTGGAAGCCGTAGTGTAAAGGATGGATCTCGAAAACCGAGACTACATGGCATTGTCTGAAGATGAATGTTCCGACGACGAGGATGATGTGGACTAGCAGGCGGTTCTATCCGACTGGAACACATACCAGTTCGACAACCTCATCGTTAACGAAGGCTCCCATGTGCCGTGGGACTACGACCAGAGCGAGGTCAGGCTAGGAGCTATGTACAAATGCAAGGAGGCCGTGCAGAACGCGATCAAATTCTAGGCCTTATCGGTGTGGCGCACATTCACAGTTGTCAAGTCTACCCTAAGATCTACGACGTGAAGTACGGCATAGAGGGATGTCCTTGGCGAGTGCACGTATTTCAGCCTAAGTGGGACACCTACTAGAAGTGCTCTATAGTGGTCCCTCACACATGTATCGTTTCTGAGTTAGTGCAGTCCCACCAGAACCTGTTATCAGGCTTCATCGCCAACCTCATGTACAGTGAGATCGTGGATAATTTAGATTTTAAGCCACGATCCATCATTCGAACGATTGAGGCAAGGTTCCAGTACACAATCAGTTATGCTAAGGCTTGTAGGGTAAAACAGAAGGCATTGGAATCAAGGTGGGGCATGTTCGAGGATTCCTACCACAACCTCTCCGAGCAACTTCGAGTCATACAAGACAGAAATTCTGGCACCCATATTGACATTCAAGACACCACGCATCCAAAGTGGGCCGATAAGAGGGTACTGTAGCGAGCATTCTTCATGTTTGGTTCATGCATCAATGCATTTTGGCACTGCCGTCCAATCTTGTGCGTAGGTGGCACATTCTCGATTAGGAAGTACAAGGGCCAGATACTGACTCCAAAAGCGACAGACGGGAACAATCAAGTTCTTCCCGTGGCATTCGCTTTCGCTGAAAACGAGAACACAGACAGCTAGTTGTGGTTCCTGAAGAATGTGAGGATTTCTGTTGTGCAAGGTCATCCCAACGTATGCCTCATACATGATCGGCATGTAGGCCTGCTGCGTGCAATAACCCAGCTGCAACAAGGAGAGAACGTACCACTTCCATAGTCAGATCTGCAGAGCAGGTGGTGCATGAGGCACTTGGGTGCAAACTTGTACAAGCAGTTCCGCAACAAAGACTTGATGAACCTATTCAAGCGGCTGTGCAACCAGAATCAGCAGCGGAAGTTCGAAGCACTCTGGAAGATTCTGGATGAGCGGACCAAGACGCACAAAAGGGAGGCAACGAGAAGAGTCGCCCCAAGCGCTGACCAGGCCTCTGAAGCATTGCCACAGATGCTCCCAGATTGACGAGGATGACGGGGGCGCAGGTGAAATGCTTCTCGGATTGGATTGAGCACGAGCCTAAGGAGAAGTGGTCGTTGCTACATGACAGGGTTGGTGCTCGATACGGTGTCATTACAACTAATCTAGCTGAGGTGTACAACTAGGTCATGCACGACGTAAAGTGCCTCCCTTTGGTTGGTTTTGTGGAGGCAATTCTCATGACGATTTAACTACTTTGTTGATGTATAACAACACGTCGCTCGCCATGGCAAATGACAGAATACTCTACTCCGCCATAGTCACTAAGTACATGGAGGAGAAGAGCAAGAAGGGTGAGATGCACTGGGCATTCAAGATAGACACAAGGAAGCTTCGCTTCAAGATAATGTGCAAGGTGGGCATTCAAGATGGACACAAGGAAGCTTCGCTTCGAGATAATGTGCAAGGATAAAGGACGCCGCGGGACGAACCGCGATAGGATCACCCACGAGTGCACGCTACGTCATGGTTGTTGTATATGTACTTGCAACAAGCCCCTTCTTCTGCATAGGCCCTGCTCCCATGTCATAGCCGAATGTTCGACGGTGGCGCAGCATCCCGGTCAGTACCTCTCTGACTATTGCACTAAGGAGGTGGTGATGCAAACCTGGACTGGGGAGATGTGTGGTTACACTGTGGTTGGCTATTTCACTAGCCATCCGACTTAGGAGCAACTAATCTGGGCCACGGACATTGATAGGCTCAAGGGAAAGGTTGGCCGGTGACAGGTACGACGCATCAGGAACGACATGGACGAAACAGAAACCAAACGTCATACAAAGAAGTGCTCCATTTGCAAGGAGTGTTGGCACACCTTCAAGAAATGTCCCACAAGAAATCCTCAGGACGAAAGAGACATAGGCACTCCGGACGTCGCCACGGGGATCTTATCCGGTCACCCGACTCGAGGCAGTTCACATGGGGAACGTTGAGGTTGCGACCACGACAAAGCACGGAAAATAGTAATATGTTATTGCCAATGTTTTGAATTATCATTTTGATTAAGTGTTATGAGCATGTGATTTATCATAGTTTTGATAGTAATGGCAAATTCATATTTGTTTCCTTACATAATATGCAGTGCATGTACATGAGCAAGTGTATGAATTCTCGGGCGTATCGCAATATCACTTAACTTCCTACTTACGAATCATTGATACCTCAATCGTCCACGCAAAATTATTCAGAAATTCACCGCACTAGAACAACATGCGACGATCACAAAAATGTTATTGCGAGTCTAACAGATTTCGTACCGTTCAAAATCTATGAAAATCACAAGTAGACAAATCAGATCACAAGTATACAAATCAGATTAGGGTTTCATATACCTATCGCCAATTCAACTGGCGACAGGTATCTGTCGCCATTTCAAATGGCGATAGGTACTAGTTGCCAGTTGCGACAGGTATCTGGACCGGCGATCGGGGGGAGGGGCGAGAGGGTCCCTATTACTAGTTCACCTGGCGATAGGTTTCTATCACCAGTCCAACTGGCGACAGGAACACATTTTTGTAATTTTTTGAGACGACTATTTATTTTTGTAATTATCTTTTTAAAAAATATTATTTTTAAAAAAAATTCGCCCACTTAGACTCTGCATGCACCTGTCCTCTTCATAATTTACTTTTAACCACTTTCACTCATGCTACGATGCTATCTGCCTTTCAGTTTTGCAAATGGTCACTACAAAATACTCTTATTAAGCAGTCGATTTTAGGGAAATAGATGGCCAGTACATAATCAATGTGAAAATTGTGAATACACTTGACATAGTTAGCGAATACATGTTCCAACTAATCACTACTCCGGTTGGTGTAAGTGTAAATGTACTGAAGAAAAAAATTCCTGGCTTAATCGTGTTCTGCGGTGGTTAGGCCAGCACCACCGTCATTATCACACCACACAAATAAACTACTTGCTAGTTGCTACTACTCGTAAACAAAAGAAGAAGAAAAAATCCTTCCAAAAAAGAAGAAGAAGAAAATCCTTCCAAAAAAAGAAGAAGAAAAATTGAAGAAAAGGAAATTTAGAGAGAAGCACGCGAGGGAGGTCAAGCCGAGAAGAGACGCACACATCCTCTCTCTCTCTCTCCCTCTCCGACCCTTCCGACGCGGCAAAGCAGAAACAGGGAGGAGGAGAGAGAACCCGAATCCAACCCCAAGCCGAAATCCCGGTTTATTCTTGCCGTTAGCCCCGGATTTGGGAGCAGTTTCCGTTCGGATTGGAGGATTCGCCGCTCAGCCATGAACGAGAAGGCCTCCGTCTCCAAGGAGCTCAACGCCAAGCACAAGAAGGTTCGTTTCCTTCGTGGACGAATTTTCGTTTCTTGTTGTCTTAGATCGGAACTGTACGTTGCTGCTTTGATTGGAATGGAAACGGAGGAAAAATCGATATGATGATGCAGTTTGTTTTTCTTGGGCTGGAGATTTGGGATCTGCGATGCTGTGTGTTCTTGATTTCCCCGGCCCAAGATTTCATGAGCCGAAGCCCTGATCTGTGTGATCGCTTTGCAATTCTTTGGTGTGTTACTAAGAGCGCAGATCCGAAATGGCCCCGTTTTGGTGTATCTTATTATTGAGATTCATCTGGGAATCAAGAAACGGACGCTGCTGTTAGTTTAAGTTTAGGGAGCTCCATCATAGATTCATAGGAAATCACTATTTGGTAATTTGATTATACATTTGTAATAAATATCTGTTAGTTACAGACTTTCTCTTATATGGAAATAAAGAGGAAAAGCAATTCTCGGGGTTCTTTTATTGTGGTCCACAGTACAACTGTACAAGTAGTCTCACTATCTATCTTCATTGCCACGGCAAAAAAGTTGCCATTGCGATGACCTGCTCAACAATATCATGTTTTGTTTGTGATGCAATTGTATCTTCTGTTATGCACGTTTGTCTTATTTGACTTGTAGCCTTTATAATTCATTGTTCTTATCTTCTCCATTGATTTACAGATATTGGAAGGCCTTCTTCGGCTGCCGGAAAACAGAGAATGCGCAGACTGCAAGTCAAAGTGAGTGGTCCTGTGCAATTGGTTGTTTTAAAGATGGCTACTGATGCATTAGACAAATTTATATATTATGAATAGTTTTGCTACAAGTTTTATCTCTTAAGGGCATGTCCTATTTTGATAGGTTATAGGTAAGTATTTGATTCATGAAAACCGACTTGTCAGTCATCATCGTCACTACCCATTTGCTGATTTGTGTGATGTTTATGTTTATATAGCTAATATTATAATAATTGTTTTACGCCCTATCTTATGTTTCAAGATCTACTATTTGATTTGGCATATATTATGTATGTGGGAACAGATGTGTAGTTAGAGGAAAGGGCCTGTAGTGAGCTAGGAGCAGTCATATAGGATTGATACGTTCCGTTGCTGCATCACTGGCTCATTACATCCAAAAGGTGATGAAAAATGTATTTCAGTGGAAAAGAAGTGAAAATGAAATTGGTTGATTGTAGTGACTTTTGTATTGTTATATGTGGCTAGTTCTCCTCCCCCTCTCTGTTAGCTTGTGTGGATGCTTTAAATTCCATTTCCGTGCATGTAGTGTGGATGGACACTTGTGCTTGCAACTCTTGTTCATGTCAACATTTGCTAGCTGTTTGCTCATATCACAGGGGTCCTCGATGGGCAAGCGTGAATCTTGGGATCTTTATATGCATGCAGTGTTCTGGAACTCATAGAAGCCTTGGGGTACACATATCTAAGGTCAGTGAATAATCCTGTGCTTGAGTTGCACTGTTTATTATTTCAACTCAGCGTCGCCAGCAAACTTTTTGTCTTTCATCGATGTTTTGACAAATGGACTTGAAGCCACAACGTTGCTGTGTAGCTTGAGGTGAACAGCTTTTCAGGACAATTTGCATGCTGTTCTTTCAACGTCAAATGCTTTATAGTTGAAATTTATATTATATTGGCTGCATTAATTTCATTGCATGCTAAAGAGCTAAAATAAGTTGATGCGAATATAACATAACAAAACCAAATAGAATGGCCATCATGTGCCACAACCCAATCCAGCATGTCAGCTTAGTTATCCGCATCATGCAACAACCTTACCATCTAGCTTCCGAGCTGGTAGGCTTTTCTCTTTTCCATGGATTTCGAGAATTCATTCACTTGTGTTTTTGTTGGTTATTGTTGCCTGTACTCTGATTTTGTTGCATTTCAGTTTGTTTTTTTGTTGCGTGGAAACCTTTTTTTTGTGTCTGTTACCAAAAGAGGATAACCTGCTGTTTAATCATTCTAATAAAAGATTTCCTTCCTGATGCAGGTAAGATCTGCTACCTTGGATACATGGCTGCCAGAGCAAGTTACATTTATTCAATGTATGGATTACTCTCTGTCCTGAAATTTCAAAATGATATTTGTCATCAAATAAAACTGTGATGGCATTTCTCATGATGATTGTGTTTACATTCTTGCAGCAATGGGAAATGAAAAGGCTAATAACTATTGGGAAGCAGAGCTACCCCCTAACTATGATAGGGTCGGGATAGAAAATTTTATCCGTGCGAAGTATGATTCTTTCCAGCTCTTTCAGCACCTGAAAATCTAGTGTAATTTCTTCTGCATGCTTTTCGGATAATACATGTGACTAATATTATGTCTGAATTGTAGATATGAGGACAAGAGATGGATACCGAGGAATGGAACATCAAGACCATCATCTGGTGTTCGAGATGAGAAGAGCTCGGAGTCTCAGGCTAGTGATGATAACAGGGGTGGACATGGTCAAAGATCTTCATTTGAGCAACACCGTGCTTCACCAGCTGCTACAAACAAAATTGCTCCAGTAGCTTCTAGGATGCCCACCCAGGTAACCCTTCTGCATTGCCACAAGCTTTCCCTAGGCAACAGTTAATTTGTTGATACCTGGCTTTGGTAGTTGTCTCTTCAGGATAAAGCTCTGCTGAAAGATCAGCACACTTTCTTGAACTCAAGCTGAATATTCCACATAATTACTATCTACCACTTTAATAGATAATTGAAAATGGAGAAGACCTGTAATTTTACATATGGGGCACGTTATGCACTTGATCATAGATTCATATTGATTCAAAACTGCTAAATGCGTAAATTGTAGATTGCCTGACATACTAATAATCGGAAGTGGTGATGTGATGGAATAGAATGATAATGGATGGTCCACAAGTGGACATGGATAATTACTTTGTAACCATTATATGATAGATTGTGGTCAAGGACATGTTTATAGTTTGTTTCTCATGCTTGGCCTTAACAACCAAGCTTGACAGCAATCATTGGTTTCGTCTAGCTTACATGGTCTTCCTCTATCACCATAGTCTCTGATTTGATACTTGGACAAGTTAGTTAATGATTTACTCCGTAATCATGCATGATGAATGAAAATATGAACTCGTTACCAGCGAGCTATTCCACATTAGGTTGATTATCCATTTGGATACCGCTTCAAGTGGTTTGCAGACACTAATTACTTTGTTTTGTTTTAGAGTTACTATATTTATTATTATGATATTTTTTCTTTAGTCGAAAATCTTGAGTTTCAATCTGGCATAGCTGCATGGAAAGCAGGCATCACCTCAGCGAAAAGCAGAACCATCAGTTCCCAAGGTTGTTTCACTTCCTCAGCCAGAGAAATCTCCTGCCAAAGTTGATGCAGCACCCCCTAAAGTTGAGAAACCATTGGTTGCACCACCTCCTAAAGTTGACTATGCCACTGATCTCTTTAACATGTTGTCAATGGATGGAACACCTGAGAAAGAATCAGAGTCATCTTCTAACGATGATAGTGCTTGGGAAGGCTTCCAGTGTAAGCTCTTATGAGTAATCTTTCAATTGAGTAATTATTCTCTTTCTATGAGCACTTTACCGTATTTATTTCCTGCATTTGGTGGAGCTTCTACGTTGTTTTTGGATTGCCATGTCACATTTGTTTTGCTCTTTCTCATGGATATTCAAAATTTTCAGCTGCAGAACCAGTACCAAGCTCTGAGAAAAAGGACTCTGCTAAGCCAGTAGAAAGTAAACCTCAGTCTACATCAGGAATAGAAGACTTATTTAAAGACTCACCAGCTGTGGCAGTATCCTCAGCTCCAGCTGTTTCTCAAGCGAATGCGAAGAATGATATCATGAGTCTGTTTGAGAAGGTCAGCACCAGCACTCCTTTCACTACTAATGTTTATGTGAAATGGCTTTGCCCCCAAAAAGAAATGGCACATCTATGGTCTATCTGAAGAAATACTTATGTTTTGCAGTCCAATATGGTATCACCATTCACTCTCCATCAGCAGCAACTTGCTTTTATGTCCCAGCAGCAAGCTCTTCTAATGGCTGCTCTTAAAGCTGGAAATGCACCCCAAATGATTCCAGGAAATGCCAATCTGCTAAATGCTAACGGTTCTAATGCCCCCAATGGAAGCTTGCCTTCTCAAAGCTGGACAAATCTAGGCTATCAAAACCCTGGATTGACTCCAGCAGCAGCACAGAATGGTGCCACCAAGGTAAAGACTCCTAGATGATCTATATGGATATGTGCACAAGAATATTACTTTTGCTGTCTGTTCATCCTTTTCTGTTCTACTATTTGGCAGGTTGGGAACAACAATCAGGAATTCTCTTCTGGGAACTTTAGTTTTGGTACACATGGGTAAGCTATATTGCCTGAATTTTTTACTTATAGTTTGTGGTCGTTAGAATTCCATCCTGCAGCTTACTAGATTTGTAAACAAAATTTGGATGTTGTGCCTTGGAGCTCAGCAAATTGATCGGAGGCCAGCTTTTCTGATGCTTTCCTTTGATTGCAGAGTGTACAACATTGCATCAGCTGTCCCAGCAAACGGGGCCACAACTGCAGGTGCTAACAGAAGCACAGCATCCCCTACCTCTTCTACCCTCCCCTCTCAATCAGGCAAAGAGTATGATTTTTCCTCATTAACTCAAGGAATGCTCTCCAAGCGATGAACAACTTGGCACCTTGCCATACTTGGAAATTGAACAAACATGCCTGTAGGCTGTATGTGATGATGAACACGGCAGATTTAGGGAGAACATTGGGCCTCGTACACTCTTTTATTGAGGCAGCTTTTCTTGTGGTTGTGGAATGTGGATACATAGTTACATCACCTTGTAGCTGCCCTGGACAAATAAGAGGGGGGAATATAGCAATAAATTGCTCATGTTGTTTCCTACAGTTGAAGAGTTTCGTATTGTTCAGTGACGCCGACCGCTTTGAATAGATGAAGCCCCTGTGGCCTTGTTGAACTTGTCTTTTGTAAGGGCATAATGCAACTATTATATTCTCTTGTTCATGACGTAGCTGCAATACGAGATACCGATTATTTTGTTTGTACAACAATAATTGGATTTTGTTATTTTCACATATTTGGTTGTATTATTGTGAGATTAAAGTACCTCTTTATTTCCTGACATCTGTTCACGTATCTTCGATTTTTGCGCGAGTGTGTTCTTCTATGTTTTGCAGCCCGCTCGACTGTTACCGGAAACGGTCTAAGTTTCAGGCCCTTTTCTTAGTTCCGTTCGATAAATCCCACAGTATACTACTGCTTGGTGGTCACTACTTTTTCAAGGAAAAGAGTATACCATTAACCAGGTGTTGAAATTCACATTTCAGATATACTCCATGACATGCTCCAATTTCGCCAAAAATCTTAAATATAATACGACTACAAAAATGCTGAAAAATACTCCAGTTGGACGTAATAATCCACCAAACTAAAAAAAAAAGCAAATAACTTGGAATTTGCAACAGATAACTGTTGCGTAACGAAATAACAAAACTAACTCTCTGCGAGTGAATTCGTACACATGGTGTGGTGAACGTGTCAGTAGACGACACGCGCCCTTTGCAACGTGGTAGGCCACTTGCTGCATATCACATGTGGATCTAGGTGGTGGAGGCACGGTAGGGAGAACATGTCGTCTGCTGACGTATTTACGGTGGTATTTCTGTCAATTCACTGATGTGTGGATCCGGATGATGAAGACACGATAGAGAGAACATGTCGCCTGCTGATGTGTCTACAGTGGTATTTCTGCCAATTCACTAGAGGGGAGAGCAGGGAGGAAGGGGTTTGTTATTTCATCGTGCAATGTCATTTTAGTCGATTACTCCACTGCCACCACAAACGTTGCCGCGGCCACCAGCATTGAGACGTCCCGTTCCATTCCATCCCAAGTTCCCGACAGCCACCACTGCTCACTACTCACCAGCAAGCCTGTGATCATATTTCACAAATCACAACACCGTTGTTAATTCATTCCACGAAGCGGGCTGCTAGTACTAGTTCATTCTAAATGGAGTAGTAATCATTCACTCATGGACTGGAGTACATACCAGACAGGGCGGTGACAACGCTTTGATTCGCCAAGAAGCGGTTTCGCTAGCAGTAGGCTCATTGAAGAAAAAAAATTTAATTTTCGAATTTTGGCTAGTTTTTAAGTAAATTCAAACGAATTTCGTCCAGATTTTTTTTGAGAAATCCAGTAACCGGCTGGGTTTTTTTTTCTGGCTGGCAACCAAAATTTCCACCGGAAACAGGTTTTGGATCCTTAAATAGGCTTATGAGCTCTCAGCATTTTTACGTAGTGCTCAAGCGTATGCGCATTCTCGTCTATCTTGCCGTTAGATCCTCAGAGAATTTCACTGCAGCCGTATGAGATAACTCAAAATTATCTCCAGCCTGCTGCACCTGACGGGCGGTTTCTTCTTTCCCCAACTGTATTAGAACTACAAGCAGGCTCCTAAGCTCGTTTTGACCACCAGCGGTCAGAGACATCAGGGCTGTTCCTAGTATTTCAGAGGCTCCGGGGCGAAATAAAATGGAAGGTCCTTTATTATAACATAAATAAATAATACTACTTTTATATCAGCTGCAAAGCTATTCAATATATTAAAAAGATACAAACCACTCATAGAAAGTAATTTCTTCTAACATTTCTATATGCAAAGTTATTGATAATAGTATCCATATCAATATGATCTAACATGTCCTTTTCAATACATAAGTGGCCAGACCATTCAACCTTTCGTGTGATATTGATGACTTCAAATAGTTTTTCAATAACTCCAACTTTGAAAAGCTTCATTCAGTTGATGCTATAGTCACAGGTACAGTAAATAAGATTCAATAAGCAATTAAAATATTTGGATAACAATCTATATCTCTAACAAACTAAAAAATCTCAATAGCAGACATTGTCACGTGGTAAAGTCATTTGCAACACTCTTAATTCAGAGAAAAGAGATGTATCAAGATACCCATCTCTACACTCTTAATCTCAATCTAGTTAGTAGTTATACAACTTTGCAAAGCAATAGAGCATATATAGAAAATACAATTATACATATACGTATATATAGTATGATGTATCAGGATCAGAGACGTTAGCTCTGATAGACCCTGGACGATCGCCCCGGCCGGCCCTCCATCAGGAACGGCCCTGAGAGACATCCCCTTGAGATGCTCCACAAGTGCCATCTCCCCAGGACTGCACACGCAAAGTTTGTGGTGAGTCGACAAAACAAACAAACAAACAAACAAACGGAAATCATACCAAATAGTAACATCTTCAACAAGCCACACCTTTCAGCTTTGATTGAAATAATTTGTAGACACAAATATGAGTCACCTACCTTCCTGCTCGTACCTTACCACCTTTCTTTTGCCGTCTTGCCCCTCGTGACTTACTGGCGGTGCTAGATATGACAGAAGCACCTGACTGCTTTGTTGACCTGTCCACACATCATTTAGAATTTCACACCGATTCAACAATTCATGAATAACTCAACTCACATTGAAATTTCTGAGTTCTTTCTAAAACAACAAAATCTGGAATTAAATAGTGGAAAAAAGAAGATGGGAATTGGAACAGAGAGAATGTGGGTTGTGCAGCTTAAAATGGTAGAATATCATCTCCTCTGCCGCACAGCAACATAACGTGCTAGATATTTACCCACCTTTAACAATCCTTCCTGATACTCAGATATCAGCAGTGCAGCACATTCCAAAGCTGCATCTCTAACAGTATCGACCAGATCCTGCCTGCTGTGCGTATAAGCCACTCTAAGAGCCTCTTCCCATTCTCTTGCCGTGATGTAGTTACACCTTTACCAACATCTAAGCAGTACTCCAGTGCTATTCTAGCAGCATCGCCTGGCCTCCCAATCCCAAGTGCTTGCAACTCATCACATAGCTCGTGTGCTAGTTGAAGAATTTCTTCCTTTTTTAACTTCAGAAGATCTGCAACAGTGAATACACCTCTCCAGTCCCCACAAGCACGATAAGCTTTCAAAGATTTCTGATACGAAGAACAGCACTGGTAAGTTATTGCAGCATCTCCAAAACATTTCTCTTCAGAAAGATGGTCACCCCATGCCTCAAGAATTTGATGCCTTTTATCTGGGTCAGTAAATAACTGGAGGCCCAGTGGGAACAGTTGAGGGTTAGCATTAAGGAGTTTCATACAGTCCTCATGGTACTCATTGCATTGCCAGCAGAAACAATGTTTCGGAGAGCACTCTCGTATCTTCCAAGTCTTAAATCAACCGTGTACAAGGCATTCAAGACTCTTGAGAAAAGGAAGGAACTCCTTCGGATTTTTTTGGGAATTTGAAGCAACAATAGCAGCAAGGTTCAGATCATACAGTCCCAAAGCAGCATTAAAAACAGCTTCTGGGTCTGTTAACCAAAGCAAGTGCTTCAGGGACTCTTCAGCAGACGGGTAGGGCTTGGCATCATCAACCCCAAGAAGTTCCAGTTCTCGAATGACTTTTATTCTATTTAGTGCTTCTTCCAACAATGGAGATTCACTACGGGCCAAAGTGGTCAGAATGCAGAGTTCCCTTGATGAGCTTTCTTCCGTCTGTTCCTCAAGGGCTTTTCGAATTGCCATCAGTACAGATGTTACTTTGTTCTCTGAGAAGAAGCCATGTGAGTTTTCAGCATCGGCCATTGAGGTTGCACACTGATCAGGAAATGATATGTAGGTCTCGTACAATTTGCTGCTGACATTCTCATTCTTAATTGAGCAAACAAATTCAGTGATGTGGCAAAGGTTATTGACTTCTTTAACAAAATCTGCAGCTGACTTGATAAAAACTTTCCAGACATAATAATCAACCATCATATTGAAATCTATCCTATGGCGCCTTACCATGTCCATTGCATCTCTGAAACGCCTCTGAACCAGTGCCTGAACAATTGAAACAATTACCAGCTTTCTAGGGTAGATACACTCTAAGTTACGACGGGTTATTTGCATTATGACAGCTGCTTCATCACCATGGAGAACACCAACCAACTTTGCACGCTTTTCCCACACAGTGATATGCTCTTTGCTTTGCTTTCCTCAAGGATGGCTGCTGACATGGCTATCAACCGTCACTCGACGGTTTTTAAGTAAAATCTCATTGACGTCCACAATGAACAAAAGATTTTGCTTAGTTGTCACAAGCAAGTGGGTCACAACCTGCTCGGTAGCTCCATAAGCACTGGGATAGAAAGTGAAACCGCTACAGTTGTTGCTCAATAACCTTTTGCCCACATGCAACTTGCTGCTGTCTTCAAGTCCAAAGAGAAGGGTTCAAACCATAACATTTGTTATGAATAGCGCTTGTATTCAATATGAGGCCAATGGGCCGATATATATACACAAAGACAAGTGGTGAATATGTAAAGAACCCCTCATAACAATGGGGAATAACAAACTATACATATATCTCTAACACCCTCAAACTCATGGTGGATCAACAACACCGAAGTTTGAGAGGTAGAAGCCGTGGCGTGCTCGAGTCCTGGGCCTTCGTGAAGAAATCCGCTATCCAAGTTCAAGGCACATATCAAGAGCAATCACATGATCATGCACACAAGACCTCATGAAGGAAGCATCAACACCAATATGCTTGGTGAGCTCATGCTTCACAGATCACGGCACACTGATAGCACATGTACCGGTTCGACAAGAGAGAGCTCTGTAGTGACAGAAACACCAAAATCCTCAAGTAACCACCGTAGCTAAGTAATCTCTCATCACCAAGAGAGCCATAGCTTGCAACTCACCTCTGACTCGAACGGACACTGCAATCTGCTTTCTTCGCCTTCCGTGCAATGAGAGAACCACCAAGAAAAATACAAGAAGCAGAGATAGACCGACGATCGAGGGATCGCCGCCCAAGTAGCATCTGAATAAGCCTGAAGTCAGAACGAAATGGAGCGTGGAAAGAAGAGACGGCGAGAGATAGTCCCACGAAGGTATCGCAGAACTCAAGAAGTTGGTCAGAGTGGACTGAGAGGGAGCGTAAACGAATCGACTCGTAATGTGAATCGGATAAGGATATCCTGGACGAGTAACAAAGAAGGTAGACAAGACTCCCAACAAGATGACGATAGCGAAGCCTGGACGTAAAGAGGCTCGCCATCGAGGGTTTGAGGTGAACATTGAGCTCCATGGGAGTCTCAACAAGACGCCGATCAATGAGAGATGCGCGATCAAGAAGATCTCAATATACTTCTCTTGGGACATAAAGAAACCATCCGGAGGGAAGTAACCTCAATCCCAAGGAAGTAAACGAAGAGGACCAAGATCCCACATAAGGAACCGCTCACTAAGATGAGCCTTGACAAAGGCAATGTACTCGTAATCATCTTCGTAATGATCATATCATCAACATACGTAAAAAGAAGAGTCCGACCACGAGACGAAGTGTGGACAAAGAGCGCAGATCATGATCACCGCCGAAAAGCCAAAGAAGAAGTGACCACAGAGGAGAAGCGCCAAACCAAGCACGAGGGCTTGCTTAAGGCCATAGAGAGAGCGATTTAAGGCGCACAGCACCATACCTCGTGAATGAATACCTGTGTGGCGGATGCATGTAGACCTCCTCACGCAACTCGCCATTAAGAAAGGCATTCTTGACATCAAGCCGAGAAATGCACTCAGGTGGTGAACAGACGCCACCGAAAGAAGAGCGCGACAAGGGTCATGTGAGCCACAGAGAAAAAGTCTCGCAGTAGTCACGACCATGCTCTCGCCGAAGCCACGGCAACAAGACGCGCTTTATAGCGCCAAGAGAGCCATCGAGCGAAGTCTTAATCTTATAGACCCACTTACATGTGATGGGACGAGAGTGAGATGGAAAGGAACAAGATCCCAAGTACCAAGACGCCAAGGGCAGCAATCTCTCGGCCATGGCATGCCGCCACTCGGTGAGTAACAACATCCCCAGAAGAGACAAAGCCACGAGTAGTCAGCCAAAGAAAGGCAAAACGGCAGGGGGTCAAGCGATCGACGATCGCGAGAGCGAAGCGAGGAGAAGATGACCCATCAGGAAGATGGATCATCGAAGAGGATGACTCATCCGAAGATCCTCAATACGAGGTCGACGAGTGTAGACGAGTGTAGTAGGGGAGCCCGAGGAGCCGCAGGAGACGGCAAGCAAAAGCATAACGGTGAGAGGCCACAGGGGAATATGTGGAGACTCAAAGGGACGAGCGGACAAGGGCAAAACAGATATAGGTGTATCTCGAAAGGTCAAAAGGATGAGACTCCACAGAGGAAGCCAAGGAGAGACAGACGGATAGAAAGGACGAGACTCGCCGAAAGTCACATCTCGAGAAATCCGCATCCGTCGACCAACAGATCTCAAAGACCGAGTAGCCCTTGTGCTCGCATCAGATCCCGTAAAAACACACTCAACAGATCGAAGTCGGCTTGGTACGCTCGAGGGGCGAGAAGAACGAGCAAACGCAACCAAATAGACGGCGGGCGAGTAGTCGAAGGAGACCACAGAGACGCCAAAGGGATTGCGCTCAAGAGCGTAAGAAGGCCGGATGTTGACGAGATAGGTGGCAAGGGAAACAATTTCGCCCAAAAGTGAGGTGGAATAGAGGCGGCAATCATCGTGAGCACGAGCCGACTCAAGGAGGTGACGATGCTTGCGCCAAGAACACCATTCTCGAGCATGAGCACCAGACAAGAGAATCGAAGCGAGAGTGCCTCGCCAAAGAAGGAAGTCAAGCAAGTGACGAGAGATACTCACGGCAGAGTCAAAGACGAAAGACACGAATAGGAGGAGAACTGCAAAGGACTATAGTAGCAAATTGTTTATAGATAGACAAGGCCTCACTACGAGAAGACATGAAATATATCCAAGTGTGGCGAGAGAAATTATCTATAAATATGATATAATATCGATGACCCCTTTCAAACGAAGGGAGCCGACCCCAAACATCCGAATGAACAAGATCAAAAGGACGCCGAGATATCGACTCACTATGAGGATAAGGAAGTCAAGTCGCTTGCCTAACTTACGTACTCGACAATCTAAAGACACGCTCTCGAGATGCAGACTTTAAGACCACGATTTAACTAAAGACGCATGCATTTAGATCCACATAGATGGCCAAGACGGTGATGCCACCGCCCGAAAGAGCCTGAGACGGCGGCGTAAGCGAGAGACCGACGGCGACGGTGGCAATGGAAGGAAGGTGAAGCTACCAAGCTCCCAGAGACGCCAGGAGTCAAGACGCCGAGGGCCGTAACCAACCGAGCTCCCTGTGGCGCGTCCCAACACAACAAGAGTCGAGTCGAGAATGACCCGACAACCAAGATCAAGAATCGCCAGCAGAAAAGAAGTCGTGATAGTAAGGCGAGGAACATGAGCAATGATTTTAACATGAAAGGATGAGTTGCTAAGAGGTTCTTGACCAGAGATGTAAAGAGAGGTACCATCAGCAGTGAGAACACTAACAGGAGAATCAAGAGGTGTAATGAAGGACAGAGTGGAAGCATCATAAGTCATGTGAAAAGATGCTCTAGAATCAAGAATCCACGGAGAGATACCTGACTGTGTAGAGGGTGGTTTCTCGCGTCAAGAGTCAAAGAGCGTAACCTCGCCGAGAGAGAACTCAAGCTGCAAACAAAGGCCAAGTTTGGCTATCTCTCGCCAGCGGAGAGAAATCGGCCGAAGGAGTCGATGCAGATGTCGGCGTAGAAGCACCAAGAGTCAAGCATAGTAGAAGAACGACGTGAAAGATGCCGCTTCTTCTTATAGCATCGGGACTCAATATGGCCGACCTTGTCACAAGAGGAGCAGCTGAGGACGGCCACCTCCGGATGGAGGCGGCCACCACCGCCAGTAGTAGCCACCGGAGGAGGCAAGCAGGCCAAGCGCGGAGTGCATTTGCAGTGTGGTCGAGCGGGCGAGCATGTGAGGGGAGTGGCATCGCATCAAAGACCACTCAGCGTAGTCTCCTCCGCCAGATCTCGGTGAAGAGCCTCCAGAGAGTGACACGAGGGTGGCGTGCAAGGAGCCGGGCACGCCTCGCCGAACTCAGGATTTAAGGCGAGTAAGGAACTCAGAGACCACTGAAACTCAGACAAGACGCAAACGAGGCAAAGACGCGACAAGAGCGACAACCAAAGAAGTCAGAGCGAAGTCCAATCGACGCCAGACAAGCCTGCTGGGCGTGAAAAGGCCAACAAGAGCATCACCGCTGAAGAGAGTGCTCTGACGGACCACCTGACAGTACAAGGCATCACCAGAGGGCTCAGAAGCGCCGACGAAGGTGAGTCCACATCCGAAAGCCGAGGAGAGTCCCACAACCTCGTAAGAGAACCGAGGTCGACATCGGCACGAGAACAAAGCAGCAATCGAGCATCATTGTCGCATTCATCGAGTATAGACGGCCAACGATCCTTGTAGGAATCCGAGCCTCTTGGTAGGCGAGGTAGCCTCATCATTAGCAAGGCGAAGCGGCCTCAACAGCGCCTTTGTTTACCGTCGGGGCAAAGGACGGGCGAGGGTCCGCGGAGGAGTAGGGCAAGGCGCGATGACATCGCCAGAGGATGCCCCAGAGACGAAGACCACGATATGGATGCGCATGTGAGACACGGGTCGGTGTAATTAACACCATCAAGATCACCGCAACGAGGGAGAGAAACAAGATCCATTGATAGGCGGTGCCGGACAAGACGGCGACCAAGGGAACGGTCTAACAGCGGCGCCGACGGCACGGCGGTTAGAGCGACGTTGCTTACCGACTTAAATAAAAATCAAACAGTTCGGCTTGCTTACTTGGGAACCTTAGTTCCCCAAGTCACTCGATGGCGGCGGAGCCGATCCGAAGTTCTTCGATGGCGGCGGCGAGGAACCGCCGGGAGGACGAAGCGGCGGAGGAGCGACCGGAGCTCTTCGATGGCGGCGGCCGA
Source organism: Phyllostachys edulis (assembly GCA_036346405.1). Classification (NCBI taxonomy): domain Eukaryota; kingdom Viridiplantae; phylum Streptophyta; class Magnoliopsida; order Poales; family Poaceae; genus Phyllostachys; species Phyllostachys edulis. Next base: position 47,821,668 of record CM070557.1, on the reverse strand, counting down.
CGGACCGAGGCGCGCGCCCGGATCCGGCGGGAGGAGCGGACCGAGGCGCGGCGGAGCGGATCCGAAGCTTCGATGGCGGCGGCGGAGGAGCCGCGGAGGACGAAGCGGGCGGAGGAGCGACCGAGAGCTCTCGATGGCGGCGCTGATTCAAGGGAGGAGCGATCGGGAGGACGCGTGGCGTCCGGAGGAGCTCCGAGGGTGGCGCAAGGCGCGCCGGGAGATGAGCGGTGGCGGCAGCGCCAAGGCTGGAGGGGCCCGAGACAGCGGCGACCAAGACGGCGGAGGGATCCCAAGACGAGGATCCCACATGTAGGGAGGAGGCCGCAAGGCAAGACAGGAAGGAGCCACAGGCGGCGCAATGGAGGAGGCTTGCCGACGACAAGCGAAGCGACGGAAAATCCAAAACCCTAGGTAGGCTCTGATACCATGTTATGAATAGCGCTTGTATTCAATATGAGACCAATGGGCCGATATATATACACAAAGTACATGTGGTGAATATGCAAAGAACCCCTCGTAACAATAGAAAATAACAAACTATACATATATCTCTAACAACATTTTCATAGCATAGAACGGCAGTCATCCAAGGGCATGACGTTGGAAAACCATAGTCAGGACCAACTTCACCGACTTGTATCGGTGCAGACATTCTCAACAAATTTATATTTGAGCAGTATTCAACAATCCTTCCTCCACTTAATTGAATGAAGGCCGAACGTCTTTTTGCTGGGTTTCGAGGACTCCAATAACCGGACCCTCCAGAGGCATTTTCTTTGATACTCTAGCTTGCCAACCAGACGAACTCACTGAACTTGGCAAAGAATCCTCAGAACATACAAGTTCGATCTCATTGACAAAAAACAGTGAATCACGTTTATCTGCCAGGTTACTAGCTTCACTGGACCTCATCGGTGTTGAAGAACGGAAAGCACTGTAGCAACAGATACCAATCAAGGTACGTGTATCTATCCAAGTGAGGTGCATAAAGTCATTCAAAGTGAAGTAAGAATAACAAGGGTCAATATTTATCCCATTCCCTTCAAACTCTTCCCAGGTATCTGCCGCCGGAAGTTCCACAAAACACAAGCTGTCATTTGAAAGATAAACAGCCAAATGGTTCTTCGAGTTATTGGATACAGAAGAAACCTCATTCACGGAACAATGAAATGCAAGATGGAACAGAGACATGGGGGTGGCATGAGGCCCAAATTGAGAGGAGTTACAAGGACATGGGAACCATCAATAACTAGTGCAATCGAAGTCTCACTGACAGCGGTGGTCCAAGCAAACCAGTACGTAATGACCTGGCCACGAGTGTCCAACAAACGAGATGCAGTGGTTTTGTCGGATCCCAAGAGAACTTCTCCCCATCTTTCCTTGTGCAGCACAGTTCTAGTTTCAAGTACCAGCGATTGCTACTGCAGGACCATATTTTAAAACATCTACAACAGTCCACGTCAGTTGTTACTAAGAAGTTGTCACATCAATATTTAGGTGATATGGATAAGAAAAGGTGATATTGTTTCTAGATGAAGAAACTACCAAATTGTTAATACCAAGACATAAGAAACAACCAAATACTCTATTGGAGACTTACTTGTTACCTAAAAACGCGTTTTGTGAGTCCTATTATCTTAAAGCAAAATATTTATCGGATTATTTGTGCAGCCTGACTTCATTATTGATATGATAAATGAGCTAAAATATGTAGACCATAAAGTTGTACTTCATTATTGATCATCAAGAATTATGCACACTTGTAGCAATTAAAATCTTAGATACAAACTCAAGAAATAATCTATTGAAAAAACTTGTTTTTTTTTATTAGATTGAGTACTCTCTCTCCTCTTAATAACAAGTTAAAAAACAAACTATCGTACTGCCCACAGAAAACCAGAGCAGCTAGAGTACAGAGTTGCAGTTCCATTTTAAAGTTTGGACGACAACCTCTGCTGGCTCATCAATAGAAAAGTAGCTCCTTTCTAAGTCATTAATATCATAGAATACAATAAGACGGGGAGCATATCAGGTGCACAAGTATCATTTGGTGTACATATGGAAAAACTTTGTTTAGGTATCAATTAGCATAAAAATTCTAGATGTAATTTATGAAGTTTGTTCCACCCTTTAAAATTTGAAGTTCAAACTCAAAGTATGTTAGAATATACAAAAAAGAGAAGTTTATCGTGAATAGTAACATTTGCCCTTTTTTTCAAAGACTATTTGATCTATCATATGTCAGAAATTTCTTTTTGTATCTTCTAACATACTTTGAGTTTGAACTTCAAATTTTAAAGGGTGGAACAAAACACCATAAATTACATCTAGAATTTTTTTCAGAATTTTTTATGCTAATTTGATACCCAAATAAAAAGTTAAGACGGCACTTCCCCTGTGTCTTCGGGTCATGGGCAGTGGCAACCTTGGCACCACTCGGCATCCAGTCTAATTGTCCCATAAAGGTCTTGGTATCTGAAGAAGAAAGCACCTTTCCTGATTCACGTTCCCAAATGTTAAGTTTCTGAGGGCTACCATCAAGCCCCCCAAGGGTAGCAAAAATTTTTCCATCACCACGCCAGGAAATAGAACTTTGGATCTGACCACCGGGACTGTCGATCTCGCCTACAGCAGCGCTCTAAGAACAAGCATGTTTAGAATGGAGAACACTTAAAAATCATATCTTTAGTCAGAGCTGATATAGAAAACTTACTTGAGGGTCAAGAGAAGTCTCAAACAACAGTGGCGGAGCCAAGATTTTGACGATAGAGATGCAAACTTAAGACACATCTGTTCCAACACAAGTTCAAATGACATAGTACATAAGTTCAAATATGTCAAATTACATGTTCGCACTATAACCAACATCACAAAATATTTTTAAAAAAATTATAACTTGATACGACGTTCCTTCATGCTTTGAAAGCGATTGATGACAACATCATCACTAACTTGTAGAAAAAATTCACACTCTATATACGTAACTAAGCAATCATTCAAGTATTGTTCATCTATGCTATTTCTTAGCTTGTTCTTCACATGATTCATTGCCGAAAATACCCTCTCTACACTTTCAGTAGCCACGGGAAGGATCAATACCAATTTGAGCAACAAATAAACAAGTTTATAGCGATCATGCTTCTTTGTCTCAACAAGTTTAATAGAATATTCATTGAGATTCTCCACTTCTTGAAACCTTGTATCTTAATCCATATCCTTGGGGGTCGAGACTGAGGGCGTGACTGGCCGAGACCGAGATCGCCAACAAGAGAGCTGAAGCTGCACCAGAGCGCCGGATGCGCCGATGCCGCGATGAGTCAGCCGATCGCGCCAAGGCCATCGCCAGAGCTGCCCTGATGGGCAGATGGCACTTAGACATAACGCCTCCTTGACTAGTTGAATTGGGCTTGATTCTTATATTCTGTTGGGCCTAATGCTAAATGAGCTGCTAGGAATCGAGAAGTATGTATGTTAGTATGTGTAGTGTATACTTTATGTATTAAGAGAGGTATATATAAGTTTTTTGTACAAAATTTTTGAAGGTGCAACTGCACCCCCATGCATCTACTCTACCTCTGCCAATGTCAAACAGCAGTTCCCAATCATGTGTCATGACGAGCAGTTGCCCAAATCCGGTTGTTACAGAGAGAAGGTCCCCATCGGGACTAGAGGCAATGGTCTTGACTCCTGACACCACCCTCCAATCTTCCTACAACTTCGACTGTTCTTTCCTCCACGTTATACAATAAGAGACAACCAGCTGATGAACCAAGGAGTAGAGTGTAGGACCTGAAGGCGACTAGAGGGAGGGGTGAATAGAGCACGCCTAATTTTTTCACCTTGATTAGATTCAACACAATATCACTCCAATAGCTACGGGTTATGAAGATCAACATTCAAGGCATCAGAGAGGACTTGTATTGAACCCAAATCAAAACCCCAAGCAAAACACCCAAAATAACCCAAAACTCAATTCACAATGAGTTGGGCGGTCGACCTCTCAAATTGGCGGGTCGATTTTTGCCTAGCGTCGACCTTCAAATGGGCGGTTCGACCGCTACATGGGCGGTCTCGACCGATATTAAGGTCCGAACGCCACCGACGATGAACAGAAAATCAACACAAACAAATCGAAAACCAAACTCAAATCGGTCTAACTTTTGATCCGTAAGGCCAAACTCCACGAAATTTGAGACACACCTTCTTAAAGATATTAGGAACCTATTCCAATCAAAGATTGCAGAGATCCATGCCAAAGTTCCTATCTTTTTCAGTTTGAACAAAGGTGAGTTCAAAACCGAGCCAAATGCGAAAGCGGTGATTGAGATGATTTCGTGGGAGGGATCAATCCAAGATGGCTAAGGATGGTCTCCCATACATCTTAGCACACTCAATCACATGAAGAATCAAGCCAAAAGCTCTCAAGAGCAAAACCCCCAAAAATCACCATTTCTTTCACCAAAACCGGGCAAAATCAAAACTTACATCCAAAAGCTTGCTCGTGGGTGGATGATGATCTAGATGACCTTAGATGGGTTCCCACATATCCCTGCAAGCAAGATCAAGAAGAAAACCAAGTAAAAACTCCCGGATCAAGAAAAGCCCCAAAATCACAAAATAGAAAGGATGAACACAAAAAGACTCATATCAAGAGATTTGGTTGGATTGATTTGAGATGGATGATTGTTGTTTACAGCCACTCCACATGGAGGACAAAGCTCACCACGTGAGCACACACTCTCAATCCAAAACCCTAGAACCTAGCTCTCCCCTCTTTTCTCCTCAAAACCTTAAACCAAAATAGGGCAAGCGAATGGGATGGTCAGCTTCTCCTTAGCTTCAAAGAACCACACAAGAGCCACCAACACCCCTATTTATAGTGGAGACTAAGAATCTAGGGTATATTCCATTAGTGGCACCCATTAAACCCTAACACACAATGGGTTAACACACGACGCATCTCAAAGCGCCGCTTCGCCATCAATTGACCTAAACCGCTTCACCATACGCGCCGACCAAGACCGCGGTTTAGCCAAAGGTCACCAAGGCGGTATTTGGTGAAATTACCAATACCCCTTCTCGATCCTTCTCCAAGAATCGAGTCCACAGATCGTGAAGCAATCCCATGCTTCGCCACGCAAAGTTGATCAACGGCTCCATGTCGCCAAGTCTCTCCCGTCCGATCCCACCGCACCATCGAGCACTTGCAACGACTCCCACGCCGCTTGATCCAACTAAGGCACCGAATCGCCTGCTCGGTCATCCATGTCCATCTCGCGCCCGCTTGAGTCCTTCTAACCTCACCCAAGATCCTTGATCGTTTCCGACCTCACCTCCAAGCTTAGTCCCGATCCACCTCGCCATGGACCATTATAGACTCAAGCAAACTCGCACAAAGAATAGACCAAGAAACCATTTCCGGAACAAGTTCTTCACACTTGACCCACGTTAGCTAAAACATGCATCATGCAACACATATGCAATGATAACCATGAACTTGACCTAACAACCACAAATCGCCACGCGGGCGGCCAAACAAGCCAACACCGTAAGATCGCCACCCTTGGTTGGCTCGACGCTTCATCGGCTTGCCTCGACTGGCCAACCAAAGGCTTGGCCTGACCGCCACATGGGACTTAGCCAAAATTTCACTCTTGAAAATCCGAACCTCTCTCGAATTTTCAATTAAATAGAACTTTTCTCCGAAGCTCCAAAAATTATGGGACCAAGTGCGTAAGAACCTCTCACTTGCCTACACCTCTATTTTTGGCCCACCAAAATCCAAAGTCATAGTGGCCACCGACCGCCGGACAAAGCTTCTGCCAGATCCAGCCTCCATCGGCTTGGCTCGACCGCCACCGACCGGCCCGACCGCCACCACCATTCCAAAAAACCACACAGGCATGACCGGTCCGACCGCCACCATGGTTTGGCCAGACCACAGAGGCCTCGACAGAATCGAGCAACGCCGAAAACGGTGATTCCAAGAAACCTCAACGCCATTGCCAATTGTCTCATCATCCTAAGATCATGGGCATATCCCCATAATATCCACATAGCGACTCCTTCTCCATTAGATAATCCATGGCAACTATGCAATCTCCAGGTTCAAGAACAACCTCCTCCACATTTGAGACTAGAGTAGTTTGGCTCCATTGCAGTGCTTGCTGTGAGGGACAAAGCAGGGCAATCAACAAAATAGGAAATACTAGCAAAGCAGACGTACTCACCATCAGGGCAATCAACAAAACAGGAAATACTAGCAAAGCAGACGTACTCACCATCAAGAACCGCATACAGGCAAAATCCTGCTCGAGTTCTAAGAATAGCACGGCCGCAGAATCGGTAAATCCTGAAAATTCGCAAACCGAATTTTGAACCCTGGTTTCTAAGAACCGGTTCGGTTACCGCCTGGTAACCGGAAAAACCAGTTGAAAAAACCGAGAAAACCGAAAAACAGAGAAAATGGGTAATTAGCAATTGGAAAGTGTTTAATGAAGTAACAATCCTCTAAGAGTTTAATGAAGTAACAATCCTCCAAGAGTTTAATGAAGTAACAATTGAAAAAAAAAAACAGGAAAAACCTTGCTAGCTTCACTCTCTGCGATGCCATGAAGCTAAAAACTCTATATGCAATGGACCACAGCTCAGATCAGGTCAAGATCATCAAACCAACTCAGGTCAGGTCAAGAACTCAAGATCATCAAAGTGCCCATGCAAATATGAATATCTCTATAGAGCACAGATGCACAAATAAACATTGATGAATTGATCATTCTATATTAATTCAAGCATATTTAGCTCATGCAATACGTATTCTAGCACAAAAAAATGCATAAACCAACCTAGGAATGGCATTATGCAGTCAAAATATCAAATTCAAATTTCAAAGTTTTCTCCCGGTATTTTTTCTCCCGGGACCGGCTAGTAAATCCAGTTACCGGTGGTAACAGCCAGTTTTTTTCCCTGCTCACCATACCAACATCTTTTCTAGATTGAAGAAAAAATCATGTATATTTAATATTTATGACAAGGCTAACACCCTAAGTCGTACATCCTGTCAGGATGTACGGCTTACGGCTTAGGGTTTTAGTCTTGTAGGTTTTTTTTACAAGGCTTTCGTCTCTTTGATCTTAAGGAGGTTTCATTCCTAACCTACCTCCAACTTGTTTGGGACCAAAGACTTTATTGTTGTTAGAAGCGGTATAGTGGTACCGTTGTAAGATGTATCCTTAGACACAATCATACAACTAGTAAATAAACACCCAAATGCGTGTATCCCTCTTGTATTGAGTATGCTATTGCTAATTTGCTACTGCTATTGCGAACCCGCAGTTGCCATTAAGCCCATAACATGTAATGGAATTGGTGAGTAGAGAAGTTGTACCTGGGTGGTGTCTGGGAGGTGGACGGAGTAGAGGAAGTTGGCGGAGGAGGCGAAGAAGGCGCGGCGGCGATGGCGGAGACGACGAGGGTCTCGCCATCGAAGCTGCTGCACGATCCTGGTCCCCAGTCTCACACGTTCTTCTTCATCACCCCCCCCAGGTCACTGACGGCGTACGAAAAAAATCATGTGTTCCTAACAGGTCCTGAGTGAGAATTTGCTGTTATCAAGCACAGTAATGCACATGACAGTATTTCACCAACGCGATGACTTGCTCCATGCTGGCCAAAATTCTTTGAACAGTTAGTACACTAAACATGAATAACTGGAATCGACAATTTCAGATGTTAAAAGAGATGCTATGAAAAATTAATCCTCAATACATAATACAACTACAGGTGACCAAACTATTGAAGCAACATGTACATCACAAAAAATGCAACAACATGTACATCACAAAAAATGCAACAACCCAGATGGCTTGGCTGCAATGCTGCATCGTCCATGTTAAATATCAGGCCGGCATTGAAACCACAGTGAAGTCATCAACACTGTAACTGTAAGGATCCATCACATTTGGCAAGCAATACTTCACCACTTGGACATAATCGAGGGGGGCCAAATCCCCAACGGTGTGAGGTGCCACCAGACAATCCACCACTGGGATTATCAAAATTTCTTAAGACAGGAATGGCCGCAGCAGAGACAATTTCGTGCCACAGATTTGCAGTACTGTGAGTAGACATTCCATGTGGTCAGTAGAAGTCATAAGTTACGAAATGGCTTCTCAATTTTTTTTAAGGTTTACCCAATGGAAAGCTTCCAGAAGTTTAAGAAATATATCTGAAAATGACATCTGTTTGAGCAAAAGAGTCAGCAAAACTAAACACAATATCTTCTGAGGGGAAATAAACGGACTGTTATGAACTAATTTGGTCTTCTGGCGCAGAGGAGATAGAAGGCGCAAACGAGATTCTGGGTTAGATCGCAGAGGGTATGGAGAACGCCGAAGATCGTCGGAGTTCTCTGGCCGAGACGTGCTCTCAGCCAGAACTGCTTGTTCCTTCGACAGAGAGAGAGAGAGGCTAACTTAACTTGTTTATTGCTTAACCCTGTAATACAACGAGGAGGTCCTCTTTATACAGAGGACTAACAAAACTCGTATCCGGAAGGGATACGTTCTACTCGCCTGATTTCCGGAGGGGATACGTTCTATTCTCCTGGTATCCGGATGGGATACAATATAATTATCCTGAAGGGATTTCATAGCTAACTCACTTTAGGAAACCAACATATTATCTATTCAATCCCGCGCAATACACAATGGAAAGACACCAGAGTCTTACGCGGCTACGAGTTGGTTGTCAGCGTTGGAAGATATTGCCGGATTCGGCACATGGACCTCCGACAAGCCCTTCTTGCGCCGCACATACTTCTTGCCAAAGAATGAGTCCATAATATTCCGCCATCCTAGAGAAACAGCTCGTCCTCGAGTTGGATATGAGGATGACGCTGACGAAAATCCAAAACCAAAAGCCACGATGCCTCAGTAACAGGTCGATCATCCCAACGAATCAAAACCTCCCAATCGGCCAACGTAAAAAGAGAGCGAAGAACTTGAGCCGGTTTGGGAATAGCATGGCCATGACGAATGCCAGGCAATGGAACAATCTGAGTCGGTGGTTCCCCATGAAATGGTTTCAACAAGGTGACATGAAAGACAACGTGAAGGCGGGCTCGAAGAGGTAACTACAAACGGTAAGCAACGGTACCGATGCGCTGCACAATTTGATATGGTCCGAAAAAACGAGGTGAGAGCTTGCCAAGAGGAGGTCGTCCCAATGAAAGTGCAACGCATGTTGATGAAGACGAAGCCAAACCCACTGCCCGACCTCAAATTCAACCTCACGATGTGTTTGATCATAGTGTGCCTTCATATAATTCTGAGCTTAAAGTAATCTATCACGAATTTCTTGAAATTCATCCCTGTCCACAAGCTGACTATTGACGGCAGCAATACGTGCAACACCAGGTTCATAAGGGAACAAGACTGGAGGATCATGACCATAAACAACACGAAAAGGGGTAGCACGAAGAGATGTCTGAAAAGAGGAATTGTAACAAAATTCCGCCCACGGTAACCAACAAAGCCAATCCTTTGATCTATCCACAGACAAACAACGAAGATACATACCAAGGATGCGATTGACGACTTCGGTTTGGCTATCCGATTGTGGGTGAAACGCTGAACTGAGGTGCAACTCGGAACCGGCAAGATGAAATAACTCAGACCAAAAAGAACTGGTAAAAACGGGATCACGATCACTCACAATAGACGACGGAATACCATAAAGCCGGACAATATTGTCAAAGAACACACGCACAACCAAACTAGCCGTGTAGGGATGACCAAGTGCCACAAAGTGAGCGTGTTTCGAGAATATATCCACAACGGTAAGAATGATTGACTTGCTATGTATTTTAGGAAAACCTTCCACGAAATCCATTGAAATGTCATCCCAAACTTGATGAGGAACGGCCAATGGTTGGAGAAGACCAGACGGATGTAAATGTTCAGATTTGTTACATTGACAGACGGCGCAACCCCAGACAAATTCCTGAACCAAACGGCATACTAGGGACATAAAATTGGGATTGAAGACGATGAAGCGTTTTCTGTGTACCTTTGTGACCGGACTGGTGAGCGTCAGCCAACAGTGTCGTCCAAACAACGAAGTCCAAGGAACAAATACGCTGCCTCAAACAACAAAGAAGTCGTTGAGGATGCACCAACTAGCGGCACCAATCCCAGCCAAAACATCCTTCCGTCACTGGACCAAATCAGTCCGGGTGCTGATTTCCTGACGAAGCTCGTTGAAGACAACAAAATGAGGCCCGGTCACAGCATGAATGACGAGATTTTCCTCCATGCGACGGGAGAGCGCATCAGCTGTGGTGTTTTGTTGTCCGGGCCTGTACTCCACAGAAAAAGAACATCCAAAGAGTTTACTAACCTAGTGATGCCGCGGTATGGTAGAAAGTCGTTGATAAAGTAAAAACTTCAGACTGTAGTGATCCGTCCAAACGCGAAAAGAACGACCCCACAAATAAAGACGCCAATGCAGAATTGCTTTGACCAATCCAATGAGTTCTCATTCATAGGCTGCGAGTTTAGCATGTTGTGGCGCCACAGCACACCTAAAAAATGCCAACAGTCGATTGCCTTAATTTAAGACAGCACCAAATCCCAAACCAGATGCATCACAATCAACGGTGAATTGAGCCGTGAAATCAGGAAGTTGCAACACGGGCGCAGACGTGAGGGCTGTTTTGAGTGCGAAAAACGCATGAGCGGCCTTGTCGCTCCACACAAAAGCCTCTTTTTTCGTCAACTTAGCGAGAGGAGTTGCAATAAGGCCATAATCTTTGATGAACTTACGGTAATAACCCGTGAGACCAAGGAACCCTCTCAAAGCCCGGACGGACGTAGGTACAGTGCGGTCACATCGCCAAACTTTCTCGGGATCCATCGCCACCCCCTGACCGGAGATAATGTGGCCCAAATATGCAACCGAATCCAAAATGAAGAGCACTTGGAACGCTTGAGAAATGATTGATGCTTGGCAAGAAGTTGAAAAACAGCATGCACTTGCTGAATATGTTCTGACCAAGAAGAACTGCAAATCAAAATGTCATCAAAAAATACCAAGACAGAACGACGAAGAAACAGCTTGGAACATTGCCGGCGCGTTGGTAAGGCCAAAAGGCATAACCAAGAACTCAAAGTGGCCATGGTATGTGCGAAAGCAGTCTTTTCAATATCACCCGGATGCATTCGGACTTGATGATAGCCACTTCGGAGATCAAGCTTGGTGAAAAAACAGACACCTTTGAGCTCATCGAGTAATTTATCGATGACCGGAATTGGAAATTTATCTTTGACCGTCTTGTCATTCAAGGCGTGATAGTCCACACAAAAACACCAGGTGGCGTCTTGCTTTTTGACCAATAGAACTGGTGCGGAAAATGCCGATGTGCTGGTCCAAATGATGCCCTGTTGAAGCATGTCATCACATTGTCGTTTAATTTCATCCTTCAAAAGTTGTGGGTACCGGTATGGCCGAACCGCCACTGGGGCCGTGCTAGGAAGGAGATGGATGTGATGATCATGGCAGCGAGGTGGAGGAAGGCCACGTGGGGTGCCAAAGAGAGGCGCGAACTCAAGCAATAAGTCTTCCAAAATGGCCTCCTGAGTGCACGCATGTACGCGTGGAATGCTGCGGTCAACAATGATGCCTTGCCATGCCACCTGATGATCCTACTGTTATGAATATTGTGTGTATATTCAAGAGGGCCCAATGGGGCAATATATATAGGGATGTACAAAGGAGTGGTGCAAAACAGAGTAGAAATGCATAATTGAGAAGGTCTTGTAGTCGTAAACAGAAACCGCTTGTAATCAAAGAAGAAGGGTAGCAAGCACACGAACAAATCGGTTGCTAACCCACAATAAGCTCTCAAAGACGGCGTCGAAGAGCCTCGGTGGATCGCTTGCCGTGGTGAAGGGCTCGGCAGCTTGAGCCTCGATAGGCTCAAACTCGACGAAGATTTGAGACGAAGTCATAAAGGCGAAAGGCGATCACGATCCGCCTTCTACACTTTATGACACTCTTGGCAGAGCGAGAAGCCACCATCCACCGGGCGCCAGAGATCGCCAGGCTCAAGAAGTCGCCAATAGAAGAGTCCTCCTAGCGGCGCCTTCAACTCAGTCAAGCGAAAAGAGCCGAGTATCACGCTCGCTAGTATCGCTATGAAATACTCCTGCACTGGCGAGTAGAACATGCATCAACAATGTCTCGACCGATCGAAGTCGCCGACGCTAACCACCAGATGGTTTTAACATGGGCCTCATCAGACACCGCCAAAAGCGCCTATGGCGCATCGAAGGCCTCATCTGCAGCTGCCAACAAGAGCAACAATGGCCTCGCTTCGCTCTTGGCGATCTCATCTTGTGCAGAGGTGCGTATAGGTCGTCCTAGGAGGAGGTCAATCGATTTACGGCGTAACAAGGTCGAGCATTAGTGACATGTCCCCAGAGATGGAGACCATTGAGCGTGATCTCCATGAGTGAAGACCATAACCTGTAGTTTGTCCTATGAAGCTTTGTTCCTGAGAATGGGATCGCAGTGGATGGAACAAGGTTATCCCAGAGGTGGCGCCGACGGCGTGGCGACTAAGGCAACGGTCTAACAGCGGCGTTGACGGCGCGCGGTTAGATCGACGATCGCTTTTTTATTTCTTTTCAAAGTCGGGTTAAAAGGCCGCCGCACTTCGTGCAAAGGAAGAAACACGCACAGGGAACCGAACCTTGTTCCTCGCTTGGTGGCGACGACGGGCTAACGATCGACGGCGGCAACCAACGAGCGGTGGCGGCGGCGGCCAACTAGCGGCGCTGATGGCTAACGAAGCGGCGGCGACGGTCTCCCGACGGCAGAGATGGGCGCGGTCCTTGCTCGGCGAGACGTCGGGCTCCTGGTCGACACGGCAGCGACGGCGGTGGCGGCGTCCTTTCGGCACCCGCCAACAAGCAGCTGGGTTCTTGCCGGCCAGCACGCTAAAGATGGCTTTGGAGCAAGAATCATGGCGGCGGCGTCGAGCGAACGGTGACCGAGCGCCAACGGCCGAAAGCGGCATGATGGCAACGGAAGGAGAGCTAGGTTAGAGCTCTGATACCATGTTATGAATATTGTGTGTATATTTAAGAGGACCTAATAGACAATATATATATAGGGATATACAAAAGGGATTTCTATATACAGATAAAGAAATAAAAAAGAGTCATATTCTAATACCTGCCACCAAAACGACATGAAGAGTCGATCAAAGTCCCAAACGATAGGCCCAAGAGTACGAAGCCACTAAACGTCCAACACCACGTCAAAGCCTTCCAAAGGCAAGGGGTAGCAGTCGACGTCAAAAACCCGCTGTTGATGTCGATACGCAAACCACGGTGCACTCCCAAGCTTGCGACACGATCCCCATTAGCCACGGTAACCTTCATGCCCGAAGTGGGTTTAGATGAACGCCAATACGCTCGGCAACTCCGCCAGCCCAAAAATTATGAGTCGATCCCGAGTCGACTAATGCCGTGAGGAAGGCACCCTGAATGGACACCTTGAGCTTCATAGTCCGGCCGGTGCTCACACCTGTAATTGCATGCAATGAAATTTGGATGTCGATGTCAGCCGAGTCAGTAACGTCGTCCTCGTCCGCAAGCTCAAGGAGATAAATGCCTTTGAATGAGCAAGTATGATCACGTGAGAACTTTGCCGGACAGTTATAACACAATCCTTTTAGACGGCGTCACTATCTCGCCGTATATGCCGAAACTTGAGTTCATCGCGCCGGAGCAACGGCCACGGTGTACCGCACCACCGAACTGGCCGATCCAGAGCTTGGCGCCGTCGAAGCGGTGGCTGGTGCGGCCGAACCAGCAAGAGCAGGCGCTTGTTTGGTCGCCCTGGGCGGAAACGGCGTGGAGGAGCGCATGGCAGACGGCCCGCGAATTGGTGGCAGGGCGTCGGCCGTATCATCTTCCCCACGATGCTCGTACGCACGGGCGAGACTCGTCGCTGTTTGTAAGTTGGATGGATTTTGATGTTCGACATCCGTCTTCAATGGATTACGGAGCACGACCGTAAACATTTGAACCTGTTGTTTGGGCGAGAGCTGTTCAGTACGGCAAAGAAGCGCCAAAAACTGTTGTTGATATTCCTGAACAGTGCCGGTTCACCGGAGGTGAGCTAGTTCCCCGAGGGGTTGCTACGCAAGGGTGGCCTAAAGCGCATGTTCACGAAGTCCACGAAGCGAGGCCAAGACATGATACCCTCGTCATGCTCAAGCTGGTAGTACCAAAGTTGTGCGTTGCCGGTGAGATGGTAGGCGGTAAGCCACACCTTTTCCTCCTCCATGGTCCGCTGTCCTCGAAAAAAATGTTCGCACCGATTAAGCTATGGCAATGGGTCCTCGCCGCCACCGTACGTGGGGAATTCCAACTTATGGAACCTTGGCACGCCGAGAGCTTCCTCACCCAGCCGGCCACCTCCTAAGGTTCTTATCGGCGCTGGTAGGGGAAACTGTTTTGTCGGATTGCATGTCCCTTCGCCGGTTGGTCCTCCGAGTTGGAGCTTCTCTGTTCTCGCACATCTTGGTTGTCTAGCCGATGGTTCAACGCGATACCGAGCGAGATCTGATCCGCCACGAAGTCGTCTCTGCTCACGACCGGCCGCCGCCACGCCAGTGGTCGCCACCGACATCGAGGATGGTTCGGTGTTCGGCTCTGATACCAAATTGTTACGAACTAATTTGGTCTTCTGGCGCAGAGGAGACAGAAGGCGTAAACGAGATTCTGGGTTAGATCGCCGAGGGTATGGAGAACGCCGAAGATCGTCGGAGTTCTCTGGCCGAGACGTGTTCTCACCAGAACCCAGAACTACTTGTTCCAGAGAGAGAGAGAGGCTAACTTAACTTGTTTATTGCTTAACCCTGTAATACAACGAGGAGGTCCCCTTTATACAGAGGACTAACAAAACTCGTATCCGGAAGGGATACGTTCTACTCACCTGGTATCCGGAAGGGATACGTTCTATTCTCCTAGTATCCGGAAGGGATACAATATAATTATCCTGAAGGGATTTCATAGCTAACTCACTTTAGGAAACCAACATATTATCTATTCAATGCTACGCAATACACAATGGAAAGACACCACAGTCTTACGCGGCTACGAGTTGGTTGTCAGCTCCGTTGGAAGATATTGCCGGATTTGGAACAGTCGCCTCCGACAAGCCCTTCTTGCGCCGCGCATACTTCTTGCCAAAGAATGAGTCCATAACACATACATTTCCAAGGATCACTAAACAGATGATACATCACGGGTGCAGTGATAGATAAGAACCATAAAATCTTAGCATGGTACAACAGAATAGCTCTCTTGTACATACTACAGGGGCACACCGCGCTATGTCTAATACTTGTAGTAAGAAATGATTACCTGTCTAGCGGTAATCCAACACACCAGCACCCAATGTGAATGGAAAGGTTAGAGAACCTGAGTTGCAATTAGCACCATTAAGGCATTAATATGTATGTGGCAACGATAAAAAATTTAATGGGAACATAATCATACTTAAATAAGTACCATCAGCAGAGCCATTGATAAAATTAGTATGACTGTTTAGACCTTCTGTGACAATATTGTCAACTGGATTTTGAGTTCGGTCACAGTTAACACCAATAATAGCAGCTACGTCAGGGGGGCTGGTTTGGAGAACTTGTTCTACTTGATCCATAAGTATGCTTGATCGGCTTTCCATATATGCAAATGACTCTGCAGAGGTTGCAGCCCTAGCTGCTGCTATACTGAATATCCGGCACAATAAAGTATAACGCTTTGTCTGATCTGACTGGGGATCACCATCAAATGGGAGTGCACAGCTACCATGTGATGATCCTGATTTAGCATCCTTCCTCCACCTCTTCAAGATGTACTGAGGAGGGAGGTCCTTGATATTCCTAGTGTCAAGTACCTTTAGCATATGGCGGCATGGAATGCCTATAAACTCAAACCCCTTACAACTACAGTTTATCATGGAATTGAGTGAATCAAATTTAACAAAATGATCTTTTGGACTGTCCTCAACAGTTATTCTGTACTCGGAAATAGTGCCCATGTCGCCACAGTTGTATAGCATGCAATCCATGTATAACTCAAACTCCCTTTCAAACATTTTGAAGGCAGCATGTTACGTGCCTCGCTTTGTTCAACACGCCGATCGACCGGATTCCGATATAAACATGTAATGTATCACGAGAATGGTGTTGTTGGAGGAAAAAGGAAATAGGGTTCGGGAAGAAGGAAGAGGCAGAAGAAATGTAAGTAGTTGGGAGAGAAGATAATTTGTCTTTACAAGCCTTGCCCCATCCGGGTCAAGGATTCACTATTTAGCATCCGACAAGTAAAACTAACACACTCCGCGCTTTCGAAAGCGACGCTATTTGATCCAATCCTCGTGAGCATACTTGTCTGGGCTGCCTTCTCCTTTGGCCCATCCTCTTCCTTTTCCCGCTTATCCAGAGCATCAACAGTGGGATCATAACACTCCTCCTCCTTCAAAACCAAATTGCCCCCAAGTCAGCGCGTGGGAAACGTGATTGGAGATCATCTAAGTCTTCCTGTGTAGGTGTGGCAAGATACCTGCACCATCGAATTTGCACTTGAGTTCTCGCCGCCGGCCCCTTGTCCCGCAGACGATGACTCAATATTTTCAAAGGACTCGATAGTCTTCAGAGCTTCGTGTAAGTCTGCTTGAACCGCATCGATGGAGGGATTGCTTTCCGGTTGTGAAACATGAATGATCGGGTGGATTTGTGAAGTGGTTGGCAATGAGCTTGTAGGCCACTTCTCCAATCTTCTTCTCAACTTGAAAGGACCAAAATACCAAATGCAAGTTTGTGATTCGCCTTCATCAGGATCGAGCTCAGACATATGGTTGAAGCTTTAAGTAAACCCAATCTCCTCCTCAAACGACTCTCGATCATTTGCCATCACTGAATTTTCATACGCTGATTTGCTCGGTTTAGATGTCGCTCAGAGTTCACCATTAGCTTTGTCTCTCAACCAAGCCGACAACTCTTGAGTTGGACTCGTCAGATCCTCTCGATCCCAAAATGACGTGGAGTGTATCCATAAAGTATTTCAAAAGGAGTTTTGCCCAAAGCAAAGGTGTAAGGCAAGATATACCAAGATTCGACAATGCAAGCCAATCAAACCACTTACTTGGACAAGCATGTACGGCAACGCAAATAAGCCTCCAAGCAATCGATTAACTCGCTCGCTTGCCCGGTTTGCCAGGGTGATATGTCAACTCATTCGAAGTCGAGTATTTGCGCTTTGAATAACTCCTCCAAAGCACACTTGTGAACACTCTATCTCTGCTGCTGATGATGGATCGGGTAAACCGTGTAGTTTAAACACATTCGCATGAAAATTTTTTCTATTTGGAAGGTCAGAAAAGGGTGTGCAACGGCTATGAAGTGAGCATATTTTGATAACTTGTCCACCACTACCATTATGCAATTGTAACTCGCAGACGAGGCAATCCTCTATAAAGTCCATGGATATAACTTGCCATGCGTGATCTCGAACCCGAGGGGGGCCGCAGAAACTCCGGTAACGAACACGCTCATGTTTCACTGCTTGCAAACCGCACATTGGTCAACAAATGCCCTCACATCTCTTTTAATTCCGTGCCAAGCAAACATTTTACTGATCCGATGATAAGTGACTTGAACCCTAATGCCCTCCCAATGCATTGGAATGTAAAGAGTTCAAAATGTTTTGTTGTGCCGCCACATTGTTTCCAACCCATACTCTTTTCCCCAACATGAGAACGCCCTTGCTCAACTGGAATTTGGAAGTACCATTCCCCGATACAGTTAGATTCTGTATAATTTTACTAGTCGCTGCATCTTGTTGGTAACCCTTTACTACCTCTTCCACCCAATCAGGTATCACAGTAGACACAGCCACTACCTCCATATCGTTCCCTCCTTCTCTGCGCGACAATGCATCCGCAGCACGATTGGTCAGTCCGGACTTATAGACAATCCGGTATTGTAATCCCGTGTTTGGTCATGATCTTTTGTCGCCACATAGTAGTCGCCTTTTGATCTCCAAGGTGGCTAAGCTTTTGATCTGCTCAATAGTAAATTCTTTAGGTTGCGTAAGATCTCCAATGATCCACCGCTAACAAAACCGCTTAGTCCTTCCTTTTCGTAAGTGGATAGCCCCCGAGCTCGTGGGCCCTAACGCCATCGAGATAGGCAAGTGGTGCCCATTCGCATCAAGACGGCTCCTATCCCTTTTCTCGCGCGCCTGTTTCAACGATTTAATTCTTGGTTGAAGTCGGGCATAGCTAGGACCGAGCTGAATCGCATGTTTCAATGCCTGAAACGCCTCCTCCTTATCCCTAGTCCAAACAAATACAGCATGCTTCTTTAGCAATTCTGTCAGAGGCCGGCTGAACAGCCCAAATTGTCGGACAAACTTCCGATAATACCCCGCCAATCCTAAGAACCCTCTTACTTGCTTAACATTCTCTGGCACGGGCCATTCCCTAACAAAATGGATGTTCTTCTGATCACCGCTACTCCTTGGTGGCTTATGATGTGACCCAAGTAAGTTAGTTGCCTTTGAGCAAATGCACACGTGGATCGCTTGACTTTCGGCCAGGTCTCTCGGGGTTTCCAGACCAACCGGTTGCTTCACATGATCATCTAGTGTACGACTATATACCAATATGTCGCCGATAAACACTAGAACTCCACGACGCAAATATGGTCCAAGAATAGTATTCATAAGCCTCTCGAAGGTTATGGAGCATTCACAAACCATAAGGCATCACTCAAATTCATAATGTCCTTGTTGAGTTTTGAATGCCGCCTTATGCTCATCGACTCTCTCATTCAGATCCGTGATAACTCGCTCTCGTGTCAAGGCTTGTGAACCAATGTGACCCGCCAACTCATCCAACAATTCACAATGATTGGCAAAGGTAGCGGTTCTTCATCAGTAATAGCATTCAAATGACGATAATCGACGCAAAAACACCAAGTTCCATCTTTCTTGGGCACTAGTAATACTGGCGAAGCAAACGGACTGGAGCTAGTTCGAATAATCCCTTGCCGAAGCATTGCGGCCACTTGTCTCTCCACTTCATCCTTTTGTGCTGGAGGATATCGGTAGGGTCTTAGGTTCACTGGCTGAGCTCCCGGAATTAGAGGGATGGCATGATCAAAGTCTCGCATTGGAGGTAGCCCTTGGGGTTCATTGAATTCTTCTGAAAATTCGACAATGATTTGTTAATGATATCCGTATTGGTGTCAAGCTTCAGAGCTATCGCACATGGTCGCATAATGTCTTCCCAGATTATCGCCACCAAGTGAGGATATCTCCACTTCTGTACTATCCTTCTTCAGTCCTCTAAGTACAACTCTCTTGTTTTGGTAAATAAAGGATAACGTCTTTTTCCTCCAATGAATCAGCATAGGACTGTTCTGTTCTAACCAATCCATTCCCACAATTACATCATAGCACCCTAGAGCCAAAACCTTCAGTGAAGTATTGAATTCCACCCCTTGTATCTGCCACCGGCAATTAGGAAATTCTCTTAAGCACAATAGTGTACCACCATCGGCAATCCTCGATTCGCAATTCTCATTGTTGCTCGTCCCCTTGCGCTTTATCTCGCTACCTCTTTACTCAGGAAGCTATGTGTACTACCTGAATCAATCAGTATAACGACTGCAATTCCCTGAATATTTCCATTAAATCTTACTGTCTTTTTGGTTTCAGATCCATTTACTGCTGCTACTGAGATGGCAAGAACTTCTTCTCCCCGGAGTTCTTCTTCCTCTCATCGTTCAGCCTCTGCTTTGCCTCCCAGATCAATTCCCACATTTCTTGGACAACATGTAACCCAACAAAGGGTCCACAAATATGTTCCTTGCTCCATTTTTCTCCATTGTGTGACATAAGCCCTTGGCTTGACGGTATGTTTTAAGGTCGACATTCATCATCTGCTACATTTGCCCGAGAGTCATTATCAATACCCTCCTATCTTCTCGCTCTATTCCCAAATAAACTCGGCAATTTTCCTGAGGCATTGGCAATGGCATAGTTGTTTTGGGGTGGGCGAACTCCAGACACAAAGTTCCGTCGTGGTTCTCGCCTCATTGTCTCAAGCACTTCTTCTTGTAGACAAGCTAGCGAAACAAATAGTTGTCCAAATTCTTCTACCGATGCAAAATCACAAAGAATTCTAATGTCGCTTCTCAACCCATCTCAGAAGTGAGTAACAAAGAACATGGGGTCCCAAGTGTGGTGGGCAAGGAGATTATGCATCGACTGCTGAACTTTTCAAAGAAACTCACCACCGTACACTTTGCTTGAGTCGATTAAAGCTACGAATCGTCACAAATTCTTCTTTACCAAAACGCACACGCATACTTCCACAAATTCCTCCCAATTCAAGCATTTGGTATGTGCTTGTGTTGATTGTAGCCATAGGATTGCACTACCACCAAAATGCATAATGGCTAAATTAACCCAAAATTCTGGTCTAATGGCACAAATTATGAAATATACCTCACATTTCGCTTTGTGTTTTCGGGTTCTCTCCATCGAAACGGGGAAAGTCCAATCTTGGTGGTGTGGGTTGATAGTATTGTCCTCCTCCCCAATTTCGCCCATTCCCATCTCCTGAATCACCGGGTGGCAAAGGCAAGGAATGCCAACCAATCATACTATTACCTTGGGATTGCCCGATGGTGTGAACTCCCGTGGCCTTTCCCTGGTGTTGCGGTGATGTACTCTGACTGATGGTTCCAGGCCCATACTCAGCGTCTTCCTTGGCCTCTTTGTGTTTCAGATTTTCCGGTGTCGGCAACAATGGAGGGAGCCCTTGAGCTCGGTGAAGTGGGATCGTGTCACGCACCATCGCTTTGACTTGATCTTCACCGCCAACTTCACCACGCAGATCATCAACCGTGGCGATCATCGCTCGGCTTCCATTCCTTCAACTCTGGGCAATCGGCTTTATCTTCGCCACCGATTCCACCAAAGTTCAATCGTGGCGCTTTACTCAGATAGCCCGCGTGAGCGCCGTGATCTCTTGTTCCATGGCTTCCGATCTCTTGTGCACGCGCTTGATACTTCGCCTCTCGGCTTTTGCTTCCTTGCGCTTAGGATCGCCGCTCGATACCATATGTTACGTGCTTCGCTTGTTCAACACGCCGATCAACCGGATTCCGATATAAACATGTAATGTATCACGTAACGGTGTTGTTGGAGGAAAAGGGAAATAGGGTTCGGAAGAAGGAAGAGGCAGAAGAAATGCAGTAGTTGGGAGAGAAGATAATTTGTCTTTACAAGCCTTGCCCCATCTGGTCAAGGATTCACTATTTAGCATCCGGCAAGTAAAACAAACACACTCATGCTTCGTAAAGCGACGCTATTTGATCCAATCCTCGTAGCATACTTGCTGTTGGGCTGCCTTCTCCTTTGGCCCATCCTCTTCCGGCCTTCCCGCTTATCCAGGGCATCAACAGGTGGGATCATAACACAGCAGGTGTATATACATTGGCAGCTTGCCTTAATATTCGCATGGAGGGTGGCTTCTTTGTACTCTGACCGGCATTCACATCAGCTTGCAGTTCTGCAGATCGACGATCACGTGATAATCTTTCAAACTGCTCGAAGAAGCTCAAAAGGTCACATTCCAGGGATAAATGTTTCTTAAGCTCACTGCTCAAGCTCTCCTTCTGCTGGACACTTTTCATATCAGCATAAAATGCTTCACGGCCATAGGGTAGTGCCCATTTCTCCTTCAGAGAGAACAAATCTGCTAGCCATTGATTATCTTCTAAGTCATAATTTTCCAACATATCTCTCCACGCTGTCAAAAACTCAGCCTCATCTTCACAATCAAATAGACATCTCTTGAAGTTGTATTCTAAAGTTCTTGACCCGTGGAATGCTTGACTCAACTGCTGAAGAGCATTTTGGTAAATTTGCCAAACACAATAACGATGGGCTGTCGAGGGCCAACTAGCTGCAACAGCTTCACTTATTGCAGCAGATCAATCAGTTAACAATGTCTTGGGCTGGGTTCCATTCATTGCCATCTTAAAAGTATCAAATAACCATATGAAAGCTTCTGCACTTTCGTCATAAAGCAATGCAGCACCAAAGATGACAGTTTGCTTGTTATGATTCAGACCTGTAAACAAAGCAAGTGGCCTACCATAGCCTTGCGATGCATATCCTGAATCAAGACATACTACATCACCAAAGTGGACAAAGTCCATGATAGATTTTGAATCTGCCCATAAAAAATTTGTCAAGTTCCCATCCTCGTCAGATTTTACTGCATATAAGAACGAAGGGTTATCATGTTGCATCTTTTGCAGGTACTCTAGAGTAGCACCTACATCACCACAGTGAGGAACCTTTGTACACTTGTACCTTTTGCAACTTCTACCTTCTAGAGAATTTGGGATGACAATTTTGTTGATAAGATTTTGCCTGTGGATTGAATCATCCGGCGATCTATCAACCAGATCCATTCCATCATCTTGATCATTTTCTGTACTCTGTGATGTCATCACAAGATCAGAAGCGGCTGCAGCACCAAGCTGGTGATTGTGGAAGGTAACAAATTCTGTGACATGATATTTACCGTTAGATGCAAGTCTGATGACCATACACGCTGGACAACCAGTTCGGGTCTCTGAACGAGGCTTCTTTACTCTTTTTGCTCCTCTTTTCTTCTCGCGGAACCCTTCTTTTGAACAAACAAACATCCTTCTGGTGATAACATTTTCAGCATTCATTGTCATGCCTGCCCTTCTCACGTTGAACCCAATTTTCCCGGCATACATGCTATAAAATTCATATGCCTCATCTTCATTCTCAAATTCTGGTGTTCCCACAGTATCGTCCACCAGATTTTCTTTGCCTTCAGCATATGAATTGTAGATGCTGTTGCTAGCTGATGGTTATGGTTCGGTACAAATTCTGTCAAACGGTACTTGCCATTGGCAGTGAGCCTAATGGTCATGCTCGCTGGGCACCCAATTCTTGTTTCAGGCCGTGGGCACTTTGCTTCCTTGGCGCCCTTCTTCTTGTCCCGAAAACCTTCTCTTGAGCAAACAAATGTCCTCCTAGTGATGATGTTCTTTGATGTTGTCCAGAGTGTTGATCTCCGGACAAAGAAGCCCACCTTCTCCGCATACGCATTGTATAATTCATATGCCTCATTTTCGCTGTCAAATAGCATATTTACCTTTGGCAACATCTTCTCATCACAACTATCAATCACAGGATTAACATCAGCCGCCGCCACGTCCACCACATCCTGCCGATTAAGAAAGGCAGCAGCAGAGTCAGGTAACAAGGCATTGATCTTCCTTCCACACCTAGAGCAAAAGATACAATCGTAGAGAGCGTACCCCGTTTTGTTGTGGATTTGCAAGATTCAGCGGCGGTGGATTTGCAGGATTCAGCGGCAGCAGGAAGGGCACATGAGGAGGCCAAGGTGCGCATGGACGCAGGAGCACTACATGTCCGGGCCCAGACTGTTGTGCTAATCTCGGGTCAGCGCCGGGACTGCCCGAAGCATGAACAGGCCTGAAAATCTGGACCAGCGGAGGCGCCACGAGCGCCGGAGCAATCTGGAGATCCTTCTCCTTTGCACTGTCGCCGCTATTGCTAGACATTTCGCTCTATGTACATGTACATAAGGCATACAAAGTAGATGACAATCTCCCAGCTTCGCTGCTGATTGACTGATTGGAAATAAAAGAAATGGAATCAACAAATGTACCATCAGTTGACTGATCTCTCTTCAAGAACTAAATATCCAGGTGAATACACCCAGGCTACAACAAAATGCAGCAAGCACAAATGAACAAGAGGAAATGTTTATTTGACAGAATTAGGGTAGAAGAAATTGTATTTGGAGACATCGCAAAACTAGAAGCTGTACACAGCATTACAGGGGAAGGTAAAAGCTGTCACCTTTACCAAGCAGCTAAGCGCAAAATTAGCAGAGAGACCACAAGAAATTCATGGCATACTAGAGCTCAAAACTGGGGAACCAAATTAGGATAATTCAGAAAGAACCTACCTACCTGATCCCTCCACGAGCAGAACCCGATCCGAGTCCGATAGGCGGTGCGGCCGCCTGGACTCAGTTATACACTAGATCACCAAATGACTTCCTCGAGTAGGAGGAAGAGCCGAAGAGGCACTGACGAGGAGGAAGAGGGGATTGATTCCCTACGAGGCGGCGGCCACCGCACAGCCAAGGCCGACGGCTTCGGATTCGTGGGTGGACGCGTGTGCCGGTGGGCTATCTATCGCCGTGGGATAAAAAAACACCTTCCTTTGCGGCTATCGGGCATTTCAACTGGGCCGCGATTGCCGCGATCAGGCCGGACAACGAGGAGGACCCAGGGGAAGAAGAACTGGCCCTCTTGGGTGGTGACCGGCCATCCCAACCGCACGCGCCGCGGCGGCATTATTTTGCGGCCCAGCGAGCTGCGTCCGCCCGGTTGAGGCAGCCTGTTAGGCCCAGAAAAAAGAGGTGAATTGGCCGTGTTTTTTCCGGCCGTTGCACGTCAGGTCCGTAGGCCCACGGCGTGCAAGTTCGGCCTTTGGTTTCACCGAAAGCAAATCCTATATATATACACGTAAATGATCTCCGTTAACTTCAATTTTTTAACAGGAATCCGTTAACTTCAGTTAATGCTAATAATATCCTCTTCTATGGTGCAGCCACATCACCGCTAGATGCCATAGATCCCCTCTCTCTCTCTAGGCTCTGTTTGTTACCGCTCCTACTCCTAACTTCTCGTTCGAATCTCGTGGAGCTGTGTCCAACACCTAGATTCTCAAAACAACCAGATTTTGCTTCTCGCGATGAGATATCTCGAAAATGAACTAGCAACGAGGTGCAGTCTTCTCGTAGATTCTCGTAGGGAGCTAACCTTCAACAAGAAAAAAACCTTTAAAGTTAGATGAAATTACTCGCACGCAAATGCCACTGAGTTACCCCTCCCCCATCCCATCCCAATGTGCGCCCGTCCCCCTCCCCCCCTCCCGCCCTTGATCGTACCATTCGGCTTCCCCTCGCCTCCTCTTTTCGTCTCGCTTTTTCTCCCATCCCATCCCACTGCACGCCCCCGCTGGGAACCGTACCCTTTGGTTTCCCCTCGCCTCCTCTTTTCTTCTCGCTCCTGAGATAGGCGATCTCGTGTCAGCTCTCGTGCGTGCCGCGAGAAGCCCCGGAGTGCACCACTTGAAGAATCTAGTCCCCATTTGCAGTATTTTGGTAATTATAGACAACTATGTGTTTTGTATCAACTCGCTTTATCAAGAAGTTACTAGGTTTATTCTTGAACTAAGACGGAAGAGCACCAAAGGATCTCATCTCATTCAAGGTAAAGGTATCTAGTTGATAGGTCATTTTCTTAGTTTTACCGGTCTAGGAGAATAAAGGATAAAAGACCGGATTGTTAGAATAGTAAACCATACTATGAACAGGGATCAAATGTCTAGCAACTTGAAAGCGAATGATGCCACAAATGCTCAATCTTACTTGGTTTAAATCTTGGATTTATTTGAAATAGTCTGGTCTTAATTTAAATGTGTTTTATCTTCTTGGTCGAACTGACCGCCATTGATAGGCCGAACTGACCAGCATCCCGGATCAAAGCTACGGTCAACATTTTCCAGTAAGCTCCCTTTCCATGTTTTCAAAGGCCGGACTAACCGCTGGTATTAGCCCGGACTGACCGGACCTCTGGACCGAGTGTCGCGGTCAGCTTTTTCCAAAGAAGGGGTTTTCGCGTATTGTGCTTAAGGCCGGACTAGCCGCCGGCATAAGTCCGGACTGACCGGACCTCTGGGTCAAGAAACTTGGTCAACTTTTTCCAGAGAAGTGCCTTTTGTGTTTTGCTACTAATTCACTAAGGCCGGACTGACCGTAGGTATAGTCCCGGACTGACCACACCCCCAAGTTGGCAATGAGGTCAAGCTTTTCCAGTAGCATGTTTTTTTCTCTAGATTGGATTTCTTGTAGACCGGTCTGACTGGACTTATAATGGCGGTCTGACCGGACTTGTTGTAACGGCTATTTTCTATGCATTTAATGCGTAACAGTCGACTGTTATTGCCAGTCCGGACTGAACGACCAAATGCCTGTGGTCTGACCGGACCTGCTAATCTTTTGGGGATTTCGTGCTCCAACGGCTAAGACAGTGGGTGGAGGCTATAAATACCTCACCCATTGTAGCTAAAGAGCTTTGATGAACCTCATTGAATACACTTGAGCCCTTTGCTTGTTCTTCCACTCATTGAGAGTATTAAAATCTTCTTGCAAAGGTTGTTGAGGTTTTTCCAAGTGCGTTGATTAGGGTTTGATCTTTGTGGTACTTGAGCATCTTCAAGCGAAGAATCTTTGGTCTATTACTCTTGGAGATTGCTATCTCCTAGACGGTTCGGAGTTGCGTTGGTGATCTTCTCAAAGGAGATTGTGAGAAGACCCAGGCATTTGTGAAGGTTGGAGCTCGCCTATCCAGAGTGGATAAGAGCTACCATTAGTGATCGAGAAAAGTGCTTGTGTGAAGCCGGCTTGAGTTGAACAAGCCTCCTCAACGTGGATTAATGGAGACTGGCAAGTTTCCGAAACCATAGGAAAACATCGTTTGTCTTCCTAATGTGGTTTATTCTCTCGCTCTTTACTTTGTGTATTTATGCTTATGAGCTAGTTGTTTATCTTGTTTAGCTTTGTCTTGATAGTGTAGTGCACTTAGAAAGCCTTAGACCTTTTAGGTCTTATCTTGTGAAATTGTATTTCATAGCTTTAATTTTGGCAAAATCTGTTTTAGAGAAAAAGAATTTAAAAACCGCCTATTCACCCCCCCTCTAGTCGGTTATCCTTGATCCTACACCACTGCAAGCCCCGGAGTGCGCCGCCACCCGCCCACGAGAGCCTCCAAACCCGGAAACCCTAGAGCTCACCGTTCCCCGTCTTCTTTGCCGTCGCTATTCCTGTGAAGGTTAGCTCATCATCCGGCCGCCCACCTTGCCCTCCCTATGCCACCATTTGCCTCCCTCCTCTTCGCCGGCCGCCCTAGGTTTGATCGATTTGGAATTTTTGTATAGTCTTAGCTTAAGGAATTTTTTTTGGTGGTAGATTTAAGCAATCGAAAAAATGAAAGAGACTAATTGATAATGCATCTGCATGTATATTTTCCAACCTGATTAATTTTATCGTTTTATTTATCTTGAGAGATTACAGATCATATGAATCCTATTTGGCTATAATTTAGTGAACATTTTGTGTGTTGTGTGATTCTTTGATTATGTGTTGTTGTGAGATTATCTGATTAATGTTGTGTGATTCTTTGAAATGGATTAGTGAGACTTGGCATTGATTATGTGAATCCTAGTTCGCTATAATCCTCGTTTGGCGGTATGTAGGCTAAAGGATCAAGGTGGACTTGGGGTTTCCGGGTCTAGATATTATGAACATTTTTTGTTGGGTACGTCCACCTCTTGCAGATCATGCAATCAATTGGATTCTTAGGGCCAACATTTTTTCTCACTCAACTGAGCCATATCAATTCACCTGCAATGGCAGTGTTGTGCATGGCTTGTAGCCAGGTAATTGTCCATTGGCTTCTTGTCGATTGCCATTGTTTTTGTCATAGAACAATATTTTTTGTCTGGAAGACCAATTTAAGGCCTATTGTTGTATTTCAAGCATAATGTGTTTCATTCTTTAAATCTCAAGGAACTAATGCATTCTCGCATTCTGGTCTATACTCAAATCATAAAGATATTGGTCCTCGTGCGCAATTCCAAAACATGTAACTTCGAACTCATATGGTTTCATTCCCTACTACCCAAAAATTTCTGGTTGTCTTCAACACCCACTCAAGCAAAGGTCGAATTCTTCATGGTGACCCCATCAAGACACCCAAATTCCTCCTCCTGGCTCGTCAATGGTCGCGTTTAGGTCAGACATTCAGCCAACCTCTTTGTTTCCGAGTAAAGCTAAGCTTAGAGGGGCTGCCACTGCACACTTGGAGTTTGGTAGCGGTTTTAGCCATTCTCCATCTTGTTGGATCGAAGCTTTAGAATCGCACATCATGTCCGAGCACAAACTTCCTTCTGTCTGTTGCATGGTCTTTAAACCTTAGTTTGATTCCAAAAGAAAAACGGTGTTCCTTGCTGAACTGGACCTCCTCCTGGTTGGTTCCATCTTTGACCATGGGATGTAAGTTTTTACGAGGCCGTCTGCTTCAAGGGAGTTGCGGGAGGCCTTACGCTACAACATGATCATTCACATCCATGAGGTTCAAGATTTTTTCTCTTCAGCTGAGTAGCTCCTCTCTTTCGCACCGTCAAGCGATGATTCTGGCTTTAGTGGCCTCCCTCGCGATGACTTAGATGACTCTGGTCCACGTCGTCACTCCTTCAGCACAAGGCCTGGCGTGGTGGACGACTCCTAGTAGCCCACCAGAGGTCAGGAAGAAAGGCTTCATGGCGGTCGTAGTCACGGGAGTATCCTTGCTTTGTCCTGGAGACTGCCTTTAATGTCTGCACAAGGGCCTAGGGGTGTCAGGGGTTCTGGTTCCTCGGGCCAGGTTCTGCACGGCAAAGGTGGCATGAAAAAGAGGTTTTCTAGTCCTATCAGGCAAGTCGCTGCAAAGGCTCCTGGGCCTACCCGCCGCTTGCCATTTTTGGCATCTCTTTGTGTCGAGCGTTTCCTAGATAAGAAGAAGAATACCTTAACTGCTGCAGCTATACCTTTCAGTCCGGTCAAGGACCATCTCGACCTTGGCGCGAGTCACCCATCTTGCTCCATGGCCAAGGCGACAACTTCGATTTTATTCTGCATGCATTCCGCCAACCTACCTACTAGGGAGGCAGCTAGGACTCAAGTGGCTCCCGTTGGTCTTACCACCCCAACCCGCCGCACAGGCAGCAAAGACGAGATGGTACCAGTCCGGGATGCATGTGCCATTCAAGAGCAGCAGAGCACGCCTCCATCCATCGAGTCTCCCGCTGGGGGGCTGGTGGATTGCCCACGGGATTCGCTATCCCAAACGAGGTTCCTTTAAGTCTCTATTCCAGCATAACAGGCAACGACTCGCCACCTCAGAGCTAGGCCACTGGCGCCATCCAAAAGGGCCAAGATTGTCAAGGCCCGAATAGCTCAACATTCTGTTCCGCTATGGCGAAGCTTCCTCTAAGCACTCACTCTGCAGATGTTGCCCTCAATACCTCAAGCACAGTCAAAGGCCTTGGGGGCTCGTCTGCACAGTCAAAGGCCCTAGGGGCTCATCTGCTATTTCTGCCCTTGTTCCTACTAGCTCTTCGGCCAATGCTAGACAAAGTCCTGCTGGGCCGCCTCCCACCGCTGGACAAGCGTTGGTCAGCGAGTCCAAACTGCTAACTTACTCCCGGTGAGCTAGAAGCAAGTTGTGGACTCCTGTTCTACCAATGCCACAGGTGCAAAGCACCCCCTTCAAGCAGTCACACACCTTCTTCCCCGCGATGCAATGAGCGGCTGGCGGCCTCGTGCGTCAAAGGTGTCCCGACAGAACAGCGTGCGCAGCTTTTGTTAGCTGGTCGGTTTGGCCTTAAATAGGGAAGTAGCTAAGATAATCACGTAGCGCTAAATGACTTCATAAGGATCTTTGACAAACCATTGTCGAAGGAGCACATAACAGTGTTGTCATCGCTATTCAGCCTTTTAGTCTCGGGTGTCTTAGCCCCTGGATTCGACAGCAATGCAAAGGGTGTCGAGGCCTCCACACCCCTCATCGCCATCTGAGCTTGCTAGCCTGGGTCACTGGTCGCCTCACCTCCAATATGATCGATTGTAATGTTAACTTTCTCAGTTGGAATGTAAGGGGCTTAAACATCAGAGTCAACAGGAACGTAGAAAGAGAAACGGTTTTAATCGCGCAAGTCTCGGCCGTATGTATCCAAGAAACAAAGCTTAATGTAATCGACTTGCCCCTTATAAAGGAAACTCTAGGGAACTCGTTCGACAGGTTTTCCTACTTGCCATTGTCCCAATCAAGAGGCAGAATCCTTTTAGCATGGAACTCAAGTAGGATTACCTATAATGCACTTGATGTAAGAAATCACTCCATAACAGCTAAGGTGACTTTACCTGGTGGCTTCATTTCCTGGCTCATAGTCGTTTACGGCCCTTCGAAAGACGTTCACAAACAGGCATTTCTCCAAGAGCTTCGAGATATCCATGGTTCTAGGCAAGGTCTTTGGATGATACTAGGAGACTTCAACCTCATTCTTCAAACAAGTGACAAGAACAACGATCGTTTGAACAAGCAAAGAATGGGTAGCTTCTGTTGAATGCTAGATGATATGGATCTCAAGGAAGTCCACCTTAACGGCAGGTCATTTACTTGGATGAGTGCAAGGGAGAGACCGACATTGGAGCGTATTGATCGGGTCTTTATTTTGTTGGATTAGGACTTGCAGTTCCCGGACTGCTTTCTTCGAGTTCTACCGTCTACGGCTTCTGACCATTGTCCCCTGTTGTTCTCCACGACTAGCCTAGCGGGAACCAAGAAACACTTCCGTTTTGAGATGTTCAGGACAAGAATGGAAGGGTTTCAAGACACGGTCCATGCGGCTTGGAATTGCGAAAACCGTGTGGTAGACCCACTGCGTCGCCTCCATCATCTCCTCTCTTCAACAAGCCATGCATTGTAGAGTTGGAGCCAGCGCGAATGTGGTAGTGCTCGCCAACAGATAGGGTGGTCTAAAGTTTTAATTGGCCACACTGGATGTGGCTAAGGAAAGCCAACTGCTATCCCCATGGGAAAGATGGTTCAAGTTGGTGTTAAAGAGAAAGCTGTTAGGCATGTGCTCCTTTGAATGGACAATCACGCGCCAAAGGTCTCGGATCAGGTGGTTGAGCGAAGGGGATGCGAACACTAGTTACTTCCATCTGCATGCAAATCATAGTAGGTGTTGAAACTTCATCTCAAGCTTACAAGTAGCGGATTCTTGGGTGCACACTCAGACAGGGTTAGAAGAGGCTTTCCATGATCACTTCATCAAAATCATGGGACAACCAATCGACCGAGAACACTCCCTAGACCTGAGCTACCTCGGCATGCCTTCTCATGATTTACAGTCGCTGGACGCTGACTTCACAGAAGTGGAGGTTTGGGAAGTGATTATGTGCTTGCCCTCTGAGAAGACGCCAGGACCAGATGGTTTCGCAGGCCTTTTTATCAATGTTGCTAGACAATCATCAAGCTAGATATAATGGCGGCCTTCATGTATCATTCTCGGTTCTTGGTTTGCTCATCATTGAGGCAAGGCACCTTAGCTGATGCATTATATACATCAGAGAAAAAATGGACAAGTTGAATAGGGCAGAATGGACAAGTTGAATAGGGCAGAATGCATCAGCTAAGGTGCCTTGCCTCCATGATGAGCAAAGCAAGAAAGCATGTATACATTGAAGCATGCAAAAGAGAACAACCGCATGAATTGAAGCATGAGAAAATTTGGAACACACATCAACAAAGTACTCGCATATGATCAAATTAGCATGAGAAACCAAGTACAGAATGTAGCCACATACTTTCACATCATGACTCAAGCCTGATAATATTTGTGCGTTGCACAAGTAAAATATATCTCATTGCCATAGTTGAGATGACATTAGGTTCCCAACATAATAGATAATACTAGAAACACCCTTACTAGTAACATCCATTGTTTTGTTACATACACATTAGGTTCCCGAAATTATAGATGGACTCATAAACCGATTTCATTTGACATTTGAAGTAGCATCCTAGGTGTCAATTTCTTGGTTCTCTTTTTCTTTGGAGATGGTGTGCCATCCCTACTGCATCCTTGTAACCAACTCCTTTGCTTCATAGAACCCTGACAATGAAGCGACAATGAAACAATAAAGATAGTTAGTAACAAAATAAATTGACAAATTCTAGGAACAATTTTGTTTATATACCTTGCTCAATTTGCTGTCGTCCTCAAAGGGCAATTGCGGCTATCATGGTATGCCATCTCCTTGTATGACCTACACATGCGTGGCACTTTTGTTTTGTTCTCCACATTCTCGTCTTTCTTCGTATCTGTCTTTACCTTCTATCTTGGTTTTATTCTCTTGCACCTACCTTTGGAGTTAACATCATTTGGTGCCTTTATGCTGACTTCCTTAGGGATGGGACAACCTGCAAATGCTTCAATCTCTTCAGCTCTACTTACCACATTATCAGGAATTAGAGGAGTCTCTTCTTCCCCAAATGTGACAAACCGATCCCTAAGAAATTTCAAGCCTTCATATGTTCCTCGTGCACGATGAATTAATTCCTCCATCTTGCTGCATATTTCTGATGCCAACTTGTGTTTAGATATTTCTATTGCACTCCTTGGTTTTTCTTACAACAAATTGCCCTCTCCATCGAAGACGTCGTCCTTAGTTACCATTTTGGTCCACCTCTTTAACACAAATGGAATTGGTAGCTCCTTAAGTGATGGACTCTGCAATACACGGACGATATGGCGGCAAGGAATTCCAAATGACTCAAAGAACATGCAGGAGCATTTGGCATCTTTTGTTGTAAGGTTGTAGCGTACCTCTCTTACCTTGTTTGAGTTATTGCTAACTATTGAGATTTTGTACTCTCATGTGCTTTCCATGTTCTCCACATTGCAATGCTCCCGAGCAGTAAATACTTCTTTCTAAAACTCAGTGAAGACAGCGAACGTGAAGACCTCACTTCCATGCTTCTCTATTGTAGTCTGCAACACAGGCATTGTGTGTAACGTGGTATTGTCAGCTTCCAACTCATTCTGACTTTGTTTTTCCACTGCATTAACAAATCTGATCCAAAACTCTACTAAAGTATTTTTGAATCCAATAAACCGATTGAAGAAAGAGTTAGAACTCTCTGACCTAGAAGTGTTTCTAAGGATTCCCGCCAAGAATACATCTTTGAAGTAAGAGGGTACCCATGATGCGCGGATTCGGTACCGAGTAGCCAACCACTCATTGGATTCCAAACCAAAATCAGAAATAATGAAAGAAAATTGCTCCTCAAATTCCTCCGGAGTTTCTGAGGCCCATACACATGAGTTAACACGTTAGTATAATAAAGGGTTTTCCCTCAAATGTAGCGGTACCTTCACCGGAAGCTTTTGCAAAATATGCCACATGCATAACCTATGCATAGTAGTAGGGAAAACAGTGGAAATTGCAGTCTTCATGCCAGTATCTTCATTGGTTATGATAAGCATAGGTGCAACTCCTCCCATTGCTTTCAAGAATGTATGAAACAACCATACGTACGTCTCAGACTTCTCATTACTTAATAATGCAGCCCTAAGCAAGACACATACCTTATGGTGATTTACTCCAGTGAATGGTGTGAAGATCATGTTATAATGGTTGGTGTTATATGTAGAATCAAATGATACAAGATCTCCAAAATAGACATAATTTTTCCAACATGTACTATCCACCCAAAATGCATGTACCAACCTACCCTTGTCATCAACAACATAACCAAAGTAAAAGGAAGGATTTATGTCATTCTTCCTACAAAGGTTGTCAACAAACATCTGAGTATCCGATGACTTAATACTGCTTCTTAGCTCTTTATGATAATTCTATAAGTCTCTCCTCGTGTATCCTACATTCTTAAATCCACCCTCACTAATACGGAGATATCTATATGCCCCGCTTGTGCCAATGCCTCCTTTATGACATGTGATTAATGCACGTTTGGCCTTCTCATTTACTTTCCTATTAGACCTTATCAATTGTTGTTTGTTAGGTGATACAAATTCATGTGTATGTGACTCCAAACCCGGCTAAATGTGCATACATCTTGAAGAATTCCTCAGCAGCGTCCAAGTCATTAAAAATCATCCCTTCAAATAGGTTGATAGCTGGGTCAACACAAGGTGTATAAGAAGAATCCTGCAATGCAAATGATTAAGTGTCAAGCATGATGGAATGACTGATGAAATCAAATACATGCACACAACACGATACTTACTACGAATGGGGTGCTTCCGCTCTTTTCCAAGATACCAAAATTAATTAATTGTTGGGATGTGAACTAATTTGAGTGACATAGTGCACATCAAGGCTTCCTTGTCTTGGTAAAGCCAATGCCACGCTCACATTGGCCATAGATTCCATGCCTGCTACATTGTGCCAAAAACACAAAGCTCATGAATTCCCCTCAAAAAGAAAGAAAAAAATGGACAAGTTGAATAGGGCAGAATGCATCAGCTAAGGTGCCTTGCCTCCATGATGAGCAAAGCAAGAAAGCATATATACATTGAAGCATGCAAAAGAGAACAACCGCTTAGGTAAATAATATATATCACCTACATGCATTCCTTCCAAATAAAAGGATCAACCAAACAAACTTGTAATGTGGCGTAGTATATAATGAAGTAACTTAGCCGATGTGATTAGCACTAGTATACTTGGCAAAGAATACTTCTTCATGCATGTAGTATATATGCAAGCCTTATTGGTAAGCATTCAGAAATAATTCATGTAGAGAATATCAGTACATATTGTATGTCTGACAAGCTCCTGAAGTCATCTCTGAAAGGGGAGCGGCGGAGGTCGACGATCAGGGCAGGCCCGGCCTGGAAGAGTGGGGACTGCAGCAGTGGCGGAGGTCCTGATCGCGAGGAGCCCCAGCCTGGAAGATTGGGGCGGAGGACTGCAGCGCCGGCCTTGGTCGCATTAGCCGGCTGTGGTGGAGGCGGCCGACGGAGTCGGGCGCGTCGAGGTGGAGAAGTGGAGCCGCAGGGAGGGCAGCGGTGGGCCAAGGAGGACAGCCTTGACAAGCCCAGGAGGGAGGAGGCGGCCTGACTAGGAGTGGGGAGGAGGGCGGTGCCAAGCTAGGGGCCAGGGAGGGCACTAGAGGGCGGTAGCCCTGGCCTGGAAGAGTGGGGTGAAGGACTGCAGCGACGGTGGAGGTCCTGATCGCGAGGAGCCTCGACCTGGAAGAGTGGGGCGGAGGGCTGGCGCCTTGACCTTGAGTCATTGGAGGCGGTTCTTGATGGAGGCGGCCGGCCAGAGCCGGCGCGTCGAGGTGGAGAAGTGGAGCCGCGAGGAGGCGCGATAGAGGCGGGAGGCGGCCTGATGGCCGGGAGGAGGAGGCGGCGCCCAGCCGGGAGTGGGGGAGGCGGTGCTAAGCCGAGGGCAGCCGAGGGGCCGGAGGCGGCGTCTTTAGCAGGAAGCCGATGGGCGTTGGACCAGGAGGCGAAGGGTTGGATTGGCTAGTTGAAAGAAGGGGCATCCAAGGGGTTTAGTGAAAAATGGTTAAGTAGATTGGAGGTGGGATTAGCACTCAAATCTTAGCTATTCAATTCAGATCAAAGCCCAATATTGGCATTAGCACCTTATCACCTAAATACCCATTAGCTAGATACATTCCTATATATATGTGTGTTGGGGGGGTGTTTGACTTCAAACTGGAGGTGAGACACGTGTCGATTGTCTGCACCTTCTCAAGAAAAGAGTACTATGCTTCTTTAATTTAATCAGTTTCTGGATCCATAAAGTGTGATCTATGATCGTTATTCTACTTAATTTCACCTCCACATGGGAGTTAGTTAACTTTGCCCTTGACGGGCCGGTCAATATACTCCATCCGTTCTTTTTTACTCGATGTTTTTTTTAATTTTTTACAGTCTTTAAGATACGATTTTGTATGCTATTTTTTATAACTTTATATTAAGATATACTAATAATATTATAAAATTATAAAAAAATTAATGATAAATCGAATGATATAATTTTATATAGCCAATCTTGATAGTTTTAATCATATTAGGGTGAATCTTTATACGGGATATATGAAGACTGCGAATGAGAAAAAGGATGGATGAGTAGGTAGGTCGCGAAATTAGACAATAGATTTAGATTCTCACACTAAGTTTTTTATCCTAAATAGCATTGTTGGCACCGTTATTAACAAATTTGGTTGTCCACACGTCGTAATGTTAAAATTGACACAACGTATATGCCGACGGCCGACACGCGTCCAAAACTATGCCACCCGTGCCCGGATGCCATCTCCACCGCTCCTCGAGGGGCCAGACGCCCCCCGTGCCGCCATGTCGCCCTGCCGCAACCCTAGGGGCCAGACAAGGCGCGTCCGTGCACTAAGGCCACGACACCCCTCCGCCGCTCCCCCTGGCCTAGACTCCCGCCATGTGGCTCTATTGTGCCACCATGGCCCGGATGCCCGATTGCCTCGACGCACGCAACAAAGCCTGTCTACGATGACATGACATGACCTCATAGCTAAAGATCCGTCGTATGCTTTCTCCCAGCTCTCTCTGTCATATGCTTTCTCCCAGCTCTCGTCTGAAGAGAAAGCCAGATGGATTAATTGGCACCATAAGAGCGATCTGCAGAAAGGATTGTGAACCCATAAAACAAAGAGATTTGCTAAACAACATTCGATTGTTTTCTTTTGTCAAAATAGTTGAATTTTCATCCGTCCGATATGTTTTGAGATTTGCACTTCTTCTCATATGATGAATTGGGTCCAAATTTATTATGATTTTTTTTACCATAACCAGTTCACCACATTGCCCATATTTTGTTGGTATAGAATTTTATTTTATTTTTTGTTTTTGTTTTTGCTCAATATCTCAAAGTATATGTTAGATTTTGAATTTTGTGATGGAAATATGAGTTATTAAGACTTTCGACAATAATTACAGTAATCAAGAACAAAAATTACATACAAAAATTACTATAATTTATTTATAATGAAGTTGTAAATGAACTAAAATTTAACTGTTTTGGGCTGAGAAAACAGTTGAATCTCGTATAAACGGACCCTAAAACAAAACAAACACAAGGAAGCTGTGCAAGAAAGCACATCTATGATGCCCGATTAAACCCCAAATCTTGGAAAAGTTAGTGTTCAAACCAAGATATCCCAAGTGTAAATTATACACGAGAGAGACTGGGCTGTGGCATTTGTATAGTGCCATATACTTTATCTCTCGGCTATACATGTAAAGCTCTGATAAAAATACTTCAAAGCAAGTGCACAACATATCCTCACTTAACAAAGCCACTTTCTTCTCACCCTCTTGCATAGAAGTATTCTCTTCTACACATTCGAAAAGTTGTCACGAGCTGCAAGCTGCAATAGATCGAGAGCCCATTTTTTGTTCCATGGACTAGTTGGCTTTGCCTTGAATAGATTCCCTCTTGGATTCTGTTTATAATTTGTTATGAGTACATACGATGCCAGGCATTCAGAGACAAAAAAATATGGGCTTTGTTGCATGCGTTGGGCAATCGGGCGTCCGGGCCATGGTGGCACAGCAGAGCCACATGGCAGGCGTCTGGCCAGGGAGGAACGACAAAGGGGTGCCGTGGCCGGAGCGCATGGACGCGTCTTGTTCGGCTCTAGAGGTGCGGTAGCGGCGATGTGGTGGCACGGGGAGCATCCGGCCCCCGGGGAGTGGTAAAGATGGCATCCGAGCGCGGGGCACAGATTTGGACACGTGCCGGTTGTTGGCACGTCCGTTGTGATATTTTTGGTATTACGACGCGTGAACAACCAAATTTGTTAGTAACAGCATCAAATATGTCATTTAGGACTTATTTGGATACATTGCGGAATTTAAACTAAAATCGTTTTCAATCTAAATAGATTAGTTCTAATCCTTTCCTATCCAAACAAACCTTAGGGAGAAAAAAAAAACCCCTTGCTCTCCTCTCCTATTTCCATGTATGGCACACATGGTGCACCGCTGCACACTGCCTGAAATTTTCTACAAGTGGTGGTGAACAAGGATACCAACATGCACCAACGACGTATCTACACGTCGCGTCAGGAAAGTACTACCAACATGCCCATCGGCCCTTAGCTAGGTAGCCAAGATCTGCCACCCTCTCGTAGCAACTAGCAAGCTCCATTCAGGAAATGATTGTGAATGGCACGACGATGGATTAACGATTCTGCTCATTATAAGTTGTCTGATTGTCTAAGTCAATTTCTATAACCATTATAGTTGTATAGAGATTGATGTATCATATGATTGGAAATTGATCTGATGAATAAAAATGATTAATTTATTGTATGCCTCTGATTTTTTGTGAAATCTCTCGTTGTCTCACTGGCAAGGTGAGTCTAGGTCCGCATGTCAGTGAGACCTATGAGTATCATATAATAGATAAGGCAAAATTTATGCGGCGTATAAAAAAAATTCTCTGAATACTGTGAATTATGCTAAGAACTAGTATGGTGCAAGTGTGGACAAAATCTTATATTTTGAATGGAACAATTTCTATATTGTGTGAAGCGTACGTACAAAGCTGAAGCTTTCTGAATCAGCTTCCACTGAATTTTTTTAGTAGTCAGGAATGCAAAACAATTCCGCATTGCATTCTATGGCTCAAAATTTGTTTGAACAAAATCTCAAACTATTGTTCAAAGCAGGCAAAAAACACATATTTATATTGAAAAATTGTAGGCACACATTTGAAGTTAGACCAAACAGTTCTAATAGCTTAAGTCATGAACACATTTACAGTCAGAACTCAGAACCAATGATGTTTTTCGGTAATCCAACCATAACATGTCTATGAATGAATTGATTTCATGTATCATCGTGTCCTAGTTAGATACTCATGTGTTGCAACGAATAAAAAGAATAGTACATAGTGGGAAGAGGAGGAGCTAAGAGCCGTGGCACGGGAGGGAGATGAGCATGTGGCCGAAGGAGCGGTTGTGGTGGTAGGTGAGCTCCCCGGCGGTAGGGTTGTCGTCAATGAGGAAGGCCGAGAGGTCCGAGTCGCCTTCCACAGCGGGCTGGCCCTTGTGGATCTCCCCAAGCGCGAGCAGCACGGATGCCGCGATGTCGGCAAGACGCTCCCAGTGGAGCACCTAGTCGACACTGTCGCGGGCAGTGTTGCCAACGTCGTGGAGTTTTGTTCAGCAGTTTTCTCCTGTCTTTCCGTAGATATTTTTCTACGCTGTGAGAGTGTGGAGCGTGCACAGGAGGGGTGGGAGGAGTCGGCGTGAGTTTCTTTTCAGGGATGGGACGATCATCTCACTGCATGGGAGTAAACTCTTTTTTTATTAGTTAAGATAAGAAAGATATTTGATCACCTTTTGAAGCGAGCTGACATCGTGGATTAATTAACCCATTTCTCAAAGCAAACATGCTGTAGTATGACATACATAACGTGCTACTTTAACTTTCTTGATATGTAGGCGTGGTTGCTTAAGCCTTGGTCATTCACATAGACATTAATGCCATAAGATGGCGTAGTATGACATACATAACGTTTTAATTAAATGTTGTAGTCTAGTTCTTGCGACCTTACCAAGCATGTCCGGGACCTAGGGCGAGGCTATTGAATAGTTTTAACCTGCGGGGGTGTACCAATGTACCCACACGTCGACCGCCTTTCCATACATGATTTAGCACACTTCCTTTGGTATCTTGAAACGCAGCTAAGTCCTCTGAGACATTTCCAATGGATGATGCTAATTAAGAGCCGCAACCCCAGGGGATAAGGACACACTAAGCGACTAACAACCGCTAATGCTCCCTCCACACCACACACAACACAATTAAAAGCACACCCACCGACCGACTCATAATTAACACCTCCCAAAGTACTTAGTCAAGAGAGGTCCCATATCCCCTCGCTACTTTAACTTTCTTGATATGTAGATTGGAGTCGGTCAAAATAGATCTAACACAATTTGAATCACTACATTTGATTTAAAAGCAATTAGGTTGCTTCAAGTATCCACCAAAACCCCTCGAGGAGGTCGCTATGCTTCAAGCTAGACATAGCCAAGGCCTTTGATTCTTCAACAATGGCGGCCAGAGGGAGGTCGGTGGAAGAAAGCTCGACGTCCAAGCTCATGGTGTTGGGACTACCTTCATGGTGAGCTTAGGATCTCACTTGGACAAAAGGTTCCCCTAGGGTGCGGCAGAGGTGACATTAGATGGACAAATTGGATAGTAGCCCTTTTAAAGTCGGATCGGGCTCGAGCCTTCTTCAAGAGTCATGGCCATCGATTAAGATCTAATGGCATCCACAAAGGCGAGGAGGAGGTCAATGGGGAGGTCTTGTCGCTTGATATCTCGGGGAGGTGGGGTACATTTGATCGATTGGACCCATCTTTGATCCAAGGGCTATGACCTCATCAAATGGGAAGGAATGGGCTACGGCATGAGGATTTGATCCCCTCAAGTGGTGAGGGAGGACCTGTGGTGATGGCTTAGGAGGAGGTCGTGGGCTGTTGCCCAGCTTCCTCTTCATCTTGGCCATCGACCCCATTCAACGATGGTAAGATTAACCTCCTAGAGGTGGCAAAGCGGACTTGGGTTACCTGTTTGGCACAAGAGTGGTGACAAATGGAATAAGGAACTTGACTTTTGGTCAACAAGGACTCGCAATAATTACATGTGAATCAAAACATTTGAAACAAACCCTCTTGGGTTACCTCGCGCCCCCATCGATCGGCTCGCCAAAATCGTCTGTCCGTGGACGATGCGGCCATATTCATCAATCCTACTCCCAGTGAATTATACATAACCACCTAGATCATTCACAACTTTGGGAACGCCACTGACCTGCATACCAATTTTCAGAAAAGCATAGTTCTCCCCATCAGTTGCGACCACCTAGACCTCACCTCGATCCTACAGGACTGCCCTGCAATCCGTTCAACTTTCCCAATCAAGTATCTGGGACTGCCGCTTACCTACAGAAGGTTCTGCAAAGTGGATTTTCAACCGCTTCTTGACAAGGTGGCGGGAAGGTTAGCTGGTTGGCAGGGGCGCCTTTTTTCTCCAGCAGGACGGGTTATCCTAGTCAAATCAGTCCTCACCTCAATCCCAGTTTATTTCCTCAAAGTCTTCAAAATTCCCAAAGCAATCCTCAGTACCATTGACAGACTTAGGTGTCATTTCCTTTTGGCTGGTCATGACATTTTCTCGGGTGCAAAGTGCAGAATCAATTGGGAAAGAGTGTGCCGCCTAACCCAGCTGGGTGGTTTGGGCATCCTTAGTCTGCCGCAATTCTCCTCGGCAATCAGATTGCGCTGGCTTTGGCAAGAGTGGAAGAACCCATCTAAACCCTTGTCACGACTTGGATCGTAATCTCTTTGCAGCGGCAACAAGGATATCCCTCGAGGATGGTAAAATGGCTAAATTCTGGTATTCAGCTTGGTTGTTCGGAGAGGCCCTCAAAGACATAGCTCCTTTGATCTTCGCTTCTTCTTTCCGCAAAAAACAGACTGTCTTCTCGGCCTTACAGAATGGGCGATGGGTGCAGGACATCAACGTCTCCATAGGATTCTCAATCCCTCACATAGATCAATTCGTGCGTATGTGGACCAAAATCAACCAAATCCAATTGATTCAAGGCACCCCCGATGTTCATGGAAGCAAAGTCAGACCGGAACCTACTCCTCAAGATCCGCCTATGCCTTACATTTTTTGGGTTCCTTAGCGACCAACTTCAAACCTTTAATCTGGCAAACCCAAGCCCCTCCGAAGGGGAAATTCTTCGCCTGGTTAGCAATTCAAAATAAACTTTGGACCTCAGATAGGCTTGAAGCAAGTGGGTGACCAAATCATCGTTTTTGCCCCCTCTGCAGACACACCCCAGAATCTGCCTTGCACCTTTTGGCACAATGTTGCTTCTCATGTCGTATTTGGAAACACATGGCGGACTGGATAGGATCTGAAAGTCTTCAACCCTCCACTTGGCCACCTTGCACGAACATCCTTGCTTGGTGGTCCAACGTGGCAAAGGCGTCAGGTTCCCTTAGGAAGACCAGAATGAAGACCATCATCTTAATATCTTGGGAGATTTGGAAGGAAAGAAACACGAGAACTTTCAACAATAGAGCAACAGCGCCTCTTGACCTTATAGCTAAGATTAAGGAGGAGGGTAGAGCTTGGTTCCTAGCAGGGGCTAAGTCTGTGAATTATGCTAAGAACTAGTATGGTGCAAGTGCAGACAAAATCTTATATTTTGAACGGAACAATTTCTATATTGTGTGAAGTGTACGTACAAAGCTGAAGCTTTCTGAATCAGCTTCCACTGAATTTTTTTAGTAGTCAGGAATGCAAAACAATTCCGCATTGCATTCCATGGCTCAAAATTTGTTTGAACAAAATCTCAAACTATTGTTCAAAGTAGGCAAAAAACACACATTTATATTGAAAAATTGTAGGCACACATTTGAAGTTAGACCAAACAGTTCTAATAGCTTAAGTCATGAACACATTTACAGTCAGAACTCAGAACCAATGATGTTTTTCGGTAAACCAACCATAACATGTCCACGAATGAATTGATTTCATGTATCATCGTGTCCTAATTAGATACTCATGTGTTGCAACGAATAAAAAGAATAGTACATAGTGGGAAGAGGAGGAGCTAAGAGCCGTGGCGCGGGAGGGAGATGAGCATGCGGCCGAAGGAGCGGTTGTGGTGGTAGGTGAGCTCCCCTGGCAGCCGGGTTGTCGTCAATGAGGAAGACTGAGAGGTCCGAGTCCGCCTTCCACATGGCGGAGCTGGCCCTTGTGGATCTCCCAAAGCGCGAGTAGCACGGATGCCGCGATGTCGGCGAGACGCTCCCAGTGGAGCACCTGGTCGACGCTGTCGTGGGCGGCGTTGCTGACGTCGTGGAGTTTTGTTCAGCAGTTTTCTCCTATCTTTCCGTAGCGATTTTTCTAGGCTGCGAGAGTGTGGAGCGTGCACAGGAGGGGTGGGAGGAGTCGGCGTGAGTTTCTTTTCAGGGATGGGACGATCATCTCATTGCACGGGAGTAAACTCTTTTTTGTTAGTTAAGATAAGAAAGATATTTCAGTCACCTTTTGAAACAGACAACCTCGTGGATTAATTAACCCATTTCTCAAAGCAAACACGATGGTTAAGCCTTGGTCATTCACATAGACATTAACTGTAGTATGACATACATAACGTGCTACTTTAACTTTCTTGATATGTAGCTGTGGTTGCTTCAAGTATCCACCAAAACCCCCTCGCTATTCTTCAAGCTAGACATAGCTAAGGCCTTTGATTCTGTCCGTTGAGACTACATACATGATCTCTTTGCACAAAAAGGTTCCCCCTTAGATGGACAAATTGGATGGTAGCCCTTTTAAAGTCCGCCTCTTCAAGAGTCCTGCTTAATGGCATCCTGGCAATGCGATTACCCATAAGCGGGGCGGCGGGAGAGACCCTTTCGCCCTTCCTCTTCATCTTGGCCATTGACCCCATTCAACGTCTCCTAGAGGTGGCAATGGACTTGGGTTACCTCTCCCTCCCCCGCGTGATCAGCTCGCTAGAATCAGAACCTCTATCTACGCGGACGATGCGGCCATCTTCATCAATCCTACTCCCAGTGAATTATACATAACCACCTAGATCATTCACAACTTTGGGAACGCCATTGGCCTGCATACCAATTTTCAGAAAAGCACAGTTCTCCCCCATCAGTTGCGACCAACTAGACCTCACCTCGATCCTACAAAGGCGCCCCTAATCTGTTCAACTTTCCCGATCAAGTATCTGGGACTGCCGCTTACCTCTGAAGGCTCATAAAGTGGATTTTCAAGCGCTTCTTAACAAGGTGGCGGGAAGGTTAGCTGGTTGGCAGGGGCGCCTTCTTTCTCGAGCAGGACGGGTTATCCTAGTCAAATCA
Organism: Phyllostachys edulis; assembly: GCA_036346405.1. Lineage (NCBI taxonomy): Eukaryota > Viridiplantae > Streptophyta > Magnoliopsida > Poales > Poaceae > Phyllostachys > Phyllostachys edulis. Next base: position 47,777,897 of record CM070557.1, on the reverse strand, counting down.
GTCCTCACCTCAATCCCAGTGTATTTCCTCAAAGTCTTCAAAATTCCCAAAGCAATCCTTAGTACCATTGACAGACTTAGGTGTCATTTCCTTTGGGCTGGTCACGATATTTTCTCGGGTGCAAAGTGCAGAATCAACTGGGAAAGAGTGTGTCGTCCAACCCAGCTAGGTGGTTTGGGCATCCTTAGTCTGCCGCAATTCTCCTCGGCAATCAGATTTGCGCTGGCTTTGGCAAGAGTGGAAGAACCCGTCTAAACACTGGGTTGGCATGGAAATCCCTTGTCACGACTTGGATCGTAATCTCTTTGCGGTGGCAATAAGGATATCCCTCGGGGATGGTAAAATGGCTAAATTCTGGTATTCGGCTTGGTTGTTTGGAGAGGCCCTCAAAGACATAGCTCCTTTGATCTTCGCTTCTTCTTTCCGCAAAAAACAGACTGCCTTCTCGGCCTTACAGAATGGGCGATGGGCGCAGGACATCAACGTCTCTATAGGATTCTCAATCCCTCACATAGATCAATTCGTGCGTATGTGGACCAAAATCAACCAAATCCAATTGATTCAAGGCACCCCCGACGAAATTTCATGAAAGCAAAGTCAGACCGGAACCTACTCCTCAAGATCCGCATATGCCTTACATTTTTTGGGTTCCTTAGCGACCAACTTCAAACCTTTAATCTGGCAAACTCAAGCCCCTCCGAAGGGGAAATTCTTCGCCTGGTTAGCAATTCAAAATAAACTTTGGATCTCAGACAGGCTTGAAGCAATGGGGTGACCAAATCATCGTTTCTGCCCCCTCTGCAGACACACCCCAGAATCTGCCTTGCACCTTTTGGCACAATGTCGCTTCTCATGTCGTATTTGGAAACACATGGCGGACTGGACAGGATCTGAAAGTCTTCAACCCTCCACTTGGCCACCTTACACGAACATCCTTGCTTGGTGGTCTAACGTGGCAAAGGCGTCAGGTTCCCTTAGGAAGACCAGAACGACGACCATCATCTTAATATCTTGGGAGATTTGGAAGGAAAGAAACACGAGAACTTTCAACAATAGAGCAACAACGCCTCTTGACCCTATAGCTAAGATTAAGGAGGAGGGTAGAGTTTGGTTCCTAGCGGGGGCTAAGTCTTTGGAGTGTTTTAGTACTTTGTAATTAAGGCCTTGTGTGTCCTAACTCTGGTTCCTTGCGGATTCGCTCCGCTTCTTCTCTATTAATATAACGGGCAACCCTCCTGGCGGTTTCATTCAAAAAAAAAACAAGATAGGTTGAGATGCATGGAAGAAAAAAAAGTTCGGTTTGTAAGGTGCAGCGGTCGATCAATAGATGTATATATCAGGCCGGTTTGGTTTGGTAATAATGTCAACCAAACCAAATTTCGGTAACGTCAATAAAAATTAGCTATCGTTTGGTTTGCTACCAATATTTGATATTACCAATAAAAATTTGGTAACGTCAACAAAATCCAATATCACACACGATTAATCCGAGGGTGAGGAAATTGCTCACTAAAATTTGGTTTTGGTTTGATCGTAGTCCAAACTATAATATTTTTTCTCTCCAAATTTTGACTTTATCTAAATTTGGTCTATACCAAATTTTAGCGATGTATAATCCGAGAACAATAAAATTGCTCACCAAAATTTGGTTTCGATCGCCGTCTCCCGAGGCCGCGACGTCGCCGAGTTCGGGAACCATCGCTGTCCATTACATCGATAGATATATACATAACGTGCTGTATTATATTGCACGGGCAAGCGGTAGTGCGTGTAAGCCTTTGACAGGGGCAAGCAGCGCACGGGACGCGCGCGACATATAACCATGGAGCACGTACGTAATTCGTGCATAGACGCGCGTACGGTGAATATCGAAACAATTATAGTACTACAGACAACTGACCGTGCATGCCGTTTACCACACGCCACTCTCACACCTGTCCTGCTGTACTACGTGCACTGAACGCTAACCTGCAGCGGTGACGTCGCCTTAATTAATTAAGCTAGTTTACGTGCGTATGTACGTACGTACGTGCTAGATAATTAACCACCCAGCTGGTTAAAAAGACCAACCACCCAACTGGAGATTTTTTTATGGCAACAGTACTGAATTGCACTTGAAGTCTCTAACTAAACTCTCAGTAGCTATATAAGGTTGCTCAGGTCTTTCACGCTTAACAGAGATCTTAAGGATCACATGTAGGCAAAATCTTGAGTTGGCGATAGATTAAATGAGATGAGAGATTGTTGCGATGATCTAAATAAAAAGACTCTGCTTTCTGCTCAAAGTCATAGACAAAAAAGTTAACTCATTTCCATCTTGTACACATCATCTCCTTGAGATTCTACATCTAATTAATTAAAAAGATCTAAGATACTACACCATAAGAAACCATGCATTAGAAAGATAGTATCACTAACACTCACCATGTCTTTAAAAGCTACACTTAAGAATCTTTGTCGTTGGGAGCAGCCTAACTCTAGCTACATATCATAAATCTAGGTCTAGTGATATGTAGCATTGGTGTCATAAAATTTATTTTCTGAGAGTTTTTGGGGGAATTGAACCTTGAGATTTGAGATAAGGTAATGTACTCCGTAGTCGGCACGCACGTGGCCAGGCACGCATGCAAGAGCGTGAGCGTGAGCGTGTGGCGCACACAATCAAGAGACGTGTTAATTACGAGCCACACACAGCCCACAGGGGTGGGTGAGATCTACTGATCGAGTGATCGATGGACTTGTTCAGTGGCGAATAGATACAGGAGCCGAATAAATACAGATACAGGAGCCAAATAAATACTACCTTTTATGATATACACAAGAAATTCAATACATATGCTTAGAAGATGTCGCATACGTATTTCAAATTTTAAACACGTACATTTTGAGAAGAGATGGTCTACGTAGCTGAAGTTATTTTAGACCGAAAGTTGATAACAAGTAAAACACTGTCATGACAGGATGGAAAAAGAATTTTTGGCTAATATAGTCGATTGCGTCCCTGTATTTACAAAACTAATAAGATAAAAACCGTATTGGCAAAAATAGCACCGTTGGCGTACGGTCACCGTGCGCCAACGGCGCCGGGCCGACACGTGGCGCTAGCGCACGGTCACCGTGCGCCAACGCCCCTCACACCGCCATATGGCGCGCTAGCGCACGGTGACAACGCGTTAACGTCCCGTGCAATGATACATGCCTCCAAAAAATGATTTTTTGCGCTGAAAAAATGAATTAAATTGACACGTGTCGACGCGTATGCGAAAGTGTTGCGTGTTGCGCACCGATGACCGCGTGGCGGCGTGAAGTGTCGTCCGATCCGATGGTCGGCGTCGGTGGCGTTTGGCGCATGGTTACCGTGCACCAGCGATGCTATTTTTACTAATACGATTTTCGTCTTGTTAATTTTGCAAATATTAGGACGTAAGATACAGCTGCAGGTTATAGAGACTAGATTAGCTAGTCTCACCTAAATTTGATCGAGCCGGCCGGCCGCGTCGATGGAAAAGCCATGACCCCGCCGGTTTCCCACTCCCTCCGTTTCTCATGCTCTCGCACGCATCGTTGTATGTGTGGTTGCAGATGAACAGGCAGGTAAGATACAGCTGCAGGTTATAGAGACAAAACGGGTTACTCCACCAGCCTAGCTATAGCCTATAGCTAGTCTCACCTAAATTTGACCGATCGAGCCGGCCGGCCGCGTCGGAGGTCAGGCTACAGGGGTTCGCATACGCATGCATGCAGACATGGGCACACAGATCAACCAACCTGGTATTGTATACTGTTTTTGCCGTGTGCCACCACGTACCGCATCTGTGCGTGTGAGGTCACCGGGCATCGCACCGCTCTGTACTGCTATGTACACGTGCAGGCGTGTCTCGCTAACTCTGTACTTTTCTTCGACAGTTTTTTTAGCACTAGTGAATGGAACTATTATGTACGTGTACACGCATTTCAGCGTTAGTTTGTGCATTGCGGAGGGCAACACGTATTCAACAAAGAAACTAAACAATCGTGTGACTAACATAAAACTCATAATTAAACAATTGAATTGCAAGTATCCCAGTAGCTAGTAACCAAACTCACAAACATGTATAGTGGACTTGTCACTTCACTCAACTGCCAGTTTCATCCATCCAAACAGCATGGGCAGGTACACATAAAACATATCCATGCGGGGCATGATGAAGAGAAGCAAGTACATCGAATAGCATTGTTGGCGATGCTATCGAATTTACGAAATAAATGCTAAGGGGACTTCTTGATCCAGACTATACAAGATGAGATATGAAGATTTAGACAGGTTTGAATATTTTTTTAGGAGAATAATAACTCTAATCATGTGTTCTTATATTAATTGTGTTTACAACAAGATAGAAGTCACAGAGGACTAGAACTAATGACTCGTATATGTTTTGTTGGTTGTTACTTGTCTCGCTTGTCTTCTCTGTCAACCGACGTTATATCTTATATAGCGTCCAAGTGAGTGACAGTTGCCCATACCAGGAGGCGCCCCAACGGTTGATGAATTACGCACGTTGATGACAGTTATTGCTAGAGGGATTACTCTCTACGTTCGTCTCGCGGTTATGCCAGAGACAGATATCAATATGTGCAGTTATTCCAGAGAATAATGTCATATATTTACTACTACGTGTAATTAAACACAATATATAAAGTCCATAGTCGATTGAGTCCACATGTAGTCCTTATCGACTATAGGGTGGTTGTAATTGACCTAGTCGTAGTAAAACTTACGACCAAAAAGTTGTAGAAGAACTTACAATCAGTAAGTGGTCGTAGAAGATCTTACGACTACAAGATAGTAGCAGAATGACTTACGACCATATAAGGTGGTCGTAGAAGATCTTACGACTACAAGATAGTAGCAAAATGACTTACGACCATATAGGGTGGTCGTAGAATAGCTGATGACTACTAGGTAGTTATAATCTCCTTCATTATTGATAATGAGGGGTACCTTTGAAGGTTGCATAAAGATATTATTATCTATAACGAATATTACAGGAAAATAGTTTAATGAGGATTATTAGATCCTCATCAATTGTATACGTCTGTACCCTAGTGCATTTGTATTATGCATCTCATACGGCAGAGTTTTTGCTTAATTGTCACAGTTGTGCGACGAAATAGCAAAACTAACCCTCTCGCTAGCAAATTGGCAAAAATAGCACCGTGAACGTGCCGACAGGCGAAATGTGCCCCTGCCACGCCCCTACCTTCCACTCGGTGGAAGCGCGGTAGGCCACCTGCCGCTTGGTGGGCCCACGATAGGCCTCTTGTCGTGCGGTTCGGGCATGGTAGGGGGTTCGGATGAATGAGAGCACACCACGTGTGGATCCGGCCGATGGTGGCGCGATAGGGGTGTTTGGGCGATAGGGGGTCCAGGAGGTGGGGGCACGTGTCTCGTTTGCGCATCCGCCGTGCCATTTTTCCCAATTCACTCGCAGATGACTATTTTTGTTATTTCGTCGTGCAAGATTGCCATTTTAACCCATAACTCCATACGACTCGACCTCAATGGGAGGAGTTAGAAACCTAGAACGGACCTGAATGTACGCACGAGAGATGGATGAGGAGTTTTTTTTTTGCTCATATGGCACTATTGACGGCGCTAATAGTAATTTTGGTCCCCTCCCGATGTCAATACCAAAAATGATATCACAGAACTGCCAACAGTCGACACGTAGCCAAGCCTGGTCCCAGGGGGGCGGACTCAACCTCCACCGTGCCCCAGGGGCTCGGACTCCCCCCCACGTGCCGTATGTGAAATCCGGCCCCCTAAGCCACAAACCAGGCTAGTCAGGCCCCCAGGGGCACGGACCAAGCCGAGTCCGACCCCTAGGGGCACAACAGAGGGCAGTGTCGTGCCCTAGAGGAACGATCGAGAGGATTAGGCGCGGGAGGTTAATAAAAGATCAAAAATGATTTTTTTACACTATTTGAAACACTTAAAAAAATTGAATTTTTTCTTCTTGTTTTTTACCTCGCACTCGCAGCTTTAAATGTATTATCACATGTACCAGAAAAAAATTATAATTTTTTTCACATGAAATCACGGCGCAGCACAGCACACGTAGCTTCAAACATGGGTGTCAACTATCAGCCGTCGCCACCCTTCGCTGTCCTCGGTGGCTCGGTGAGTCGATGGACGGTGGTGGTCTAGTGCCCTTACTACTATGGTTAGATTGTCCCCTACTTGATAGCGTTGCCATCGGCGGCGCAGTCTCGCTCTTGCACATTCACACACAAGTCGAAGGGTATGGTTACATTATTGTATGATTTGCATGCTAAACATTTCCCTTAGCTGGTTCATAGATATGTTTATCTAGCCTATGGTACAACACAACATAAAAAATGTCATCCACATCAAGCTGACAAATTAACAAAGACATTTTCCTCAATTGGTTCATAGATATGCTTATCTAGCCTATGGTACAGTACAACATTGAAAAATGCCATCCAGACAAATTAACAAAGAATGTATCAAATCCAACACCAAGTACGTCTGATTTTCTATGCCTTATGCCTGATTTTCAAATTAAGAAATAATGTACCAAATCCAACACACGCTTCCCTTTCATGTCTAATTTTCTATATATTATCACATGTACCAAATCCAACACCAAACATGAGAGGGGTGCCTGTGCAGTCGCACCAAGCATGGGTACACATGCACTTCACACACATGCATGCCGGTGATGATATACTACTATCCGTCGCCGCGACCGATGACGGTGTACTACTACCCACCGCCGCGACCGATGACAATGTACTACTGCCCGCCGCCTCGTCAGATAGTGTTTTACATGCATCGTCCATTGACTCACTGAGCCACCGAGGGCAGCGAAGGGTGGCGATGGCGACTGTTGGCATCCATGTTTGAAGTTGCGTGTGCTATGTTGCGTCGTGATTTCATGTGAAAAAATTTGTGATTTTTTCCTGGTACATTCGAAACTCCGAGTGCGAGATAAAAAAACAAGAAGTGAAAAATTCAAAGAAAAAAAATATATATATATAAGTGTTAAATAGTGTTTAAAATAGTATCAAAAATCATTTTAATCATTTTTTAACATCCTTTGCCTAATCCTCTCGGTCGTTCCTCCAGGACGCAGCACTGCGTGCCCTTAGGGGCCGGACTCAGTCTAATTTGTGTCTTATGAGGTCGGATTTCACATATAGCGTGCGCGCGGTGGAGAGAGGGGACGTATCCGACTTTCTATGGCACGATAGAGGTTGAGTTCGGCCCTCTGAAGACTGGAACTTAGCTGCATGTCGTCTGTCGGCAGCCTCTAGTGTTATTTTTTACATTGATATCGAGGCGGCCAAAATCGCTATTACGCCGTCAGCCGTGCATATGAGCAAAAACTCGACGGATGAGAAGATAGACACGAGCACTTGCAAAGCAGTGGCGTCCGTGATGTCAGCTGAGCAGGATCATTAGCGTCGGGAAAGCGGCTGCCAGCTCAGCGCTCGCCGGGTCAGACAAAGCGGAAGCCCTGGTTAGATTAGGCTGTACAGCCGTACAGGGGTATCCCGCGGCCAGCGTACGTGGCAGGCTGGCAGCGTCGCAGTGTCACAGAAAACGGGTCGGTCTAGCGGGTGGGACCCGCGCTCCCGCTCGGTACCCGGCCCCCGCCCCGCGTCCAACGGTTCTTTTTTTTTTGACCGTTTGAGGCTTTGAGCCCCCAATCATTTCCCCCTCCCTCCCTCCCTCTCTCACCACACTAGTGAGCCCACATGGCAGGTACAAACGGAAGCTTTGTTGCTTGATCGAGATCGCTCCTCCACCATTGTTCAGCGACTGAACCAAAACTATAGGTTGATACTGCTGCAATTCTTAATCTGAGCTCTTAACGTGAACCGTCTGATCAGTATCGAAAACTAAAACTTGGTCACGAAATCTTTACTAACAGCTATAGGAACCGAGCAATTAGGACGGCAACGTGAACCGTCTAATCAGTATCGAAAACTAAAACTTGGTCACGAAATCTTTACTAACAGCTATAGGAACCGAGCAATTAGGACGGGTCGACATCCAGTTGTCGCCACCGGCCAAAGACCCTGGGCGTCCCCACGGTCACACGGGCCTCACACACTACTAGTAGTAGTCTACTACCGATCTAGACCTTTCCAGTGAAGAAAGCCGTGAACTGAAGCCTCCCGTGCATCTCCCACCGTCGGAAACCGCAGCGGACGGATCACGTGTCATCATCTCCGCGCACGGGGGCCAACGCCCTTGGCTATAAATGACTCTCCGCTGCGCCCACCACTCCATGCTTGCTTCCCGTCTCGCTGTGCACACACACAGCGCGGCAGAGGGAAGGAAACGGTCGAGGGATTCGGGGACTGCGCGCAAGCCTGCGACTGCGGCTGCAACTGCAAGGATCGCACGGCGAGGAAGGGAGATGGGGTGCGCGCGGACGGTGAAGGCGGCGACGGCAGCCGCGGCGGCGGTGCTGGTGGCGGCGGGGGTGCGGCTCGTGGGGCCCGCGGCGGCGGGGTTCGTGGCGGAGGAGCTGCCTCGCGCGCAGGCGGCGGCGGCAACGTGGCTGACACCGCCGTATCTGTATCTTATCATCAACGCTATCATCATCTCCATCGCGGCGTCCTCCTGCTTCCAGCATAACCGCCAGTCGACCTCCTACACCGCCGGTGCCGTCGCTGGAGAGGAGGAGCCAGAGCCGGCTCCGGTGACGGTGCCTGCGCCGGTGGTGTCCGTCCCGGTCCCGGAGGTGCAGGCTCCGGAGGCCGTGGCCATGGATGAGCCGGTGGTGAAGAGGGTGCTGGCGCCGGCGCCGTCGCCGGTGGTGGAGGAAGAGGAGGAGGAGGAGTTTTCGATTTCGAGGTCGGCCTGGACGCCGCGGCGGAGGGGCACGGAGGCGGAGGCAGATGTAGAGAACGAGGTGGCGCCGTTCGCGGACCTGACCAACTCGAGGGAGAAGCCACTGGTGTCGGCGAGGTTTGGCAAGAAGGCGGCCAAGCCTAGCCTTGAAGGTAGCAACACTACCCATTTACCCAACCGTTAACACTAAGCAACAATTCACCATTATTTTATTCCTCCCTGCTCTTGCCGTGAAAGATCCGACTTCTGCCAATTCTTGGCGTCTTCGCTGAATTATAGCAAGAAATTCAGAAACGTTTTGTTCGATACCAATGGGGGATTGGGCACGTCGTTGCAGGGAGCAGGGCGCTGCGGGTGGCGCGGCCACGGAGGGAGCAGACGCTGGAGAGCACGTGGAAGGCCATCACGGAGGGGCGCGCGCCGCCGCTGGCGCGGCACCTCAAGAAGTCCGACATCTGGGAGACCCACCCCGGCCGCAGCCCGTCCGGCGACGGCGAGGATGCCGCGCCCGCGGCGACGATGCGGAAGGCGGAGACGTTCAACGACGGCGCGGGAGGAGAAGGGAGGAAGGTGCGCCGCGAGCCGTCGCTGGGGCAGGACGAGCTGAACCGGCGGGTGGAGGCCTTCATCAACAAGTTCAACATGGAGATGCGGCTGCAGCGGCAGGAGTCGCTCAAGCACTACAACGACATGGTCGGCAGGGGCGGCCATTACTGAATAGAGTCGCAAGAACTCAGATGGGAATAGAGCTCGGTGTTCGTTTTTGGCTTTGGTTTTTCAATTTCTTCTGTGTAAGAAATGGTTTTGTCAATCAAGAAGGTGATAGTGATAGTTTTGCACAAGAGACAAGACAAAGTTGATAGGAGTGAGATTGTAGATGATGGCACAAGAGACTTAAGACAAAGTTGGTGGGAGTGAGATTGTAGATGATGATGCAGATTAGTGAGGGCCTTGAGACCCCAAAGAATTGGGAGCTACTACATAATGTCATACTGTTGAAAGCACTACCAACAATATAGCAAAGTTTCAAGTAGTTTTCATGAGACTTAAACGGTCGATCCTCTACCGTCGGTTTCATGGGAGTTTTAAACGGTTGAAGTTTCAAGAAGGTTTCAATAAAAATTTCAAGTAGATATCATCAAGTTCTGCAAAAAAATCAAGAAGGTCTATAATCTTTCGAGGAAGTTAAAAAAAAATAAAGCAAAAGTTTCATCCTTGTTTCATGAAGTTTCACTAGGTTTCAGAGTGTTTCAAACAGTTTTTAGAAAGTTTCAGTGCATTATGAGTGTTTCAACGTGTTTCAATGAATTTTAAATGAAAACTTGTCTTATACAAAAAAAAAAAGAGATGAAACTCTGTGAAACATAGGACGAAACACATATGAAACACATATAAATTAGTTTCATCTAGTTATTTGGGATTAAAACTTCATGAAACTTAATGAAACTAAATGAAACACGATAAAACTTAGGATGAAATTTCATGAAACTTAATGAGACTTGGAATGAAACATAATAAAACTATATGAAACTTGATGAAACACGATGAAACTTGGGATGAAACTTCATGAGACTTGGGATAAAACTTCATAAAACTTAATGAAACACGATGAAACTTGGAATGAAACTATATGAAACTTGATGAAACACGATGAAACTTGGGATGGAACTATATGAAACTTGATGAAACACGATGAAACTTGGGATGGAATTTAATGAAACTATATGCAACTTGATGAAACACGATGAAACTTGGGATGAAACTTAATGAAACTTCATGAGACTTGGGATGAAACTTCATGAAACTATATGAAACACGATGAAACTTGGGATGGAACTTCATGAAACTCCATGAGACTTGGGATGAAATTTTATGAAACTTAATGAAACACGATGAAACTTGGGATAAAACTCCATGAGACTTGGAATGAAAACTTCATAAAACTATATGAAACTTGATGAAATACGATGAAACTTAAGACGAAACTTCAACTTCATGAAATTTCATGAGACTTAAGATAAAACTTCATGAAACACGATATCACTGTTGAAAACTTGTCTTATACAAAAAAAGATGAAACTCCATAAAACTTAGAATGAAACTCAATGAAACATGTCCAAAAAAACTCCCAAAATTTTGCTTGCTTGGTTGCTGATTAGACCTGTTCGATGTGTGTGCTTAGATCTTGAGATCTTCAACCACCGGCGCGATCCCGGTTTCATATAGTTTGGATCGGCTTCCAATCGCTATAGCGTTTTTTAGCCAAACCACTTACTATGCCTCCAAAACTCTCTTCACAAGCCAAACCATAATTTTTCTTCACGGATGCATCAATGGAAGACTTCTCAATTGAAGAATGGGAAGCCTCAAGCCCTCAGATCTCGCTGCCACGAGCTTCAAAACAACTGCTCACAACTCTGGAAAACCCGACCGCCGCTCCACAACAGATCCGACCGTCGCCGGCAATTCTTGCCTTGCTTTGCCAGCAATTCTTGCTTTGCTTTGCTTGCCAGCTACTTCTTGCTGCTGCCTCTGCGCGTTGTGCTGCTCATATACAATTACTCTCTCTCTCTCTCTCTAATGTTTCCTTCCTCCTCGCTGCTCTCCGCCTCCATGCCGGTGGTGGTGCTGGCACTGCCCTCTCTCGGGATAACTCGCACAGAGAGGCAAAGCGAGCGGCGGCTTGAGGAGTTCGCAAAAGCGACGGGGATTCCAGAGTTGTGAACAGAAATATAATTTTGTAGGCATAGCAAGTGGAGCGACTGCGTCGTGAGCAAGTGTGTCGTGCACTTCATGATTCGTACAACCAAGTTTGATCGTACGGTAAGAAACTATCCTGTTGGATCAGCTTCCAACGCTATAGCATTTTTTAGCATTTCCCTATTTCTTTTGGGGGGATGTGTATTAATCTCTGCTTACTAAGCTGTTCAGTATTTGGGTACCTTGCCATGATGACATCAGTATCAAGTGTCCAACGATGACACAACACGAACTTGCTGGCTTGCTGCGAAGAAACATGTACCCATGCTCGTAAAAGCCGTCTGCCATCTCCTCCCCGCCCAATGTGGTCTGTATCATAGGCATCTGCAATGCTGCAGCTGCGAGAACCAAACCGCAAGTTGGCGCTAGACAATCGAAGTCATCATTGAGCTTGACGGCGTGATTGGTGATTCCTCTATAAATCTGTACCACAAAGAAGCCAAATCCGTACCAACAAGCGCCATCACAAACCGATCGTGGAGGAGTCTGCATAAACTATATTGCGATGACTATCACATCAAAACATACCATACATACAGAAACATGCAAGTTATACCAATGCGGGGGGAAGCCACCCCCGGAAACAACAGTATAGTCCTTTTCTAGCACTGGGGTGGATTCGTTACATGAATAATTTCCCCGCTTACATGCTGCCGACGAGAGCTGCTCTTACAATTATACATACAGGGTATGCAACACCTACGGGGGCGGGTCCTACAACACCAACGCCTGAATCTATGGTATACACGACAACATTAACACTGGGAACCAGTCCCGCAACAGGAAACTGGATCTTTGGTATGGAAAGGTACCACCTACACTACAACTCCGCATGACGCATCTTTTCTCCATCGGTATAGACATGTTTCATCGGTTATATATGACCACTTTCGCCAGTATGATGAGCACCACTGCTCGCGCAAGCCGCCCTAAGTTGGATTGTCTCGGAGGAGTCTCATCGCCCCGACTGCATCAGATTTCGGTGACTGCTCATCTTCCCGTTCAGGCTGGATGTTCAGGTCAATCTGGTTCTTGATTGGAGAGGATGTCATCCTGTGCTCAACGGCCATGTCTTCAGCACCATCGGCGTTTGTTTCTGCCTTCTGGGTAGAGCTAGTTGTACTAGTACTGGCCGGCGGTGGGCCAGATCCAGTCTGTGGAATCGACTCACTGGACTGGCCTGGATCTTTCCTGCGAGGTGCCTCAGAGTCTTTCACAGACTGGCGCTTCTCACGTCGAAGCATGAGTGTCCTGAAACGGCGGCGCACTGTCATACAGACATTGCAGGTGCACGTCTGCTTGTGCTTTGGGCCCTTCCCACTCGGAGGTTGAATGCAGACAATGCACGAGCACCCAGGGCGATGGCGAGGGTGCCTCGTTGTTGGCTGGGAAGGGAGAGATTCACCTTCACCAAGAATTGCAAGGTTTGCGAGCGTGTCCAGCCCATCCGAAACTTCAATACTGTCAGTTTCTATCTTCGCTTTTGACTTTTTTGCAGCACCTGCAACGTCAAATCAGCAAAATCCCTCATCTCCACCAAGAACTCCACAATCCAATAAACATGGATTTTAAATACTTGACTACAGTAACTAAAGCAGACCATTAAATGCAGTTATAGCTCATTGCACGGGTCAAGTTACCTCCAGCATATAAAACGCTTTGACGAGAAATTCTAATACAGGATAATAATATAGTCATCATGCGAAACCTTGAGAATGCATTACCTAAACTTCTATAAAAGCATGGGCCTCGCTAATCTTAATATTTATACCATCAAAAAGAGTAAAATGTAAACCCCATAACTGAAAAAGTGCTGTGGGAGAGCCGCCCCGAGGGGAGGGGTGATGGGCGGGTTTAGTGGTTTACTATAGCTTCAACATCACATTTCTGAGGTCTCTTTTAATGCTGCCAAGTACCTCACTATTCCATGTACCAAGACTGATGTTTCTTTGGCACATCCAGTTACTGGTAATGATAGACACCAATCGGTCCTCCTCCATACCTCATATTGTACTTTTGTAGGCTTTGCGGCATGTAGGTCATAGCTCTATGCAACTAGTTGTTCATAGTGGATCTCTCCACTTTTTTCCTTCTGAAATTCATCTTCAGCATTTCTATTTGGAAAGAACTACTAATGAAAATCCAACTTCTGCAAAAGGATAGATAAACCTTAAGAAGGCATGTGTCATACCAGCTTTTATAGGAATCAATTCTGCAAGCTCCTCCACACTTATCTCTTGTGCAGATGCGCAAGAAGTCCTAGAGACACAAGTAGCAACAATTAGCTGAGTGGCTGAAATATAATAACGAGCAAACCATCCCCCGGCCGTCGCAAAATAATTGCTATTGCCGAGCCTGATGAGATAAATATTCTTGAGTGTGCAGTTAGGCAAGATTTTGGCTCGTTACTTGTGACACGAAAGCAGATTCTGTATTGCGTTCAGCAGCTTTTGTAACTACGTGTGCTTTATTTTGGTAAACACTATATATGTGGTGTTCTGCATAGCCATGCCCATACAGCATCTAGTACTTGCACAATCGGCTTATCTATCCACCGAAAGGACTGATTTCAGGGATAATTCATTTTCTTATTAAGCTAATCTTAAGTTACGCGTCGTCCAGAACATCAGTGGCTGAGTCTTGAGTTTTCCTTCCATATTTCGATTATGTAGATGGGATAAATTTTAGTACGACCAAGAGAAATTATTTGAGAAAAAAAAAATACTAGCCGTCACTTTTGTGATAAGATTTAATGCCAGAACAGGTCCACTTGGAATGCAAAATTTTGTTCTAAACATAATTTGCTATCCTTGTAGGACTAGATGGTTGTAAAGATTCATCATTGTACTATTAGCTAATCACAAGTAAAAGACCATTAGAAAAAACTAAATAAAAAGGTGCATTCACAAAGAAACAATCAGCCAACATTAAATAGTAGGTCACCTTTCGGGATCCCATTTATTGTCAGAGCACGTCCACTTAGAGGGCAAAAGGGCGTCTACTGGCAGTTTCCGCCACTTGGAGCAATCCTCACACTGGGCCCATTGATGATTCTCACTGATAAAAAGATGACATATTTAGAGGCTAGTGGAAAAGAGGCTAACGTACTGTCAAAATATTAACATCACTGGAATCCTACAGATGGAACTCAAGAGGACTTAAATTGTTATGGTAGCCTAAGGTCTGGCAGTCTCATCTCATCACTCATAAGATAGGAGCGTTGAGATAAATCATTACACATTTGCACAACTAAAAATTTAAGACACGGAAAGAAACAGATAATCAGAGAGAGGTAACTAGACAAGACAAGTATGTTCAGCAGAACTGTTGGGATAAGCATTAGTTTCAACTAAAGAGGAAAGCATTATTTGCGTCCTTTTCCACACACATAGCAAATGCACATGGCAAAAATTTCCAGTTCAAAAAAACAATACCCTGATTGGTCGGTCACAAAATATGTCCTCCTCCCAAGTATCGGTGGCTCCTGCAAAGCATGGGATGTCAATATAGAAAAACACGTGTTTTCATCTTTTCTCTACTAAGAATAAATAAGTTGATAGCATGCTCAGAACCAAGGATCCAAAATCCGTTTCCGGTGTCAATCCCGATCGCCAGGCAGGAAAAAAGACCGGCCGGTTACCGGATTTCCCGGAAAAAATCCAAACGAATTTCGCTTGCCGGATTTCCGAGAAAAAATCTGACGAATTTCGCTTGAATTTGCTTAAAAACCAGCCGAAATTCGAAAATTGGAATTTGAATTTGCAAAACCCGGAATCCGTTCCCGGTTACCGCCAGTAACCGGCCGGTTTTTTCTTCCCAGCTTAGAACCATGTGTTGAGGTACACTAGCAAGCTAGTATTGTGCCATAAAAATAGAATATCAGAATAAGCCTCAACTTTACAAAATATATAAAATGTGCGCGGACAAACACAACAAAATGTATGATAGATATCACAAGGCCAAGAAGTGAAATGTTGAAAAGCATGACATACCTCATATTCCTCAAACTCATGGCCATCAACGATAACAATCAAAGGGGCCTTAAGAGGAGGGCGAAGCAATTCTTGAGCTTCCTCCCATGTTATCTTCAATTCCATGGATTCCTCATTATCCATTCGGAGTCGTTTAATCTTCGGACCAACAGAAGTTGCTTTTCTCTTGATAGGTCCTGGGGAAGAACGAGCAGTTCCTGGCCCTTCCTTCTGAGCTAATCCGCCTTTGTCCATTTTACTGGCAGCAGTTTGTTCCACAGGGCTAGGGCTTTTGCTCTCTATGTTGACTTTATTTGGTCGGGGTACTGCAGCATTTGGACTAGAATCCGGAGCAGGGACTTTACCATTCACCTCTGAAGATGTTGGGCCACCATTCACAGGCTTTATTGGTTGCTCCTGTCAAATGAGTCAAAGGATGAGAAGGGCCTACTTTAGCAATATGATAACCTACTCAATAGTCAAACTAATGCAGTCAAGTTGTCAAACCTTGTAAGAAGTTTGCCATTATATGAAACAGCATAAATAACACATTAAGAAAAATAAACACACTTAATTGTGCAGGAGTGTCAAGAAACAGAACACACTTTTAATTTTGGTTTAAAAAAACAATTTGCAACAATTTTGTGTTGGATGCCCAACATATGTAGTTCAATAATTATCTCATTTCAGTTGATAAAAATTCCTAGAATCAAAAGCAGAGCTTGAAACTTGAGAGTACTACAGGATGCAGCAGAACATCTAACGCCAGGACACATGTGGGCATTACAATAAGACTTGATCAGACATTCAAACAGATAAACGAAGAACAGATTTGAATCCACCCCCCCCCCAAGTTAAAGCATTACAGTATAGGCTGCATTAACTGTACTAGAGGCTAAAATTTGTAATAAAGTACAATAACTTTCATACCTGTTCTGCAGAAAGATTTGTTGCCTTCCTGAATCCCATGACCAGTTTCCCTTCTGGATCTATTCGACTGAAGGTCACTGAATAAATATAGCACCATGAGTTACAACAGCAAAAAAAGGAACTGAGTTGTTATGGTAAGTTAAAAGTGGTTTGAAATGATCACTGTAAGGAAAATTCAAAAAATTAAAAGAAAAGAAAGTGTATCACATATGGAGAAAGATGCATAAAATCAAGACAATATAAATATAGGTTCAGGTCAGGTAATATTTTTTAAGAAATGCAGCATGAGTGTAATAGAACAGCAAATACAAAAAAAAAAAAAAAATCAATGAATTACAATTGCTCGCCCCAATCACATAGATGTGAAACAATCATCAGAACACAATATATCCAAGATGTGTGCAGAGATGCAAAGAAAAAAAACTTAATGAGGTACTATTTTCTTATAGGCATGCTACATCCCTATGCATTATAAATAGGTCTGCAGTATACCAGTAACTCATAGGTTGCATAGCCACAGCAAACTAATATTCAGAACATATTATAGCCCATGTTTTTAGGAAGGGATATCTACCTGTATCGCCTGCTTGTAACTGCATCGACTGAATGCAAGGTGTGACACCCTCCAATACATACATCCTGCTGTTATTATTAGGCCAGAAACGGAACTGAAACACCCATTCCTTGCCACTGGCATCCTGAACTTTTAAGGGAAGCCCTTCTGGCTGAGAGATTGGAGGGAAGTATGCCTATTCAAAATGATTTTCCATTAGGCTGATTTATCAATAAGAAAAGCACAAAAAAACATACAAATAAGAACTAAACACCCAAGTATATAAAATCCCTGCACGTCCTATTAGAATATAACCTCAACAGATTTTCTTCAGCAAATCCTATTTTTGGTTAAAACATCTCGAACAAATATTAGAGTTGCTAATAATTCTAATAACCTACAATTCTAAAGAATTTAGTCATGTATCAGATTAATTTTAGCTCATGAGCCTATTGACAAATTTGGCATGGCTCAAGATAAGTGGCAAACCTAGTAAAGAGAATAAGGGCAGATCATATCACCATACACACAGAATTAGTAAGCAATAATGAAGGCAATTTTCCATGGTCAGTAACCCTAGCATAATCTAATCCTGGAGAATATACAAATTAACAAACGAAAATATAATACAAAATGACAACTGAATCATCAGCTCACCTCAGCACATTTCTTTGGCAACACCAAACGACCAATCCGGCCAGCATCACTGGCACTTAGCATTTTTTCAAACAAAGGAGTAATAACAGAATTCGAACTGTAGGAGAGTTAAGGAAACACTTAAGAACAGACAATTAAAACAAAAATGTTTGACATAAATTGAAAATGCCATTATTTACTAGTATATAGAGTATATTGTCTAGAGGAAATTGCTCGTGAACATACGTAGAATTTTTTGGATACTCTCCAGATAGGTGCTGTAGCTCTTGATCTGTTATTCTAGGCCAATAACGGGGAAGCAATTGAGATCTGGCCTTTGCATCCATTCTGGGCCTTCCATGGCGCATTTGCGCTTGGAAATCGTTATCAATCACACTATGGGAATAGAACTGTTTCTGCAACGAGGAGGAAGCCAGTTGTGATTGCTGCTGTGCAGGTGCAATTCTGATGTGGTCTTTTGGTCCATTTGCCGATGCAAAATTAGCGGGCAACCCAACTGGCAGGGTTGGCGGATCATCCTTTAGAATGGATGGATGATGTGAATCAAGCTTGAAGCCAGCAGATACAGAGGAACAGGGATCTGGAATTACCCCTTTCCTTGAAGACAAAGGGTCATTTTCTCCTCCGTGGTGACTAGGATCATGAAGACTATTTGGATTTGATCCTTCTCTGTGATAGAGCGTATAAGAGTACGTTGGATCCAGGCTTGCATGCTGACCGTGCCCGTTGGCATATCTATCCCTTATAATCTGGTTCATGCCGGCAGGTGTTGTTGGTCTGTCATGCATGTCATCAAATTTCTTTTCCTGGGCATGAATAAAAGTGCGCCCTGGAAGTAATTTTTCACTGCCACTAGGCCTATCAAACTCATAAGCTAGACGCTGCTGCAAGTCCGATTGTATACTGGACACACTCCATAGATTAGTCTGTCGCCACTGACTTGAAAATTGCCCGGCAGGAGGTCTCCAGCTCTTGACAAAACTGTCTTTTCTATCAGCTACATTTTGAGGCATATGCACAGAAGATGGCCATGTCTGACCTGGTGCCTAAAAAGAATGAGGGCCAATTATTGTCAAAGACGGGTCAAAATATGAACCAATTTCAAACAAAACCAGTAAATTGCAAAACTCTTGCAATTTAAGCTTATATAAAAAAAATGCATGCATCTTCAATACACAAGAGAAGCATCCTTCGCATAAATCAATTGACAGCTTCAGTAAATGACATGAGCAAGGTAGAAACAGGGCATCAGCTATACATAACATCAGGCTTCCATCTAATTAATGCAACCAACCAAATAGCATAACTAGACTGTAGTGAATGATGGGTGTTTTCAGTTTCTGTTTTTCAATGAAGAGTAGACAGTAATGCATGCAATTTGATCAAAGTACACCAACTTAAAGTGCTGACAAACATAAAAAAGGACACATATTTCATACACTTGGTATCCTGGATGCCAAGTCCAAGGATAGTAAATCCTCAGGCAAAAGAAAAATCTTTCACAACATACCATCGCAGCATGCGACTTGCGAGCGCACAGGATGCAGTCCACCCCACCAGCGTCGAGCAACACATACGCATGGACCGACACGATGCACCCGCAATGCAGCTTCTGCCCGATAAGAACACAAATACAGGACCGGATCAATCAGCAAGCACAAATCACAACCAAGTAACCAACAAAAAGGGTAGAGAATCAGTATGCACGCGTACGTACCTTCCCGCACGCTTCACAGGTCCTCCACCCGGCCACCTCCGAATGGAAAGTCTCGCAGAAGCTCCCCTGCTCGAACGAAACACTGCTCACACAAAACAGAGAGCGCACATGCATGCATGCATCAGGAACCCGGAGTCGCACGCAAGTCAAACTAACCCCCAAAACCCACAACTTTACACCCCCCCCCCCGGGCATATTCCGCGGAAATTGCAACAACGTAGCGATCACTCCATGTAGATCCGGTGGGCGCCATAGGCGAATCCGCCCCCGAGAGAGAGCTCCCCGCCGCACGAATCGAGCGCGCGAGGTGCGCGGGGGCACCCCGCCGACAGCGCGATTGGACGGAGGAGGGAGGGGGAGGGGAGGCGATTAAGGGGTTACCGTACGTACTAGCATCGGTCGCAGAGCTCGGCGAAGTCGCCGGAGCGGAGGCGCCAGCCGCGGCGGCGCGGGCCTTCGGATTTGGGGTCCTTGCAGTGCGCGTTGAAGCAGATCCTGGGCCTCTGCTGCGGCGGGGCGGGGGAGGGGCGGCTGCTGCGGCGGCGGCGGCGGGGAGGAAGCGGCCGGCGGGGGCGGCTTGGGCTGGGGAGGGGCTGCTGCACCGAGATGGGGGTCGCGGGGAGGGCGGCGGAGGGGGCTGCGGCCGCGGAGGGGGGAGGCGGGGGCGGCGGCGCTGGCGAGGACATGGGCGGAACCCTAGGCCGGCGGTGCGTCGAGGTGGGAGGAGGGGGAGGTGTGGGAATCGTGGGGGCGGAAGGAATAAGACGAGAGGGGAGGGGAGGCTTTTAAAGCGAGGCCCGGAAAAGTAGTTGTTCTAGTAGTACCAGCGTTTGGATTACTCCTGCTACGTATACACGAGTACACCTCGGTCTCACCTCCCATGCTAGTTGCTACCACTACTGCTACTCCAGTATTACTTACTCTCTTTCGTTTTTTCCCCTTTATTTATCGCTCCCGTCATACGTAGGCGTGACGATCCATTTATTTATTTTTAAGCGAAGAAGAAATTTGGGAACGCAGGTCTGCGTCCAACTTACTACAAACGATGTGTTTTACATCGATCTAATCTAATCCAACATATCGGTATAGCATCATTTTTAATCGTCCATGGCCTTGAAGTCAAACGGAGGAAAACGTGCTCCAGCCTCCATGCATGCACGTTCGTTCCTAAGCTCATTCCGTTCCCTCTTTCCAACACGAACACAGTAGAATAATAAACAACGAAAAGGGCCACTAGTGTTCTATAATCCCATTTAAGGTTTGTTTGGAAAATTCATTCCCGGCCATGATACATGTGGATGGACCGAAAATTTAAACTAAAATTCCGACTCATTCATGTGAATGAGTAGGAATTTTAGGTCAATCAAACAAAATTTTAGTTAACTACATGATGATAGGCCTAAAAGTGGTGGATTCGTGTGTATAACATGTGGAATTGACTCCACGGGTTTTTGCAAACAATCCTAAATTTTATACATATTTATATATTAGTCTGAATTTTTTTAAAAATAACCCGTTTCAAATTATTCTGTGACAATTGATCTCACATGGTATAAATCGTGGCCCCAACGTACTGCTAATTCAGTCATGGTAACAGTGTAACAAAGCATTCTACGTCCAAACATGTTTAAACAAAACTGTATACCGCGTGTTTAGGCGCTTAGCAGCTGGTGCATGCGCGTTGGTACGCGTAGGAAAAGAAGGGCGCCTCAGGCGCGGCGTCGAAACGGGCTCGCTCGATCGGCGTAGCGAGAACGGCCGGGGCCGCAGGGAAGGAAGGGGAACGCTGCGCAGGGAGCAGGAACAGCGAGGCGCATGCGGAATGCGCCGGTGCGCGGTCCGCTCACGCGCCCATGGTGCGCTCACCGGCCCCCTCGTGCCCGTCGCCCTCGCCCGGACGGTACGTGCGGCGGTGGCGGTAACCCTACCCTAAACACCAGGTGAGCGCAGCTCATGCACGCCACCACAGCAACACCAGGTCACTCGTTGGTGTTCTCCATCACGAGAAAAATATATATATACGTGCTGCTTATTAAATTGATATATTTACTACGTAAACGTACGTACGTAAAGCGACGGACACGTCGTGCGGTGCGGGCTTCGTCGCGGCGCGGCCGTCGAGGCTGCGGGGCGGGGCCCACCCGCCGTGCGTGCGTGCGGACGGCGCCCATAGCATCTCCTCACTGTGCGGCAGAATTAGCTCACGAGAGCTTTTTTTTTTGGGGGGGCTGCAGCGCTACTCCAACCTGTACCAATATGTTGTGCTTTGAGATTGGAGACCCCGATGCCATTTCACCGCGCGCATGCAGCGAGGCCGAACGTACTGTCTCTGCCGATCAAACGGTGTACGTGCGTACGTACGCGGTCGCGTCTTATCTGCGCCGTCTACAGCGTGCGAACAGTGTGATTAGACACCAAATAGTGTCAACGTACGTGCTCCAGACAAGTGATAAGCATGGACGACCGATAACCCACGTCGTTTTTCTTCCGCATTTTTTTCCTTTTTGAAGATTTTTCCTCCACACATGTCAGTTTCTTATATGGGTACCTATCACCTATGCCTTTTTTTTTTTGGTTCTTGCTGGGCGAGCACATGGTTTTCAAGGTTAAATCGAGTGATTATACGAAGAAACGACAAATATTTAATTATAGTCTTATAAGAAAAGGCAAAATTGGCTATAGTATATCACAATTTCGTGTTTTTGCCATAGAATAACTAGAATTCGTATCTTTACCGAAAGACACTACACAAATATGTCTGTTTGTCGTAGGACACTCTAAGTATTAAAAATAATATATCTGACTTGGAGAGGAGAGAGAAGGCATGTGGAATGTCCTATTTGCCCATCTATCCAGACGCCCGGCTGCACTCTTGATCTCCGAGAGCCGCACGTCGACCTCGTCAGCCATGTCGCACACTTGTCAAAGCACGACGAGTGCCCGCTCGTCGCGGACCTGCCTGACGAGCCACCGTGGCGACTCTGCCATGGTGAGCGCGGCGCAGCGCTCGAGAGCGTACCGAGCCTAAGCATGGCGCGCTAGCCGTAGACTAGCGGCAGCTTGGCGAGAAGGTAGCCGAGGAGCACGTAGCCGACGCCGACGCTCGTGAAGCGACGACCGACGAGGAGCGTGGCGAAATTGGGGTGCGAGGCCCATGAGGAGGGAGCTAGCGAGGAAAATGCAGACCAAGAAAGAAATTGTACGACGGCGGTTGGTCCAATCAGAGGTGAGGGAGTCGACGAGCCCGCAGACGTTGAGGATGCTGACGAGGAGCTGCACCGACGTACACAAGAGGGAGCTCACCGGTGTGGGAGTTGTGCTCGGCGAGGCTCGACGGTGATGGCGGCGGCGGTGGGCTCTACCATCTGACAAGGACAAAATAGATTTTTGCTCCACTTTCTCTCCTCTCCAAGCCGAATATTTTTTAAAAAAATATGTAGAGTGTCCTACACGAATTCTTGGTGTCCTATATTCAATGACATAAAATTATGATGTCACGAATTTTGTCTGTAAAAAAGAATATGCATCCGGTCCGTGATAAGCGGAGATACATACTTATATATAACAACCGTTATTTGGTGAAACAACTGGCTCTTAATCCGCCATGCATTCATATATCTTGGAAAGACTAGTAGAATGCCCGTGCGTTGCAACGGAACCCTAAAACTTACAGAAATAAAGTTTTCCTTTAACACATAAAGCAAATCAAGCAATTAAAAGATGATTTTGCATACGGGCATCACATTAATGCAACACGAGAGAACAAGAACTCTGTGCGACAATTCTAGAAATGAACGGTAGAAACAATATTTTTCCATAATTTACTTCAATACATAAATAACTGACATACCATTATGTAAATTAAGTACAAACCAACAGATAAAGTACACATCATGCATTAAATAATATTTCGTCACTGAAGATACACATCATGCATTAAATAGTAGGGTACCCGTGCATTGCAACGGAACCCTAAACCTTACATAAATAATATTTCGCTTTAACACATAAAGCGAATCAAGCAATTAAAAGCTTTAACCATTGCTGCTTCACGAACCCAAAAACCCACATCTCATCTATTGTCTACAGCATAATCATCAAGTGCTCTAAATAAAGCTTGCATGACCTTATCTTTTATGTATGCATATACGAATCTACACCATTTGAGCTCGGATCAACGAAGGCGATAATGTTTCACAAACCGAAATTAACCCCTAACAGAGTTCACACGTGCTTGACAAAGATCGTGGTCATCGAGCTTATCACGCATATTAGATTAAACCGGACTTTCAATTCTAGTATTCCGAATGACAAGACCAAAGACAAGTTATTCTTTGGTTCTTTATATCTGTTTTACCATTGAAATGTCAATAGATAATTCCATTACCTCAATTGTGCATGAGCTCTGAGCTTACTCATCACAGCATCCATTTTAAACCAAGAAATTGTACGGTAATATTCCGAGGGCGATCTTTGCACCTCGTCTTGCGCCTACATTTGCGTCATCTAGAAGCGTCACATACTTTGAAATGGTATCATTAACAATCTTTTCACCGAATAACCCAAATAGGTTGGAATAAAATGCTTCAATGCATCAATAGCGTGACCGACAAAATTGTGAAAAATACTCGATCTCATCACGGATGACCGATGTCATGCTTGTACAAGATTCAGAGAGTACGAGCACACTAACAAATCGGACATTGGTGTCATATGAAATTCAAACAACAGAACAAAGACGAAATATGATCTGCTTTGAGGGCTACTTTTTGAGTGAATGGGCATTAACAAGCTCGCTTTGCTATCTTAACTATTGCTAATTGCTAGTACGAGAAAAAGGAAGCTTCACCAGTATTTGAGAATTGGGATGCCTCAAATTCTCATTAAGGGTTTCTAACAAACTTTTCTTTGTCGTCTCATTCAAGGATATCCCAGCCATTGAAATACAAGCAATGAATCGGGAAACAGTAGAGCGCATAATCTCTCCTCCTTTACCTCGGTAAAGACGTGCCTTTTCAATTGCAGGGACCATGGCAATCCTGACCTAAAATGAAAGTACAAGTCAATTGGGCCTAAGAAGTAAAGGTTCCAGATAAATAAAACAAGTGTGAAGGTGAAGGGGAAACCAACTGTATCCTGTAGAGTGTCATATAAAGTAGCCCTTGCCACCCATTCCTCCAAATTTGGTTCCCAAGCAATGCTGCAAACATTAGAAAGGAGTATTTAGAATACCATATAGCAGCATGACACCTTCGGAAGAAATGATTGATAAGGTACATGAAAACAAACCTTTCAAGATTCAGATCTTTAAGAATAGCATCATGTGTCTTTTGGTCCTAAAATGGCACAGGAAGATATTAAGCATAGTGCATGGGGCCAAATGTACATTGGAAAAACTGATATGTGCTATACCCGTAACAGCAAAGGAATAAGCCAAATGGACGGAGACACATGAAGAAACACAAGCCCTCGGGGGGGAGGTGGACGATGGAGGCGCAGAGGCGACGGGGAAGCTCGGGCATGGTTTTTTTTTTCACCAGATGCGCTTTGTCGAGGGGTTCGAGGTGGGACGATCGTCCGCTGCGTGGAGTAAACTCCAAATTATAGTAGTTAAGATGTGTCATACTCAAGACTCATGCTAGTATAGAGTTCAAAATAATTTGAAGGACAACACAAGCACCTTCTTTTCCTTTACTGGCATGCTGGCTTGGATGCTATGACATTGTGGAGAAGGGCCTTCAATGAAGGAAAAATGTTCAGATTATCAATATAGTAACGTTAAAACAAAACTAAAACTAATAAGAAGATCGAATGCTACAAGCACAAATATTAACCCAATGATTTAGGCATTTCAATCTAAAATGGTCGATAATATTTTTCTTGTTCAGTATTACTATTCAATGATTATCAAAAGGAAGTAGGACAAATCTTACCTATTGTTTCAAAGACCAAAGAGATCATGGCGGATCAAAGCTCGCCTTCAAGGCTCATACCAAAGCTACCAATTTTGCGACCTAAAACACATATGAATCGGAGAAGCGCATAAAGAGGCCAAACAGAAAAGTAAGCACACCAATACACCGTCTTTGCACCAATACAACCAAAAAGGCCCAAAGATCCATCACGAGAACATTTGCAACCTGCTAATATATAGTGTTACACATGAACATTGAGCAAAGACTTGATCCACCATGGGAACATGAACATTGAGCAGCAATCGAAGCTGGGATTTTTTTCTTGTGAAGGAAGAGCAGAAAAAAAGCAAGCGAAGCTGGGAATCGAACCCAAGAACACACGCATGCAGTGCAGTTGCTTGGCGCATCAAGTATGGTTACGACTACTTTTATACTCAAATAGAAATTTTAAAATTCAAATATAGACGATTTTTTTTGACCAGTTTGAACTTTTACTGGGACGCACCAGTAAGGCCGATAACCAACGTCGATTGCCGGCCGGTAGAATTTTCACTGATCATCATAACACTCCGGACCATTGCAAGGGATGCTACAAAGCATGCATCTAAGCGTTTCAGAGGAGCATAACCTTTACAAGCAAGCAGTTCGTGACTCCCCATCTAACTCTTTATCAAGAGCTAAAGTATACATGGTCATCATAAGCGCATTAATAACAAAGATAACTCACTTGCGAGACTTTGATGATTAATATTCCAAAGTAAAAGGAAACTCTTGATGTGTGATACATCGATACACATTAGTACAAATGATGTGTGTAACTTGAGCACGAAAATTTATACTGTGGCGATAATGGGAGCATCTGGATTTGCTTCCTGGGCATCAAATCCATTTCACGGCCCTCACTAATAATTTTCATTTGCCAAATCTATCATTTCATTGTTTCGGAAGAGTTGGTCTATACTCCCGTCACTTCATCGGGGCCTAAAGAGTAGATTATCGTAGAAGTTACATCAAGATATCATTTAGATGTTAAATTAATTTCAACATATACAAGCAATCCTTATCAACAAAGTTACAAAGTTGATCAATTAACTCTGTCATTTAGGGGCATAAAATTCCTATCATACTTCACATTTAAATAGTTTTTACTTCTCTACTCGAGCATTCAAAGAACAAGGATATGGACAGGAGAAATACGCAAAATGACCCTAAACTGCTTTGGAACATGCAAAGTTAGTCCGCATGTAATGCACAATATCCCGCATCCATTGAGCAGTTTACATTATCTTTTTTTTAGATGAAATGGTGTCGGGATATTAGTAATAGCATACCGGCAACCGATTACTATGACCAAGCGATATTACTCCTTCGAATTTGCTTTATTTATCAAGTGGCCGATAAGTGGTCTAGTTCCAATGCATCCTTGCACAAGACAACATATGATCAATACATAGATAAGAACATAGAAGAGTTAACAAAGATGGTGACATAATTAATTCTCGCTACAAATTGTCTGTCTTATTCTTATTATCTTGCATTGCACTAAACAAAGCAAAAGGCAAAATCAGCGAGTTTGACAAAGAATGCGATTGGTCACAAACATAAGCGCCATATAAAGCTGATTTTCCAAAAGGAGATACTCCAATCATCTCCCAATTCATTTCCGACAACAGGAAATACAAGGCAGGAAATACGGGGGGATGGGAGAGGAGAAGAGAGGAAAGGGAGGGAAAGGGGGAAGAGAGGAGGGGAGGGGAGCGGGGGAGAGAGATTGAATGTGGAATATGTGATGGCGGCGTGGGTGGGAGAGGTTGCTCGAGAGGGAGGCCGATCCGGCCACAAATCGCATGCACCGCGAGGAGGAGGCGGCGGAGCGGGGAGGAAGTGGGCGCGGGAGACGGCGAGGATGGCGTTGCTGAGGCGGACGTGGAGGTCACCATGGGCCAAATTCAAGGACAGAAAGTAATATATAACTCAACTTACTAAACATATGCTAAACACTGTGGTCCGCTTTTAATCATAACTTGGCAAACATATTTTAGAATTTTATACACTACATTAGTTATGGGGAATAAGATCTATCTTGCAAACCAGAAAATTTTAGTTTTACAATCGGTTCTCCAGATAGCACTTAAATTTCATTGTACAATCATATCTTGAAAGAATAACTCCAACGAAAGAGGCACTAAAAGTGTTTAGGGCATGATTAAAATGATAGTAAGCGCTAATCAAGATTCGCAGAGGACATGCGTGATACCAGGCATAACTTGCATCTTTATAAGTTGTAACTGAAAGGGCCACATACAAATATGGATAGATTCAATGTACTATTTGTGAGAAAATGTACTAACCAATAGGTAATAGTGCAACGAACCCGACTTCGCTCAAAGCTACATAAATACACAATCCATTCGACGACTCTTTGGAATCTCTTCATTCTCAATGGCCTATTACTTTGACAAGCAAAGGAAAAACATGAGATCTCATAAGCCGGAAAACACTCCATAAGAAAAACCTTACTTGCGACTTTGCATCTCATCCCATTACTTCAACGATCACAAAACAGCACTGCTAGGGCCATTGAGCTCATGTACATAGCAAGATGTACATAGCGACTTTGCAAATAATTCCATATCCGTCACAAGAACATTGATTGTAAGTATTTGATTTAGCAATAAGGACCCATCACTCTCGGTTTCTTGAACACAGAACTTCAAATCAGATTAAGTCAATCAAAAAGTAGATGCAAAATATAAGACATGTTTGAGATGGGAGATGGATGCAAGATGCTCATGGTGTAGAGCACAAATCTCTCAGATACGGACTCAAAATAAACCAATAGATCCACATACCATTGTCCATCATGGTTTCTATCTTAGCGGGCTCCAGTCAAGGCCGCCATTCCCCGCACATCGCCCCGCGGATGAGTGGTATATCACACGAGAGAGAGAGAGAGAGAGAGAGAGAGAGAGAGATACTCGGATAGAGCTTACGAACGGATCGGTGGTGACGGCGAGGTCTGCGATGTCGGTGGCCGTGATATCGATGATTGGCCCCATCTCGAACCACATGGTGGCGGCGGCAGAGTGTGGGGTTGGGCCGCTCAAATCAACAGACTGGCGAGGGAGCAACGGTGTTGAGTGACCAACGTCACTCGACATGGGTCTTGTCGACAAATATGGCAAGTCTCCTGTAGGAAATGCAGGGGATAAGGGAGGAGGAGGGTGCAGATCGGAGGGGAGAGGAGTTGGGGCGCACCGAGAGAGAAGGGAGGCGCGTGTGTGGCGCCACTGGAGAGAAGGGAGGCGGCGGCGGCTCGGTCTTTGGTGGTGCGCCCATGATGGTCGTGGTGCCGGGGCGTGGGCGTGGCGGCGCTGAGCTCTTGGGCGCTCTGGCCTCCTCCTCCTCCGTCAACCATCTCGAGGCAAGGGCGGCGGCCGAGGAGAGGGACGAGGAGGGTGGGGGGGGCGAGGGGCGAGGAGGTTCTTGGCGGGCGCCGCGGGCGTTGAGGAGACAGACGAGGAGGCGGGTGAGGAGGGGGGGGCGGGGCAAGGCGCGGGCGTGGAGGCGAGGGAGGCGGGCGAGGGTGGGGTGAGTGGGGGAACGACGGTTGTTTTAGTCTCTGTTTTCGGTGGACGATTCAGTCTTTGAACGGACTAAACTCGAAATTATAGTAGTAAAGAAATATGTGTATGACTCAGTAAGATAGTAACCGAACCGATCACTCGGGTGAAAAAAAACGTTCTACAATATTTTCTTTAGCACCAGCTGGCTAGCTTATACATATCCATTTTGTTTGTACGCGAACGCGGCTATTTGTGCGAACTTGGTTGCTCAGAGCACCAGCTGGCTAGCTTATTTGGCAATTTTTTCACAGAAGATTATGCCTAGTCCGTGATAAGGGCCGATACTGCATCGTGATTTATAGCAACTGTTCCTTATTGTGAAACCATAGGCTCTGAAATCGCCATGCACGCATGTACTGTAAAAATATGTGTATGGTTCCGGAACTGAAGCTCTCACTCGCGTGAAAAACAAAGCCGTTCTAGAAGGCTTTCTTAGTGCCAGTTGGCTTGTACGTTCCCGCTTTGTTTGTACATGAACACGACTGATTGTGTGACCCTGTTTGCTCAGATCTATTCATGTCTATCATTCTCGAAAGAAAAATAAAAGATCAAATTCAATCATATAGTATATGATATCTACAAGACTGCAATACACACATGCATGCATGCAGCGCCCGTTTAACAGACACCGGCTGGGCTGCTAATCCTTTTGCATACGCCATTTATTCTTTTGCTGCAATCGGTTTAATTAGCTCATGCATGCATGTTCTTAGTACATGCCATGTTTTTTTATTAGGAAATTTTTAGAAAAAAATTATGGTACATTGTACTAAAAGTATAGAGCGGTAGTATAAATCAAATCTAACTATTGATTTGTTAAGGGTATAATGGATTTTTCTTTGTATTTATAATTTTTTGTGAGGGTGTTATGGACTTTTTTAACTAGTGTTGAAAATATTACTCTTGTGGCATATGTCCGCACATGGATGATTACAATTCTACCATCTTAAGATTCTACTTTGCATACTAACAGGTATAGTATAACTAAATCCTAACTAATTTGAACTATTGGATCAAAGAGAATGAATGATCCGTATTAAATTGAATGTACCGTAAAAAAACTCAATTTTTATACTACCTGCTAACAAGACCTCATGCTCACGCGCCCCCTTTCTTAGTTCGTCTGAATTAATTAATGCATGGTTAGGCTTAGCTAGCTTACCTTAATTATTTCCAGAAAATTAAGTGAACTAGAAAATTTACACACAAGTACAAAGCTTAGCGTAAATTAATCTACATCTACTAGTTAGCTCACAACCAACGGTGAAAGAAGAGCACTACCGCATGCGATTAGTTAATCAAAATTTTAATGGAGTCCGTGTAACCAATTCGCTCTCGATCGCATCAGCTGATGTACGTTTCCAGATTTTTTTTTAAGTAGTGTTGGCCAGTTTTCTTGTTTACTTGTCCCCATCAGCCACGCCAAAAGGAAGAGCCTTTTTTATTTTTTTAATCCTTTTTTAAAAAATTATTTTAAAAATAGATTCTGCTTAACTTTATTTTTAATTCTGATCTATTTGATCACGTCGTGACTCGTAGCGTAACCAAACTGTGTTGCCACGCCACCAAACACGGTGTAACCAAACTGTACTGTCACGTCACCAACCCCTTTGGACGCGTCTGTTTTTGAGCTAAATCATGTCCCACCAAGAAGAGTGTCGTGACAGCACAGTTTGATCATACCGCGGTCGGTAACGTGGCTGCACAGTTTAGTCACGTCATGGATCATGGCGTGACCAAAAAGGTCAGAAGTGAAAATAAAGTTAAGAAGAGTCTATCTTTAAAATAACTTTTTAAAAAATTAAATAATAAAAGGAATTCCAAAAGGAATCATAGAACTAAAGAAATTAAATTTATTGAATTGCGAAATGAAATGGATAAATAAGAAGACGGGTGTGCGCCAATAATATGCGCGTGCATGGCCCGCGGAGAGGAAAAAAAGCATGCACGCGAGCGCGCTACAGCCGCGGATTTTCAGTGGGCAGCGTCCCTACAGTCCTGCCTGCGTTGGGAAACGGGTCCCATGCCTACGAAATTGGACCATATTCAAAGTATTTTCCTATGCGTTTGTGGCTTGCAAGTTGCAATCTGTTAGAAATTATGAGTTTCTTTTTTGTATTTTCTCAGTTGCTGTTTTGAAGGCGCAAGGATTAATTCTAGATATTATGGTCGTGGAAAAGCTATGATCGAAGACCATGAATCCTAGAGGACAATCTTCTTTCTCTCAACCTCCTGCAGCTCCAACTCAAGAAGTTCGCCAGGAAGACACTCATGAAAAGGGCAAAGGACCAGCAGCTAGCAAGTCTGAAGGTGAGGAAAGGTCATCACAAGCTGAGTCAGGATCCGAGTCTGACTCTGAGACAGAAACAGAAGTTCAGGTAGCTTCAGATGAATATATGGCAAATGCAGAAGAGCCTCGGGTCGATTTGAGGATAATTCCAGCTAATGACTATGCTATCTTGAGACACAGTGATCGGTATCTTTATCCTTCGGATTCCATAAATCCAAGGTTTCACACTCGGTTTCAAGAAAAAGTTTATGACCAGCTTTATTATCCTCACAGAAAATTTGCAGATCATAAGTGGATAAAGTGACAGTACATCAACTCCTTGAGCAAATATGAGGGAATATATCGGCTTTTTCAACAAGCCGATATTCATGACTTAGTGGCTCTCAAAAATAATTATGATGAGGAGATTATCAGGCAGTTCTATACCACCGTGCATGTTTCTTCGGATTTCAACAAACTGAAATGGATGACAGTAACCAGTTATTTGGAGTGCAGCAAGAAAAATTTTGAGCGTGTCCTGATAATATCATTTGGCAAGTGGTAGAAGCTATATGATAGGCCTGCTCTACTAGTCCCAGCTTGGACAAATTTTTATGATCCAAATATCAGGTATACACCAGGGAATATTCATGGTCTTCGACCCATTCCTAGTCTGATTAATAGGATTATTAATCATACTATCCTTCCCAAGAGTAGGAACTTCGATGCAGTGAGAGGGCATGCTTGGAACATTATTGACAACATCATGCATGGGAAAAGGTTTGTTATTGTGGATGTCATAATTAAGGGTATAGATTTCTCAAAGAATGATAGAGTCAAAAAGATTTATTATGCTCCCTGTATTATGGCTTTAATCCTCAGCAAGTTTGAGTATCATGGAGGTTTGGGCTCTCCCCATAAGGCATACAAACCTCGAGAAGGTCCTCCTATTCTAGGTCAGCAAGGAGATAATACTCGAGAGGAGGTAGCTGCAGATGTTGCTTAGGGTCAAGTCACTCTTGCTCAAATTCTCAACAATCTGCAGATGATTCTCAACAATCTGCAAGAGCTAAGGGACACTCAACTGGAGATGAAGACATCATAGATAGAGTTCCAGAATGAGACTCACAACAGGATAGCTACCCTGTCAGAGACTATCTCTTCTATGGAGCAAGTTTTGTCTACTCCTCGGCGCTTTGCTTGTCATCGCCCTAACACACCTCCAGGGGCTTCCACTTCTTCTACTCTGGCTACTATTCCTCAAGCTCCAGTTGTTCCACCTCCTCAGGCTCCAACTCCTCAGGACCCAGCTACTCTTCCCCCTCAGGATCCAGCTGCTTGATGTTTTTGGTATTTTGATGCCAAAGGGGGAGAAGTAGAAGAGAAGAAAGATTTAGGGGGAGCAAGCAAGACAAATTATGCTATTATTATTATTATATACTCTATATGTTTTGTGGATTATTATGTCTTGTATGTTAAACTTGTTTTGATGTTGAATGCTTATGTGCTTGTAATAGTTTACCTGGTTCTATTGTTATCTTGTTGAACTTGATGGTTAATATTATGGTGATATCATTCTCAATATTGCAATCTTTATTGGAAAATTTTGATAAATGCCACTGCAAAGTGTCCGTTTCAGAGAAGTGCCATCGCTCATTTCGATATTCAAAATATGCCATTGCAAACATCTTTTTCTCATAGAAATGCCACTGATCTACATATTTCATAAATATTGACGTTATTGCCCCCGTCTTCTTCGATTGCCATGTCACCATCGCTTCTTCTTCAACACACCGCCAAGAAGACCACCGCCACGCCCTTGAGCCGCTTCACCACCACCGCTCCCCTCCTCCAAAGACCGCCTTTGTACGATGTCCCTAAGCTCCCTTCCCCAACACCTCCGTAAAGCACGCAGAAGTCCTCCAGTCGGTCACCCTTCGTCCTTGCCCACGAACACCGGTCGGCTCCTCTCCGCTACCAAGACCGCTTCTAGCCCCACCACCAGCGATCTCCTTCAACAGCGATGTCACCGCCCATCTCCCGATGTCGTTGGCGTCGTCGACCCTGGCCGTGTCGCCGCTTTACCCTCATCGTCGTTAAATGCGCCGTCGCCGAGAAGCGGCGACAAGACTGGCAACACTAGAAACCCGGAAACCCGCGCGCCAAAGAATAGCGCGGCCGCCACGCCAGAGACTTCTTCCTCTTTTCGGACACCGACACGCTTTCTCGCCTCCGGTGGGGCACAGCTGAGGAAGCGGCGAGGGAGAAGAACGACTCGCGAGGTCGGTCTAGAGATGGAGGTTGTTGCAGCAAGGACTCCATGAAAGTCTTGCGAGCGGAGGAGGTGGCGCGAGCCGTCGATGGAAGCGAGGGACCGGAAGCGGAGTCAAGAGGGAGACAGTGGCGTGGATGGAGGGAGATGCGGTGTGAGCTCTAAAATGGGGAGAGCAAATGTGAGGAGTGAGGAAGGAGAAGGTATGGGTAATTTGGTCAAATACTGATACAATACGTATATCAATGGCATTTGTAGGATGTTCTAAGCTTTGCAATGGCATATTTCGAATATCGAAATGAGCGATGTCATTTCTCTGAAACGGACACTTTGCAGTGGCATTTATCAAAATTTCCCATCTTTATTATGGTCTTTCTATATTGTTGCAATTATTCCTCAAGTTCCCACAAGCTAAAGAAACTCCGCCAAATTTTTTAGAAATATCTACATGTACTTGCAAAAACTTTCTATCAACTATATGCACATGTTTAGAAGGAGCTTTCTTTATTTTGGCTCTAACAAGAAAATAATTCTCAAAACTCCTTCAAGTACATTGCAAGAATTATTTTGTTGTTAAGTCATCAAAAGAATATACACTCGTTTCACAACAAGGAGTATATTCAAAACAATCTTTCTCACATATTAATTGGGTTGTCATCAATTACCAAAAAGAGGGAAATTGCAAGCATCTAGGCCCCTAAAAATTTATTTTGGTAATTAATGATAATATGTGAATATGAGACTAACATGTTTATTGAGTATTTACAAGGTTAAGTCCAAATGGTGAGTTTGATTTTGAAGATGCATGCTAAAGGACAACATGAAGATCAATATGGCTCAAAGATAAGGTACAAGTAGTCTAGGATAATTTTTATGTTTTACTGGTCTTAGGAGAAATAGATGGAAGACCAGATTTAGATTAAACACCGTACTATTAAGAGGGATCATGGCTAGTAGTTTGATAGCATGTTCTTGTGCCATTTGGATCAATTTAGGATCATGCATGCATTTGGTTTTTGTTTTGGAAAAGCCAACTCTGCTTTGTCAGGACAAACGGTAGTACTGGCGTTGGTTCAGCGATACGACCAGGCTTGTGGTGCGGTATTACCGCAACCCGGATGTTCCAATTTCTAGTTGGCGGTATGCAATTTCCAGAGAGACGCACTTTCGACTCAAGGTGCAAACCCTTGTGTGGTAGTACCGGAGTTTCTTTGGCGGACCTACCGCGTAGCGGTATGACCACAAACCCTTTGGCGATACTAATAGTGGACGTTCGAACCGTCCGAACGTGCAATCTAATCGTGCGGTTAAGGCCAGTGGTTCGAACGTTCATTTGAATCTGAGCCGTCCACGTCATCAGTCCGATTGTCCAAGGCTGATCTGGTCTCATCTGTGTAGCGGTAGTACCGCAGTTCTTGAGCGGAACTACCGCAACCCGGTCATACCTCATTATATGTGGCGGTACTTATTTTCCAGTGAGCATCCTTTTTGGGTCTTTTGAGAATCGGTAATACCTCACTTGTTGAGCGGTAGGACCGACCAGTGGTAGTACCACGTGATGGTTGGCGGTAGTACTGCGCCGCGTTTTTAATGGTTATGTCAGAGGGAGTTAATGCCTCTGTTATAGCCATTACGAGAAGATTATGGAGTCTTGATAATCTGCTTGGGTACATGGCGGTAATCAAGAAAACGTTGAAAGTTAGGGATTTCCTCCCCAACGGTTATGTTTATTTGTGGGGGTATAAATACCCCTCTACCTGCTCAAGGACAGAGTACAAGACCTCATTTAACATCCTTAGAGCCTTGAGCATTCATTCAACTCCTCAAATACACTTGTGCATTCATTGTGAGGTAGTTGAGCCAAAATTCAAGTGCATTCATTCTAAATTGATCCATTACACTTGAGTGTCGTCAAATGAATGTCATCGATTTATTACTCTTGGTGTTTTGCCAAACACCTAGGCGGCTTGGCGGAGGTTGCACGGTGATCTCTTAACGAGAATCGTGAAGAGGCCCAGGGCCAAGATTGTGAGTAGTTTGGTGTTCGCCATCTCCGGAGCGGAGAAAGAATAACCACTAGTGATCGAGAGAAAGCTTAATTCGTGAAGCCGACTTGATTCGTTCAAGCTTCCTCAACGTGGACTAGTGAAAACCGGCAAGTCTTCGACACCACAGGAAAAACATCGTTGTCTCTATTGTGGTTATTTCTAGTCTTTACTTTTCGCATTTACAATTCTAGCATTTATCTTGTGTTGAATTGCTTAGCTAGAATTGTATCTAGTTTAGACTTAGTTCTTTAATTGTTAATTAGTCAAAAAGTTTTAAAAAACCTCCTATTCAGCCCCCTCTAGTCGGTTATCTTTGATCCTACAGCTGCGGCTGTGGCAACCTGCTCTTGGCGGTGGGCGTCCATGTGGTTGCCAAGCTGTTGGGATTTGGCGAAATCTCTATGGCAGTAGATGCAAGAGAGGTCCTTAGTGTTATATTAGCATTTAACCAATTCTTTAGCAAATTTCATAGATGGCCCCCTTTGGCCCTAGAAAAGCTCCCCCTGATTCCAAATGTCCAATTGTAGTCGTGGAAAAGCTACTGATCTCTTTTATGAGGAAAAATATAAAAGAAAGGAAAAATGTCACCTTTTTTTGGTACCGACGCAGGCATGGAGAGTAGGCTCGAGCCTGATGAAGCACCCCAACCTCCAGTGGACATGGTCAAGGGCCTGAATAGCCGATTTGCAAAAGGAGGAAGAGGAAATGATTTGTGGGACTTTTCTGAAACCCACATGGCCCAATTGCGGTCTCACTGCCTCACATCCACCCCATGTCCCCACCACGTTCCCCATTCCTCCCCACCACGTTCCCCATTCTGATCGATCAAGACTGAGGAGACGCACCTGAGGGGCTGGGCTGAGGAAGAAACCCTAGGCGTTGACTAAGCGGTCGGCCAGCAGCGACGCGACGCGACGAGGAGGGAAGGCGGCGAGGCGCCACCAAGCCGACCGGGGAGGCATAGCCTTGCCGAAACAAAAAGGTGGGGCAGGGCAGATCCTCCAACACCCAACTCCTCCTCGGCGCCTCAGTTGGATTAGCCTGGGCGAGGCTTGGGCGGCGGCAGTACAAGGAGCTGAGGAGGTTGGGGAGGGAGCTTAATTATTTGAGCCTACTCTCTATTTTTATATTGGCTTTGTCACTCACTGTGTTGTGTATTTTTATAAAAGATTTTTAAAGAAAAACCGTAAACGTCACTCCCTACATTCTAGTATGGCATACTTTTCATGCGTGTTGGACCAACACCGATTGATACGGCACAATGACTTAATAGCTAATTCACTTGAGACGTAATTTTAGTTCATCCTCCAACTGAGAGAGACGTCACTAAGAGTTCATATTATCTTATTTAGAGATAACTCAATCACTCATCTTACACCCCCTTTTTCGACTCTTCTTGCTATGGAAAAAAACGAAATACAACCACCTTCTCTGCAATAAAGAAAACGATATGTTTGCGTTGGAAAAATAATTGGTATCGATCTGCACAGCTAATGGATGGGATCGCATCATCGCAGGGTCCAGAAGAACGGATCGGACAAGAGGACCCAGCCACGGCAGCTCCTCCCTCATGAATCATGCAAGTCACGCCCTTTTACAACGAGCTTGGCATTCGCTGAAAAAAAAAGGCTTGGCATGCATGCATGCATGTGCCATGTGGTAGCCAGTACCATAATCTATTGCTCCTGATCACTCCTAATCCATGCATTTATATGTACACTGCACGGAAATACTCTTTAATCAGTTTAGTACGAGTAGGTGACGGCATGGTAAACAAACTTGTAGAAAAGACACACAACACCTGTACGTGAAAGATAATGTGTTTTCTTTCAAGTATAGAAAAAACTTTGCGAACATCGTGAAAAAAAACACCTATGATCAAATAACACAAGACATATTTGGAATCGACGATTTATCACTGTGAAGACTGACACCTCTTTGTAATTGCAAATCCTCGATTTTTCAGCTAAAAAACTATGCTGGCCAGAGTAGCCCATGCTCGTAACCAACCGTACGTCTTCTCAAGGAGGAATAACCCATGCTTTTGTCGGTTAGACTGAGCTGTAAATGATGGCTGCAAGAAAACCCTTTTAGTACTAGCAGTTGCTTGCAGCCGGCGACTCTTCTGTCTTCTCCGGAAAGATTCTTCCGCTCGGGTACGCACGGTACAATAATGCCGCATGCACGTCGGCGCGCGCAAGGCCACCAAGCGTCTATCAAGAGGGTTTCTTTACGACTAAGACCACCCCGCTCCGCATCGCATGATGCCAATCGGCATCACGAGGTGCCACCGTGCCATGCCGTTCGCGGGAAAAGCTACCACCGTCGTCCTCGTCCGTCCTTCGCACCAGGAAATCGATGCATCGCGTTCTGTTCTGGCCATTGGGGTTGGGTCTTCCCTTGCTCACGTGCCGACGTCTGCATGGGGAAGGGGGAGCTGTTCCCAGATAGAGAACAATATGAAACCTCACCAAAAAAAATCATTTGCATCAGTGCAGTAGCACCAGAAATTCAGAATTCTTGTACAGTTTCACACATTCGGTAAGCAGTAAGTGGCAAAAAGAAGGAAGATTTCGAATAATATCTCTCTTGGCTCTCCTTGCATTGTGGTGTGAGTATTTACAGATAACAGATGCCGATATATAGTGAGATGTGACTATGTGAGGGGGCAAGAACAGGGGAGAGGAATCATCATCATCTGGGGGAGAAAATGGTGGCCAACCCCTGATCCACCGTCAGTTGGATAGGAGGGCCATACGCCATTAGGTGCTCTAGCTCTCCGTCGTGGGATCTGTCGCCTCTCGCGATCACCTCTCCGTCGGAGTCGATGATGCCACCTTTGGTACTGCTGCCGACGCGCAGGCCCGGCTCAATCCGGAGAGCCTTTACCTGTTAACAAGTACAGAGATGACATTTCAGTTTTTTGGCCATATTTGGATCGGGTGGATTTTCTGGGCATGCATAGGGTAAACTAACACACCTTGAAGTACTCCACATATGGCGATTTAACGTAGCTACCGTCCTTCATCTGCAACATGAGCCCAAGAGCAACCGACCTCGGGCAATCCTTGATTATAGCTGCATCCAAGTAGCCATCTGCAAACTGCAAGGTGATGAAGAAGAATTAAGCTATGGTGCTCAGGGGGCACCAGTCAATCAAAATCCCCATTGAATTAGAACAAAATGGAAAACAATACCACTCAATGACTGGTAACATTTTGACATTCTTACATACTACAGGAAGAGCATTTACATCTTGAGGGCAAATAGATACTCCAATCAATGATTCCACACGAAATTTATGCATGCAGCTAAATTGACACAATATTTAACTTATTGCTAGAATCACTTGAAAGAAACTACCAGCTAAGTTTCTAACTTGATTGTAGCACATAGCCAAACATGTATGAATATATTTTAAGCCTTTAGTCATTTAGTCAAAATATGAAAAAATAAACCAAAATGGAGCGAGATTTACCTTTGCTTGTGGTGCTGTCATGACACCTTCACTAGCAAAAGGAACATTGCTGACCCAAACTGAAACAAATGGACCATTCAGTGATCTCCATTCCATATCAGCCTCGTCAATTGAAGGGCCTGAATAGG
The DNA here is from genome assembly GCA_036346405.1 of Phyllostachys edulis. NCBI lineage: Eukaryota > Viridiplantae > Streptophyta > Magnoliopsida > Poales > Poaceae > Phyllostachys > Phyllostachys edulis. The sequence goes on along the minus strand of CM070557.1, from coordinate 47,738,707 downwards.
CACATGTTTCATCATTAGAGTCATTTGATCTGTCTCCTTGGACACCAGTGCTATCCCCATTTGATTTACAACTGGTAATTTGTCCTACAGGATCACCAAATCCTTCATATCCTGGGGCTGGAACAAAAAGAACACGCCCATTGTACCGTCGCAAGTTCACCACACGTAGAAGGGACTGAAACAAAGTACGAGCATAGAGTGAATTATTGCAAATCCAGAAGACCTGGATAAGAGAATGCAAACACACCACAACAATATTTGCAATACACCTATCAGCCTCAGCATGTGCTCAAGTACTAAATCCCATCCAATATCACTACAGTTTCACTTTTAAGCATGCAATGCATATTTTAAAAAGAAACGAGGGAGGGCACGCCTAAACATGTATATACACCATTACAGAAATGAAAGGGCCATTTTCCACAGTTGGAACCTAACTAATGAAGTTGCAGATGCATCTGTTGAGGCGAGAAATGGATACAAATGGAATGAAGTGTTTCATAGAAGCTTTTAGGGTAGCAGCCATACATAAAAGTCGAGGCGAGCACTTCCCATCCACCTATACTTCTCTGACTCAATATCAATATCAGCTACCAGACCTGCAGTTCATAAATCATTTTTAGAGTTGTGAAGTATATCTTATTGCCACGGAATTAAATAGTGCAGAACAAGCTCTGAGAAGGATTGTCAGTGTTATCAGCTGTAGTATTGAAAAAGTTAGCATCAGGCTAAATACACTACATACCCCATGTAAGCATCAACACACTAAAAAACTTTGTCTTTCCCTGCACAACAGAAGTGACATCAAGGGCACGTTTGTGACCTGTGTAATGGAAAAGTTGCATCAGCACTTGTGCAAACACATCAAAGGGTAAAATTTTGAGAGGATATACAACATGGCTACATAGATGAACAGTGACAAACATCAAGGAGGAAGAGACTGACCTCTGATGATTGCACACACGGCATTACACATAGAGAAGGATTCACCAGCTGAATGCAATAAAGATTGCACCATTCCATTTCCAGTACCTGTGGCACACGTAATGCGTGAAAAATTTGCTCAGCGTACTAACGACATTGAAATACACAGATGCTACACCAGGGCTGAACAAAAAGTGCAGCATAGCAATATGGCTCACCAAGGTGCAGCATTGCGCCTCTATGATAAAGATATCACTATAATCATATACCTGCTGGGATGATCCCTAGCGGCACTTTTATTGCTGTGTTCCAGTCCTCTCTTTGCAGCAGGCCATTAACTACCTAAATCCAAAATAAAACAACAAAATTGAAATGGTCAAACCAAAATACAGCAAACAAGCAAATAGAACCAAAGCTCAAAAATTCTGAATGGAGACTAAACACAGAGTGTATTTTGCATCAAGTTTCATATGTGAATGGTTTATTTTGCTAACCTCAACGAGGACACCATCTCCACTAACACAAATGATTCCATCATATTTCCTAAGATCCAGCGAATGAGCAGTTTCTTGAGCATGAAGGCGGTATTTGGTTTCTGAACACAATTCACAACTTACAGTTTAGTATACAGAGTGATTGGGCATCACAGTTATCTTCTCAAAAGTAGGAAAATTATAAACATAGATCACAACCTTGCATGGTGTAAAGAATGCCAGCAGCTTCGATGAGAGGCAAGACTTCAGTCTGGAAAATCCTCCGCCCACCTCTCTTCCCACCATAAGGGTTCACTATAATGAACAATCTCTTTGGCCGACCTATTATCCGGCACCATATAGTGGAAGAAACATATAAGCATTCATGAATAGTTAAAACTCCAGTTCTAGTTGCATCGTCGATATCCTACATAACTACATGTTTGTGTTCAGAAGTGCAGAGATGCGCAAACTAAGACCAACCACCGAGTTTACAAGAATTACACAATGCTTAGCAGAAGAACAGAAGGAAAAAAATGGCTGGAGGCTTGGAGCAATCATATAAAATGACGAGGAAAAAAAAAAAACATAAAGAGGCAACTTAGATATTTGTTGAAGTCTAACTAAACACCTCTACGGTGACATTTAATGGCAACAGTGCCACTGAGAAGAACATTTGACCAAATCACACAAAAAAACACGGACCTAAAAAGGAAGTATCTAAATCATTAATACAAGAATACCCCCTACATTAATAAGCGCTAAATGAAAATGGGCATGAGACAGTATGATTCTTGGGCCTCAGAAGCATCAAATTCAAGCACGATGATATCACAATAATTGAAGTCTTAACAGTTTTTTATGCCATAGGGAGCTCGTCCGTTTGATCCAAAGCATAAAAATTGAAGAGATGAAACAAAAACTCGTATAAATTTTCAAGCTCTCTAGTGAAACTTGATTCATCATGGGCACCAGAACATGAACAAAAAGGAACAAAGAAGTGTAAGGCAAGTTGCATAGCGCTCTACATTTGACGGTTTGACCAAATCATGCAACAGAGCTGCCCAGGACACGCAACCACCGCTAAGACACCAAGAAAGATTTGGAGCCAATACTGTGCATCTCTACAATTCTAATCTAGAACTCATTTCGTCAAGTTTCAGTTTATCGAATTGAATCAACCCGAGTGGAAGATATTCTCCGATAGGGGTTTTTTCCTCACTATCCCCAGTGCTTCTCTACCAATTATCAACTGAGTCAACGAATTCCGCCAAGTCCACAGCGCAACCACCAACCACTCGATCAACAATTAACCCAATTCCTCCAACCACAACAAAAAGGGCAATATTTGGGTAACCAAATCGCACCACGAGTCAAACACTACCCCAAAGGAGCTGCGAAATAATCAAATTACTACTCTCTCTTTTTTAAATTTTGATAACAGAGGATCAAAGAATTGCTAGCGAATTACCAAGCGAGGCGAAGCGATCCCTCATGGCGTCCCCCCACCTCGCCGCGGCCTCCTCGCTCTCCAACTCCACCACCACCTCCCCCCTCCGCCCGTCCCCTCCACCTCCGCCGCCACAGCTCAGCAGCGACGGCGACGGCGACGACATCCCCGTCCCAGCCTCGTCCCCCCTCGCGAAGGTCGCGACTCTGAGCGCCCTCCCCTCCACCCGTAACCCGAGAACCTCCGACTCCAGCTCCAGCTTCCACCTTCCCCCGCCGCCGGCGGGGCGCCACGCCAATTCGCCGCCGGAGAGCGTGGCCTCCGCCGCGGCGCCGTCGACCCGCACGGTCTCCACCAGGGTCCCCGCCTGGGACTCCGGTCCGTTTCGCTCTCCGGCTTGGGGCTCCGCCATGGATGGATGGATGGGATGAGGCGGGAGGAGTTAGATGGGGAGTATCGATGGGGCTTGGAGCGAGCGAAGGTTTGGGAGGAGGAAGGCGACGTGGCGTTGTGGTTATTATACTGGAGCTTTTCGGTGGAAGGCGACGTGGTGTGTTGGCTATTATACCGGGGTGTCAAAATATCACATTTTAATTCTGTCTTCTTTAAAATATTATTAAGTACGATGCAATAGCTCATTTGCCTCATCTCTTACATTTGCATTTCATTACTTTGTCCTTTCGAATATTTAATTCATATTTCAGGGTTAATGACCCTGGCCCACATGTGAAATATCGTTTTTGTCCCTCCTTGTTTTTGCCTTTCTTTCTCCTTCCCCAAATTTCACCCATCTCCCACCTCTCCTCACTCTCATCTACTCCCGAATCTAATCCGCTCACCACCCTAGCACCGAGCCCATGACGCTTAGCTCAGTAGCCGCCTCCTCCAAAGAACAACAGAAGTGATCTCCACCGGTGGCGGAGGAGCTCATGGCTGCTGCAGTTGGAGAGACCAACCTCGAGAGCTTCATCACTTCCACCGCCTCGAGCGCTTCCTCGAATCGAGCTCATCAAGGAGCGGGTCCCACCGGCGCAAACAAGAATCAGTGATGATGAGCCTCCATCATTGGCCAGGCTAATCGGCTCACGACAACGACCATCTCCTCCCTAGCGAGCGTATTGCCGCCGCGAAGAGAACTCGGCCAGAGAGCGTTGGTGGAGAGGTCGAGGCGCGGATCGTGATGAAGCGCGGCGGCCGAGCGCGGAGGTTGTTACCAGGAGGAGAGTGAGAGGAGGGCATTGAGTGGAGGAGCACGAGTCTTGAGGCGGGGATCTGACCGGAGAGGCGGCGAAAAGGGCGGCCTGCCAAGCACGACCGGTCGCGGGATCGCAGAGACGCCAACCAAGCCTGCAGGCGCGCTTCCGATCTCGACCAGGCGCGAGGCACCGACGGATCGAGACCCCGACTTGAAGACCACCAACATGAAAGCACGTCGTCATAATCTGCCGCCACCGCCATCAGGCGAGGAGAAGGACGGGGGGAAGGAGGGATCTGCTGCGGTTGCCATTGGGGAGGAGGAAGGATCATGGGAGGTGGAGGTGTTTGTAGTCATAGCTTTTGAGGCGACTATGTACTTAAGTGAATATAAACCTAAGGCGAACCGACATTTCACATGTGGGCCAGGGCCATTAACCCCGAAATATGAATTAAATATTCGAAAAGGGCAAATTAACGAAGTGCAAATATAAGATGGGGGCAAATAGGCTATTGCATCGTACTTAATGGCATTTTAAAGAAGGCAGAAGTAAAGTGTGGCATTTTGACAATTATCCCTTATACTGGAGCCTTTCGGTGGGGTATGTATGTATGTATGTAGGTGTGGGGTATGGTGTATTGTACACGTATGGGATTTTTTGGCCGTATTAGCATGATTTCGTTTCATATTTACAAAATAGGTGCAGCAGAAAATTATTTACAATATTAGCGCCCAGACGCAGCATGGCCGTCGCCGCGATCGCCTCGCCCCACGCCACCGCTTTTCAGAGGGACGAACGATGGCGTTGTCGCCACGACCACCGTCTTGGCACCCACACCGAGACCGCCACGTGCCCTCCTGGTTAGGGTTTTATGGATTAGGGTTTCGGTCCCTGTTAGGGTTTCATGGATTAAGGTTTTCATTGTGTGTTCTTTCTATTTTTAAAATATAGGAAATGACTTTAAAAAATATGAAATTTTATGTGAATGCTCCCGACACGGTGTACTTTCTTGTGTAATTTTCTACATAATTTTACTCGTTCCAATTTTACCTCGCAATTTTATTTAAGTGTATTGATTTTATCCCGGCACGTGTCAACCCTTCCCCCTCCCGCACGCATGGCCCCCCTCTCGCTAGCCCTGCTCTCCCCTCTCCCAAATGACCTTATCTGGACTATCGTCGACACACTTCCTTCCTTCGTTCAGCGCAAAGCTCGACTCGTCGCCGCAAAGGAGCAGATGGATACGTATCTCCATGTATTTCCTGACCCAGTCCCGCCAAAGTACACGAGAGGGCTTACAAATGCCTAAGAGCTGCGATAGGGTCCGTTTTTCTCTACTTTTGTTATTATCGAATTAGGGTTTCATGATTTCATGTGACTTGGAATATATTGAGATTTGTTGATGTTTCAAAGAAGGGCTGCTTGTATGTAAACATCCTGGGTTACATTTTGATGATATACATGTCTTGACAGCAAGGTATATTAGCGGTCTAGAGGAGGTTATGAGATATTCCAAATATGCCCCCCCACTTGGTGCCCGATGCACAGGACTTCGTCCGTCGAACGACCGCAGCTCAAGTTCTTTACTATCTTCTTCAACTCCGCGGCGACGTACCTCAAAGTTTTTAGCATCCCCACCGGTGTTCTGTCTGGGTTGCCGATGGCGGCCTCCGATGCGCCCAAGATGCGATGCGCCCGCTCCAACTGTAGTGACGTACATAACATATTCATTAACGAAGAACACAAATATCGTCAATGAAACGACCAGATGTTGTAAGTGTCCTATGCTGTCGTCACGCCATGAAGCGCTGTGACGATCGTACGCGCGACGGAGGCTCTCCTAGTGCGTCTCCTCTGACACCAGGTCTGAGCGCTCTAGTGGAGGAATAGTGAGTCTTGCGCGTGTACGTGGCACGTACCACTCCAAGTACGCACCGTACGTCTTAGGGTCGTATAGACGCTACTCAATTAAGACATCCATGTGCGCCTCCTCCATCCATGTCGTAGTCCACTCCTGCTGGACCGGGCGCCAGTCCTTTATATGCCCACCCGCCCTCGATTGCCTGCATTTATGGAAGGATTGATGTTAGAAAAGAAGACGTACGAACTGTAAATATTACTCAGATGAAGTTTAACTCACGGTGTATGCGGTTCACTGCAGAGCTCGCCGTCCGGGGTGCGACACGGCACGAACCAAACTGTCAGATACGTCTTTGCGGCGCGTAAGGCTCCACCATATGTGCAAACACTAGTTGGCAGGTCATCCTCCATAACCCTATGTCCTGGATGCATTGCACGACAGCCCGTGCGGCGCTACCGTGCGCATGAACTGTGGATACCATGGATTCCATATGATGTCGCTCTCGTGCATCGACTCGAACTCGTTGTGGTACAACAAGTAGCACCTCATCGGCCTGTCCTTGGCCCAACGCAGACGGTCAGCAGTCCACCGTGAGCCCATGGTGGGCCCATCTATCACGTCGATCGGGGGAGGCGTACGGGTGCACCGCTATCTCGATAGACGGCCTCCCAACCGGGAAGTGCTCTCAACTCCATAGTTCTGGAGCACGTAGCAGAGGGCCAGGCCGATGGTACCATCGGTGCCACGCCGCGAAGCATCACATAACCCGCAGTATGTGACGCAAAGGACAGCTGACCGCCAGCTATACTGAGGCATCGCCCAACCCCCGTGTCAACCAACGACTCGGCGAGGCGGGCGTAGCTGGTGTAGCACCAATCGTCCTATGTGGTTGGAAACAGGACCCAACCAAAGAGCCAAAAAAGGTAAGCAATGAGGTGTGTCCTAACGACTCGTTAGGTGCACCCTACGGACAATCATCGAACTGCCTCAGCCAAGCCCAGGGGACGTCACGTGCACCCTTCGGGAGAGGTTGGCCGAACCATTACTCCAGCATGGCCTTCCAATGCGCCAGCGAGGGCTCTGGAACTAGCGGCTCACCCCGGATCGGGAGACCGGTCAAAAGCAAGACATCCTGCAGGGTGATCGTCATCTCACCCCACCGAAAGTGGAAGGTATGCGTCTCGGGCCTCCACCTGTCGACAAGTGTCGACAACAGGCTGGCGTCTAGGAGGAACCAGCATCCAAGGGACACTAGCCTCACAAAGGGCAACAAACCTGTGCCCCGAAGGATCAAGATGTAGCGACCGTCCAGCTCCCAGGAATCCCTCCCCGCCCGGAGCTGCAGGAGCGAAGGGCCATCGGTGTCACCGGCGATCCACAACTTGCATCGGTGGTCCTCATCGTAGAAGTGTTCGAGAAGCGCCAGTAGAGACATGCCTTGCAACACATGAAATAGATGGAATATTAGTGAGAAGATTGATAATGACCATAAAATAACTAGCACGAAATAATTAGCTGCATGAATAACTAGCAGTGCATGCTGTCGTTATTTTTCTATTTTCTAATTGTTTAAAACTACTTAATTAAGACAAATTAATTATTTAGTAACTAATTAACCTCGCCTTAGTAATTAGACACGTTAACCCTTGTTCTTTCCCTTTGCTAAAAAAATATTAATTCCATATGTGTGTGTTCATTGCATGGTGCATGCATACTTGAGTACGTAGCAACTAATTGCTTGCATGGTAACTAGCAGTGTATGCTGTCATTATTTTAGCCAGCATGTGCATGCATACTAGAATAACTTGCATGCCATTATGAACTACCACGAAATAATTAGTTGCTTGGAGGTCAATGACGGTCAACGACGAGGATGATCGGGACTAAGTTTGGAGAGCTGAGGTCCAGAACGATCGGGGATGCTGGGTGAGGTTAATAGAGTCAAGCATGACGCAAGAGGAACAAAGGTGACCGAACGGGCAGTTCGGTGCGACGGATTGGATCAAGCGGTACGGGGGTCGGTGCAAGTGCCATGGTGGTTTTGGTGGGAGCCAGATGGAAGAGACTTATCGACATGATGAGAGCCGTTGGATCAACCTACACGTGGCGAAGCATGGAAGTGCTTCACGAAGATGGGACTCTGTCTTTGCAAAAAGATCGAGAAGTGGTATTTTGGTAATTTTACCAAATATCGCCTTGGTGACCTTTTGCCAACCCACGGCGCATAATGAAGCGGATTAGGTCAAGAGGAGGTGAAGACGACGCTTTAAAATACGTGCGTGTGTGACCCGTTTGTGTGTGGGCCTTAACGGGAGCCCTTTAGGGTTAATGCTTCTAGAAGATCTAAGCCTCCACTATAAATAGTGGAGGGAGGTGGCTGCACCCCCCTCAACCCTTTTATTATTGAAAACCTAGTTTTGCTTTTGTGCTTAGGGAGAAGATTGTTGGAGGTTAGGGTTCTAGAGAGTTGAATTTGATTTCGTGCTCATGTATTGAGTCTTTGTCCTATATTGATGGAGTGGCTGTAAACCAATACCATATCAAATCAATCCAATGAAAGATTGCTCAAATATGTGTCTCTTTGCTTAGCTTATCTCTATATGATGATTTTAAGTCTTTCTTTGATCCGCGAGTTTTTGCTTGGTTTCTTGCCGTAATCTAATTTGCTGTGATATGTGGGAACCTATCTAGGGTCATCTTGATCATCAATCACCCACAAGCAAGTCTTTAGATCATATTTCATATTTGGCTCGGTTTTGGAGCACACTTCACTCAAACTGAAAAAGATAGGAACTTTGGCATGGATCTCTGCGATCCTTGATTGAATAGGTTGCTAATATCTTTTAGAAGGTGTGGTTCAAGTTTCGTGGAGTTTGGCCGTGTGAATCAAAAGTTAGATCGATTTGTGTTTTGAACACGAGCTATTCTTCATTGATACGTGTCGGCGCAGATCGATCACCGGTCGAGACCGGACCGGTCGAGCCGTTTCTTTGTCACGGTCGATCGCCTGCCGTCGATCGATCAAGAATCAATGCCGGTCAGACCGCCCCTTTAGGGTTTGAGCTTCATGCTGGTATTTTGCTTTGGGGTTTTGGATTGGATTCAATACAAGTCTTCCACTGTACTTGTTGATTGATCTTCATACCTTCCATGGCTATTGGAGTGAGATTCGTGTTGAATCTGTTCAAAGTGAAAAAGTGAGCGTGCTCCTATTCACCCCCCCTCTAGTCGCTTTTTCAGTCCAACACAAACCTTACAGAAATAATATTTCCCTGTAACACATAAAGCGAATTAAGCAATTAAAAGATGGTGGTACATATACTACGAGCATCATATTAGTGTAATATGGCAGAACAAGAACTTCGTGCGACAATTATAGAAATGAACGGTAGCAAACGATATCTTCCTATAGTTTACTTCAATACATATACCTATACACAAGATCTCGTTGCTTATTGCAGTTATTTACTGACAGGTACAACAAAGTTTTCCACAAAATGGAATCATGACAATACTTGTAAGATACACGATATTGTAAATTAGGAGGTTTGTTGCAGTACTTCATCGGTGAATGAGGTGACTGTCGTGCTGTCATCAGGACTCGCCGTCGGTGGAGAAGCGACAGCTCTCTCGATCATATAATAATGTCTAATCGTCATTATGGCTATTTGTAACATCCCAAAGTGCTGTTACCAAAATAAAATTAAATAAAGTTATTATTTTATTAGATTTTCTGAAATTTGGAAGAGTTTTGTTGCTTTATTTGAAATTCTGAAGTTTTAAAAGTCAAAAGTAAAATCTATTGAAGTCTGTGAAGTTTTATTGGATTTAAATTGAAAAATAAAAATTTAATTAATTTCGGAATTTTAAAAGGCTTTTCCCTAATTATTTTAAAGCCAAAATAATTTTATTTACAAAATTAAAAGCCAACTTTAAGTTGTAAATAATTTTATTAAGTCCAAGATAACTCTAGGAATTTATGTAAATTTTTCTAGAATTTTGGAATTTACTTGCTATTTTCTAAAGCTTAAACGAATTAATCTAATTATTTTAATTAACAAATCCTTTTAAAATCCTCACTTGCTCTTGGGCGAAATCTCACCGTATGCCTAGTCCCGTTCCTTTTCATTTAAAACGACCCTTTCAAGACAACCCTCATCAATCACGCGCGCGCGCATCATTAGCGTGGGCCTACATCCTTCGTCCTCGTCCTTCTTTCCTTGTGCGCAAGGCCAATACGCCATTATTGACGAGCGGCAGGCGAAGCTCAAGAATACCGCCTCCTAACCGCCCGACTTCCCGCATGGTTGCGCGACCGCGCCCGCCTCACGCCGCCCCCCGCCTTTTTCCTTTCTCGCGCGCGTGCGGTTCAGCTCAACTACCGCCGCCACAACCTCCACATCGCCACACCGCCTCGGAGCCCCTCGGCCCCTATAAAAGGAAGCGCCGGGCGCCCCTCTTCACATCGAAGCCAACGCCGCCACCCACTTCCCCTCTTTCACCGTGAGATCGCCGAATTTGGAGATTCCTCGCCGCCGACCACAAGAGCTTGGAGCTTCGATTGCGACGCCGCCGTCAACGCCGCGTCCTTGCCGTCGCCTCCATTCGCTTTGCCGCATCGACGCCGACCGGTGCGCACCTAGCCTTCGCCGAAGACCCACCGCATCGCCGCGCCACCGCAACCGCAACCTCGCCACGCTTATCCTCGCCGCCACCACCTCGCTCCTCTCCGTGTGGGTGGCGCATGCGTGACCGCCATCTCCCTATCTCTTTCGCCACGGCGTGCCGGCATTGTCAAACATAGCGCGTGAGCCTCGGTCCCGACACTGGCGCCGCCCTCACCAACATGGCGCAACCACGTAAGCGCCACCACGATGCCACGTCAGCGTCGGATCCAACGTGGATCCGACGTGGCGCCACATCTTTGCAACCCTCCCAAGCCAAAGTCCTGTGGACTTAGTCCATGAGGACCGTGTCTATGACACGAGGGGCCCGCACGTCAGAAATTCATTTTAATTCTTTTAATCCCGAAAATCTCAGGGCTGACGACAGCCTTGCGCAATAAATGGATTTCCCTTTAGAAAAATAATTCGGAAAATTCATTTAATTGCAGATTTGGGGTTTAAACTTCTAAAATCCGTATCTTTTGCATCCAAACTCCAAATTGGGTGTTTCAAATTTCTAAATTTTTATAAAATCATTATCTAGCTAACTAAACTAAAATTATTTAATTTGGAGTTTATTTGGATCTTTATTTGAATTTGGCTTATTTTCGCATATAGAATTCGACGACTTCGGAGAGCTAGATTTCGACGCCGTTTGAGAACAACTAATTGAGCAAGGCAAGTTACATCTTTGACCATATTTGCACCCATTATTTCAAATTATTTAAATTCTATTTTAAATTATTACTGCATGCTATTTATATTCAGTAATTTTAATTCATGTTTTAAATTTATAGTGATGCCTCAATCCTTTGTATGACCAAATTTGATAATTGAATCAAATATATTGTCACCCTAGATAAAACCTAGTTGATACAATAGTATGAACTAGAATCATTTGAAAATATGATGCAAAGACACGCTTAGACCAAAAATGTTTGATTTGGGGAATTTCAGCCAAAATCAAATATTGTTTAAACTGTATCCATGGCATTGGTGTGTTATGGAAGTTTATAAATGACTTTAAAAAATGAAATAAAATGATGGTTTGTACTCAGGCGAAATGGTTGCTTGGATGGTGCATGTTGATGCACGGGATCGAGTCATTTCTATGATCGAGGCCTATAGGTTCCGTGGAAAGTCGCCCAAGTCAGTTAAGGACCCGTCTTCGAGCCGCATCTTACTAAGCCACATCGTACTACCACATGTCCTGAGTATGGGCGGGACCTGGCTGACTAATTTGCAATGTTTCACCGTGGTCGTTCCCTTCAGATGCGGTGGGTAGTCATGTTATAACTTACGTTAGTCCCACCTGACGCAAGAGGGGGCCCATACCCTGCAGGTTTCTATCCAAAGGGGGCGAAACCTTAGCGAAGGGAGACTGTGGTAGAATGGCACATTGTAAAGGCCTTGGCACGTGCTCTAGACCGTTTACCTAAGGTAGTGAGTGGTGGCATAGATATATGCCAGACAAACTAGAGAATTCGTGTCATGTAGGTAAAGCTGTGCAACCTCTGCAAAGTGTTAAGAACTATTCGAGTAGCCGTGTCCATGGTCATGGACATGCTAGCAAAGCCACTCAAAGTTAGATCTTTGGTTTTGATTTCAAAATGATTTGACACAAATGATTTTGGATTTCTATCCAAATGGAAAATTGGGCAGGAAGCCATGTGATAGGAGGGTATCCTTCACCATTCTTATGTGAATGTTATCTGACTATAAAATTGAGAATTTATAAAATGAATTTTAAGTTATAGAATAATTGCCTTGGAACTTAGTACAAGTATTTAAAGAAAACATTGATTTATGCAAATTTAACCAATAAGCCTTCCTTTGTTATACCCTTGTATGCATGAATTCAATCTGTTACTTGACGGGTGTAACTTGCGAGCACGGTAGTTGTGCTCATACTTACTTTATGCAAACAAATTTCAGAGGAGAAGGACTTCACCACCGGTGTGGATCTCGACGACTAGGCCGCTACCCCAGTCGATTGCCTGTGGCAGATCAGCTGGACTCCACTACTTCTTTGTCTTCCACTGTGTTCTTTATTGTTGGCTTGTAAGCCTCTTTTGTAATAAACTCTGTTGATTATTAATAAAGTTATGCGATTTATGGTTGTTACCATATCTGTTTACTGTGTGAACTAGCTACTGATCATGGGACTAGTTCAGAAATGCACAGAGGATTTGGGGTGTTAATCCGGGTCCGACACTAGCCACCACGCCGCAGCCGGCCGCCGCACCCATCAACCCACCGGTGCCGCCCGTTGTCAGCGTGTGTGCGGAGGGGGAGAGAGGGAGAGAAGGGAATACAAGGAGCGGAGGTGGATGCGAGGAGCGGAGGTGCACGCGGTCGGGTGGGTCGTGACTAACAATGTGGTCCCATGTAACATCCCAAATATGGGTTTGTGTTTCAAATATATAAAAGTATAAGCTTTTTAAAACTTTTGATGCATCTTTTCTTAATTGAATTCTCTGGATTTTTCATTCAATGATTTTGTGCATTTTGAAAACCTAAAGCATCAATTCACTAGAAGCATAATCCTTTAGGATATATAAAACAAATATTGTGAATAGCCTCTAGAAATAATTTTTCTAGGTTCTGGAACTTCTAAGTGACTCACCTAAAATTTTTCATAATTTATGTAATTTATTTGCTATTTTAAAATAGCTAGTCAAAGTTGAGATTTGAAAGTCAAACCTTTAAAATAGGAGCTTAAAACAATTCTGGAGAAAAATGCAATATATGAAAAACTCTATAAAAATCACACAATATCGTACATAGCGTTATGCACCTTCTCTAAAATTTTCATAATTTTTGGAGTTATACGTCTGTGTCTAAAAATTACCTAAACCTCTCAATCTATTTAGCAGAAGTCAATCAACCCACTGTTTGGACTTGGTCCGAGCCGACCCACTTGTCTCGACCGCACCAACGCGTGCGGTCAGTCCTTCGTCTCCACGCGGCTAGCGCGCCTGTGCCAGCTCGCCCTGCGTGCCCATGGCAAGCTCCGTCGCCCATGCCGCCCCAACTGCCCGCCCCCAGTTTGCGACGTGCACCCACAGTTCCACGCCTACGCTCGCATCGCCCGTGCCCCTCACCTGCCCCAGTCAAGTCGCGATCCCCTCGATCGCTCCTGACCCTATGCGCCAGTGTGCCGAGAGCGGCAACACCATTGCATGCTCCTTCTCACGTAGCTCCGCCCTAGCGCCTATAAAAGCTACCCAACACCCTCTTGTATTTCCTTTCACCATCTGAGCTGTTTCCCACCTCCTTTCTCCCTTCTTCCTCCAAGCCAAGAGCTTTGATAGCAAACTCCCGCTCTGGCCGACACGCCGCCGTCGTATCCCTGCCATTTCGGTGCCACCGTCTCCCTTATAACTGCATCAGCTTATGTTCTCGAGCACGAAGATGCATTCCCCAAGCTAATTTCAGCTTTTGATCGCAGGGTTCATCGAAATTTGGCTTTTCTTCAAACTCGGCCAAAAACTCCTCCGTCTTCCCCATCTCCGGTAAGAGGACCCATTTCTCAATTGCTTGCTATAGCACCATCTCTGAACCTCTCTGGAGCTTCCCCTACACTTCATTGCTTCTGTCTTTGCTCAGGTCAAGCTCCCTACGTTGTCTCCACTGCCACCGCCGCTGTCCATCGTCGCCGACCATCATCAACTCGTCCCGTTCTCTTTCTCCACCTCGGTGAGTTCCTAGAGCCTCACTATTGCTCGTGCATGCGCTAATTCACTCAATGCGCCGCCGGGTTGCAAGATAGCATGATGGTCGTAGCACCTCACCGCCTCTTCTCGCCGCGCCGCCGCGTCGAACCTCCACTAGCCTCGCCGCCGGTACCAATAGCACCACCTGGACGCGGGGATTCCATTTTGGGTATCCCCGGTGATCGCCGTAGGCCACATCACCAACGGCATGCCCAACAAGCTCGCGACTGGAGCCTCTCTGTTGTCGGAAGAGCCGACGGTAACTGTAGCTCAATAATTAGCGTATTCTCTTTCCTTAGGTTTAAGTAATCATTAATTGTCGGGTTAAATTCTCTAGTGTCTCTATGACGTGCGGGCTCGGGAACGAAAACCGTGAGATTAAATGACTAAGATTCGCTGTAAGTCAATGACATGCACGCCGGGCCTACACAGTAAATCACACCATGGTCCATGGACCAAGGCACTATGCTGGTGGACCGTTGGTCCATGCGCTATTTTGTGAACCTTGTCTTTGAAATGTAGGACCCACCTGTCAGTAGAGATTTATCCAAAATTTAAAAGAAAAGAAAAACACTATGCACGTAGGTCCCACTGGTCAGTGACCGTGGCTAGCTCAGCCCGAGTACAAAAAGTATTTAATGCTTTTAGAAATTAGACATGAATTACTTTTGCACTAGAAATGGTTTAAACTTTAAAAATTCATAACTAATTCATTTTAACTCCAAATTGAGCGAACTCAATTTTTTTTGTTTTGATTTTTATGTACTTTAAATTAGAATGGATTTGAAATATGTTACTATCCCAGAAAATTTCAAGGTTTGAATTAATTTCTGGAATGAGTTATTTTTACACTAAAAATCATTTAACTTCAAATTTTCATAAGTTTTCATTTTAACTCCAAATTGAGTGAAATGAATTTTGTTAGTTTCCATTTTTATTTTAATTTAACTTGGAATAGGTTTGAAACATGCTACTATCTCAGAAAATCTTGATAATCCAATTATTTGTACAATAATGGCATAACTTTGAAAATGCATAGAAAATTCATTTGAACTCCAATTGAGGTGATTCAATTTTTGTTGTTCATAACTTGTTATGCTCTGTCTTCCATATAAATTTCATATCCACTACCTTTTTGGAAAATTGTGCGAAAAGATTTAATTTTGGCTACAGTAAGCGAAAACTAGTTTTTCTAGATTTTCTCCTTTGGCAGATTTTGTTTAGGGCATAACTCTCACATGCAAACTCTAAATCAAATTATTTTTTTCTAAATTCATTTAAAATTATACTCTACCTACTGTGTAAATTTCATGCAATTTTTATGAGATTTAATTTTTGGTTGATTTCAGCGTTATTCGTTCTTTTTGTTCTTCTCGTTCGTTCAGTAGGTTTTGAAGATTCAAATATAGACAAGAGTGATCCTCAGCAATACCTGGATGATCTCCAACAAGGCAAGCAATCCTCTTTTGATTATGTTGATCCTATTATGTTCAAATGCTATTATCTTGTTTGCAAATGTATGTATGCATGCCCTGTAGGTAAATGTTTATCCCTTGCCACTGAGCCTAGGTCAATATTCTCACTAGTGACTTAGAGCGGATGGATGGGTTCTGGTCGTATATATACCATGTACGAGTCCGTGTCGCTTAGCAATGCTTAGAACGGTAGTATGGGGATCATTGCTTCGGCGATGGTCGTTATATCATCACTCTAATTACTTGGGTCAAGGTACTCATGTAAGTATTGTATTTGGAAAACTAAAACTGAAAATAAAATTATTTGTACTTGGGCATATTGTTGGATGGTGTGGTTATTGGGTGTGTGGTTGGTGCCTGAGTCAACAAGGACCGAATTACTTATGTTATTGATCCAAGCAATTTTGCATGCATCCGCATGAGGCTATATGGGATACCTTTTGACTTAGTACTGTGGGGTGTGTTAGCTCTGAGCCGCAGGTGGTAGTTGTTAGGGAGAAAAATGTTCTGTTGTTCTGTTGTTGATGGGAATGTGCGAGGAGGGTTTCGGTTAGGTTCCGTCGCTTAGGAGCATCGACAGTTGCCGATGCTGGGCCGATGACTCCGACACAACGTATGTGTCCTCTGTGGGAGCCCCGTCTGCACACACAAGGGCGGTTCACAGAGGGTTTCACCCATATGGGTGGTTCTAAGTTAATACATACTATTTGAAAACGTCTCGTAGGACTTAGTTCTGTCGGCATACCTAAGAAAGTGTGCTAAATAGCTTGGTGAAGGAGTGGTATGGCGTGTGGGTAAAGTTGTATACCCCTGCAGGGTTTAATCTACTCAAGTAGCCATGTTCTTGGTTATGACAACGCTTGGTTATTTTCCACAAGAATTAGACTCTACTTTTCGATAAAACTTGAAATCGGGTGGTACGAATGGGCATTCGTGCTATTGTTGTGGTGTCAGCTGGGAAGTCACCTATAGGATGTTAATTATGTGTATAAATATTGTCTCGCTGTTATTTGAACAATTAAAAACAGATTTGGTAAATTGTCTTTCAATCTATTACTCTATTGCAAAGCAAATGCCTTTATGCTGAAAATTGCCTAGTGTAGAAGCTTTCCTTTGATACTTGAATGCATATAACTATGTATATGTTTATTATTTATAAGTCTTGCGAGTACAATTTTGTACTCAACGGGATTCTCCACTTGCTGCAGAGGAAGTTGACCTCCAAGGGGTTAGCTATTGTGAGACCGACTTCGACCTTAACGACTAGCTAGGCGGTTCCGGTCAGTTGCTTTGTAGGTAAGGGCAACCGGTTGGCTTTTGTTCGCTGCCATCTTATGGCTTTTGCTTCTGTTGTGATCTCATTGTTTTATTATACTATTTGGCTGGTCGGCCCTATGGTTGTAATCTGAACTTGTATGTTCATTGTGTTGTAAATTAAGAAGACTCGGTATTGTAATAACTTGTGTATAGAATTGATGCTATATTTGTGAAGGTGTATGTGTACCGCTCCTGGGAGATACATAATACACCGAGAGCGAGAAATTTAATTTGTGATGCTATGACCAATTGAAGAGTTAAGCATTACAAGTTAAATCGCTTGACGGCTCTCACATCCCAGCAGAGGTGTGCACGGTCGGGTGGGATGGGGTAGGCATCACTGACACGATGGTCCCACTGCGTGGGTTTGTGGCTTTCCTACGTAGTGGGGTTGGGATGATTCGTCCCCAGTGCGGGGGGTAAACCCCTTCTTTTATTAGTTAACAAAAGAAAATGACAAAGGTATTTTGAATCTACACAAACAAGTTAAATAACAAGACCTTCAATATTCATTGATGCTACTGATCCCTCCAAAAGTTAGAAAATTATACGTGGAAGTAAGGATGCCTAAGCCTTTTTAGATAAATGGCAAATGTTTACAAATTTGACTCCAAACTATGCATCTACTAAATTGAATCTGAACAAATATGCATCCCTTGATCAGTCAGCAGCATATGCGTGTGCATCTATGCTCGCTTAACGGAATCACAACTTCAGAAACCAAAACAGAGAAACTATACACTTGTTTGCCTCATAACTTGCCAAGCCAAAACACATGGATGCTGGACATGCTAGCTGTGTTGTGAATGACCTCTAAAATAATGAAAAAAAAAGGATGCTGGACATGCTAGCTGTGTTGTGAATGACCTCTAAAATAATGAAAAAAAAAGGCTACATACTGAAGCTCAAGAGTCAAGACTAATGCTACCTCAGTTGATCCCCATTATAACTGAGGTTCCAGCATACTCAAAACAAAACATTGAAAGATAAAGACATTTTAGAGACAACTTGGTGGCACGCCAACTGAAAAACCTGAAAGCAGGAATATCACTCAACCTGAAAGCATATATATCCCAACTAACGAACCTGAAAGTACTTGTGGACA
Organism: Phyllostachys edulis; assembly: GCA_036346405.1. Classification (NCBI taxonomy): domain Eukaryota; kingdom Viridiplantae; phylum Streptophyta; class Magnoliopsida; order Poales; family Poaceae; genus Phyllostachys; species Phyllostachys edulis. The sequence goes on along the minus strand of CM070557.1, from coordinate 47,720,526 downwards.
TATAAACATATATATATATATATATATATCCCAATTTATGTCTCTTCTTCATTGCCTCATACCAAATCCTACAAAAATAGTTATCAGACTTCAGAGCACCACCTAGTACTCTATTGTATAAACTACAACAACTATAAAACAAAGATATATTTACATTAACTCAAACTGTTTAGTTCCAATGTAAATTGGCTAGACAAATTATGGAAGTGTTCAGCCATGTAAACACCAGCCACCGGGAGGGGCAAGGGAGCTGCTGATCTCATAAATTTAGAAGTCAAAACACATGGACCTGCTCAAGCTATTCTCCCATCCTTTATGATCATGACACACACATCTTCAGTGGTCAACAATAGTACTTTTGGTTGCTCAAACTCAGTTTAACATGTCCTCTGAACAGGAACAGAATGCACATATGCCCTTGCTATTTGAATGGCCAACAGAGAGTAAGAATAGGAAGCTCCAAATTGAGCCCTGTAGTGATGAACAAAAGTGATTTTTGTTACTCTAACTAACAGCCTAAAAGCAAGAATATCACTATCAAAACTCAATTTGACATGTCCACTTAAATAGGTATAGATTGCACATATACACAACCTTTCTCTTTGTCTGAACAGTAGTCAGAGTAAAAAAAACTGAAAGCAAATCAATAAACAAATATGCTCTGACCATCTCATTTTCCAAGAAAATATGAAATCAAACAATTTCAGAGCATAAATTACATGCTATATGCTACTGCTACTGCACTAGTTTTGAAATACCATGAAGATATGAAATCAAACAATCTATATGCTACCCCTAGTGCACAATGAAATGCAGAAGAAGTCCAAATGCGTGAAAGGGATACCAAGATTACAAGAAAACATCTCTATATACAATATTTTTGGTGTTTTTTCGTGTGGCGTCGATGTCACTCCTTGGCTTGGCCAGAATCTTGGTTGTCTCCCTCAATACACCCCTAGATGTGTCGCCTATTCTTCCCGTGGTGAAGCAGCCGGATGTGTCATCTAAATTTATTGGGAAAAACTGAGTTAAAATTTGCCATACAAATAACTTGGCTGATTGATAAGAAAACCAAATACATTCGACACACTTCCAAATGGAGAATTCCCATGTACATGTGTGGAGGTCGCCTTTACAGCTTTTGGGCTTGCCAAGTTTCTGGTCGGAGTATCTTGAACATAGTATAGTAAACACCGTTAGTCTCTCAACGTACAATGTATATAGCAATATATGAAAGCAATACTAATATATCGATCAGTCAACCTTGTTTTCCTTTAGACAACGAACTTGGTTGAGCACAATTCTACATATTTATTATCTCCTAAAACGGAGACCTATCTGTACATGGGAGGATCTCGCGTTTGTGTTTGCTACGACGAAATCCCCATCTTGTTGCAATTGTTGATCGTTAGGCCTGTAATGTTCACAAGTTTTGTCTAGAAAGATCAGCCACAAATAAAATAGAAGAATGATAATGTAGGATTGTAAATCCTACAAAAATCCACAGTTGATGGTCGATGTGTGTAATAGAACAAAACATAGAATTGAGAAATGAAATATAGTTGAGAACATATATCAACAGCAGTAACAAAAATATAGTAATAGCATCTCAAGAGCACAGAACTAAAATCACAATACTTTCTGATTCATAAGAAAGTTGTTTTATGACCAGTGAAAAATATCTGATTTTGCTCCCTTACCGACCTTACGGAGCGCTAAATTGGTTCATATAGCACAAAATTAGTTCAAAAGCCATTTATCTCCCTAACCACATATTGATAACTCAAGAGGGTTTTACCTCACAACCTACATGGTCCTAATTGAACTCCTCTTGAACGACGAATGAGGGAACACACCAATTAGCTCCTTCAGTCAGGACAATGCATAAGTTCACTATCATTTGGACCTTTATTTTTAGTACCTACTTCTAGAACACGTCTTTTGGACCTTTATTTTTATGTTGTTCCATGACTTGCTATGCCAAGAATAAAATGCCAAAAGAGAGTGATATTTGAAGTTGGCTTTACAACGCAGTTGCAAACTGAAATAGACTATATAATAAAGTTGCAAATTACATGGCGCGTAGGGTTTGGTTACGTGCATAAGGAACAACATCATGCACGATGCAACAAACCGAAATAAACCTATGATACATATGTGCCTTTTTGAATAGAAATAAAGTTGATTGGAACAAAGATCATTAGTTTCGTCAACACATCTCTCCCTTCCCCTTGTCTCCTTGCTACCCGCGGCGAGGGCTAGTCTTGAAGCCATCCATATCCTGCGAGATGGGTCGGGCGGTTGAATGATGTTAGGATAACACAACGTCGGGCAAAATTAATAATTATGATCCATACTGAACATAGCTTACCTCTTGGATCCGGAGTGAGCCCGGACGACGGGGAGCGGTAGTACGGCCGACATTCTCACTTGTAGGAGCCTTCTCTTTGTCCGCTTGTTGCCATGGCGGCGCATTTACCGCCTCAAAGTCATCCATGTCCTACGAGACAAGTTTGTGCGGTTGAATGATGTTAGGATAAAAACTACTAAACATATAGAAAAAGTATTAAGAAGCGTCAATAACAAAATAATTACCGTGCACAAATAGAAACCAAATTTAAGTTGGGATTATTTTGATCAAGCTATACAAATCCTACTAACCTACTATGCAATTTTTATAGATATTTCACAGGAATGTTGTTATTTCCCTAGTTCAAAAAGTATTTTCGGCACCAACAGAATGATTACTGCGCGCAAACGGTAATCAAAATAATGTTGGTATTATTTTGATTAGGCTTTACAAACCCTACTAAGCTACTCTACAATTTTCCAATTTGTATTAGGTATCTATCTACTTTTCTTGTTTAAAAAGTGTCTCCATCATTTTTTAAATATTACAGTGTGCAAATAAAAACAAAAAATAAAGATCATAATATTTCAATTGAGCTCTACGAAACCTATGTAGCAACTCCGGATTTTTTTTTTTGCAATTTTTAGATATGTCATGCTATTTTCCATGTTTACAAAGTGTTCTCTACACTAACAAAATAATTACCGCGCACAAACGGAAACCAAAATTAAGCTAGGATTATTTTGATTAAGCTCTACCTACCCTACTTAGCTACTCTCTATTTTTTTTAGATTTGAAAGTGGTACCTAGCTATTCTCCGAGGTGTCTTCCTATTTTTGCAGATTTAATCTAAATCGTTCGAGTACTGCAACAAAAACAATATCTGCGTGATGAACTAAAGTATATACAGCTCAAATGGTGTACTAGATAAAACAACTAAAATTATCTAATCTATTGAATAATATATCGCTATTTTTATTTGCTAACCGATAAGGTTTTGAAATAATGTACGAAGTTGCAAAAACAACTACCTGCAAAATGGCCGACCGAATCTGATGCTCCACCTATCTCGTCCACTACGAACTGCCAGGGCTTCACTACATGTCTTCTTCCCCTCTCCCCCTCTCTCTTCTCCCCCTCTTCTCTTTTTTCTGGAATTAAAATGGCATTTCCACCGATTTTTGGGCTTTAAGTACAAAGTTCCTGTCACCAGTTGAAATGGCGACAGGAAGCCACGGGTTCCTGTCGCCATTTCAACTGGCGATAGGAACATTGTTCACTTTCTGTCGCCAGTCCAAATGGCGATATGAAGTTGCACTGGCGACAGGCAGTCAACAGGGTCCCTATCGCCAATTGGAATGGCGACATGGACCTAGTTTTGTAAAAAAAATTTGACTATTTAATCTTGTAATTATCTTTTAAAATAATATTATTTAATTTTTTTCGCTAGATGGAGATGTATCGAGAGGTAGTTCCTACTTTTACCAGATAGTGGGAGAAGTGGGGATGAGACACAAATCAGATGACCCAGCGGTTGAGGGAGGAATGAGAGACTTACCGTGCATTTCTTCGAAAACGGGGTGGGATGATTCCTTCGCTGCACGGGGGTAAACCACTTTTTTTATTAGTTAAGAAATGGCATTGTTTGCTGTCAAAATAGGAAATATAGCCTCCTCCGGAGAGCAAAGCAAAAAATGGCACCGCGGACGCACCAACAGACAACATGTGTCGTCTACCGCATCACGGGTGGCCGGATCCCCCTGTCAATCCTAGGGCGCCTGGACCACCCACTATCGCACACCAGGCGGCCGGACCTACCTCATCTGCACTCCACGCGTCGGATTCCCCCTGCCAACCCGTCCCATCGCCAGGTCGCCTCACTGTCCCCCGCACGCAGAAAAATTACCATGCATTGTCCCGTCGCACGTCGTGTCCTTGTCGTCCTTTCGTTGCTTCACGGTCGGCAGAGTGCTTTCCCACGACTATAAAATCCGTCGCGTGTCGCTCTCATCCTCCACATCAACCATTTTGCTCGGTATAGAGAGACAGACGATCGAGTGAGCGAGAGGTAGCGCAATCGGCCAAAATTAGTTTCAATTTCACTGCCGATTTGAGAGTGTTTAAAGCAATGTTTAGCGATCGTATTAGTAGAGAAAGTTTTACATCAAGCGAAGATCTTCTAGAAGAGGTAATTTTTCGCATCCATTACGATTATTAACTTTGTAATTAGTGTTGGAGATGGCATAATTAGTCATAATTAATTAGTTGTAACTAGTTAGTCATAATTAATTAGTCACAATTAATTTAGTCATAATTACTTAGTCGTAGTTAAGTAATCGTAGTTAATTTTGTCGTAACTAATTAGTCATAATTAATTAGTCGTAAATAATTAGTCGTAATGAAGGATTTGTAATGAAGGATTCATAATTAATTAGTCCTAGTTAATTAGTCGTAATTAATTATTAAGTAATTAATTAGTCGTAGTTAATTGGTTGTCATTAAATAGTCGTAATTATTTAGTCATAATTAATTAATCAAAATTAATTTAGTCATATTTACTTAGTCGTAATTAGTTAGTCGTAATTAATTTAGTTAGAATTAATTAGTCTTAATTAATCAGTCATAGTTAGGTAGACATAATTAATTAGTCGTATGGATTACTATTTTTTGTGTGCATAAATTAAGTAGTTTTTATTATGCACTGATTAGGTTAAATTTGTACATAAGGATTACCGAAGTGTAGTTATTTTGGGGAGGTAGAGAAATGTGGACTAAATAACGTGACTGTTTATTTAATTGTGTACAGTAAACAATAGTGAATTGCTCGTGACATGCATATGAAGTGTATTGGATTGTTCTGGCTTTAAGTAATGTCCAACATACAAGACTTGCTTATGTTTTATGGTGATGATCTCGTACGGGGCGGGCCGGGTGGGTTGCACATGTCAAGATGCCAGCTCAAGGTGGTCCGGAACGGAGGGGTGGATGGGATTAATACTCACGAGCCGAGGAGCTGCATTCGGAGGGAGTTCGATATGGAGACAACAACGAAGAAGCTTGTCATCAAAGTGATCACCTGTACGAACATGGAAGGACAGGCGTACGAGAGTTACACAATGTGAATGGAAGCATTGCATGAGGCCAGTACTGCAGTACATATAGATTGCTGTGAAGCCCAATGCGGCGATATATCAGAGATCGATGGTGTACGTGAATTTCGTGCATAGGGTGCCAGCAAACCTTGATGATGTTGGTGCTAGTGGGGGCGAGGAAGCACATGCGGTGCGTGAAGACAAGAGCACAAAATGTGCTATTTTGGAGGACGACTATGAAGGAAGACTTGCAGAGAATTTTGTGCAAAATAAGGGGGCGGGACAACGATGGTCGACTCGCATTGACTGCCACATGTTTTTGCCGAACCAGCCGGCCGAGTTAGAGTCTGATGAGGACGCTGACCCAGGTTCGGATGGTAGCGAGGATGACACACCCAGGGTGCAGGGGGGTCATGGTTCGGTCGGCGGAATTATGTGAATGGAGGTGCCTTATGTGTCATCCAAATTGGATGATCTCGTAGTGTGGTCTCTTGTACTGCCACAGGAAGATGGGTCCCACTGGAGGTTTGATATAGACAACCTATTAGTTGGGCAACACTTCCCAAGCAAGGTTGTCGTGCAGCAAGCTATAACACGGTACACCATGGCCATCAACCGTGTGTATCGGGTGCACCGGTCCAACCCATCCCATTACACAGTAAAGTGTGTAGTGGAAGGTTGCCCTGGCAAGCTCAGCGCTCACAAGGCGAAGGGCTATGGCACGATCTTCGCGGTCACAACGATGATCGACCACACCTGCGAGCTGAGTGAGTCGCTGCAGCAGCATCGGAATGTGACTTCACTCCAACTTGTTTCGCACAACAGAGAGGAAGGAGGAGAACATTAGGTCGGCCTTGGAGATGTCGGGCTATGCAAAGATGCTGCAGAAGTGCAAGTGGCTTACTGGGAAGGTGAAAACCTACCTGAATTGTTCGATGAAGGATGCGTCTGTACTACTGGAGTTTCCACAACCGCAGTGCGACTGAGAAAACCCGGCTTGGATCATTCAGTCCATACACCTGTGGATCACCACCCGCATACCGCGTCTTGAGGATATCCGTGAAGAGAATCTCACACACATCGATTTTTCATATTTTATGTTGCATTCCACATATCGCTAACTTTACCTGTGTATAATGGCAGCCGAAGGTGCATTGCTTCTTCTTTCAATTGATTGACGGCTCGAACAAGTATGAAAGAGCATTCATCGAGTAGAAGTACATGTTCAACTATACGTTGCTCCCTGAGCAATACAAGTGCTGGAAACCTTACATACCAGAGATCGGGAAAGACAAGGGAAACACGGCGATAGAGCCCAATAAGCGAAAAAACAAAATTTGAGGACAATAAGACCAAGTCTTAATCGGACAAGGAAGGCTCCTCTTGGTGAGACGGCTGGCCATCCTAAGCGCTCCTCAAGTTGCAAGATCTGCGGATCAAAGAGGTAGGTCATGTTCAATTTGCATCTGGATTATTGATTTGGCCTTACGCTCTGCTATCATCATTCCATCTTCTAGCCCGTCTCATCTCTTGTAGAGTCGTAGTATAGAAATGTCTTCGGGACTAGCCACACCCGCAGGTTTGCAGGAGACAAGGAAGACACCGATGGGCCATCAATACTAGCTTCGTTTTGATCCACATTTTTTACCTATTCCAAAAAGGCGCACATATATCCTAGGTGCAGATCGATGACGAGGATTTAATAATCCTCAATTAATAAAACTATTTATCTGTAATATTTATTATGGATAATGATATCCTAACAACCATGAGAGGCACCCCTTGTCGTTAGAGTCTACAGTGACAAGGGAAGATTACGACCACATCATAGTCGTAAGATCTACTACGACCGTCTTATGTCGTAAGATCTACTACGACCATCTTATGGTCGTAAGGTTTGCTACGACCAGGTCAACTACGACCACCCTATAGTCGATGAAACCCACATATATGTGGACCTGATCGAATAGGGACCCTCTACACTGCGCTCATTCACGCGCGTAGTTAATACACATGTTGTTTGTCTCTGACATAACCGCACATGGTTCTATCTGTTTATGGCGTAACCACATGGTGAACGTGTAGGAGGGTGTCTCTCCGACAATAACTGTAACTAAGCGTGTGTATTCAACCAACTGTCAAGGCATCTCTTGGCATGCAACAACTGCCATCCCTTCAGAAGATATATAAAGGACAACGCCAGTGGATAGAGAGAGATATATCCAGAAGTTCATGACACACCCAATGCATTAGCCTTAGTTTCGGTGGCTTGTCTCACTATGTAAACACATTCAATACAAAAACACAGGAGTAGGGTTATTATTCTCTCCGGATAAGGTCTGAATCTGTCTAAAAACCCATGTCTCCTCTTGCATGATCTCGATTATAGTGTCCCCAATATTTATTCGTAAGATCGATATTAAAACATCGACAATCGGTTTGATGATTCATGCATGTTGTCGTTTCTAATGCACGTAACCAAACCCTGCGCGCCATATAATTTGCAACTACATTATGAAGTCTTTGAAATTTAATTCCCAAATATTTCGTCTATTTTAAATTTCGTTCTCTTTTTCGAAATGAATCGGTTCTGCAAACACTCCAGTCGTGAAAATAGCGCACGTGACAACCCTAAACCAAATATTTTTGTCTCTTCGCTCCGGAGGGGCTATTTTTTCTATTGCGGTGTCAAATAGTACCAAATAAGCCAAAAAAAAACTCGTATTCCAAATAGGGCGCATGAAATCATGCGCTTTCCTTGTATGCTTGACTTTTTATGTATTATCACATATACCAAAAATGGTCCAATCCCCACCATATTTCTTGTGTATTTCCTTGTATAGCTTGTACACATTGTACTCTATTTATATGCGCAAATAAGTAAACGATCCATGGTGTATTATCTAGGGGACAGTGAGGCGATCGAGCAATGGGGCGGCGCGACATAGGGTCGTCCGGGCGCCCGTGGGGTGGCAAGAGACACATGTCGCCTGTCGGCGCATCCGTGATGTTATTTTTTGTTTTTCTCTCGAATGGAGCTACATTTGCTATTTTGAACGCATTCAGTGTCATTTAAGCAAAAACTCGTCATGGTATTTTGACATATTGGTGGGAGGTTTTTTTCTTTACCCTTTTCTTGTTTGAAGGGCCTTTCTTCTCTCTTTCAAAGCTTCTAGAAGTAAAACTGAGCTGATAATAGCTCTCTGCTGTGCACGTGGAATTCTTTAGATGATACCCGTTAAAATGGTGTTTTTTTCTCTTTTTTTCCAGACAAGAGTTAAAATAGTTCATAGAAATATACATACACAGCATATAGTGTCTACTGTTAAGAACCCAGCTGCACATCCTAAACTAAACAATACACGCTATCGGACATAATAACACGAATTATTTTTGACAACCATTGCATAGCATAACATCGTGGCGTAGTACTTTGGCTTGGTATGTTATTTGTGTTAATTTTTCACTATAATATTTTTTTATTTGAACTCGTATTTTACAGATTACAAGGCTTACGATAACTATGCTAGCTAAATGTCCCCGCTATAACAATAATGTGGTTTTTTTTTCAAGCTAGGCATATTCGTCATGAGAGCCACATACGAGCCACGGATTGAGATCCCTGCATTAAAGTTGACGATGATCTAATAATTCTAAATTAATTAAACTATTTATCTATAATATTCGTTATAAATAATAATCTCTTTACACAACATTCAGAGGTACCCCTCATTATTAATAATAAGAGAGATTATAATTAACCAGTAGTCGTAAGTCATTCTATAATTACACTCTATGGTCGTAAGTCATTCTACGACCACCATATGGTCGTAAAATCTTATACGACAACCTACTGATCGTAAGTTCTATTATGATCACTTTATGATTGTAAGCTTTACTACGATCAGGTCAATCACGCCCACCCTATAATCGATAAAGATCACAGACATGTGGGGTAAATCGATGATTTTTTTAAAAAATAATATTATTAATTTAAAAGATAATTACAAAAATAAATAGTCAAAATAAAAAATTACAAAACTAGGCATTTGTTGCCAATTGAAATGGCGACAGGCTCCTGATGCCATTCCAATTGACGACAGGGCCTAGCCACTGGTGATAGGGGGCTCAATAGTGCCCAGAGCTCACTATCGTCATTTGAATTGGCGACAGGTCCCTGTCGCCAATTCAACTGGTGACAGGGATCCTTAATTTTTTTAATTTTAAAATTTGAAAAACCGCTATTTCAAATGGCAATAGGGATCCTGCAGGTCCCTGTCGCCATTCCAAATGATAACATAATTTCCCCTATAAACTCACTTTTATTCACAACAAAAAAGAAGGGAGGGAAGGGACAGCAGTAGAGGGGAGGAGAGAAGCTAGCGAAGTGTTGTCCGTCCGGTCGCCCACATTTCAGGTAATTTTTAAATTGAATGGATTACATAGTTTTGGATATACAGTTACGTAGTGTAGTATGTTGTAGATAATCCTTTTCGGTGGGTAGTCTAGTTTTAGATATATGGTTAATCGTGGAAATCTTGTTTACGGTGCAGTACGTCAAATCTGTCGGACACCACCAACTTCAAAATTTACTACGGCCAAGGGACTATTCTTGAGGGTCCCGAGGGAATTGATTTGCGTTATTTTCAATTGGCAACTGTGCCCCTTCCAAGACCAGAGCAGCGTACATGGGGCGCTGTGACACGGTGGTTGTTTCACTCATTCGATTTGGACCAGGCTGTGTATGATCTAAGATTGAGTTGCCTTGCTCTCCAAGCAACACAACGCACATATTAGGAGCTAATGCAGCTCAAGGGAACAAGGTCATGACAGTCATATGTACACATGGCGAGATAGGAAGGGTGGGAGTTGGTCCTTCTAGCCCAAGCTTATGCCAAGCCCACTCCTTCATCGGTAGCTGAACAAGATGGGGGTGGTGAGTGATGCCGAAGAAGAAGTCGGGGACTCCAGCCACAGCGTGGCTCACATAATGGCCAAAGCTCCCAGAGTTGTTGATGTTGTCAATTAAAACCCTGTGCGAAAGTAGCTCCTTCAGTCAGGACAATGCACAAGTTCATTGTCATTTGGACCTTTATTTTTAGTGCCTACTTCCAGAACACATCTTTTAGATCTTTATTTTTATATTGTTCCATGCCTTGCTACACCAAGAATTGAATGCCAAAATAGAGCGAGATTTGAAGTCGGTTTTACAATGCAGTTGCGAATTGAAATAGACTTTATAATAAAGTTACAAATTACACGGCGCGCAGGATTTGGTTACGTGCATAAGGAACAACATCATGCATGATGCAACAAACCGAAATAAACCTATGATACATATGCATCTTTTTGGAATAGAAATAAAGTCGATTGGAACAAAGATCATTAGTTTCGATGGCCCATCGCTCCCTTCCCCTTGTCTCCTTGCTACCCGCGGCGGGGACGAGTCTCGAAGTTATCCATGTCCTACGAGATGGACCAGACGGTTGAATGGTGTTAGGATAACTGTGGATATCATGGGGATATGCTCATGACCTTAGGATGATGACACAATAGGCAATGGTGTTGAAGGTTTGTCGAAACACTCGTTTTTGGCAAAGTCCAGCTGTTGTCAGGTTGTAGGCGGTCAAATCAGCCAGGGCGGCAGTCAGACCGGCCATTGTGGCGGTCAAACCGGCCACCTCTGGCAGTCAGACCGGCCAATGGGTTGCGGTCTGAACGGCCATAAAGTGACTTTCGAGTTTGGAGCCGGGCCAAAAAAATAGAGGGTGTGAGCAAGAGAGGGGATTCCTCTACACTTGTTCTCATAATTTTTGGAGCTTCAAGTCAAAATTTCTATTCAATTAAAAATTTTAGAGAGGTTTCGAATTTTCAGGGAGAAAATTTGGCTCGATCCTTCTTTGGGCGGTCGAGACCCGGCTAGGTGGTCGAGCCGCCATGGGTGGCGGTCTGACCGGTTTTGACTTGTTCGTCGGCCAGCTTGGCAGCGATGTTTGTTGGTTAGGTCAAGTTCATGGGTTTTAGTGTATATGTGTTGCATGATGCATGTTTTGACTAACGTGGGTCAAGTTGCGAAGAACTTATTCCCGGAATAGATTTCTTTGTCTATTGTTGTGCAGGAAGCTTGGAGGTCAACGATGGTCAACGGCGAGGATGATCGGGATTAGGTTTGGAGAGCTGAGGTTCAGAACGATTGAGGATACCGGGTGAAGTCAGAAGACTCAAGCATTGCGCAAAATGGACAAGGATGACCGAACGGGAAGTTCAGTGTGACGGGTTGCATCAAGCGGCGCGAGGGTCGGTGCAAGTGCCATGGTGGTTTCGGTGGGAGCCGGATGGGAGAGACTTGCCGACATGAAGAGAGCCGTTGATCAACCTACACGTGGCGAAGTATGGGATTGCTTCATGAAGATTTGGACTCGGTCTTTGGAGAAGGGTCGAGAAGGGGTATTTTGGTATCTTCACCTAAATACCGCCTTGATGGCTTTTGGCTAAACCACGGTGTAAGGAGAAGTGGTTTAGGTCAAGAGAAGATAAGACGGTGCTTTAAAATACGTGCATGAGTAAAACCCGTTTGTGTGCGGTCTTAACGGGTGCCTATTAGGAATATCCTTCTAGAAACTAACCTCCACTATAAATACAGGAGGGTGCTAGTTTTGCACCCCTCAACCCTTATACCTAAAACCCTAGTTTGTGTTTTAGGATTAGGAGAGAAAAGTGGAGAGGTTAGGGTTCTAGAGAGTTGGATTGATTGTGTGCTCAAGTGTTGAGCCTTTGTCCTCCTATATGGAGTGGCTGTAAACCAGTATCAATCTCAAATCAATCCAAGCAAGATTCCTCAATATGAGTCTACTCTTGTTCTTGCTCTCTATTTTGTGATTTTTGGGCTTTCTTTGATCCGTTGGTTTTCCTTTGGTTTCTGGCCAGAATCTTGCTTGCTGTGACATGTGGGAATACCTCTAGAATAATCTTCATCATCGTTTACCCACGAGCAAGTTTTTAAATTATATTTTGGTTTTGACTCGGTTTTTGAAGCAACCTTCACTCAAACTGAAAAAGGTTGGAACTTTGGCAATGATCTTCATGATTGTTGATTGGAATAGGTTCCTGACATCCTAAAGAAGATATGTTACAAGTTTCATGAAGTTTGGAGTTGTGGATCAAAAGTTAGATTAATTTGTGATTTTGAGTTCGGGACTGATTTTATTGTTCATTGGACTAGAGGTCAGACCGTCCATGGTAAGAGGTCAGACCACCCCTGGTGAGAGGTCTGGCGCGCCCAACTCTTTATGAATTGAGTTTTTGATATTTTTGGTCGTTTTGCTTCAATGTTTTAATTGGATTCAATACAAGTCTTCCGCTATGCTTGTACATTGATCTTCATAGCTCTCATAGCTATTGGAGTGAAAACTGTGTTGAATCCGATCAAGGTGAAAAAGAGACAGTGCCCCTATTCACCCCCTCTAGGCGCCTTTTAGGTCCAACAAGTGGTATCAGAGCCTAGTTAGTTTCTTAACCGGACATTGAACTGGCGATGGAGAAGTACTCCACTAAGCCGCATATCTTCGATGGGCTCAACTATGCCTATTGGAAGAATCGCATGCGTGTCTTCCTTCAGAGCGAAGGTCAAGCCATATGGGAGATTGTTCGAGCTCTGCTCGTTTTGCCCGAGGTTGCTACACAGGCTTCAGCAGCCCTCTTGGCTAACAACCATAAGGCAAAGAACCTCCTATATGTCGGGCTTGGTAGACATGAGTATGACATGATTTGTAATCTTGAGACCGCGCACGAGATTTGACACACCCTTGAAACCTACCATGATGGTTCGTCCCAAATCAAGCAAGTACGCCAGACGGTCTTCAAGCGAGAATACAACAAGTTCGAGATGCGTCCTGGAGAGAGCATCGATGATGTATTCACTCGCTTTAACAAGGTGATTAATCAGTTGAGAGCAGTAGACATTGAGTATTCTTTGTCTGAGAATGCCACACATCTCTTGGCTGCAATCAACACCAAGGAGTGGGAGATGAAGGCTACTGTCATTGAATAGAATGCCAATCTCTCTAATCTCTCTTTGGAGCTGCTCTATAGCAAGCTCAAGACTCATGAGATCAAGGGAGTTAGTTATCCTAAGAAGGAGAACATGGCTTTGGTGGCTGACCCTCTTAAAAGAACTTCTGATTATTCTTCCGAGTCTTCCTTTGGATTTTCACTTGGTTGTTTATCTGCAATCTATAAAGAGGAACTTGAGAGCATTCCTGAGGCTAAGTTAGCCCTTCTAGCTAAAAAATTCACACGGGCCTATAACAATGTGAGAAACAAGAAGAGAGGCGGCCATGTGACATGCTATGAGTGTGGAGAGCTCTACCATATCCAAGCGAATTGCCCAAAGCTAAAAGGGAAGGGCAACCACAAAGAGGAGAAGGCAACTTGGAGAAAGCCTCAAGGGAACAAGTCCAAGTTTGATGCTGCCAAGCTCATGAAGGGCGCTCACCGGGTCCTTGCCGCTTTTGGAGAGCAATCCATGAGCGATGTGGACTCCGGGAGCGAGGAGAACAAGGAGGAGGAGCTCTCTCGAGACAAGAAGAAAGGGAAGGCAAAAGACTTCACCAGCATGTTTTCATTGCTGACTCCGTCAACATTGATGACATCGATGAGGTACCTCCATCCTATGAAGTCCTCTCTACTAGATGTGACACCATCTTTGAGCAACTGCTTAGCCAGAATAAGGCGTTAGAGTTCACCATGGCTAAGAATAAGGACTTAGAGTCACAAGTTGATAATCTCACACTAGAACTTGTGAATGCTAAGAATCTTGATGTTGATGAATGTTCATCCTGCCATGCTTTACACTCTAAAGTTGCTAAATTGTAAAATGCTCATGATGTTGCCTTGCACCAACTAGAAAATGCTAGGACTGAGTTAATTGAAGTTAAATCTGCTCCATGTGGAAAAATGCTTAGAATCTAGCAAGTTGGTTGCTTCTGATAAGGTTGAGTCTAACACTTGCTCTTTCTGCTTAGAACGTGAACATGAAGTAAAAGACATATTAGAAGCAGTTAGAGCTAAGTATGCCAAGCTTAAGAACAAAATTTGTTATGCTCCTTGTGCTTCATGTGAAGCTCTTAAACTTGAAGTTGCTATTCATAAGGAGAAGCATGCTAGAGCCATTAAGGCCAAAACTTGTGAATCATGTTTTAATATTGGAAAAGGGAATACTTATGTTAAGGATACATTAGAAAAATTCTCTAAGGGTAAGAAACAGTTAAACATGATTCTTGACAAGTCCAAAACTCCTTATAAGAAGCAACGGTTAGGATACAACTTTGCCCAAGACAAGTCCAAGCCAACTTCTATTCAAGTCTTAGAAAATGGCTTAGTTGAGTTCAAAATCTAACCTGCAAAAACCATTTTCAAATCTGCAGGTTTTGCCTAACCATCTTTTGAGCCAAAAGGTGCTTCTCCCAGTGGTACCAAGTACCATTGCACCTATTGCAAGAAGGATGGACATTTGCTTGAGTTCTGTTGGTATAGGTTGAAAAATGCTAGGAAAAATCTTGCTAGAATTTTATCTTATCAACCTAGAGCCTTCATGAGACATGGTCATCTAGAAAATAAACCTGGACTAGGATTTGTTTCACATGCTCATCATCACCATGTTCCTAGACAGGATGCTTCTCATGTTCGTGTAACCATTGCTCATGATAGAACCTAAAGTAGGATCAAGGATAGCAATTCTGCTTTGTATACTACTTGCAAACGTGTGTCTCAGTACTAGGTTCCCAAGTCATGTTTAACTAATCCCAATATTGAGACACATCGATCTTCTGTGCCTTGATTTTCAGGATCGTCGCAGAAGGGGGAAGAACACGTGGTTAAATCGACTCATTTATTCACGCCACATGATCGGAGACTCAAGATGGTTCACCTCCTTCACGCGGTCGACAGGTGATGACTTCATCACCTTTGGAGATAATACACAAGGGCGGATTGAAGGAACGAGATCGATCAGGATAAACGACAAATTCATCCTGAAGGACGTCGCTCTTGTGGACAAGCTATGGTACAACTTGCTTGCTATCTCGCAGCTTCTTGATGATGGCTATGAGGCTAGATTTAAGAAAAATACTTGTCGTGTGCTTGATTCAACTGGTGAGCTTGTTTTTGGGATTTCTAGAGCTAGTAAGATCTTTGGAGCTGACTTTTCTGAATCTCTTATTGGTTCTCTCAAGTGTTTGATTGCATCTTCTTCTAAGTTTTGGCTTTGGCACCGTCGTTTAGGGCACATTGGTTTTGATCATCTGACGCGAGTTAGCAGCCTTGATCTCATGAGAGGTTTGCCCAAACTTAAAACCATCAAGGATGCTATATATGTGCCCTGTAGGCATAGCAAGCAAGTTGCCGCCTCACACCCTTCATTGACTATTGTCATGACTGATGAACCGGGACAGTTGCTTCACATCGATACTGTAGGTCCTGCTAGGGTTCGGTCAGTCGGTGGAAAATGGTATATTCTTGTCATAGTCGATGATTTTTCAAGATACTCTTGGATGTTCTTTCTTGCTTTGAAAGATGAAGCTTTTGATCATTTTCATGATCTTGTTCTTCGCTTGGCTTCTGAACTCCCCAGTGTCCTGAGAGCGATTCGCAGTGACAATGGCACGGAATTCAAGAATGTCTCATTTACATCTTTTTGTGCTGAGCGTGGCATTGAACATTAATTCTCTTCTCCATACGTCCCCCAACAAAATGGCATGGTGGAAAGAAAAAACAGAACCTTAGTTGAGATGGCTTAGACGATGCTAGTTGAGTATAGCACTCCGAGGAGGTTTTGGGCTGAAGCTATTACTATAGCTTGCCATATTGCCAATCATGTCTTCTTGAGACCGTCTTTGGGTAAGACATCATATGAGTTTCGGTTTGGTAGAAAACCCTCTGTTTCTCATTTTTCAAGTTTTTGGAGCTAAGTGTTTCATTCTCAAGACAGGAAACCTAGATAAATTTGAGTCAAAAACTTCTGATGGTTTATTTCTGGGTTATCCTGCACATTCGAGGGGTTTCCGAGTTTTTAATGTTGAGACTAACGTTGCCCAAGAGACATGCAATGTCACATTTGATGACACTAGTCCTAGTGCTAGATCAGACATTTTAGATGATACACAGGCGACAGAGACCATTTTTGTAGAGGAAGATGATGATGGAGTCGATGATGCTTTCCCACCTGCTGCTGATGCTCCTATTTCAGCTCAAGAACCTGCTTCGACTACTTCACCTCCAAATGAGGCTCCTGCTGCATCTTCATTATCAATAGTACCTGCGGAGGTCGAAGGGATGCTATCTCCCCCGGGCGCTCCACTTCACATTCAGAGGCATCATCCTCCGGATCAGATCATTGGACATCTTCATGAGCGAGTCACCCGCTCCAGGTATCATGATCCGAGTCTCTACTCCCATTCTACATTTGTTGTTTCTTTCGAACCCCACGATATATCACATGTTTTATTTGATTCTAGCTGGGTTAATGCCATGCATTAGGAGTTAGAGAACTTTGAGAGGAACAAGGTTTAGAACCTAGTAGAGCCTCCTAGTGGTCATAATGTGATAGGAACCCATTGGGTGTTCAAAAACAAACAAAGTGAGGATGGTTCTGTGGTTAGAAATAAGGCTAGATTGGTAGCTCATGGTTTTAGCTAAGTTGAGGAGTTAGACTTTGATGATCGGGACTAGGCTTGGAGAGCTGAGGTTCAGAACGATCGAGGATGCCGGGTGAAGTCAGGAGACTCAAGCATGGTGCAAAATGGACAAGGATGGCCGAATGGGAAGTTCGGTGCGATGGATTGCATCAAGTGGCGCGGGGTCGGTGCAAGTGCCATGATGGTTTCGGTGGGAGCCAGATAGGAGAGACTTGCCGATATGAAGAGAGCCGTTGATCAACCTACACGTAGCAAAGCATAGGATTGCTTCATAAAGATTTGGACTCGGTCTTTGGAGAAGGGTCGAGAAGGGATATTTTGGTAACTTCAACTAAATACCGCCTTGATGGCTTTTGGCTAAACCAGGGCGCAAGACAGCGCAAGGAGAAATAGTTTAGGTCAAGACAAGACGAAGACAACGCTTTAAAATGCGTGAGCAAAACCCGTTTTTGTGTGGGCTTAATGGGTGCTCATTAGGAATATCCTTCTAGAAGCTAGCATCCACTATAAATACGGAAGGGTGCTGGTTTTACACCCCTCAACCCTTATATCTAAAATCCTAGTTTGTGTTTTAGGGTTAGGAGAGAAAAGTGGAGAGGTTAGGGTTCTAGAGAGTTAGATTGATTGTGTGCTCAAGTGTTGAGCCTTTGTTCTCTTGAATGGAGTGGTTGTAAACCAACATCAATCTCAAATCAATCCAAGCAAGATTCCTCAAGATGAGTCTCTTCTTGTTCTTACTCTCTATTTTGTGATTTTGGAGATTTCTTTGATCCATTGGTTTTCCTTTGGTTTCTGGCCTGGATCTTACTTGCTGTGACATGTGGGAATACATCTAGGATCATCTTGATCATCGTTTACCCATGAGCAAGTTTTTAGATCATATTTTAGTTTTGACTCGGTTTTGAAGCAACCTTCACTCAAATGAAAAAATATCGGAACTTTGGCAATGATCTTCATGATCGTTGATTGGAATAGGTTCCTGACATCCTAAAGAAGGTATGTTTCAAGTTTCATGAAGTTTGGAGTTGTGGATCAAAAGTTAGATCAATTTGTGATTTTGAGTTCGGGCTAATTTTACTGTTCATTGGATTCAATACAAGTCTTCCAATATGCTTGTACATTGATCTTCATAGCTCTCATAGCTATTAGAGTGAAAATCGTGTTGAATCCGATCAAGGTGAAAAAGAGACAGTGCTTTTATTCACCCCTCCTCTAGTCGCCTTTTCAGTCCAACAATAACACAACGTCAGGCCAAAATAATAATTATGATGCGTACTGAACATAACTTACCTCTTGCATCCGAGTGCACCCGAGTGACGAGAAGCGGTAATACGACCAACATTATCACTTGCAGGAGCCTTCCCCTTGTTCGCTTGCTGCCTGCGGCAGCGCGGCTAGTCTCGAAGTCATCCATATCCTGCGAGACAAGCTAGACGGTTGAATGATGTTAGGATAACGCAACGTCGGACCAAATTAATCATTATGATGCATATTGAACATAACTTACCTCTTGGATTCGGAGTACGGCCCATGGTATCACTTGCAAGAGCCTTCCCCTTGTCCGCCGACCAATTCACGACCAGTTAGTGATTATGTTCGACCAGTCTACGACCAATCCATATCTAGTAAAACTGAAGGACCTTCTTGTGTATTCTTCCCTTGCCTCACGATATCTGGTTGAACTCTAGGTGAGATATTTTGTCATCCATGGACTGTTCAATACTTTCTCGATCAAGTGACGGATAACTTCATTTGGTCGACTTTTCGACCACTAGTGTTACAGCCATGAACTTTCTTTATCCGACAACATCGAGTGGCCTAGAGAAATATCTCTCCTGTTATGTTAGGAGGGCCAAATCCCATATCCAACCAGTTACATCCTTCCGTATGTTTCATAGCATACCCGAAAGCTACCTTTATAACTATCCAGTTACGGAATAGCGTTTGGCAACCCCTAAATGTACTATTACACATGTAGAAAATCATGTTGATCTTAGGTCTAAGGATTATACATTATCATTGCTTGAGACCAACTGATGACACATAAAATCATAAAAATCTCAATAGCGTCTCAAGGTGGGTCAATCCAACACCATGTTCTCTAATATGTGTTCACATTATTGATTTGATATCCCTATATCCATGACTGGTGAAACATAGTCATCAATTAATACATGTGTTGGTCGATAAGTCACCAGTGTCCCGACCAGGGATACATTTAGAATGACATCATATAAGTTAAAGAGCTTCACCAATAAGCCACATACTTGTTAATCTTTATAACTGATAATTCATTCAAGGAACATAATAACATTTATTCTATAATTCATAAATATAGACGTGATATAATCATCTCTATGATTGCTTCTAGGGCATATCACCAACAGCAGCCTCGTGTCGTGGGGGGTCGTAGACGACCCTGACGCAACGAACCCTCGTCCGATTGGAGTACCACTCCATGTACTCCGCGTACATCTTGGGGTCGTAGGGAGCATCTTCTGGATGACGTCACCAAAGGCGCTGATCCAACCCTGGACCCAAGAGAATATCTTGTACGCCTAGGAAGTCGTAGCAGGTACTCCTTCCTAGTGTACCTATGGAAGGTGAAACGATTGTTTCGTAAGTATGTAACGCAAATTGTACGAAAGAAGTAAAACATGAACTTACGGATGGATGTTCGGTGGCACCCATTGCCCCAAGAAGGCTGGGACCTCCTGTCGCAAACCGAATTGGCGCATGACCCACTGCACCTCGTACTCCTCTATGAAGACATCGTGGGCCAAGCACCTCCACGTGTACCACAAGTGGTGGTCTCGCGTGCACAAGCTCGACAGGCCTCGAGGCGCACGCACGTACACCCTTTCGGGATTGTACGATGTTCAGATGATATGGTCATCCATCAGCTGATCGAACATCGCAGTTCGGGTAGGACACGTGCATGGTGATCGGCGTGTAGGTGACCTATGAAAAAGAACAATGAAAACTTAGCACACGAAATTGAATTACATTACGAAAAAAAATAAATGTTCAGGAAACTTACCCGTCGGCGGCACAACACCGTATCCATGGTCGGTCGGTCCACGTCGTTGCCCTCGGCGTACATGTTGATTGTGTATGCTCACAGGTCCAGCTGTGGTCGTTTGATCTAAAAACACTCGAAGGACCACAACTGAAGGAGCAACGGGCATCTAGAGAGGACGGAGTTGTCTTGAACCCGGTGGCACGCATCGCACAGTCCCCGGTACGTCGCGCACAACACCGTCGGGCCCAGGCGTACGGCTGGATGTCCACCTCCTCCTAGTCCACCAACTGCTGTGCGTAACGGATGTAGTGTTTGTCGACGCTGTTGTCGTGGGACCCCACGAACATCACCCAACCGAACATCCACAAAGAATAGGCCTCAAAGTGGCTCCTCATCGTGTGGTCGGATGCGTCCTCTACCATACGTTTGGACTGCAAGAAGACATATACACGTCAACAAGGTTCACAAACCAATAGATGCAAGAAGACAAGAGTTACGAAGATTTACATAGAACTAGCATATCCACTTCAATGTTGGCCCGTGGACGCTACTGAACTCCCTGTAGCCATAGTCCGGCGGTAGCACCCCCTGGAACCTCGCCAGGAACTCCGTGCGCCATGTGGCAGGGATGCCGTACGCCGCCAGGGGAGCCGGCGCAGGGCAACCCGGTCAGAAAAACCACATCCTAAAGCGTCAACGTCATCTCCCAGCACAGGAGGTGAAACGTGTGCGTCTCCGGCCTCCACCGGTCAACCAACGTTGTTAGGAGGCACCGATTGTACAGAAGTCGCCTGGACGTACGACCACCGCCCGCGCAGTCTTGACCATCCTCACTAGTGGAAGGAGACCTGTCGCCCTCAAAGCGCGTCAAAAATTATTAAGAACAAACGTTAGTCCACCCAAAGTAGTCAGACTGCAAAAGAGTACACGAATGTCGTAACTGCACCTACCTTGGAACCCAACATGGGTTCATCCCTCCACGCTCTCATGGGCGTGCGCAGCCGCAGCGCACCAAGCTCAATCGACGCCTCATCATCCTTGGGGAGGATGGTACTAAGGCGGCTACGATGATGCGCGTCAATGATCGGATCAAGCAACTCGTACGACCACTACGCAGTGTGTCCTGGGTCCGCCGTACCTGAAAATTCAGTGCATATATTGTAAAAACTACGAAACATATACAAAAAGTAATAAAAAGCGTCAATAACAAAATAATTACCGTGCATAAATAGAAACCATATTTAAGTTGTGATTATTTTGATGAAGCTATACAAACCCTACTAACCTACTCTGCAATTTTTACAGATATTTCGTAGGAATGTTGCTATTTCCCTAGTTTAAAAAGTATTTTCAGCACTAACAGAATGATTATTGCGCGCAAACGACAATCAAAATAATGTTGGGATTATTTCGATTAGGCTTTACAAACCCTATTAAGCTACTATGCAATTTTTATAGATTTGTAATATGTATCTATCTACTTTCCTTGTTTTAAAAGTGACTCTAACATTTTTTAAATATTACCGTGTGCAAATAAAAACAAAAAATAAAGTTCATAATATTTCAATTCAAATTTCACGTAACCTTTGTAGCAACTCTAGAATTTTTTAAACAATTTTTTAGATATGTCATATTATTTTCCATGTTTACAAAGTATTCTCTGCACTAACAAAATAATTACCACGTACAAACGAAAACCAAAATTAAGTTGGAGTTATTTTGGTTAAGCTCTATCTACCCTAGTTAGCTACTCTCCAATTTTTTCAAATTCTAAAGAGGTACCTAGCTATTCTCTAAGGTGTCTTCCTATTTTTGCAAAGTACTGCAACAAAAATAATATCTGCACGATGAACTAAAGTATACACAACTCAAATGATGTACTACATAAAATAGCTAAAATTATCTAATCTATTGAATTCTATGTCACTATTTTTATTTACTAACCGACAAGTTTTCGAAATAATGTACGAAGTTGCAAAAACATGTACCTGCAAAATGGCCGATCGGATCTGATGCTCCATCTGTCTCCTCCACTATGAACTGCCAGGATTTCACCGCGTCTCTTCTCCCCTCTCTCTTCTCTCTCTCTTCTCTTTTTAGAATTAAAATAACATTTTCCCCAATTTTAGGATTTTAAGTATAAAGTTCGTCATTTCAATTGGCGATAAGAATACTGTTCATTTCGTATCGCTAGTCCAATTAGTCCAAATAACGATAAGAAGTTGCACTGACTACTACAGTGAACATCTCTATCGCCAAATCGACTATTTAAGTTTGTGATTGTCTTTTAAAATAATATTATTTTAAAAAAATCTCAGAAAGGTCAGGTCGTAGGCACGTTCGTGGACGAATGGACCTCTGCATAAAGCATTGGAAAAAGGAGCCGTGGGCCCCGCTCGGCCGCTCCCATGCCGAGCACAAGTCACCGTATGAAGATTTATCAAACATGGACGTACGGTAGATCTATCACTAGCCTGTGTAATCTCGTAGATCAACACATTGATTGGGCACATGACGCCTTGACGCGCAATTAATTAGTCGCACAAAGTTGCTGTGTTGTGCTCGGGTGGTGGTTAAACCGGTAAACTAGTGCATCATCGATGTATCTTAACTATATTATGTCAATAAAATTATATGTGAAAGAGAGTGAGAGAGAAAAAAAGGCATATATCGTTTCTTCCTAAAGAGATTATCGTACACGTGAAATAAGATATTATACATTAATCTACTCTAGTTAATATGTAGACTTGTTTACAAAGAAAATTGTAAAATATAAATATTATATAGTATGCTAGAGACTATCTATTAAAGATGTTGTTTCTAAAGATAACGTAGTATATATTAAAGACAATATTATCTCTAAGAGATGCCCTTGCTTCCGTCCGAATATGAGTTTCCCGACATCATTTTTGTTAGCAACGGCACATTCTATTCGTAAATCCTAATGCTTGACATGTCCCCCAATTTGAGACAAAAATAATCAAGAATATACATATTTTCGGGCACGATCTGTCATCAAAAGGGTTTAATTTCCCGATGTAACCCCGTGACCGATCTAAGTATGGTTGCACTGACCTGTTTTATATCTACTCTGAAACTAGTGCGCTACTACCATTTTGGTGGAGTTTTTGCATCACATGCAAGATGACTTGGATATGTTTTTTTGGGCGAACGAATTAATAAGGCATTGAGACGTCAATTTGGTAGTTGTCCAGTGAAAAATCTATCATTGCCGCCGCAGGCTCACCGGCCGCTGGATCAATCCCTTTCAGAGGGAGAGAGAGATCGAAGAAGGGAGAAAAATACGGAAATAAGTCGCTTTCTTCCGTAGGAATGCGGAGATATCCACCGTAGCTCTGACGATAAAAATGAAAACGGTATCATCTTTGCCGTCGGCGTTCGGGTGGGGGCTGGATACTGACCTTAACGAGTTATTATCGGGCTTCATTCGAAATTGATATGATTCGATTTAAAATTATTTTATTTATTATTTAAATTGTTATTTTAAAAGCGAGCTAATGAGTCATTATCAAGCCAAGTCTCGTTAATCTTTTTTCGTCCCAAATCGATCCATTTCAATTTTAACAAATTAACCGCTGTAATCGAATCAATTTTGATTCAAGCTCGTAACGAGTTTTTTTTCCGACCCGGTAGGGTATCCCAAAGAATTCACTTCACACTTCACAGGTAGCTGCCCACAACCAACACACACAAGGCGCTCTGCAGTCTCGACAAGAACAAAAAAAAAGACCGGGTGTGCGTATTCATTCATCTACACCGGCGGATAAGAAGTCGTGATGTGATTAAGCAGAGTGTGGAACACCTATAGCTCCACGAATACTTGAGCCGAATTGTTATCGTGTGAATGGTGGCGTGTGCCTTTCTCCCAACCAGTGAAGGGGTTTGTTTGGATGGGAACGGATTAGGTCCAGTCTACGAGGCTTCGGTTTTGGAACTCGGACGAGAAACCAACTGAAATTTCAGATGGAGTTCTGCATTTGTTTTTTGGCCGTAAAATGAGAAGGCTTGTCCAAATGAGATGACTTTAGAGCTTGGTTTGGCAGCACAAGAAACCGTACAGATAGCTTGTGTGCCTCAAGAGCTTTCTTTTGCGTAAGAGCTGGAGCTAGAAAGGTCCAGACGAACACTCCTCACTTCGTTTTCTCAACAACCAACAAGTTGGGCAACGAGCCAACCATCCAAATCGATCAGACTAGCACGACAAGTGTATTATTGTATACTATACACCATACACAAATGACGTAACCCATGGCTATCATAAAAATCGACGCCACACTTACTGGCGTAAGGAGTGTTCCATCCCCTAATACAAAAAAAATACCCCAGATGCAGCTGAAAACCTTCGAATACTTCGAAGGAAAGCTCTTGGGTATCTTGACCTTTTCTGTTGCAACAAGGCAGTTCGGATACAATATTTCTCTTCTGTCTGTATACTAGCAAAAAGGCAAACACAATCTTCCCTTAAAGCTGTTGGAACCATATAACTTCTCGACAAGGAGAATATGCTGCGGTCTCCAGTTTCCTGTACACACCAGATGACCAGACCACCTTCCGGTTTCAAAGAATTCGCTCAATGGTGCAGTTTGATAACTAGTTCGCCTCACAGTATGCAGGGCTGATAAGAAGGGCACTTCGATGCTGAAGATATTAGAGGGGAACGGGAATTTGTTGCTGTCACGACAAATGACATATTAGAATTCACCTTGCACTTGCTCACTATCCTATGATCAATATCCAAGAATGATGGAAAGAAAAACCATTACTATGCTACTAATACCAGGCATCATCACAGGCCATCTCAAAAGTGGTGTAATAAAAAGGTAACAATCTTT
The DNA here is from genome assembly GCA_036346405.1 of Phyllostachys edulis. Classification (NCBI taxonomy): domain Eukaryota; kingdom Viridiplantae; phylum Streptophyta; class Magnoliopsida; order Poales; family Poaceae; genus Phyllostachys; species Phyllostachys edulis. Next base: position 47,695,516 of record CM070557.1, on the reverse strand, counting down.
GCAGGCAAAGCATGCTTTTTGAAACACATAGATATTGTTGCTCTACAGGACGGAAATATACGGGTACACAAAATAACGCTAACCGCTGAAACTTTAATCATACAAAGACTTAGCAGATTGAACCCTCGTCTTCTTGCTTTTGGCTTTCACGACCTTCTCCTCAGCCTTTTCATTTTTTGACACGGCCCTGGCAATTGCTTTCATTTTCCTCACATTTTGGGACCTTTTAATTTGCACACCCTTTTTAATTTTCCTGGTTAAAGAGAAAAAACGGTCAGGTAAAAAAAAGATATTCATATTACGCCCAAGAATATGTGTCCAGAAAGCAACAATGCACACTCCAAGGACGACAGCTAAGCCATACCAGAAGTAAAGCACAAGTGCATATTTGACTACCATCTCTATGGAACTTTAACTCACTCACTTTCAGCAGCATCTCAGCAAACTTTAACAGGAAGTCTTGTGAGGGGATAGGAGAATAATGAATACCATATAAATGGAACTTTAATCCGCTTTCAGTAGCATCTAACCAAACTTTAATAGCAAGCCCCCAAGCATGGAGAATGGGCAAAAAATCTTGACATCGTCACAACGCATGATAACTTTCTCAAATCCCTTACTGGTAGCACATATAAATGTTATGGTGCTAATTGCTTGAAATATCTAATGAATTAAGAAGATGAAAGGCCATAAACATAAATATGTAGTCAGTCTACAGTGGAATTATCTCCCCAATCATAAGCAAGGTGTTTTCATGTTCCAAAAAACTGTTACGGTGTTATTCTAAAAAACTTTTGTTAGGGCCAACTTGGCATTTTTAATGGTGTGCTGTGAAATCTAGTTAGTTAAAAGAATCTTTACAGTAATAGTGAAATATTTTTTTCCATTTGGTTGATGGATTTACGAGATTTGCAAATGAACAGGGGCAATATACACAGGCATACAGAAGAATTCTTCTTCTTCATCATTTTCTTTTGCAAAGATATATAAGGTAAAATGAGGTGTGCCCATTTGTGTACTGTTAGCATACGCTTGGGGCAAGAGGTAATAACTAGCTCAGCATCCATTATTTTTCATTTGTTTAAACTCTGGCAACTTGACTTTTACTCCCAATTTTCTATCAACTTCGCGAATTTAGTTAACCCATTTATCGTAGAAAAAGTTACAAATACCATGTGACTCGAACAACTTAAAAGATTGTATGTGGACAATTTGATCGTGACAATGCCAGCAATCAAACCAAATGTCTGTCGCCTGACAGCAATGGATGGAAGTGGAACACATTATACAAACATATTTCATAAGCAAAGAGGCCCAAATTTCAATGAAGTTAGAATAATAGTTTTGAAAAATCTACCACCCTCAAAGATATATTATCACATACAAGGATGGCCGATGGATCACATGCACAGTTTCCCAACTGGTCGCTCATCAGAATTAAGAAAAATACATTAGTGGAGTCAAAATAAATGAAAAGATCAAGTGAAGCTCCTAAATGTTCAGATTCATCAGTCATCACTAATGCGATTCCGCATACACTCGCAAGGCAGTTCTTCGCTTCTTACCTATGTCTAATATAGCACTATTTGTTCTAAATTTCTAATCAACTGCGCCCTCAATGCACATGTACAGTACAGATCATTGCAAGAACCGTCCGACAAATTCACACAGAACTCTTCAAATTGGCCAAATCAGCGAATTTTCACTACCTATTATAACAAACTAACTAGCATTCCATCTGACATGCATATGTTCGGTCAATTCTACCGGTTCAATTATCGCAATAACTTCACAAATCAGTGAACCCCACTCATAAAGATTGACCTAAGAAATCCATATGTACGAATAAACGAAGAAAAACAAAGCAACTGCTGCAATTCTGTTGCTCACCTGTTGATCGAACTGAGCGCAGTCGATGCCGAAGACGGCTGCTTCCCCTCGGACGTATCCATCGCTGCGAACCAAAGAAAACAGATGGAGCCAAAAGATCTTAGTCAAAGAGTGGAACAACAGAAAGCCACTAAAAACTCAAAAGAACGAAATACAGGCTCAAAATTACGTTGTGGAGCGTCTGCGGCGGTGGATGCGGCGGGGGCGCCCTCGGAGATCTCCATGGCGGTGGCGCCGCCGCCGCCCTTCTTGGCCTTGCTCTTCTTGTTCCGGTTCTTGGCCATGGCTGCGCGCCCTTCTCGTCTGCGTCCTAGGGTTTCCCAGGGCTCAGGTTTGGTGATCTCGGAAGCGGGCTGCTTCTGTGCCTGTAGCCCTGTACCTCAGATCATGAGAGATTTCAGAACGGGCCAGATGAGGACTGATAGTTAAGGCCCATGGGCTGGTAACGTGGGAAATTTAGGATGTGTTTAGGATGGGCTTTGGAAGGAGTCAAGGAGCATTCTTATGGGCCGTATCTTTTGCCAACTAGTTATGGGCAGTTCTTGCCTTTGCTTTCTCGTGTGCATCCACCGTGACTTTGTGAGTAGGGTGTTCGTGTGTTGTAACGGAATCCTAAAAAAGAGTGATACATATTAGCAAATAGGATTCTAAACCATATACTCCCTCCGTTCTAAATATTATTATATTATGAAAATATTTATCATGACAAATCTAATGATACTATTCACTCATGATCAATCTAAATAGTTTTTTATATAATATTAGTCAAAGTTAGATAAGTTTGACTGCACACTTGGTCAAACGTCATGTATTTAAGAACGAATGGAGTAATAAATATCTATTTTCTTTCACATACATATAAATTAACCTCGCCTATTCCACCACATGTTACTGCTACCTGGAAATTAAATTTTGGAGCTCATAGATTGTTTATCTTTGGAAGTTGAAAATGATGCCAACTTTCCTCCCCGATGCGCTGCCCATTTCCAGCCATTGCCGGCTGACAAGGAAGAGGGTTACGTGTCGATGACCACCTTCTTCCACCCTAAACCCAAGCTATGATTCGGTTCTCACGGTCATTAACCTCTGCAGCCCTCGCCAGGCATATTGCAGCGAGGAGGTGGGAGGCCGAGGGAGGAGGTGGTGGCGGCGTCACGGTGGTAAGTGAGGAGGCGGCGGCGATGCTTGCTCGGCCAGTGCGAAGTAGGAGGCGGCGGCGGCGCAAGGGAGGATTAGGATAAAGAGGACACAATGCGGTGAACTCGAAATGGCGGCGCAACAAGGGAAGCACGCCTTCGTCTCTGCCTCTTCCTTGTCCGTCGTCGCTGCCACCCCTCCCCTCCTTGGTGTCGCCGCTTCTCCTCCAAGGTATCACCTCCTCCTTTCCTCCCTTCCCTCCCAGTGCTTTATCCCGTCCCCGACGCTGCCTCCCCTCCCCGCTACCTCCTCTTGTCGCCGACGCTACCTCCCCGCACCGCCACCTCCTATGATGTCGAATCCCCTCATCTTCATGCACGTCGCCGTTGCAACCCGCAGATTGAGTGCCGGAGGGGGTTGGGATCTCTGAGGCACAAGCAAATGTCAGACGGGCGCGGGTGGTGAGTCATGGCACGAGATAGGAAGGATTGGTACGACAACGAATTTTGGTGTCTTCATGTGAAGAACAAGTGGGACGACGACGGTTTGGGTGGCTGTGGAAGAAGTGGGGGCATGGATATGTTCGAGTCACGAGAAGGGGGGTGCGTGGGGAGAGACCTTATCCCTGTCGGGTTGGGTCTACACATTGGTGCACCTCAATGAGGAATTTGGGAGGGGCAGGAGAGGCCAACCACGTGCATAGGAGAAATGACATTGTCCCGCTGCACGGGGTAGAGTCCTTCTTTTATTAGTTAAGATAAGATAAAAAAATGTATTGCACCCTTCTTTCCTCCCTTCCTTCCCAGTGTCTTATCCCATCCCTGGCGCTGCCTCCCCTCCCCGCTACGTCCTCCTGTCGCCGGCACTACCTCTCCACGCCGCCGCCTCCTACGCTGTCGAATCCCCCCATCTTCGTGCACGCCGTTGTTGTAACCCGCGGGCTGAGTGCCGGAGGGGGTCAGGATATATGAGGAACGAAGCGAATGTCGGATGAACGCAGGTGGTGAGTCGTGACGCGAGACAAGAAAGTTTGGGATGTTAACGAATTTTAGCATGTGCATGTGAAGAAGAAGTGGGGTAACGACGGTTTGGGTGGTTGCAAATGAAGTGGGGCATGTATACGTTCATGAGTCATGGGGGATGGCAGAACAAAACCCTGTCTTTGTCAGGTTGGGTCAATATATTGGTACGCCTCGATGAGAAATTTGGGAGTGGTGGGAGAGGCCAACCGCATGCATAGAAAAAAGGACACCGTTCCATTGCGTGAGGATAAACTCTTTCTTTTATTAATTAAGATTAAGATAAGAAAGGTACGTTGCTACTGTCACAAGTGCCTTTATTCCTATGTAAGTTGTTAGCAAAAGTTGAGTTCGGTTTAGTTACCGAAGCAAAGTCTACGGACAAATAAATCAATAAAAAGATAAGACAATCGTTACGTCCTTATATTCTTATCTATTATTTATTATTTATCAAGCAGTGCGTTATACCAAGGATGATTCCAATGCGCATCCATTGTGACTTTGTGAAGTTAAGGTACGTTGCTACTGTCACAAGGGTCTTTACCGAAGCAAATCTATGGACAAAGAAATTAATAAAAAAAGATAAGACTATGGCTACATCCTTTTATTTTTATCTATTGTTTATTATTATTTTTTGATTAAAGGACTTCATCCCAGCTTTTATAGAAAGCCAAATAACAAGTTCTTACAGCTAACAACTTAGTGCTAACATGCTGGGGAGACCAGCTTACCAGATACACTCAAGAACCACAGACATCCAGACCAAAACGACAACAGAACCACCGACATTCAGACCAGAAAACGACCACAGTCAGGTGGAAGAACACCTCAAAATAGGTACAAACCAAACTTACGACGAACAAGTTGCTTAAGGTAATTACAAGCAGATAGAAACTGATAACAGGAAAGCTGAAATCCGACCGCGCAAACAGAATCCCAGCACACGAATCACCTGTCTGCCGTAGATTTGCTTCGGTAAAGACCCTTGTGATAGTAGCAACGTACCTTAACTTCACAAAGTCACAATGGATGCGCATTGAAATTATCCTTGGTATAACGCACGTTGCTACTGTCACAAGGGCCTTTATTCCTATATAGGCTGTCGGATCATGAAGCAAAAGTGAAAAGTTGATTTCGGTTTAGTTACCGAAGCAAAAATCCTCTGTAGCTTCTTTGGTACTTCAGTGCTTTTAGTGTAGGCAATTCATCTCACAGGTTGCTCTCTCGATTGAATGGGTGACAAGACATGAGAAGAAAGGCAGATCCGTGTGCTTCTCTGGCTTAGCAATGGCCGCCAAAACACGATAATCAACTAGACTAGCATGACAGATGAGCACTACAGCAGCATTTTCTTTTCTGAGAAACGAGACAAATGAATAGCTTTGCCTGCCACTAGTAAATCATAGATCACACGAGTCGATCGAAAAACATTAGAAAGATTTACTGTTGGCCTCAGGAGGGGAGGCCAAGCCTGCCTGACTTTTGTGTCCAGCAGTCAGAAGAGCAGATATGTCTACATGGCAATCGTCTCCTCCATTTCCTTGGATGCCGGAAATCTTTTTCTTGGATGCCAATATTCACGCGACCACCGTACCGACTACCGACGAAAGAGAACAATAGTCCAAACACCTGAAGTCCAATATGCTGGCTACCCTACTGCCACGTCGGCGATTCAACCCACGTCGCAGTAATCGAATAATGTTTGAATTTTTCAACACCCCAAGACGACAGCACGTCGCAGCAACAGCACTGCATTGCTACGAGTAAAAAAAATCTGACAAGAAAAGGAGAGAATTCTACAGGCGTAACGAGTCCAAGCGACATCAGGATCAACCCTCGCGACCACCATCGTCTGCATCGACAAAAATCGCAAGGCCAGGACACAACACAAAACGCAACTGTACAACGCAGCTCAAAGCAATCAAACGTATAGCTGCGTTGCGTCCACTTGGCGCGATCTAGTGCACGAGTCTTCAGATAACTACTGCTACTTTGCATCACGCATTCACATGTCTCTTTTTCTTTAAAAAAGAGAGAGAATCGACCAAGTGCTCTGATGTTGGCTGAAACACACTCATAGTTATTAAACTGGGCTCGTCATCGATCCGATCGAGGTATCGGATCACTGGGTCAGACGTCGAACCACAATAAAATACTAATAATCTACAAATATGCTGTTCTAATTACATTTAGCATAGCACAAAGCGTTTAAAATATTCTACTTTTGTTAATTTATTTTGGTATTATGGAGGCGATCCTAAGTAGAGAACAGAGAGTAGTTGTCGCCCGGAATAGGAGAATGAGAAAGATGGAAAAATAATATGTGTAACTGCTAATTTTACAAAGGGATTCCTACTAAAACTCTAGCAACACCTAAAGTACGAACATGTCTATCAATTTTATCTGAAAAACTTTTTTCTTTGAGAGGTTTCTTATTTATTAGCCTCATGAGTAAACCGGCCGGATGGACCGAGTTTTTTCAGACCAATTACATCTTGTGACCGGCTGGCAAAGACACTGTTCCAGGGTTTTTTTTCAACCGCCGTGCGGACCGGGTTTTATAACTACGCTGGCACTACCAACAGCGCGATCAATCAAATTAACGCGTCCCTTTCGTTCTGAACTGACACCCATCGGCATTGGATGGATTGGCCATGTTCACCAACCTGCAGGAAGAATGGCACGCAACGTGGTGGCTTTCCCACGCGCCACTGACCGCGACAAACGTGAACGGCAAAGCAAAGCAATGGGCATCACTCCAAGTGGCCTAGCAGCGGATAAAAGCCCTTGAAAATCAGCAGCGGCAGCGGCCGCACGATAAGGATATTTCCTGTCGTTTTCGTTTGTTTCATCTAGCTTAGCACCTAACAGATAATTGCATTGATTAGCTCGGTTTAGTACGAGATGTTTTCCGAATGAACAGAAGAATAGCATCAGCAATTCAGCGTAGATAGCCAGGACCCACGGTACCGGGTCTGTTTGGTTCGAACTCCATGGATGCCAAAATTTGGACTCAATTTAGTGTACGTACGCTTGTGAGGAGAGAATTTTTTTTATTAATCAATTCTTTTTTAACTTTTATTCTAAAGTTAACCTCTAGCGTACTTTATTTCTAATTTTGACTCATTTGATCACGCCACCACCCATAACGTGACAAAACAATGCTGTCATACTGGGGCATGCTCTTGTCACACCATGCAGTAGCGCGTGAATTGTTTTGATCACGCCACCACCAAGAGTAGCGTGACTGAAAGTCTTTTTGATGACTTATCCCACTAAGATGATAGTATTATTTTGTCACGCCATAGGTGGTGGTGTGACCAAAAGAGTCAGAATTAGAAATAAAATGCGTTGGGGGTTAACTTTAAAATAAAAATTAAAAAAGGTTAATTAATAAAAAAAAATTCTCGAGAAGAGGTCGCTTGATATCGAATTTTTTTATATTAATTAATCCTTTTATTAATTTTATTTTAAAGTTAACCTATGAACTTTATTTTCAATTCTAACCTCTTTGGTCACGCTACCACCTATGGTGTGACAAAACAATACTATCACACCAGCTCGTATCTGGACAAGCTTTTGTCACGCCACCACCCGTGACGCGACAGTGTTATTTGGTTACGCCACTACCAATAGTGTGACAAAAAATGCTATTTAGTGGACTTATCATACAGCGTGACAACGTTGTTTTGTCATGTCACGGGTGGTAGTGTGACCAAAGGGGTCTGAATTAGAAATAAAGTTTGCCGGAGGTTATTTTAAAATAAAATTTTAAAAAGATTAATTAATAAAAAAGGTTCCTTGATATCACAACTATGTATGTATGCATGACAGCTGAGATGAAGGTGGACTAAACTAAAATGACTTCATGTCGATAGAATGCTTTCTTGACCGCCCTAATTGCTAATGTGATTTCTACGGAACGCCAAGGATCCTAATGCCCTGTTTGGAATGTGGGATTTTTTTTTCCAGATTCATACCGAAATTGAACTTTTTCTATGAAATTCTTATGAAATTCGTCCGTTTCAAACCAGCCCTAAATTGACACTTCTTATTTTGGAGAGCAACGTATCCAAATCCATCATTTGAAGGCAAGGCGGCTTGGGAACCCAATGAAGCTCGCAATGATAGCAGTAGACTGTAGAGGCTGGGAGTACAATGTCACAGATACGCGTGGTCCCAAAAATAGAATTTTTTTTTGGTAGATACACCACATTTTCACCTCATATTTGCAGGATTGACCACATATCAAACATATTTGTAAATATAGCAATGTTGTTGCACGGCCGTTGTGCGGACGCCTCTCTCTCTGCCCGCCACCTCAACCCGTTGCCACACGGCCGTCGTGTGGCAACGCATTCTCCGCTGCCACCTCAACCCGTACGGCAACAGGCAGAGGTGGCAGCAGGGTGGGGCCACGTGGCGGGTAGGGAGAGGCGTCCGCACGGCGGCCGTACGGCAACAGTGCTATTTTTGCAAATATATTTGGCGCGTGGTCAATTCTGCAAATACGAGATGAAAATATATTGTATCCGCTAAAAATCCCCCAAAAATAATTTCCCCATTCAATGTTGAGGATTAGTGTGCATTGGCTGGCTGTCTCCTGCCTCTGCTGCCCCAGTGCACCCTCACTTGCAAGCAAGGTTTGCAACCATGGGATGTGGATCGTCTGTTGTAACACAGAGAATCATTGCGTGAACAATATTCGGCAGTGACATAGTAGTAAACACCGTAGGGGCAACGGAATATCTGCTGTAGCAAGTTTACGTTAGAGAAAAACAATGCGGCGAAAAACACTTTAGCTATTAATATAAATATTTGTTTTTTAAATTAAACGGTAGAGATCATCTTCTAATACTCTGTTCCGTAGATCCTCTACGATGAGACCTTCAATAAAGAGGACCTGCAACGATGACGCATCTCCCGCGATCCTGACCGAGCTTTGTTACACCAAATCATTGCCCATGCAACGCGCAACAGTGCCGCAGGGTACTTCTTGCAAAGTCTTCATCATTCCGTGACAACTACTATGATGCGCTGATAATTAAACAAGCCCTTACATTTAATTAGCTAACTTCTCTATTTAAAAACGGTCTAAAGGTCTAGATGGAATAATCTTGCGAAAAGGTTTGGAGTACTAAATTCTGCAGAATGATCATGTCACCAACGGTTAGCCTAGAGATTTTTTTAAAAAATAATCTAATTTTTATTAGAAATTACAACTTTATTCTTGCTATCTTTTTTTAACAGAAGTATACCTCTGTCGTCTAACGGTTCCAATCGCCCAACTGAACAGTGATAGAGATATACTAGATGTACCGTTGGGCGACTGAATACATGCCGCCCAACGGTTCAGCGACAGAATGCTGTTGCCCAACCGCTAGGCGACTAAAGTCCTATCGCCTAACAGTTAGGTGATAGGGGGTTGCTGGCTGTTTTTTTTATTTAATTCTTGTTTTGTGTTGTAATTAATATTACATTTTGTAGGTTAATTACATTTAGCAAATCTAATTTTATGATGTTATTTATTTTGAAAAAAAGTGTTATGACGAGGTTGGTTGGTTTGTTTGTTATTTTCGTAGAATATGAAGGGTACGAAATTTGTCAGACTCGCAATAATATTTTGTCATCATCATATATCGCTGTAGTGCTCTAAATTTCTGTAGAATTTTGTGAGGGGCGATTGAGATAGTAATGAGTTGTAAGTAGAAAGGTAAGTGATATTACGATGTGCTAGGGAATAACACGGGGTGACAGGTGGTTGGAGGTACCATTTTTTATTTTGTAATCATTTTTTACAAATTATTCGATGTCGGTGCGAATGGTTCTTTCTGGGATTCCACTAGAAGAGGTATACTTGCAATATAGACTTGCTTTGATGGCTTAGCGGAGACACGGAACCAGAACTATATTAAAGTCCACGGACAGAAGCATGTTACACGCAGTCACATGGCACGATGGTTCGACGAATTGCTTTAGTCATGCTCGCTACTACTACGATACACTGCGACACAAGCATCCGGACCATGTAAGTATACATGCCTTTAGGGGATAGTAAAAAACATGGCGGGTAGGACGGGGGATTACTACGTAATGACCTGACCTACTGCGTGGACCGGGGCCATTTTTCATTCCTTGCTAGCTCGGCGTTGAACTCCTCACCGACCTCTTTGGCCTTAGCCGCAATTTCCCTCTTTCTCTCGCGAGCCTTGCACTCCCTGCGCCTGCATGCCTCGAGATGAGCTTGCGTCTCCCGACGTATGCACTCATTGTGCTCGTTGTTGCGGCGTTGCTCCTCTAGGATCTCGCAGTCTCTTTGTTCATGCCACTCGTCTATGTCGAGAGACTATTGGTCATGTGGGTGGATCTCGTCGTCGATCCACTTGCGGTAGCCACATAGCTGATCTGAGGACTACAGGTAGACGGGAGAGGTTGTTAGTCGCGCTTTTGAAAGAAAAACAAGACGGAACACATGCAGAATCGGTCTCACTGGCCGCCGATAGCTGTTCGTGTCCCGACGTCGGTCATGATAGTCACTGGAGTTGTTCACGCAACCCTAGTAACGCATGCCCAGGCTGAGCGGGTACTTGGACTTGAAGAACTTGCATCTATCTCTGCACCAACAGAGGGGCGACGTCTCCCCCACGGGCGGGTGTTGCGGCGAACGCTCGGTTGGAACGTTCGGCATGGGGTTTCTACTATGAGAGGCGGGGTTACTGCTACGGGGGGCTTCATTATGAATGCGTGCCATGTAGGCACACATCTCTTGTTCGACCCGGGCCCTAGTAGCCCTTGCTCGGCCGTCCTCCTCCCCAAATGACCCTTGCTAGTTCATGGATCGATCGATTGCCTCTACATCATCCATCCGTAGTGAAGGAAGCTCTGGTATAGTGTTGGGTTTGGTTGTGTAGTGCTGAGTTTAGTTGTGTAGTGTTGGGTTTAATTCAACCCTATTTTATAAGCTTCAGGGTTAGTATTGTGTGATTAATTTCATGCAGAGTCCCGTCTTTTAGTTCTGAAAAGCTGAGGAGGTAGAGTGTTGCTATGTCGATCTGAAAAGCTGGCGAGGCATAGTATTGTCACGTCTTACTTTGCAGAGAGAAGTCATACCTTGTTTTGTAGAGTGCCGTTTTATCGGTCTAAAAAGCTGACGAGGCAGAGTGATGTCATGTCTTTCTTTGCAGAGTCTTGTCTTTTCGGTCTTAAAAGCTAGCGAGGTGGTCAGGGTTGTCTAGTCGATTTGAAAAGCCTAACTCTAAACCTAAACCCTAAACTGCGTAAAGCTGTCTCCTTAGATCTTATCACTGCGTAAAGCTGGCCCATGTGGTCTTGTCACCGCACAAAACTGTCTTCTTTGGTCCACCTTCCGCGCCGCCATGTCCGGCAAGCGCAGGCCTAGAAACGGCCATGAAAAACGCCTTTTGCATTGTTTGCTATCGTGCACACCATCAATTTAGCATGGCTTGAACATTGCTTTTTGCCTAGGTTTTTTCTGCCACATATAGGGAGCACCGCCGGTCCCTGCGACAATGTTTTCGTGTGATAGAGACATCATTTTTGTAGTTTTGTTTAGAGAACTAAATTTGTTATTCAGTTCAGAAAATCCAAATGAGCCGAAAACTCACTATTGTCAAACCCGCGCCCACTTGACCGACTGTGTCTTTTTTCCCGACGGCTCGCGTGCCTCGAGATCTGAAATAGGAGGCCTGGCAGCTGGATCACATCATAGGACCTGGACTGGATTGATGTTGGCGCCCGTCGCAGCAGCGACCAGGAGATCTGCGCTCGTGTGTTGCAACCGCAACTGCAGCTGCAGAAGCCAAATTGAAAGCAGCTGCAGCTTCTGCCAATTGAAAGCAGCTGCCGGCCTGCCGCAGCTGCAGCTGCAGCCGCACCCACCACCACGCCCCCCCATCACAGCACCGCACTGCACCACGCATCATGCAAAGCTAAAGAGGAGAGTAGTGCGCAATTTACCAGGGGCGATTACTTACATAAATAATCCCCCACGATTACATCCCAAGAAAGAAAAGCAAACGGACAAAGCAAAGGCCTAATCACGGTCTCCAACCACGTTTAACTACTCCAAAACGCATACTAATACATGCATAAGTGCAGACAGCCGTTAGCTAGCTGTCACACTGCATGTATGCTTTGTGCAGGCAGGGAAGGCGCATGGGCTCGGCAAACCTGGGTTGTGGCCCTCCATTATTTCAGGATTTTTTTTAAACATGTACGTAGTCCACAACCGGTTTAATTTGGTTACGTCAGGTTCATTTAGAAGCCTCACTGCTGCTGTCAGTTACTAGTTACGATACTACTCAATGAAACAACGACTTTGATCGTGCAATAGTAGACGGCGGTGAAGCACAGAAGCAGCAAATGAGACGCTAGCCGCTGGTGCGTCACGGGCTTACCGCGACTGGACCCGGCGACGACTACATGTGCTTTTGAATCTTATTGATGCTGTTTTGTCTTGATTGATATACTTGATTCTTTCTACATTCCAGAGTCATACGGCTCATAATTTGCTTTGATCTTTGGTCCCTTAAGATTTTACTCGAGCTCCGTCACCGCAGGCCACTCGAAACTGTCAATGCATGCGGGCCCGTTAATCGGATGGTACCATATGGACCCACGTGCAGTGACCGTTACGAAGCGCGTACAAGCGGAGTCGTTGTTTTGTGCACGTATGCTTTGTGTACTCTGAATGCCATGTTCTTTGCTTTGATCTCCTAGCCGCGGAGAATTATTTTGCACTGGGAACGAGCTGGGTGGCCAAGAGTATAGCATTGACATTTCGATGCTCAAAGCGTACCGTCACTGACAGGGATTTCTCTGTGTACTGCAGTCTGCAGGCCTGCAGGGATGTTCGGTTTCGTTCGTTTGGTGCCCATTGAAACTCAGATAACTAACGAGAAACTTACACTGTGCAGTTAATTCCCGTCCTCGAAAGCTCGAGTAATTCGTTTCCTTTTTGCGTTGGAGATAATCCGTACTTGTAATTACGTCCTGTAAATCTTGGACTTTTGATGAAACGTCCTTGGTGACCATAGAATTTTGCAATGTAGTACTCATGCCTCGGTTAGTATTGCAGCGGTACAAACGGCTCAGAGGACATTCTCTGCCAAATAAACTCAGGCTCAAGGCACTTGCACATATTTTTTCACCCTAAAAGTTTTCTTTTTAACCAGGGTGTTTTCACCCTGTGTGGGTGAGGGTAGAACCCATAATTTCATGCTCGTGCAACTAGGGGTGGATAACGAGCCAGCTCGGTTCGACTCGTTAAGCTAACGAGCAAAATACCAGGCTCGGCTCAGTTCGTTAAAAAGCTCGAACTCGGCTCGTTAGGCTCGTTAAGAAAGTTAAGAGATCACAATTTGAAGCTCGTTAGGTTCGTTAAGCTCGTTAGGCTAGGTAAAAAGGAAAATCCGTCTAATAAATTTTTTAGAAAATCAAGAGATCACAGCTTAGGGCTTGTGCCTCTCTGGACTGCTTAAGGGTTGTTGGGTTCAGCTGGCTTGGTACTACTGCTCTGCTGTGTTGGTTTTTTAACGAGCTAAACGAGCAATTCGCGAGTCAACTCGAACTCGGCTCGTTAAGAAAACGAGCTAAATTGCCGGCTCGGCTCGTTAAGGAACCGAGTTCGAGCCGAGTCGAACCGAGCTCTTCAAGAACCGAGTTGGCTCGCGAGTTTCGAGCTTTTTTTCCACCCTTACGTGCAACCCCGCACTCTATTAATTGGAACTCATTTGGCTCCCTTTTCACCCAAAAATGATTCAAAATTACATTTTTGGATAAAAACATATGCATCGCTCTCTAAGCAAATGACAGTTGAGGGATAATCCACGCCAAACTCTACAAGGCTACTAAAGGCATCTCCAATAATTAGAAATGTAGAAATAACCCTATCTTTAATATATGCTACATCATCTTTAGAGATAGTAGCTTCAATAGATAGTTTCTAACACACTCTCCAACATGTATATTTTATAATTTTCTTTTGAAATGGATCTACATGTCAACTAGAGTAGATTAATATATCATGTCTTATTACGCGTGCACGACAGTCTCTTCAAGAAGAGACGATTTGTACTCTCTCTCTTCCTCCTCTCTCCTCTACGTAGAATTTTATTGATGTGGCATAACTAATAGACGTCAATAACTCTAATAGTTAACCACTTATCTAAACACACCACCAACGAACAGACTCATCCAGATTCATTGAAACCTGCAAATTATAAAAAAAAACAAAATCCACTTATTATCGTAACACACAACCTCCCATTGACCATAGCATAAAGCGTTACTTTTTGAGGAAATAATATGGCAAAGCATGATATATCCTGATCCTTCCCATTGACAATAACACTTAAATGCAAACAAAGAAGACCTGCCAAACAGAAGCTTCCATAAAAAAAACATACTTATCTTTTTACTTATTTCTCTTGCCATAACAAAACAAGAACCAAATAGACTTGTTGGTGCGAGAGCACTAATCTCCATTCCAGGGGTAGTTTGGTAATTTCACACCCTCAACTGAAGTCGTGGAGCGGAAAGCGCAGCCGCTCGCATCCAACGGTCCAAACTGAACCCCCAAATCCACAACTCCCCTCCATCCACCCTCCATCTCTCTAGCGTTTAACCAAAGTGCCATCGTCTAATCACGTAATTTACGAATAGACGCAAGGGTATAAGTGTCATTTAGTTCGCTTTGTCCTAATATTTTCCGCCAAGGCACACGGATCAAGGGGAAAGGGGAAAAAGACACGGAGATAAGGGGGAGGGGAAGGAAGTTTTGAAATTGTGAGGGAGAAACAAAAGGCCCGAGAAAAAAAAATAATTTTGCGTTTTTGTTTTTGTTTTCGTTTTGATTTGGGAGCGGTTCCATCCTAGTGCGTGTGCTGTTCTTGCAGCGTGGGTGGGAATAATCCTGTTTCTCTAGTGCTCGTTGTTATGCGTTTCCTCGTGCTGCTGCTGCTGCTGCTGCTGTACCCGCGCTTTGATTCGGCAGGCTTTGCTTTCGTGTTTTGGGTTCTTTTGCCTTTTCTTTCGCCATAGATCGCAGCTTTTGCAGTCGCTTTGCCGATTCCAAGGTTGGCTCGGTTCTTTTCCCCTTCAAAAATCGCGCAAAGTCTGGGTTTTTACCCCATCCCTTGATGCGGGCACCGCTGAAGTTTGTTCTTGCCGCGTGCGATTGGTGCTGATTCGGGGCTGGGAGCGTGGAATTTTGAGAGATTTGTGGGGAATTTTTTAGGCTTTGTAGTGTCAAGGGTGTGGAATTTGGGGTTTGGGCGGGTGTCGCTTTCGGGCCCTTGGTGAGTTAGGGGCTCGTACGCCTAGAATTGGCGTTAATTTGGTGCGAAATGGGGAAATTTCTGGTCCCTGTGGCATTCTGCTGTCGGATTTGGCGTATTGGTGTGTGAGCATTTGTGTAGGTCACTGGGTTGCTCCGGTGGCTTGTTGATTTCTCGGCGGTAATGCTTTCTGCAGCTACCGTGATGGCACCAGCCCCAGCCGCTCCGAAGAGCTCCCTCGAGGTCTTGCTCGAGACGATAAAGAAGCGTGATGAGCAGCCCAAGGATGCGCCTCCGGCATTGCCAGCCCGACCGACGTGCCGAGGCCGGTTGCCCACTGCAAGGCGTCCGTCACTGCCTACTGGGGTCAAGCTTGAGAATGGCGTGGCGAAAGGTGCTGTAGCGGATACGGTGATGGCTAACAAGAAGCCAGAGGCTGAGAAGGAGATTGGTGGCCAGGAGGCTAAGGAGGAGTTGTCGGTAAAAAGTCGCATCTTTGGGACAAAGAGGAAGTTCACTAATGTGGAGGCTCTGGAGGAGTCGCCATATGTTGAGAACTTTCACGAGGAGAGGAAGGAGACAATGGTCTTTACGGAAGCCCCATCTGTTTCCTCAGCAAGGGCGAAGAGAAATGGGAAGCCAGTGTTTGCTGATACCATGGACTATGTCCTCCAGAAGGTGAGAATCTTGTTCATTGTGATATTGATGAGATTTGTCTTGTTATCATGTGAATAAATAATATAGGGCAGCAAGTTCAATTTGTCTTTATTGCATGGGAGTAGGCCGAATACTTGTTCTTGTATGATGGCAAGAAGTCACTCACCAGTATAGGCCAAGAAATGTTGATCGAATTGGTGCTTACACCTGTTTGCTTATATGCTGAATTTACACACCGGTTTGCTTAAAACTCGTTTCTATGTGGTATCTACCAATAAGACTTTCATGTGAATTTGCATTTTTTTGTTATACTGAACCCATTGTCCTCCAGCATTTAGCAGTAGTTGAAGGTAATTATTGTTTTATGCTTGTTTCTGGTCATGGAAGTAGACTTCATGCTTGCTTTGGCCTGTGGGTCAAGTACATTTATGAATACGTTGGCATGTTACTGTGATCCTCAGAAGTATGGATATATTGGACAGCTAGAACAATTTTACAAGTGCTTGGAATTAGTTCTCATATAAATCCTTTCCCTTGATGATTTGAGCGTGATGCTTTTGAATTTACATCGTGGTTGGAAAAACCAGGCAAAGTCAAGATTTTGATGTTTTATTTCAGAAGCTACGAGTTTGGTGTTCTTCAACAGATAAAAAGTGGGAACTTGGACAGATTCAATCAATATCTGGGGATGATGTTGAAATACTCCTGGTTAATGGAGAAGTGAGTCTCATGTTGCTATATGGTATAATTATTTGAGTAAAATTCTGTAACGTTTTTACTCAAGGTTTATTTGCATAGGTTTTGACACTGTCACCAGAAAGACTCTTGCCTGCCAACCCTGATATTCTCGATGGAGTGGATGATTTGATCCAGATGGGCTAC
Organism: Phyllostachys edulis; assembly: GCA_036346405.1. Taxonomy (NCBI): domain Eukaryota; kingdom Viridiplantae; phylum Streptophyta; class Magnoliopsida; order Poales; family Poaceae; genus Phyllostachys; species Phyllostachys edulis. The sequence goes on along the minus strand of CM070557.1, from coordinate 47,678,634 downwards.
TTAAATGAACCTTCAGTTCTTTACAATCTGCAATTCCGATATGCTCGCGATCTTATCTATGTAAGCACTATCCAGCAAGCTCATGTTATTTATGGTCTAGTTTATGTCTCTTCATTTGTATTCGTTTGTCTTTGTAGACAAAAGCAGGACCTGTTCTGATTGCTGTCAATCCGTTAAAAGAAGTTGCACTTTGTGGGAAAGATTTCATCATGCAATACAGGCAAAAGCTCAGGGACGATCCACATGTGTATGCAATTGCTGATTTGGCTTTTAGTGAAATGCTAAGAGGTAGGTGTCACAAAAGAGTAGAAGATTTTATAGGATTGTTTTGCAAGAATTATCTTCTAATGCAACTGTTGATACTCTGCAGATGGCAAAAATCAATCTATAATAATAAGGTTAGAATGTCCTACTACTCTGTTATAATAATAACAATATTTTATCTTATAACTTTGGTTTACCCAATTTAACATGTTCTCTGTGTTTATCTTATTTCAGCGGTGAAAGTGGAGCTGGAAAAACTGAGACAGCTAAAATTGCAATGCAATATTTGGCTGCACTAGGGGGTGCTAACGGAATGGAGTCTGAGGTTCTTCAGACCAATGTTATTCTGGAAGCATTAGGGAATGCAAAAACATCAAGAAATGATAACTCGAGCCGATTCGTGAGTTCATCTTCATGTAAAATTGTTGCCCTATTTTCATCAATTCTTCATCTTTTGAGTAATTCTTATGGCACCATGCTGATTTTGATATAGGGTAAACTTACTGAAATGCACATTTCTGAAACTGGGAGGATCTGTGGTGCTAAAATCCAAACATGTAAGCCTTCCATAACATTTATTGTTCACATGGCTACCAACACTATCGTTGAACATCCTGATAACTTGTTTCTTTGGGCATGTATGTTCCTCTAACTGAATCTCACGGAGCAGTCCTTCTCGAGAAGGTACAATAGTTTCAGGCATTGTTAAAAATTCCACATTTGATTATTCCTGAAAGGTCTAATATCTTGTATCTTGCGCGTGCAGTCCAGGGTGGTTCGAAGGGCACCAGGAGAGAGATCATATCACATTTTCTACCAACTGTGCTCTGGAGCTCCTCCCCTTCTCAAAAGTAATCACACAGTCATGCTTGACATGCTTATTATTACAATTTGGAGTTTTACGAAGGGTGATCCTATCAAGGAACACATATATCCCACATTTTGCTGATATTATGTGCTTATTTGTCTTTTAATTGCAAAAATGGGCCAGATAATGCCTTGTTTCCTCATATCTCCTCTCTGTTGCTTTTTAATTTTTGCTGTATGCATGTGCTGCTGCAGAAAAATTGTTTCTGAGATATGCCGATTACTACAACTACTTGAAGCAGAGTGCTTGCTTGAGAATTGATGGTGTTGATGATGCTAAAAGGTTTTCATTGCTAGTGGTAATGTTGCTGGAAGATTCAGCCAAATTTTCCAATTAAACTTCTGTATTATCTTATCTTATTTGTTATTCATGTCAATATTTTCATTCGCAGGGTGCAATGGATATTATTCAAATCTCCAAGGAAAACCAATTGGAATTGTTTTCTATGCTTGCAGCTGTCTTGTGGCTGGGAAACATTTCATTCTCGGTGATAGACAATGAAAACCATGTGGATGTTGTTTCAAATGAAGGTACCATTTCCCCCTCCTCTATCATAGCCATTTTAGTATATCCCGTAGAAATATCCAAAAAATGTAAAATCGTAGCAACATTTTGTCTGTTCTGCATTTGTATAAAAAAAGTTGGTATGGCTGTCATTTGAGTTTCGCAGAGTTCATTGAATGACCTTCATTGTGTATTGTGTTCACAGGGTTATCTACTGCAGCTAAGCTATTAGGTTGCAGTATCCCTCAATTGGTGGTTGCTCTCTCAACTCGTAAAATCCGAGCTGGAAAAGACAATATTGTTCAAAAGCTGACATTAACCCAGGTATGTAATTACCTGGGAAATTGATCTGAATGGATCACTTGTTACTTCTTGTTTTTCCTTCATGGATTTTTATTTAAGTTTTGTACTTTCTCTAGGCTATTGATGCAAGGGATGCTTTAGCAAAGTCAATTTATGCCCATTTATTTAACTGGATCGTTGAGCAAATTAACCACTCACTTGGAGCGGGAAGACACCATACATGGAGATCCATAAGTATTTTAGATATTTATGGTTTCGAGTCTTTCAACGTATGGAGTTGATTGCATTTTATTCAATACCAATTTTACTTTGGCAATTCCTAAGTTGTAACATTTAGTTAGACCATTGCAGAAGAATGGCTTCGAGCAGTTTTGTATAAATTATGCCAACGAAAGGCTACAACAGCACTTCAACCGACATCTTTTCAAACTAGAACAGGAGGTAAGATTCTAACAGTTTCTTGGGTCATTTGCTTGTGTTAGTGTCAAAGGTGTGAACAATTATAAGTTGTATTACATACGCATTCTTTCTTGTAAACCAATGTCAGGGTACACTGTGCTCTCTATGCTTGTGTACTAAAGATGTAAATGGCCCTACAAACTGCCCCACATGTCTTAACTGATAAGTATATAAGAGTATTTATGGTATTTTCTATTGTATTAGGGTTTTAACTTGTGTTCTTTTGTACTCTATATATATTACCAATTGGGCTTCTGAATACATACACACAATATTCATAACATGGTATCAGAGCTAAGGTTAGGATTTCTTATCACTGTTGCTGCCTCCTAGCCTCCGGCCGCTGCCCCCGGGAGGAGCAATCTCAGCTCCCGGGGGCGGCCTCTTGTTGCTCGGCTACGCATCCTCTGCCTCGTATCCGGCTTTGGGGCCTCGCCGACTCATCATCGGCCTCGAAGACTCGTCTCAGCGCCCCGACGCCATCGGCCAGTCCCGCCAAGCTTTGCTCTTCTCTGCTCAGACTTCTCCATGTGCAAAGCTCTCCGTCGCCGGATCTCGCCACTCTGCTCGGTGGCATCATCTCACCGGATCCGGGACCCGATGTCGCCACGGATGCATCGCCACCACCGAATCGGATTCGACTTTGGGCGTCATCTTGCCGTCGTCTCCTTCGATCGCTGCGCTGAGCTCTCTGGATCTGCCACGGTCGGTCTTTCCAACCGAAAGCGATTTGGCGGTGTCGCTTTCTTGGGAGGTCGTCGGGCCTCCATGCAGATTCGAGCTTCTTGCCTAGAGGTCGCTGCGCCTCCGTGCTTTGCCATCTGCCTCCCTCCTTCGCTGCTGGATGAGGATGCTTTAGATTGGCTTTAGTTGTTGGTGCTTGGTGCGTGGAGAGGTGCTGCTTTATGGGCTCTTTGGGCTCCTCATCTTTGTGTGAGCTTCTGGATATGGATGGCTTTTGCTGCTATCGGGAGGACTTGAAGTTTTCAGCTGGTGCTTTCTTATGGGATGGCTCGGCTGTGAACTTGTGATGCTGCTATTGGATGGCTCGGTAGTGCCCGGATCCTTTCTTGGATTGCCAGCTACTGCTCCTTTCTTGGATGACTGCTGTTCATGATGGTATCTTTGGAGGATGTTGTCTACCCAGCTAAGATTGTGGGGAAGCATGTCAGATATTGTTTGGATGCTACTGTCTGTGGAGATGCACTGGTTCTTCCTGGTTGGATGAGGAGATAGGTCTTTTGCTAGTTTTGCTAGTATCTACTGCTAGCTATCCTTTGTGTCGTTTTTCTTCCATTGCGTCCATCCAATTCCGCACCACTATATTTTAGAGTTCATCTATACCACACGAGTCTATAAATTTGTTGTCAGTTATAGAAGCATAGGAATTTTTTTTGTATGGCAGCAGCCGTTGTTCTTTTCTTCGAGCCGCTGCAGATCCGTCGCCCCAAGCTTTTAAGACCGTCGCGCTTCTTGTCAGCAGATCGCGCTCTATTAACGCTTTTGTGTATCAAGCGTCTTTATTGCGCTTCTTATGCACTGCGTCTCTATTGCGCTTCTTGTGCACTGCACTGCCGCCGTTGTCTTGGCTTTCGATCTACGCCGCCATGCTTCTATCTATTCCTATTCGACTTGATTTGACAGATTTTTCTATTGTTGTCGGTTTCATCATCTTCTTCGTCATGTTGCCGTGGTCGACTTTGCTCCCGCACCTTGTGCTTTATGGGCTGTCGCACGACCTCGGACGGGAGGAGATCTTTTATCGACATATTTTTCAAAAGCTGCATGCTACGACGATATTATCAAGACTCGGACTTCGGATTTTCATATTTTAGTGTCAACCCTTTCCAAATGCAATGCTATTGTATACGCTTTGCATTTGAGGGGGGTGTTAAGGATATAAGGGTATTTATGGTATTTCCTATTGTATTAGGGTTTTGACTTGTGTTCTTTTGTACCCTATATATATTGCCAATTGAGCCTCTGAATACATACACACAATATTCATAACATTAACTAGGGGCATGTGGTCAGATGCTGAAGTTAATTCTCCGAACTCAGTTAGATATGCATGCTTCGATGTGATCTCAGTATCCTATCCTATTTGTTCGTGTTTGTCATGCCTCCATTCTTTCCCGAACAGATACTGCGTGGGTGTCAAAGTAGTTGCTGATGTTAAGGATATAAGGGTATTTGTGATATTTCCTATTGTTCTAGGGTTTAGACTTGTGTCCATTTGTACCCTATATATATTGCTCATTGGGCCTCTTCAATATACACACAATATTCATAATATGGTATCAGAGCAAGGTTAGGGTTTGGGTTACTGTAGCCGCCACCACCTCCTAGGCATCTACTCGCCAACTCTGCCGCTGCCCCCGAGAGGACCGATCTTTGCTCCCGGGGGTGGCCTCGTGCTCGACTTCGCCATCTTCCTCCTCGACAGCAGGGTGCTCAAGGAGCAGGACGATGTATTCGACTTCTCTCCGCCGTCCAGATCCGATCTGGATTGGATCTGGACCGCACCACCTCAGCTTCCCCGCGCCGCCTTGGCTTCTTCGCGCCGGATCCGCACCCTGCTCGACCGGGTTGCCGCTCTGGCGCGGTCTTCGACGTCGCCAGCTGTCCCTGACGCTCATCTTCTCCGGGTCTCTCTTGCTCTTCCTCGCTGGATCTGATCGACCTCACACCGTTGGTGCCTGATCCGGGCGTCCCCGTCGCCTTGGTGCTCGTGTCTTGCCGGGCTTTCTTTGCGGCGGCGAAAGCGGGCGAGGAAAGTGAGGAGGGCTTCGATTGCAATGCGGTCGCCGAGTTTGTCAAGGACCGAGAGCTGGTGGAGGACTGTCATAAGTGTTGCGCTTGGAACTCAAAGATTCTATCAGCAAGCTCATATTCTCTGGTGCAATTATTGACGATGAGAGATGAAAAGTTGGAGGGGACATAAAGGCTATTCTTGCTGCTACCGCTAGCTATTTCTTTGTGTCCTTTTCTTTTGCTTCCGTTGCGTCCATCCAAGCCCGTACCACTTTATCTTTGAGTTCGTCTAAGCCATGCGAATCTACAAATTTATTGTCAGTCATAGAAGCATAGGAATTCTTTTTGCATAACAGCGGCCGCTGCTCTTTTCTTCGAGCCACTGCAGATCCGTCGCCCCAAGCTTTTAAGGCCGTCGCGCTTCTTGTGCACTGCGTCTCTATTGCGCTTCTTGTGCACTGCGCCGCCGCCATCTTGGGCTTCGTTCTGCACCGCTATCTATTCCTCTTCAGCTTGATTCGACAGTTTTCTCTATTTTTGTCGACTTCATCATCTTCTTCGTCATGTTGTCGCGGTCGACTTTGCTCCTGCACCTTATGCTTTATGGGCTGTCGCACGACATCGGATGGGAGATCTTTTGTTGACATATTTTCCAAGAACTGCATGCTACGGCGACATTATTAAGACCCAGACTTCGGATTTTTTCTATTTTAGTGTCAACCCTTTCCAAATGCAATGCTATTGCATACGTCTTGCATTTGAGAGGGGGGAGGGGTGGGGTGTTAAGGATATAAGGGTATTTGTGGCATTTCCTATTGTTCTAGGGTTTAGACCTGCGTCCCTTTGTACCCTATATATATTGCCCATTAGACCTCTTCAATATACACACAGCATTCATAACAGCTGATAGGGTTCCCAACCCTAGCGGTATCCAGTTGTGATTGGTTACCGGACTTCTTCCACCCAGCTGTGATTAGGAAAACTGGCCAACATTAAGTCTTGTATTGGTATTTTGAGGAAATGTTAAATTTAGTGATTATATAAGATTGAGTAAACAGAAATACCACAGGAAGCTGCTGGTTTCTGCTGTGCCGGCAAGGTACAGGATTTATACCAGTTCCCATACTGTGAGAACACTGTTTGCAAGTTGCGAATTACTAATGATTGGGTCGAACTGTGCAATTTTATCCCTCGGTTGTTTTAGGATCTATGTAGCTTGCTATAGCTTTCTTTTTGTGAAATTGTAGAGCTGCTTCCCTTGTCATTTTCATGTATGTGCCCGTGCATTCATTTGTTTGCACTTTTGTACTTTTATCCTCAATATCCATGTCGGCATGCTAATTCTATTTTTTTTAGGAATACTTTGAAGACGGAATTGACTGGGCTAGTGTGGAATTTGTGGACAACACTGACTGCTTATCTCTCTTTGAGAAGGTATGCAGTGTTATTTTCATGGAATCCCTTTATTTATGGACCATAATCTTGCTGTATGTGCATAGTCAGTTTCAATAATTTTTTGAGCTTGGTATTTAGATGCATTTCTTTTGTAATTGCTTACTTGACAGTTGCAGATGAAACTATAATTGTATGTGTTTTTAGTCAAGGTTTCTATCTGTGGTCATTTTGGTTTCCTTTTCTGTCTAGTTCTGTTATTTGAGTTTCTTGCTGTAGGTAAGTTTACTAGTCTCCTATCTGCAAATTTGCTGTAGTTTTCCTTGCAATGATTTCTGAGTTATTAGAGTTCCTCAATTTTGAGCTATCCCAGCATAAATGAACATCTTCCAAGATAAAATGAGAGACGAAATTTTGAACAGATAGAAATATCCTTAAGAGGAGTGCCTCTGTGATTTCCTAAAAGAAAACTCAACTGACCATAAAGCAGATGCAATTATCGATGATTAGGTGCAATTATTAAAAAAAAAAGTGCTACCATGATGGTGCTGGGACTGCTGGCATATTAATACCTTTTGATATAAGTTTCACTTGTTTACATCTTTTATATTTGTATATGTACTATTTTACATTAGTTTTTGTTGCATTACAGAAACCTTTAGGGCTACTGTCATTACTGGATGAAGAGTCTACATTCCCAAAGGCAACAGACCTTTCCTTTGCTAACAAGCTTAAGCAGCACCTGAGTGGAACCTCTGGCTTCAAGGGTGAACAGGGAGGCACTTTTAAGATTTGCCATTATGCTGGAGAGGTTGGTGATCCTCAAGTTTATTTATCTTTCTATTCTACCCGACATTTTCTCCATTTGTGAACTTGTCCATTTAACCATCACTTAACTCGTTTGCTGTTGAAGATCTTCTATATGTAATTTGATAATTGTACGAGTTCTGATTCCAGGTCGCATATGACACAACTGGGTTCTTGGAGAAGAACAGAGATCCTTTGCACTATGAGTCAATCCAACTACTCTCATCGTGTAAATGTGATCTTCCGAAACATTTTGCCTCTGTCATGGTTGCTGATGCTCAGAATAAATCAAGTTTGTCATGGCACTCGGTTGTTGATTCACAAAAACAAAGTGTTGTGACCAAGTTTAAGGTACCACTTCCAATCATTCATGTATTCATATTGTCAGATAATTTTGTTTGAGAATGATTATCTAGTTTTATTTTTTTTAATGAGTTAAGTACACTGTGGGTCCCTAAACTTGTCCGGTTAGATCACTTAGATCCCTCATCTATGAAACTACATAATCAGGTACCTAAACTTTTTTAAGTGTGTCATCGAAGGTCCCAAAGTGGTTTTCGTGGGTTTGACCGACCCCTTTGGTCACGCCATGACCCGTGGCGTGACCAAATGTGCTGTCACGCCATCAACCTCGGCGTGGCAAACGAGTGTTGTCAAGCCACTCCTTCTGACGTGACAGGATTTAGTCCCAAAACGGATGCGTGTTGGCTCGGAGGGCTATCGTAGTAGGTTTGGTCACGCCGCGGTCGGTGGCGTGATAGCACATTTGGTCACGCCACGGCCCACGGGTCATGGCGTGACCAAAGGGGTTGGTCAAACCCAGGAAAACCACTTTGGGAGCTCCGATGACACTTAAAAAAGTTTAGGTACCTGAATATGTAGTTTCATAGATGAGAGACCTAAGTGATCTAACTGGACAAGTTTAGGACCCCACTGTGTACTTAACTCTTTTTTCATTCTAAAATTTGTATTCAAATTTTGGTAGTGCTCTTAGTTCTTGGTCCATAACATCTCGATGTTCTTGTTACTGTAAAGTTGGTGTTTATGTAAGATTTTTTTTAAAAATAATCTAGTTTTTATTCGAAATTACAGTAATAATACTACCTTTTTTCTTTTTACAGAAATAATCATCTGTCGCTCAACTATTGGGTGACTAGCCCAAGTTGCTCGAGCGACTTGAACATTTATCGTTCAACGGGCACAATGCATGCCCTGCTAGCTTAGTGAGCGGTACACTAGGACCAACCGTTGAGCGACAAGTGTCCAAGTCGCTCAACGGTTGAGCTACTTGGATACTTGTCGCTTAACTGTTGAGCGATTTGGTCTGGTCGTCCAATGGTTGAGCGACAGATGATTATTCGTGTAATAAGAAAAAATGTGGTATTATTACTGTAATTTCGAATAAAAACTAGATTATTTTTTTAAAAAAATTCTTTATGTAACCACTCGATGCTCTATTTTGTGTTCAGGCTCAACTGTTCAAGCTGATGCAGCAGTTAGAGAACACGACTCCTCATTTCATTCGATGCATCCAACCAAATAGCAAACAACGCCCCAGGCTGTTCGAGCATGATCTTGTCTTGCACCAGCTTAAGTGCTGTGGGGCGCTCGAAGTTGTGCGGATATCAAGAGCAGGCTACCCAACTAGGATGACTCACCAACAGTTTGCTGAAAGGTTGCTAGTTCGCAGAACCAGACTTCATGAGTATACTTTATTTTGTTCAATACTAGCACACTAGCTGACTTCCAAGTTCTAATTTGCTATATAATCTTCAGATATGGATTTCTTCTCTTGCATTCAGTGCCATCTCAGGATCCACTGAGTATTTCAGTTGCTGTATTACAGCAATTTAATATTCCCCCAGAAATGTATCAAGTTGGCTACACAAAATTGTTTCTTCGTACAGGGCAGGTACAGGAAGCATTTAAACCTTTTTCATCGTACACTCGACCATCCAGTACTGTATACAAGCTTGATATTTTGTTATAACATAGTCGTTTTTGCTTTGTGATGATTTTCTATTCGTGTTTATGGATGTGATTTTGTCTTTCCTATTGATAATTTTGTAGGTTGCTGCACTGGAAAATGCTAAAAAACGGATGCTCCATGGAGCCCTTCGGATTCAGAAAAACTTCCGTGGGTTGCATACTCGGCAAGAATATCAGGGACTGAAGAAAGGAGCAATGACTTTGCAATCATGTAATGCTCTTTATTTTGCTATTCCTTTTAGTTTTGAATAATTCCTAACAAATTGACCTTCTAGCATGTGCGGATTTTGAAAAGTAAAGTATTCTCCTTGCTTATATCAGAGATCACATAACTGGTTATTTCGTACTTTTCTGCCTCGCCAATCTACAGTTATAAGAGGTGAAAAAGCAAGAATACACTTTGATTATCTTGTCAAGAGATGGAGGGCAGCTGTTCTGATACAGAAGTACACTAGGCGTCGACTTGCAGCTACCTTGTTTACTTATCAGCTCAAATACATCGTTCTTCTACAGTCTGGTAATTTTTTAGATATGCGAAGGCCTAGTAACATCATACTGCACTAGATTAGTACATCTATCTAATCATCTGCTTCCATATGTTTCTGCAGTGATGCGTGGGTGCCTGGTCAGGAAGAAATATAAGTACCTGCAAGAAGAAAGGGAATCAAGGGTCAGTCACAACAAAGTTGAAGGGGACGCAAGGAATATTATTTCACAAGCGAGGATATGCCATGTGAGTTTTATGTCAAAGGTTTTCTCTATTTTTATCTTTTCCCATCTCCCAAGACCCAAGCTGCATACTGCTTTCATCAAATACTGGATGAGCAGTATGCCAGTACATAATCTGACCAAGGATTTGTCGTTGATATTAGACAATATTTGTCTGGAATTTGTATGAGCACAATTTCATATTTTATTTACCTAATCACCAACACAGAGCTACCAAAAAGTTTCACCTCTGATTTCCAACTGTAGTTTTTATTGTTCAGAAGTCTTCCCTGTACAAGCTACTGACTTGATTGAACTGTCTAATGGCATAGGTGTCAAAGGTATCATAGTTCCTAATGGTTAGCTTCCCATGGCAGGAAATGAATGGAGATCATCCCCATCAACCAGTGGTCACAGAACTCCAGGGGCGCATTTCAAAAGCTGAGGCTGCATTGCGAGATAAAGAAGAAGAAAATGCAATGATGAAGCAACAATTGGAACAGTATGAGAAGAAATGGTCAGAATATGAGGCCAAAATGAAATCTATGGAAGAGGCATGGAAGAAACAGCTATCTTCTCTGCAGGTAATCATCTAGAATTTTCCTGGTTGCTTGCTTTTTTGTTTAAAGGGGTGGATCAACATTTTATAAAACATGAATCCATCTGTTAAGAGAATGACAGCATAATATGTCAAACATGCCTTGAACTAAGAACAATTGCTCTGATATCGAGTCAAATCATACAGCACCAAGCTACTGTGAAACTGTGAATAATGGAACTGTTAGAGAAGAGTGGCTTACAATTCCGAGGCATGCAATAGTATTTTCTTGCACTATCCTTAGAAGATGTATTCCTCTGGATGTGACTGTATTCCTTTCAGTTGAGCCTTGTGGCTGCCAAGAAGAGCCTAGCTTCTGATGATGTGGCCACCCGAGCAGCTAGGACTGATGCTGCTTCAATGCAAGCTCAGTACGACTCTGAAGGTACGTTGTCCACTGGAACGACCCCGGAAGGGAACGAGATGAAATACCAAAACCACAACCCTGAAGATAAAGTGGCGGTAGGAAACTCGGATAGGCGGATAAATGCTGTGAACCACCTAGCGAAGGAGTTTGAGGACAGGAGGCAGGTGTTTGAAGACGATGCTGGCTTCCTTGTTGCAATTAAGTCTGGACAGGTTGGTTCAAATATGAACCCAGACGAGGAACTTCGGAAGCTCAAGGACCGCTTTGCTACATGGAAGAAGGATTACAAGTCTCGGTTGAAGGAGACGAAGGTAAATCTTCAGAAGGTTGGAAATCATGAGGAGAAATCCCGGAAAAGATGGTGGGGGAAGAAGAGTTCCAAGTGAATGTGCAAGCTAAGCTAAAATCGTTTCCCTACATTTGTCTGCCATTGCATCAAAGGAAGAAATCAAGAAATGGCAGGAGACAAAAAGGCTTCGTGGTTCTTGCTCTCTTTATCACAAGCCCTATGAGATGATGATGATGAGCTCCATCGTCAGTGGCGGGCGCTGTTACTCGTCCGGTGTTGAGTGTCAGAAGGATTATATATAGGTTAAGCAAGAGGTCTGTACATGTATATTAGTTCTTTGTGGTCGTCAGTGTATGTATATCATGATGTATGTAGAGCGATGAACCTGAAATATGGAAGGGTAATTAAATACAGATTATCCGCCATGAGCGAATAGAGATGCAACAGCAGTACTGTAATAAGTGTACAGTGAGAAATCGTTCGAATGTGCAAGGCAAATTACTCCATTGTTCTTTCCTTTGGTGTTGTCTCCCTCTGCAGAAGTTATGTTTCTCCAGTGTAACTGAGATTGCAAAGATTCTGAATAACAGATGCTCCGCAGGGAATGAGAATCACAACCACTGGATGCCCAAAAGCATTCATGTTGAGCTTTATATCCAAAGTCATACCAATAATCAGACACTATGTCCCGTATAGAATTACAACATATCAACACCAAGATTATACTAAGTTGGCAGCTCACAAGTCACTTAACTGACAAACAGCACAATGCAAACCCAAAACCCCTCCAATCTTTCTGAATTCTGAGATCACATCGATCATTCTCTGCATGCATGGTACAAAGGGAGTAGTCTACAAATTACAATGGCAGCACGCCGTGTCGCATCGGCTAGCTTAAGACCCCGGCGCGAACTTGGTGGCGTAGACCCAAGCATTGTTGGCGACGGGGTTGTCGAGGTGGTCGAGCAGGTTCTCCAAGGGGCCCTTGCCGGTGACGATGGCCTGAACGAAGAATCCGAACATGGAGAACATGGCGAGGCGGCCGTTCTTGATCTCCTTCACCTTGAGCTCGGCGAAGGTGAAGGGGTCGTCGGCGAGGCCGAGCGGGTCGAAGTACTGGCCCCCGGGGTAGAGGTCGTTGCCCTCGCCGACGCCGGGGAGGCCGTTGATGCGGTAGCCCTCGACGAGGCCCATGAGGATGACCTGGAAGCCGAGCACGGCGAGGATGCTCTGCGCGTGGACGAGATTGGGGTTGCCGAGGTAGTCGAGGCCGCCCTCGGAGAAGATCTGCGCGCCGGCCTTGAACCAGACGGGCTCCTTGAAGTCGACGCGCACCCACTTCTCGAGCACCTCGGGCGTGATGCATCCGAGCGCGCCCAGCATCGCCCACCGCCCGTGGATCACCTCCAGCGCCCTGTTCCGTGCGAACGCCTCCGGGTCGGCCGACAGCCCGGCCGTGTCCCAGCCGTAGTCGCCGGCGAACTCGCCGGTCAGGTAGGACGGCGTCTGCGCCGAGAAGGGCCCCAGGTACTTGACGCGGTCCGGCCCGTACCACAGGTCGTTGCTCTGCATGCGCGCGCGCCACACACAAACATTTGTCACCACGGACACGTCCTGGCTAGCTATCAACTACTCGTAGTGATTGCTCAGACTTGTCATGGTGTAGTGATTGCTCTTACGTACCATGGTGATCCTGCCGTTGGCCGCGGCGGCGACGTCGCGGAGGGGGCTGGCATTGGCGGTGCGGCCCTGGCCGAGGAACGGCGTCTTGGCGGCGACGACGCGGGAGTTGGCGGCCATGATCGTCGATGCCATCTGCGCCTCTGCCTAAACTAGCTAGATATGGTTCTTTGCAGGGTGTTTCCTTAGTGTTCAGACTTGAAGAGGGGTTACGTGTAAGTATTTGTAGCGCAATTCTTGTGGAGGAGGGGGAGGTGGTGCGACGGAGGAAGGCGATTGGAGCGGGGGCTGTGAGATGGAGATTTCTGGATTTGATTCGGGCCAATCAGAGGGCGGTATTGGATTGTGGAGGTGTGGCGTTGCCACCTCGGATGGCTTTCTATCCCATGTGTTACCTGCTGCACCACTGCATTACTACATGCCACGGTTTTAGGCCGGGCTGCAGGGTTCATGCGGCCCAACGTTCTACGTGAACCTGTACCAACAAGATTCACGGTTCTGGCCGAATTCGATCGAGGCAATTCCAACTATTGGCCTGCTCGTATGCACCAATCAGTTCATCTAAAAGCTTACACTGACGAGAAAATATGTAATTTATTTATACTTCAGCACCCCCTCACGTATAAACCCCCTCAAACATAAGACGTGGAATAGAAATAGACGTAATTCACTAATACTTCAACACCAACCATCCATAATACAAAACTTATATGAACTGGTTGGTGCATGCAAGCAAGCCAATAGTGGATTGCAAAAAACGCTAGCGCTGCAGATGGCACCGTTCCTGAACAGCCTGGTCTCGCAAGCCCAGAACGTCTTTATCAAGATAAAGAGCATTCACGATAACTTCCTATATGTCCGCAGCCTGATAAGAAGACTCCACCACTCTAAAACTCCTTTGCTTTTTCTCAAACTAGACATCGCAAAGGCTTTCGACACGGTCCGTTGGGACTACCTTTTCGACCTTTTTCGCAAAAGGGGTTTCCCCTACAGATGGACAAATTAGGTGGCGGCCCTCCTAAGATCCGTCTCTTCCAGAGTCCTCCTCAACGGCATCCCCGACAATGTGATCACCCATGGAAGGGGCCTGTGGCAAGGAGACCCCCTCTTGCCCTTCCTCTTCATCCTGGTCATTGATCCCATTCAACGTCTTCTAGAGGTGGCAACAGACATGGGTTTCCTTGCCCGCACGTGAGACCGCTTCGCCAGACTTAGAACCTTCATCTATGCGGCGATGCCGCAATCTTCATCACTCCAAGCACAAGCGAAATCTACACAACCACCTAGATAATCCTCAATTTCACGAATGCCTCAGGCCTACATACCAACTTCCAAAAAAGCACGGTGCTTCCAATAAGTTGTGACCACATCGACCTAAACACGGTCCTCCAAGACTTCCCGGCAATCCGATCGACCTTTTCGATTAAATATTTCAGATTATCGCTCACCTACTAAAGACTACACAGGATGGATTACCAGTCCCTTCTGGACAAAGTGTGTGTGTGTGTGGGGGGGGAGGTTAGTAGGTTGGCAGGGGCGTTCCCTGTCCCCAGCAGGGCGGACCATCCTAGTTAAATCTGTTCTCACTTAGATTCCAATCTATTACCTAACGGTTTTCAAAATCCCCAAGACCGTCCTCCGTGCCCTGGATCGAATCAGGTGTCGTTTCCTTTGGGCCGGCCACGAAAACAGCTCGGGTGGTAAGTGTAAAATTAACTGGGACAAAGTGTGTCACCCAATCCAGCTTGGCGGCCTAGGCGTCCTCAACCTTCCGTAGTTCTCCGCGGCACTTAGACTTCGATGGCTATGGCAAAATTGGAAGGATCAGCCCAAATCTTGGGTCGGCATGGAAATCCCTTGCGACGACGCAGACCGAAGCCTTTTTGCAGCGGCAACTAGGTCTCCCTCGGGGATGGTAAGACGACAAAATTTTGGTACTCGGCCTGGTTGGGTGGAGAGGCACCCAAAGATATAGTCCCCAAGATCTTCGAAATCTCAAAAGGCAAAAACAAGACAGTGGCCTCGGCATTACAGAATGGACGTTGGGGATTGACAATCCATCACATCCAACAATTCGTGGGACTTTGGATCAGAACCAACCAAATCCATCTAGCCCACGACACCCCAGATGAGATATCATGGAAGCTACCCCGAAAGGAACCTACTCTTCAAAATCCACCTACGCATTAGATTTCCTGGGTTTGATTGCGATAAATTTCAAAACACTAATTTGGAAAACCCACACCCACCAAAGTGCAAATTCTTCGCATGGTTGGCAATCCAAAACAAGCTCTAGACCTCAGACAGACTGGAAGCTAGCGGGTGGCCAAACCAATGCTTTTGCCCCCTATGTAGGCACACTTCGAAATTGGCCATCCATCTTTTCGCCCAGTGTCATTTTTCTGTAAGAATCTAGAAGTACATGGCGGACTAGCTAGGAACCGTTAGTCTACAGCCATCCCTGTGGTCCCTTAGCACGAATATCTTGGACTAGTGGTCTAAGGTAGCTGAGATGAAAGGCTCCCCTAGGAAAGCCACGACCACGACCCTGATCGTAATTATTTGGGAGATCTGGAAGGAACGAAATGTAAGAATTTTAAAAAACAGAGCCACCGCACCGCTAGACCTCCTAGCAAAGATTAATGAGGAGGGTAGAACTTGGTTCCTAGCGGGGGGCAAGTGCCTGGAGTATTTCAATTCTTTGTAATTAAGGCTCTCTTTTAATTTGTACTTTGTGGCTCTGGTTTTGCCCTTTCTCTATTAATATAACGGGCACCCCTCTTGCTTGTTTCAATTAAAAAAAACTTATGTCCCCATTGGAACGTATGAATTTCAGAGGATTATAGGAGGAATCGTACAACACTGCTCCAAATAGGCCCTTTCTATTTTGTCTAATGAACTCAGCCATGGCTCTGTACAGTCTAGCACAAAAATGCACTAGTTTTACTCCTAGTTCTAGCTCTTGGCTATGCGTGCCATGTTTGGGAAAACCTGCTCACGGCAAAGCGGTCCAGTAAGGGTCCATTTGGTTGAGTGAACCGATCCATCCTGTACTGGATGGTTCGGGAAATAGACATGTTCATGTGTTTGGTTCACTTAATGGAACCAATCGGTTCAGGATCAAGCTGTTCCATCGGAGGGAATATTCAGCCAATATGTTGTACCATCTCATTCGAGAAGAACTCCCGAACCACGTGGTTCAGCTTCTCCTTGTTCTCCTCAGTGCGCTGCACGCATCTTCCCCACAGGAGCAGCTTGTCCTCCACAGAGAAGGAGAGCAGGTCGGCGCGGCGGGGGAGGTAGGGGACACCGAGCGCGTGGAGGAAGTAGAGCGTTGACGATGATCAAGTCGCTGATCTTACGAAATAAATAGAGGAAAATGGAAAAGAGTTCTTGGGAGAGAATGAAACTGCTCTTTATTGCTATGAACTGGATCCTTTACAGGGGGAGCCCTCGATAAGACGGTGGACTAATCCTAATTACACTGAGTGTAAGGCTTGCTATGCTATTCAATCAGGCTTGAAACATGAATCTAATGCCGCTTGCTATGCTTCAATCTGATGGAATGCCCTTGTTCCTCTGTGCTCCATCTTTAAAGAGGTGTTAGTTACTCCTGGAGAAGACGCCTGTTAGAAGTGACGCGTCTGGCCGGAGGGTCGGTTACAGTTAGTAAAACAGTAACTAATTGGCGGTTGATGTCTGTGAGACACTCAACTGTATGGTGATTGTTGTCAGTGTCTTAGGATTATGAAACGTCGCGTGGTATGGACCAAATATGACATGTGTTCCATTCATCACACGGTAAGGAATATACTTGGAATTATATTAGATGCCAATTCATTGCTTCCTCGAGCAGTCATTTGGTCGAGGACTGGGCACAGGACCTCGTCCGACCAGAGTTCCCATTATGTAACCTCTGGAATCCTTACGACCATAGAGGTCGTTAGCCTTAGGGGTTACGATCACGAAGACATATGATCTTTTATTATGTATTAAAGTAATACATAGAGATTTTAATCCTCGTCAGCTAGCCCCCGAACTTTAAATGAATTGGTCATGTGAACACTCTCTCCCGATGAAGTCGTATCAGGTAGACCCTCATTTAATGTCGCGATAAACGAGGTGGTCTATATTTCACTTTAAAGTTAAGAAACTGCCTTGGAATCTGAAAAGTCTTTCTATCCGTTGGAAAAAGTTGTCCGTTGGACTCTTGGGTAACTCCCGATTGCAGTTAGAGAGTTGTAGCTATAAAATCCCTTCAGCGCTGGGCTTTAGGGTTTATATGCTCCTAGTTTTTTCTCCAATCCTTTTTATCTTCCTGCGAAGAATCTTCTCCGACCTCCTTCCACTGTTCCATCGACAGCTCCCTCCGACCTCTGTTCATCCACTCGAATATCTCATCATGTCGGACTCGATCACCAAGTGGTTGGTTTCAGATCTGAGTGGGAAGAAGCTCAAGGCTCTAGAGGAGGCTGAGGTGCTTCTTGACAAGAATTTAATCAAATGAAGATCAGTGACCAGACAACACTTTTCGAGCCGTGAAGAAGGGGAGATTCCTATCTTCCTCACCTATGTTGAGTGCGGGTTCAGATTTCCGGTGCACAAGTTCCTCCCGAAGGTTCTAGAGCACTATGAAGTTGAGCTGGTGAGTCTGGCCCCAAACTCTATCGCCAACCTCATTATATTCGTCTACCTTTGCGAGACATACTTGGGGATCCGAACAAACCTGAAGGTTTCAAGTATTTCTACAAGATGGCGAGGTCGGGGAAACTGGCTGTCGAACTTGGGGAGTGCTTGCTGCGACTCCACAACGGGAAGGCTGACGAGTACATATGGATGTTCCCAAAGTCTTGGCCGTCATGAAAGAAAAGCTAGTTCTATATGACGGTCATGAAAGAGGATAGCCTCTACTTTGCCAGCAAGGTGGCGAGCGAGAACCTTAACTGGCGGTCCACCGAGAAGAAGGAAGGAATGGTCGGAAGGGTGGTCAATGCCATTTGAGACCTTAGTGCCATGGGATTGACTGCTTGGCACATAGTTATAGACTTTTCCATGCACCGGATTAGTCCCTTGAAACTCCGAGAGCATTTCTTGCTCTGGTACATTGGTCGTGATAAAGTGATCAAGGACTCAAAGGAAGGTAAGTCTTGAAAAACTCCGACCAGTATATCCTATTTAGTTAATTATCTTATAATCTTGAAATCTCTTTGTCTTTTTGAAGTCTTTCCTCTGATGAAATCAAAGAGTGGATCAAAATGATCTGCGCTGGGGAGCTTGATATCAAGGTAGTATTTCCGGGTATTTTGGCCATCGTCTCTGAAGAAGAGAGATTAAGAAGACTAAATGTAAATAACCATTTTTCTTCACCTTTTATGTATCCTCCGATTTGTATATGATTTTGCTCTAATATGTAGGCGGTCGGGCTGAGGATTATCAAATGCAGCAAGGATTCTACTTCTACCGTTGTTCCGACCGATTCCTGCTCAGAGACCGCACAAGACGATGATCTCCTAGAGGTAAAAAAAGAGCATTTGTAGAAAGGAATATATAATTTAGATGAAAAATTATATCACCTGATTAAACTTGAGTTGTAATTCAGACGAGAGAGGAAGAAGATCTACAGACCGGAGCTGCGGAGGTCGTTGGCTCCAGGGCGATTGTTCACGACCTGGTAGTTACTACCAAAGCAACTATCCCGGAAACCAACGAAGACACCATTTCCGACCAGCTGGCCAGGGACCTCGACCAACTAGTTGAGGATATCACTTCCGACCAGAGGTCAAGGGATGTCATGGGTGCAACCAAACCTACTGGTTCAAAACCGATGAAATTGGTTGACAAGAAAAGAAAGGCTGGCGCTACGGACTTTGCTCCAGTGCACTTCAAGGTAAGACAAAGAAGAAGACTAGGTATGCATACATGAAAGAGAATTATATAAATACATACCTTTAATGTTTCTGATGTCCTTAAGATCTTGAATTTCCTTTCTTGAATTTTCAAAGGTACTCTGGTGTTCCGGTTGCCTCTGACCAGAGCACTCCTCAGGAGAAGGTTCCTGAGGAAAAGGAGGTTGAGCCAGCTCCCGAGTAGGTGGCAGCGCCAGCGCCTGCTTAGGAACTTACGGCGGCTCCAACTCCGCCTAAAGAGGCAGAAGTTCAAGAAAGGTCCTAGCAGGTTTCGACCACTGCTGGGGTCCTTCAGGGAATTTTTCTGAAGGCCCCTCGTCCTACCGGCTTCCCCCATCTTTATCGAATCTTCTACGATGAAGAACTCGACGAGGCATGGGATAGAATATCAGACCTTTATCGAATCTTCTACGATGAAGAACTCGACGAGGCATGGGATAGAATATCAGACCGTTAAGCAGAGACGAGTCCTGATATTATTTTTTGCCGAGTATAATGACATGGCAATCTGGGTATGTATCCATGACCACTTCTATAGCCTTTTCCTCTAAAGTTTTTAAAAAACTAAAAGAGTTTGCCATATCTGTAGCATATCGTGGAGATGTTCGTTGTGGTCGGAGAACACGTAGAGGCCATTCGACATGCCCACAAGCAATCGAGTGGAGGACGTCCTAGCACAAGAGGTCTTCAAAGACCTCCTCTTAAAAGTGCTCAGAGCACCATAGGAGGTCCTCTTCAGCTGCTGATCAACCAGAGGGCACAAGCCATGAGTACTTTTGAATGTACTCAGCAAGCCGTAGGGAAATGTATGCAAATAGTATTCATGCAAGTCTTGACAAATATGGCTTTATGGTTTCTTTGCAGAAAGTAATATTGATAGAAAATACTGTAAGTAGATTATGAAGCACAAGTTGAAAGATTAGTACATAAGTAAACAAGTTCTTTGAAAACAACTCGTGACCACCCTGGTCACCTCCCAAACTACTCACGACCACACTGGTCGTGAGCCAGACCACTCGGAACCAGCCAAGACCAACAAGTTTGAGAAAGTCTACCCTTGCATGAAATCACCGGGCATGTCCATAACCGGTGACACGGCTATTCGAATAGATTTACACTCTGCAGAGGTTGCACAACTTTACCCACAAGACACAGCCTCTCTAGTTTGTTTGGCACCCGTTGATGCCCCTACTCACTACCTTAGATAAGTAGGCTAGAGCTCGTGACAAAGCCTTTACAAGTTTCTGCTTTGACTCGGTTCCGCTCGCTAAGGTTTCGCCTTCCTGGCCCCCTCTTGCGCCAAGTGTGCGTGTCCATCCCATGTCTTACACACTTCCACCAAAACGGAACCGAAACAAAGCATTGCCAATTAGTTGGCCAGAACCACCCTATAATGGTCTTGTGGTTGCATGGTATGGTCCGGATCGAACTCTTACAAGGTTAAGTCCTTAGTGGTTGCTCAGGCGAGACCTCGTCATCCCAATGTGCTTCCTGCACCCTCTTTACTGCACGATCACTCGTCCGAGTGAAAATATTTTGGGTTTAACCCGGCCAAATGACCACCCTAGCCATGGCACAACAAATTTTATTAACAACAACACATGCCAGGGCCACGCTTGGCAAGACAACACATGCCAAAACAACACGTGCCACAGTTCTATATTCACTTAGTCAAATTCATTATTATCGAGACAAGTGATCGAGAGACATCGCATAACTAAGCAGGTCTAAGCAACATACGCACCCATGTTGGTTATCACAAAGAGGTCCAACTAAGGTTACCCAACCTATGGTGGTCCAAAGAGTACATGTCAACATGTCAATCACAAGTATTCAAGGAGTCATACTGTCGAGTAGGTGTTTAGCTAATTCCCAAATCATTTTTATACAAATAGTCAGGCATGTTGGTAGAAAACAATATAGTTTTGTAAATTAGGAACAACACGATTAAAGGTCTACGACTTGCCTTCGATGAAGAGTTGAGGTCGCTGGGTCCACGAACTCTTCAGCGAAACTAGAATCTACATGTGCAAAAAAGAGCCAAATAAATACCACAAATCCAAATAAAACCAAAATTACCAAACTAGAACAAAAGAGAAACACTGAAATAGAAACAGACTCTCGGGAGGAGGCCCAACGAGGAGGTCCACAGGAGGGGGTCCTTAGGAGATCCTGAGGAGGAGGTCCAAAGGAGGAGGTCCTGAGGAGGAGGTCCTGGGATCCAACGAAGGATACGACTACTCCACGTGGTCATATGAAAAGGGATACAATCTACGCCACGTGGTTGTGAGAGAGACACAACTACGCAACGTGGTTGTAAGAGCAAAAGAAAGGAATAAGGCACGGAGAAACTCACCCGGACAGAGAGAGAGAGAGAGAGAGAGAGAGAGAGAAGATGGGAGGAGGACAGCGAACGGCACGGGTGCTCCGGTGAACTCGTCGGCGGCGATGTGGTTGAAGACGGTGCAGGCTCCAATGACTCCTTGGCGAAGCTTCAAGCACGAGAAAGCAGGGCGAAAGCAAGAGAGCGAGAGAGTGTTGGGTGAGAAAAAGGTGATGAAGGAGGGCCGCTCATGCTTTTATAGCCAGGAGAAATGGGAAAAGCTACTGAAAAACTCAGAAGCACACAATGTTAAGGGTAGGTGAAGGAGGAGATGGAAGCAGGTCGGGGGAAGAGACAAGAGACGGAACGAGTACTGCAGAAACTAGCAGCATTTAATGCTCAAGGACCCTTGCGTCAGCAGTAACACAACGGGAGGAAGGAAAAGGTGAACAGAGCTGATAGGTGGGATCGGTCAAAACTCGGAAAGATGGTCCAACCCAAGGGGAGGTCGCGGTCAAAGGGGAGATCGTGACCCAAGGGATGGTCGTGACCCAAGGGGTGGTCCAAACGAGAGGGAGGTCTAGAATGAGGGGGGAGGTCCAAACGAGAGGGATGTCTAAACCAAAGGGGAGGTCTAGACTGAGGGAGAGGTCCAAACGAGAGGGAGGTCTAAACCAAAGGGAGGTCTAAACTGAGGGGGAGATCCAAACGGGAGGGAGGTCTAAACCAAAGGGAGGTCTGGACTAAGGGGGAGGTCCAAACGAGAGGGAGGTCTAAACCAAAGGGTGGTGTAAACTGAGGGGGAGGTCTAAACGGGAGGGAGGTCTAAACCAAAGGGAGGTCTAGACTGAGGGGGAGGTCCAAACGAGAGGGCGGTCTAGGGCGAACAAGGAAAGGAGATCCTAACACCAAAGAACTCCAGCAACTCAAAAGGAACCAAACTCGAATTAGTTGAAGTTGGATTAGTTCATGTTAAAGCATTGGAAATTTTCCGAAATCTCCAAGTTAAGCTTGAGCATAATCAACAAATCGAATGGTTATTTTTATTTTAAAAACTCGAAAACTTGGAAAAACTTGGGACGTTACATCTGCCAACCTTGTCGCCTTCTGCTCCCTAATTTCACCCAAATCCACTTCCCCTGGTTACTCTCAACAGGTTTGCCACCGACCTCGCCCTCCCAGGCCGCCACTACAAGACCAGGGCGGCTTCATTGACACAACCTCAGAACTCATTCATTCTGCACTGCGCCCTCGAAGCTGTTGGCCTAGCTCCCGAAGAGAACTCACTCATCGGTTCTCTTTAGTGTTTCACACACACAAGTACAAGAAGAAAGAGGAACGCAGGCACACCGGACTTGCAAGGCCACAACCAGCCTCTGGTTTTCTTGCTTTATGTTTATTTCTCCTCAACCTTAAACAAACATCAGTACATGAATATATATACACACTCACACACTACTATATACGCTACTCCCAGACTTAAACCACTAAGCACACGTTCTAAACAAACTCCACAAGTCTTTCTCCACTAACTAGACCGAGTACTACATGTAGCCAATTCATACTTCTACAAGCCAGGGTGATCGAGTACTCACCTACATGCAAGCTAACTACTCACAATGTGCACGCACACATGCAGCTACTCACTAGCTTTTGAGCTTGCATCTAACGTTCCAGTAATTAAATTCTAATCCTAATCTCATCTGCAGCCCTTTGCACTCAACAATAATTGACATGCACTTGCCGCCTCACACGCAACACTTACACGTACCAACGTGATCAGAAAACTAACATGTCAAGATTATTCCAACAGACACGCGGGAGCCCGTTCGCACCACAGCCTCATCGGAACGCCTTCGTGCGCCCGTTTGCTCGGCCGCACTTGGCCCTGCTGTGCAAGCGGTGTGCTTGTCCCACGCCGCATGTGAATTTATCCTAGCCGTGCGTCGGATGCGTGGTGTCAATGTGCGCTACCTATGGACGCCATCGAGCTGGTGTCTCTGCCGTCTGACGTCTGCCACTACGCAGAGTGTCGATGACACCGGCGACAGCCGACACGTGAGATTTAACTATCTCTCCCTCCCCTAGTCAACCATCTACTACCGCTGCAAGCTACTGTCTACATAGATGGGGTCCTTGTAACGTCCTAAAATTTTAGTTTTCAAATTTTGTTTGTCTAGATTAGGTCCCCGAAAAACTTCACCAATTTTCCTTGGTTTAATAAAACTTATTTGGGAATTTCCAAAATTAAAACTATTTAATTTGACTAATGTAAACATAAATTAAATCTAAAACAATATTAGTTGAGTTCCTTGTGTTCCAAGGAATTTTCCTAAATTTTATTTGATTTTATTTGCTATTTATTTTGCCTCTTTTGAATTTCAGTCTTTTTTCTTAATTCCAAATCCTATCTTTTTTTCCTTTTTCCTTCGTGGCTGAATTGTCTCGGCTCATTTCTTTTTCTCCCTTTCCCAGCCCAGTCTTTTGCCCGCCCATTTGCACCCAGAGCTAGCCTAGCAGCCAGCCCAACCGCGTGTGAACCCTAGCCGATCGCCCACCGCCACCGACTCCGCTTCCGCCGAGCCCCACTGGCAGCCAAGATCGCAGCCAGCTCATGGTGGACAACGTTGCCGCTAGTGCGCATGTGTGCCGCCAAGGAGATTGTCTTCTCCAAGACCAGTGCCGACCTTCGCCACCGATCTCCACCGTCACAGCTCCCTAGTCCTCCTCCTTCCACCGTCGGCCTCGCCTTGACATCCGTTGTCGATTCCACCCCTCGATTGGAGCACCCGAGCACTCGTTTTCTGCCCAACTTTCCCACATGGAATGAATCTCCATACACAAGTGGTGAAGGACTACCTCCCTTGCACCAGGCTTTCTGCCCAACTTTCCCACATGGAATAAACATCCATGAAATCAATTTGTCAAACCATTTTAAAAACAAAATCATAGTCTAATCCGCGAAAAGCTTTGCTCAGCATGTCCATGACCGTGGACACGGCAATTCGAATAGATTGACACTCTGCAGAGGTTGTACAACTTTACCCACAAGAGATAATCAACTTATACTGTCCACTTACACACTTCCGTAGGTGTGCGACTAAGTGATTATCACAAGGTCTTTACAATGCGCCATCCCAATGTAGTCCCACCTCGCTAAGGTTTTGCTTCCATTGGATAGAAACCCACCGGATTTAAGCCCCCTCTTGCGCCAGGTAGGAATACATAAAAGTAGGTCATAATCGACACCCACGCAACCGGATGGCACGACCACGATGGAATGTTGCAAATTAGTTGGCCAGGTCCCGCCCACTCAAGACATGTGGTAGTACGATTTTGGCTTAACAATCCGCAGCTCGCAGACTGGTCCTTTGTAGGATCAAAGATAACCGACTAGAGGGGGGTGAATAGGAGGTTTAAAATTTTTTAGCAATTTAACAATTTTGGCCAATAACAACTTAGTCTAAACAAGTTATTCTTCTAGCTAGGCAAATTAATCACAATAAACAAGCTAGAAAAATAAATATGAAAGTAAAGACTAGAGATAACCACAAAGGCACGACGATGTTTTTCCTGTGGTATCAAGACTTGCTTGGTCTTCACTAGTCCACGTTGAGGGAGCTTGACGTCTCAAGCCGGCTCCACAATTAAGCCTTTCCTCAAGTCACTATGGTTGTTCTTCCTCCGCTCGGAGATGGTGAACACCGAACCACTCACAAGCTTGCACCTGCCTCTTCACAATCTTCTTCAAGAGATCACCGTGCTTCACCACCAACCGTCTAGGAGTGCGGCAACACTCCAAGAGTAACAAACCAAAGTCTTCACTTGACGGCACTCAAGTGCACATGGATCAATTAGGAGAATGAATGCACTTGAATGTATCTCAACAAGCTCACAATGAATGCACAAGAGTGTTTTTGAGTGTTGAGTGAATGCAAAGGCTCTCAAGGCTCTATGAATGTCAAATGGGCACTAGCAGCCTTGACTTGAGCAGGTGGGGGTGTATTTATAGCCCCCACCAACAATTATGACCGTTGGAGACGAAATCCAAGTTTTGATTTAAATCGAACGATCAAGATACAAAGTGCGCGATGCGACCGCCTCGACTAAGCACAGTCAACGGCTAGAACAGATACTAAAAAAGGAAAAAGTAGCCGTTGAATTCCCAGTCGGAACGACCGCAGGAAAATTCGCGGTACGTCTGATTTGCCCGTTCGTGGCCGTTTATATGAGCGGTACGACCGTTCGTAGGGTTTCGTGTTTTCTTGAAGATTTGCATTGGTTCTGGAATTTTTGTACCGCCAGAAAAACATAGGAATGACCGCAGTCGATGCGACCGCTCCCTAAGAGCGGAACGTCACGATTTCAGATTAAGTTTTAGAGCGATTTGCACTTGTTCTGCTTTTATTGAACCGCCTCACAAAATTGAACGATCGCCAACGATACGACATGCTGCCCATGAGCTGATGCGACCGATTTTCAAGAAAGATTCTGAGGCGATTTGCAACGCTTCTGGTTTTATAGAACCGCCAACTAAAATGCGGAATGACCGCGATGCGGTACGACCGGAACGGTCGTTCCACTTGAATATTTATTTGGCTGTTCCCTTCAAAATGCGGTACTACCGCCGAGTAAAGTCCGGTCATACCGCACCAAGCGGTACGACCGCAAGTATAACTGCGGTACTACCAATTTTGGATAGAAACACTGAGAGCTTTTCAATTTTATTTCAAGTTTAAATTCAAATGCATGCATGATCCTAAATTGATCCATATTGCACAAGAACATGCTATCAAGCTACTAGCCATGATCCCTCTTAATAGTACGGTGTTTATCCTATAATCCGGTCTTTCATCCAAAACTCCTAGACCGGTAAAATGAAAAAGAGATCCTAGACTACTTGTACCTTGTCTTTGAGCCAAAAGATCCTCGTGTAGTCCATTTCGCATGTCACTTTGCATCAACACATTCACCAATAGGATTTAACCTTGTAAATACTCAATAAACATGTTAATCCCATATTCATATAGTGTCATTAATTACCAAAACAATTTTTAGGGGCCTAGATGTTTTCATCCTTAATTGACTGGATGACTTCCAAAACAATCCCTGGGCCTCAACCATTCCTGAGAAGAGCCCGTGCATACACTTGCACCCACCAACTATCCATTTCGCCCAAGTCCAAACCAATTTTTGATTTTATTTTATTTTTCAAAATCATTTGCAAACTTCCATGGTATACCAATGCTATGGGTACATTTTAATCATTTGATTTTTGGCTGAAAATTCCCAAATCAAATATTTCTGTTCTAACCAGGACTAAGCATAATTTTTCTCAAAATGTTCTAGTTTATACTAATGCATAAACTAGATTTTTATCTAAGGTATCAAGGTAGGTTTACTTCAATGTTAAGATTGGCAGTACAAA
This sequence comes from Phyllostachys edulis, assembly GCA_036346405.1. Classification (NCBI taxonomy): domain Eukaryota; kingdom Viridiplantae; phylum Streptophyta; class Magnoliopsida; order Poales; family Poaceae; genus Phyllostachys; species Phyllostachys edulis. The sequence continues at coordinate 47,651,995 of CM070557.1, read as the reverse complement.
GGATTTAGGCATAACTACAATTTAAAACAGATATTTAAATTACATTGAATAGAAATAAGCATGCAGTAATAATTTAAAACAGAATTTAAATAATTTTAAATAATGGGATAAAATATGATCAAAGATGTAACTTGCCTTGCTCAAATAGTTGCTCTCAAACGGCGTCGAAATCTGACACTCCGAAGTCATCGAAATCTATACGTGGAAATAAGCCAAATTCAAACAAAATTCAAATGAACTTCAAATTAAATAATTTTAGTTTAGTTAGCTAGATCTTGAAATTATACAAATTTAGAAATTTGAATCACATAAATCGGAGTTCGTATGAAGAAATACGAGCTCCTGGAATATCTAAACCTACATAAAACCCTAAATCAGATTTTAATAGATTTCCCAAATTATTTTCCTAAAGGAAAATCCGGTTTAAGACGTGAGTGGTGACTGTGTGCGGGTGTGCCATTGACAGGTAGGCCCCATGTACAGTGCACCAGGTAGTGTGTGCGGTTGTGAAAGAGCTGACGTGGCGCCACGTATGCTCCACGTCGGATCTGGAGCTGAGGTGGCGTTCGGGTGGCGCCAACATGGACTAGCCACGTAAGCCCGAAACCGGTGGCGATGCGGCGACAAGCTCGCCGGCGTTCTACGCCTCGGTGAGACGAGTGAGTGCTACCAACATAGAGAGGGCGGAATGGGGATCCTGGTGCGCTACCTTGGAGTAGAGGGGCGTGGCGTTTTGGTCGTCGGCGGCGAGGTTTAGCGGCGGCGGCGCTAGGTCGTCGATGAAGTAGGCGTTCTTGAGTTCCTCCGGCGAAGTGAGAGCGCGCACGGGCTTCGTGGTGGCGCGGCGATGCTGACGGTGGCGGGGACGAGGGCAGAGCGTCGATGGTTTCGTCGGAATCGAAGAAGAACCGAAGGTTCACTGCCGGCAAAGAACTTCAAAATTAGGGCTCTAGAGAGGGATTGGGGAGAGGCGCGTTGAGGCGTTGGGATGAGAGCTTTAGGGCGCACCCGGGGCGTCCTTTTATAGTGGCCGGGGAGGTTTGAATTGCCTTAAGGCGCAAGAAGCTCCGAAATGGACACTGACGAGATTTGGGGGATTGAAGGCAAGAAAGGAAAGGGGAAGGGTAAAAACGGATGCTGGATTGATTGACGATTTGAATGCGTAGGAAATTATGGGGTTTTTAATGAGGATTGGGTCGGTTTTGGAAGGTCCCGAAGGAGCAACAATGGCGGACGCGCTCGGATTTGAAACGGAGACGACGAGAAAGGAAGGAGACGATGACGTGCGTGTGAGCGGGCCCCACATGGCAGCGAAGGAAATAACAGAAAAGGAGCGGGTGGTGTTTGGGCCGTTCGATTTAGATCGGACGGTCCACGTCGCTTGGGACGTTCGGACCGCTCCGAACGGCAATCTTGATCGCGCCATCCAATCTCGATCGGATGGTCCACATTGGCTGGGATGCTCGGACCGTCCGAATGCGCATCTTGATCGGACCGTCTAGCTTTGATCCAACAGTCCACAAGATCTGAAGTGGAAGCGGCGGAAGGAAGGTGAGGTGACATCGAGCCCGCGTGTCGGTGAGCGTGAGTGAGAGAGCGAGAGGCACTGGTGGAAGCGGAGTGTCAAAGTGGGCAAGTCTTGGCGTGAGAACAGGGTTGGGCTAAGGAGGTTTCGGCCCAAAGCGAGTTTTCCTATTTACTTTGATTTAGTGAATAAAATAATTCAGTTAAATTATTTTGGCTTTAGAAAATAGTAAATAAAATCAAAAAATTATGAGAAAATTCACAGAAATTCTCTAAGATATTTTGGATTTAAATAAAATATTTTCAACGTATAATTGGCAATAGTTTTTGTACATAATTTATTTTGGCTTTGAAATAATTAGGGAAAAGCTTTTTTTTTAAATTTTTTTTTCAGAAATTAATTAAATTTTTATTTTTCAATTTAAATCAAATAAAACTTCAAAGACTTCAATAAATTTTATTGTTGACTTTTAAAACTTCGAAATTCAAGAAAAGCAATGAAACTCTTTCAAATTTCAGGAAATCCAATAAAATATGAATTTTATTTATTTTTATTTTGATAACAGAACTTTGGGATGTTACATGGGTCTCGGTGCTTGATTGACTTGCCTAAGGGAAGATTGCGCACTTGCGGTGTGATAATGTGAATGTGAATATGGAGTAGGTGATGTCACTATTCTACCATCGTAAGTTGTGAACTTTCTTCGTCTTAACAGAGTGGCCGCAGTTCTCCTGCTTACTCTTCAAAAGTAATGTGAACGTGAAAGGAAAAATTGAAGAAACTTGTGTGCGATATAAAGGATTTGTGATTTTGTCAGTGCGATCATAGATTTGTGGTTGTGCTTGTTGTATGATCATGAAGTCCTATTTGATCCTCCTGGCTTCTCTTCTTCGTCTGTTCCTGACCACAACTACTGCCCCTGTCCTCCTTTCTTGATCAACCAGTGGTGTTTGAGTGAGTGCGTGCGTGCGTGCGTGGCAGTGCAGTTGTAGATGTTTGAAGTTTGGAAGTGGCCTCGACCTCGGACCTCCTCTGTTTACACACTGCTTCCTCCTCTATCTACTCGCCTCTGCTGCTAAATTCTTCTGTTGCATGCTTGACTTAGGAGCCCCCGTGGCATGGTTTCTTGCACTGCTACATTGCCTTTTCCTCTGCTGTGCTGATTGACCAAGGGATGCGATGGGATGGGAGGGAGTGCTGGTTCAGGTTTTCTGTTCATGGTAGGGCGGTTTGGGGCGTACGAGAAGGCCACGGGACGGCGGGAGAGTGGACCGCGCGCGACTGAGGGCTCCCTGCTCCCGTGTTGTACGGATGAGACGATGACGCTGTGCGATCCGGCAGATGCGCGTGTTTAGGCTTGCCTAGAGTAGAGGATAGCGTTTGTCGCGCGCGGGACAGCTAAGCCTTGGGCCGTGCGACGTGCTGTCCAACGGCGCGGGCGCCAAATTTGATCCGCGCGACGCGGCGGAACGACATCCACTCCCGCTCCCCTCCCTCCCGCCTGTGCCGCGTGTGTGGGATAAGGGAGGAGACAACTCAACGGTTTAAGGGCGGATGGAGCGATCCTTTCGAATTCACATTTATTAATGATGGGACGCCAGTTCCTTTTGTTAAAAGGAAAGATTGGACCCATGCGTCCGACACGAACTAAAAAAGTCAGACGTTCCTTTGACTTTCTCGACTCTCAGCTCCTCCGTCCTTTCTCTCCAGAACATCTCTCTCTCTGCCATTGCTCTGATGAGGCCATCCGTGGTGGCTCGATCTCACGCAGAGGTCTATCCTCCGAAGAGTAGTCAGAGCTGTCAGATGCGTTGCCGTCCGTGATTAAAGCTCTCTAGATTTGTCAGCCTAAGACTAGAGGGATTAGCATTGACGACGAGCAGAAAACGGTGAGATCAATAGGAGACAAGGCAGTGGTGCCAATAAGGTTCTTCGGGGTTTTTGGTGGTGTGTGGTGAGGCGTTGCTCCTTGCGTTCTTCGAATGTTGTATCGGTAGAAAAAAAATTGTATCTGTAGAAAAAAATGTTGCATACTGTTCACGATGATGTTGTAATTTTTTCAACGCGTTTTTTTCTATATGCTTTGTTTTTTGATTTGTGATGTTGCAACCGTCGTCCTAGGATGTTGCAACCGTTGTCCGGATGTTGCAACTGTTGTCTGGAGATGTTGCAACCGTGTCCGATGGGTGTTTTTTTTTCTAATATTGTCATCGTCATCTCCACCCAAAGAAAATGATTTGAAAATGTCTTGTCGTCAGAAAATACGTTCCTAAACAGTGCAGAAAAGATTTAGATTCATAGATAATTCTCGTTTGTTGGATGATCTGAAAGGAGCGTAACCAAAAGATCTTCAATAACACAACCACATCTGTTGACCAACTGCTTCTTTGCATTCTTAATGAGCGTCGTATTTGGCTCATGGGGTCGGTTTCGAATTGGGAAATGAGCTTGCAGGAGCAGTAGTAGTTTTGTCCTCCCTATTTGGAGGATTTTAAATCTCCTGCCTATGTTTGGTTTGAGTTTTCGAGTTTTCTCAAACCCTCGGCTATTGTATTGGTCGCTTGTGTACTGTTTTTATTTTCGTCTTAATGAAATGTTATGCAAATCTTTTGCACTTCCTTGAAAAAATGTCTTGTCCAACTACTAGTAGTACTAGTACTCTATAGTATTTACTTCTCTTGTGAGTTGACATTGTTTTCAAACCAAGTAACCATGGATGATTTCACTCGATCAAATTAGCACGGCAGAGCCCGGACGTCTGATCCTAGCACCCAAATCAAATGTCCGAGTGCTAGTATCACCCAAAAATTTTCAGTTAGTGGAAATGATGAAAGTAAACTTTAGGAGCGCACAAGATTATTAGATCTAGTACTCATTGCAATGCTTTCAGTTAGTGGCATGCAATCTCTCCGTGATTAAGGTTTGCTGGGAAATGAATGGTGACCTCACGTTTGCTCCGTACGTTTAGTCCTCCAACCTAACGTCGCCACCTGTACGTGTTGTCGTCCACCTGTTGGCTCGCTGCTCCTGCTTGATGCGGCTGGGCCGCCTTGCACTTGGCCTGTGCGAGTCGCTCCCGCCGGTTGCTCCTGGGCCATTGTTGAGCGTTGCGTTCTGTCTGCCTAAGTCGATGAGAATCATCTCATCATACATACGACCCTTAGTTGTTACCTTTGCTAAATCAAGATATGCCAAGAAGAAGATGGAATCTTCATTTTGCAACAAAAAAAAAAGTACATTTAGAATCTTCTGAAGAAATTGGAAGATGTATGGCTGCAAACCTATCACTACTTTTCTAGTGACAAATGAGAAGTTGATGAAAAAAAGAAGGCTACCGCCTCCTTCTACCGAAGCTTAATTGCAAACATAATGTTCGCTGCAAGCCTATAAAAATGGTTCATGTAGAGACCGAGCCAATAAGAAAACATATGCGTTTTACCAATGGATTTCGCCTTCGTGCGCTCATCCCTTTCGGAATAAGATATTGTAGTTATTAAAAAAGCCCTGTTATCTGGTTTTTACAAGTTATCCCCGCTTCGAATTATTGTAACACAAGAGAGTAACGCCTATGCTTGGGTGGAACACGAACCAGCTGATGAATGGATTGTTGGTGCACTTGGAAGTTTCTTAGCAGGCGGCCGATCGTGTATGAAACAAGCAAGCGCATTGTTGGTGCACTACTGCACTTGGAAGTTTCTTAGCAGGCGGCCGACCGCAGTGCGCCCCCGCGATCGGCCGATCGTGTATGAAACAAGCAAGCGCCCGGCCGGTATAAAGAACGAAACAAAGCTACGAACAAAACTCGTGTCCTTGACGCGCGCGGCGCCAACTTACGCTTTCAGATCGGTCGGGGGCGAGCCCTGGTTGTATATCGCTGTTAGCTCCTCTCGTTACCAGACGATCGAGCTCTATCGGGACCTCTGTACGTACGTGAGCGGGCAAGGAAAGAGCACAGTCGCAGTACATGCACCCCGACTGACCGACCGGTAGAAAACTAGAAATGCACCGTCTTCACATATCGAGTTGTAGCTTTCGACCCCGAGGGCTTGCGGCGCGGCGCTTTTGCAACAACATGCGCGGTCACTGCAGCCTGCTGCTGTGTGTATGAAGCCAAAAGTCTGCGTTCTTTTCACCGCATAATTGGGATGATCCCGACAAGATACACATAAATATGCGATCTTGCTGATCCGGCCCGATCGTGACGTACAGTGTGCATCGCATGGCAGATGGCACGATTCGCAAACAGCATACATCGAAACAAGGGAGCAGCACAAACGCGGCCGGGGTCGGATCGATTCTGAAGCATTTAATCCATGCCGCAAAAGCAGCTAACCTTTGTGTGTTCCCGGTTTATTAAATCAGTTACACGTCACCGTGATCAATGATCATGCATCCGATCTGATCTGATCTGATCTGCTGCCTTGAGCAGTTGATCTGAGCTAACCGGGAAGACATGGAGCCCCCATAGACTAGGATGCTCGAGCGTCCGTCAGCATAGTCGAGCTCTGAATTTTTACCCGGAGAGGAGACAATTGTACTTGAAGTTCCAAATTTGCGATCACGAGAGCGTGCATAAAAGCATTTCCTGATTATCCAGCAACACCGTTGTTGCAACTGTCCGAACGGTCGATCAACATATATATTCCACTCGAAAGTTAAGATCTTGCCTTTTGTTTGGTGGAATTTCAGTTTGCTGTCCAGCAAAGAAGAATCCCCAAGAGCAAGGTGCACATCAGGTTGCTTTGCTTATCCTCTTCTATCTCTCTTTTTTTTTGTCTCTTGCTTTTGGTATGATTGTGGGTGTTTTATCTGATTATTTTGGTATAAAATGTGGCCATTAATGGTTCGAATCGGAAATGGTGTGATACACATGTAGTGTTGTACTGGCCCTATAAGTGCAATTGAGCAAGAGGCTGGTGTTTATATCATTATATGTATATAGCTACCAATGAGTTTTACTGAATTTTGGTCAGATACATGAGAATATGTGAGATGTCCCTTGCCTGCGCTTGTCTGACCTGTTGCAAAGGCGGGTTTCTCAGCAACGTACGTACGTGCAGTAAGAACGGCCGGAGCTCTGCCTTGCATTAAGGAAGGAAATCAGATCTTAAAAATGCTGAACTACCAAAGTTCCAGCGGAGAACAAAACAACTCTGGATAAAAAACAACATAAGGACATTAACTGTGTTGAAGTATAAGTGAATTGTCCGTCTTTCCTTATCAGTTTAAGCTTTTGGGTGAACTGATTGGTGCATGCAACTCAATATGGTATCAGAGCCAAGAGGTCTTAAGTTCAAGACTCGGCTGACGCAATGAAGAAAATAATTGTAGTCTATTTCTATTCCACGTCTTAAGCCTGAGGGAACGTATACGTGAGGAAGAGTGTTGAAGTATAAGTGGTTGGTACATACAACTCAATAAACTGGAACAAGACTAACAATTGCAGCTCACTCGACAACAAGTAGATGAAATCAGCTGCAAGCTTTCTCCCCTGCGCCACGTCCTCTTGGATCATGTGGAGCACTTGTTGGAGGGTGTAGTATTTTTTGTTTGAACAGTACTCTCCCGTTGTGTTCCTTTCAAATGTTCCAACATGTGTAGATTACTATGCCATCGAATATTTTGCTATGTTCACTTTGAATCCTGTACCGAGAAGATTGCCAGACCTCTTTAAGCTGCGTTTGCTGCTGAGAGAGCCGAACAAAGAACTCTGGACAGTTAATCCAGTTAGCTACCAAATTTCAAACCTGCTTGGAGAAGGGGCAGGCAAGGAGGTGGCCTGAAGTTTCATTCTCCTGCCCACGAAGAGGCAAATTTGGCTGTGAGGCCAATCACTCAATGCCAATTTATCCGCGGTCAAGAGCTTCTCCGGTAAGAACAACCATGCAAACAAAACGAAAGTAAGTTTGGAAATAAGCTGTTGGTAAATTGACTACTGTGCGAGCATCTTCCAAGTGGACGTCATGCTGCACTAAAATAAGCCTTGCATTGACAAGTCCATCGAAGTCATTGGGATCACCAGTCACCAGACGACCTTTTTAGAATAATCCTAATTTTTCTGAAAAGCTCAGGACCTAAAGTTACTGCATTCGGATAGGAAATAAAAGAAAGTTGAAGTATCCAATTGATTTTTACATTTTAGATCAAGTCAAACGAAACATTGATCTTCCGGGTCCATCAGCTTCTCGGTGTATCAGTGTATGCAACCACTAATTTGCTCAAGATTCACCAACTAGTTGATACTGAACAGCTCTATGAATTTAAAATTTCAATTATATGGTGCAACTTCACGGCGGTTTACACGACCAACAGCTTCGTGTTCGACCTGCAGCAGTAGTGGCTAGACATATCTAGCCACGCGCTCACGCCGCCCAAAATCACACACCAAGATAGGAGTATACGATTTACGAAAGAAACATGAACGCAATTTACACGAGGTCGCTATTACTACCCATGTCACTAGCGGCGGCGCTGGTGCAAACCGCGACGGCGGCCTCCTTGTGCTCCTCCTCCTCCATGGTGTCAGACATGTTCCTCCCCCTCGTCTCCGGCAGGCAGGCGGCGAACTGCCCGAAGCAGCCGATGACGAGCCCGAACACTCCGAACGACCAGAAGCTCTTCTCGCGGCCGAGCGCGACGAGCATGGGCGCCGCCACGCCGCCTAGCACCAGCGCCTGCCGCACCAGCCCCACCGCCGAGTTGCGCACGGACGTCGGGAACAGCTCGATGGAGTACATCAGGATGACGTTGAACGCCGTGCACGTCGCGAAGAAGGAGAACACCTCGGCGGCCATCCGCGCCGCCGCGCCCTGCGGGATGGCGACGCACGCGAGGCTGCACAGCCCCGCCACCGCGGTGAGCACCACCACCGAGCTCCGCCGGTTGATCCTGCCCATGAGGAGCCACGAGAGGATGGACGATGGCAGCTCGGCGAGCGCGTTGTACGTGATGCTCAGGTAGAGGTTGGAGCCCAGGTTTCCGACGTTGAGCGGCATGCCGTAGTAGACCATACCGACGCCGAAGCTGGCCGTCATGATCGCCGCCAACCTCCGGAACGCCCACGGGCGCTCCCACATCGCCTGCAGTGTGGCGAAAACGCCGCCGCCGCTTGTCCCCGAGTCCTCGTGCATGGTGCACGCGTGCAGCATGGAGAAGCTGGACGTGATGGTGTTGCCGTTGAGCGAGGCGATCTGCTGCAGCGTCTGGATGGCGTCCTGCTTCCGGCCGCGCACCAGCAGCCAGCGCGGCGACTCCTGGACGAGGAAGTAGAGAAGAATGGAATAGCAGAGGGAAGGAACGGACGTCCACAGGTAAATGTTCCGCCACGACGCCTCGCGGAACGTGTAGGCGAGTGCCGGGAGCGACAGGAACCCGACGGTGAAGCAGAAGAATCCCGCCACGCTCACCGTGTCGCGCCACCTCTTCCCGACGAGCTCCGTGGACAGGACCAGCGTGCACGTGCCCACCATGGACCTGCCGAACCCGGACACGAACCGCAGGGCGGCGTACACCCACACGTTCGGCGAGAAGGCGGTGAGCACGCCGGAGATAGACATGGCCACCAGGGACACGAGGAGCATCTTCTTGCGGCCCAGGAGCGAGTCGGCGAGCGTGGTGAGCAGGAAGCCACCGGCGAGGCAGCCGGCGAAGAACGACGACGCCGGGAGGGAGACGAGCGCGGGGCCAGCGCACTTGAGGGACCACTCGGACACCACTGACTTCTCGGCCGGGCTGTCCCACGCCCACGTGCCAGGCGGGAGCGCGCACGGCGAGGCCGCGGCGGGGGAGCAGGACGAGTTGCCACTCGCAGCAGCGCCGGTGCAGTGCCACTGCGGCTCGGCGTCCGTGAACACGGAGATGAACACCTGCTGCGCGTCGAAGGCCCAGGCGAAGGCCAGCAATACGGCCTTGAGCAGCTGCGTGGCGCCGGTGGCGCCGATGTACGTCTCGATCGTATCATCGATGGACGGCGACTTCGCTGGCTTAGCTTTGTGGCTGGTTAGGAGCGGGGCGGTGGCCGTGTCAGCCATTGGCACGGTTGTGCACGTGCGTGGGTTTGTCTCTGTTCTTGCTCGCTCGCAACTCGCAAGTCGGAGACGATGCTACTGGTGGTACTTATATGGGCCAGGTAGCGCCGTAGCGCGCAGCACTGGAGGGGCTAACTTGTAAGTTTGGTACCTTAGAGGGACCAGCTTGCTTGTTTGTTTTCTTTTGCCGGTTCTATCTGCACGCTGCTGGAATACAGGAGCGGTTTCGATGGATTCGAGTCCTTACCGTTTATCCGGATTCTCTAGGGGGAAGGGTGAGGCCCTCCCCGAGCTGTTGATTCGGAAGAGGAAGAGAAATGGATGAAAATGGGGGAGGGGTCTCTCTAAGACCCTCCCCGATACGACATAAAACTATATCATCTAATTGGTACGGGTGCGCACTAATAGCTCTTAGAATTTGTATGTGCCTGTCCCAGATGGAGCTAATCCTTGTCCTGACCGCGCTTACGGCAATACTAGAAGGAGACTGAAAGATGCCTGTAGAGTAGCTAAATTGCGTTCACGGCTGAATTAGTAACGTGTAAATGTGACCACCTAATTACCACGTACGTACACACCATTCGTCAATTCTGGGAGTCATTCGTGGTATCAGCTGTTGTGGACTTGTGGGTTTTCGCAAGAACACACGCATGTTGGGATGTTCATAGTTTCCTTAAGAAAAAGTGCTGCTCACCTAGATCTCTTTTTGTTGTCTTCTTTTCTTGGTAGCTGGGTATGTAGTTGCTTTAGCGTAGCCAGGAAAATAATTAATGACCTGGTCGTCAAATAAACCACGATTTATTCTTGAAAATACGAGTGCCCTACACTTTTGCATAGTGTTGTACTAGAACACGTGGAGTCAAACTATTTGAACTTTAGTCAATAATAACTTTGCAAATAATTAGATGGGACATGTGAAAATGGTGTGAGTATATTTGTCCCAAAAAAAAATACTTCTGTGATATTATGATTTACTTAGGTTTAACAAATGTATTCCGATATAAAGTGGTGATCAAAGATATATTTTGGAGGCTATGTCAATGTCCAACTATCCTTATTAATTTGTGATTATTTGTGATCGGAAGGGAGCATTCCCTCGTATCATACCATAAAACCATACTAGCTAGGGAACCATCTATTGATGTGGTGGTGGAATTATGGGTGTATAACTATCCACCATAGTTCAAATCATGATGCTCACTTTTACAAACACATGAGTACGCTTCAATAGGAATTTTTTAGGGCGCGGATTTATCTCTGACTTCTATCTATCTAAACGTTGTTAGATTGATCTCAGGCATTTGGCCCAACGGCCAAATGCCACCCTTTTGATCACGCTACGATCGGGGCGCCAAATTTAATTGGTGGGCCCTGTCGCCGCCGCCATATAAAAAGAGGTGGGGGCAAGACGACGACGACGAGGTTGATTGTCCGCCACAAACCCCACCGAAAACCCTAATCCGATCCGAGAAGGGCGCTCAATGACGGAAGTTCCACCATCGCCGTCATCCAAACGCCGCCGCCAGAAGACGTCGCCGACGACCCAATGATGGCCAACTCCTCCTCTACCTCCGACGGTCAAGATCCTCTCTCCTCTACCTTTCCTCTCGGATCTAGACCCGAGCACGAAGGTAAGAAAAGGCGGGCAAACAATGGTATCGAGCCTTCTGGGCCATTGCCTCCTCAGATTGCCCAGCCGCCATGCTTGTGCCACTTGCTCCATCCATCGCTTCAGCGGAGCCGCCGCCATGGTTGAGCCGCCTCGGGGCCGCCTCGCCGCCAGCGTTTGGGCATGCCTCAGGGGCCGCCTCGCCGCCGCGTTTGGGCGCCTCGGGGCCGCCTCCCGCCGCGCGCATGTGCGCCCGCCACCGCCGCTGCTCCGGCCCTCCGGGCCGCCCGCCTCCTCTCTGCGTGGGGTCCCGCCTTGCCCATGAGGCCGCGCTGCTGCCAGCGCCCTCCGTTTTTTGGATCTGAGGAGCCGTGTGCCGTTTTTCGGGTTGGGGCAAGGGCATTTGCCCTAGGGTTAGGGTTATGCTTGGTGAGGTGCATGCGAGGCCGTCGGATGGGATCCGACGGCCAGATTTTTTTTGGGTCATGGATGCTTAATGGGCCAAAAGAGAATATGGGCCAAAATGGGAAATTGCACAAGAACTCTTACTAAATGAAAGTTAATGTTTTTCGAAGCATTTATGAGTGAATTTTGATTGAAATTTGAAATTTTGATCCATACCATGCATGAAGCCCCCGCACCCCCAGGCGTCCCCGAGTGCACGGATTGCAGACGATGGGCCGCTCAGACTTCGCTCCGCTCCGGCCCTAAGCCTCGGCGACGGACCTCCGCCACGCCTCCGTCCGTAAGGCCTAAATCGATGAATAGAATTTGATTCAAATCTCGTAATTTTTGCACCAACGTGTTAATTTTTCAGAGATTAAATGTGTCTGATATAATGCTTCAATAATGAATTATTTTAGAATAATTACGATTTCATTGCAAAAGTTAATGTTTGATTACTCTTTCAATTAAATTGAACCAACGGAGAATTTAATTTTTGAGAATTGTTGTGAATTATGATATTGTTATTTTCGACCAACGTTGATAATAACAATATTATAATTTCTAATTGATGTTTTTATGCATTATTTCTATTTACGCCAACGGTGATGTAGATTTAGTGTATAGATAAATTTGATTTAAAATTGTATGTCGTATTTTTGACCAACGTTGGAAATAAGGCATATAATTTTGCGATTATGTTCTCATTTTATTTGAATTATTTTTCAAAGTGGATACAACTTGATGAGTTGTATCAAAGAGATCCCCACTCTCAAAGGAGATAATTATGGAGAGTGGAAGAAAAGATAGACTTAGCGTTTATCTTGGCCGAGGTGGACTGGGTCCTCACTACAAAGACGTCCCATCGAGCCTATGGCAATCGTGAGGATCAAAATGAGGATGATCTTGCTTGGCGAGAAAAGACAGAGGATCAAGCTCCCTTACGGATGTCTTATGACCTTGAGCATAAGAATGGACCACACCAACAAGAAATGTATGGTCGTGATAAAGAACACGATTGAGCACGCAATTGTGGGCTCAATCGCAGAATGTGACACCGCACGAATACCTTGAAAAAATAAAGAGTCGGTTCTTGGCTCTTCAAAGACATATGCTACACAAACCGATTAAGCGACTTGTGATGTAAAGGTATTCGGTGGTGGTAGTGGCATAAGAGAGCACATACTAAGGATGAGCAATTTGGCATCCAAGCTTAAACCAATGGATTTGGCTCTCAAGGATGAGTTCCTTATTCATTTGATTTTTGCTTCCTTCTTAGGAAAAGTTTGACACCTTTGTTGTCAACTACAACATGCTTGACAGAAATGGGACTTAGAAAAGTGCATAGCTATGTGTGTGCAAGAAGAGGAAAGATTTAAATCCTCACATGGTGGTTCTATCAACTATGTGAAGGACAACAAGAAAAAGAACTTCAACAATCACTTCTTCTCAAAGAACAAGGAAAAGCCTCATCCATCGGCCTCAGCAGAATAAATTTGTCAGAGACAAAGATCGGTGTCTTCATCGCAAGAAGACGGGACACTACAAGAAGAACTGCCCCGATTACTTAAAGATGATAATGGCAAAGAAAGGTGAGAACATTATTACCTTTATAAATGAATGCTGTATGTGCAATATTCAAATCCACTTGGTGGATTGACTCAGAGCAACTGTTCATGTTGCTAATTCCTTCTGAGGATTCCGTTCGACGAGGACTACGCAAAGAAACGAAAGATGCATTAAAGTTGCAAATGGAGTCCAAGTGAAGTTGAAGCCGTTGGCGATCTTTCATTAGAGTTAGCTAATGGTTCCAATCTTTTACTTAGAGATGTCCTTTTGTTCCTCTTCTGAGAGGAATTTGATTAGTGTTTCATGCTTGGACAATAATGGTTATGATTGTCATTTTGGAAACGGCAAGTGTGAAATAATGTTTAATAATGAATGTGTTGGTCTTGCCATCTTACAAAATGAGCTTTATTTGTTATCATTATGTGATGATGTGAATGTCCTATGCGATAATGGGAACGTCAAGTGCGAAAGTAATTGAATCCTCGCTCTCTGAATGTAAATGTAAAACGAAAGAGAACTCATAATGAATCATCGAAATTATGGCACTGTCGTTTAGGCCATATTTCGAGGGGGAGAATAGAAAGACTAGTTAAGAATGAAATTCTTCCTCTATTAGAGTTCTCAGACTTAGAACAATGCAGAGAATGCATTAAAGGAAAATATGTAAAGAAAATTAAGAAAGACGCCAAAAGAAGCACAGAGTTCTACAAATTATTCACACGGACATTTGTGGTCCTTTTCTGTGAAAAGTGTGGATGGTTATGACTCGTTCATAACATTCACGGATGATTACTCCGTTATGGATATATTTATCCAATCAAAGAAAGAAATGAAGCCTTAGATAAATTCAAGATATTTAAGGTTTGAAGTTGAAAACCAACACGATTTGAAGATTAAGATAGTCCGATCCGATGGTGGGGAGTACTACTACGACATACCCCATATGGACAAGTTCTGGACCTTTTGCAAGGTTTTTACAGGAAAATGGCATAGTGGCCCAGTATTCTACACCGGGCGAACCTCAGCAAAATGGAGTAGCTGAAAGACGCAACCGTACCCTGATGGATATGGTGCGAAGCATGATGAGCTATTCCACACCGCCATTGAGTTTATGGATGGGCGTTGAAAACCGCCATTCATATTCTCAACAGAGTGCCTAGTAAGTCGGTGCCCAAAACACCGTACGAGTTGTGGACAGGAAGAGTTCCCTCACTAAACCACTTACGTGTGTGGGGGAGTCCTGCTGAGGCTAAAATATTTAACCCAAACCTTGGGAAGCTTGATCCCAAAACAGTAAGTTGCCATTTCATTGGCTACCCTGAAAAGTCAAAAGGTTTTCGTTTCTACTGTCCAGACAGATATACAAAGTTTATAGAAACGAGACACGCTGTCTTCTTAGAGGATGAAATGATGAGAGGAAGTATGGTAGCTCGTGAGATTGATCTTGAAGAGAAGCGGGTGTATGCGCCCACTCCGATGATTCAAGAGCCATTCTTCACAATACCTGCTGTCGCTGCACCGACAAAGCAAAGACAACGTGGTGCCAAGACTGTTATTGTTCCTCTGTGGCAACAATGAATGATAATGAGGAACCCGTTCTTGAGGATCCTATAGAACCTATTGCCACAGATGAGGGGAGCAACAAAGCACCTCAAGCAGAAGATATACCAAATGAGGAGGCCCCGAGGAGGTCTCAAAGAGTAAGAAGATCGGCTATTTCGATGATTATCAGTTTATCATCTGAGAGGAGTTTCAAATGGAGGATGATCCCACCTCATTTGAAGAAGCCATGAGAAGCGAAAATTCCTCAAAATGGCTTGAAGCCATGGAAGAGGAAATGAGGTCCATGAAGACTAATAAAGTCAGGACTTGGAAATTATTCCTAAAGGAGCCAAAACAAGAGGGTCAGTAAATGGGTCTACAAGACAAAGCTTGACTCCCAAGGGAATGTAGAAAGATACAAAGCGCGACTTGTGGCAAAAGGATTTACGCAAAGAGAAGGATTGATTACAATGAGACTTTTCTCCGGTCTCATGTAAAGATTCCTTCGAATCATAATGGCATTAGTAGCACATTATGATTTAGAGTTACATCGATGGATGTAAAGACGGCATTTCTTAATGGGGATTTGGAGGAAAATGTTTACATGGCACAACCGAAAGGTTTTGTCATGGAAGGAAATGAAAGAATGGGATGCCGCCTAAAGAAATCGATTTATGGGTTAAAGCAAGCTTCAAGGCAAGTGGTACTTGAAGTTTGACATCTACAATAAGAAAATTTGGGTTTAAAGAGAATGTAGAGGACAAGCGTGTTTATGCAAAGTTTAAAGATGGGAAGTTTATCTTCCTAATCACGTATGTGGATGATATCCCTTGGCTAGTAGTGATGTCGACTGCTCATCGAGACAAAGAAGTTTTGTCCTCAAACTTTGATATGAAAGATCTTGGTGAAGCTTCGTTCGTTCTAGGGATCGAAATTCAGGGATAGAAACAAAGGGATATTGGGACTATCACAAAAGACATACATAGAAAAGTCTTAAAGAAATTTGGGATGCATAAATGTAGTCCTTCACCGCACCTATAGTCAAGGGCGACAAATATGGGGTTTTCAATGCCCCAGAACCAATATGAGATCGATCAAATGAAAGCGGTTCCATATGCTTCAAATTGTCGGAAGCTTACAAGATGCTCAAGTGTGCACTGCATACGACTTAGCATTTGTTCTGGGTTACTTGGCGATTCGAGCAATCTCGAATAGAACATTGAAATTGATAAAGAAAGTCTTGCGTTATTTGCAAGGAACAAAAGGCCTCATGATGACATCTGAAGATCGATTACTCCATATAGTGGGGTATCTGATTCGATTTTGCGGAGATGATAGAAAGTCTACATCCGGATATGTGTTCACTCTCGCGGGAGGAGCTATATCGTGGAAAAGCTCAAAGCAAACCGTCACTACATCCTCCACAATGTATGCCGAGTTTGTAGCATGTTATGAGGCTACAGGCGGTGAACGGCTAAAGAAGTTCATACCCGGTTTGAAAGTGGTTGACGACATCAATAGACCACTTAAGTTGTCTTCGCGATAATGAACCCATGATAGCGTATGCCCACAACAATAAGTCAAGTGGTCTTGCCAAACACATTGACATAAAGTACTATGTTGTGAAAGATAAAGTTCGGGATCAAATTATAAGTCTTGAGCATATAAGTACTGCAAAAGATGCTAGCGGATCCGCTTACTAAAGGCTTACCACCCAACATGTTCAGAGAACATGTAGCCAAGCATGGGTTTAAGGGAAAGCCTATGATTCTGGACTAAAAGATGGCCCAAAAGATTAAAGTAACTATTTGATGCAGAGAGGTGTATTGTAGTGTTGAATCTATCGGCGATTGACCGTGATGATGAGACATGTTCTATGCACTAATCGTGATGTAATGTGTAAAGTCAAAAGTAATTAAAGATAAAGTATAGATTGAGATCAAGGGGAGAATGTTAGAGTGATCTCGGGCATTTGGCCCAACGACCAAATGCCACCCTTTTGACCAGCATACGATCGGGCGCCCAATTTATTTGGTGGGCCCTGTCGCCCGCGCCATATAAAAAGAGAGGTGGGGGCGGGCGACGCACGACGAGGTTGATGTGCCGCCACAAACCCCACCGAAAACCCTAATCCGATCCGAGAGAGCGCGCCCAATGACGGGAAGTTCCACCATCGCCGTCATCCAAACGCCGCCAGAAGACGTCGCCGACGACCCAATGATGGCCAACTCCTCCTCTACCTCCGACGGTCAGTATCCTCTCTCCCTCTACCTTTCCCTCTCGGATCTAGACCCCAGGCACGAAGGTAAGAAAAGGCGGGCAAACAAACGTGTGCTAGGAAAACACACTTATGTGTGTGCAGCGCACGCGTCTTCCTTAATTGCAAAAAAAAAAAAAAACCATACCGGCGTTTTGGGCTACATTTTTTTGCCGTGATCCATGAGACAGTGGTACAAAAAGTTGAATAATTGCTAGATCTCGCGGAAGAATCATGAGTGCCAAACCACAAGCCGTCATTTTGTGCGTGCACCACGTACACCGTCACGCGCGCCTTTGGCTACTTGCAAGTTATGGCTTTTGTCACTTTTAAGCCTCCTGGTATCCAGGGTACGTACGTACTTGCATAAACAGTACTACCACCTCATAGCTAGCTGGACTTTGGATTTCCCCTCCGGCTTCTAGTTCGGTACGATGTCCTAATACACACATTCTGCGATGAGCTGAGTCAGATCCACGTACGCACCTCGGGGAATCTTTTGAAATATTTGGTTGGAATGTATATCTTGTATATATGGAAACCCCTTGTATATCTAGCTAGCTATCTTCTGTGATCAGCTGGAGATCGATCGTCCCTGAAGATATTTCCTACTTAATTAGTTGATTCCGTTTGTATTATATGTACCGAATCACACCAACCAGAAAGATCAGATCATTGCGTGCTACGCTTTCATATTTTGCCTCTGGACCGAGCTGAGTCAGATCCACGTACGCACCTCGGCTACAGGCATGTAACGCTCGAGCGAGCGTTGTTGTTGTCGTGCAATTATACACAGAGCATTCGTCCTTCGGTCGATGGTGACAACCGGACGAAGGGTCGTCGCTCTAGGTTGGCTACTTGCTAGCGTTTTGAATTAACGGGACGGGGACGAGAATTGATCGGTGGGGACGAGAATCTACTGTCGCGCGGGGGGTTACTGTTGTGCATTTTATGCATGCCACTGACCAGAAATTGGCGTACGCGAGATCAAGTACCGTGGGAACGAAAACCGGGCAGTACTGTTTCTGTTGAGTTCGATGGACATGTAGTTAGTAGTCTTCCAACCGGTTCTTTGGAGAAGCGAAAGCCCCGATTGAACAGAAAAGTCGAAGCCAGATTTTGGGGGCTTGTCAGGATTCTAAAGCTGAGGTGAAATTCGACTCCCCTCTCTCTGTCGTCTCCCTCGATCGGAAGGCGGGGTAACAAGTTTGGGCTGGCAAACAACTGGTTTAGCTTCCATGAGAATTGAGAAGCCGCTCGCTTATAAGAGAAGGTAACTGATCGGTTGCGTAATAGGATTTCCAAATAATGTTATGTCTGTTTGGTTCGTTGCCACATTGTGTCATTGTATAGTTAGGCAAGTTTTGCCATACTTTTAACGTTCCACATGATTTTAATTAGCTTGGTACTTCGCTTGTCATTGACCCCACTTCTTGTCATTTTATGCCACACTTCTGCTACACTTTGGCACAAAAATATGCCACATTTATGGTTGACAATTTCTCCTATTGTCATAGTTGCAGCTAGCCATGGTTTAATTCAAATCCCGGCCGGGGTAATTGGTCGGCCACCGCAGGGAACGAGAAACCCATGTGGACACCAGTGCACTATAGCACCCGGTTGAGATACGCTGTTTTGGCATGTTTTGCATGGCTCGGCGAGTACTTGAAGAGATACATGTTGTTTGAAGTTAGAATTGTAGAAAAATCTGATCAAAATTGGGGAATTTTCAGGTTTGTTCAGAATTGGACCCGTAATTTGGCGCGCGGTAACCGGTCAAGGTCCGGAAATTTCTCAAAAGCGGAATTCCAAACCCGGCATGCAGCTGGTTGGTGCAGTCAATTACCAGTACTGGTAATTAAGCGGGCATGCATAGCGAAATTAAACACGCCCGCACGCCCGCATGGCGTTCAGGAGCTGGCTGTTCTCCTCTTGACGCATACAGCAACCGGAACCTACCTACCTACACCTACAGTTAGTGGCAGAGCTTAAAAATTTTCAATAGGTTGTACGTTTTACACAAGTCTAAACTTGTACAATAATCACCACCAAGATTATATACACTTTCTGTATGTTTTGAATTTTTTAGATGTACCGATATATATCGGACACAAGACACCACCCCAAGCTCCGCTATTGCCTACGGCCTTTACATTTACCCGGCCGTGCTGTGCCGCGGTTTGACATACATGGCAACGAGAGTCCAGCTCAGCCCAAATGATGCGCGCATGGCATACAGGAGCTGGCCCGCCTCCACTTGACGCATACAACAACCGGAACCTACCGACCTGCAGCCTGTACATTTACCCGGCCGTGCTGTGCCGCGGTTTGACAAACATGCCGACGAGAGTCCAGCTCAGCCCATGTGATCATCATATGGCTTGGCGGGCCCGCGCCCCCCGGCCGCGTCGCTTGGTTTTGAATCCATCGATCGTTCCATGATGATGATGTTCCTCTTTCCGGTGGAAAACAGAATCGTTATCCAATCGGACCAGTCTGGTCCTGTGATCTAGTTAGCCTGTGATCGGTGGGTTTTTTTTCCCAAACTTTCCAACTCGTCTTAATCCGCGAAATGCAGATCCCGAGCCGTACATCGTGAGATGATCAACCCTGCATGTCGTACGTGGTCCGTCCGCCCTGCATGAACGGTAATAGTACTCCCTCGTTTCACAATATTTATTCACGTCCACTGCACGCACGTACCGACGAAGTACTAAAGCTAAAAAAATTTAATGAGAAATGATTATACGTACCCTTATTAAATGACATTATACAACCAGCTAATCTCTTACAAAGTATTTAAGTAGAAAAAGAGAGTGAAAATATTACAACAACTACATTATTGATTTCCTCGATAGTCAAACATTTTCAAACGGTGACTCCGGAGGCCGTAGACAACTATTGTGAAACGAATGGAGTAGTAATTTCAATCTACTGTTAGCATGCATGTGACCAGATGGCTAAGTGTACACCCAACTCACTAGCGTTCAAGTCCTAGATGCAGCGTTGGTATCCACCAAATTTAAGAGTACAGATGCGTGCACGTTCAATGTGAAATGTGTGCTCACGCTCCGTGAGACATTGGGTAGTCACGATAAATTCCCATCGTGTGTATGGAAAATATTATATAAGTGGTATGAGTGTGGTATGTGTTAAATATGTGCATCGGTAGTTTCAATCGATTCCAACAACTGCAAGACAATTGTCGTGCAGGACTACGTACTATGCTATGGTTCTCCTGGAGCTATTTAGTTAGTTGGTGAACATGGCCGATTGCGTCACGAATACTTCGTATTTTCTTGTCCATGCTGCTAGTTATCACCGTTCTTTTTTACTCGTTTTATATCGACACGGTTACACGTATTTAACCTTTATTTTTTCTAATTATATGTTAGCAAAATTTATTACAATATAATTATATCAAAGTACTTCTCACTGACAAATATATTAATATCATTTTTCTACTATCAATCAAAATATATATTTTTACATATATTAGAGGTCAAAGTTCTAAAAT
The DNA here is from genome assembly GCA_036346405.1 of Phyllostachys edulis. Taxonomy (NCBI): domain Eukaryota; kingdom Viridiplantae; phylum Streptophyta; class Magnoliopsida; order Poales; family Poaceae; genus Phyllostachys; species Phyllostachys edulis. The sequence continues at coordinate 47,631,505 of CM070557.1, read as the reverse complement.
GTTGATTTTTCTGAGTAAGGACGGGAGGAAACAGACAAACAGCCCGACTAGTTTTTCCCTGTGACAGACCAAGAGCGTGAATCTTTCTAATCCAATGATAGTCTGTAACTGTAGCTGCAGATATTATCTTGTCGGGCCATTTACCTCAACTCTCAACTCCTGCTCGACTCAAGCTGCAAAGCATGCAATTGTGTATTCTTCGTGGTGTCACTTGCCCGTCATGTCATCTCATCAAAATAACGCTCCATGATTGGCCATGATTGATCCCCGATAGCTTTGCTCATCTTACCAGTAGCAAGTAGAGCTGGATACAGGACTCGGATCCTCTACCGTAGTAGCATGTAACTATGACAGAGGTGCACAGTATATAAGCATTATGGTTCATTCAGGCTGTGTGATCATCGATGAGCAGTTCGGATCAACGATATCGTTACGGATCTGATAATGAGCAACAAACTTCGCTCTGATATTTTACGGGTACATTAAAACCAACACGGTTCCTGCAGTATTTTTTATAAAGTACTACTGCAGCGTGTTGTAACAGTAGACTCAAAACACTATAGCTACAGCACTCTATAGAGGACACGTATCCGGATCCCTGGGTAGATGGGTCTCTGAAGACAGACCGACACATGTTTGTGGGGATTGGATGGTGTTTCGTTTGTTCCATGATACCATCATTTTACATGGAATCGTGTGTTTCACCTATCCTGGAGTGGGACGCAAATCCTCTGTATTAGATGTCAAAATGCAAAGGATAAACAGTGTGGTAAATTCGAAGCATATGGTAACCGTCAGATTAGGATCCAATTATTCAGATTTAGTGCTACATTATCATGCTACAATGATATTTTAACCTGCTCTAAAATTGAATAATGTTGCCACAATGAATATGCTACAATATTATGCATTGGATTACCGTTGCAGACTCAGACCATTGTGCAAACATATTGCAGAAGATCCGGATCCAAAGGACGAAGAATTGTACATTTGTGCGCAGACGGGCTGCTTTGCAATTAATCTTCTTTGCCTGCTTGCCTACTTGTTATCCGGAAGCAAATTCTCTGGGGGAGGGCCTCACGTGAGGCCCTCCCCGAGCTCAATTTCGAGGGAGGAGAGATCAGCGGTGATGGGGAGGGCCTCCCCAAGGCCCTCCCCCACTGAATTTTTTTTTCCTTGTTATCCTCTCGTGGAATGGGATTGGGATGTATGGTATTAAGAGCGATATTCATCGTCCAATTAAAAATAAAAGATCAAAATTAATAGCTACAGTATTTTTACTGCAGTAAATACAGCTGTGCTGCTATAGCATCTGCTACAGTGCTATAGCGTGCTATAGCAGAGTGTTATCCATACACTCATAAAACATTGTTCATACAGTGAATATCTACGGTGATACAGAGAATCCGGATCCATAGCCGTGGAATGAGTTAACTGGTCAAGAGCCAAGAAAAGGAACAAAGGAAGGACATTGATTTTACCGGGGCACTCTTTCGGCTGCCATGATTTGATTCTTTGGTATGCACCTGACTCATTTCTATTATCTTTTTCAGAGGAGGTAACAATTAGCTAGTACATTAATCGTACTGCTTGCAGCTCACCATATAAAATGTTCAGATTCCGATACATTATAGTGAAAAATCAAATACACATAACTCACTGGACCACCATGTGGTTAGATAATCAAAACTCTGCTCATCAATCATAGAGATATCATAAAATATCACTGAACGTACCATGAGGTTAGTGATAATTGAACTCTCATCAGCCATAGAGACAGAAAGCCACAGCTATGCCATCGTACGCTTGGTTGTTACTTGTCTTATCCAGTAACATCAAAATATTTAGTGATAGGCACCTGGGTCGTTTGTCTTATTTTGCAACGTCAAAATGTTTAGTGACACTAAAGTCAATAGCCCCTCGCGTCCCGAATCGTGGATCCGATTATGCCGATTTTCCTCTTGTAATAATGTATATGGGAAGCAATAAGGCAAACCAATCACTTCGCTGTTACTGTTACTTGTGGGTACATGAGTCTTAGTCGTTTGCAAGCAGTCTAAAAACCTCCTTGGCCGACAACTCGACATGCAAGGATAGGATGCAACCCAAAACACAGCTTGATGATACAGAGGCTGTTCAACTGGATCCGAAATTCTGGAATCACCAGCGCCCCTCACGGCCCAAGAATGCTTTGGAAACGTAGGCGACGCAGTCCGCAACACGACCCTTAGGTCATATATAATGATTTACATCAGTTGTCTATAGTATCTATCACGTAGGATTTAAGCTGACGTGAATGAAAGAGTATAAAGAGAGAGAAATGTGCTGTCTACAATCATGTAGCCGACTATATCACTAGAACCAAGGAAAGCATTAAAAGATTGTGTGTTGTCTACAATCATGTAGCCGACTGTATCACTACAACTCACTGTATGAGCTGTCTTTCGTGCTGTCTACAGGTGATATGGAGAGTTGCTATAAACAATAGTTGTCTGTACCTTGTACATGCCCTTAGCGGTTGGTTTCTAGGCTATCAACCGCACGCGTCCATTCAGGTAATCAGGCCGGGGCGCCGCGTGTCCATCAGTCCATGCACGGGGATGGAAGTACTCGCCGACATCCTCTGCCGCCACCCGCCTTGAGGCTCAAATTTGAAGCCTTGTCATAGAGTTTCTTCACTTACAGCACTGTTGGCGTAGGTATTAACAAAAATGTCTCTCTCGGCCATAATACAAAAAAAAAAGAATAGCATAACGGACAAACCGGCGCGCGACACGTGCCTAAATCCGACACCCAGGGGACCGGACTTGCCCTCCACCGTGCCGGGGGCCTCCCCCGTTGCACCACGTGTCCAAAACCAGGCCCCTGGGGACCGGAGTCGCCTACACCGTGCCCCTAGGGCACGGTTTTCCTCCTCGTCGCGCCACGTCGACATCCGGTGCTCTGGAGGGCAGATTTGCCCAACTCAGTGCCTTGGAGGCATGGCTTCGCGCCATACAGTGGCCCCAAGTCACGGCCTCGCCTGCTGCCCCGCATGGGATGGAATCAATTCCCTTTGTCCCGTCAGTCTGCATCACCGCATGCACGCAAAGCACCACATGCAAGAAAAGGCCGCGCGTGGGAGGGAATCTGATTCCTCCCGTCGCTTCGCGGCCGAGCATAATTTCTGTGTCGCGCGGCTATAAAACTCGACTCGATTGCGAGAGTGCTCTCACTCTCATCCTCACTCTCTCATTCTTAGCCTCGTTCAACGAAGAGAGACAGAGAGAAGAGAGTTCCAATTTCACCGACGATTAATGATTGTTTAGAGCAGTCATTAGTGGTTGTATTAGTATAGAAAGTTTGACATCAGGAGCAGGTTTTTTTTTTCTCTTATGCATTTTCTTTATTAACTATGTAGTTAATTAGCCGTAGTTAATTAGGCATAATTAATTTAGTCTTTATCATTTAGTTGTAATTAATTTTGTCTCAGTTAATTAGTAGTCATTAATTAGTTGTAATTAATTATGTCCTAATTAATTGGTCATAACTAATTAGTTGTAATTAATTACTCATAATTAATTAGTTGTAATTAATTCCTCATAATTAATTAGTCGTAGTTAAATAGATTAATTAAATTAGTCGTAATTAATTTAATCTTACGAAGTTATTAGTGCCATAGTTAATTAACCATCTATAATTAATTAGTGTAAGTTAATTAGTCATAATTAATTAATAGTAGTTAATTAGACAAAATTAATTTAGTAGTAGTTAATTACTCATAATTAATTTATCCATAATTAAATGAGTCACAGTTAATTACTCATAATTAATTTAATCATGATCAATTTAATTGCCATTATTTAGTCATAATTATTTATTCGTAATTAATTTGTGGTAATTAATCAGTCGTAATTAATTTAGTCATTACTAATTTATTCATTAATAATTTGTGTCTTTCATCGCTTGCAAGTCACGCCTCTACCGTAGCTAGGCGAACCGTTCTATGACGAACATCACCGGAACAAGTTGTGGACCACCGGGGACGAGAATGATCCTCCACCCCTCGTGTTTCGGTCAGAGAAGCATTACTGGGACCTTGACGCTCGCTACGTCCCAATCCTTTAGGACACGGGCTTGTTGCCCTTTGCGAGGATGCTCCAGGTCGGACGCTACTTCACTTTGGATGGTACTCTCATGTCGGCACTTATCAACAGATGGAGACCCGAGACACATAGCTTCCACTTTCGGTGGGGAGAGATGACGACCACTCTCTAGAATGTCTCTTTCTTGACCGGTTTTCTGATCACGGGAGAACCACTTGTTCCAGCTAGTCCGCCGACGGATTGGAAGGCCTGGTTGGCATGTCGATTCGGCGTAGTCATCCCAGACAAGGCCCGTGGTGTCCATCGGATATGGCTGGCGAATTTTAGTCACTGCTCCGCGAATGCACCTGACGAGATTGTTAGGACGCACCTCGCCGCTTACCTTCTTCATCTTTTCAGTTGGACCTTGTTTCCCACCACACGAGGCGATTGGGTGTACCCTAGCCGTCTCAGATCAACGAGTCTTTGGTGACTTCGAACTGGGCGATGCTCCATTCTGACTTGAGATCGGTAGTCCTTTGCACCACATGCAGAGGGTTGTGTGACACTTTGCAGCACGACACCAGTTTGAAACTGATCCTTATCATCTGCTACGTGCTCCTACAGTTGTGGAGTTGGGAGCACTTCCCTCTTGGGCAGTCCACTATCTAGAATGAAGTGCACCCGTACCCCGAGTTGAACGACACCCTAGATGGTGGACTACTGCCAAGTTACGCTGGGCTAGAGACAGACCAGCGAGGTGCTACCCCGCGTTCCATAACGAGTTCGAGTTGTTGCACTATGACAACATCATATGGTCTCCATAGAGCCCACATTTCGTGAACACAGCAGTGCCGCACGGACTGTCCGTGCAATGCACGCGGGACGCTGGATTATGAGTGACGACCTACCACCATGTGTTTTCCCATATGGTGGGGCCTTACGGGCCGTAATGCGTAATGCGGCAATTCGATCTCTACCAGGTTGTGCCCCTCCCGATGGGAGGATGCTGTAGCGAGCTGACTACTTGTGAATCCAACTCTATCCGAGTAATATTTACAGTTCATACCTATATCCGCTCTTCTCACATAAATCCGAGCGCTCCCTGTCGGTCATCCGCACTGTGCATCCGGGAGGTACGTGGTGTTCAGCTTAGGTCCAGAATATTGACTTTGTCTAACGTCATTCCATCTTGTAGTCTTCAGTTGAGCGTGGGGGCGATGATGAATCAACCGATGAGGAGACGGGCGTCACAGCTACTACCAGGGAGGAGCACACAACGCCAATATTTGGAGTGTACCACTCAGGATGTTCATCCCTGATCTACGCTCAGCGGAACCTTGACCAGTATGGACTACCGTACCAGTCCAGAGCTCCTCCAGGGCCGCTGGTACATCGTACAGTCAAGGCTAGAGCTCCTCCGCACAGAGGGTTTGTTCAGACATCGTACCTGAGGGGCCATGGCTCTAGGGCAGATTCATGCAGTCATTTATTACGAATATGATAGCAGGTGATAGCCAGTTTGACATGCCTTAGCTGGACGACATTGATGTTAGACAGACTCAACTGGGCCAGACTCAGCTTGTTGAAGCACCTCCGCCCACTCAACGATCTCCGTGCTCCCTCCGAACTAATACATGCTCTCTAAACCGGTTCACTTATCCCACGGACATGCTCAATACAAAACCAGAACGCACACATAGACGCAGACGCAGTGAGCAGAGAGTGGCTTATATGAGTGAGCCATATTGTACCCCGTATGTACATTGTATAGATGTTATGCGCTTATGTTGTACTATGTTTGTATAGATATTTTGCATAATATATCTGTATACATTATGTGCGTATTGTCGGAGTACATCGGTTTCGTAGACGACTACAACGTCGGAGATTCACATGAAATCATAAAACCATTCTCGGTCACTATAATTATTCTCGAAAGTCTTAATAACTCATATTTCCATCACATGATTCAAAATCTAACATATACTTTGAGAGATTGAGCAAAAACAAAGACAAACAAAAAAATGAAATTCTATGGCAACAAAATATGACAATGTGGTGAATCTGTTATGTTCTGAAGAAGAAGAAAAAAAATCGAAGTTAACAAATCTCAAAGCATACCGGACGAATGAAAATTCAACTATTTTAACAAAAGAAAACATTCAAATGTTGTTTAGCAAAACCGTGCCCTAGGGCACTGCCCTCGGCAAAGCTGGCACCCAGGGCCACGGCATGGGCAAAACCGTGTCCCAAGGACCCGATGTAGGCAACTCCAGCTGGGGGGTCAGTTTTGAACACGTGGCGTAACAGAAGGAGTCCGACCTCTAGGGCACGGTGGAGGGTAAGTCTGGTCCCGACACGGTGGAGGGTAAGTCTGGCCCCGAGACGGTTTGTTTGTTGTACAATTCTTAGCGTTACAGCCGAGTAGAAGCCATTTTTGTTAACACCTCCTTCAACAGTGTTATAAGCGACAAAACTGAGGGTTTAATTATTTGCAATCAATGGCTCGACCAATTGAATATGCTACAATATTCTGCATTGAATCTTACAGACTCAGAACACCGTGCAAAACAGTGTCCTTCTGCGTTAGAGAATCGTACGCTTCTGCGCAGACGGGCCGCTTTCCAATTAATCTTCTTTGCCTGCTTGTTGTCCTCTCCTGGAATGACTGAACTGGTCAGGAGCCAAGAAAAAGAGCAAACGAAGACAGTGACTTTACCAGGGCACGCTGGCGGCTGGCGTGGTTTAATTCTTTGATATGCACCTGACTCATCTGTATCATCTTCTTCAGAGGAATTAACAATTAGCTAGTACAAAATCGTACTGCTTACAGCTCACCATATCAAATGTTCAAATTAAGAAAATTCGTGAAAAATTAATGCGTATAACTAGCTGAATCTATCATGTGATTAGTGGTAATCGAACTCTGCTCGTCAGCAGACAAAATGCCACACTGCTATGCCGTCGTACGGTTTGCAGTCACTTGTATTATCCATGTCTTATCCAGTAACAAAGGCAATCTTGTAATTAATAGCCACATGCGTCCCGAATCATGATCCGATTATGCCGATTTTCCTCTTGTAATTACATTCTTAGTAATATGGGACGCAATATGGCAAATTAATCACTTCGTTGTTACTGTTACGTGTAGGTACATGACTCTAAGTTGTTTGCAGGCGCAAAAGTCAAAAGAAATAAAAGAAAACGGAAAGGGAGAACAAAAAACCTCATTGGTCGACAACTCGACATGCAAGGATAGGATGCAACCCAGAACACAGCTTGATGATACACTGAGGCAGCTGTTCAACTGGATCCGAAATGCTGGAATCACCAGCGACCCTCACGACCCAAGAATGCTTTGGAAATGTAGGCCTAGCGTGGCGTCGACCCAGTCCGCAACGCGACTCCTACGGTTTGTTTCTGGGCTACCCGCAGCTAGGGTGTTAATGGATTAGATTGAAATTGGTTAAACGGGTTAGCTTTTAATTTGGGTTAGTTCTAGATGGGTTAGAATGGGTTGATGTACTTAATGGGTTGGGTTGGATTTACAATAGAAACATATTAGATTCGGATGGTGTGGGTTCAAAAATTTCGAGTTGAAATGGGTTCAATCCGTAGCATCCCACCGCCTCTGCCGTCTGCCTCCTGATCCCCACCGGCCATCGCCATGTCTTTTTGAACATGTCCATGTTGAACTCCTCAAACTTGGCCCTCGTCAGTGTGTCTGCGAAGTCGACGCCGTCGAAGAGCGCGCCAATCTTCACACGCACCTGGTATTGCCTTCTGGGTGCGCACTTGGCGCACTCGCACTCGCGGCGGAGTTTTGACGAGGATTAAAATCTTTATGTATTTATACATAATTAAAATACCATATGCATTCGTGGTCGTAACCCCTAAGACTAACGACCCCTGTGATCGTAAGGATTCCAAAGGTTACATAATGGGTACCTTGGTCGGATGAGATCCTGTACCCAATCCCCGACCAGATGACTGCTCGTAGAAGCAAGGAACTGGTGCTTGGATTCGATTCTAAGCATATTCCTCCCGTGTGATGAATAGAGCATATGTCTTATTTACTCTAAGCCACGCGACGTTTACAGCCCTAAGACACTGACAGTAACCACCGTATGGTTATTGTCTCCTTCTGATATCAACTGCCGAACGGTTGATACTTCACCAATTGCCGCCTTCCTCCGATCAATCGCGACACTTCCAACATGCGCTTCTTCCAGGAGTAACTATCACCACTTCATCAACTACTTAAAGGAGAACACAGACAACAGAAGGTGATCTAATTCAGAAGATCAACAGATGGTTGGATTTCATCTGAAGCATTAGCATAGCAATTAGTACACCTAGTTTAATTAGGGCTAGTGCACTGCCTTGTCGAGGGCACCCCATGTAAATATTATTTGATTCGGGGGGTCTCCAATACTCAAATCACGTAGAAAGAGCGACACGGGGATTTTTATACAAGTTCGGACCTTCTCCGGAGAGAATAACAACCCTACTTCTGTGTGAGTATATCGAGGACGCTGGTTTACAAAATCAAGAGAAAGACTAGAGTATGATGTCTTAAGCTCCTGATTGCCCTTCCCCTTCTTCTCCTGATGATCCTACCTTTTATACAGCCCTCGAAATGGCCCCCCCTTCTCTAGTGTAACATCTATATTTTCTGGGCTTTTTGAAAATTTTGAAAACTTTAAAAATTAACCATTTGGTTTTATTGAATTCTAAAAGCTTAAATTGTAATTTAGAATTTTAAAAGTAATTTAATTTGAATTAATTAAACTTCAATTAATTCAAGTTGGTTTAATTGAGTTTTCGGATCTTATTTGGATTTAAAAATCAAAAGTGTTGTTTTAAGCCTTTTCTTGGTTTTTATTGGTTTTTAAAAGAGGTTTTCCCTTTGTCCCAAGTTAAAAATAATTAATTGCAAAATTTAAAAGCAAAATTTAAGCTAAAAATAGTTTATTAAGTTCTAAATAATTCAAGAGATTTCTGTGTATTTTTCTTGAATTTTTGGACGACTTTAGCTATTTTCTATTGCTTTTCTGGTATTTTATTTAATCAAAATCCTTAAAAATCCCTCCTATTCACTTTGGGCCAAATTTCTTCGGCCCATCCTCCCCTCCTCCTCGCGCAGCCCACGTCGGCCCGTTTGCTGCAGCACAAGCGTTTCTCCTCACACCGTCCGATTGGAATCGGATGGTTTGCCATCCCGTGCCCTTCCGTTCCTCCTCCTCTCTCTCTTCGCCAGCAGGCTCGCCTGTCGGCCCCGGCCCATTGTTCATCGTCTTCCTCGCGCCACCCGTTGGGCGCCCGTGCCGCTCGCGTCTGCCCGCATCAACGCCAGCGCCGCGTTCCCCGCCGGCCACACCTGCTCCTGTCGCGCGCATTCAATGCGCGGACGACTTCCACGCCCGCTGCCACCACTCACGCCATCGCCCTCGCCTTGGTCGTCTCCTTCCCCACACCTCCGCCCACACCACACGCATCAGCACCCGCGCGCGTGCGCGTGTTTTGCACCGGCCGCACCTGCCCCGTCGCGTTGCCCTATCGTGCGCATTGAAGGCAGCGTGCTCCTCCGCACCTGCTGCCGCCACCCACTCCCCCTCCCACGCCCTGTTGCTTCCCCGTGCCCCTCGACTGCCGCAATGCCATGGACCCGGAGCTTGGCCGCGGAGCACGCCACCTCCCATCCCTCCCTCCAAGCCTCCCTGCACCTATTTAAGGTGAGCACCGTGAAGCCCTCAGCCTCCTCTTGCTCTTCTACCCACTCACTCTCCCTCTCTCCCTCCGAGCTCACCGTATTTCACAATTTCGCCGCCGCCGCCGAGCTTCACTCCACCGCATCCGCCACCACCGTCGAGCCTCCTCCGGCGCCATCGACCTCGCCTCCGGCATCGCCAAAGCACGGGCCTCCCCGTGCGCACCTCCCTGGCCCCGGAAGCCCCTCGGATCACCTTCGCCGCATTCCGCCGCCGCTCCTCGTCTTCGCCGCCGGCCTCCCCTTGTCGCCGCGTCCTCGAGACCACGCAGACTTGCTTCGCCAGGCCACCCTCTTCCCACAGTGCCCTCGCCGGCCACCAAGACCCATGCTGATTCATGGTGACCATCGGCCGAAGGCCATGCTGGGTCCGACGTGGTGCCACTGTGGCGCCCGTCGTGACCACCTCAGCCCTTTGCTGATGTGGCTGCCTCGTCAGTAAGCCCGAGTGGATTTTCTCGATTTTCCTTTAGAAAAATAAATTGGAAAATCAAGAAAATCCAGATTTCATCATTTTATGCAAATTCAAACTTCCGAAGGCCATAACTTCCTCATTCGAACTCCGATTCGAGTGATTCAAATTTCTAAATTCATCTAAATTCCTTGTCTTCCTATTAGTATTTATTTGGATTTCATTTTGGATTTGTTTTATTTATTTAGCTTGGTTCGCATGTATAGATTCCGGTGTTTCGGACGACTTCGTGGACCCGGCGACCAAAGCATCTCTACTCTTCAACGAAGGCAAGTCGTAGACCTTTGATCATATTGAACCCAATTTATAAAATTATATTGATTGATATAAACATGCATTGCTAATTTTATAATAAATGGTTTCAGGAATTAGTTAATTACCTAATTGCCATTATGCCTCCTTGATAATTTGTGAATGACATGTATCCTTGAATGACATAAACCCTTGGACACCCTAGGAGGGATAATGTTAGTTGGATATTATTGTACTACCAACATCGGTACCATATTATGCTTAGCCAATGCTTTAGTTATACAATAGGTTCATGATCACTCACTCAAGAATGATTGAATTTGACTAAAGGAATTATGGAACTGTGGCGGAGCCACTATTGATAAAAGATGTTGTGCCATGGCAAGGGTTATCGTTTGGCCGGGTTGAACGAAAATGATTTATGCTCGAATGAGTGGGCAGTGGTAAAGGTGGGTGTGGAATCACATTGGGATGCGGAAAGTCTCGTCTGAGCAACCACTAAGGACTTAACCTTGAACCATTGATCTGGGCCATATCGTACAACCACATGTCTAGACTGGGATAGACCTGGCCGACTAATTAGCAATGTTTTGGTTCGGTCCTGTTTTGGTTGGGAACGGCGCAAGAGGGGGCCAGAATGGCGAAACCTTAGCGGCCAGAACCGAGTCAAAACAGAACTTTGTAAAAACCTTGTCACATGCTCTAGACTGCTTACCTAAGGTAGTGAGCAGTGGCATAGATATATGCTGAAAAAACTAGAGAATTCGTGTTTTCTGGGTCAAGCTGTACAACCTCTACAGAGTGTAAAACTATTCGAATAGCCGTGTCCCCGATTATGGACATGCGTGGTGATTTCACGCAAGGGGTAAATCTTCATAAAAAAATATTGGAATGGGTTGGTCGAATCTCGTAGATGGCTGATGGTTGGGAAGTGAACAGGGTGTTTACTAGTTGTTTCAAAGAAAATTGTTTACTTATGTATTAATCTTTTAAATTATGCCTTACAATCTACTTACTGTATTTAATGTCGAATATTGCTTTCTGCAAAATAGCCATAAAGCTATCCTTGTCAAACCTTACATGAATATTACTTGCATGAATATTACTTGTATTTAATGTCGAATATTACTTGACCATAAGGTCCTTTTGCTAAATAATATTAATTTGTCTGCTTCATCTTTAGTTTGGTTGTGTGGAGTTGATTACACCAATGTTGCAACTGTGTGAGCTAGCTACTGATCATGGGACTAGTTCAGAATACACAGAGGGTCCTGAGGTTGCATACTCAGGGTCCCGACAGCGGTGGTATCATAGCCATATTGATTGTACGACGTAACCATAGTTAGCATGGTCGTTTAGTCAAGACTTCAAAATTTTATTTTATAAATCAAACCAACAATTAACTTGAATAGTATTTTCATCTCATCTTACTCTATTCCTCCTCATCTTATGCTAATCTCTCCTCATTTCATTCTCAGAGTCTGACTTCTTATCTTTTTTGAACTTGGTTTTTGAATGTAAAGTGGCCCTCTTATCTTGATAAATCTCTATAGAATCGAGCTTTGCTTGAAGTCGCCCATCCATATAAGATAGATTAGCAGTGCTGTTTCTAAGTTACCATTTTTCGTTTCTGTATCGTTTAGTCCGATAGATAGGGTCTTTGGCTTGAGTTTTGTTGCCTCTTGTAGCTTTCCGCTATTGTTCGTTGGGTTAAACTGACTATCCCCAATTAGGTTGTCCCGTCTTTCCCTCCTTTTCTTGCTCGTCTTTGTGCTTTTCCCTCTTTCCTATCGTGCTTTTTTCCTTTCGTCTATTAAACCTAAGAAGATTTGTGCAGATGGCCCAAAGACATGACAGCTTTAAGCTCACCGACCTCGTGGATCTCAATGCGCCGTCACCACCACCTCCTCCGATAGCCACAATAGATCAGGGTTTGGGTCAGTTCATGGCAGCCCAAACACAGCTGATGAACGCAATGATGCAGAATATGAATCAAATGATGACTCAACAGAACCAGACCGCTGCCACTCTACTAGCAATGCTGAACCAGAATAACCAATCCGCCGCCACCACCACCAGCTTTCCATCAGTCAAAGCTGGCAGAGTTTATGAGGATCCATCCACCGACATTCTCCAGCTCCTCCGAGCCTTTGGATGCAGATGACTGGCTGCGCTCTATTGAAAAGAAGCTCACCATTACCCGGTGTGACGACTGTGAGAAAGTCCTTTATACAGCACACCAGCTGGAAGGCACTACCGCAGAATGGTGGGAGAACTACTGCGCCGCCCATGCAAACCATCAGAATATTACTTGGACTGAATTTTCAGAAGCCTTCCGCCACTCTCATATTCCCGACGGAAAGGTAGAAATGAAGAAAAATGAGTTTCGTGAGCTGAAACAAGAGAACCAGTCAGTGAGTGAATACCTCAACAAGTTCACTCAACTCTCACGTTATGCTCAAGAGGATGTTGCCACTGATGATGCACGTCAGAAGTGTTTTAAGCGAGGACTCAACCCTAGCTTAAAGGTTCAAGTCGTTGGCAACGGCTATGCAAATTTCTAGCAATTAGTAAATAAGGCTATGCTCATAGAAGAGTCACGTAGAGGAAAATGACGCAGCATGGTGCACAACAAGGTCATCCGTAGAGAGCCAGAACGAATGCATAACATCCTGCCTGCTTTGCCCCTCCTGCTACATTCAGGGCCCCTGCAACAGCCCCTCGCCCAGCTACTCCCAATTTCCGCAGCCCTGGCAACAACAACAACAACAACAAGACCAATAACCAGCAGCCAAGAAACAGCAATTACGCCGCAGGGATCACTTGTTACAACTGTCAGCAACTGGGATACTATGCCAGCAATTGTCCCCTGAAGCAAGGTCCATCACCTGTCAGATCCAACTCGGGACCTACTCCGACCAGAACCCCCATGCCAGGAGTAGGATGTGGTGCACCTCAGACTCCAGCTGCACCAGCCAAGACCCCTCAGCCTTTTAGGAGAGGCCGTGTGAATCATGTCACCATGGAGGAAGCCCAGACAGCCTCGGACGTCGTGCTGGGTAAGTTCCTAGTAAATTCAGCACATGCTACAGTTTTGTTTGATTCTGGAGCTACACATTCGTTTGTTTCTCGGATTTTTACTACAAAGCATCAATTGGAGGTTTCGACTCTTAAAACTGCTTTATTGGTTCAATCTCCTGGTTCGGAATTAAGTACGAACCAAGGTTGCCCAAAAGTAAGAATAACTATAGAAGGGGTGGAGTTTGAAGCCAACCTCATAATCATCGACACCAAGTCTCTAGATGTGATCTTGGGTATGGATTGGCTTACTAATCACCAAGCAATCTTAGATTGTGATGGTAGAAACATCACTTTGGTCGATCCAGTTGGAATCAAGGTAAAATTTGAAGACCCCACAGAAAAGCATAATAGAGCCTTAGTCTGCAGCATCAGTGCTATGTCTTTGGAAGATGTGCCAGTGGTAAGAGATTTTCCAGATGTCTTTCCGGATGAGTTACCTGGAATGCCTCCGGACAGGGACCTAGAGTTTGTCATCAATCTAGTTCCAGGAACTGCACCCATTTCCAATAGGCCCTACCGTTTGCTGGTTGACGACTTAGTCGAGCTGAAGAAGCAGATGGAAGAAATGCAAGATAAAGGATTTGTCCGACCAAGTTCTTCACCTTAGGGAGCCCCAGTGATCATTGTCCCTAAGAAGGATACCCAACGGATGTATGTGAACTATCACTTGCTCAATGAAGTCACCATCATGAACAAGTACCCTCTGCCCAGGATCGATGATTTGTTTGACCAGTTAAAAGGAGTCGGAGTGTTCTCCAATATAGATTTAAGGTCAGGATACCATCAGTTGAAGATTCGCCAAAAAGATATACCCAAGACAGCTTTCTCAACCCGATATAGGCTGTATAAGTATACGGTCATGTTTTTTTAGATTGACCAATGCCCCGGCTTACTTTATGAACTTGATGAATAAAGTATTCATAGAATATCTGGATAAATTTATCATCGTCTTTATCGATGACATTCTAGTATACTATAAAAGTGAAAAAGAGCATGAAGAGCACCTTCGCTTAGTCTTGAATAAGCTTAGAGATCATCAACTCTACGCTAAATTCAAGAAGTGTGAGTTTTAGATGAAGAAAGTTACCTTTTTGGGACACGTCATGTCTGCAGAAGGAGTTGCTGTCAACCCCAGCAAAGTCAAGGATGTGCTCAACTTGGAGTCACCCAAGTTAGTACCTCAGATCAGAAGTTTCCTTGGTATGTCCGGTTACTACCGCCGATTCATAGAAGGTTTCTCAAGAATAGCAAGATCCCTCACTCAATTGCTGAAAAAGCAAAAGAAATTTGCTTGGACGCCAGAATGTGAGTAGAGTTTTCAAGAACTAAAGAAGTGTTTGACCACCGCCCCAGTGCTGATTCTGCCTGATGTTCGGAAGGATTTCGAGTTTTTCTGTGATGCATCTCGACAAGGTCTCGGTTGTGTTTTAATGCAAGAAATGAAGGTAGTACCGTATGCTTCACGCCAGTTGAAGCCTTATGAAGCCAATTATCCCACTCATGACTTAGAATTGGCTGCCGTAGTGCATGCTTTAAAGATATGGCGTAATTACCTTATTGATAATCGCTGCGAAGTTTACACAGACCATAAGAGCTTGAAGTACATTTTCACTCAAGATGATCTTAATATGAGGCAAAGAAGATGGTTGGAATTAATCAAGGATTACAACATGTGAATTCATTATCACCCAGGCAAAGCCAACGTCGTGGCAGATGCTTTAAGTAGAAAGGTCTACTGCAATACTCTAATGATCAAAGAAAGTCAGCCAACATTGCATGAAGAATTTCAAAAGCTCAAGCTCGAGTTAGTTGAAGAGGGTTACTTAGCTACTCTTGAAGTTCAACCAACTCTTCAAGATTAGATCAAGAAAGCTCACGAAGAAGATGCAGATATCAAGGAGATCAAGAGAAACATGAAGCAGGGTAAATCCCTAAGATTTTCGGAAGATGAGCAAGGCATCATATGGTTCAATAAGAGTATCTATGTACCGGATCAGAAGTAACTTAAACAGTTAATACTCAAAGAAGCGCACAAAACTTTGTGTTCCATTCACCTCGGAAGCACCAAAATGTATCAAGATCTCAAGGAAATGTATTGGTGGACTAGCATGAAATGTGAGATTGCAGAATATGTAGCACAGTGTGATACTTGCCAACGGGTTAAGCCGTGCATCAAAGGCCTGCTGGACTCTTACAACCTTTGAACGTCCCTGAATGGAAATGGGAAGAGAATAATAGCGTAATTTTACTACACATATCTTTAGATATGGTGCGGAAGATTCCTTGGTCAATTTGGCCCACATGACTGCATGCCTCACCGACTAGGGGCTGGTCGTAGAAGAGCTTACGACCAGGTAGTGGTCGTAGTAAAGCTTACGACCACAGACCGATCGTGGAAGGACTTACGATCAAGGAATAGTCGTAGAAAGTCTTACGGCTATTGGGTGGTCGTAGAAATACTTATGACCTCCAGTTTTTTCCTTGTGAAATAAGGGGTATACCCAAGAACTATATGACGTCATTGTTATCCATAATTAAAATTACAGATAAATAATTAAATGAGGATTATTAGATTCTCGTCATCTAGCCCCCTAGCTTCAAGTGAAAATAACTTACTTAGAAAAGGAGCCATAGATGATCTTACGATCAATAGTTGGTCGTAAAATGGTGGTCGAAGGAAAATATCTTCGACCGGTATTTCATTTGACCAGAAAAAGACTTGGTCAAAGAAGGTGTTGGAAATCTTACGACTTATAAGGTGGTCGTATAAGATCTTACAACCATCAAGTGGTTGCAGTTCCATAGTCAGAAGTAAAACATTTCCGACAACTATTTTATTTGACCAGAAAAAAGATTTGGTTAAGAAGGTAATTTCGCTTGAGGTGTAAAGATAGACTTGGTTTTCTCGAGCAGACAAATTTAAGAATCGCAATCGATCCTCAGAGACCTGTCTATTGGAGCGGTTCCCGAAGCGGTGGCAACCGTTGGTTCGCCACGCCTTTAACTCAGACGTGCGGTTATAAATACTTACCGGGGGTGAGACTTTAGGTTTTTTACCTTTCCCCAAAATCGTTCCCATTGTTCATCGAGCTCTCGTTCTCTCCGCCGCCGACCAAATCGAGCGTCCTCCTGAAATATTTCCAAATCCAAATCTCTGACCCTTGAGAAAGATGGCTAGAGCCACTTCCCAGTGGGCCGAATCGGAGATGGATGCGACCAAGATCAAGGCGCTGGTCGCTACCAAGAAGATCCCTAAGAAACAGTTCGTGAAGTGGATTGAAGCTGCTGGGTAGCATTGGCCATCAAGGGAGATGTAAGATCGAGGAGGCCAACTAGAGGAGGGGTGAATAGGCGGTTCCAAAAACTTCTTTGGCTAGAACCGAGTTTTATGCGGAATTGTAAATCAATTCGGTTTTGCACAATTAAAGCCTAAATCAACTATTCTTTACTAAGTGCACCAATAATAGGAGATTATATAAAAGATGGCAATTATACACATCCAAGTAAGCAATTTAATATAGGGAATGTAAATTGCAATAGTAAAGTACAAGAATGCAAACCACGATGACACAACGATATTTTACCGTGGTAATCGGAAACTAAACCGGCTCCACGAATTAATCTAAACACCTCCGAGGTAAGTCCAATCACTTGGACCGATTCCAACAAGAACCAACACCTCGATCCACTAGGGGTTGCTCTTCCTCCACTCTGGAGATGGTGAGCACCAAGCCACTCACAAACACCGGGCCTTCTCACAAGCTTCTTGAGAAGATCACCGGACCACGACGCCTCCACGCCGTCTAGGTATCGGCAAAAACCAAGAGTAACAAGTCGAAGACTTTCACTTGAACTAATTAAGTGTCTAAGCTCAAGTGGATACACAATCCACTACCTAATGCAATACATGCAATTAGGGTTTGCCTCTCAAAGCTCACTAAGTGCAACACATGCACAAAAGAGTGTAGAGGGCTTGCTCTTAGCTCAATAGAAATGAATATGGCACCAGCAACTCTCCCACAACTGGTCAAGGTGGGTATTTATAGCCTACACACAAAAACTAGCCGCTGGGGGAAAGATTTCAGAGAATCAGGGAAAAATCGGTCTGACCGCCAACTAATGGCCGGTCAGACCGCCCAAGCTCCAATGGCTATAGAACTAGCCGTTGGACTCTCTGCCAGTCTGACTGCCAACCAATGGCTGGTCAGACCGCCCAAAGGCCTGCGGTCAGACCGCTCGAAGAAAACCAAGGGCATTCAATAAAAACACCATCTCTGGAATAAACATACCGTAAAAACTTCAGTACTACCGCTCTCTGGTAGTACCGTTTCTTATGGGGCGGTACTACCGCTTAAAAGCTTGCGGTATCAGAGGACCGGTCAGATCGCTCAATCCATGGCGGTTTGACCGATACACCACCGGTCAAACCGCTGATATGGGCGGTCAGACCGCCCATTGCCATCAAAGCTGAAAACAGATTTTGTTCATTGCATCAACTCAATTTTCAAAACACATTTGTCAATTGACGCAAGATACACACAAGGGATGAAGGCTAGATTATCAACAAGTTACAAAACACATTTGCCGACTTTTAGAATCAACGCCACAGGGAATTAAGGTACATGGACTTAACCCGTTTGCAAAACACATTCGCAAACTAAAGTCACATGCTACAAGGATTATGCATGAGTCTAAACTATTTGCAAAACACATTCGCAAATATTGACAACATGCTAAAAAGAGTTATAGCAAGCACAATGAGCTATCAACACATGATTAACTCAAGCTACTAATCAAGACCCCTCTTAATAGTACGATATCCTATACTAGCAATTCGGTCTTCCATCCAAACACCAAGACCGGTATAAGACTAGGAACAAATCCTTAGCCCTAGCTAGTCATACATTTGCCTTGCACAAACACTTGAAACTTGATGACACACATCTTTACTTCAAGTCCGGGTTCTTGACTTGAATATGCATCATTCCATGATGTATTCTTTTGACTTGATGATCAACTTATGATCATCTCCTCTTCTTGAACATCATCAACACACAATGATTTCCTTTTCTTCAAGTTCGTGATATTCATCAACACATGATGCAAACTTTACTCTTGAATCTTGACTTGATGACAATCATCTCATGATGTCATCCAAAGTCTCTTTCATCATGGGACATAACCTATTCATCCAACTCATGGAAAACATTAGTCCCACAACATGATTGTCATTAATTACCACAACGTACCATTAACTCATAATGGTGGGACAAGATATTCCAATCTTTCCCTTTTTAGTAATTGATGACAACCATCACAATTTCAAGTAATTGAATGTAGATAAATATGAGTATGTATAAACTACATAAGTTTTGTATACTCATATGATTTGTTTCAAAGTAGAGATCCCCAATATATGTGGATAAAGAAATATGGATCAATACTAATGAAACCACAAAACATAGAGTGAACTCCCCCTAAATGTGTGCATACACGGATATGTAATAAGAACATATGCACATATTCAAGTTAGACTTTTGGTGGAGTTCAACCTATATTTTGGATTGGAGAAATGCAACAAGATATAAGAATATGATGTCAAATGCATATCTCTTTGATTTTCACCTTTTTATCCAACATAGACTAAGCAATAAGTATATCAATGAAAGTGTCAGTCTCACAAATAGATTTATCATTAATCACCAAAATACTCCATTAACGCATAATGGCGGGTCTAAGTTCTTCAGGAGATTAGGCAAATTCCCGTCTTCCAAGCATTCTGTGAGTGTGGCCTTCGATTGCCCGCCCACCCTTTCCTCACGCTCATGCTCGAACACTTCAGGGGTGGAGTTGGTGAACCTTGTTTCCAATTTTATCACGATGCTGGGCGTGTTCGTGTACCTGTGCGAGGCCTACTTGGGAATTCCGGTTGACTTGGAGTTGTTCCAGTATTTCTATGGAATGACCTGTCTAGCTAGAGTTGCCAGGTAGGCCTCGCACAATCTTTATGCCAGTTCGGTTCTAAAGCACCGACAAGTGGTGTCCACCTCACTAGACGGTAGGGCATGATCTGCGCACCTGCCGAGACTGACAAAATAAATTGGAGGATTACTACTCAAGTAAAAGTCCCTTCCCCTCCGTAACAGAACTTGGAGAACCAAGCTCCAGGAAGGATAAAGATGGCGACAAAGAGATAGAGTGTAAGTAGACTCAACACACTGTCGATATGATCTTCGGCAAATCCTCCTCGTACGAATCAAGACATCATCTGAAGGCCGTGGAGCGGGAGGTGAATCTTGCCAAGTCTCCGATCACTGGCAAGCCATCCAAGTGATTGGAAACTGTTGTCTCCTTCACAAAGAAGACTTCCCCATCCCATCGACTCGACCTGGTAGGTTCCCTATTATTGTTGAACCTACAATTAATAATTGCAAAGTTAATCGAGTCTTGATAGATGGAGATAGCTCTTTAAATATTTTATTTTCGGGAGCATTGGAAGAAATACAAATTCCTAGGTCGAAGGTAAAACCTGTAAAATATGCCTTCCATGGCATAATTCTTGGTTCTATCGCTAAACCAATTGTTCAATTATCCATGCCGGTTATGTTCGAAAGACCTGACAACTTCCGAACAAAAAGATTCTATTTGATGTGGTGGATTTTGAAACCGCATACAATGGACTCCTTGGTTGTCCGACATTGGCTAAGTTCTTGATAGCTAAGTATTACAGTTATCAGAGTTTAAAGATGGCATGACTAAAAGGAGTCATCACGGTTCAAGGAGACAAAAAAAGGCGTATGGATGCGATCGAAAATCCTTAAAATATGTCGATAACCTTCCAACCAGGGAAACTAATCCACCTTCCGTGTAACTCAATCACTCGAGACCAAAGATGGCCCCGAAGCCTTCCGACCACACCAAGGAGGCACCACTCGACAAAGGCGCTTCCCTAGAAAGCGTCCAAATGTCGTCTGGGTCAGGAAATGCTAGCGTATCTACCCAAAAAGTACTGGTCGGGGCAGGACTAGAGCCCAAATAGGAAGAGTCTCTCATCTCCTTCCTCCAAGCAAACCTGGATATATTTGCCTGGCAGGCGTCCGACATGTTCGGAGTCCCTAGGGAGGTTATCGAGTACAGGCTAGCTCTCCAGCCTAACAAAAAAACGGTCAAGTAGAAGCTAAGTTGCTTCGCGCTTGATCAGAAGGAGGCAATCCAGTCGGAGATTGACAAGTTTCTTAAGGCTGGATTTATTTGTGAAGTCGACCACCTAGAGTGGCTCGCCAATCCTGTAATGGTCCGAAGGATGACTTTCCCCTTCCACGCATTGATCAACTTGTAAACTCTACTTCCGGTTGTGAGTTGTTAAGTTGTTTAGATGCATATTTAGGGTACCACCAGATCAATATGAGTAAAGATGATGAAGAGAAAACTTCCTTCATCACACCATATGACACCTATTGCTATGTTAAGATGCCATTTGGTCTCAAAAACGCTGGTGCAACTTTTCATAGGTTAATGCAAAAAACCTTTAATCGTCAAATATGTCGAAATCTAGAAGCTTACGTTGATGACTTGGTTGTGAAAAGCATCAATGCTGGTGACCATATAAACTTAAGTTAAATCTAGAGAAATATGTGTTCGGAGTTTCTTCTGGAAAGCTTCTTGGTTTCCTAGTTTCGGCGAGAGGAATTGAGGCAAACCTAGCAAAGATATCAGCCATTGACCGATGCGCCCTCCAACCACAAAGAAGGAAGTCCAAAAACTAACCGACTGTATGGTAGCGCTAAGTCGTTTCATAGCACGGTTAGGAGAAAAAAGACTACCTTTCTTCAGGCTTCTTCGGAAACATGAAAGTTTTGAATAGACTAAAGAGGCAAATGATGCCTTTGAAGAGCTTAAGAAGTACCTTATGAGTGCCCCGATCTCACTATCTCCTAGATCAGGAGAAACCTTGCTGATATACATGGCTGCAAAGCCACAAGCGGTCAGTGCAGTACTGATCGTTGAGCGTGATAACATTCAACGACCAGTATATTACGTAAGCGAAGTCTTACATGGACCAAAAGAATGATATCCACAGGTACAAAATTGCTCTACGGTCTCCTTGTGGCTTCAAAGAAACTAAGACATTACTTTCATAACCACGGAGTGGTTGTACCTACCGGATATCCCCTCGGTCAATTTCTCAGAAATAGGGAATCATCAGGACGAATAGCAAAACAGGCGGTTGAGCTTGGGGCGTTCGACCTCTATTTCATCTCATGAATAGCAATCAAGACCCAGGCAATAGCAGAATTCATTACTGAATGGACACACCCTGAACCCACCTAAGGGCCCAAGTATGAACACCATGACGAGTGGACAATGTACTTTGATGGTTCCTTGATGCTCAAAGGCTGGAGTTGTCTTGATATCCCCTACTGGATAACACATCAAATACACCATTCAATTAAATTTTCCTGGTACAAACAATGTAGCAGAATATAAATGTTTACTAGCAGAACTTCGAGCAGCCAGAGCGCTCAAGATTCGCATATTACTAGTGAAAGGCGATTCTCAACTAATAGCGAATCATGTCAGGAAAGAATATCAATGCTCAAGTACCAAAATGTCATCTTATTTGGCGGAAGTACAGAAACTCGAAAAGCACTTCTTCGGTTTCCAGATCCAACATATTCCTTGAAAGAAAAACTTTTTAGCAAACTAGTTGACGTGGATGGCTTCCACAAGGTCACCCGTCTTGCTCAGAGTTTTCTTCGAGCAACTCGATTCACCTTGGGTGGTCGAGTATTCTGAGGACTTAGATGCTCCTCTAGAGGTTGCAAAGCTCGATCCCAGTAGCAATGGGATGACGTCGATCTACAATTATCTTCAGCGTGACATTATTCCTAAAGATGATGTAGAGGCTGACCGTATAGCTCGAAAAGCCAAATCATACACTCTGATTGAAAGTACCTTTTATAAACGGGGATCTCACGGAGTGTTGATGAGATGCATATCTCAAACTGATGGCATTAAATTGCTATCTGACATTCTTGGAGGAGTCTGTAAAGCACATTATTCCTACAGAACACTTGCCGATAAAGCCTTCAGGCAAGGATACTACTGGCCAACTGCCCTTCATGATGCAAAAGAGCTCGTGACGAAGTGCGTACAATGTTAATTTCATAGTCGACAAGTATATTAGCCGGCACAACCTTTGCAAACAATACCTCTTTCTTGGCCTTTTACAACCTGAGGACTAGACATTCTGGGACCTTTCCTAAGAGCATCCGGGGGCTTCGAGTTCCTTTTCATCATGATTAACACATTTACAAAATGGATAGAAGCCAAGCCAGTTGTTAATATAAGAACTGAAGCCGCTAAGAGGTTCCTCACTAAAAATGTGATCACACGATTCGGTATACCTAGTCGTA
This sequence comes from Phyllostachys edulis, assembly GCA_036346405.1. NCBI lineage: Eukaryota > Viridiplantae > Streptophyta > Magnoliopsida > Poales > Poaceae > Phyllostachys > Phyllostachys edulis. The sequence goes on along the minus strand of CM070557.1, from coordinate 47,608,447 downwards.
TAATCATAAATAACGATACCCAGTTCTCTAGCATAAATTTTTAGGAATTATGCGAGGATCTAGGTATCAAGATACATTTCAGTTCTGTCGCTCATCCGCAGAGCAATAGAGCAGTCGAGCAAGCTAATGGTATCATAATGCAAGGAGTGAAACGCTGAGTGTTCGACCATTTAACGAAACGGTTAGGAGCTTGGGTTCAAGAACACCCTTCTGTATTTTGGGCAATTCAAACCACAACCAGTCGTGCGACCGGTGAAACGTCATTTTTCTGGTTTACGGTGCTAAATCCATGCTTCATATGGAACTAAAAATTGGCTCTGCTCGAACTGATTATTTCAATGAGAACGATCCGGTAGAACGGAGATTCGATGACATCAATTTCCTTAAAAAATGATGAAACCAAGCCTTTATACGATCGACGGTTTGCCAACAAAAAATGCAAAGGTATCACAGTCGTAAGGTGCAACCTCGTAGCCTACCTGTAGGTGATCTGGTTCTCAGAAAAATTCAAAGCCAAGCAAACCGCAACAAACTTTCTTCTAAATAGGAAGGTCCATACACTGTGGTCGAAATCATCAGACCTGGTTCGGTACGACTAGCCATGTCAGACGGGCGTGTTTTATCAAATTCTTGGAACATTGACCAATTGTGTATGTTCTTTGTATAAATGTATTTTACATTTTGTTAATTTCAATAAAGGTTCATTCTTTTTTCTTCTTCTTTCTTCGACGAGTGATATTGTTTATATATCTATTATCCATTATCTGGTCACATACTATTATTGTTGAACTGGTCGGAGAAGACCCAATTCTCTCTAAGATCCTTCCAATGAGATCTCTTTTACTTTTCTGGCCTTGACTTAATCGGTACAAGCCAAAAGGGTCCTAGTAGTGACCATCATAGCTATGGTTCTCACACGTGACCATACACTCTTTTCCTAATGAAGCAAACAAGTAAAGGAGCATAACACAAACAACTACATATAGTTACTTACATACTTAAGACTTCGAATATTAACTTTGTTTATTTCAACATTATGTTCTATTCTCGTTTGGCTACTAGTCGAGACACGGAAAGCCTCCTAGTAGAAATCTCTCCTCTCTGCATGTGGTCCTGTCCACTGGTACTACACAATATTTTCAATACAAGTCTTACAAGATCTACCGACCACAACATGTACTACACAATATTTTCGATTATGGAAATAGATATAAAACTAGTCGAAATCATACACTGGTTTCGACCAAGTTGATTTCCTAGCATTATTTCGATCTTTTTTACAACATAATCAGTACATACTTTGTACTACAATCGTAGCTTTTTACTCTTTTTCTTGGTCTACTACTTCCTTAGTAAGTTCTTCTATTAAAACAAGCAGTCGGGGGTTAGAAAAAATATGAGAATTTAGCATAGTTGAAAAGATAAACAAAGACTTTATTGATGATAAAAGGTAAATTTTAATACTTACAAATCTAGCATTACAATCATCCACTTCTCGGAGCCACCAGAGTGGTCGCTGCGAGACGGAGACCCGACCCCCATTTCCTCTGTGACCTTGTTTCCGAAAGACATTACTTCCTCGAATAACTTGATCGCTTCTTTACCCGAACAATTGAAGTCTTCTTCAATAGCTTGGAAGTGAATAGAGGGGTCGAAAACCTTCAGCTTTGCTAAAACAAGGCTCACTCTGTTAGCAACGGCGTCCTTCACGATCTGGGCATGGTTCTTTCGAGTAGTCTTGAGCGGACTTTGGAGATCTTCAAGTTGTTCGCCAAGATAATTTATCTTCTCCACCAGATCTTTTAAGATGGACAGACTTGATCCAGATCCCATGTCGAAGAGCATCTTGTTGAGAGCCTTTACTTTTTCTTCAAGACTCGGTCCGAGATCTACCTTATTGTCTTGCTCAAATTTAAGGGCTTTCTCTGCTCTTTTTAATACTTGAGTTTGCTCTACACGAGTAGATCAAAGGATAAATATATATAATTAGAAAAGATAGTACACTAGTCAAGTTTACGATCGGTTACTTTGATTCTTCTTCTCGAAAGTCTCAATGACTTCCTTGTACCTGGTCATCAGGTATTCGATCAATCAGCCCATGGCTTGGCATTCACTTTCAAGCTTGGTTATTATGGCTTCCTTAGCCATAACCTTTTCTTTAATTTTCTCCGAATCTATCAAATATGATCAGGGGAAAAATAAATTAATAGAAGAGGAGCAAGGTGACAAAGAAGGAGAGGGTAGTCAAGAAAAAGTACTTACTTTCTAATTCGTAGTTTTTCTTCTTCAAGAGTTTTATTCGCTAGGTCAGATCTCTGACCATAGCGAAATTCTCCACCATATGCTACAAAATAGCAAACTCTTTTAAGTTTTTGATAAACTTTAAAAGGCTATGAAAGTAGTCGTGGGTGCTTACTCGGATCACCACATCATTGTATTCGGCGAAAATAGTATCAGGACTCATCTCTGCTTGACGGTCCGATATCCTCCCCCAAGCCTTATCGAGTTCTTTATTATTGATAAACCGTGGGCAATAAGGAAAGTTGCTAGGCTGAGGAGACTTATTAGCGGTGGTCGGAACTTGCTGGGACCCCTTAGGAACCTCTACCTCCATAGGCGGGGTTGGAGCCGCAACTACTTCCTGAGCAGACGCTGGTTCTGCCACCTGTGGGGGCTGGCTCGACCTCCTTTTCCTCAGGAATTTTTTTTTCTGAGGGGTGCTCTGGTTGGAGGCAACCAGAACACCAGAGGATCTACAAAAACAGAATAAAGGTAAAATCAAGATTCTAGAATACCATAAGCACTAAAGGTATGTGTTTTCAAAAAGTCTTTTTCATGTATACATACTTGGTCGTCTTCTTGGTTTTGATCTTGAAACGCGCTGGAGCAAAATCCGTAGCGCTTGCTTTCCTTTTCTTCTCAACCACTTTCACCGGTTCCAAACCAGTAGGTCGGGTTAGGCCCCTCACATCCTCCGATAAAAGGTCGGAAGAAATATCCTCGACCAGCTGGTTGAGAACAAGATCTTTGACCATCTGGTCGGAGTTTGTGGTTTCGTCTACCTCCGGAGCCGTTTCTTTAGTAGCAACGGTTAGGTCATGAACGACCACTCCGGGGCTTGGGACCTTCGCAGCTTCAGGCTGCGGGTTCTTCTTTTCCACCTGAATTATGAGTTAAATTCAATTAGGTGAAGAAATTTACCATCTCGAATATATACTCCTTTTTTTCAATGCTCTTCTTACCTCCAGGAGACCATCATCCTGTGTGGTCGTCGAGCAGGAATCGGTCAAAGCAATAACTGGTGAAGAGTCCCCATCGGACTCTTTCATCTTTAGCCCGACCACTTGCATATTAGAGCAGAGTCAAAAACTGATCGGAGAATATATATACATGATGAAGCAAAAATGGTTATTTACCTTGAGTCTTTCTAGTCTCTCTTTTTCAGAGACAACTGTCAAAATACTAAGGAATATGTCAAAATACCAGGGAATACAACCTTAACATCAGACCCCTCGGCGCAGATCATTCTGATCCGCTCTCTGATTTCATTGGGGGAAAGAGTCTCAAAAGAATAAAAATATTCCAAGGTTACAAAATAATTAGCTAATAAACCATACTGGTTGGGATTTTTCAAGACTTACTTTCCCTGGAATCTTTGGTCCCTTCATCACGACCAACATGATGTAGCAGAGAAAGTGACCAGAGCCTTAGAGGACTTATCCGTCACATGGAGAAGTTCCTCACCACATGCCAAGAGGTTAAGCCCTTGGCGCTCAGGTCTTGAATGGCGTCAATCCATCTTTTGACATTTCCCTCCTTCTTCGCGGCCAACTGCTAGTTCAGATTTTTGCTCGCCACCTTGCCAACGAAGTAGAGGCTGTCGTCCTTCATGACCGTCATGTAGAACAACTCTTCTTCCATGACGACCACAAAGACATCGAGTACATTCGGATGTACTCGTCAGCCTTCCCATCGTGGAGGTGCAGCGAGCATTCCCCGGGTTCGGCCGCTGACTTCCCCGACCTCGCCATCTTATAGAAGTACATGAAGACCTTCAAGTTCGGTCGGATCCCCAGGTATGCCTCGTAGAGGTAGACAAAGATGCCGATGTTGGCGATGGAGTTGGGAGCCAGGTTCACCAATTCGACTCAGCAGTACTCGACAACTCGGGAAAGGAATTTGTGCGTCGGCAACTTAAACCTATACTCAATGTATTCCAAAAAGACAGGGATATCTCCATCCTCATGGCTCGGGAAATACTCTCCGGCCGTAAACCTCCAAGAAATTAGATTCCTATCTAGGAGCATCCCTATATTCTCCAGAGCCTTGAGCTTACTCTCGCTCAAATCGAAAACCAACCACTTGGTAATCGAGTCCGACATAGTTGGATTTAGGCGAAAGGATGAAGGGAGGTCAGAGAGTTTCTTTAGCAAGAGGATGAGAGGAGGTCAGAGGAAATTTCTCTCAAAAAGCGAAAAGGGGATTGAAGGAAAAACTGAGAGTGTAAAAACCCTAAAGCTATGCACACTGAGGATTTTATAGCCGTAACTCCAATGGACACAAACCTTTTCAATGTCCAACGGACAGAAAAACTCTTCAGTTCCCTAGGCAGTTTCTCAACTTTAAAGTGAATACAGACCACCTCGTTTGTCACGACATTACATGAGGGTCTACCCGATACAATTTTCATCGGGAAGGGTTCACACGACCAATTCATTTAAAGTTCGGGGGCTAGCCGACGAAGATTAAAATTTTGGGGTCTAGCTGACGATGATTAAAATCTATATGTATTTATACATAATTAAAAGACCATATGCCTTCATGGTCGTAAGGACTCCAGAGGTTACAAAATAGGTACCCAGGTCAAATGAGGTCCTGTACCCAATCCCCAATCAGATAACTGCTCGTAGAAGCAATGAATTGGTGCTTAGATTCGATTCTAAGCATATTCCTTCCGTGTGATGAATAGAGCATATGTCTTATTTACTCTAAGCCATGCGACATTTACGGCCCTAAGACACTTATAGTAACCACCATATGGTTATTGTCTCCTTCTGATATCAACCGCCAAATGATTGATACTTCACCAACTTTCGCCTTCCTTCGACCAGATGCGACGCTTCCAACATGCACTTCTTCCTGGAGTAACTACCACCACTTCGTCAACTACTTAAAGGAGAACACAGACGGCAAAAGGCAATCCAAATTGGAAGATCAACAGACGGTTGTATTTCATCTAAAGCATTAGCATAGAAATTAGTACACCAAGTGTAATTAGGGCTAGTCCATTGTCTTGTCGAGGACACCCCCTGTAAAGATCCAATTCACGGTAATAAAGAGCAATTCCATTATCTCCTAAGAACTCTTTGCCATTTACCTCTATTTATTTCGTAAGATCGGCGACTCGATCGTCGACAAGCTTGCCGAGCACACGGCCGTCCTTGCTGGTTCCGTGCTTCCGCTTGACGAGGCGGATGAAGTGGTCCCTAACGTACTTAGCTTACTTGCTGATTTACAGCTTTGTCTCTCTAAATTAATATCATGCTACCTCCCCTACATGGGAAATTTATCAGTTGAGTTTTTTTGAGTGGCCAACTTGTTGCATTAAAGAAGGAGGTGAGGTGCGCACGCCGAGCATCCTCGAACGTGGGCGGACAGGGCCTGAGAGCCCCCTGTGCCAACTGAGCTAAGCTCAATTCTCTCAGTTGAGTTTTGTAAAAAAATTACAAAACTAGGTTTGTATTGCCAGTTGAACAGGCGACATGGACACTGTTCACCGCGTCAGAATATAGTACTATTTCTAGGATTTTTTTAATATATCAAATGAGCTCAAAAAATTACAAAATGTTTTGCGGAGCCTCTCGACACAGTTTACTTACTTGTGTAATTTTTCTATAATTTTATCCGTTGTGAATTGTTCTCCAAAATTCGTTTAAGTATACTACTTGTAGGAATTTCTAAGTATATAAAACGAGCTCAAAAAATTATGATTTTTTAAAGGCTCCTTACATAGTGTAATTGATTGTGTATTTTTTTTAGAATTTATATGTTATGAGATTATCTCGGGAAAGCACCATGACATACTCCTACGTATAAATAAGTGTCTCTTACCTAGAGTATGTCATTGTATTTTTTCGAGACAATTTGAGAATATATAAAATTCTGAAAACATTAAACAATCAAGTCCGCTATGTAAGGAGCCTTCAGACAAAAAATCATAATTTTTGAACTCATTTTTTATATTTATAAATTCCTACAAACAGTATATTTAAATGAATTTTGGAGAAAAATTCATAACAGATAAAATTATAGAAAAATTACACAAGCAAGTAAGCTGTGTCGGGAGGCTCCACAAAAAATTTCGTAATTTTTTAGCTCATTTGCTATATTTAAAAATGCCTAGAAATAGTACTGTATTCTGAGGGAGTGAACAGTGTCCCTATCGCCAGTTGAAATGATGACAGGATCCTAGTTTTGTAATTGTTTTTTTACTATTTATTTTTGTAGTTGTCTTTTATAATAGCATTATTTTTTATGAAAAAAAATCGAGTTTTGTAGATGGACATCTTTCAAGAACATAGAAAAGTAGTCCGTTGCTCTCGTTTCTGTAGTTAAAGAACCTACGAATTACTTGAGGGAAGATCAAAACAAGCCTTGAACTATTGCTTAGTCTTCAATGTTGGTTATTAGGATTTTTTTAAACCAAAAATTTGAGACAGATACGTCACTGGCACCCCCACATTCTTGTCGAAAAGACCAGAAAAAGGGCATGCTTCGAGTGTTGTCCTGATCTTTCATTCAGAGAGACAAAGTTGTAGATGTAAGAGTAAGACTACACTCATCTTCTTACAAGTTAGTGACAATCCTACTTCACGTTAGTCAACAAAACACTAAAATTTCAGCACCCTAAACGGCTACTCTGAATGAGGATAAACGATGTTACGGACACATGCATACCAAAATTATGTGTTCAAAGAATGAGAGTATATCTTTATTATTCGCTCGACAGAGACAACAAATACGTACACTAATCGGATAATAATACACAGGAAGAGAGATCGCAAAAAGAAGAAGTAAAAATGCACAAATTTCTCAACATCAACCAGTCACATAATTAAGCACCCCAAAACTAAACATGGTCGGATTCGATCCCTCACATAGCCAACGCCAAGGCCATCCCCATGGCGAGCGCCACCGCAGCCTTGGCTCCGATCATGCCAATGCTGGCTGCATCAGACGACTTGGGTGCCGGCGCCACCGTCGAGGATGACACGGTCGGCAGCTCGTCGGTAGAGGGCACAGCAGGGGCCTCAGGTGCCAATGCCGAGGCGGAGGTAGGGGCGACACTCATCTAGTCCCTGGGCTTGGTCTTGGCCGGGGCTGGCATGGTGGCTGCGGCCACAGTGACCTCGAGCTTCATGCCGACGGAGCAGTGGCCGGGGACGCCGCAGATGAAGTAGCGCTTCCCTGGGGTGGTGAGCTTGACGGTGGTGGTGCCTTCGGTCGAATTTGCGTTATCTTACTTGCGGCCGATGAGGTACTTGATGTCGAAGATTAGCCTGCCTGCCGCATCCAAAGATTGGGTTGAACCCATGGCCTGAGCCACGGGTTGAACTCATGGGATGGGTTGGCTATATGGGATATTGTGGGTTGGGTCATATAGGGATTGGGAGGAGATTTCGTGGGTTGGGTTTGGGTGTTTAGTCTGATCGTATATAGTTTGGGTTGGGTGCGCGTCAACCCACTAGCAGGCCTACCCGTAACACGCGTCCATTCAGGCAATCAGGCCGGGGCGCCGCGCGTCCATGCACGGGATGGAAGTCCTCGCCCACGGATCCTGACCCTATGCAGTAACGCTAAGAACACTATGTGAATAGTGTTTTGTAAGGAGTTGAACAGTAGTTCTGTAGTAAAATAATTAGCAAGAGTGCACCGGTAGCAAAAACACTGTAGCGATTGATATGAACCTTCGATTTTCGATCGGACAATAAAGATCGCTCGTAATATCATAACATTATAGATCATCTACGTTGAATACTTAAATGCAGATGATCCTAATCCCTCGCCGACATCCTCTTCGGCCACCCGCCTTGAGGCTCAAGCTTGAAGCCTCGTCGCATATACAGCCTCTATCCTCTGTGCTCTAAAACAAAGTGAAAAGTACAAGCTTTAATAGCAAACTGAGGGTTTGATTATTTGCAATCACTTGCTCTACTACCAATGATGCTGTTTTATGATCCACTAAACTACTAGCAAACTTGATGGGAGGAGAGCGTGGAAACAACTCTTGTTAGTATAGACGAGGCTTCTCATCTCATGCTTGACTCCGCGCTCCTTTCATGCATCCACAGATATGCGTAGCTACTGGAAATGAATCCGAGTGGTTGTACTGTATCCCGTTTCTGTTTAAGTTGCAGGTCGAGAGGTCACATCGTGCATATGCCCACAAATGTGCAGGTGGTTAAGAAACCGCGCCCAGGTTAGATAGGTTTGACCTATGGTGGGTTTTTTATTCATTCGGTAGCCTACATAAAGGGGATCACAACTATTGTACAACAGTTTTAAAGAAGAGTAATACAGAGAAGTCAGAAGTCTTTCATATCTCTGTGTTCAATCTATTATTCTGTTCTTGTGTTCTTGCATTATTCTTACGATTCCGAGTTTGTCTACGAGGTAATCACTTGGACTGGACTCGTCAGCGACGGTTTCTCAACACGTTATCAGCACGTTCGACTCCGACCTACCCCTAGGACTACTCTACTCGGATTGAAAGGTAACCGTCGTAGCACGACGTTCGTAGATCGAATCGCCCTTTCTAGATCTCTTTCAATTCTGCAAATTTGGCTTTCTAGAGTTTTCTACAGTGCAAATCCGCTATAATCTACCGCGAGCCGACTTGAAGTCGCCGGCCAAGCCGATCGGTGGGTTGCATGAAAGAGCAGATGACGATTGTACTGCAGATTTTACATTAGATGAACACTAGAAAAAAATCCGTCGACAGCCTGCGTCGGCCCCGCATGGCCGTGCGCCGTCGAGCCTCGCGTTGACCTTGCGCAAACCAACCGCCAAATACTGAATCTGCTGTCTTGCGCATCACCGACGCAGCGCCAGAGCCATGACCTGCATCTCCTCATTGCGTCGCGCGCTCCTCCGAGCCGCCAGACCACGATCCGTACCACACCTCCGCGTGGCACTTTCGCGATCCGCTGCCGTCGATTCATACCGACGCCGCTTACGCTACGCCCGCGCACGCACGCGTCGGTGCGCTACCGCCCATACGCCGGCCGTTAACTGCTCGTGTACCAGCTACGCGCTGCCCATGCCGAGTAGGAATAACGCCCACGGACCTTCGCCATCATCATCTGCCGCAAAACTGCACCCATACGCGCAGACGGCCACCTCGTCATCATGCCCGCACGCGCACCTGGTCGCCCACATGCCGTTGGACCCGCGCCAGAAGTGCCGCCGAAGGTCTCACAGGGAAGCCCCACGACACCGCCGGCCTGCAGCCGCGATGGCCGCCTCACGCCGCCCTCGGCTCTGCATGGCCACGCCGCTTAGGCTTTGCACATACCGCATCGCCGGCCACACGAAGCGCCAGCGTCACCGCCGACCCTTGCGGCTCGCAATCGCCACCGCCCAGAGCCGCCCGTGTCATAGCTCCTTGAAGGCCACCCGCACCGCCGCGTCTCGAAGGCCGGCCGCGCCGTAGCACCTCAAAGGCCACCTACGTTGCAGCGCCTCGAAGGCCACTGCGCGCACGGCTCAAGGTTAGCCGAACTGGCGAGCCGCTGTCAGCGTCGTGCGGCGGAGATGGCGTATCCGACCATGTCGATGCCGGCCCGCCGCCGCTCACGCCGCTGATCGCGCTCAAGCCGCCCGATGCGCCACGCCCACTGGCCCCGCTGATTGTCGCCGCCACTAGAGAAAAGTGGCAATGGGGAACCCTAGACCCCCCCGCTTGCGCCGGCTTTAACCAGTCCGAATGGGCCCAACCCAATAGAAAAAACAGGCCAGAGAAAGAATAGGGCCCGTCCGGGAAAAAAAGGGGCTGGCTGAGAGAAAAGAAAAAAGGGAGGAAAATAGAAAATCCTGAAATTTGCAAAAAATGACCCTCGGAGTTCTGAAAATTACAAGGAAATATCGCAGATAAGAATATTTTGCAGAAAACCCCCTGAAAATAGGAAAATTGCCGAAATTTTTCTCAAAACTAAAATTCGCAGTTTAACCCCTGAAAATTGCAGAATTGGCTGAAAATTCATATTCCAGCAGAAAAGGGCCTTGGGGATTAAATTTTGAATTGTTTTGAGAATTTGTAGCAGGTTTAACATTGTTATTATTATTTATATGCAATTTATTTATTGTATTTACTGTTTTGATTATCTGTAATTGTTTATATTGCTTTTAATCACTGAAAATAGCAGTAAATCATGAAAAATGCATAGAAAAAATACGGGATCACAAACTAGGAGTTCGAAGAGCATTATGAGAATTTTACAACCATTTTATGTGAATTACCAGCGTTAATCTTATGAATTCTTTGCATGGATATGGAAATAACTAGCATTACGAATCAGTAGTTCGAAAAGCTGGCCCTACATGACTAGAATTTGTACCAGTCTTCAACTCTGTGGTAATATATTCACGGATAAGCAGAAGATTGGGAAGACACTCTCTACCTTTCACCCGAATGCGGTACAATCTACACACAACTATCGTCAAAATGGCTACAAGGAGTATGCCGAATTAATTAACATCATGCAAGTTGCGGAAGCTCAAGATGATGTTATAAGGAAGAACTACATCTCATAGCCGTCTAGTAGCAATGTTGGCCATGAAGCCAAGGCTAGCAGCTACATGGTGAGGAAACCTCTCACAAAGGAGAGGGGCAAGAAGGGTAAGGTCGTGGGTCGCATGTTATTAATATTTTACAGTATAAGTAAAACGACAAATGACAGTATGAGGCACACCTCGCCATTACAGGCTTAGAGGGTCCATAACCACTAGTTGCACTCATGGATGTGGATATCCCAGTAGCAGCCCCCATCACCCCTCCTTTGGACATCGTAGTGGTCGCAGTCATAGTTGCCCAAGAGGAGAAGATCGTCATGGAGTAGATTCAGACAGAAGTTTCTACATACTTTGCTGATTCGATTTGGTGCACGCATTACACTTAGATCTTTTACAGTCACTTGCAGTTTGTGATTGTAATGGAACTTTGAATAATGGTTGTAAGATATAGGAGAGCAAAACATTAAATTCTTATGATAAGTCCTGCAAGGCTTATTTTCCTGTATTTATAATAGCAAGTTATATTATGATATTTGCACATGTGGCATCCTATGGAGAAAGTGTGCTTAGCAGATAGCGGCACAACGAATACCATCTTGAGAGAGACGAAATTCTTTCAGTTGATCGGCAAGAATACTGGTAGTCTTACGACAATCGCAGGCAGCGATATTTGTATAATAGGCTTAGGAAGGGCAACAATTATACTCCCGATGGGCACAACTTTGGTCATTAAAGAAGCTTTGTTGTACCTAGAATCGACTGAAACTCTCAAGGATATTCGCGTTAATGGTTTCCACGTAGAGACTGAAGAAGAGTATGGTAAGAAATACCAGCTCATTACAAAGTGTGAATAAAGTGGAAAAGTGTATTAGAATGACTTTCTTCATATAAAACTAGGCTATACTACACTAATATTAAGGCACCTGCAGCTTATACTGCCCTGAAAACCGTTTTTAGAAGCTCTGAACTTTTCTATTTCTAGCATGATAGATTATGCCGCCCAGGTCTTAGGATGATGAGAAAGATGATTAATAATTCACAGGGACAAAATATCGATGTAAAGAATTTTCCGAATCAAGAAGATTTTGTGTGCCCGCGATGTGCCACCGGGAAATTAATTAATAGACCTTCTACTCTGAAAGTGAAGGATAAAGTCCCTGCATTCCTGGACCGTATCCAGAGAGACATTTCCGGTCCTATACAGCCCCTGTCAGGGCCTTTTAGGTACTTTATGGTGCTCATTGATGCTTCCTCGAAATGGTCGCACGTATGTTTATTGTCTACGAGAAACTATGCTTTTGCAAAGCTAGTCTCGCAGATAATTAAAATTGAGAAATAATTTCCCAGATCATCATATGAGGTCTATCAGATTGGACAACGTCAGAGAAATTTACTTTAAAGACATTTGATGATTTTTGAATGGAAATGGGAATTAAAGTTGAGCATTCCATACCGCATGTCCACACCCAGAATGGATTAGCAGACTTTTGCAGAATTATAATGTATCAGCTATATGTTGGGGACACGCAGTCTTGCACGCAGCAACTCTCATCAATTTTAGATCGTCGGCCTATAACATCCATTCACCTATGCAACTAGCGCAAGGGTCAACACCGAAAATCTTTCATCTCCGCAGGTTTGGTTATAAAGTTTATGTACCTATACCACCACCGTAGCGAACTGCAATGGGCCTTCTCCGAAAGTCTGGGATATACGTTGGTTATGAGACACCATCCATAATTAGGTATTTGGACCCCATAACTGGAGATTTGCATACAGCCCGCTTCGCTGATAGTATATTCGGGCTGATAGTATATTTGATGATAGTTTTCCGTCATTAGTGGGAGAAAATCAACCCCTTGATGAAAAATATCGAAAAATAGAGAAGTCCAGAAGATAATTGAAATCCATGCACATGACCTGCACACTAGTGAAGCAAATAGAGAGGTCTAGAAGATAATTGAAGTCTAAAAGACAATTGAAGTCCAGAAGATAATTGATTTGCAAGCATTAGCGAATCAACTGCTTGACCACTTTAGTGATTTGAAGATCGTGACCAAGTCGCATGTGCCTGCACGCAATGCACCGAAGAGAGTTGAAATACCGATGAAGGTATCTCTAATCCCGTCCTAAGGCCCCAGAAAAGGACGAGAACTCCAACCCCTCGAATCCGAACTAACCGGGGATGTCTGATGAAAAAAGATAAGAAGGGCTTGATACAGACAATCACCGAAGTTTCCTAGAACCAGAAGGGGGGCCAGTTGAGACCTGGCACCAGTATGGAACCTTCAAAAAAGGCATACCGGATTTGAACATTTTCATGAAGGGAGATATCAGCATGGATGTGTGCGCACACATCAGAACTGAAAAACTAAATGGACTTGCCCCCCGTAATTAGAAGCAGTGGTGGGTAAGTAGAAGCATTAGAAGAATCGCTCCATGAAGAAATAGCTATAAACTTGGTGACCACGGGAGAATCTATGAATAAGACAATAGGCAATATCGATATTTACTTTGCAAAGAAAATTACCACAATCATCGATCTTGATCTAGAGCCTGCATCGCTCGCTGAATATAAGAAAAGATCAGATTGAGAAGATTGAAAGAAGGCAATAGAAACTAAATTATTATATCTGAATAAAAGAGATGTGTTTGGGCCTGTAAGTCACACACCTCCCTATGTGCACCCGTAGGGCATAAATGGGTATTTGTTCGAAAGAGAAATGAAAATAATGAAGTTGTAAGAAAGGCTCGTTCCACAAGGTTTCATTCAACGTCCAGGAGTTGATTATGAAGAAACCTATTCCTTGGCCATGGGCAGAACTAACTTTAGATATTTAATCTCAATGGCAGTAAACTTGAATTTAGAAATGAAATTGATGGATGTGGTAACTGCATACCTTTATGGAAACTTGGATTTGAAGATTTATACGAAGACACCTGAATGTATCCTTGTCTCGAACTAAGATAGAGCAAATAGGAATCTGTATAGTGTAAAACTCATAATGTCACTTTACGGACTTGAGCAATCAGACAGGATGTAGTATAATCGCTTGAAGCGACTTTCTATGCAAGAAAGAGTACACGAACAATGAAGATTGTCCCTGTGTATTTATACGACAACCCCATGATAGATTTTGTATAATCTCAGTATATGTAGATGATCTGAATATCATCGAGATCCTGGAAGATATTAAGAAAACAAGCTCTTACCTGGAGTTGGAGTTCGAAATGAAAGATTTAGGTAGAACCAAGTATTTCCCAGGCTTACAGCTTGAGCATGCCCCTAAAGAGATATTAGTGCATCAGTCTACCTACACTCAAAAGGTGTTAGAAAGGTTCGGCTTTGAAAATGCATACCCTTCGAAAGTGCCAATGGTCGGGAGATCTTTGCAGCAAAACAAAGACCCGTACAGACCTAGAGAAGAGGGAAAGGAAGTCCTGAGACCGGAATTCCCACACTTAAGTGCAATAGGAGCACTCATGTATTTAGCAAATTATACTGGACCGGATATTGTATTTGTAGTCAACCTATTAGTAAGGTATAATGCAGAACCTACCAAAAGGCATTGGTAGGGAATAAAGGACATCTTTCGATACCTCCAAGGAAGCAAAGATATTGGTCTGTTCTACAGAAAGAACCAAGACTTAACTATGACTGACTATGCAGATGTTGGTACCTATCAGACCTGCATACAGCTAAGTCGCAAACAAGGTATATATTCCTATATGGTGAAACTGCAATTTTATGAAAATCGTCTAAGCAAAGTCTTGTATCAACTTCGACGAACCACTCGGAAATCATAGTACTGTACGAGGTCTCGCGAGAATGTTCTTAGTTTCGACGGATGATTCACTACATCAAGCAGTCGTGTGGATTGAATACCGCGCAAACCCCCACTATTATCTAAGAAGATAATGCAGCTTGTATTGCACAAGTGCAGATGGGTTATGTGAAGAGTCAACTCACAAAGCATATCAACCTCAAGTTCTTCTATGCTCATGAATTGCAAAAGATGGATGAAATTAAAGTACTGCATACTAAGTCATGTGAAAATCTTGCAGATTTATTCATTAATTCACTTTCAGCGTCTAGCTTTGAAAGATGCATACGTGAAATTAGAATAATGAGACTTAGAGCAGTGCAGAATTTAGGGGTAGAATATTCACGAACTTATTATTAAAGCTTGATCACAAAGATCGAGTACCCAAAGAATGAATCCTGGAGATCAAATGAAATTGAGTGGATTGTATTTTTTTCTTTGACGAGTTTTCCTAAAGTTTCTCAGCTAAGGTTTTTAATAAGTTAATTCGTGCAGCACAGCAAAACGTATTTCATGTACTCTTTTTCTAAATTTTTTCCACTGGATTTTTATGAAGCTTTAATGAGATATGAACATGACGCATGGGTGTTCAAGGGGGAGTGTTAAGAAATTCAGCTCGGGCCAGTGCAGGCTCGGCCATAGTAAACTCCTCATCCATCCAAGAAATTTATATAAAGGGAGACACCAACTATCAGACTACGCTTTTACGAAGAAGCGATAAAGAAAGCCAAAAGTCTTCTCATATCTCTGTGTTTAATATACTATTTTGTTCTTGTGTTCTTGTATTGTTCTTATAATTTTGAGTTTATCTACGAGGTAATCATTCGGACTGAACTCCCTGACGACGGTTCCTCAACACAGACAAAGCTCAACGCCCTCACGAAAATAAAAGCAAAACATGCGAGCGTAGTCTTCCTTCGTCAAATCTCATCAACCGACAGTTCGATACAGAATCCCTCTCGGCGTCCACGACCACGAGAGCAGGCCAACAATTGAGATCCGCGGCAGGTAAAACCGGATACAAATCTCTCTGACACGATGAAAACATCCGCACTGCACTAGTCCTACTATAGAAGAACGCCAACTCGACGGCAACGAGAGCGCCGAAGAAGAGAGGAGAGAATCTACGGTGGAACAGTAGAGTTGCAACCGCGACGACGCCCGTGGCGGCTAGGATTTTCCACCATCTCCTGGACCAGAAGAACTTGGGTCCTTTCCTCTTTTTTTTCCTTTAAAAAAAAAGAAGGGACCTTGGGTCCTTTCTAGTTGTTTACACGTGAAGCAGGCCGTAGGGTTGGAGGAAGCCCACAGGAAGGGGGGAAAGCGTTGGATCGCTGGACTTACGCGGTTATGCTTCATGTGCGGAAGAAGGAAACGGCAGTGGGAACACAGGATCGCACACACCACACATGCAAGAGCGGGAGCCATTTGCCGTGTGGGGCCCGGTAGCCAGCAACCAAGCACAACCGAAACTGGCCAAACAACCCCACAGCCGCAAACCCACACCGGGTTGGTTTTCCTTTGACTGCATCCACTGATCCACGCTACATGACTGTTGACTCATGCTGTTAACACAGAAATGTTCAAATGCTACGCCTAGAAAATATAATTTCTTTAATAATATTTTTTAATAAATAATTACAAAATTAAATATTCAAATTTTTAAATATAAAAATGGATTGCTATCACCATTTGAAATAGCGAAATGAACATCTCGTCATTCCAAATGGTGATAGTAGACTTGTCGCCACTAGAGCAGTGTGCGGAGGCTTAATTTGGCAATTGAATTGGCGACATGATTAGAGATTTTCTCTCTCTTCATATTACAGCAAAACTAAACCAGAAAACTAAAAGTAACAGCAAATATAAGTTACACATTACAATTCGACGCACGACATAATAAGAAACAATATTAGCGGTGGTAAATAGGTTACACATCAGTACATCGAACAACACAATTAAATATTATTATCAATTTCATACTCTTTTTCGGAAAAAAATCGATTCTGCAAACAATACAATCGAAACAACAACTCACATGGCAATTCGCCGAACTCGCATTCCAAATTGTGTCGTTGATCTCGCATTCTCTACTTTATATTTTTGTTATCTTTTCCAAATTTGCATTCCAAACTACGCGGACATTTAAATATATTACCAAAAAAACTTAGTGAAATCCACTAAAATTTGAAGTTGAATTTTCTATAAATATAAATACAATATTATTTCAATTTCCAGCTTAATTCGCTATTTGAACTGACGGGAGGCTCTTGCCACCAATTCAAATGGTGACTTAAGCCTTCTTGCGTACCATTTCCACTTCATGCATAACACCGTTACTAATGGCTATTGGCTCTTCGTTGTTTCATGACATGTCCAATTCGCCATTTCAAATGGCGACAGTAATACATTTATTTTTATTTTTACTATTTATTTTTAATTCTTTATTAAAATAATATTATTAAAAAATCATAGAAAAAAAGATAGCAATACTTGCACCAATGCTTTAGAGAGATTATTTTCAACGTAATGATATGAGAAATCTACTTAACCATCCTATGGGAAAAAAACAGATATTAGCTACAACAGTTAATCTAAAATTTGCGTCTCTGTTTAGGTGACATGTAAATCCTTAGGCATAGTGCCTAGTTAACTTGTGATGGGTAAGAAAAGTATTTCTACTGAGACTTTTTTTTTATGTCTTGGATTTTCCCTATCCGGTCCATATTAAAGAAGAAAAAGCATTCTACCTCGTGAGACGCACACGGAAGCTAGCGCTTGAACTGTGACGGGCTAAGAGCTCGAAGCTCCCCTGTGCCACTGAGCCCCAGCTCAATCCTCAAATATCCCGGTGAGACATGCACACGCCGAGCCCCAGCTCGAACGCAGGTGGGTGGACTGCCCTACTACCCACGCACCGCTGAGCCAGAGCTCAGTTCTCAGTTCTACTGAGACTTATAGACCTGTCTAAGATAATCTTATGATTTTTTTGTTCCTAACTTACAACTACAAAAATCAAATGAAGAGGCAGCAACTAACTAAATACTCCTAGCAACTCCTAGCACAACCATCCTTGGTTATCTTTTTCCCATCAGATTTTTAAACATAGCATAAGCCTAAACCACAAGAAAAACAAAACCCCAATAAAATAGTGGTGGGCTGACCGACCTCCACCGACTTACGCATGAGCGTGGCGATCTCAGCCGCCACATCACCAACCCCTCCAAGCCACGTCCCACCCGTGCAACGGCTAGTTCCCGGCCGTCCCGATCGCGCCACGTACACCAATCCGCCACGCGTAAGGCCGCGCCCCCGCCGTCCGATCCACGCGTTCCACCGCCCACGCGGTTGGGCGCCAACCCACCTCGATTTCAAAAAAATATCGCCGTAAATCCCCAACCCCTCCCACCCTCAGTATCCAACCGATATACACCGACATGTGGACCAACTTATTTGTGGACCCACTTTGCAGTGACTCGTTCTGGCTATATGGCGACGGCGGCGTGGGGGTGGTAATTGGAAAAGGATCTCTCGCACGACCCAGCTTTGGATTCCGGCGGTTGCTGTAGTTTTCTAGAAACACCCCCCGGGGAGGGTTTTTCGAGGCAGAAAAAAAAGGGTCTCCCTATAAAAACAGCAAGGGGAGGTCAAGCTGTTTCCATACTTACCTCGTCAGGTCATCGGCCATTAGCAGATAGGTTTGCTTAGCGTTTAGGGGAAAGCTCCAAGGTTTTCATCATCCGCCAAGTCCAAGTGAATTAGTGAAGTGTATTGCGATTCTTTATTGAGAGAGGGATAGGATACTGCAACTGAGAGGGAAGGGAGAAAGGTATTTATTCACTTGCTCGGTTTCTTCCCTCCCAATATTGAATCTCTTTTTTTCCTGTTTTGATTCTAGGTTTGCTGTTTTTGTTTTGGGGGGATTTTGCTGAGGCTGTTTTGTTTTTCTGTTTCTTGTTCTGTTCTTGGAGACTGCCTGCGCTGGAAGGCTAGATTAGAGATTGATCAAGTTGGGATTTTGTTTGCTCTGAATTGTTTGTTCCGAAGCAGTTCTTGTTCCGCTTTGGCGGCTGGTTTGCTCGCAAGTTTCCTTTTGTGAGAAGGTTGGATTTTTGGTGGATGAGGATTTTTTGTGGGGGTTTATTTTGATATGTGCTTTTAAGAACTTCTATTCTGTTTCCCCCTTTCTTCGAATTGGGGAGTTCTGCTGACTAGCTGCTCTTTCTTGAGCATTTTCCAATCTAGAATTCCAAAAGAATACGTGGAATAGTTCAATTATTGCTGCAAAATGCCATTCTTTTAGGGAATTTTTTTCAATTAAAGGTTTTGAATTGTTTTCTCCTTGATGATAATCTCTCCAATTCTATGCAGACTGCCTTCTTTAGAAGATCTCAAATCAGATAGGTAACTTGTACCACCAAGAGCAGTAGAGTTTAACAAGCAAAAGGGGAAAATGGCAATTGGACAGGCTAAGCCAAAGGGGTCTCTTGCCACAAGCTTGAGCTTTTCAAGCAGCAGCAGCAGCACAAGGATCCTGGGGAGGAAGAGGGTCGCCGTCTCGCCGGCTCCGAGCCCCTCCGGCCCGCATTCGCCGGTGCGGGCTCTGCGCAAGCAGCGCAGCACTAGGCTCCACATGGACGACGCCATAGGCCTTCTTGAATCACTGCCTCAAGATGTCTTGGTAATTATTTGCTCGTTACTACTGTTACTGTTACATGATACATACCATTCAATTCTGCTTCTGTTCTTGTATGTGTAGCTTACCTCAACTCGATCGAAATCTTGCAGGTCAAAGTCTTGTGCAAGGTGAACCATAGCGACTTGAGGCAGCTTCTCCTCGTGTCGAAACCAGTCAGTGAAGCAGTAAGCACTTTGATCCCTTATCCTCCTAACCCAAATCGCGCAGTGGGTTTGTGGTCCATGTAGACTAACATCGCCTTCTTCAATCTGATCTGTGCAGACGGTAGTTGCTAGAGAGCTGCATTTCGCCTTCGCGACGCCGTCCTCGAAGGCCGCCTTCAGAGGCGAGGAGGAGGAGGAGGAAGGCCCCGGGGCGCCCAAGCAACACAGGGTTGCAAGGTCGCGCGTCCGGGGCAAGAACCTGGCGAGCATCGCCGTCAACCTGTCGGCGTCGTTCAACAGTTTGCTCTCTGAGGTGTAGATGTAAATACCACAACACATTTTTCGCTTGAACTGTTACATGTATCTATCTATCTAGTGTTAGGTTAAATGTTAGTGCTTTCCTTTTTTTAGCCCACGTCAAACGAAAACTTAGGTAGTGATATAGTCATATGTGTTAGTAGTCAGTTATATATGGTCGTTCGGAACCATGCTGTGATTGAAGAGGACACGATGTCTCGTGTATGTATTTATATGTAAGTTACTGGTATAAGCGTCGGGTGTCAGAACTCAGAAGAGATCTCTCCTCTTTTGTGCATGCGGTAGTGTATGATCTCTGTATACTAGTAGTGTGCACGGGAAGGTACTCTTATCGATACAGAATAAATCAACTGTCTGATCATGTTACTTCGCTCTTGTAACCATGAATCTTTTGCCTGACTAGTTGTGTAAATGTGTGTTGCTTTGGTACTATGTGTGGTTGAAGAACAGAATGTCATCTGAATGATTTGGCGATTTCAGTACCAGTTCTGTTGCTGTTCGCTTCCAAAGCGTGCTGCTGTTTTTCAGAACTTTGGTCGCCTTGTAGTCTGTTAAGATTGCTGCTCGGTTTGTTGGAGTTGCTGGCGAATTGTAAGCGTGGCACGTACGTCAGATGTAAATCTGAAAACATCTTGTTAAGATTCAGTTCGGGGAAAGGAGGTGTCCATGTACACGCTTGTGGGTTCTGGAAGAAAAACCACTCCGTCCAGATCAGTCTGATAGTATTATGATTTATCGAGGAGAGGCGAAGTGGACCGATCCGAGCTCAGGCTCAGCCCAGCCACCACGACATGGGCTAACGAACCTTATCAAATTTTGTAGTAAAATACTTTGGAGCAAACCAAACAGGGACCAAAACCGAGGCAAGTCAAAATTTTGCTAGCCCATGTTTGGCCCACATGGTATAGAGGGGAAAGTAATTTTGGTCACCAGTATTGTTTTGCCCCAAAATTTTGACAAATCTATATGTCATGTGGGGTCGCGTCTACAGCCGACGACCCAAGGCACGGGGGCAGCCGGCCCTAGGCGCCAAAGGAAAAGGGCAAATGCCCTAGGTCTTTGAAACAATCAAATTTTAGGTCCGATTGTGATTTCCTTTATCTATTTAGAAAGTTTAATTGCTTTTATCTCTTTAGGAAGGTTTGAATTAAGAAAGTATCTTTTAGGAAAGAGTCCTAGTTAAGGAAGAATAAGAGTCCTATTATCTTTTAGGAAAGAGTCCTAGTTAAGGAAGAATAAGAGTCCTATTTGCAATCGATTGTACTCCTATATATAGGAGATAAGAGGTTAATAGAAAATCGCCAAAGGATTGGGTTATTCCCCAATCTCCCTTGCGCCAAACCTCTCGCCTGCTATCGCACACCGCGCCATCGTTCACCGTCTTGGTCTCGTTCGTCAGGCGGTAATCGCTCACCGCGCATCGCTCATCCGCGCCAGCCCACGACGCCTCGACGCAATCCTCATCCCCGGAGTTGATCCTCCCGTCCGCCTCCGCTCCCGGGCTCATCATCCGACATCTTGGTATCGAGCCACCGTTGCTTCACCCACCATGTCAAGCAACGGTGGTAACTATGATTTCCAACAGATGATGCGCCAATTCGCCGAGGACACGGCGAAGTCCTTTATGCAGTATCAACGACCAGCTTCTTCGGCATGGCGGATTGATTGAGGCCAACATCAATCGATCGACTCAAGATGATCAACGACGCACGCATGGAAGGGCGGCCCTCCAAATGAGGATGACGGCGAAGACAACGCCATGCGGACAGAACCGAGGGGAGCCGCCGCCGAGCCAAAGACACGCCCAAGCAGCTCGGCGCCCATGCCGGCGTTTTCTCGCCCCGCCACCCTACCCGCTACCTCGGCGCCGGACAACCTCGGAACCCGCCGCCACACATCAAGCTCAACTTCCGGGTCGACGGCAAGGAAGATCCAATACCATGGATCAACCGCCGCGAACAATTTTTTCGCTACCAACAAACGCCCATGGAAGATCGGGTGTGGTTCGCTCGCACCACATGATAGGCGTGGCGATGGTGGTACATGCGCGCGGAGCGCATGGATGGTATGCCTAATCGGCGGCACTTCACCGACCTCGCCCATCGCTTGTTCGCATGCTCACACGCCACAATCCGCTAGGCGCTCGACGAACCTCCGGCAGACATCATCGGTGGCCGACTTTACCGAAATTTTTCGACCCTCCTCGCCGCTGCGCCACTTGGACGAGGAGCAAGGTGATGTTTTCACGGCGGGACTTGGCGAGCCCTCGCAAACGAATGTCGAGCCCAAAGGTCGACCAACCCGAGGTCGCCATGGACCTCGCCAGAGCCTCACTTAACGCCTCGCCTTGCTACCCTGTGCACCCGCAAAGACTCGTCGATCACCGGGCCGAGCGCTCAACCCTCCAACCACGGCCGACCGCCTCAGGGGGGTCTGGGGTCGGCTCATCGGCACCTTCTTTGCCACGACCACGGGGGCATCAGCTCGGCCAAGCCGCTCAGCGCCTCACACCAACCGAGATGGAGGAACGCCAGTAGCAAAGGCCTTTGCTACAACTGCGACGAGAAGTTCGTGCCCGGCCACCAGCGTTTCTGTAAACGCATCTTTATGTTGCAGGTTGAGCCGGATGATGACGATATCGAGGAGGAGGACGTGGACGCCACCATCTCCCTCCTCGCCCTCACCGGGATTCGCAAGTCCCAAACGATGCAGACTCCGGTGATGATCCACGGCGTCAATTGATGGCCCCGACGACTCGGGCTCCACCCATAACTTCATCGTCATGAGCTCGTCGCTAAGGTTGGGTTGACCTTGGCGACATCGTGACAGTCTCCTCTCGTGGCGTGGCTAACTGGCGACAAGGTGGCAAGCGGCGGGTATGCTACGCGACACCCCTCTCCATCGACCAGAACACTTCATCCTCGACTTGCTCACCATACCACTTGGCGGCTTCGACATTGTCCTCGGGGTCCAATGGCTCCGCCTCCTGGGACCGATTGTCCAGGATTTCAACCTCCCCGACGATGCGCTTTCCACCGCCAGACCGGAGATCATCTGGCGCGGTGTGGCTCCATGCCGACCATCACCGCACCTCCACTCCACCTCGACCACAGAAGATCTCATGGCGGAGCTACTCTCAGAATTCGCGCCGATCTTTGACACGCCTCGCGGCCTGCCACCTCCACGCGACCGCGACCACCGGATTCACCTCCTCCCCGGCACCAGCGCGGTGGTGGTTAGGCCATACCGATACCCGGCTACTCAAAAGGATGAGCTAGAGCGCTAATGCACCGCCATGCTCGAGCAGGGCATCATCCGGCGCAGCAACTCAGCTTTTTCAGCGCCCGTGCTCCTCGTCAAGAAGAAGGACGCATCTTGGCGTTCAAGCGTCGACTACCGTGCCTTGAATGATAAAACCATCAAGGACAAATTCCCCATCCCGGTGGTCGAGGAGCTCTGGATGAGCTCAAGGAGCACGGTTCTTCACCAAGCCGGACCTTTGCTCGGCTATCACTAAGTCCGGATGGCTCCGGAGGATGTGGAGAAGACCGCCTGCGTACCCATGAGGGCTTATTTGAATTTCTCGGTCATGGCTTTCGGGCAACCAATGCCCCAAAGAACCTTTCAAGCTCTCATGAACGAGGTTCTTCTACCATACCTACGCTGCTTTGTACTTGTGTTCTTTGACGATATCTTGATTTATAGTTCATCATGGGCGGATCATCTTCAAGATAAAGTGCAAAGGTCTCAATGTCTTCAACAACGCTGACTTTTCCTCAAAAGGTCCAAGTGCCTTTTGGGGATACCTCGATGGCATACCTCGGCCATGTCATCCGTCTTTGAGGGCGCTGCCATGGATCCGCCCAAGGTGACAAGCGTTATGGATCGCCACGCCCATTCGGGCGCGCCCCGTGGTTTCTTGGGACTGGCGGTACTATCGACGCTTCATCAAGGACTTTGGCACCATTGCGGCGCTCGACACGCCTTCGCAAGCGAGGGCTTGCTTGGTCTGCAGAGGTTTACTTCGGCGCTCACCGCGACTCAAGGGGCGCTTACCACAAAGACCGGTCCTCCAACCGCCAGACTTTGCGTACCGCCAGTAGTCGAAAAGCGACGCCGCACGGGTTCGTCGGTCGGTCGCATCAGGCACGGTGCCATCGCTTTCTTCGCGCCTCGATACGCCGACGCCACGCCAAGCTAGCGGCATATGAGCGTGAGTGATTGTCCTTGTCCAAGCTGCGCGCATTGGCGCCCATACTGTAGGGCGCCCGCTCAAAGTCTGCACGGATCATTACGCCCTCAATTTCGCTGATCGCCGCTTACTATACCGCAAAGATCAATGGGTGAGCAAACTGCTTTGGCTTTGATTTTATTGCCGAGTTTAAACCAGGTCGCCTCAATATCGTGGCTGACGCGCTCTCTCGGAAAAACGCGGAACTAGGGCTCGCCTTCGCCATCACCGGCCCACAGTTCGCCCTATTCGCCGAACTTCGACAAGCCGCTCTCACGGAGCCCGAGCTCTCAGCGATCCGCAGCCGCATCGAGACAGGCGAACTCGCCAAGCCATGGTCCATGGTGGACGGCATCGTATGCTTTCACCGACGCGCCCACGTCCCGGCCACATCACCCCTTCACTCGACGGTTCTGGCTGCCGTCCATCAGGGTTCACATGAGGGTATTCAGAAGACGCTGCACCGCCTACGTCAGAATTTCCATCTCCTTCAGATCGGCAAGAGCGCAGCATTCGTCCGGCCTCAAGCGCCGTGTCGGCGCAACAAAACGGAGCAACTTCAAATGGCCGGATTGTTGCGCCTTTGGAGGTCCCATGCCGCATTTGGTCCGACATATCTATGGATTTCATTGAAGGTTTGCCAAGGTGGGCGGAAATCGGTCATCTTGACTGGTGGATCGATTCTCAAGTATGCTCACTTCCTTCCTTTGGCACACCCTTATTCAGGTCCGTCCGTAGTCTGTGTGTTCTTTATGGAGATTGTTCGATCGCATGGCCTCCCTTGCCTCGACAGTGTCCGACAGGACCCGGTCTTCACATCAAATTTTTGAAGGATCTGCTTTTCCCAGAAGTGGCACCACCTTGAATATGAGCACGGCATTTCATCCCCAACTGATGGGCAATCCGAGGTGGTTAATAAGGTCATCACTATGTATCTCCGCTTGTATGACAAAGCGATCGTCCCCTAGCGAGGGACCCGTTGGTTACCTTGGGCCGAGTTCATCTACAACACCTCCTACCATTCCGCTTACATACGACCTCGCTCCGGTCGTGTATGGGCGTGATCCACCATCCTTTCAGATTATGAGCGGCGGGCACGACGCCGCCATTGATCGAGCTTCAGACCGCGACCTTTTTTCGTCTCGATGTACGCGTCGCCATAACATGCTCAAGAGTGTTACAAAAAATTCTATGACCGCAAACATCGCAAAGATTGACTTCGCCAGGAGAGTTCGTTTAACTTTCACCACCATCGCTGCCGCCACCTTTGCCGCGGCGACGCCGAGGAAGCCGGGTCCTAAGTACTATGGGCCGATCGCGTTATCTCAAGATCAATGAGGTTGCCTATCGCTTGATTTGCCCAAGTCACCGCCACATGACGATTTCATGTGAATCTCCTTAAAAGTATGAAGGCATTCTCCCGCAGCCCGCCACCATTGCCGCCTCTTCTACATGGTCGGTTATTCCCACGCCGGTCACGGTGATACGTGCACGCCTAGCTCGGGATAAGTGGCGATTCTCGCTCAATGGGAGGGACTTTCCGCACCGGCGCGCCTTGGGAGGATGTGGTGACGCTCAAAGAATCTTATCCTATTTTCACCGAGGACGAGCCGCTTGTCAACCTGAGGGAGAGATAAACATGTGGGTCGCTCTCTACCGGCGACCCAAGGCACGGGGCAACCGCCCTAAGCGCCAAAGGAAAAGGGCACTAGGCCCTAGGTCTTTGAAACAATCACCCTTAGGTGATTGTGATTTCTTTTATCTATTTAGAAAGTTTAATTGCTTTTATCTCTTTAGGAAGGTTTGAATTAAGAAAGTATCTTTTAGGAAAGAGTCCTAGTTAAGGAAGAATAAGAGTCCTATTATCTTTTAGGAAAGAGTCCTAGTTAAGGAAGAATAAGAGTCCTATTTGCAATCGATTGTACTCCTATATATAGGAGATAAGAGGTTAATAGAAAATCGGCAAAGGATTGGGTTATTCCCAATCTCCTTGGCGCCAAACCCCCGCCTGCTATCGCTCACCGTCTTGGTATCGTTTCACCGCTACAAGATCGCTCATCGCACAAGACTGCTCATCCATGCAGACTGCTCATCCATGAAGAACGACGTCTCGACGCAATCCTCATACCCCGGAGTTGATCCTCCCCGTCCGCCTCCGCTCCCAGCGCTCATCATCTGACACTATAGGGCATGCCAAAGTTTGGCCACCAATCAAATGAAGACCAAAATGACGGGGTATGACCAATATTTGGCTTGGCAAATTGGGGTACAGAACCAAACAGTCTTTCAATTTTGAAGCTACCTACGCTACGCCCTCGCTTTCGCTAATATAAGATGCATCCGGTTCTGAGGGAACGCGTAATGAACAGATCGATTATTAGATCTCCAACCCGGCCAGTGCACATCCACTGTTTTCTGAACAAAATAGGAGACGTGCGTGCTAGTACTAATATCTCGTACACAACTCAGGTTCTTCTCGTGGGAGTTGGGACAACCGGATCTGAAATCAAAGGCTAGATTCAGCACGGGCTACAGAAAAAACAACGTAGCGATTGCCATTGTAGCATCCGAAAATGGATGGACCAGATAGCGTGTAGTCTACCTTCATGTGGAGTTGAGGATATTATTCTCTTTCTCCGGTGTTGATACTCCGTTCATGTTTCCTTGTTGGGTTGCCCTTTCTGGCTGAGTTGTGATTACGGGAGATTTTTACTGTTTTGACCCTATAGTAAATTTTTTTTTCAAAAGTAGCCTCCGTTCGCCATCATTTACAAGTTTGACCCCAAAACAGCAGACGCATCTGCGATCGGAAGGCGGGGATCTGCCGCCCGGCGCTGGCAGGACTACCCGACCCCGCCAAGCAGTCACCGCTCGATGACAAGGCGCAAGTGTTCGCCGCGTCGGGCGCCAAGTGCCTCCACAAGTGCGATTTTTTCCTCCTCACTGCGTCTGCGCAAGGCGCAATTTTAAATTTGTCCCTGATGCCGCTACTGCCTTTGCAATCAAAGAATTTTTGACGATATGCTTTTTTCCTATTTGCTTTTCTTTACATCGCACACGCCTTTCACCGCCTTCACAACCACCCTATATAAACGCTACGATCGACGAGCTCGAAACGCAAAACGCTGCTTTTGATTAGTGAGGTAAGTTCGTGTTTAATTTTTTGCTTATTGCATTTTGTACCGCTATAAGTACATTTTAGATTTTGCTAATCGTTAGTTTTTGTCTATTTGCAAAGAATGGCACGCATTACACGCACTATACCACCCCTACTTGAAGCGGTATGGGATGGCAAGCATCATTTATCACGCTTGGATCGATGGCGATGGGCCGCCAAGTCCGTGACACGGGACCGAGGGAGACCTCGCACCGGACGAGCGGTATGTTCCGAGACTTCGCCAATGCGGGTCGATTATGTCGCCTCGCATGTTGAACACGGGCAAAACTTAATTGATGCCTCTTCTTCCGCCTTGGTTGATCGTTGGCGTCGGAGACCCACACGCTCCACTTCCTGGGGAGATGACGTGACACCGCAAGATGTCGCTTTTATTACCGCCTTCCGCTATGCAGGCCGCAGCTTGTTCCTCCGAGGTCGCTTGACCGAAGGCGCTGCTCCATCATCGCTTTCGCCACCCTTATCCTCGAGAGGTCAAAGGGCATTCCACACGGCTGGTCGCGATAATTCATGCATTGCCCAATTGATGCAACGGAGGAGGTGGTTCGATGCCACCTTATTGCATATTTGTTGTTTATATTCGGTGGATCATGTTCCCTAGCACGCAGGGACATGGTGTACCCGAAGTTATATTCACCTTAAGGAGTCTATCGTGGACGCCGACGATGAGGACGTGCCGCAAAGATGATTGGGGTTCACCAGATCAGGCGCGACGTATCATGCTCTTTGGCGACGCTTCGCAGCTGGGCACGGAACGGAGCCCGTGTTTCGGGTTGCCACACGTTGTTACAACTGTGGTCGTGGGAGCACTTCATGGCCGGACGGCCGTTGTTCCGCCTTGACCCACCCTTACCCGCACACACAACATTTCTATGGTGAGGCGGAGGCGACGAGGAGGATCCTGTGGAAGGCCCGACCATGGGATCCCGGCGGATCGTGGCAAGATCGGGTGGTCTAGGGAGAGTGCATCGATATACCCCGAGTTCCACAATGAATTCGAGACCGCATTTAACGCGACATAGTATGGGCTCTTGATCTGACGCAAGACGCAGGCACGGCCCGACTACCGAGCTTGCTATGCCACCGTGATGCGGCGATCGAGGACAACTTGTCATCCGGTGTTCGCCCACATGGTTGAGCCGCATAACCCACAACGGGTGATGAGGCGCCGAGCCGCACTGTGAGATCCCCCGCTCTAGGGCGCACCGCTTGCAAGGCGTGAGTCATTTGTAAGTACATTGCATTACTTAATAATATTGTAGATCCTTTAGACATACGTTATGCCGGCACCATAAGTTATTTATTTTGTTCCACCCAGTGCGCATTTAAGAAGGGTCGCAAGAGTGATGATCGCTTCGACGCAGCAGCTGTGGGTAGATGCATGGCGACGGCCACCGATTCCATTTTGCAGAGGCACAACTTACGATGCGAGGACTTACGACACGCATTTGGAGTGGTACGCACGAACACGCGACGAGATTGACAGCGCCCGCCGACATGCGATCCTAGCCACGCCTAACGCTTGACTTAGGGATGGACCCGCATCGCAGTGCGACGCCAGATCGATTCGATGACGTTGAGCATGTAGTAGATTAACCACCCTCGAAATAGGGTTAACTAACAAAATTTTGTGTGTTCTCAGAACCATGCAGTGGACCGCTTGAATATCGCTATCGAGCGCGCCACGAACTCGAAAGGGTACGTAAAACACAGTGGAGCGCTTTTTACGGCCTTGAAGACGGTTATTGATGATGTCAAGCGTGTCGCTCAGAATATGAGTCGCGGAAGGCCCAACCGATGTCGACTCGAGGCATCGGACGGAGCGCCGTCGCAGCACTCGCCTCCATCTTCCCGTCCGAAGCGAAGTCGACCTAATGCAAGAAGAAGATGGGCGGCGGATCGTCTCGCGGCGGTTGCCACGCCAGGACTCTCTACGCCGCCGCCGTCATCTCGTGAGGGACCCTACGCCGATGCCGCCCTCGCCTCGGAGGGACCTTTACGCCGTGCCGCCATCACAGAGGCATCGAAGAGGACATTCCGAGAGCACGGACGCGCAACCCGAATCAGCGCGCGATGTTATCCTGATTCTCCTTGCAGCCCACACTGCTGGACAATTTCCAATGGGCGATACGGCACCATGGTATGAGTCCTGCACACAATGTACCTCGGCTTCACCTCAAAGGCTTAACCGCACCACGAGCAATTCACCCACCCATCCCGCACCACGAGCAATTCACCCACCATCCCGCAACTCGAGCCGAAGTTGGTGCCCTCCACGGATCCTACTACGGATCCTAATGCTTGGGTCACAGACTTGTTCTCAACGCCAGCTTTCTACAGTGTCGCTTCAGATACGCCGACACGGCGGTTGAGGAGCTCTCGGTATGACTCAAGGCGAGAACCCACGGTCACCGATAGGTTGACGCTTTCCACATGAATGTATTCGTCAGAGACCTGGGAGGAACACTGCGGAAGGCCAAGACAGGTACTATGCCCGACAAAGAAGTGAGGAGCAAAGTGAGCGAGAGTAGCATTAGTAGTCTATTGTATGTTGTAAGTTGTGCTTCATTAAGTGATTTGTAATCCAAGCCGAGTGTGCTAATTGGAATGTAATTGGACTCTTGTACTTGCTATCTATGCCAAGAGAACAATTTTATTCTCATTCATCAAGGATCATATGCATAGATAACGAGTGAACATTACAATCTCATTACACAATCGACGCTCTACTTGGCAAGAACAAGATACAAAAGAAGAAAGACCGCAAAAGTAACTATCTTAAGTAACTTGTGAAGCAATTTCTCAACTCTTTCCATCCCGTCATGTAGTGTTTGAAGCCTTTTCTTCACTTTGCATGGGTTGATCGAACGCCGAGGCATTGCACTAATTGCAAGAATACCATGGGAGTCTTGCATTGGTTCATCTGACGCCGAGGCATCAAGACTTAATTGCAAAGAACACCACGGAGTCTTCTTGCAAGGCAAAGAATTTGCATTGCAATATCTTGGAGCACTGGGCAACCGCCACCCCATTGCCAAAATCCATATGTTGTGTTCTACAAAAGAATTGAAGTTTCAAATGAAAGTAAGAAAACCCGATATGTACAACACAATTCATTCGTCTTTGAAGTTTGCGGTTACCGAAAGATTTGAACACTTCATGAAAACTCGGACGGATTCGCATGGCGTATGAGAGGTAAACACATTAATCGGATCCTCGCAACGAGGGCAAAGCAACCGCCTCGTAGTGATTGTAATTTCGCCACTCAATGTTCGATGAGGCCAAGACATCTTGTTTTACAAAGGCAGAAAGGAGAAGAGGAAGAGAAGAGTGAGGTCAATGGCGCCCAAAGCATCCATATATAGCGTTAGAGCATTTAACGGGCCACTCATGAAAGGAGGACGTGACTGCCAGCAGGTGGAAAGCGTGAAGTGAGCACTATCTCGAAAGCGGATGTGACCACTCTCTGAAAGCGTGAAGTGACAACTCTCTCGAAAGCGGGACGCGACTACTTTCGCAAAGCACGACGTAACCCAAACGAAGCGGTAATAATAACTCGGCGATGACAAAGTTGCAACGCAAATCATTACAACACTCACATCACTACAACACCGACATGACTCAAATACACCGGATAGCTTACAGATACTAAGTGGCGCCGAGGAAGAAGGTCTACTCGGGCGCCTCTGAATGAGTGCCCACGAAGTCTTACATAGCCTACACCTTATTGGTGTTGGCCGATCTCCACGCTGGCTCGCAGATCCATGTCGCTATGGATGCGCCTTTGATCGATGCCTCCCACGGCCCGGATGCCGCAGGCTTCATTCGGTGACCACTTCACCGCTTCCCGCCATAGGTCCTTGTAGTGGCTTTCCACCGTGAGGAGTTGAACTCCCTGCTCCAAGTATCATACAGTGTCGATGTCGTAGTACTCCGACATGTACATGCTAGAAGATTGGTGAAATACAAGACATGCAAAGATATACGGGGAGCAAGGCTTGTGCAATAGCTTGAGGCTTGTTGCGGTGCAAACCGCCACATCGCCTATGGTACAAACATGCTTCCGGCCACCTCTCATGTGGCCGCTGAACGCATTTGTCCGCAAGCGATCTCGAACTTCCTTCTCACGCCATCCATTGTGATAGCTACATGGGATCGCCTTCGTAATTTTCTTCTCCATGTAGGCAAGGGTAACCTCCGAGTATCGCTTCCTTCGTCCAAATGTCGCTGGCCATCATTGCCCGATGAAAGTAACCGATCAGACGGTTCCATGTCTCGCCTACAACAATGTGATGGGAGGGCACGGACCCTTTCAACACACCGCTGTAGACCTCTGACATGTTGGTTGTCATGATGCCGCATCGAGCACCATAGGTATCGTGAAGAAGGGACCATTTCTCATAGTCGAGGGCATGCTCGCCATCCACTCAACGAACTCACTTTGCGGTGCGCCCGCCGTAACCTCCACTTGCACGCTGGTTTCGACCTCAAGTTCCCGCCACACGGCATCGAACTTGCGCTCGGGTTCAGAGGCGAGCTTCTTGAACTTCTTCATGAGGTCTTTGCTCCTAAGCGCAGGTGGAAATTGGCGCTAGATGTCGCATGCACCAACGCAGCGCATGTCGCTCCATTGAACGGTGCCCTAGTACCGGCTCGCATGGTGCGCAACGCGACAACAACCCGCATGACGGCCGGTTATGACACACACATTCTACCGATCCTTACAACATGTTGCTTTATGTTGGCTAGAAACCATAGCCAATCGGCAAGGTTTCTCATTCTCCACAATTGCAAAGGCAATCGGAGCAATTGGTCGCTGCATCACGCAATAGCGTGAGAATGGTGCCCTTGTATTTCAAGAAGGAAAGTACCGCCCATACTCGTGACGGACGACGCAGTGGAAGCCTCGATCGCCGCCAAAAGCCCGTAAGACTCGATCAAGGATTAGGGAATTTGGGTTGTTGACCTGCTGGCCTATCGTCCCTATTGACGATGTCCCGGATTAGCATCCGCAATTTGCTTCAAAGATTCGGGGACTAGGTCGCACGCCTTTGTAGGTACCGTACAACCCTTCAAGGACCTTTTCGCCGCCGCCGACCTTATTGTAGCTAACGACATACCCTATTGTATTAGCTACGTTAGCCATGAGAACCTTTGGCGAAATGGTCAAATCGGCGACAATCGCATGGCTTACAATGCTCGCGATGTAGGCCGAGGTTACATTCTTATGCGCTTGCAATGGCTCTCGGCTCACATGTGTGATCCGTCACGATCGGATACTGGAAGGCCGCTCCCGCCCAGTGAATCTCTCACACGGACTTTGCTAGGGCAAGAGGTAAGAACGCGACTTAACTATGTAAGTGTCGATTAGACCCGCATATAACATTTACATATATTAGTTAGTACAACGATCAGATGGTTGAAGATACATCAAACAAAGTTCAAACTCACCAGACATTCGTAAGTCCGACCGGTCTTCACCGCGAAACTCACGATAGCTTGCTCGGCGGCAACTTTGTGTGGGAAATGTTGCCCCTGCTGTGGTGTCCAGATCGAAGGCCCACGACGACTCGTGCTCTCGGCCGTAACAAGGAAGAGGCCGCTGGCAATCCAACCGACTTGGAACATAGTCCGTCAATCGAAACAATGCCACCGACGATCCCGCCTCATCATCGGCCGTCCTCGCCGGATTGCGAGTCAAAGTCATCCTCATCTTCGGTGGCGGTGCGTTCTCGACATGCCATCGATAATCTCGTGACAATCAACACGAGCATCCCGCCATCTATCCACACCTTCATTTGGTTGGAAAGTACCGTAATCTCCATCAACCGGAGCATCTCGCGAACGACGCCCGGGCGCCTCGAGACCTCTCCCATCGCTATTAAACCAAAGAGGGGACAAGAGCGCCGCCGCCCTTGAACGGCGCCCAGAGGATTGAGCAGATAAACAAAATTGACGTACACCATGGGTCGCCCATAGATCGGAGCGTGAGGATTGCTAACGATCTCCATGTACTCGCCCACATGTTATCGCTGTCACTTCACTGTGCCCCACAACATCCGCCTGTTAGGGACCATGGTGGCGGTGACCGCTTATTACTATCTTGTTCCTAGCGACGTGGCTATCAAACAATCGCCAATGCACCGTCAGAGCTCCAAAGAATCGACGCGTGCAGTTGGGGAACGCTTACTACAAGGCGTCGGCAATGGACAAATCAACTCCGTCTCGACCGACACGACGCTACTATGGAACACGACAAGGTTCCATTTCGACATAAAATAAGACAATATTTCAACCAACACACAACATAAGAACCATACGCGCGTTGTTGAATGAACTTACTGCTACGACGCTACCAACTCTTGAACCTCGTATACTTAAGATCGCAATTCAAACATGCATCGCATTAGTAACGACTAACGAATTCGCATAAAGGACATAGAAAAATGTTAGGTACGGAGAGGGAGGCACCTCACAAAGAGGGAGAGACTCGAGAGGAACGACGAGCGAGTGTGTGGCCGCTGCTTAAATAGCCGAGCACTAGAGACGAACGTGGCGTGAGGGGCAGTCCCTACCAAGGTCAAGTGAGGGGGTGTCTGCACACGCTCCGCGGAGGGGACAAGACCACACGGGCGCCTTTCCACAAAGGACAAGACCACACAGGCAGCTTTGCAAGTGATAAGACCAAAGGGACAGCTTTTATGCAGCAGATAAGGACGTCTGGGGAGGTCTTGAGGGAGGTCTCGAGGAGGTCCTCGAGGACGCCCTGGAGGTGGTCCCGGAAGAGGTCGTGAGGGAGGTCCTGGAGGAGGTCCAGAGGAGGTCCTTGGGGAGGTCCTAGAGGAGGTCCTGACGGAGGTCCTTGAAGAGGTCCTTGGGGAGGTCCTGAGGGAGGTCCTAAGGAGGTCCTAGGGGAGGTCCTAGGGGAGGTCCTGAGGGAGGTCTCGAGAGAGGTCCTCGAGGAGGTCCTCGAGGACGCCCTGGAGGTGGTCCCGAAGAGGTCGTGAGGGAGGTCCCGGAGGAGGTCCCGAGGGAGGTCTCTAGAGGGAGGTCATCGAGGAGGTCCCTCGAGGACGCCCTCAAGGTGGTCCCGAAGAGGTCGTGAGGGAGGTCCCGGAGGAGGTCCCGAGGGAGGTCCTAGAGGAGGTCCCGACGGAGATCCCGACGGGAGGTCCTGAGGGAGGTCCTAGAGGGAGGTCCTAGAGGAGGTCCTGAGGGAGGTCCTGGGGAGGTCCTAGAGGAGGTCCCCGAGGGAGGTCCTGGGGAGGTCCCGAGGGAGGTCCCAAGGAGGTCCTAGGGGAGGTCCTAAGGAGGTCCTAGGGAGGTCCCGAGGAGGTCCCGGAGGAGGTCCCCGAGGGGGGTCCCTGGAGGAGGTCCTGAGGGAGGTCGTGGAAGAGGTCCAGAGGTCCTGGAGGAGGTGCTGAGGAGGTCGTGGAGGAGGTCTTAAGGGAGGTCGTGAGGAGGTCCTAAAGTCCCGGAGGAGGTATTGGAGGAGGTTCTAGAGGTCTTGGAAGAGGTTGTAAGGAGGTCCTGAGGGAGGTCCTGGAGGAGGTCCTCGAAGAGGTCCTAGGGGAGGTCCTGGACGTGGTCCTGAGGAGGTTCTGGAGGTCTTGGAAGAGGTCATAAGGAGGTCCTGCACGAGGTCCTAAGGGAGGTCCTACACGGGGCAGCTTTGCCCAGTGATAAGACCAAAAGGAGACAGCTTTCCGCAGTGATAAGACCAAAGGAGACAGCTTTGCGCAAAGGACAACACCACACGGGGTAGCTTTATGCAAAGGATAAGACCAAAGGAGACAGCTTTAAGCAAAGGACAAGACCACACGGGCAAGCTTTGCGCAGGATAAGACCAAAAGGAGACAGCTTTCCGCAGTTGATAAGACCAAAGGAGACACTTTTGCGCAAAGGATAAGACCACACGGGCAGCTTTTGCCCAAAGGATAAGACCAAAGGCATAAAGGAGACAAATTTATGCAGTGAAGAGACCACACGGGCCAGCTTTTGCCCAAAGGATAAGACCAAAGGCATAAAGTAGACAAATTTTATGCAAAGGACAAGACCACACGGCCACTTTGCCCAAAGGATTAGACCAAAGGCATAAAGGAGACAAATTTATGCAAAGGACAAGAAATTAACCACACCATGCCAACCATAGGGCTTATAAAAGGGGTTAAACCAAACCTAACACTACACAACACTACACAATAGATACCAAGCTATGGACTCTTCGCAAACTTCTACGCGAGGTCATTGAAGAAGCAAAATTGGCTTAAGCGAAGAGGAAACAAATACAATACCCAGATAAATCAATGAAAGATGCTCTAGTACCACCACGCTTCCGATCCCGCAATGTGTGTGTGGCTAACCAAATAGAGATCATTCACCACACACCCACCACCGCAGCCTCGTGTACTACACGCAAGGCACCACCGTAAGCATTTCTTTCACAAGATTGATTTTCGCCAACGCTGACTTCCGTAAAGTTTTAACTTCATCCCCATGAAATGGCAACAGAGATGCGCTACACTTCTTCCAAAGGATCGACGGTCGGAGATGTACGACAGGCATTCATCCACCAGGTATATGCCGAACTACTTCCTGCGGGCCGAGAACTTCGTATGGTGGAAACCTTACGCATCGACCGCTGAGGACGCACCAAGGAGCCCAAGAGTCGCCTGACGTAATCCATGTAGACGACGTGAGTTATGAAGAATTTACATCCTTTTTACGTTTTTCACTTACATCATACAATCACAGGATATGGACGACTTCGACATACCTGCCCCACGTGGACAGTCCCGCGACAAGGGCAAGGGAAAGGCTCATGCGGCTGAGCCCGGCCGCCACAAATAAGCTTCCGTCCGCCCGGCGCATTCAGATTCACAACGTGAGTTACTGAAGAATTTACATCATTCTTACGATTTTCACTATAGGGCGACTAACATCATGGAATCGCAGGACATGGACGACTTGACATACCACCGACGTAAGGCGCCCCGCCGACAAGGGCAAGGAAAAGGCTCATGCGGGTGAACCCGCGCAAGACAAGGTATCCGGCCGTCCGGCGAATCAGACGACGACGTGAGTTATGAAGAATTTACATCATTCTTCCGATTTCCACTATACGATGAACTTACATCGTGAAATCGCAGGACATGGACGACTTCGACATACCAGCCCGACGTGGACACTCCCGCGACAAGGGGAAGGGGAAGGGAAGGCCAGCGAGGAGTTCAATGCCGAGCTAGCAAGGAAGGGAAAATGGCCCCGGTCCACGCAAGTAGGTCAGATCATTACGTAGTAGTCTCCCGTCCTACCCCCATGTATTTTACTATCCCCTAAAGGCATGTGTACTTATATGGTCCTGGATGCTTGTGTCGCAGCAGTATCGTAGTAGTAGCGAGGATGACTAAAGCAATTAGCCGACCATCATGCCATGTCACTACGTGAAACATGCTTCGTCCAAGATACTCTAATGTAGTTCTTGTTCCGGTCTCCGCTAAGCATATATTGCAAGTATGTCTTCATCGAGGAGACACTCAGATTTTCGGACATCTTCATCATCACAACGACTGCTCCTAACCCTCCAATCACATTCTCAGATAAGCTTCATAAAGTACCTCATCGACCGTCTGCCTATATACATGTATACGCCAGACGATTTCATCGTGGAGACACTCCAATAGTCCCGATACCTTTTATATATATATGCGCCAAACTATGACCAAACCCTAATTTCGATAAAAACCCTACTCCTTGCCCTTATTTCTTAATGAAATTTTTTATAAATCTCGTCTTCGATATTCATTTTCAATCAAATATAATGGAATTTCGTTTTTTACAAAATATAATGAAATAATATTTTAACGGACGACGAGAAAAAATGAAGAAATGCGTGTGGGCACTGCTACCACAACGCAAGTAGTGACCACTACCGGCCGGGGCGGGTCCTCGCCACCGCCTGGGTCGGGCAGTCCCCGCCGCCTGCGGACGCGGTGCACGCAATCGCTTTGGGGTCAAACTTGTAAATTATGTCTAACGGAGGCTACTTTTGAAAAAAAATTTGCTTCAGACCAAAACAGAAAAATTTCTGATTACCGAAGGTAATCCTACCTCAAATTTGGACTAGTAGTGGTCATACTTGCAATGCCCTGGCAACATTTCACTGAATTTGACTGCCCCTTGAGCTACGCTTGCCGTGCAGTTGATTCTTTTCCGTAGCATTTCACTTTAGTTACAGCCCTATTCGGCCCAGGACAGTGTCAGCTTGGTACTGAATTAAAATGGAGTTTTTTGGGCCTCCGAGTGCTCTTCAGTTCGCTGTTCTTGCCTTTTGAGTACCTTTTGACCGGATGCTCTGCAACCTCGCCATCGATTCAGGTGCGGGCGTCATCATGGAAAAGACAGATAGTCAGATAGTATTGTTTAAAGCAGGACGTTCTACAGCGATTTCATATTTCACTGCTAAATTGGTCGCAAAAGTTGCAAGTAAGGGCACTCTTAATAGTCATTTGTGTTTGATACTATAGCTATGTCATATTAGATTTTTCATAACAAATAGTGCTTTAGAAGGACTTAATACTACTTTGTAGGTCATCCCTCTCCTAGAGATAAGAGATCCATGCAATAATGTGAGACCCTCTAGTATCAAGATTTAGTATCAAACTAACGAGGTGATTGTTTCTAAAATCCCAAATACTCACTCTCTCCTCTAGTATCAGACCATTGTGAGTGTCCTAATTGCACTGTCAGGCATAGATTAGCTCATCACCATCTAGAAAAGTTGCTCTTGTCATATTATTATTATATGAGTATACTGGTAGTACTAGTGTACAACTAACTTGCCAAAATACCCTACTGGTTCTCTGGAGTAGCAACTCTGTATGGATCGCGTTTTCTCGTGGGGACAGTTCTGTATGGTCGCTGCAAAGTTAGTACAAAGTGGTAGCACAAACTTGCAGTGCGGCAGCGACGCAGCGTACGTGACGCGCTCCTCAAGTGCGGGTCGGCGGAGTTTAATTTACGAGTGAGTCCAAATTGAAGTCAAATCGCAATTAATGCCGCCAAATCATGAGTATTTTCTTCTCTTTTTTTTTCGAATAGACCATGAGTATTTTTGTGTCGACCAACTAGGTTTGCAAGTGTGGTGAGCCACTTCGTTAAGCCGCGAGTTCACCCCGCAAAATAAGTTCACTAAAATCAGTCCGCTAACCCGTCATCTGAAAGCAGACACATACGGTCTAGCCCGCATTAGCCGCATCACCCGCGGCCCCGCAACATCTCTCCTCAAATCCTTAGATCTGCCGCCTCCTTCAGCTCCTCTCCCCCGCGTCTCCCCACCCCCAACCCCCTTGATCTAGATCCACCACCACCACCCCGCCCACGGAGAAGCCATGGGCGGAGGGCGGGGCATGTCCGAGTCGGTGCTCCTCGAAGGTGCTCTTCCCATCGCTACGTGGCCATCCGGATCTTCCTCTCTTCGCCGTCATCGCCTACAACAAGTACATCCTTGGCCCCAAGATGTACAACTGGCCCTTCCCCATCTCACAACTGGCCCTTCCCCATCTCACTCACCATGGTGCACATGTCCTTCGCTTCTCCTCATCGCCGCCTCGCTCAAGGCCCTCCTCCGCTGTCGAGCCACCGCCCTCGCCGCCATGACGCCGCAGCTTCTACACCTCTCCATTCTCCCCATCGTCCGCGGCGGCCACGCCTCCAGCCGCCGCCAAGGGCATCTCGCCAACCCCATCACTCGCTTCATCATACCGCCGCCGCCTCGCTTCGCCGTGCCATAGGTTCGCCGAGCTGCCTAAGCTGCGTACATCGGCACGCTCAAACGGACTATGTTAGAAAAGGTCATGAGGCTAGCGCGGCGCGGAGGATGGAGGCAGGGGACGGCGGACGGAGCGGGATGTTGGCTACCATGTCGTCGGGAAGGGGGATTAGAGCTTATGAAAAGGAGAGAGGAGACGATGGATGCGGCGGACGAACGGCGGGGAGGAGACAACGCGGCATCAGTGTCGAGAGGCTAGCGCGGCGCGGAGGATGGAGGCGGGGGACGACAGAGGCAGGGGCATGTTGGGGAGTGGCGAATTGCGGGCAATTGCTAAGACCGCGTAAGATTTTGTAGGTTGTACTTGCAGCAAACTAAGCATGAGTGGCTCAAGAAAAATACAGGGCATAGGTCATTCCACACCGCCCCACTTGCACCACTACGACCAACCATACAACACCATTTTTCAGTACACTCTGTTGAAGTAAGTGAATTTTCGTCGTCTTTGTCAGAGTCAAGATATCTTGAGTTTAAGATTCGGTTAAAGCAATTAAAAAATAAGAATTGTAGCCCACTTTTATTCCACATCATAGACCTGAAGAGCCTACATGACACGTGATGTGGTGTTGATGTATAATTGGACGGTCTGTCTTTACTCATCAGTTTAAATCTTTTGGATAAATTAGCTGATACATGTAACTCAATACACTCAACTATTATTTTGATTAGTTCTGATTTTGATTTTTAGTTTCAGAGGGGTGTTAAAGGGTTATCGAGTTAAGGGCAGTCGTTTCTTGAATTTGCGGTACCAATTCTGATATCTCGCCCATGTTCTCTTTAGACAGAAAAAAAACACCTACGTTTCAATGCAACATTGTTAAATCTAAAATAGAACTGAAAGGATGGATCTAAAGTGTTCTGAAATCGGTGTAGCCGTGTAGACTAATGGAAATGAAACACCCTTTCGTTTACACAGGCTATTGTAGAAAATTCAAACATTTGCTTATGTCTGGGCTCTGGACTAGTGAGCAGTGCAATGGCAAAACTGTTACACTTTTGATACCTCTCCTTATGCACAACTAGGATGAAAACGGATATGAATTATCCGTATTATTCGATCACCGTATTTGATAGGATACGACTATGCTATAGATTTTTTAATCCGATTAACAATTTCTCTCCTATTCAGATTCGATTTGAATCCGATAAAAATGTGGATACAAATATGGTATGGAATTTTCCATCCAAATTGTTATTTTATCCTAACTATTTGTATTCGATTGTAATTCAATGAAGCAATATAAGTATTTTATTGCAGATGCCTAATTAGTTGGATGATTTTTTTTTCTAATTTAATGTGGATTCTTGTTCCTTAGGTGAAAATAAATAGATTAGAACGATTATGTGATTGTATAAGGATAAAGTGATACTAATATCTTGGCATGACATAAGTTATGGTGATATCTACATCCGACCAAATCGAATATATATTCGATTCGCATTTGTATTTGTGTTTGTTATGACATTCGATTCGTATTCGAGCATATTCAATCCGTATTCGTTTTAAAAAAAATATGAATACGATATGAGCGTGCACGGTATTAAGAACGAAGTAGATGAATCTCGTAGATTGAACCGAAATAATGACGTCGAAACAATCACTATGACAGAGAAGGATTTGACGAAGCCCACCACGAATTCCTTAAGCACAACCTAAAAAAAGTACAAGAAAGTGTCGCTCTCTCACAACCCTCTCGAACCTTTTGAACCATAGGGGCCCTTGCCCTATACAAGAATGTAGTGCTAAAGAATAACATATTCTCTAATTCTCTCGTGTGTCTCTTACTTGGGTAAGTTGATTTATAGGTTGGGTTCTTCATGACCACCCCTCATGGCTTTATATAGTGTCCTCTAGTTCTCCTCTAAAGAGAAGCAAGAGTCGTACTCCTATTTGGATAGGTACCCATGCATGACATATCTCTCGCCTTAGTAGATTAGGAGCTTTGGCCTAAATGGTATCATAGCTGCCCCCTCCCAAAAAAAGTAGACGCTCGCTTGTATTGCAAACAATGACACACGATGCGCCAACGATCGACACGCGTCCAAAATCGCATCTAGCGCCGGATTTAACCTCCATCGCCATCTGCCGCTTGGGCACACCTTGTCCGCACTTCCTCGCCACCGCCGCCGACATGGCCTAGACAAGGCCTTGTCCGGTCGCCCCTCGACCGGACGCGCCACCACCCTACAAAGCCAGAAGTGCATTTAATGAGATCAATCACCATCCAATGTGTGACGGAGCAATTTTGTGTAGCACTAAATGAGTGATGCGTGATGCCGAATTTAATGCAAAGGCCTTGCAAAGCAGAGTTTTTTTACCGTATTGGTGCATTTTCGCACCGTTTTAGCGAAAATG
The DNA here is from genome assembly GCA_036346405.1 of Phyllostachys edulis. NCBI lineage: Eukaryota > Viridiplantae > Streptophyta > Magnoliopsida > Poales > Poaceae > Phyllostachys > Phyllostachys edulis. Next base: position 47,567,080 of record CM070557.1, on the reverse strand, counting down.
GCGAGCTCGGCCCCATATTTGCAAAAATGGTGTCTCTATCGCACGGCCACCGCGCGGGATGAATGAAGGGCGACACGCACTTCGTCTGCATCGCGACTGCGGCGGCAGAGGAGGAACCGTGACCGTGGCTGCGGCGGTGGGGACGACCACATGGTGGCATGCTGGGGTCGACGGCCGTGCGGTGGGGAAGGGGCAACCGTGGATGTTTTGGGTGGAGGTTTTGAGAGAGGGCTTTGAATTCTTTAGGGCAATGCATAATTTCTGGTCAAAATTCTCTATCACACTAGTTTGCATCCTCCTTCATCCCGAGTGCTACAAACCCGCACGTGTATCATGTAATACTTATAACCGAATACACATGCATGTAATACTTATAATCATTCCAAAATGTCATCAATTTTATCTATGAAAAAAAAACTATATTGCAACTCCATTAGGAATGTTGATATACAATATAGCGCAGCAGTACACACATAACATACAAAATATGCTTACAAATATAGCAAAACAAAATATGAATACAAATATGCCAAAATAGGTTAAGTAACAGAGAGTAAAAATATCATCAATGAAACGAGCAGGGTTGTGGGTGTCGATGGTGTCGCCACGCCGGTTACCGGACGATCGAATGAGTGGCGGAGGCTCGTGGTGCGCCACCGCCTGGGCACTCCGGTGGAGGAAGGGTGAGTCTGGCGCGCGATCGCGGGTACGCGCACTCACTGTGTACTCATCGACATCCGAACGCCGTATGGACGCCGCCTCCCGTAAGACCTCCAAGTGCGCTATCTCTCGCCCATGCCATAATCCACTCGTGATGGATCGCTTGCTGCCCTCGCCCTCGACCCTCGATTGCTTGCATTTCTGGAAGGATTGATGTTAGAAAAGAAGACATAAGAAGTGTAAACATTACTCAGATGAAGTTTGACTCACAGGTGTACGGCTCACTGTAGGACCATGCCATCCGGAGGGGGCACGACCTGGTACAAAGAAAACTATCGCATTACACGCTGCGACACGTAAGGATCCACCATATGTGCGAACACTAGATGACAGGTCGTCGCCCATAACTCGGTGTCCTTTGTGCATTGCATGGACAACCCGTGTGGCGCTACTGTCTGCCCAAAATCTAGAGTCCATGGAGCCCATATTATGTTGTTATCGTGCAACGACTCGAACTCCTTGTGGAACAACAAGTAGCACCTGGTTGGTCTGTCCTGGCCCAACAGAGATCGGCAAGAGTCCACCGTAAACCCATAGTGGGCCCGTCTATCGGGTCATCCAACTTGGCATACAGGTGCATCGCTCTCTCGAAGGCCGGCCGCCCAACAGGAAAGTGCTCCCAACTCCACAAATTGCAAAGAAGACATAGCGCATTTATCAGTTGGTAGCACGGCAGCCGCCGCCAAGGCCACACAATCCCTTGTATGTGGTGCAAAAGACGGTTGATCCCCAACTATACAGAGGCATCGGCCCAGCCTTCACGTCAACCAAAGACTCGGCGACACATACGGTCGGGTAGCACCATCGCCTCCGGCTCGTTGGAAACAAGACCCAACCAAAGAGTCAAGAAGGTAAACAACGAGTCAGGTCCTAACGACTCGCCAGTGCATCCCACGGAATTCACTGAAATGCCTCAGCCAAGTCCGGGGGATGCCACGTGCATGCTCTGGGATAGCTAGCCCGAACTGATGCTCCAGCCTGGCTTTCCAGTCCGCCAGCGGACGACATGGAATAAGTGGCTCACCCCGGATCGGGAGACCGGCCAAGAACGAGATGTCCTGCAGATTGACCATCATCTCACCACACCAAAGTGCAATGTGTGCGTCTCGGGCCTCCACCTGTCGACTAGTGCCAACAGCAGACTAACGTTTAGGGTGAACCGACGTCCGACGGAGAGCAGCCTCGCAAGGGGCAACAAGCCCATGTCCTAGAGGATTGGGACGTAGTGAGCATCCCGCTCCCAGTAATCCCTCCCCGACCGAAGCAACAGGGACGGAGGGCCATCCGCATCATCGGTGATCTACAAATTTGCACCTGGTTCTCATTGTAGAAGTGTTCCAAGCTCCTAGAGAGACATGCATTGCAATGGATGGAATAGACTTAAATATTAGTAGGAAGATTGATGATGACAATAGAATACTGTAAATTAAAAATTACAACCAAATGAAGAAAACAAATTACTGTACACTAATTTACTAGTACGAAATTAAATACGGCTATTTAAACATGACTAAATTAGTTATGACTAAATTAATTTGGGCTAAAACTAATTTTTGCAGCAAAATAATCTGTAAGACACTTGATCTTACCAACCAAGCTTACTTTTGTTACTACAACATGATAGTCATACTGTTGTTGCTCCTAGTTGTTGCTGTGATATGTTAGAACTCCGAGCTTGCCCAACAGATTACTGAAACTGTTGCGACTAATTCATGACACTAAGTAATGACGGCTAGTTAATTAAGACTTAATTTGAACTAATTGTTTACAACCAATTATTTCAGTAAAACTAATTGATTACGACTAATTATATGGTAAATAATTAACGTCTAATTATTTTAATTGGCACTAAGGAATTAGAACTAATTAATTACGTAACATTAATTTAACCATGAAAAATTCCAAAACGACTTAAATAAGTACGTCTGGAAAATGACAACAAATCAAGTACAAAAATAATACTACGATTGATCTACTGACAACACAATTAATAAATAATTTAGAGACAGGGACAAAATTACTTGCTAATATGGTTGCAAATGACAGCGGTTATTAATGCAAAAAATGTCTCCGAATATAAAATCGATAGAGAATCGAGACTGAGAGAGAGCGAGATGGCGAAACTTAACCGCACTCGCTCGCTATTTATAGCACCCGCAAGGCAGGCGTTTCTCTCTCGCATGCATGAATGCACGCACATGCAAGAGACAGCAATTACACGGGGGACCGATGGAGGTGATGGGAGGTGACAAGTTTTTTGGTGGAAAAGGGGCCGTAGCGGTGCCTGGCTTCAGAGGCTGATAGATGAAGGGGAGGGCTTGGGTTCGAAGGCTTGTCCGAACGACAAATGGATGGTTTTTTGTTTCTCCGGAGAACCAGACCGGTTCTTTGGGGAGGCCGGGCTGACGTGTGGAGGCCACCGCACGATGGCTATGCGGGAGGGGAGGGCGGGTTGCCACGTGGAGGAATAGGGGAGCACCACACGGTGGTTGTGCGGTCTTGGCGATGCCGACGGCGGCCGTCGTGGCAGCCTTGGCGACGCCGACAAGAGTCGCAGGGGTCTTGGCGCCACCACACGGTGGTCGGTGGTACCTTCCGACGGTCGCCCCTGATCAAATATGTGCGGGCTATGTAGTGGAGGTGCTATTTCGCAATTTCCATGTGACGACTGCCATTCTTGCAAATACATACGGAAAACACGCCAATACGGCCTAAATCGCAGCACATACGAGACGCTTCGTCCGAAAGGTCGATGATACGATAGACATTGCTAAATCATATTAATACCTACAGTGCATGTGTTGAAATCTTGTGCAGGATTAAATGTCGTTTCTAGCTTTGCAGGGAGGTGGCGCGTCCCGGCCGAGGGGCGCGACGACAAGGCCTTGCACAGCCACTGGTAGCCAGAGTTGGCTAGGTGGCGCGTCTGGGCCTGGAAGGTGCGGACAAGGTCATGTCCGGGCGATGGGCGCACATACAAGGCATGTCCATGCGCCAGGAGAGCATCGGTGGTCACGTGGCAAGAGGAGGCAGGTCCGGGCGGCAGATGAGTGGTGGAGGTTGAATTCGAGCACCAGATGCACGGTTTTGGACACATGTTGGCCGTCGACATGTCTGTGGTGCCATTTTTTTTAGCAATACGGTGCGAGAACGGCTACTTTTGTTAAAAAAAACCCGGCCCCAATAGTGTCACTTAGACCAAAAACATGTAGATTAGAATACGAGTCATCTATCAACAAAAACTTTGCACAGAGTGTACGAAGTAAGTGCCTAAAAAAATAAATTCAGATACTAGTGTTCTACTATATGGGAGGCTTTTGGTTTCGTAATTTGTACCAGAAACCTAGGACGTATGCACATGGGCAATGAGGGCCGTCCGATCTGAAACGGATGGCCGAGATCGAGGCGCGCATTCTCGTCCCACTTTAGATCCTCACAAGACCTCCTCCACCTCGACTACAAGATGGTGGCGACTCACGACTTATGATTCTCAAGGCTTAGGGTTCATTGTTCGCGCCTCCTCGCCAAGCTATCACGACCGACAGGAGGTCTCCAAGCCTAGTCGCAACTGCACTCCAAGAAGTCCCTATCACCACTGCACTCAAGAGGTCTCCAAGTCTTGCCGCAATCGACTCAGAGGTCCCTTAAGTCCTCGCCACGATCGACCAGGAGGTCCTGCCGAGATCGACCCGGAGGTCCTAAGCCCGACCGAGGTCCCCAAGTCCCTCAGGCAAACCGAGCTAGTCCCAAGATCAACGGCTAGCTCATACAGTAAACAAAGTGTTAACATCCATCAAACGTAAACTTTATTAATTAATAACAGAGTTGATTACAAGAGTGAATTATAAGCCAACAAAACTTTACACAAATGGAAGACTAGTAGCAGCATCACCCGATTCACCATGCATAATCGGCTGGAGGGAGCACTTAGACGCCCCGGGTCATCGAGCTCCTCGAGGACGTCCTCTCCAGCTCAACAGAATCAAGCAAGAGTGAGCACAACCACCGTGCTCACAAGTCACACCTATCAATTAGCAAATTAGATGCATGCATACAAGGATATCTCAAAGGAGGTCTTATAGGGCTGTCTTTGCATAAAGCCACGTTTTTTTCCAAATACATGTACTAAATCCAAAGAAAGTTCTCTCAAAGATGAATCTATTTGTTTTTTTCCTCTCTATTTGGTGATTTGTGGTCTTTCTTTGATCCACGAGTTTTTGCTTGGTTTCTTGCCTTGATCTAACTTGCTGTGACATGTGGGAACCCATCTAGGATAATCTTGATCATCATTCACCTACGAGCAAGTCTCTAGATCATCTTTTCGCTTTTGACTCAGCTTTTTGAGCACCCTTCGCTCAAATTGAAAAAGATAGGAACTTTGGCATGGATCTCGCGATCTTTGATTGAATAGGTTCTTGACATCCTTAGGAAGGTGTGTTTCAAGTTTCGTGAAGTTTGAAGTTACGGATCAAAAGTTACGCTAATTTTTTATTTCGCTTTTCAGTGCTGCTTACTATTTATTTGCTCGCTTTTATCGCTCATCGCGGGTGAACCGACATCGTTTCATCCTAAGACGACCGAATTTTCTGCACAGTTGGTATTGTTCATCCGTACCATAGGTACTGTTCATCGTGCTGTTTTTGTGTTTTTGTCGCTTTTTAGGGGTTTGAAGGAGATTTGGTATAAGTCTTCGCCACGCTTATATATATATATTGATCTTCATAGTTCTCATAACTATTGAGTCAATATCATGTTTGAATCCGATCAAAGTTAAAAAAATAGATAGTGCTCCTATTCACCCCTCTAGTCGCTTTTTTCGTCCAACAAAACCCACAGAGTTCATAGCCCCTCAAGGCGCCAAGGGGAATGCATGTACGAGGTCGTGAAAACCACCCACACAACCGGATGGAACGACCACGATAGAACATTGCAAATTAGTTGGCCAGTCCACACCACCCTAGACATGTGGTTGCACGATGAGGCATGGCAAATACACTCAAGACCGTCCTTAATCGACCGGGCGATTTCCACGTAACCCGGCATCGACTATAGAAATGGATTGATCCTGCATGAACATGCACCCATCCAAATGTAATTACCAAGTCCAAACCAATTTTTTTTTTTTTTTGTTTTTCAAAACAATTGCAAACTACCACGACAACCCAATGTTGTGGATTAAAATATTTAGATAACATTGGTCCTTTGGCAAGAAACTTCCCAAATCAAGATTTTGGTCTAAGCTTGACTAAACACAAAATTTTGAAACATGCTAGTTCATACTAATGTACCAACTAGCTCTTTACTATGGTGACAAAGGATGATTGGATCAATAATCAAGTTCGGTTGTACAAAGGAATTAGGAATAACTATAATGTTAAAACATGGGTTAAATTACTTGAATTGAAATAAGCATGCAATAGTAATTTGAAATGTAACTTATATAATTTGAAATGCGGGGTTCAATATGATCAAGGGTGTAACTTGCCTTACTTGAAAGCTTGAGGAACTATTTCTGAGAACTTGGGCTCCCCGGAGACGTCGCAATCTACACAAGAGAACGAAGCAAACTCAAATAACGACTAGATAAGATCCAAATGAACTCCAAAACAAACCGAACTAGAAAAAACAGCAAAGAACTGAATTAGAAAACTAGGAACGGGCTCTCAGGAGGAGATCCAACGGGTTGGGAGGAGGTTCAACAGAGAGAGAGGTCGAGGGAGGTCCTAAGGAGAAGGTCCTGAGAGGTCAAGGGAGGTCTCTGAGGAGGTCCTGAGAGGTCCAGGGAGGTCTCTAAGGAGGTCCTGAGAGGTTACGACTACTCGACACGACCGTACAAGAATACAAAAAGAATACGGCTACACAGTGTGGTCGTATGAAGTATACAAAAAGATGCGGCCACTCAACGTGGTCGTAAGAATCAAGGGAAAAGAATAGGGCACGAAGAACCTCACCAGGACCAAGAGAGGGACTGAAAAAGAGGGGAGGTCGATGGACGGCAGCGATGGTTGAAGGCGGCGCGGGCGTTCCAGTGATTTCTTCAGCAATGAAATTGTTGAAGACGGTGTTGGCTCCAATGGACTTCTTGGCGATGAGGATGTGGCGGTTCAGGCTTCAGCGAACTCCTTGGTGACGAAGCTTCAGGTACAGAGGAAACTGGATGAGAGCTAGAGAGTTGAGTGAGGAAAAAGGTGATGAAGAAGAACTGCTCAGGCTATTTATAGCTAGGGAAGGCGAAGAAGACACTGAAAGACTCAGAAGCACACGTGTCAACGGTGGATGAAGAAGAAGGTCAAAGGTAGGTGAACGAGAAGATGGATGCAGGTAGAGAAGGGGACAAGAAGCGACGGCATTTAATGCGACACGATCAGCACTTAAGGTGCACGTCGCTACAGAGGCAACGACATTTAATGCGCGAAGACTTTTATGGCAGAGGGAGAAGAAAGTGAGCAGGACAGACAGGTGGGGTCAGTCAACGCTCGGGAGGGTGGTCAAACCAAAGGGGTGGTCGTGACCAAAGAGGGTCGTCTTTGCAAAAAGACCGAAGAGGGTGGTCTTTGCAAAAAACCAAAGAGAGTGGTCTTTGCAAAAAGACCGAGGAGGGCCAAAAGGGGAGGTCATGACCCAAAGGGTGCACGTGACCAAAAGGGGGGTCACGACTAAAGGACAAAAGAGGAGGTTGTGACTTTAAGGGGAGGTCGCGGCTAAAGGACAAAAGTGGAGGTCACGACTCCAAAGGGGAGGTCACGGCTAAAGGACAAGAGAGGAGGTCGCGACTACAAGGGAAGGTCGCGGCTAAAGGACAAAAGAGGAGGTCGCGACTCCAAGGAGAGGTCGCAGCTGAAGGACAAGAGAGGTGGTCGCGACTCCAAGGGGAGGTCGCAGCTAAAGGACAAGAGAGGATGTCCAAACACAAGGGAGGTCTGAACCCTCGGATCTAAACGAAAGGAGGTCTGGACCCTCAGATCCAAACGAAAGGAGGTCTGAACCCTCGGATCCAAACGAAAGGAGGTCTAGACCCTCAGATCCAAACAAAAGGAGGTCTCTGGACACAAAGGGATGTCCAAACGAGAGAGAGAGATTTGGACACAAAGGGATGTCCAAACAAGCGAGAGATCTGGACACAAAGGGATGTCCAAACAAACGAGAGATCTAGACACAAAGGGATGTCCAAACGAGAGAGAGATCTGGACACAAAGGAGTGGGGTTGAGAGAGACACAAAGCGAAAAGAGAAAGGGAAAGGCAACACTGTAACTCAAACAACTCCAAATAAACCAAACTTTTGGATTAGTTGAAGTTCGATGAATATTTTAAAACTCTTTAAAAAAGCCAAAATCTCAAAGTTGCTTTTAGAACTTCAACAAAACCAACTGGTTCTTTTTATTTTGAAATTTTTCTAAAAGGGCCGTAAAACGGATGTTACAGCCCACGCCGCTTCTCCGCCGGCGCCTCGCGCAAGACCTCCTCCAATCCGCCTCCCTCCCATCGCAACTCCCCCATGGCCCTCCGCACAGAGCTAGGTTAGGAGAGCCGCCGCCACGCCTGCTGGGCCATCTCCGCCTCGCGACTCTCCTCCATCTGCTGTGGTCGCAAGACCACACCACCATCCTCCATCAAGACAAAGGAGCCCCTCCGACAATGGCCTCCATTGAACCTCCTCTCAGGACTCCTCCTCCATCTCAAGGCCACCCTCAACGACTCTCCTCAAAGGTAGGGTTTGAACGCCCGCCACGCAAGATCATCTTCAGAGGATTGGCTACCCTAAGCTGGGCTTGATCAAGGCCCCAAGAAATTCAAGGCTTGTGTAGCAACAAATGTGAATTGACTGTGGTTGTATACCCGAGTGAAATTGTGAGAAATTTACATTGTAGCATCCTGTTAGTTTCATGAGCTTGTAGCTTGCATTTGTACTATCTAGTTGTACCCGGCCAGTATGAACTATGTTTTTGTTGTTGTATGAATGTGAATGGAAGAACCTCAATGTGGTTATCAATGAACTTGTCCATGTATGTATGGATGTAGTCCCAGATTTGTACTACCAAATGCGTTCAGTTAGTTTCATGAGATTGTTGTATGAATGTGAATGGAAGCATGAACTTGTCCATGTATGGATGATTAAAATTGAGATTGTGAAATTGATATTATGAGCATCAGAGCATGGCACTCAAATACTTGGTTCTTACTCGAAATTTTCTTCTCCAACATGGACTCAATAAACAAAGGTCGTGTCAGTCGCTAGATTGGTTTTCTGATTGCATCAAGATTGGTTTTCTGATACTGTATACATCAAGATTGGTTTTTTGATTGCATACATCAAGATGTCCATGACTCTTAGTTGGAAACCAATTACCTTTCTGATTGGTAGACTGGTTTTCTGATTGCATCAAGATTGGTTTTCTGATTACATACATCAGGGTAATTTCATCAAAGTTTGAGGGCCAGAACCTTGTGAAACGTCATAGGATGGTGTATGATCTCTTGACCGATGAGTTGAACTCGGGCCTTCATGCTATCTCCATTGTTGCAAAACTCCAAAAGAGTCGATCCCGAATGTCACAAAAACGCTGACTTGTGCTTGTTTCAAAATAAGTTGATTGCAAAGAATAATGCAATATCATGTAACCATGAATCGATTACTAAAATAATGTTATGATATGTTTCTTTCATGATGAAGACCATGTGTTCGCATTAGATTGAAGTGTGGTTTTTTGTCATAATGATTTCCTATGGCCATGAAATTTATGGAAATTAGAATGAGTACCAAATTCACTTCGTCATGAGGCGAGGTTTTTTCTTTCCGGTACTATTGGAAGCCTTGACAAGTTGATCTTTTACTTGTCTTGGTGATAGATGCCCCCATCCCCACCTCTTTTGGTGATTGAAATCACCGCTACAATATCTTTCCTACTTCTAATAGTTGGTTTTGACCTCGATCTTAGTCTAGAGTGCAAAACTAGTATAGTCAAGCATGTTTACTAATTTGTGGTTGAGCCTATTCACCATGAATTATCTCTGTCGAGCAAAAGGATGCCCAAATGCATTTTTATGCATCGCCTTCTTGTGTGAATACAACATCATCTCGCTTTCACGTAATCTTTTTAAGGTTGCAATGGTAATATCTTCGCCACCAATCTTACCATTCTCTCGTAATGTTTTAAGCATTATCTAAATTTGGAGAAATTCAAAATTTCAAGCTTTGGAAAATAAACCATACAAGATATGCTATAAGTGATAACTTCAGATCAATTCCTTGCTCAACATTTCTTTGAAAAGCGCTTAATGCATACTTTGTCCAAGCATCCTCAACATTTCTCCTAAAAGAGCTAATGAGCAAAATGCGATTGTTGATTCATTCAACTTTATACCAAAGAAATCAACTACACGCTTTGTAGGAAAAGGTTATGAGACATTACAACTCACAACCACATTTAATTGACATTCTTGAATGATGTTCGCATCTTCATCACAATAGAATAGTGCATCTTATTACAATAGAATAGTGCATACAAGATCTATTACATTGCGATCACATTCACTGCTATAAAGAAGGAGAAAATTCTGGAGAATGAGAACTATAAATTTGATAATGCTTGATAATGTTTACTACTAACATTCACTACCAACCCTCTCAGCTGCTTCACAAAAACAGGACTTCAGCAGTACTAACTCAAATGTAACACTAGAAAACATCAGCACCTGCAATTTTCATTCAATATTACGTATACTACATTCAAGAACAGCTTTTGACCTGCATCACTACATTCAAGAACATAATTTTGACTCCGTATAATACATTCAAGAAAAAACAAGCTTCAATATTTGACTTCAAAGAAATGGAACCATCAGTGGACTATAGCGTCGAAGCAAAATGCAACCTTCAGTACTACAATGTACTATATTCTTGCACATTCTTTCCATCAAGAAACCGTAATATGTGCTGAATTAACAACAAAGTTGAACAATGAACAAGGTTCGTATAGGCAGGTGATGCCGCCATGGCCGAGCCGAGCTCAATCGCAATGGATAGGCCTCTCTGGTGTCTTCGAATGTATGGCAGTTGCTCAAGCGACGGATGCAGGCGTAGCTTATGGCAAGACGACGCAGGGGTGGGGGGAGGCACAGGAGACTCGCCCACCAAGGGGAGGCGCAGGGGGGACTCGCCTTGGCTCCAGTGGCACCGCATGGCTACGGCGAGGGAGGTGCAGAGGCGGAGACGGCCACGGGCGGCACATGGCGGCGGCTCTCCCTAACCCTAGCTCCTGTCTGGAGGGCGATGGGGGAGTTGCGATTTGGGAGGGAAGGGGTAGATTGGAGGGGAGGTGCGACGCAGCGGCTCTCCCTAACCCTAGCTCCAGTCTGGAGGGCGATGGGGGAGTTGCGATGGGGAAGGGAAGGGGCGGATTGAGGGGAGGTGACGCAGGCGCCAATAGAGGGCGGCGCAGCAGAGAGTAAGCAATAACAACTAACCCTAAGCATGGGAGAAAGCATCTAGGCCCCTAAAATGGTTTTGGTAATTAATGATATTATAGAATATGGGATTAACCTGTTTATTGAGTGTTTACAAGGTTAAGTCCCATTGGTGAGTTTAATGTCTTGAAGATGCATGCTAAAGGACAACATGAAGATCTTTTGGATAAAAGACAAGGTACAAGTAGTCTAGGATCCTTTTGCATTTTACCATCTTAAGAGAAATGGTTGAAAGATCGATTATAGGTTATTTACCGCACTATTAAGAGGATCATAACTAGTAGCTTGATAGCATGTTCTTGTGCCATTTGGATCAATTTAGGATCATGCATGCATTTGAATTTGAAAGCTCTCGTGAAATTGTCTCGCACAAACAAGAGTACTGGTTTTATGGGCGAACTACCGCTTATGATAACCGTATCTCTTGGCTAGATACTGGCCGCTCAGATCGTCCAACAAAGACATCATCGTGTGGTTTAAACACATGGTCCGACCAAATTTCAATGGATCTCGAGCGCCCACGCAGCAATTCAATAGTGCATGTCAACTTATTTGTGGAGTGGTACTACCGCCTTGTGAGCGGTATTTAACGCATCACGGTAATTCCGCTTTGTAGTTGACGTGACGTAAAACCAAGGAGACCCTTTTTGGTTAAGTTTGCAAACTCTCGAACGGTAGTACTGCTGTTGTTTAAACCAGACTACCGCTTTAACTGCATTTCCGCAAATTGGAGCGAACGATTTTCTAGAGAGACTCGCTTTTGGTTCTATGCCTCATCCCTTGAACTACCACGAGCGGTATTACCGCACTTTTTGGCAAGATTACCGCAATGCTCTTGACTATCCGAGAAGTTCAAGATCGTGTGGTTTAAACGCATGGTCCGAACAGCCCAGTTAATCTGAGCCATCCACGGTAGTTCCAAATTTTATGTGGCGGTACGTAAATTCCAGAGAAGCACCCTTTTCGTTTGAGATTGTAAACCCTGTGAACGGTAGTACCGCGCCTGTGAGCGGTATGACCGCATGATAGTTGGCGGTAGTACTGCACCGCATTTAAAATGGCTATGTCAGAGGCAGTTAATGCTCCTGTTGTAGCCGTTACAGAGCGGTTGGTGAGAAACGATAGTACCGCACCTTGGTTGGCGGTGATACCGTATTTCGCTGAAAAATTGGGGTTTCTCTCATAACGGTTGGATTTTGTTGTGGGGGTTATAAATACCCCTCACCTGCTCAAGGACAGATAGCCAATGTTCATTTATGATCCTTAGAGCCTTGAGAGCCTTGAGCATTCACTCAACACCAAAATTCTCTTGTGCATTCATTGTGAGGTGGTTGAGTTCATTCAATTGCATCCATTCATCCTAGTTGATCCTATTGCACTTGAGCCGCTGCTTAAGGTTATTGATTTGTTACTCTGGAGTTTGGCCAAACTCCTAGACGGCCTTGGCGCTGGAGCACGATGATCTCTTCAAGAAGATTGTGGAGAGGCCCGGTACAAGTTTGTGAGTGTCTTGGAGTTCGCCATCTCTGGAGCGGAGGAAGAACTACCATAGTGATCAAGGGAAGGCTTAATTCGTGGAGTTGGCTTGAGTTGTCAAGCTTCCTCAACGTGGACTAGTGAAGACCGGCAAGTCTTCGATACCACGAGAAAAAAATCCTTTGTCATTGTAGTTATTTCTTGTCTTTACTTATTCCGTATTTACAATTCTAGCATTTATCTTGTGTTAAATTGCTTAGCTAGAATTGTATCGAGTTTAGACATTATTCCATTGGCTAAAATTGTTAATTTGCTAAAAAGTTTAAAAACCTCCTATTCACCCCCCCTCTAATCGGTTATCCTTGATCCTACAACAGGGGAATGCGCGAGTCGCCACCATGGGCGAAGCCTGGGCCGAGAAGGTGCGCAAGGGCGAATTGCAAGGGATAGGCACGCCTACCAATCTCGACTCGTCTGCTTTGGACGGACGACACTCATTGCCTATGTGCATATGTCCATGGATATGCCCATGCATGTGATACGCCCCTAAATTTAGGTTAGAGAAAAAGCTTTGTGCTCACCACGCACTGCATGCAGGTTGGAGATGAAGCTTGGGGTACACAATTTAATAGAGCACACTTCATCCCCATGACAACCTAAGCCAACCAGGCACTATAGTCCAGAGTCAGTAGGTGACCCAAACAATCTACACTCTCCACATATCGTAGTTCCATGTCCCATCCTTCTTGGCGAATTTTTGGCGATACTACTGCTGAACCGATTTACACATTTGACCAAAGCGAAAGTGTATGTAAAATAACCACGCTTAGCGATGGTCACTGTGGTGCCGCCCACCTCCACGCGACACGCCATTGCTGGCACATGCAGCATATGAATCGAGGTGTCAAGACGGTGGCTATGCACCAAGACTCCTGTGCACAACCGCCCACGCCAATGGATTAGGGGGTAGGGCTTGGTGATTAGGATTAGGCTAGGTAGTTAGGTTTAGGTTGAAATTTGGAGGAATTTAAAAATATAGCAAATGAGTCCAAAAAATTATGGAATTTTTTGTGGAGCCTCTCAACGCTGTGTAGTTGTTTGTGTAAAGTTTTCATAATTTTATTCGTTTGGAATTGTTATCGCTAATTCGTATAATTGTCATGTTCGTATGAATCAATAAACGTGATTTAGGTCGCGAAAATTTCGATTTGAGGGTTTCATGATTTCATGTGACTTGGAATTTACAACACCCTTCCGACTCGTGCCCCCTCTGGCCCTCCCTCCCGCCTGTCACACCCGCCACACACCCGGACTGTCCTACGGAGAATTAAAAAACCTCGTGATGGTCATCAACGCCAAGTTAGGTTTCGTCAAGTTAGCGCTTATGAATATTTAATTTTTTTCAGCCATTTCAATTAGGGATTCAATGGGCACCGTATTTGTAAAAAACATTCATTAAGAAATATGGGCACCGAGGTTTGTAAATTAGGTTTTTCACACAAATTAGTGTTTTGTCCCGGTTTTAGTGTTGTTTGTAGTAATTTCAAAATATAGCAAATGAGTTTAGAAAATTACAAAACTTTTTGTGGAGCCTCTCATCACAGCTTTTGTTACTTCGTAATTTTTCTATTATTTTATTCGCTCAGAGAAAGGATGACCGATAAGCATATCGACGAGGTATAACCTTGAGGATGTCGCCTGCAAATCTGTAGTCAAACACTTGTTGTCTTTTAGAAGTAGGATAAAAGGCACAAGTACTATTGGAGTTTCTCGTTGATGAAGTCGTCAACGCACGTATATAGCCAGCAAATATGAAGTACTTTATGAAGCTTATACGCATTATGATTGAAGGGGCTAAGAACGCCACAGATGATGAAGATGCCCCAAAACATGGAGTCTCTCCTCGATGATGTCGTCTGAACGTATACACGTATATAGGTAGGCAGTCGATGAAGTACTTTATGAAGCTTATACAGAATATGATTGAAGGGGCTGAGAACGCTCGGTAGTCTCCCCTTCTGTACGCACTTATGTTCAATCTCCTAAAGTATGCATGAAGGTCACTAGGGTTATCATAATTTCGCAGAGAATATTATTTTATTCCTGTGTTGATGCGTTACACCTGGCTCTTTTAGGGATCATGGTTTGCTTAGAGGAGCTGGTTCCAGGTCCAGAAACCTCTTATGAGATAAAATTCAGCCATGATTCACACACATCAATCGATGGACCAAAGAAAGGAAGAATCCGAAAGCAGCTTGAAGGGGTTTGTAGTATGTACACATGTCCTTTCGTGCAACTAAGGATGTTGGCTTTCAAAAGGAAGGAGCAATATTATGCCGAGCAAGTCTATGATTTCATGTGACTTGAATGTATAAAAAACTACATTGCAACTCCATTAGAGATGTCGATATACAATATGGCTACCGAGTACACATGTAACAACCAAAATACGCTGCATAAATATAGCAAAACAAAATATGAATATAGATATACTCGATCAAATATAGCAATTTCTCGCTTGGTTCATGCACAATCTTATCTAGCCTCGTCAGCATAATACAGATCATGCACGATAAACTAATAATTTGACAAAGAGTGTCCTATTTAACGATATAAAGCTACTAGTCTCCGTGGTGCCATAGCGAGTGCCCCTTGTCTCGGCCGCCACCTGTGACGGTGGAGTGTGAAGTTGTCCATGTCCCGTGATTTCATGATGTAAGTGGATCGTGACAAGAAGAAATATAACAATGATACAAATTGTATATAACTCACATCTTCGACACGGAGTACGCACGGCTACCGACACGCTCGACATCGGCCGGTCTCAATGAAGGAGCCTTCCTTCCCTTGTCGCCGACTTCCACGCCGGGCAGTGTGTCAAGTCGCCCATGTCCCGCGATTCCATGATGTAAGTGCACCGATAGTGAAAATCGTAAGAAGGATGTAAATTCTTCATAACTCACGCCGTCGATATGGATTACGCCAGCGCATCAGACACGCTGCGGGCGGCCGCTTAGCCACATGAGCCTTTCCTTGTCCTTGTCACGAGACCGCCCACGCCGGGCCGGTATGTCAAGTCGCCCATGTCCCGCGATTCTACGATGTAAGTACACCGCATGCTGAAAACGAATAAGGATGTAAATTCTTCATAACTCACGTTGTCGATATGGATTATGCCTGGGCGAGTACTGGGCTCCTTCGGTGCCCCCTCAACAGGGTCCGGTATGTAAGGTTTCCACCGCACGAAATTCTTGGCCCGCACCAAGTACTTCAAGATGTATCACCGATGAATGCCCTGTCAGACATCTCCAAGCCGCCGATCCATCGAAGAAGTGGCAACAAGATCTCGCTACCATTACATGGGGATGAAGTTAAAATTTAAGGAATTCAACATAGGGAGAGGAAAATCGATGCGCGCGAAAGAAACGCTTACGAGGTGGTGCCCGCACGTAGTACGCCCGGCGACGGTTCGGTGTGTGGATCAATGATCTCGCCGTTCGCCACACACACATCAAGGGATCGGAAAACGTGGTGGTATTTGAGCATATCTTTCATTGAAATATCCGGTATTGTAGATGTTTCTCTTTGCGCAAGCCACTTGCGCTTCTACAACATCCTCGCGAGAAGTTTATCAAGAGTCCATAGCCGAGACAATCTCCATGTACCGCCTCCATGCTATGCTTCCATTCACCTTACGAGCTCCCACACATAATTGCGGTGTGATCGCCGATCATAACTTTTGTCATTGGCTCCGTGATTTAACTCCTCCGGATGCGCTTTTGCGTACTCATGAATATTCATCGCGGGAGCCCTCCGTCCGACCACCTTTAGATCGGCATCTCGACAAGTCCAACCCATCGGGTCCGCCCAGACGAGACCATCGCCAGAAAACACAATCAAATCTTGCATGTAGGAAAATACCTATAGCGGCAAACTAATTCATTACCACTTACTAGTACTTCATTTCCACTTACTTAATATATTCTAATGACGACTACTAAACTAATTACGACTCCCATACGAGACCATCGCCGTAAAACACAATCAAATCTTGCATGTAGGAAAATACCTACAGCGGGCAAACTAATTCATTACCACTTACTAGTACTTCATTTCCACTTACTTAATATATTCTAATGACTTACTACTAAACTAATTATGACTAATTAATTACCACTATATGTTGTAATGATGACTACTAAACTAATTACTTACTACTAAACTTATACTTAATTAGCGATAACAATTCGAATCTAATAAAATTATGAAAACTTTCAACAAGCAACTACACAAAGGTAGAGAGACTCCACAAAAAAATTCATAATTTTTTGGACTCATTTGCTATATTTTTAAATTCCTCCAAATTTCAACCTAAACCTAACTACCCTAACCCTAACCCTAATCACCCGGCCCCCCTAACCCTAACCCTAATCACCACCGCTTTCAGTTGTTGGTAGGGCCATGCAGCATACCGAGGTATCAAGACGGTGGCTAAGCGCCAAGACTCAAGACGCACGCTTCATACGGCAAGCGACGTGTCGCAAGTGGAGCAGTCAGCATCGATGACCGTGAACCAACGCGGCCATTTTTGCAAATACACTTCGCCGGTGGTCAAATTTGTAAATACGGTTTGAAAACATGCTGTATCGGCCAAGTATTCCCTTCTTGGCAAGCTTTCAAGTGCAAGAGACAGTGCTCTTCGGTGCAAACAAAAAACAGGTGGCCATACAAAAGATGGTAATACACTTGTATTTTGGCCTTTATTTAGAGCATGTTTGGTTTGTGTCCCTAGTTAGTCAAACCAAAATTTTGGTATTATCCTAAAAATTGGCTAGTGTTTGGTTGAGTTCCAAATATTTGGCTTGCCCTCAAAATCTCGGCATTGCCAACTGATTCTTTGATAATTCTGTGGCTTGGCGAGGGGGCCCAAATGGTTGGCCAAAATTTTGGCATGGCAACATGAGTGAGTCCAAACACTGTCACATTGTGGTTGGTTGGGAAGAGTGCATTAATTGCATGAATAGTTTGATTAACTAGTTTCAAATGATCATATTTCTAAAACCGAAAATTCGATTTGTGATCCATTTGAACCGTTGTATTCTTATCATTTTATCAACAAAACAAGACCCATGTTGACATATTTTGGGGCAAAAAATGTCATGCGGACCCACGTGTCATACTCACAATTTTGGCATGTCTGTAATCTAAACACATCAATTTTTGCATTGCCCATGAATTGGTATGGTTATGATCCAAACACTATTTTTTTCCCTAGATTTTGACATTGTCTGGGTTTTGGCAATGCCAAATTTTGGTATGGCTACCTAGGGTCACAAACCAAACATGCCCTTAGTTTGATACCAAATTTTAGTATGTTCATGCCCATGGACAAGATTTGGCAAGATTCTTGCCAAGTTTTGGCCAAAATATGGATGACAAAATTGGTGACTAAATTTTGGTAACATCTCCCCTCTCAATGACACATGGCCCAATCATGGACATGCCAAAATTTGGCCTGCCAATGTTCTGGCCGGTGCTTGGATTGCTACCAAAGATTTTGGTCATGCCCATGATTTGGTACTACCAAATTTTGGTATCTCTAGGGGCTGTTTGGTTTGCTACATTTGCAAGCAAAACCAAATATTAGTAACTCCAATGAAAATTGACTGATGTTTGGTTTGCTACTAAAATTTAGCAACATCAATGAAATCCAATGTCACATGTGGGTAGGACTGCTCTCTGGTAGGGCAAAGAGAGGCGATCGCCCAGGTCCGAGAGGATAGGCCCCTATATACTACATTAGTATATACCTTGTATGAGTATATTGGGTCACGCTAAGGACTTGAGCCAGCGAGGCCAATTCCCAAGCAGCCTACAGCCCATCAAAAGTCCGAACGCTCCATGCATCTATCCATTCCTGAGTTACTACACCTTCAAGTTTGAAGCGGCACAGCTTCGTGAGCTGTGTCACGGGCCTCACGACATCTAGTTCCCTACCTCTCCTCTTTTCCCCGCATTTAACGTTGTTATCGCTGCTCGCTCTCCTCTTGATTAGTCGTCACGATTCATTGTTAAATAACAAGCAATATGTGCACTATTGAAGAAAAAAGCATAGGTTCAATTCATCTGGTTCTAAAGATCTCCATTAGGTTTGAAAGAGGGTGAGAAGGGGATTGCCATTGCAAATTTTGGTTAATTGTTCATGGTAAGATTTTCTGTTATTCGTACAGTTTTCTAAATTATAGCCTATTTGCACTATTTTTTTTCCCAAATATGTGTTGCTTTTCTATTTTCCAGGGCTTTTCACAAATTATATGGCTAAACTTTTTGTTGATTCTTGTTGTTACCGTTTTCATGTAGTGGTTCCTATCCAGCTACCAAAGCCCAAGTGCTTTTGTTCTTTATTTGAATCAAATCTTATACTAGCGTGTGATAAGATGTTGTCTAGAAAAGAATTCATTGGTTGCATGTATCCAAAAATGACAGTTTTTGTTGTGACTAGATGTACTATTTAGAGCCTAGAGGCCATATCTTACCATATCTTCCTCAACCTTTGTCTGTTTTAAGTGCATGCTAATGAAACATAATCGCGTGGTATTTGTGGGTGTGCGTGTTCATTCTAATCGCAAAACAAACAAACAAACAAACAAATTTCACCCTCGCCCCTAGGTTAAGAACCAAATGCCTTTAACATGCGTGGCGATGCCTCATGATTTGTGACATCGCTTATCACCTATGGCACACTCCACTGAGTGATGGCAGCGGAGGATGAGGATCTGGCCGAAGGGCACTTTCACTCACCAGCCGGCTTTGTTGGTTTCGGCAGCAGGCAACCAGTAGAGCTTTGTCCGCCTCTGGCTCTGGACATTTGGACATAATTGGTCTCCTAGAGCACCGTAATTTCTAAACTATCTATCTAGCTCCAAAATTTCATTTTTAGCTATGTGCTCGTGCGTGCTGCGGCCATGCACCGCAGCTCTTCACCTGCTACGCCTCTCCACCGCAGACCTAGCTGCTGCCAATGCACATGGCAGTTGGTTAGCCCCTGGTCGCCCAAAGAGGAGATATAAAATAGGAGAGAGAGAAAGAAAACAAAAGTGAAAAAAACTTAAAAAATCAGAAAAATTCAAAAAAAAACTTGGAACATGAAAAGATTTAATTAAAAAATTGAATTGAATTAAAGTTTATTTTATTCATTTAAATTGTTTTTATTTTCTCAAATTTCCAATTAAGCTTCTAATTAATCTAATAAAATACAAATAGTTTATTTTATTGTTTTGAAGTTTTCAAAAGACTCTAAAAAAGGGGGAAAATTGAAAAGAAATAATATCTTAGTCGCTACGGTTCTTGATCACATTACTTCACTATGGTGGAGTTAAAGCAAAGTACTTTATGAAGCTTGTACAGAATGCAATTGAAGGTTTTGGGAACGCCACAGATTATGAAGATGCCCTAAAACATGGAGGATTCGATGTCTGCATGTAATGGTTCTTTCTCAATTCCACTAGAAGAGGCATACTTGCAATATAGACTTGCTTTTGATGGCTTAGCGGCACAATCCGATATGTTGTCGAATTGGGTAACCGAATCACACCATACGCACCTTCTAGTCTACTCGCTTAGAGGTGGTACTATCGAAGACCGTGGCAAGCAGACCTGTAAGCGTAACTACGTCCTTCAGAGTTACGGTCATCTCCTCCCACTGGAAGTGGAAGGTGTGAGTCTCCGGTCTTCAACGATCCACAAGCGTAGATAGGAATGTCGCATCAAACCGAAACGCGTGCAGTAGGTCCAACATGCGGGCAATGGGTAGGAGGCTAGTGTCCCGCAGCCTTGGGACATACCGCCGCCAAGAGGCCACCTCTCTAGGGGCACTCAGACCAGCTCAAGGGCCAACGCCGGATGACCATGCTGTGCATTGGTGTCGCCCATCCCAAATAAGGCATCGAGTAGCTCATATGCACCACAACCGAGGTCGCACTATCTCTCGCCGAGAGGGAAACAACATGTTAGTCCGCATATAAAATAGAATGTATGGCATGTAAAATCAACGTGAAACATATGACAACAGTAATGTAAGACAAAGTGAATAACACCATATGCACACCCGCATAACATAACAAGAGATATGACCATAATGAGTTAACATATGACCCAAAGGTAAGCCCCCAAATCGGACCATACACAATATACAAGAATAATAGAATCGACCAAATTTAATTAGAAATCAATATACAAGAATAATAGAATCGTTATTACAACATTATTAAATAGAACCTTAAGGTGCAAGTTTGTATAAGAGGGCCGACGGCCAAATTAAATCATAAATCAAATAAATCACAAATGAAGATAAATAAGGAAATAAAGAGAAAAGCCAAGTTGGCATGCCCAAACCCACAAGCAACTAACTGGAGTTAAAGTCGAAGCGTATGTCGTGATTAAAACCCAATTCAATGACTTTCACCGCAAAGATGGATAATCCGATTGAGTACAAAAATGTACTCGCCAGACTTACAAATAACAACATATAATAAATGCATTCAAGTGTCAAAGGAAGGCTACTACACTAGACAATTTTAGCATAAAGCAAGTTTTTCTTTAAGATAACCGGTATAGATTCAAATTTGCCATTTGTTAAAAAATTTATAAACATTATATAACAGTAGGTATTACCAAAATTCATGATCAACAATAATAGATACTCCAATTATAATCATCACACGAACTTCCTGTTCATGACTCAATTCATTTCTTATCAAATCAACACGTGAACTTCCTGTTCGTGACAACATACAAGATTTGAACAATTCAACACATGACATAATATTTTCAATCATACCCCAAACCCAAATTCTCATAAGCTAACTATGCATGGTTTCACCAAGCGATGTCCACAACAATAGAAAATTCACATACATACATATATCCTAGGCAATCAATTGAACAAAGGGATATTAACATTCAAGGAAGGCAAATGTAGCAAGAGGATATAACTAAACTACCCATTTGACATACAAGTATTTAAAATTAAAGCGATGCATAGAATACTTGAAAATTAACATAAAAACTTTTGAAACTAATAGGAATTCAACCTGCATCAAAGGAGGGGATTGCTTGCCTTTGCTGTGGATAGTCCAGGTGCTGCGGAGTACCACTCTTGATCATACTCGAACCTTCGTAAACTATCGAATGAATGAGAACATCGAATAAGAATGAATACACCGAAAACATCCAAAAATTCAATATCATCCGAATTGCATAAAATTTATACAGTAGGTAGATTATGATTTTATATGAATTTAGGTGAAAGAATTATTTCATTTGGATTTAGTATGTGATAGTTATAACAGATTGAAAATAAGATTTCGAAATACCAAAATTATTCTAGCATCGCTTATCCAAATTATCTTTTTCGCAAAACAATTGTAGAACAGTGGTGGAGATAAGGATTATATGGATGGATAGATAATAAAATCATAACACCAAAATAACTTGGTTCGTCTCATTTGGAGTTCATAAGAATTAATTATGAACTTTCAAAGTTAAAAGCATTTTCTAGTGTAAAAATAATTTGGTTTTGGATCAATTTCCAAAAACTATATTTTTGATATAGATACATATTTGAAACCTATTTCAAAATAAAGTTCACTTAAAATAAAAATTATCAAAATTGGTTTCACAGGATTTGGAGTTAAAAAGAAATAGTTATGCATTTCTGAAATTAAATAATTTTTTAGTGCAACAATAATTCATTTCGGAATTCATAAATGCATTAAATACTTTTTATAATGAGAGGAACCTAGCCATAGCTTATGACAGGTGGGGTCCAGTGCATAGGCCCTGGTGCGGCGCGGTGAGTTGGTTGCATCAAGTCAAGACTAGTGCTGGCCAAATGGGCCGGGCCTACCGAGCCGGCCCGAGGCACGAAACTATAGGCCCGGCCCAAGCATAGCATGGCCCACACTGTTTATTGGCCGTGCTGCCTGGCACAAGATCCCGGATCGTGCCTGGAACGCCACCTCAAGACGGTGGTCACCCAAGACGACACAACACGTCGGTCGTGCAGTGCACGACACTATCCTAGTGCAGCACAAGACGGCCGAGTGGCTCGGAGAGCCAACGCTGGAGCTGCAGGCCAAGACCGGCGTGGAGGAAGAAGGGTGGGGGCAGTGCGGGAGCTGGTACCAGGAGGAGGAGGAGAGGAAGAACGGCCGACGACGTGGGAGGAGGCCGAAGCGGAGAGAGAAGAGAGGGTCGGGGAGGTGAGGTGGTGGCTCTGCTTGTTTGCAGCCGGTGGTGCAGGCAAGGGACAAGAAGAGGAGGCAGCTTTGTTTGCAAGGCGGACGAGGAGGCGAGGAGGTGGTGCGGACGAGGGTCGAGGAGGCAGCTCAGCGTCGGGCCATCAGTGTTGCGCCGTTGAGGACAAGGAGGAGGCGAGGAGAGGTGGCTCGGCGGTGCGGTCCATGCGGACTAGGAGGCGGTGCGGTCCATGCGGACTAGGAGGCGGTGCGGTGCTGAGGGCGGTTTGGCGAGGAGGCGAGAAGGTAGCGGGGCGGTCCGCTCGCAATGACCTCCAGTAGCCCCACCTCAAGTGAGAAGATAAATATGTGGGACACGATCTTCGGTGCCTCTTCCTCCAGGTCCAGATCCAGGTCTTCTTCTTCTTCTACACCATCGCCTGCTTAGCCAAGACCCGCAAGGAGCAGGAAACTATCCACCTATCTGGACAGCGATACGGTAGATTTCAACTTAGAAGGCTTCGACATCTTTCAATGGTGGCAAGCCCATAAGTGTACATATTCCATGCTATCCATACTGTTCCTGTCTCTACGGTTTTCTCCAAGTCTACTTTCAGTCTTTCTAGAAGAATATTGGAGGAGATAAGAACAAATCTCAAAAGTGAGATGGTAGAGATCCTTCTAACTCGTGAAGGACTGGGAACAAGTCGATTCACAAAAACAACACTCAGAGAAAATGCGAGTTGTTCTGAGGTGTTTGAAAATCAGACTTAGACAATGATAGTAACATCGACATGTAGAACAATGATGTATTATGTATGTAGAGCTATAGGTTGTACTTTTTTTCTTTGCCTGTGTTTTCTCATTTTGAGTTTTTACTTGGCAAAGGTTTTAACGAGGCACCAGTTGAAGGACATTAATAAAGCTCTTTATTACATTTTCAATATGATTGTCTTTTTTTTTCAATTTTCATGTCTACTGAATTCTACACATTTTTCTAATTTTTCTGGATTTTTTTTGGATTTTTTTTCATTCTGTCGAGCCAAACTAGCTAAACGGGCCACACTTGGCCTGATGGGCTAAACAAGCTCGTGCCAGCCCGACACAGCATGAATGGTCGACGGGTCGTGCCTAGACCGCCACACCAACCCGTGGGTCAGCCCGACACATTACAAATAGTTCGCTGGCCTAAATGGGTTGTGCCGACACAGGCCCATGCCGCGTTAGGTCGGCCGGGCCGCTTGCTTATTAGCTCTAGTCAAGACACTACTGCTTGAGTCCTCGCTTGAGCCGAAGTTGCTCGGACGGTCTCGACGACGCCGGTCTGTTCGACAATCCGATCACCAAGTCAACCCGACTGCCATCGCTTTTAACTTCAAACCCTTAAGTTTGACTGGCTAACAAATAGCAAATAAATTCCTAAAATTCTAACAATTTTCAAAGGTGTTCCTATGATGTCCTAGTACTCATGTAAATTCTTAAACCCCACTGCTCATGTTTTAATTTGTATGTTTGAAATCAAAACCGCAGGCTATTTAGAAAAGGGATTTGAATTTTTACTAGGCAAAATAAGTTCTAACAATTTGAAAAAATATTTATTCATTATAAATATTATAGTATTTAAATAAATTATTTCCGAGATTATCACTTGTTGTTATTTCTGCTTCTTTTGGGAAGTTGATTTAGGTTATAGTTTAATCTTTGATTAAGATTTTTCAAGTGCAATAAAATATGCAAATGCTTGAAAAACAAAGATGCATGCTAATGAGATGCATAATAATTCTATTTATTAAAATGGGGATGTGATACCTGCACAACATAACATTACGTCTGTACACAAAGGCATGGATTGACAACAATACAACAGATTAAAATAAGCATGCAACATCACGACTTAGTAATTATATGTTGGTCGCCACGCATACCGCTTATGCTAGGTCTATTTGGGTAGCGGCCGATGGAGTGCCCAACCATCTTTCACGGCTCGCATCTAGGGCGGCGAACCCGCTGTCTGTGGCCGGCCGTCGCCCATTTCGCTCGATGCGTCGGATCGGCGCTCTTCCACACCGGGTGCTTTAGCTGCCTGCTTGACGCCCACTTCACCGCCTTGCCAGAGATCCTCAGAGTGCATGTTCAGTCGCACGATGGAACTCGCACTTCAAGTGCCATACAGTGGTGGATGTCGAGTACTCGCAGATGTAATGCTCCAAGGCCCGCACCACGCCACGCACGCCACGCATAAATGGTAGCATGGTTTGTGAAGAAGCCGCGCTTGTTGCGGTGCACGACGCTTGTCACTAATCGCATGCACTGCTTCCTATCCCTTTAGCATGGCCCGTCACGTACTTCTCCCTGAGCCGGATCTCGAACTTCTGCCTGACGCCATCCATGGTACGAGCAACATGCGAACAAGCCTTGCTGATCTTCTTCTCCATGTACACGTGCATTACTTCCGAGAATTGCAAGCCATCCTCTAGATACTTCTTGACCATCATGGCTCTATTAACAAAGTACCCGACGCAGACGGTTCCTCGCTTCCTCCACGATCGTAATGATCGGCAGGATCGCATAACCTTGAGGACACCATTGTATATCTCGACATGTTGGTTGTCATGATCTCGCACCTTGTACCACCAAAGTTGTCGCGGCAAACAGGACCATTTCTCCAAGTCGGTGCGTGCTAGTTAACCCACCGGTGAACTCCCCAACTCGCAGACCTCCCGCCGATGCCCCCGCCTCGGCCCATCGAGTTCCTTACATGCTTCTGCCTCGCCGAGCCGTTCCACACCGCATTGAACTTCCGCCTTTGGTTCTCGCATGCGAGCTTCTTGAACATCTTCATCGTGTCCTTGCTCCAAAACCTTCGTGGAAGTTCGCCGAGATGCCTCATGCACCAACGGTTCTCGACATCATTCCATCGAACAAGAACAAGGCCTGCTTTTGCATCGTGCTCAACGCGACAAGAACTCCAAAGATTGCGGGTCCGAGATGACACACACATCTAGGCGCTTGGACCACCGCCGCTTCTTACATTGGACAAGAACCATAGCCACCATCGGTGATCTCGCTCTCAACAATTGCGAAGGCCACGAGGAGTAATCGGTCATTCATATCGGCATAACCATGGTGAGGAAGGTACCTTTGTACTTCCCACATAGGAAGGTGTCGCCCATCGCCAAGACGGACAACAATGCTTGAACCCTTAGATCGCCTCGATGAAAGGCCCAAGACCGCCAAGAACAAAACAATTGGACCCTCCGCTTGGATGCACCCGTCAAGCTTGTTTATGTATGTCCCGGATTTGATTCTACAATTTGATGCGCCGTTTTGGGACTAGGTTGTAAACCTCTTTGAATGTGTTGAACATTCTCTCCACGACTTTCTGCTTTCGCCTACCATTTCTTCTTGTAGCCGATCCGAACCCCACTATGTTGGCAACATCCGCCAATAGAAGCTTTGGATAATGAAAACATCTCCCCACGAGGTGGCTTATCAAGCCGGCAACATATGAGGATGTCATGTTGTGGTCCCTATCAAGCTGCTCACCTAGCTCGCACGCAGGGTCCTTCAAAGACCGCTATCCGAAGACCGTTGTCGCGCCGTGAATCGCCAAGCATCTAACCTTGCCAAAGACAGATTCTTCAACACACCTAACGATGTAGGTGTCAAGATTGGGCCTCTGACCTCATATGTCCGCCAATGTTTACTACAGATTCGCAATAGCATGTCAAGGCGCTTTGTTAGGAAGCGCCGCCTAGGAGCAGGTGTCTTCATTGAACCCCCACTTGGCCCCCTCCGCCGTGGGCAGACTAGCGATGTCATTGCGACGTTATCTAATCTTGAGGGGGCGAAGCAATGCCTGTGGTCAAAACATCACCAACTACACCTCTCGTAGTGCCTTTCTCCATCTTCCTCGCCTTCGAACCGGCCGCTTCCACGCCCTCCTCCTCGCTTTCACCTTTTCCACCGATCACCTAGGTACTCGTGGCGCCAATACGGGCGCCCACCATCTTCCACTCCTTCATTGGGCTCAAATTGTTCAAGACGCCTCCTCAGTCTCCATCGCCCACTTCTCGCCTCTGCTCCTCCAACACCAAAGACCAATGCAGCTCTCCTCACCAATGCCTTCATTGAACCACCCACGACGGATGTCCCCATGCTCTCCATTTAACTAAACATACACCATCGGCCACGATATATCGCAAAGCAATAGGTTGCAAACAACCTCCATGTAATTGGCCCATGAGGCGCCACTTGTTACCTTCATAAGTTGCCAAACGATCTCCCCTGCACCACCCACCACCGAGGCATAAAACGCCTCGATGCGCATATTCTTCCTTGCAGTGGCGCAATCGAACGCGGAACACACGCACCGCCTTAGCTTCGAGAGGCTCATGTCCTTCAAACCCGACGCCCGGATCACGGTCCAGTCACAATTTGATAGGTTCGCCTTCAGACGGTCCGGTTATAGACGAGAGCGCTCCTGTGGAACACTAATGATCTTTAATCTCCATCATGAAGTATCTAACACAGCATATGAAACCAATTATATGCAACGCCTGCATTCATCCACTTATTTGTGGGTTTTCCAAATGAATTCTTCTACAAATTTGGTCATGTCCACTTTACACCATCTTTTCATACTCCATGTTTTCAATTCTATTTCTGCTATGCCTCATGCACATTTG
Organism: Phyllostachys edulis; assembly: GCA_036346405.1. Classification (NCBI taxonomy): domain Eukaryota; kingdom Viridiplantae; phylum Streptophyta; class Magnoliopsida; order Poales; family Poaceae; genus Phyllostachys; species Phyllostachys edulis. The sequence continues at coordinate 47,539,493 of CM070557.1, read as the reverse complement.
AATTACACGTTAAACCACCTCGAATATTTTAAAATTTTAGGTTCAAGTTCCTAACACTGCAAAGCATTGTGTAATTTACTCATAATTTAATGTACTAGTGACGTAAAAAATGCATGGTTGCAGTGTTCAATTTATTTCTATTTAAACATTTCGCTAAAATTTGCAAAATAATAGTGGACATAAAAATTACATGGTTAGCTAGAGAATAAAATTTCATGACCAACAAAAATTGATTCATCTCAATTGGAGTTCATTTGAATTTTTTATGAAATGTTGAAGTTAATTTAATTTCTAGTGTAAAAATAATTTTAACCGAATTTAATTCCAATTCCAAAATTTTCTGTGGCAGTAACAAGTTTCAAACCTATTCTAAGTTAAAGTATTAATAAAAAAGAAACCAACAAAATTGGTTTCACTAAATTTGGAGTTAATTTCAAATAGTTATGAATTTTTAACTTGTGCAAGTTTACAAAGGCAAAAATAAATCACTTCGTAAATTCCTAATGCATTTAAAACTTTTTATACCTGAGCTAAACCTAGGCTCTACTAATCGACATGCGGGCCTCATCGCATAGTATTCTTTTTCATTTAATTTCGAAATTAAAAACCTACTGACAGGTTGGACCCGTTTGTCATTGACTCGGTCCATGGTATAGTGCATGGACCGAAGGTCAACATGCCCGGTCAAGAGTCCATGGACCACGCATGCGGTGCACGCACTCAGTGGGACCTGACCGTCAGCGACTCTATTTCCATTTCGTTAAACGACATCGGAATATTTTGATATTTTATGATCATGTTCCTAACACTATGTAAATCTCTGAGTTAAAATTTACAACACTAACAACAATAGGTCTGCTAAGTCAACTAATTATGGGCTAATCACATTGCTAACTACTAAGTCTTCTAATTACGTATAATCACACTAAGTCTTTCAATTTTACGTCCAACACCAAGTAAAAATACACCGACTACACAACTATAACTACTTAGTTGCTACAATAAGAAGCTACAATTCATCTAATTACATCCTAATCACATTGCTAAAACTATAGCCGAATGCGAGTGACACTTACCTTTTCTAGGTGCTCACAAGACGATGCACAACATCCGTGAATTGCTTAACTTCAACTGCTTCTCCGTTGGCTTCTCCTTTCTTCTTCTCTCTTCCGAGAACTCTTCCTCTTTGCTTCATAACCTAAAATAGCGATGCGTTCCACTGCTTTTATGGATTTGTGGGCGCCGAGACGCCAGCCTCCCCTCGAATGCGCAGGGCCAACAAGGCCATAGGTTAGGGCGCACTAGCGGCGGTGGCGCGCAGAGGGCAGCAGGAGGGGCCGAGGCGCATGCGGCGGGCGCGGTGCGGTGAGGCGACTGCCGTCGTGGAGGAGGGTAGCAGCCACACAGTGATGGCAGCACTTACGTGCTACGGTGGGAGGTGCAGGAGGAGCCTTGCTGTGGTCGTGTACTGCAGTAGGCGGAGGATGGAACAAAAGTTAGATTTTTTGGGATAGAGAGACTGCTTCAGGAATTTCGGTGGTCTAACAAGACCAATAATGTTCAAAATTCATGGCATTCGACCCATCCGGCAGCTGCCTGAGCCGAGCCACCTGCCGGTGCTCCGTATCCTGTGGCTTCCGTCCTGCTGGCCATCACGTTCCTGCTGCAGCCTTCCTACTGCCTGAGCCGAGCCACCTGCCGGTGCTCCGTATGCTGTGGTTCCGTGTTGCAGGCCATCACGTTCCTGCTGCAGCAGTCACGCGCCGTTTGACCGGCTCCGGCTTTCATGGCTTTGAGTCTTTTGACATTGTAACCGATCGGGTACATTTAAGTTCCATTCCGACCTTATTTCTTTAACGTTAACTTTTTTCCGATATTACTGATCTAATTTTCCGGCGCCAAATGATATCCCAAAGATGCTCCCAGTAGGATACAGTGATTTCACATAAATTTTAGAAGCATCTACAATAATCTATATCACTTGTTAGTTGTTATTAAGAGATAGATACATTAGCATTTAGGTGATGTAGAGGAGAAATGGTAATGAGAAAATATAAACTTGTTTCTCGATGAAGAAATAAGTTATTGATACCAAGACACAAAAAACTCCAAAATAACTATTAGAGACTTGCTTGTTACCTAAAAACTTATTTTGTGGGTAGTAATTAAAGTAACAATTAAAGTCTTAAATACAAGCTCAAGAAACAATTATTGGAAGACTTGTTTTTTTATTAGATTGAGTTCTCTCGCCTTAGTAACAAGCTAAGAAATAAACTATTATAGATGCTCTAAGTTAGGCTAAGTGGGAGTTCTTTTTCCATATCCCTGCATGATGTACTATGATTTTTTGGGTGAAATTTATGTATTTCAAACACAACCTTAATAGTGCAACACATAAGGTTTTGTATAGAAGGATATTATAATATTTGAGGCTTGTTTGGAATCCAACAACTTAACAAGAATTCCAAATGAAACGGCTCAATTTCCGCCAGACAATTCAGAAAAGTTATCTCAATCCAAATGGAGCATTAAAAAATTCTAATAGCTCATGTCGCATTTAATGGCCAGAACAAGAATGAATCATTAGTGATTTGCTCTATTTCTTGAAGTCATCACAGTTTTAACACAGTACAATTAAACTACTTCTGTCCTTTCTAGCGTTAGTAAGTTAGGGCATGACAATAAGATAGTATATCTACCGCCTATAACAACTATCTATATTACTTATAGACAAAGACTAAAGACAAATTTCATACAAATTGTAGATAGATACATGTCAGTCCTTTTTAGTTGTCTTTATAGAACACACAATCTTTTAATGCTTTTCTTGTTTTTTTTGTACTATAATGACTCATGCGATTGTAGATAGATCTTTCTTTTTATTCTCTTTCATCTACATCAACAAAAATTCTATATGACAATAGTTATAGACGGCAGACATAAACACGTTGTACATGTTCTTAGTGTACCTGTCAAAGGTTGTGTTTTTTTTTATGGATCCGTCGACAATATCAACCTCTTATGTAGACAAGAAGCCAGAAAAGAAGACCAAAAAAAAAAAACCCGGAAGCTTTGTGCTATTTTATTTATCTGCTTTGCTTGTCACCTTCTCGGTATATAAAAACCGACTTGGCGGTGTCTGGCTTTAACCACCCAACTTCTCCCGCTTTAAATGGCCGCCTCCTCCCCTCCGCCGCCGCAAGAGCTCGCCGCCGGAGAGAGGCTGCCCCACCACCCCCTCCTCGCCGCGGCCGCGGCCGCCTCCCTCCTCGCCTTCCTCTACCTCCCCGGCCCCTCGTCCTGCTCCTCCTCTCCCCGCTTCCTCTCCTCCTCCTCCTCCTCCTCTCCTCCTCCTCCTCGGTTCCCCACCGCCTCCTCTCCTCCCTCCGCCGCCGGAGAAAACTCCGGAGCTCGCGCCACCTCCGCCGCCGCCCGAGCTCCCGAGCGTGTTTTTGGAGCCCGAGTTCGCGTCGTGGGCCGCCAAAGGCCGCGCCTTGGAGGTGATCCACGAGGATTTCGAGGCGGAGGGGGGCCGGAGGAGATGGGCCTGACGTGGACCTCGGACTCCGACTCGAGTGCGCCACCGACGACGACGACGACGGAAGGAGTACGGGATGATCGAGATCGAGCTGGAGGAGGATAACCTCATCGAGATCGACATCTCGCGGTGCCGGTGATGGTTTGCCCGGGCAATCTTACTAGAGGTTTTTTCTTCGGGGTTTCTCGGTTCTTGCGTTGGTTTTGACAGAATCTCTTCTGATTCGGCCTGTGAATTGGGGTTGGCTTTTGCTGCAATGTACATATAGGATTGTGAGATACGGAGTGAGAAGGCTTGTTTGGTCGATTCAAGATTATGACAACTTCAGATCCTAGTTCTTGTGCTATATATTAATCATCACTTGATTTGTGTTGAGTTGTGATACTTTGATTGATTTCTCTCTTGAGTTCCTAGCGAGAACTGAGCACAGTGAGTAGTGGTATGTCATGTGCGCTGAATTGCGCTAGAGTTTCAGCTTTTGTTGCAATTTTTAACTCGTATCTTTGGTGGCGGTGGTTGGTAGAGCAAACGAGCTTCACAAATTATGTGTGAAGATTGCGCCAGTGGTAGTCTGATAAGTGGTTGGATTGGTGAAAGTTGGTTCGCCAGATTAGCACAAAAGAATTCAGAGCACAAGAACACCAGTGTTTCTGTCATGTGCACTGTTATCTACTTAATAGGATAAAAAAAAAATCCATATTTCAACATTTCCCTAGCTAGCTCTACGGATTCATCTCGGCGAGTCCTAACATGCTCGATGGCTTGGCATCAGCGTGATTCAACTCGGTCTCAATGGCTTAGTTTTGACCGAACTTCACTTCGCGATGGTGATTTCGACTAGGGCCTCCCTAGCTCGACAGTTGCACCTCGTGTCGATTCAAATATACAATTATGGACCCTCCGTATAATGTACTAGTTCATGATCATATTAGTGTACACAGTGTCAATATAGATAAATATTATTCAACACAAGATGAATGTAAAAATAAACGATTAATTTGATTAATAAATAACGGTTGTGACTTTATGGTCGAGTTTATACTTATTAAGTCATACAGGACTAACACTAAATAAAGAGACGGTAGCGAAACGGAAACAACTTCAGGAGGAACCCATCGACTTGTCATAGTCAACCGATTGGGATTAAGACCTAGTGATCACCCTCCTCGTGAAACTCCTCCAAAGGCATTTAAACTCCCTCACTTCTACCAATTATTGCAAAGAAGAATGAGTACTCTGAGTGGTCAACAAGTTGTACTATAAAATGCAATTATAGATGATGGTTTATTCCAAAGGATATGGATTCTATGGTTATTTTGCAAAAAGGTGTCATTTGCAATTGAATACAAATAATAGATTAAAAGCGCATTTTAAAATGAATAAACAATAATAGTTTAACAATTATTTTCACAAAGAACACAAGGCCTAATCAATTTCTTTCACACAACCATATGAGTTTAACCACACAACTATCTATTTCTAAGTGTTTTTATAAAATCTACCCTCGTGTGAAATACCCGAGCAAGTAAAACCACAGACGCGACTATTCAATAGATTAATTAACACTCAGAGAAGTTTGTACACTTTACCCACAAGATATAACCAAAGTAGCTAGTACCAATCATAACAAAACCTTTTCAAACTTCATCTTGACAATTGACCATCCCAAAGGTGTTTTACCGTCTGCATCAACCCCGATGAAGTGCTTTGGTCCGACACACATCATTGGACCTAGAGACGGCGAATCGCTCATAAATGTGAATCGTCACACGTATATAATCACACCTCCACCCCGGCCGGGTCGCATAGCTTATAGCTCGTTCAATGGCTCACAAAGTTAAGTCCTTAATTGACCAAGGCGAGATCGCCAATTACTACCAACCATCGATTCATATTTTTCCAAACGCACACAAATTCGCCATATCACAATTCCATCCACTTGCCTCGGACTAAATATTTTCTCACCCTGTTGGTTAAATACAACACATACCATCAACGAGTGACAACATACTGCACACAACTTTCCACGAAGTATTCCATATTCACTTAGTCAGGTTTTAGTTTTGCAACTCAAAATGATATCAATAACTCGTTGCATGACTAAGTTGACTATTCAGATTCAACCAACCCATGTTGGTGCTATAATTATAGAAACTAATAATTAAGCAAACTAGGGTGACAAAAGATCCAGGTAATACAATGATCAAGGTGGATATAATCAAATGAGTGTATAGCTAAACCAAAAACATTTAAAGAATTAAATAATTGAAGTAACATGCAATAGTTTGAATCAAAGTAGTTTTGGAAAAACTAGGTTCAACATGGTCAAAGGTACAACTTGCCATGGAACAAATCTTGGTACTGGTCTTGAGTATGATCAACTCATTCAAAAGCTCCTAAAGTATCAACGTCTACTCACAAACGAAAAAGAAAAACCAAATAAATACAAAACAGAGTAACAAATAAACTCCAAAAAATAAACAAAAATCTCAAGAAGGTAGGGCTTGAATTTAGATGAATTTAGAAACTTGAATGGGTTCAATCATAGTTCGTATGAGGAAGAACAGGCTCTCGAAAGATTTAAATCTAAGAAAAAGAGAAAGAAAATACTATTTCGAATTTTCAAAATTTTCTTTCTAAAGGAAATCCAAAAATATTGCATCAGCATGACGTCAGAAATAGATTTTGGAATTAAAAGAAAATTCAGAAAATATGGAATAGAGGTCGACAAAGGGACCCACAGCTTATGGACCAACTCCACAGGTTGGCTCTTGCTCATGGTGGACTAGATGCACATGGTGAGTGGATGGCATGTAGGTCCCACATGTCATTGGGTTAGGGCTTGGGATGACACGAGACACACATGTGGGCAAGGATGCCGAGGCGGCGATGAGGTGGCGTGCGGGGTGACGAGCACCGCTGCGAGGAGGCGCGGCCGAGCCCAATGGCTTGCTAGTGCCAATGGCCATGGCGAAGGCGGCGAGGGTTGGATCTAGGCAAAGAAACAATGGTGAACATGATGACGCTCGATTTTCATCGAGATGACCACAACGGCGGGCGTAGGGTTACAAATGGAATGCGCGGCTTATGGCGGCGATGGCGATGGCGGCGTTACCCGAGATGACGGCGCACATCGACCGAACGCGGCGAGGCGATCTCATTTTCATCGATGAAGTGGAGGAAGGCTCACCGATGGTGGCGAATCCGACGAGGAAAGCTTCGGTCGGCTTCTCAGTGCTCGATTCGGCGAGAAGAAGACAACCACAAGTCCGGCAAATAGGGCAAACAAAAGAGGAGGATTTGGGGAAAAAGTGACGCAGTGACGACTTAAATAGGGCTAGGAAGGAGTATTTGCATCCAAACGGCGGTGCGCTGTGTGCGTAGACGAACATGGGCGCTCTCCAGTTGAAGACAAAGCCGACGTATGCATGGCGCTAACAAGGCAGGCCACATAGCAAAAGGGAGGAGGAAAGGAGGAGGTCAAGTACCGGGCCAGGCGTGAGGAAAAGAAGTGGCAAGGCCGAAAGAAAAAGGATGGGTCGACAAAAGGAAATCGCCCCAAATATTTTCCTGAGATTTAAATAACTTTTCTATTTTAGAAATACCGTAAAATCCAAGTGACAAACTAAAATAGCAATTGAACTCCTGACAAATTCTAGAAAAATCTGAAAATATTTCCAAGCACAAAGAACTTAAATAAAATATTTTTGGATTTAATCTATGTTCAGATTAGTCACATTAAATTGTTTTAACATTTGAAAGTCTCATTTAAGCTTTGTTAAATTTAAATAAAATTTGGTGAATTTTCTAAGGACTAAAGTACTCAAAAGGGTTTTGAAACTCGTAAAATTAGGATGTTACACCTCACATACCTAACGTGTCTCAATGGCTTGGCCTCGACGACTCGCTTCTGGTTGAGCTTCGCTCACTCGATGGCGACTCCTCTGGCTAGGGTTCCCTAGCTCGACGGATTCACCTCTACGAGCCCCAACACGCCTTGATGGCTTGCCTTCGGATGGTTCAACTCGGCCTCGACGGCTTTGCCTCTACTGAACTTTGCTTTGCCTTGATGGCGCCCTGACTAAACTCGTCACGGTTCGCTTTTTCAAATTAACTCTAAAATCGCTTGAAATACTACCTCAACTACCAATACTAGGGCACATGACCCTTGACCAATCTAAGGCATTTTTATCACTGCGCAGATGAGGTGCCAAGTTTCACCGATGTGGATGGACACGCCATTGGCTAAATCACCTCTTTATCTCTCTCCTCCTTCCTCCTCTCCTCTCGTCTTCCTCTTCTCGGCAACATGACCATGTCCACCTACAAAGACCTCCTATGCATCATGGCATCATAGCGCACCCATGAACTACCCTCGCCATCGCAGCCACAAGATGACACCATCAGACAGCCACAGCACGGCCACATGCTCTTCCTCGCCTCCTCCTCCGCCACGCTAGTGCTAGGACAGCTTCCTCAAATGAGGAGGCGAGGCCTCTTCCTCTCCTATTTTCTCAAACCAACTGAGAAGGAGAGAAATGCTTCACAATTGTTGCCGCTTGAGTTTCATCGCCTCGTTGATCTCCTCTCGGTGAGTCACTCCACCTTTCACTCGCGCCAAAATGTGTCACTCGTCCTATTTCGATCCCCCAAGTTGATTGTGTTTGTTTTGATCGCAGCAATTTAACCAAGCCATTGTCTCCTTTGTCTCGGCGAAGCCACACCAAGATACGCTCTTATCGGTGAGACTACACCGATTGCTTCATACTCAAGCTTCCCATCCTTATGTTCTACCATTGCTAGTGCATCTCGAGCGCCTCTCTACCTTCAAAAGCACTACCAACATGCTCCCTACACCGCGGTATACCCATTTTTTCCATCACCTAAGCCTCACTGCTCTCCCCCATCATTGTTGTGTCGCTGTCGAGGCACCGTGATCGCCACCTCTATCTCTAGCGACCTTCCTCTCTTTGCCTTTGTCGACTAGGTCCCACTCTATTTTCATCTTTTTCTATTTGCTAATTAGGATGTCACATCGACGATAACGCCTAATAGGAGTCCACGTTAGTCAAAATCACATCTACATCAACTGAAACCATGGTGGTTTCAGGTCAAGGGGTGTTTTGCACCGGTTTTGAGAATTCGAGGTTGAAAAGTACACGGTTTTGAAGTTCATAGTTGAAAACCGGACTTGACGAGAATTCTTGATCATATCAACTTTTTCGATCAAAGTTAGAGACTCTATCAAAGTAGGCCCATATATCATAGGCTAACTCTATAATGGTTATGAGCCTAGAACCAGTACTTAAAGGAAGTCTAATACCTTTACTATGGTCAAATTGGACGATGACCGATTGAGTCAAGAGACTAACAAACTATGGATACCGTCCACCAACCATACGGTTTTGGGCAATCTTCAACCAACAAATCGGTTGAGAGACATGATAGTTTCCACGTGACTAATATGAGAGTGGATATTGGCATATCCGCAACTTATGATAGTTGGTTAAGAGACGAATGGTTCAAGACTCAATCAAGAACGGCGTGAACATTAGAGGCAACTTTAGCGCATTAACGGCCACACCTTCAATACCTATAAAGGGATAGCCCTTGTACTGTGAAGATATCGTAAATATTTATCATTCAGATTCAAGTTCATCGATTCTCAGAACATTCCCATTGTATTCTCATACATACACTCAATGTGTCCACATCAATAAAAGGTCTTTGTTTTGATAGTGTTCTGATATCATTTTCCCATATAAGCTCAGTAGGGAACCCCGTGTTCCGATCATCGACAGGACCGAGGCCAGATTTGACGATTGGAAAATATACTTTTTTTCAAGAAAAATGTTTTTAGATTACTGATACTGAAACACAAAAGTTATTCTACAAAAGAATGATCGTGATGCCCATTCATGCCGACTCAGGTGGATATTCCAACAAATTCCTTCTTCCGAGCAATGTTCTAGATTATGACAAGTATCATTAGCATATTGAAGGTAGATAGACCTTCCGCAAATGAGGTGCCTTCAATCTTATTTAGTTTTTTTTCTTTGCACCAAAGTCCTTAGCACCTTAGACACAATGTTAAAATGCATATCGTTATTTAAGCTTAATTATGGGTAAAAGATCGAACCGCCTATGGAGGGTTTTCACCCATTTGCCCTATAAATATGAGGACCTCTATGTACAAGATATTGATAGATGAATAAAGATAATTGAATGTCCACTATATATTGTGTCTCTTTCTTTGGTGTGATCGATTGGTTGTCTCCCAACTTCGACATTGATTAACTAACACGTTATCAAAGACGAATCGCTCTTCCGACAAATCCAGATGTCGCTCGATTCTCTCCTTTCGATCCCTATATCGCTATTAGATTAATCTAGTAGATTAATTGTCGCTAGTTCCTAGATTAGATCTTTAATGTTCGATTAGGGTTCTAGATGCATTCATCTAGATTACATCTATTCGCTGTACATGCACGACCCGGCCACGCAATGTGTCGCCGCAGAGCACATCGCCGAGGCAAGCCACACGCCACCGCGCCGTGGTTTGACCATGGCTATACCGCCGCGGCGCCAAATTTCAAGGTCGCTTCCATGCTCGTGGCGCAATGTCGCCGCTTATCCGCCGCAGGCCGCGACGCTTAATGTCGCCGCGCCGCTTATGCCGCGACGCCGAGATCATACGCCATGCGCCACCCAAGGTTGAACGCCACCAATCGACCAAGTCGCGCCATTGCGCGCCGCCAAGGCTATGCGCCGTCAAGACCGCCAAAGATGAACCGCCACGTACACGCACCGACGCCCCGCTGCCGACATGTGCCGCCAGACTCGCCACGCTATTTTCCGCCGAGCCGCCGCTTTTGTGTTACGATCCGTTGCCCATCGACGCCGAAGCGCTTGCCGAGCGGCAGACTGCGTGCCATGGCGCTTAGTCGCCAAATAGGGGACCCTAATGCCCCTTGTACAACTCCCACTAAGTCGGGTGCAATGGGCCACTGCCCACGAGTCTTTTTTGAAAAAGAAAAGAAAATGAAATCCTTAAAATCTTATGAAGGCCTTTGGCTTTTCTTAAAATTACGAGAGCATCTTGATATAAATATTGTTTAGCAAAAAGCCCCCAAGTTCAATAAATTACACTAGTAACATGCGCTTAAGGAATCTTATGTTTTGAACCCTAATGTTTCTTGGAATTCCTAGGATGAATCAAAGAAATTCTAATAACCTTAAATTAATCGTGACAAACTAAATTTCTAAGGCATATGAGCTTCCATAAATGGGGAAACCTTAGACCTAGTACACCTTGAAAGCATCATATTTTTTATAGTTTACTTTTTTCCCGGTATTATGTGTTTGGGGAAATTAATTAATGGATTTAGTAATTCAAAATTGCTTCTAGACCTTAAAATTATCGTAAAAATAAAATAAAAACCAGAAAATTGTAGGAAATTCTACTAAATAGATAAAATTAATCTTTACTATTTTGCACTCATTTCATGCATTTAAAATGTTTTACCAACTGTAAACATATAGAAAATTGTATGAATTATGTGGATATGTTAGACATCACTAAATGGAAATTTGCTTGCCCTCGATGGCAAGAACTATATCACCTTGGTTTATCTCAATGTCATACAATTGTCGAGCCCGCCTAGCACACCTAAACCTCGCCAATTTAAAAGGCAAAGGTTTTTGCAATTTATGAGGTACCACCTCTACTCGCCAATCGTAATGACTACGTGGTGACTAAGTGTGATCTATTGGTCTATGGTTTTTTCTAAAAGAACGCATGTAAAGCCAAAATGTGCCTCGCATGGCACACATACCTAGGACTAGAAGAACATAAATGGGGTAACTTTGCCTCGCACCATGTTATCTCTCGACTAAGGCTATGTAATCAAAAGTTACTAAATGCTAGTTTGATTAATAAGTAGGTGCAATCATACTTTATAGTTTTGTAGAATGTACTATTGGTTGTAACTTTAACCACCCGTGAGGTAGTTACAAAATATTAAGACCTCGAAAGGTTTTGATAAATCATTTCCAAAAGGCATACAACTTTGTAACTAGTATTACCCCTATATCCTCTACAAGGATAATCTATTTGTGTTGCATAATCAAATAGTGGTATTTGTTAAGTTAGCAATGTTACTCCCAAATAGTATTTATCGTGAAAATCTCTAGATAAGTAATAGGATATTTGTATGGAAGACTCAGACAGATAATCCAAGAGATTTTATTACAATATACTTGCCTATATTTATTTTCTAAAAATGTATGAAACACATTAGAGCAACAAAACTTCAATAGAAGTTGTCTTCAGGGGAGCGTATGCTAAACACTGGTCATCATACTTCAGATTTTGAAAATCTTAATCAAGCCTGGAAGGTGTTGATACGAGGATTACTGATTAAATTCACCTTGAAGGTTTTACCACTTAATGCTTTAGATCCAATTGGTCGACAATGCAAAGATCATGAAGATCATGCATAGATCTCGATGATCATTACTAAATCTCAAGATATGTTGGCTATATGTCAAATCCATATAGTGCAAAATCTCATAATGGATTTATATTATTTTATGGTGGTGCAACTATCTCTTAGTGGTCATCTAAGGCACCTTGGTAGCTACTTCTACCAACCACTCGCACATTATAACACCATATAAAGCCTCAATTGAATGTGTTTGGCTCAGACGTATGATTAACCACATCCGTAGTATTGTAGCATTAATATCACAATACCCCTCAATTATCTATGAAGATAATGATGCATGTATTACACAAATGCAAACGGGTTATGTCAAGAGCAACATCACGAAGAACATTGCTCCTAAATTTTTCTATCCTCATGAAATCTAGAAGAATAGTAAGGTAAATATCATGCAAACAAAGTTTTGTAAAAATCCAAATTGATTTATTCACTAAGTCTCCGCTTGTATCCAATTTCCAAATATGCATTCATGGCAATGGAATGAGACGCTTAAAAATTACAGAGTTAAGGGGAGTAAATCCTCAGATCATAACCCTTATCAACTCCTCAAGATTTATCCAAAATCTTGAAGATTGATTCTCAAGATTAAACGTTGTACTCTTTTCCTTGGTGAGTTTTCTCAAGTTTTCACATGAAGGTTTTAGTGAGGCAACAAGTGTAATGCAACTTATGAATATAATGTATGCTTTTTCTATTTCTTTTTTTTCAAAGGGTTTTTGATGAGACATTTGCATATTGTTATCTATTGCCCAAGGGAGTGTTACTAAACCTAACTATGGGGCAAAAGACTAAACCGCCACTAAAGGGCTTTCACCCTTGCACTTGTGGCCTCTCGCTGAGGAGTAGTCGAAAGACACCGCTCGCGACTTGGAGCAAATCCTCCAGAAGGGGAATTCGAGTTATAATCTGCTCCATCCGCAAGTGAGCCCTACGATGGGATGGTCGAACTCGCAGAAAAGCATGTTCGACCCCATCCTTTGTGGGGCTAACCTAAGAGAGACGCACCACCAAGTGCCGATGAAGCTCCTAATGATGGCTTCCGTGACTTGCCGTTGTTGTCGAATCGCTCTTGACATGACTTGAACATTTGGAGGGAAATCATCGCCATGCTCGAGCCTATCTTGGTACAATTTCGATTGTGGTCTGATTGACCTTGCCCTCCGAGGAAGTTGGTTCCTCATTTGGACGATCGCGGGGGAATAAGGATTACTCCTCAACTCCATCGGTGGTATGGTTTCCTAGAGAATGATCTCCGGAGACGACATCACCATCGGAGGATACAATACTCTACCATAGTCGAAACCGCTTCCATGTCGATATCTCGCAGAATCGCCAAGTCGAACCGCTTCTTTCGCTCCACTCTCCCGCCATGGAAGCATTAGAGCTAGGAAAATCAAGGAAACTTGATGAATAGAAGATCCTCATGAACGGCGCCAACTATCGATGTTTTAAAACCAATTTTACGTAATGATTGTTTGATCCGAGGGTCTCCAAGACTCAAATCACGAGAGAGAATGACATATGGATTTTTATACGTGTTCGGCCTTCTCCGAGAGAATAACAACCCTACTCCCATGTGGATGTATTGAGTATATCGGTTTACAAATCAAGAGAAAAACTCGAGTGTGATGATTCCGCCTTTTATACAATACTCGGCTGGCTACCGCTTTCTAGTCCAAAGGGCGCTTTAATGCTTCAGATGATAGAGCCATTATCGGAGGTTATTGTGGAGTTGTAACATTTTCATGTCGCCGCGCTATCACTAGGACAGAGAGTTAAATCATGCCATTATTCTAGAGAATAACAACAGATTGATCGCCCATATCTTTAGATATGGTGTAGAAGATTCCCTAGTCGACTAGACCCACATGTCCGTAGCCCCATCGACTAGGACTAGTCAGAAGAGCTTACGACAGCGGTGGTCGAGTAAAGCTTACGCACCACGTAATGATTGTAGGAGAACTTACGATTAGGGGTTAGTCGAGAAAGACATACGACTATGGGGTAGTCGAGGAGGACTTACGACTATGGGATGGTCGAGAAAAACTTACGACCTTCGCCTTCTCCCTTATGAACATTAAGGGTATACTCAAGAACCATATGACTAAGATTATTTTTCATAATGTGAATTACGATAAATAATTAAATGGGGATTATTAGATCCTCGCTGCTTTTTTTTGCAAATGGAAATACGGGAACCGCATGGCACCTCATGATTTCCTAGAGAGGAGCCTTGATCCCTTTAGCCCTAGAGACGCTTAGATTTTCTTAGAGCGAGAGGGGCATGGTCCTCTTTGACCTTTTTTTTTACGATTATATGAAGACGACGCATACAAGACGCGTACACATACACACACACACACACATGTAAGTGTGCCCTTAACACACACCAAGAAAGAGGGTACATGGAAGCCATCAGTGCAGCTGGTTGCCAGCCAGCCGCACCGCTACCCCTTTATTGATAGCTAATGGATGTTATAACAACATATATTATTTTTCCTTATTCGATGGTGGTAGTAGTACACTAGCACTAGTTTTTCTCACAAATGGAAATACCAAACCGGCATGACACCTCGTGATTTTCAGTAGGAGTGGCTTGGCCCCTTTAGCCCTGAGGCTAGATTTTCTTAGGGGAGGGGCATGGTCCCTTTGACATTTTTTTTTTGTGATTACTAGGTGAAAATGGGTCCGATATGGGTGGATATTGCTCTTCCTCGATCCTAACCCATATTTTACCCCATTTGGAGTCAAATGCAGATACTTAATAGGATCTTTCGAGATACGTACATGGTAGATGCGGATCGATTCAAATTGGTCATAGATAACTTGACTGGATAGTGTGCGATAAAGAAAAGATATAACTTCACCAACTAAAGTGTTAAATTATACTACCTATTAGAGAATTATTTATCATACTTAACAATATAAACATAATCAAACGAAATTTGTATTATATATTAGTCAATGACTAGAAAATCATAGAGGATATTAAAGGAAATTGATGTTTATCGAAATCCTATAAAATACTTGGATACGGATCGGATATTGCTCTTCTCATATCCTAACCTATATTCCATGATATTTTTGGATCAATATCCAATCATATGACATCCATTGGATCAATATCCAATCATATAACACACCAATCTCTACATTAAATTCAATGGTCACAACAAGTGACTTAAACTTAAGAAAATTTCAAAGAACTTAAAACTAGCCAAACTGAATCCAAACCCTAAAGCCTACTTGTGTGAGCCGGTTCAGTTTTCATGGGCAACTTGAAATGTTGCTTTGGACCTGCGGTTGAGATTTGGTTGTATTGCATACTAGCAATGCATTATTGGAACGAAACACTGTTTAATTCGAAACTAGTGATCTCTGGTTGTCATCAAATTAGGGCTCATCACCTTGCTCCTGCTTTGAATGTCTCGATGTGTAGGTTGTCGTATTGCCTCAAGCAACTCAACCGACAGCAAAAGATGAAGCACCGTCCCTGTCATGCCGCACAATGAACTCACTGCTTCGATTCAGTGGTCAATTCAGGTATTTTGGCAGCGCATCTTTCTCGGCAGAATTTCGTAGGTACGAATGGTGCACGCACGCATCCTGTCTTGCACCTAACTAAATGCTCTCTACGTGCAATAATAAATGTCCCTTCGTCAAGTATTACATGCTTTATAAACATGACTATGATGTGTGCAGAAAGGGAATGGAAAAGTGAGATTGGAACATGCCATTGAGCTAGCTACTCGGCCCCATGGTAGGCAGTTAGGTGGTCAGGTCACGGACCAGTGGCTTTAATTAGGAATGAAAAGGAGGAAGGAAAGAAAAGTATGTGTCATGGGCCTCTACAGTTTTTCAGGATCATGCCATATTCTTCTTCTCTAGACTCTAGGTCTGGTTTTGTTGCCATGTTCTTCTTCTCTAGGTCTGGTTTTGTTGGCCCATGTGAGCTTTTCTCAGAGGAAAAGACGGCAAAGAGAAGCACTGATTCTAAGTGTGCAACTTGTTGATGAGATCTGAGTGGTGTGCAAAAGATCTGAGTGGAGTCCAACACATTCGTCTATTCAGCATATTTTCTGGGACATATTGACAGATTCATCCATTAATGTAACTTGACTTTCTGAATCAGATTCCTGTTCGGTACTGTTTGATCGAAGTATTTTGGCATCAATCTCCTGACAAGTTTATTCCCCGAGACTCAAGAGTGCAGATATAGTATTTAACGTGATTGTTGTATCCGTGTTGGGGTTTCAGATCTTTGTTGAATTTCAATTTCCTCTAATTTGTACTGTAATGATCAATGAACCTGCTCCAGTTCTCCTCCAGTCCTCCTTGTCTACTGAATCACACAGTGAAGTCAATTACTGCTTATATCACTGTCCTCCTTGTCTATGTAGCCTGGCACGCGGTCAATTTTGTCTTACCAAGATTACCAACTGTAGCATTCCAGCGTAAGTGTTTATTTTTATGGACGATGGTATTTGAAGTTTTTCAGTGTTGTTCCTTGGCGACACTGCTAAAAAGCATGGTTAATGAGAAAATCAGTCAGCATTATTATACATCTGCCATACCTTTGAATACAACAGTGTTAAAGGCCATGTCTGAATTTTTGTTCCTATTTCCAGCAGCAATCGATCGTTCACTGTCAGGATTCAGAACCTTGGTTTCCAGTTCCAACATTATTTGCACATAAACTTCTTCATATAAATTTTTTTTAGGTCTCTGACAACCTTGTTTTGTCAGTACCGGATCATGTTTTTTTTCAGAAGTAAGAACGAAAACAACAATAAATTCAGTTACAAATTTGCAATCATGCAGTCTTTCTCTTGCAGTATCTTTCTATTCAGCATAGCTGAGAGAACAATCTTACTAGGTAAACAGAGGAAGAAAGGCCGATAGATGCACCATCCACGAGGTCGAAAATTTTCCCCCGTCGGATCCCACGCCGCTCCTTCCCGCTGCACAATTTTTTTTTTTGCTTTGTGTGCTCGCTTGCTTTCTCCCGTCAGCCGCCAAGATTTATTGCTTCCGCTTCTCTCCGCTTTGCTTCTTCTTCATTCTTCTTCTTCCTCCCCATTTCCCTTGGTGCTCTTGCTCCCCACCGAATGAAGGCTCCATGGCGCCTCCTCAAGGCCGCCCCTGGCCCTCAAGGCTGGTCACGCTCAAGTCAAGCCTACACTGTCGGCCAGTTGGCCGTGTTCTCAAGGCCTCAGCCTCAGCCTGGCCTCCTGCTCACCCCCTGCTCGGCCCCTACTTTGCTCTAGAGCTTTTTGCTCTTGCACCAAATGGAACCATGGCGCCTCGCATTAGCTCTCCTCCTAGTGTCAGCTTCTCCACCGATGCCATCGGCAATGCATCAAGGCCCAGCTTGCTCGTGGTGCCCACGCCTTTCTCCCGCCCCGCCATCCCACTGCGCCACTGCTCCTCTCATGCGGCTAGGCCTCACTGCCGCCGCTTCCTTTGTGGCTCATCCGCCTCCATGGTCTGTCTGTGCCTCTCTCTCTCGTCTCGCGCCTACTCCTCGCCCACTTGACCCAACAATAAGTGGTTCTTCCCTCGGCTATTCTCATGCATGACCCCTCTCTTTGGTTCTTGATTTGGCCGGTTGCTTTTGAGGATTTTATTTCCTTCTGTTTTGCTTTGGTGAGAGCACCGATTCACTTTCTCGATTTAGTTAATTTTGTGTTCATGCATGGAGAGGAGATGGATGTGGGTTGATGTCATTGTTTAGCATCGACACGACTTTATTAGCATAAAAAAAAAAGTGTGATTTTTTTTTGTGAATTCTAAGCTCTTTCATCACCATTAGATAGATCCATCCTGTTCAAAACTTGAGATGGCAACTTGCTTTGCTTCAAGCCTTCAACTCAGGGAGTAATGCATAGCGTAAGTCAGAATTTGTGTAGATCTGATCTATAGCTAAACTGTGACTTGTAGATCTTTCTCGATATTCTCAAAAGAGTGGGTTCTTGTTTAGATATAACTACAACTTGTCTCAGGCAATAAAAAACTTTGCTAAAGACGAGCTTGTAGATTTGGTTGCACCGGATTCGCAAACAGATTTGCCAACTTTGGATCTTGGATTAGGCCCATTTTGGGCAAGTTGATCCTCTTTCTCTAATGGCATACACTTTTTAATCCTTCGCTTAGATATTTAGTTGTAGTGCCACTAAATTACTAGATAATCTAAATATCGTTGATCCTTTCATTTTCCTCGATGATTACACCGCATTGCACAAAATCGTGTTCACATCTTTACTTGAATAATACCACAACAAGTCAATTCTTCGCTCAGAATGTAGATGTACGGAATAGGAGAATTGGAACACCGCTTTCAGATTCACCATTGATCCGATTCTCCAGATGAACTGGTGAATTGGAACACTTATTACATAAGTCCCAATGCTAGAGCAGCTTTGATTATCCTCTTCACATGCCACCAGAAATTGTCTCGCCAAGGCGCTGCAAGGATCTAGTCCTCCCAGATAAAGGAAAGGAAACTTTGAGCGATTCCAGAGGGCTTACGCCGACACAAATCTCCTCCCCGCTTGATGTTATGCGTGCTTTTTGCTTCACAAATTGCCCGATTCTCTTTTCGTTTTGCATGTGAGTCTTCCGCAGACTTCATCGCTTTGGCATCTGCTCGATGCGCTTCTTCCTTCCTTCGCCTCGATTCTTCCTCGAGCTTATTGCACAACCGCCTCAAGATGTGGGTGCAAGAGCATCGCAGGTGGCTTTTTCCAAGACGCCTAAGGGTTGCTCGTTCTTTGTGCGCGCTTTGCCTCCTCCATTCACACGGTGCTCCAAGGCCACCAAGGCCACTAGTACAATGTAACCAAAGGAAGTACTACAACTCAATATCACACCTCGCATCCTCCTAGGGATGGCAATGGAACCAATTTCCATTTCGATGGGGAATTCACCTATTAAGGGCCGGTTAGAACTATTTCTCTTCACGGGATGCTAATGTGCAAATACAATCCTAATGGGGTGAAGCAGGTCACTGCCTTCTACTCCCCATCACCGCTACTCCGTGATAGACCCGATAACCCTATGACATGTGAGTCACTAACCCACTACTCCATTGTTTAAATTTTGGGAAATGATATGAGTCATACGTCCGATGGCCCTGACGCTTCATACAAGAATATAGGTGGAGC